>LR991066.1:22494673-24894673 GCA_905163555.1 Notocelia uddmanniana
ATCTAAATATATAAAAGAAGAAACTGACTGACTGACTGACTGACTGACTGACTGACTGACATATCAACGCACAGCCCAAACCGCTGGTCCTAGAGATTCCAAATTTGGCACGTAGGTTCCTTATAAGGTCTAAGGGTGCACTAAGAAAGTATTTTTCAAAATTCAACCCCTAAGGGGGTGAAATGGGGTTCCGAAGTTTGTATGGGGAAACAAGATTAGTTGGACTATTTTATTCGAAACTTCACAGGAGTATTTCTAACGATAAATGAGTAAATACGTGTTTCAGGTTTTTTGAGAAATCAACCCCTAAAAGGGGGAAATCTGGTGACAAATTCTGAAAATCGACATGGGTATTGTTTTTATGATATACCGGGTCGCTGATAACGAAAACAACAATGATATTAAAATCTCACGTGGAGGACGTGAAATACCATCCCCTCTGTTGGAGTGCGAGGGGGATGAAATGTCTAAATATTAATATGGGTGTCGTTTTTATGGTTTTTTGGGACGTTAATTACGAAAATGGCATCGGTTTTGTAATTTAATATTGAGGACATGAAAAATTTTGAAAAATTGTGCCAAATTTCAAGAAATAACTGAGTGACTGACATATCACCGCACAGCGCAAACTGGTGGTTCTAGAGATTCTAAATTTAGTATGTAGGTTCCATATAAGGTCTTGAGGTGCATTAAGAAAGGATTTTTCAAAATTCAACGCCTAAGGGGGTGAAATGGGGGTCCGAAGATTGTATGGGGAATCAAGATTAGCTGGATTATTTTATTCGAAACTTCATCCCCTAAAAGGGGGAAATCTGGTGACAAATTCTGAAAATCGATATGGGTGTTGTTTCCATGGTTTATTGGGTCGCTGATTACGAAAACAACAATGATTTTAAAATTCCACGTGGAGGACGTGAAATACCATCCCCTCTGTTGGGGTCCGAGGGGGATGAAATGTCTAAATATTAATATGGGTGTCGTTTTTATGGTTTTTTGGGACGTTATTTACGAAAATGGCATCGGAAATTTAATATTGTGGTCATGAAAACTTTTGAAAAATTGTGCCAAATATCAAGAAATAACTGACTGACTGAGAGACTGACATATCACCACGCAGCGCAAACTGGTGGTTCGAGAGATACCAAATTTGGCATGTAAGTTCCTTATAAGGTCTAAAGGTGCATGAAGTGCCGTGAGTTCCCTATGAAGATGAGACCTTTTTTGATTATATGTATTGTAGATGGTTTTTTTTAATCAGTGCCGTCCGATACGATTTCGACATAAATCGATATCTGAGCGTCCGAGAGGTCTCTTAATACGAATCCGAGGTAAAATTTGTAAAAGTGGCGGCCATATTTATTTTATTCATTTTCGTCCCGATTTCGTTCAAAATCGATATCTGAGTGTCCGAGAGGTCTCTTAATACGAATCTGAGGTAAAATTTGTGAAAGTGGCGGCCATATTGATTTTCTTTTTTTCGTCCCGATTTCGTTCAAAATCGATATCTGAGCGTCCGAGAGGTTCCTAATACGACTCCGAGGTAAAATGTGGAAAAAGTCGCAGTCATTGAATTCTTTTTTTTTCGTCCTGATTTCGATCAAAATCGATATCTGAGCGTCCGAGAGGTCTCTTAATACGAATCCGAGGTAAAATTTGTGAAAGTGGCGGCCATATTGATTTTCTTCATTTTCGTCCCGATTTTGTTCAAAATCGATATCTGAGCGTCCGAGAGGTCTCGTAATACGAATCCGAGGTATAAAATACAAAAAGTGGCGGCCATATTCATTTTTATCATTTCCGTCCAGATTTCGCTCAAAATCGATATCTGAGCGTCCGAGAGAATTCTTAATAGGAATCCGAGGTAAAATTTGGAAAAAGTGGCGGCATATTGATTTTCTTCATTTCCGTCCCGATTTCGTTCAAAATCGATATCTGAGCGTCCGAGAGGTCTCCTAATACGACTCCGAGGTAAAATGTGGAAAAAGTCGCAGTCATTGATTTTCTTTTTTTTTCGTCCCGATTTCGATCAAAATCGATATCTGAGCGTCCGAGAGGTCTCTTAATACGAATCCGAGGTAAAATTTGTAAAAGTGGCGGCCATATTGATTTTCTTCATTTTCGTCCCGATTTCGTTCAAAATCTATATCTGAGCGTCCTAGAGGTCCTAAAGGTGCATGAAGTGCCGTGAGTTCCCTATGAAGATGAGACCTTTTTTGATTATATGTATTGTAGATGGTTTTTTTTAATCAGTGCCGTCCGATACGATTTCGACATAAATCGATATCTGAGCGTCCGAGAGGTCTCTTAATACGAATCCGAGGTAAAATTTGTAAAAGTGGCGGCCATATTTATTTTCTTCATTTTCGTCCCGATTTCGTTCAAAATCGATATCTGAGTGTCCGAGAGGTCTCTTAATACGAATCTGAGGTAAAATTTGTGAAAGTGGCGGCCATATTGATTTTCTTTTTTTCGTCCCGATTTCGTTCAAAATCGATATCTGAGCGTCCGAGAGGTTCCTAATACGACTCCGAGTCTACGGTTGCCAGTTTTTGTTGCACTTTTAGCACCACCCAGGGGTTCTGTGTATGGTAACGGTGGGTACTCCCTACGGAGGCGGTGCAACTTCGACCCCCCTTTGTCAACTGAGTGGGCAACTTGACTGTTAGAAGTTCGCAAGCCGCTCGAAGGCCTCTAACTTGGCTTAACGATTGCAGCCGGGATCAACGGCTTAGCGTGCCTTTAAAAGCACGAGAGTCAGTTAGTAACCACTCAAAGGGGTCACCCATCCAAAAACTGACCTTTTTTTTTTTTTTGTTAAGAGGGGAAAATGCGTTACGCATACCACCAGGGCGCGGGGACGGGCCCTGATGGTTATGTGGGACTCCCATGTCGGCTAATGAGGCCTATGGTGTACCCACTAAAAACCCCTCTATGTGCCGCCTCCATGCTATAGGGCGAGGCCACGGGAACGCCCTAGGCACACTTCCGCAACCTCGCCAGCAGCCGTCCAAAACTTTGGACTCATCTCAGGGAAGTTTTACATGCTTCCCCCTTCCTCTCCAGGGGCACGCCGGTAATGGGCAAGCCTGCCACTCGGGGACCTTTATGTAGGCGACAGACGTCCCCGTGCCTGCCGCCCACAGGTACCCTTAAGGGGGAAGTCGGCGGTCGTAGGCCAACCGCCGTCGCCCCACACGTTTGCGGCGCATGGGTTGGGAGGCTGGATCATCCTCTCTTCCACGCTCCGCCGCCTCCTTCTGCGCCATCACGTCCTCGCAGAAGGAGGCCATCGCCTTCCACGACCTGTCGCTACCGACCATGGCTTCTACCACGGCGGGCAGGGAGAGGTCGTGCCCCACCACGGTCCCAAGCACGGCCCGCTGCTCAGCCCATGCTGGGCATACCGCCAGCGTATGATGCGCCGTGTCTTCGGCTTCACCGCACGCATGGCATTCCGCCGTCGGTTCCCGTCCCGCCACCCTGCACAGATATTTGCCGAAGCAGCCGTGCCCCGATATGATCTGCGCAAGGTGGAAGGAGAGAAAACCCCCATTTCTTCCGACCCATCTCTCCAGGACAGGCCGGATCGCTCCGATGGTCCAGTGGCCAGCATTTGGTACCTCCAGCCTTTCCTTCCACTTCTGGATGAGGATAACGCGGGAGTCGAGCCTCCACCGCCTGATTTCCTCCAAAAGTGGTTGGCCCCCCCTGGCCCGCGCTTCAGTGACACGCCAATAGACATCAGCCAGAACCAAAGCGTCGAGGTCCCAGGGTGGGGTCCCCGCCAGTACGCAAGCCGCCTCGTGGGACACGGTGCGGTATGCCCTCGCCATCCTGACCGCCATAACCCGCTGCGGCCTTCGCAGTTGGGCTTGGTTCTGAGCAGTCAGGGATCCGGCCCAGATGGGCGCCCCGTACAGAGCCATCGACCGCACTACTCCTGCGTAAAGTCTCCGGCAGCTCGCGTTCGGCCCGCCCACATTAGGTAGCAGCCGACTAAGTGCCGACGCCGCCCCGATTAGTTTGGGAGCAAGGCCCCTAAAGTGCTCCTTAAACGTCCAGCGGCTGTCAAGGACAATGCCTAGGTACCGCATTGTCGACTTGACAGCTATTTCCGCTCCCCCCACCACCAGGTTGGAACCCGCAGGAGGAGCCTTTCGGGGCCCATGGAAACAAAGGGCCTTTGATTTATTCAGGGCCACCTCGAGCCCCAACCTCCTGATTCGGGCTACCACCGTTGCCACGCCTGCCGTGGCCCGAACCACCGCCTCTCTAAAGGTGCTTCCACGGGCTGTCACCAGGGTGTCGTCAGCGTAGCAGACCACCTTGACCCCTGGCAGGCTGCCCCCCCTCAGCACCCAGTCGTACCCGATGTTCCACAGAAGTGGGCCAAGAACTGACCCCTGTGGAACACCGCACGACAGCCGCTTCTCCTGCCACTCTTCACGCGTAGGATACCTGACGGCTCTATCGGTGAGATAATCCTCAACCGTCTTCCGCAGGTACTCGGGTACCGCGTGGCGCCTCAGTGCCACCGTGATGCAGGCCCAGGGCAGGGAGTTAAACGCGTTGGCGATGTCAAGAGACACCGCCAAAACCACCTCTCCCCGCGACACTGCTCTATCCGCCAGGGCCCTCACGCGCGCAATGGCGTCGATGGTGGACCTGCCCCGGCGAAATCCAAACTGGTGGTCACTAAGGTCCGGGCCCACTCCCTCCATGTGCCGGTTGAGACGGGCAGCCACCACTCGCTCGAACAATTTGCTGGCCTCGTCCAGCAACACAATCGGCCTATAGGCCGAAGGCGAGTCTGCCGGTCCAAAAACTGACCTGCGCCCACATTGCTTAACCTCGCACACCGCACGCGGTAGGCGGGTGCCGTTGGGCCACGAGCGCTCTAAATTCTTGATAGTATGTGCCAAATTGCAATTCAATAGGTCCAGTAAAAGCAACTTGGTTGTAACAGACGGACTGACAGTAAGGAGTGCTAATGGAAGTGAGGCCAAATTTTCTTTTTGGATGCTCCAATGGTAACTGGCAAAACCTACCTAATAAATTTAATTGTAGGAAAAATAAATGTTACACATGATATTGAATTAGCCGTATTTTTGTACTTCAAAGGACCAGAGTTTATGGCCGCTGCGCGCTGTTAGGTCGTTTACAGACCTATTGATGTTACTGTAGTACACAGATACTTTTACTATGAGCCATTTCAGACATGCTTTTATTTCATCGGCCCTTTCCCCTTCGGCCTCTCGGAAATGTATGATAATAGTTTTCGATCCTTATTTTTGCCAAAATCAAATGAAATTCAACAGTTTGCCGGTTCTCAGAATGTATACTAACTTTTTATCTGTTCATCTGTTAATGAATCACAATCACCAAACTTCGTATAGCGAAACCCCAGAATGTAACAACTACTTTTCTGGAGACCGCATCTAAATCGGTTCAGCCAAACTCGAGATAATCGTGGACAAACATACGAACCTGTTTTTTGTAGACGGTTAAAAATTTCGCTTAGTACGCGGGCGAAGCCGCGGGCAAATGCTAGTTAATTATATAAAAGAAAGAATCGCTTATAGAATCATCGAATTTTCGGTAGAAAACAACTTAATTTCAATATTTTATGACAAAATATTTAGTTCTAAAAACAGTGAAACAGTTAAACTGTTCCTGAGATATCAAATTTGTAGATTTTTCAGAATTTTTAGTCTACCACAGTATTCACAGTATCACATTTTTACTCGACCGCGCGGATGATAAGGCGACTTCGTGATTTGGCGGGGCGCGAGCGATATGTCATAGGTATTTTGCTCTTTGACGTGAATTTACCGATGTGAGATTTCCTCACTTGACGAAATACTGTCAGTAATACGTTTGCGCAGTAGTAATACTCGTACCATGACCAGAAGTGGGGCAATACTGCATTAGTATCGGTTGACACTGACAGGTGACAGTTTTCTCATATCGTACCGCCCCCTCATCGACAAGTCAGGAAGGCGCCTAAGTAAGCTCGGTTCTCCATACAAACGTAATTTCGCTCTCATTTTAAAATGGCATGCTGTAATCACTTGAAACTTGGTATATACAAGGGGATCCAGTCTATCTAGGTCGGAAATTAGTTTCTGTTGCTTGAAATAATAATTGAGAAAAAATACAGCGATTATTAAGGTTTTCATACAAGACCTAAAAAAATCAAAAACTCGCTTTATTTTTTTTTCATTCAAATTTCTAGCAACAGAAACTAATTTCCGACCTAGATATGGCGTATCCCATTGTGACACAAAGTTTCATGTTATTCTAGCATGGCGTTTTAAAATGAGAGCGTAACATTTGACTTGCGCCGTGCGGGATATATCCTCTTAATATATCAAAACAATTTCCTACTATCTACTATAAGACACTGAACGCCCGTCATAAACGATATGGCGTCGCGTCACCATTGTGTATACAAAGTCTCATGTTATTGCAGCATGGCGTTTTAAAATGAGAACGAACTTGTATGGAGAATCAAGTTCGGTCGAGCGTACAGGGGACTCTTAACGGGATGCATTGAAAAATAATGATATGTTTATAGGCGATAATCGTGAGATCTGAAACCAAAAAAATAATAGCTCAATAACTTTAATTATCCTCCTAGTGCTTTCCCGGTTGTGTCCTACAGGAGCCAGGCCAGAGGTTAGCTTTCACAATCCCAAGATTCCGTGAAAACACTAGTTTTTCAAAACCGACATGCTATCTGACCTCCCAATCTAGAGAACAAACTTTTCGCCGCTTTTCTCACGATATTTTCCTTTACCGACAAGCTACTATTAAAATATTAGATAATATTTCGTACATAAGTTTCTTTTTAACACTTTCGGTGCTGGCACCGTTCCGCTAAGCCCTTTAAGCTATGCCGGTCGAAATTATCGTGATCACGAAATTATCGTATCGTGGAGTAAGACACTTTTAGTTACATAGGAGTACACAGTGTTGCAACAGTCTGTGACCAGTGTGTTGCCAGTGATGACACATACAGGGTGATTCAGGAGACGTGAGCAGGACCAACACTACATACATAGTAAATGGCAATTAATCGTTCACCATTGTATTTAAGTGAAACACCCATACCTTTTTCCTGTATTTTAATTTTTGTTAAGTTAAACTTTAATTCTCTACAATCATGGTTACCCTACAACAACTGGTTAAACCTCTAACTGTTTTGATAGCACTTTGATTACGAAGAAAGTAAATTGTCACATTAAGTGAGGCACGATATTTCAAAAGTAATCGGACTCAGATGACTTTCAATTTGACACGTATCACTTGACTGAAGTATTCTGATTGTAGAGTGACCATGAATTTCGTAAATAATTTAAAACATTTTGTTTTCAACATCAAAGATAAATGAACGTTAATTTCACTGATAGTGGCACGGACCAGTAGCTTACGATCTACTGAATCCGTAGTGTTGTTCATGCTCACGTCTCCCGAATCACCCTGTATAGCACTGAAACGTGATCGCTTACAATAGGTCTCAAACGAATTCTCAAAGTCACCCAAATAACAATGGAGAGGTCTATGCCGGGAGCTTCTCTGTATGATCGCTTTAGGACTGGGATCATCCGCAGAAGAACTAAATCCAATTGTCTTCCGAATGCATTTTTGCACGCAGAACCGATGGCTGTTGGGGTGGACAGGTTCTCGAGTGGCGACTACGTACAGGAAGGCGCAGCGTGTCTAGCCACTGTGGACTGATAACCTGGTGTCGGTTGTAGGACTCCACTGAATGCGGGTGGCGCAGGACCGGTTATTGTTGCACTCTTTGGGGGAGCCCTATGTCCAGCGGTGGACGTCCTTCGGTGGATATGATGGGGATGATGATGACGGTGTGTCACTGGCACTGAATGTGTTCGAGTGAAGGTCACCGGGTTTCGAAGTCAAGACCTTTAGAGTGAAAATTGCGCGCCCCACCGCTCATTTACAGTGGCTTCATTTCTTCAACTTGAAATCTGGCAATTACTTCCACCACATCAGCCCTAGGACGTCCACATAGGCCTCCCCCAATTTCATGGAGGGTAAATGCCATAATCGCCACGCTTGGCATGCGGGTTGGCGATCTTAGTATCTCCACCGCACTCTAGGAATGCTGCTGCCCATTCCCCGGTGGTCTTGGTCATAGTTTAAGGACATACCCGGGTCCATACCCCCGGGCAATTACTTCACTTAAAAGATATTCCCAACTTGAGCGGCCAATTAAACATAAGTGGATTTAAAATTAAGCTGGCAGTGAAGTTTTATTATACTAATCAAATATTATGGTTGCACAGACATTTTCTGAAAACAAATTAATAGCCGTTACATAATTTTATAAAACATAAGGTTAAAGTCCTAATATTTGTCACTGACTGGGTGTAAAGAAGGTCTCCGGTTCAGCTTCGGAAAAAATACATGACCGACCGGCGGTTCTACGGATTTCCTGCTGCTTTTCTCTACAGGTCGTGTTTCTCAACCGATTCTCGTGAAATTTTATGAGCAGGTTTGTTTATTTTATAGATTTTTTGTAGGCAGTTTCTGGAAATTTTGAAATTTGGAAAAATAATCATTTTTTTCGTGAGGTCTACAGTTGATAGAGACACTAGTAAATACGATGTCGAGTACAGGGGTTCTCTCGAGCACTAGGACATTTACTTTACTATGGAATACAAATACAGAAAATAGTTTAATAAACAGAGAAATTAAAAGATTTTTTTAATAACCCGACTGTTTTGGAGTTCCATACCAATAAACTACCATCATTTACATACATAGAATAATTACGAATCTAATGACACCTTTGAAGCTAAAATCCATCGAGACGTTCAGGCTGCAGAGCGTGCCAAACATTCGAATTTGGCGCAAAAAATCTGCCATTTTGTTTTTATTTTTATTTTGATATACGCAGTGCCACTCTCAAAGTAAATACGAATCTTACGACACCTCTCAAGCTAAAATCCATCGAGCCGTTCAAAGTCAAAGTCAAAGTCAAAATATTCTTTATTCAAATAGGCCTAGCAACAAGCACTTTCGAATCGTCAGTTATAACATGTATTAACATATATATTAATTAATTATTTAGAGCAATTTATTGATGCTATTATTATTCTTTAAAATAAATATTGTATTGTTGTAGACATGTCAAAGAAATTATTTTGTAGTAAAATTCACAATAGGATCGTCAAAACATAAAAATTAATAAAAAAATATATATATAAAAAATAGAAATCTAGACAGTTTCTAGAATCAAATCAAAATATCAAAAAAAAAGATCATATTAATATCTAATGCCATAATGATCAATTCATTAATATTTCAGTCACAATTAATCCCACGGTGTTTTATCATTCATGTAGTCATGTGTGCTATAATATGCTTTCGATATGAGTTGACGCTTTACATAATTTTTAAATTTATTAATAGACAATTCAGTTACGTTTCTTGGAAGCTTATTATAAAACTTCACACCATTACCCATGAATGATTTTCTAGTTCAGGCCCCTGAACGTGCCAAACAATTATACATACATACATACTCTCGAAAAACATAACCCTCTTTCTGGCGCAGTCGGTTAAAAATAAGTTAATGGTAAATTTTACATAAATCACTTAAATCAGGGATGATTAAACATTGACAGTTACTTCTCTAGTCTGATCTGGGAAAAT
The DNA here is from genome assembly GCA_905163555.1 of Notocelia uddmanniana. Taxonomy (NCBI): domain Eukaryota; kingdom Metazoa; phylum Arthropoda; class Insecta; order Lepidoptera; family Tortricidae; genus Notocelia; species Notocelia uddmanniana. The sequence goes on from LR991066.1 coordinate 22,504,358, forward strand.
ACTGTATCTCATACAAACATTCCATAAACTAAAACTAAAAAGGCCTTAAGAGGGCGCAGTACGCTCGGTTCTCCATACAAACGTATTTACGCTCTCATTTTAAAACGCTATGCTACAATAACATGAAACTTTGTATACACAATGGGATCCGGCATATCTAGGTCGAAAAATAGTTTCTGTTGCTAGAAATTGTAAAAGAAAAAAAATACAATGGTTTTAGAGTCTTTTACGGCTTGTATGAAAATATTAATAATCTCTGTATTTTTTCTCCATTATAATTTCAAGCAATATAAACTAATTTCCGACCTAGACATGCCAAATCCCATTGTGTATACAAAGTTTAACGTTATTGTAGCATGGCGTTTTAAAATAGAGCGTAAATACTTTTGTATGGAGAATCCAACGTACTGCGCACTCTTAACGTGGACACTGGCGCCATTCGTAAATAATTAGTATGATTATTCAAACTTTAATGAATGAAATGAAATGAAATTTTTTTATTCCAGACAATGTCCATAAATTGATATTACATACAATTACAAGTAAGATTAATTAAAATTCAAAAATAAAATCAATTAAAAATAAATAAAAATCATTAATAGGTATTTTTGACTTTTTTACTTTTGACAAAACCAGGCTACGTAGAAAGTTGCGGGTTACCCCGATCCCCCGATGACAGGCCTGTGATAGTGCCTCCAACGCTCATGCACTGGGCTAGAGTCCCACTCTCTCAATTAAAATTAATTAATGATAGATAATGAAAAAATTAGACCACTATGTATGTAATGCATTTTTGACGGCCTGTTTAGCGTAGTTGGCAGGTAGTGACACTGCCTCCGAAGCTAGAGGTCCCGGGTTCGAATCACAATCGTTATTTGTGCATTTAGTACGAAATTTTGTCCATGGGTCTTGGATGTTCTCTGTGTATTTATCTATATAATTATGTATATCATCCATCGTCTACTACCCGTAGTACAAGCTTTGATTAGTTTGGGACTAGGTCGATTTGTACAAGATTGTCCCCCAATATATTTTGTATTTAAATACCTTTTGAATATATCAAACTAGTTTTTACGTTGTCTGGATTTGTCGATCTATACGTCCAAAGTAAAAACCGGCCAAGAGCGTGTCGGGCCACGCTCAGTGTAGGGTTCCGTAGTTTTCCGTCCGTCACATTAAGTTGACATATTAAGTACAGAAACACAAAACCTTTGAAAGCACGTCATTTCATTGTGATTTTGTAGAAATGACAGGTACAATAAACACCTGTTTATACGGTTAAATTACAAACTTAGTTCAGAAATTATTTTTGTAATTTTTTCAAAAACTATTCAACCTATCAAGTTCAAAATAATTTTCCTACAAAGTTTTTATAAAGTTCTACGTTTGAGATTTTTTTCATATTTTTAAAACTTATGGTTCAAAAGTTAGAGGGGGGGGGGACACATTTTTTTTTACTTCTGGAGCGATTATTTCCGAAAATATTAACATTATCAAAAAATGATTTTAGTAAACCCTTATTTATTTTTAAATACCTATCTAACAATATATCACACGTTAGGGTTAAAATGAAAAAAAAAAACACTCCCCACTTTACGTATAGGGGAGGTACCCTAATAAAATATTTTTTTCCACTTTTTATTTTACCACTTTGTCGGCGTAATTGATATAAATATTAGTACCAAATTTCAGCTTTCTAGTGCTAACGGTCACTGAGATTATCCGTGGACGGACGGACGGACAGACGGACGGACAGACATGGCGAAACTATAAGGGTTCCTAGTTGACTACGGAAAGACCTAAAAATGGCCGTTTTATTTATTGAACTCGCATTTGGGTGAATATTTGGCGTTTTTACAGCGTTTTTTTTTTCGTCATTGTTATCTCATTACATTTTGTTAAAGAAAATGATAAGCAGGGTAAACTTTTGTTAAGAACTTAAACCGATATCGGTTCTGAGTCTTATTGATCAAAATTCTCTCGGTTTGTTCTACCCGTTGTTTATATAATCGTGTACCCGACAATGACGTTAGAAACGAGCGTTTCAAAACGCCGGAAATTCGCCCTTTGCAGAGATCGAAGAATCCAGCAACGTAAATAAAGGATTATAGCGATACGTAATATATTTATTACAACACAGTTAAACAAATAAAAGAACTTACTATTATTTCGTAGTATTTAAACATATTTAGATGCCTAGATCACAAAAATTCAGTTTATGAATCATTGTCTTAGAAGCGGATCAGCATTATTTCTCTCATCATCATCCTCCTTGCGTTATTCCCAGTACAGTTGCATCCTGAACGATGCCTAGGGTCCGCTACCTAATCCCAAGAGTTAGCATAGGCACTAATTTTATGGAAGCGACTGCCATCTGACCTTCCAACACGAGGGGGAATCTAGACCTTATTGGGATTAGGCTTCACAAGTGAGTCGGCAACTTGACTGTTAGAAGTTCTCAAGCCGCCCGGAGGCCCCTAACTTGGCTTAGCGACTGCTATCATAGACTGCAACCGGGATCAACGGCTTAACGTGCCTTCCAAAGCACGGGAGCGCTCAGTTAGTAAACACTCAAAGCAGTTACCCATCCAAGGACTGACCTTGCCCGACATTGCTTAACCTCGCATACCGCACGCGGTACGCGGGCGCCGCTGGGCCACGAAAGCTCCTTATTTCTCATTCCGGTACTGTCAATGTTTTTTCTGTGTCGTCGTAAGATAGCTTTTTAAGAACAAAAACTGACTCAATAATAAATACCTATATAATTTTCAACCCAGCTCAGAAAATTTCACAAGTATCAGGAATGGGACTTGTAGAGGAAAACAGCTGGAAATCCGGGAATCCGACGGCCGGACATACGAAAACCATTTTTAGCGAAGCTGAAACAGAAACCTTTTCGACTCGACCCTTTTACTCGGTCAATAAATAAAACATTTTAAACTACTTACAATATTTACATTTATAAAGTCCTATAAAAAGATGTCATTTCCTGTTGTTTCAGTGCGATGAACAAAAGTCAGAGCAACGGAGATGACATCTGTTATTTTTTCTTATAAAGTACTAGTATCAGTTGTGACAGTAAAGAATTTAATAACACGCAATATACTTTTCATATAAACGCACTGCGATGCAGAAACGCTAAGTTATTATTTCGAAGACGCTGTACAATCGCTATAGATCGGATCGAACAAGGAGCACAAACGTAACTACTCGTACCGAGTTCAAATATCGAAACTTGTTTTTTGACGTAGTGGCTCACGCGTGTAAACGCAACATACAGATAACTTTTAGTCGCAACTTAGTGCAATAAGGCTTCCTTTTTTTATTTTTCATTTAATAATGTGAAAGCAGTTATTGCTATATCATTAGTGTATGATATGTATCTAGATCGGGTAGCAGATTCTATTCGACCACTAGAGCTAATTTTCTGGTTGCCCGATAAGGAACCAATCTGATATTTAGTAATCGGACACGGGTAGCAATTTTAGATGAAAGTGTAACATGGATGTGACTTAATTTAAATTCCGTGTATAATTTCTACGTTAAAAATGGATACATTTTTGGTATCTAATCAAAATCAATCAATTAAAATCTAATATTTATTCTGCTAATAGGGCACAAGGGCACTTTTACATTTCAATGCGTGAATTTATACATTTAAAAAAACTGACAAAATTACTTAATAATACTGATAAAAAAATATACTGATTACCAATTCAATGAAAATGAATTTACAAATATTAAGGACGTATATTGAATACGATCTGTGTCCGAACAAACAAAAAATAATCTCAGAGATGTATATGGTATCTGAGCGTACAAATACGATTAATAACAATTATTTCAAAGTTCTTAGAGGTGTAAATGGTCTCTAAGCGTCAAAATGAAAATAGGTAATAAAACAGCACTAATTTTATATTTTTAGAGATGTATAAGATCTCTAAGCATCAATAACAATAGAACTAATCCAGAACAGGATTATGTCTCTTGTCAATCTACAATAAAATAACACTAGTTTTAAGGTATTTACTATGCCCTTGCAAGCATGAACAGACCGACTAGCGCTTTACAACTTCACACCGCACACGCATGTTAATGTGGAGATGTAATTTTCTTTGCATAAATGGGTCATATACGTTAAACAAAATCATTGAAAATATCTAACATAGAATAAACGTCGGTAAATAACTACAGAAATGAAATTTAGTAAGTTTTTTACAGCAAATGTATTGTTTTATTTTTAACGACCCAGGCTTATCCATATTATTTATTATGTTCGACGTCAAAGTGACATAAATTGCTACCTGTCGCCGATCATTACTGATATTAGATACTTATGGACTAAATCACATTACAATCCATTTTAATACTATGTGAAAACATAAATATTTGTGGCTTGGCTTTTAATCCTGCAATATAGTAATTGTCATAACCTCTGAAACTTCAAATGGGCTAAGATATCCCCAGACCATCGGGACTTTATATAGATACAAATGAATTTGTCTACGATAGGTCATATCATTGGGGTATTCTCGTCAATACTCATACTCTTTTACCTGCAATGATTTTCATACATTACACGTCCAAATAATTTTATAATAATACATTTTAATCATACTATTTTCATAAATATACCTAAATGTCTAAAATATACCCATTTGAAAATAAGTAAGCCGCCGAATATTGGCTAAGCGTTTATTTTAAACGCTAAAAATACCGGTCCCGTTTTTAAACCCAGTGCGTGTCGTTCCCTTCAATTATACGGGGTGTAACGAAGTGTGAAATCGCCGCCGAGCCGGCGAACCGTCAAGTCGCGTCGCGTCGATAAAGGTGACGCGACGCCAAATCGTTTATGACGGGCGTTCAGTGTCTTATAGATAGTGGGAAATTGTGTGACTCGGCTGTCATAAAACTATACTTGTTTTGATATATTAAGAGTTTGCAGTAAGCTCGGTTCTCCATACAAACGTAGTTACGCTCTCATTTTAAAATGCCATGCTAGGATAACATGAAACTTTGTATACACAATGGGATACGCCATATCTAGGTCGCAAATTAGTTTATATTGCTTGAAATTATAATGGAGAAAAAATACAGCGATTATTAAGATTTTCATACAAGACGTGAAAAACTCAAAAACTCACTGTATTTTTTTCTATTAGAATTTCTAGCAACGGAAACTAATTTTCGACCTAGATATGGCGGCTCCCATTGTATGCAAAGTTGAGATGGTGTATACAAAGTTTCATGTTATTTCAGCAAGGCGTTTTAAAATGAGAACGAAATTACGTTTGTATGGAGAATCGAGTTCAGCCGAGCGTACTGGGGACTCTTAATGTCTATGACACATTTTGGACATACGATTTCAAAATGAGATCGAAGTGGGAATACTGACTGTCTGCCTCTACTTATGGACATTTACAGAAATCATCATCATCAACCATTTATTTATTTATTTATTATTTATTTATTTATTTCTTACAAATGTTTACATGGCCTTACAGTTAACCCAATGCGCCATGAAACTTAACTTATAAAATATCTATTTAGGCGACGAAACGGCGTGGCCCCGTTGCATCGTCGTCTCCGGTGTAGGATTCGGTAGGTTGCCCCGGAACCGTCGAAACACGACACCCTTCGGCCAGAAGTCAGCACACGCGATGGTCTCCTGCAGCGGCCGCGGCACGCGCACCACAAATGAGCTGAAGTGCACGTAGTGACGGGAACGCAGCTGGAACACCCTCAACGGGAAGTCGGTCTTCTGGCGAACGTACTCCACCACATCATCAGCCGTGGCGGTGTAGTGCAGGCGCGATACATAGAGCGCTATGCTCGGAGTGGCAACTCGCAAACCTGAACCAACCGGTTCTGCAGTACCACACTGACTCTTGCGCGACTTGCGCTTCCTCGACACCGTTGTAAAACCCTCCTTATCCACATCGGTGTGAGAGGGCTCTTGAGGGCGCGTCCTTCCGGTTGGCTGCGACAGACCGACCAGCTACGGCATCAGCATAGCGATGACGCGATTTAGAGGATGCGACGGGGGGAGGCCCGGCGCGGAGGGGGCACGCGGGCAGTGGAACGGCATGCGCAGTGTCAGCAACATGCAAACTGACCGAGTCGACATTTGACACCCGGTCATTACTCTTGAAATTTGACGCTGCTGGTGACCGAGTTCCCGGGGCACTATTACGCAAACTGATAATTTCTTTGCGTAACACTGCAATAGTAGCCTGCGAGTCGTCAAACTTTTTCAAAATTTCAGCCATGCCTGCCTTAAGAGCCACGATTTCCTTCAGCAGGCTGCTCACGTCGACATGTTCTGGAATGCAGGATGGGGATCCGGAGACCTCCGTCGCCACGAACTCAGGCAAGTCGCTTTCACGCTCCCTCAGAACATCAATGATGTCCTTAAGGGACTTTTTCCCGGTTTCATCCCCCCTCCGGTGAGGTATAAATGTGCCGGCGATCCCGAGGGACTGGAACAGCACCTTCTTCGCTGCGCAGATGTCGGCGGCACTGAAGCTCGCCAAACAAACCTGCTCCGCGTCCAACTCATCCTCCCGCAGTATCCGCAGCAGAAAGGCGAGGAGCTTATTCACGACAGGTTCACTCATCGTTTCAACACTATTAGCAGCGGCCGAGCCCCGCTAATTTCGCAATTAATTAATTAATTAGTCATCAATGCGTCTACGTCGCTGCGCGCATTGGACACGACTCTAATCGACCGGAAAATTTAAGAAAAATTAACCATTTTCGCGTTTTTGTTCTGTGAAAACGCATATAACTGATAAAAATATACGACAAATTGGATTTTTTTTTACAACTCGCGCTAATTGGGAACAAGTATTTCTGAAAATGCCCTTGCAGTCATGTGCTTGGTGATGAATTTGTTTTAAGGAAAAACTAACTAAAATAAAATGTTGTTATCAAAAAATTATAACTATTAAGTTATAGATTTCATTAATCAACTTGAAGTTGCAAGTGCAGAGAACAGGAAATTCGCAACAAGTGGTGATAAATGAAAACACGACCGAAGGGAGTGTTTTAAATCGACACGAGTTGCGAATTACCTGTTCCGCACGTGTATGGTACGACGTTTTACAGTTTATATGGCTCTTTAAAGTTTCGACATATGCACGTAATCTGCTGATTACCGCACTCGTGCAGTATCGTAGCACCATATGTACTGTAATAGTACATTACGATACAAGTGCACAGAAAATCGCAACGCGTATCGATTTAAAACACTCCCTTCAGTCGTGTTTTAATTTATCACCACTCGTTGCGAATTTCCTGTTCTCTACATTTGTATCGTAATGTACTATTATTCTTTAACCAAAAAATTATTTGAATTTGAATCTGCAAAGGGCAGTACTGTGTCCTTTAATTGAGGTGTGTAAAATAGTAGTGAGTAGTGGGGAGTAGTGTGCAATATTGCTTAGGTATAGGATAGTGGACCTGGAGCGTTCGTAGCCCAGCGGCGCCCGCGTACCGCGTGCGGTATGCGAAGTTAAGCAATGTCGGGCGAGGTCAGTCCTTGGATGGGTGACCGCTTTGAGTGGTTACTAACTGAGCGCTCCCGTGCTTTGGAAGGCACGTTAAGCTCCCCTGCGCTCCCGGTTGCTGTGTATGACAGCAGTCGTTAAGCCAAGTTAGAGGCCTCCGGGCGGCTTGAGAACTTCTAACAGTCAAGTTGCCCACTCACTTGACTAGCCTAATCCCAATAAGGTCTAGTTTCCCCCTCGGGTTGGAAGGTCAGATGGCAGTCGCTTCCCTAAAAATTAGTGCCTACGCCAACTCTTGGGATTAGGTAGCGGACCCCAGGCGTCCTTCAGGATGCAACTATACAGGGATTACGCTAGGAGGATGATGATGATAGGATAGCGGACCTGATGATGAAGGTAACAACCCGGTGTCACTCACTCACCGATTTCTTAATACAACGATGGTAGCAACATTACGGTTCTACGCGCGCTACGAGTGCTACAAACCAAGCGTAGCGACAATTTGTATAACTCTACCAGTCAGACGGCTTATAAGCTATATTATGCGCGGAACCCTAAATGTGCGAAGTCCGACAGACACTTTGGTCGCTATTTTGTCAACTGTGTATGAACTTGTTTATTATAATATAAATATTCCCATATAAAAACATTACACTCCTTCTTTTGGCTTCTTTTGTTAAAACGGATGAGGTGTAAGGTGACAGGTAAGGATTCAGTTTGTTAATAACACGTCTGGACTGTGTTTTATTTGACGAAACACCACAAGAAACCCAGCAGTATATATTAATTACACTTATCAAAACTAAGCCCCCAGATAGAAGCTGGATAATATTGTTAAGCGCTTGTCAAAACTTTTCACTCGAACAACCGTTTTGACCCAACTTTCGGACATCGGACAATCTGCTTAACTTTGACCTCTCCAACTTGTCGTGAACTTAATCCTTGGGGGCTATTGTTAAGAGGATGATTCACAGTAGACCGTTCCGTGTTCGGGCCGGCCCGTTTTTGGCTAGAGAAATACGCCGGTCGTTACGTTTGCTGTAATAGAAAACGGGCCGGTCCGGAGATGGAACGGTTTTATTCGTTGTGTTTTAGGCACGACTACTGACGAGTTTTGATGTAAGGAATCAAACGAGTCAGTGAAGAGGGCAGTTACAACAGTAAAAATATTTTTATAGCATTAGAACTTCGCAAAACTTTCGAAGATCCAAAAACTATAACGCCTTAACTTGTTTTTTGTTATTTTAAAGATAGAAATCTTTTGTCACTTTATGATCTCAAAACTCAGAGTACCCAGAGTAGACGTCAAATAATAATACCGCTAAGAGCGAGAAGATCACATACTAAATTGAATAAGAGCGACAGAGAGGGATATATCGTTTGTTGTCCTTGTCATAGTTCCGCTTTTTTATCTGCCAATGCCATCTATACGTCAAGTTAAATAGTTTGAGGCAAATAAACGATTACCCGGCCAAATTAAGGAGTTTGTTTATTGTAAGCCGCCAGACGTTTAAGACTAGTTCTCAATTTAGCTGCATAAGGCTTTTTCTGTCCCCCTTGGTGAAACTCTTATAGGATCTCTATAGAAATCCTTACTCTGAGTCTCAAAACATTACATTTTTCATGGGCAGTTGTGAAAAATTGGACGCAGTTTGACCATTAAGAAGTCGTTACATTGTTGCTAAACGTTTTACTGAATTAATAAAAGTAAATAACTGGTCGAGTATTTACATACTCCTTAGAAAGATACACCTCCTTAGAAAGATACACACATACACCCACACCCTCAACTCCACATACCATTCACGTACACACACACACACAACACACACACACACACACACACACACACACACACACACACACACACACACACACACACACACACACACACACACACACACACACACACACACGCATACACACATATTTTAAAATAATTAATAACATGTTATCTTAAAATAAGGTCAAGCTTAATAACCTTTTTCAGATCTCAATAGAAATGTTAAATATTTATTATATAACTCATGCTCGATTTGGTTACCTGCAAGACAGGCCTCGCCTAGTGCAGGAGCCAATCAAAACTAGGACATACCGTAAACTGGGGATACTTTGATTCAAGGGGTGACTTTGATCAAACCGGCATTTCTCATAAATTATTGGTATTATTTTCCTGTGACCTGTGGCAGTAAAACTATAAGTACATTATCTTGGTGTTTGCTTGATTAAATTTACCGAATTGAATGAATGAATGAATACAATTTATTTTGAAACAACATCAATACAATAAAACAGTTTAAAAAAATCATAGATCAAAAAGGTATCAGTTGTCTCAAAAAAGGAGCCCACTCAGCATGAGAATTGACAATAGTATTGCTTGTATGTCACATCATAAATGATCAAACTAGCCCCAATTTTTCCTAAAGTACTACTACTTGTTGGTGTGAAAAAATGTATACATTTTGGTTCCCGTTAGATCGAGAGGCCTTAGTTTAGGGTAAACCATTAGTTATTATAAATGCGACCATATACCCGCCGGGAAGGCAAATTAGAACCAAAGTCTACCTCTAACTCAGTTATGTCTAGGCTTCCAATTTATGCTCAGTACAATTTGCTGGTGTTTTAGTAGCTCGTAGTCAGTTGTAAACTTTCAAGCGGCTCTGTTATTCTATCTGTACGATAGTCTTTAGTTTAGCCCGCATGAAACATAATGGACCTTTCGGATAAAACCTTTTATTAAGATTATTTTACAGTACATATGGTGCTACATTACCGCACGAGTGCGGTAATCAGCAGATTACGTGCATATGTCGAAACTTTAAAGAGCCATATGTACTGTAAAACGTTGTACGATACACGTGCGAATAGGTAATTCGCAACTCGTGTCGATTTAAAACACTCCCTTCGGTCGTGTTAAAATTTATGACCACTCGTTGCGAATTTCCTGTTCTCTGGACTTACTACTATAAAGTAAGCCTTAGAAAATTACATGTTCTTTGAAGTGCCGTATACACAGTTTATGATCAGATATAAATATGTAAATAAAAAATTACATCGTAAGCTTGCGCCCTGCGCATGTTTCCATTGAGCTATGCTAGGAGTTTCTTAAAGTGGGGTGTCATATAAAAGGACTTGAATTGCACATACTAAAACATTTTTTTCTTATATTTACGGTAAATAATTATAAATTAGATTTATGAAGGAAAATATTAAAAAAAACCCTCCTTATCTACGAAGTTTACCGAGCAAAAATATGAAATTAATTCACAACGTTAATATCAATATAAATACTTTAGGACAAATATAATTATATCTCTTAAACATTCCTAGCCTAAGTTTGTATAATGCTCCGATAGATGGCGTTCAATTACTCCTGAATTACTGGAGTCGGCACGGGTCGTTGTACGGAACCCTCGGCGTGCAAGTCAGACTTGACTGTGTTAACCTCGACGCACTTGACCGGTTTTTAAGTTTCCGTAGTCAACTAGGAACCCTTATAGTTTCGCCATGTCCGTCTGCCTGCCTGTCTGTCCGTCCATCTGTCAGAGTGCTCGCGTTTGCTCTGTGATTGTTAGTGCTAGTAAGCCGCAATTTGGTATGGATATCAATAAATCTGACAAAGTAATAAAATAAAATCTAAAAAAAAATATGGTACCTCCTCTACACGAAAAGTGCGGATGTTTTTTTTTGCTTCAACCCTATGGTACAAGTCTTCGTCAAAAAAAAACTGATAAAGTTAATAATTTCGGAAATAATCAATCCAAAAGAAAAAAATGTGAACCTCCGTGTTTTTTTTTTTTTCAAATTAAGTTCAGTGGGCAAATACGGACACTTGGGTATGTCCTAAAACTACGACCAAGACCACCGCGGGATGGGCAGCAGCATCCCTGGAGCGCGGTGGAGATACTGCGATCGCCAACCCGCATGCCAAGCGTGGCGATTATGGCATATACCTCCTGTGAATTTGGGAGAGGCCCATGTCCAGCAGTGGACGTCCCTTGGCTGATATGGTGGGGCGAATACGGAACCCTACACTGGCCGATGTTTAGGTAAATTATAATTACGCGAAGCGGCTTTTCCGCTTGTAAAATATATTGACAGTAATGCGGATCTAAAGCTTCTACAGAATACGGGAATATTATCGGGTGTGATTCGATTTATAAACTCGTCAAATATTTAACGTCCATGAATTGGATATGTACGGAAGGTCGTTAACGGTACAAACGCCAAAACACTACTGACCATTCGTGACTCTTATTACAACGAGAATAAAGTCCACTAATGGTCAGTTGCCTGTGTTGGCGATGTTACAGTTGAATGGCGTTTGGGCATGTACTCGTATTTATTCTAAATAATTTTTTTCTCAAGCTTTGGTTTTTAGGGTTCCGTACCCAAAGGGTAAAACGGGGCCCTATTACTAAGACTCCGCTCTCCGTCCGTCTGTCTGTCTGTCTGTCTGTCCGTCTGTCACCTGGCTGTATCTCATGAACCGTGATAGTTAGACAGTTGAAATTTTCACAGATGATGTATTTCTGTTGCCGCTATAACAACAAATAGTAAAAAACAGAATAAAATAAATATTTCAGGGGGCTCCCACAAAACACAACTCGATTTTGCTCGATATCGAACAGGTAGACGCTTGAAATATTCACAGAATATATAGTTATATATTAAATTAATTTAAAATAAAATTAATATTTAATGTGGGCTCCCATACAACAAACGTGATCTTTAAGCCGTTGTTATAGATAATGGTACGGAACCCTACGTGCGCGAGTCCGACTCGCACTTGGCAGAGTTTTAATTTCCTTTCGACTTTTATTCCATCATCGTATTTATGTCAACAAGCAAGCTGAATTGAGTATTCTAATTAAGCACACTGCATCGAAGCCAATGGACGCTTGTGAATTCAGACGATTTTCAAGCTTATTTCCGACCCCTAAAGAATTTTTCATTACTACATATTGCTAAAAATCTAAAGGAAATTCAAATATTTGGTAAAATAAAAAAACTATTACCACTTTTAGTAAAAAAAATCGGCCAAGCACATGTCGGGCCATGCTCAGTGTAGTGGGTTCCGTAGTTGCCCAATGCTGGCAACTTACTCTAAAAAAAACAATAACACGCAAAAGGGAATACTTTCGCGGCGTTTCATACGTATTTTACTAAGAAGAAGACTTTATACGATAACACAAAAAAAAATGGGTACCTCCCCTACAATAATGACGATGAGTAATGACTGTATTCATTTTAAAAGACCTATCCAACAACACGCCACACCATTGGGTTGCAGCAAAAAAAAAACACATCTCTTTACGTGTAGTGGAGGCACCCATATTATTATTATTAGATTTTTTATTTTACGACGTGAGTTATTGCTTTATATATCCACACCAAATTGCAGCTTTCTAGCACTTACATCAACAGAGCAAAGCCTCGGACAGACAGACGGACAGACAGACAGACGGACATCGCGAAACTATAAGGGTTCCTGGTACACTGAAGGAATACTTAACGGAGTTTTACAAAATGCGGTGCACGCTTCATGTCATCGTCATCATCATCATCATTAAGCGCCTGTAACCGCGAGGAATGTATTCTTAAACAAAATTAAAAAAAAACGACGTACGAAGTTATGGAAAAACATTACTGAAGTACATTACGTAAAGAATTTGGCCATCCTATACACCTATTGTACAAATAAACGATCTCTTGAGTTTATACTATCGCAGAATTACAGTTAGCAAAACAATTACTATTCCAGCTTTAAATATGTCGCGAGAAATCGAAGCGAAATGTTATCTATGCGGTCCGAGCTGTCAAAGTTGCCAAACCCAGATAATAAATCAATAGTTGGCCAATGTTTTGCGAGCCAAATCAACTGCGCTTCGGCCGTTCTATATTGACCAGAACGTCTATTTTTGTTTGGCGCTTCCTATTCTAATTGAATTTAGAAATGCCTTTCGTGAACCCTATTGCAACGAATTAAGCAGGTCATTTTGCAACTTTTCGAATGATATTTAGGGTATCATCATTTTGCATTGACTTGCTTGTCAGTATTTTGGCTTGGCACCGACTTCAAACACAGTGCCGTAGCTTTTTGAATTTAATTAGCTTTGTCCTTTAAATTAAATAAGTAATTCAAATTATTATTAGCTTTTTAATGTTTTTTATGTATGTTCATCAAATACTCCGAGACTATTAGACCAATTTATAAAATGCTGGTATGCTTTCTATTTGGTCCCATTGTCATCAAGTCATTATCTTTACTATCATCATCATCATGTCAGCCGAAAGACGTCCACTGCTGGACATAGGCCTCCCCCAAACACTTCCACAATGACCGGTCCTGCGCCACTACATATATTATAACTCCTCGACTTTTATGTGAATAATAACTATAGCGATTTTAGTATTTTTTAAAGTAACTCTATTTCATACTCGTTATTAGACATAATAATAATAAAACAGTTATTCATGACATAAAACAAACATAAAAGAAAAGAAAAATAAAACTACAACAAAAATATGTCACGAAATGGTCCCAACTCAGCATGAAGCCGGCATTGCAACCAGCGCTGGTCTTCCGTTGGGACCATCAGTGAGATCACGGGCAGCGCACACATTTAACATATACATACTAAATATAATAGAAAATAGAACAATAATTAACAAAATAACAAATAACAATAATTTTGCAACTAAAATGTGTTACATAATAAATAATACAAGTACAGAACGCGACCATCTCCTTGCGCTAGCACGAGGCTAGCACTGACGGAATCTACGGGAACTAAATAACAAAACAAAACAACACGAACACGACATGGGACATACATAAGTCTCTAGCTATTGCCCTACCTCTCTAAAAACCTGGCGAATTAGCTAATAAATAAGGCTTTTGGCTAGTCTTACGATATTGACCAGATGGAACTATAAAAAAGTAGACATGTAGTAAAATATATACGACATCGTATTTATCAGTTAGCTTCAGTACCCAGACACGGGGTTCCATTAACAGGGGATTACGTAACCCAAAAGTCTTGAAGCGAATCATCATCATCATTATATCATCTCAATCATCATTAACATCATCATTATCATTATCAGCCTATATACGTCCCACTGGCTGGGCACTGGCCTTCTCGCACATATGAGAGGGAACGGGCAGCAGACCTCACGCTAGCCCAATGCGGGTTGGCAACTTCACCTTTGAATTTTGTCGCAGTTGTATGCACGTTTTATGATGTTTTCCTTTACTGAAATCTAAGAGTAAATATCATATGATATTCCTTAAATAAGTTCCAAAAACTCATTCATACGAGGCAGGATTCGAATCCACGAACGTCGCTTGACGGCCGCATGCTTGAACCACTAGGCTACCAAGGCTTGAAGCACCTAATGCAAATTAACAAATTCACTTTCAGTATTTTTCTTGTGTCGAACTAAACATACACACATCCAAACTTTCCTAATTATAAATAGTATTAACAATAATAATAATAATAAATATTCTTTATATACAAGTAGCTGACTTACTAAAAATGGTAACAACAGGCGGTCTTATCGCTTTTAGCGATCTCTACCAGACAACCTTTGGGTAGCGGGAAAACAATTAACTAAAACTGGGAAACAGGTAGTGCAGAAGAACTGCAAGAAGATTCAAAATAACACATACGCATACATCAGAATAAACGAAAAAAACAATCTTCATAAATAAAATACATACATAAATATATAACCTATAATATATCGATATATATATATATATATACATACAAATACATATATATAAAGGCAATTCAAGGGAGTGACAAGTAATGTTCCTTCAAATAATTTTTAAAAACCGGAAGTGATTTCGCACATCTTACATGCCGCGGCAAAGCATTCCACACTTTCCACAGTCGAACAGCCCGAAAGGTGAAAGAATTATTATAAAATTTTGAGGATGAAGGTGGTGGAGCGAGAAGATGGTTTTGTAAAGATCTGATGGAAGTGAGCCGGTTAAAGCGCTCTTTGAGTATTAATAGTTTAGTAGAATAAATTACTAATTTCACAACTAGTTTGATTGATTTTGATTTTGATTTTGATTGTTATCGCTTTGTACATCGTGTTTGCGCCAACCCTACTAGTTAACATTGACGAGGGTTGTTTTTTCTATTCTGGATGTTGGACATGTTTAGGGTTATCACTCCCTGTGGCCGGCAAAAACCTTTAACATGCACCCAAATAAACCTTGTTCACCAGACTTAAGGTTCAAAATGTACAAGCAGGTAACATATAGCTATGAAAATCCGGATTTAGCCTTGTTTTAGGGAGGTAGGATTATTAGGGCTGTTCAGGACTTCGTAAATATTTTATTAACTTTAGAACGCAATTTTGCCTGCCTTTGTGTTAAGCCGTATACATACTTATCTGACGTAATGCTCTCTGATGTCCTCTGACGTCTGACACAGTATGTGCTGACACGTCAGAGCGCGTCAGATGAATGTGAATCTAACAGTACCAGTTATTTTTTTTGTATACAAATGTCAGACAAGCCCAGAGGCACCCTTATACCGCCTGCGGTATACGAAGATAAGCAACGTCGGTCCAGGTCAACTGTTAGATTGGTGACCGCTTTGAGTGGTTACTAACTGAACGCTCCCGTGCTTTGGAAGGCACTTAAAGCCGTTGATCCCGGTTGCTTTCTATGACATCAGTCGTTAAGTCAAGGCTTTCGAGCGGCTTGAGAACTTCTAACATTAAGTTGCTCACTCACTTGACAAGGACTAATCTCAGTAAGGTCAGGTGTACATACTTTTATACAGGGTGTGGCCTGTAATAGGAGCAATAAATTTAGAGGACGCTTCCTTAGAGCATCTGCAGTAACCTCTTGTGTCCAAAAAATAAATATATTTTTTCAATTGGGAGAAATTTTGATCTAAAGTTATGACCTCCAAGTAATGGATCTTGGCACCCAGAAATTATAGCGCGGCAGTCAATGCTGATTTTGAGGTTGCTTCAAGTTATGACTCATTATCGTTGTCGCATTTTTGGTTTAAAAGGACATTTTTGGGATTTTTTAATTTTTTTTAATAATTTTTAATGTTTTTTGAGTAAATAGTTATTAATATTATTCCAGTAGAGTAAAAAAGTAAATAAAAGCTGCTTTTGCGAAAAAAAAATCTAAAAAAAAACTTTTTTTTTCAATTAAAACCATTTGGAAATAATTGCTGGAGAGCTCAATAGTGTACAGTTAAATTTTTTGCTCCTATTACAGGCCACACCCTGTAGATAAATAAATAAATATTCGGGGACAGTTTTTTACACAAATCTTTTTTTTTTTTTTTTTTTATTAAAAATGGGATTGCTCTTGGCCAGCATCTAGCCAGGGGGCAAAGATGAGGTCGACGATGAAGCGAGCTCACCCAGAAGATGCCTATTCACTCGTGCCTTAAAAAGGTCCAAATCGAACTAGCCCCATGGTAAGCTCAATAAGGGTACTAGACGACGATAGATAAATAAATACTTTATTTAATATTACATTAACATAACATAACATAATATAATATAAGGTTAAACTTGCATGTTAGTAGGTATTTTAAGGTCTCTAAAGACAATAGCATGAATATAAAATAGCCATATGTTTTTGACACAACTGTATATCAAGAGCAAATGCACTGCTAACAAACTGTTACGCAGTTTGGCAGTACACTACCATATTGTAACCATAAATGTGTCTTTTATGAATAAATAATAAATAATAATAATAATCTAGCAAGTAACCTGGCACACGAGGTAACCGCCATGTGGGATGTTGATTCAACGATCATTGTCCCGATAGTCGTCTCCGCGAACGGTCTAATAGCGAAGAGTCTCGACCAACATCTCAAGAGACTCTCGTTAGATGGCTGGGTCAAGGGTCAGATACAGAAGGCGGTACTCCTGGATACGGCGCGGATAGTCCGGAGGTTCCTTTCTCTGTCGCCCTAACCACCGGTAGCTTAGGCCCTGCCTCGCTACACCACTACTACATATTTTGTATGTATGTTTATATATTTTACTTTTATAAAATTATTGTAAAAAACCTAGCTTAAGTACGAAAATAAATACAGAGATAATAATAATAAATACATAAACATCTTCGAAGACTCAAGTACAAATATACATGCTCATCACACTGACCGAGATTCGAACCGAGACTAGTGGACCGATTTCAAAAATTCTTTTTTTGTTTGACAGGGTGTGTTTTCTAGTTGATCCCATTGTCACCAAGTCTGGATCTGATGACGGGATCTTGGAAAAATCGAGGGAACTCCTCAAATTATATCGCAGGCGGATGGGGTCTGGCAAAGTTTGGAGTCGGTGTTTTTTTGTTAAAATTTTTGTTGTAAATTAAGCCTTAGAGAAACTAGTAGCGACATCTACCGTTAAGTTGGTACAACTTCTGATTTTCACAAGTTTTCGCTCACGGACGATGAGGACATGAATAAAACACTAACGGTCAAAACAAAACTGAGGCGACGGATCGGACATAAAAATTAAGCTCCTCAAGTTATCAACAATCATACAGAGAGCCCAATAAATACAGAATACTTGATTAATTACGAGGCTGTTTTAAGCTCAAAACGCACAGAGCGGTGGCGGCGCGGTGCGGGGCGGAAGCGGTTTTGCATTTTGGATCTTTCCGACTCTGTCGACTGTCGATACTGTCGATTACTGCTTCATATCGTATGTCACACACGCCGCCTCCGCTCCGCCATCCCGCGCGGCTTTTTGATGTGACGTCCCCGGACCGCGTTCGCTTTGCCGCAAAACCAACTCCACATTCAAGCTTCAGGTAAGCAAGACAATAATTGGTGTCATTTATTAAGCATTAAGGTTACAAACATTAGGAAATTTATTCCATAAGTAGCCATAAAAGGACTCTCTCTCTCTCTCTTACTAGCTATAAATCCCACATGACGGGGTCAGCGTTCCGAGCTAATCTTCTCCATTTCGCTCTGTCCTCGACTTCGTCTTCGGATGCCTGACACTCTATCATGTCTTTTAGCTATAAAAGGATACTACGGACATTTTCAAAAACCAACGGACAGTTAGATATCTGGACCTTTTTAAGGCCCGAGTGAATAGGCATCTTCTGGGTGAGGTCGCTTCATCATCGGCCTCATCTTATCCCCCTGGCTAGATGCTGGCCAAGAGCAATTCCATTTTTAATAAAATATTTTTTAAGAAAAAAAAACCGACTTCCATGGGGGAGGCCGGTAAAAGATTATTATACTTAGATGCACTCTTAGCCACTCAAGTGCTCGCGTTAAAAAAAAAGGTGGTCTAAAGTGCTCAAGATTCACCGGGCATTAGCAGCGCATTGTCTTGTGTTGTTAATAAATCGATTGCCTGGCTTCGTCTAAACTTTTTGCTATGATTGTTTTTATGTTATAAAACTAAAGAAACAGGCAATTTGTTTATATAATTAATTACATAGGCCACCATAGTAGAATATATTTAAAAAAAGTCACAAACTTAACATACCGTTTCGAGTGAGATCTTTTGCAATAAATATATTTTTATTTTAAAATCTAAATCGATAACATATGTAAATTTTATGTTTATTTAAAACTGTAATAGTTTACGCTTCGATTGCTACCAAATAAAGTATATGATCCCGGGGAAATATTTTGCATAAAACCTTTTTCATTTGCAATGTTTACATTGTCAGTTTTGCAATTCGCCGCAAAACAGTGTAGTTTGTTTATGATTTTTTTATGAATAATTTAGGCAAACGAGTACAAAAATATTGTCAGAAGTAGATAGAGACACTATTAATCTTTAAATAACAAGTGCCAGTTTTGTCAAAATCGCAGCAAATTCTGTCACAAATTATCAATAACAAAAAATAGCCTTACATACCTAACGTAATGAGTGCCGCTTTTGACGCCCGATTACAAATAATTCCATACACTTCAAACCACATAAAACACTTAACACATACACTTGATACACTACACATGTTACACTTCACAACTTAATAGATATTCGACCGATTACAACTCGATTTATATTTTTGTTCTCATTTCAAAGGTATACAAAAACCCATGTAAAGGTCCCGACTCAAACTAACGGACATACTCCGGCGGGCCTGCGCTGTCAAAAATAATCATGGCGGCGATATTAGGACGGGTTACACTGGTGCGCAACGAAACCACAGTTCATGCAGTGATCGTCAATATTGAAATCACGAAGTTTACATTTCTTATTAACTCAATTACGAATAGTTACAGATCCTTAACTTATTGCTTATACAATGCTAATACGAAATTAACAGCGGTACGTACACTCGTGGTGACTTTAATTATATATTCTTGAAGTAATAATAACGTTTGGCATTTTATTTTAAATATCAGTGGCTGTCGTGATATAGAATAACTGACAAAGTAGAAAAGTTGGAAAACCTCAGATTTTTTTCATTTCAAAGTTATATGTCTCAACAATGGCTGAACCGATTTTGATAAAACATGTTTTACTAATATTATCGTTTCCAGAGAGAAAAGTTATATTATTATCCTATTATAAATTCGAGGAGTTAAAAATGCAGTGTTTTTTCACCATAATAGTTACAACTTTTTGGCTCGACATATCAGATTTCAATTACCTCGTGTTTACGTGTCTAGGCATTTATAGTTGCTTCAGTCATATTGATCCGCGGCTATAAGATACTACTAAATTTCTCTTGGAAATCCTGCTCTGAAATAAAACAACCAAATCGGTTCACCAGTTTAAATAAAAGCTACGATGCCACAGACAGATACCTATATACACATTAAACTTATAACCCCCCTCTTTTGCATTGCGTAGTATAGTAGTAGTAGGCACGGTACCAGTATTGTAATTTCATCATGTCAGCCGAAGGACGTCCACTGCTGGACATAGGACATATATTTATTTGGCACCTCAACAAGTTTCTTTTAACTCTAACAGGTTCTCATTGCTGAGGTGATAAGTTTTATGTGATGTGGTATGTGTGTGGTACACGAAAGCAAAGTTACCTATATGCATATCGTGTATTTGAATCTCTTGATACGCTATAAAATCTATCATAGAATCACTTGCCACGCTCGCTAGTGATTCGATTAAGGCACTAAGGTATCCTTCGCTACCTCGGGATTCGAAATTATCACTCGTCGCAAAAACGAATGCTCTCTTATTGCACAAATAATTATTAAATCCTTGCCTGACACATCACATAACCACTAACGAGGAAAATTGTAATAAAAATTTAAGAAATTAAATTAAATTTATATTTGAAAAAAGTAATCACAAATAACAACAAAATTCATACACTTATTTGTGAGGTAAGTATTTTTTTATTGGTACGTGGTTTTCACTGCCGCAATGAAGAAATTTTGGGGTGTACAAATAACTGAGATAACGGTCAATACGGGTCATAATCAGAACTGGTTTAAAAAAAAAAAAACATACATTCTTATTTGAACCATTACATGGAATATGTGAATTTTATAAATATATATGATCATTTAAACAAGTTAAAGTGAACCCTACCTCTACTTCATAGATTCATAAATAAAAGGTAAGCAGTTACATTGGTAATGGGCCGCCACTTAGTATGCGTAAAAGATCCTACCAAAAATGAATAAACTAATTTAAACCATCCTGCGACAATAGCTCAGTGTGCACCACGCCTTATGACATAATACGTGGATCCGACGCGAATCGGCGGAAGTGCCTTGTGCAACCACAGTTGCGTACAATAGTATTTATGGACGTCACAAGTTCATTCACCTAATCCTGCATAGAACATACCTAATTGTTCATTAAAAGTGGATTTATGTTGATTTTATTAGACGCATTTATTGATTTTAACAGCCTAGTACACAAATATGGAATAATCACATAATAATGTACGATTTAAAATTAACCTCGCAAAATTTTCATCACTCAACGTACTTTGTTGGAAGAATTTATCACATTCCATTTTAATTAGTATCGAAATATATGCTTCGTCTTATGAAGCAGTAAATCAGGATTAATTTGGTATATAATACCAATAAAAAAATGCGAAATTGATTGCTTACAGCAGTTTTTAATCGCGAGCTCTTTCGCTGACGTACCGAACTTCGATGGTCATCAAAACAATTTTTATATTTTATAAAAATTGTTCCGTAGACTGCCGTTTTAATTTTTTTTATAGTTGCCACATTCATAATCTACCTATATAACTCAATTAAAAAGCGTTCTTTGCATGTTCCGCATAGCAACAATTTAAAAACCGTTGGAACTCCAACTCGCAACTAGTGTTGCGAGAGCACTGTACGTTTTCCCAAGTCGCAACCCTAGTTGCGGAGAGCACGTGAGTGGTTAGATAGATATACAATAAAATAAAAATGGCTAAAATGTATGTTTATAATGGTAGAAGACTAAGTACCCTCAATTCCTCACGGAATCATGAAAAAACCTTGCTTACTTGACAAACAAAACGAAGAGAACAAATCGCCAAACGTGAACTACGCGTCGTTGAAGAGTTCCGTTCTGATCATCATCAGCAGTGCCACTTCATCAAATGTCACTAGTATGAATGAAAATGCTTGATTAGTTCATAAAAATACTAAAATCACTATTTGTGTGCCTTTCACATTTGAGGAGTTCCCTCGATTCCTAATGGATCCCATCATCAGAACTCGAACATGACAAAAATCAATCGTGAAAATAGAACTTGCTTAACAAACACAGCTAGAAGGACAAATCGTCAAACGTGAACTTTTCGTCGTTGAAGAGTTCTGTTCTGATCATCATCAGCAGTTCCACTTCATCAAATGTCACATTTTTGTATGACAATGCTCGATTTGTTGATAAAAACACAAAAATCACTATATGTTTGCCTTTAAGATTTGAGGAGTTCCCTCAATTCCTCATGGATCCCATCATCAAAAATCGAGCATGACAAAAATTAATTGTGAAAATAGAACTTGCTTAACAAACGCAGCTAGGAGGACAAATCGCCAAACGTGAACTTTTCGTCGTTGAAGAGTTCTGTTCTGATCATCATCAGCAGTTCCTCTTCGTCAATCCATTGAGCGTGTATACGAGGCACGAAATCTGGGTCTCATCATGGATAGTGATCTTAGATTTGAGAAACATGTTGCAGGCTCTGTTAGTAATTGCTTCTACAAACTAAAAATACTGTATAACATAAGGCCATTTATAAATGAAACACTGCGGATACAGTTGGTTGAGTCACTCGTACTATCTAAACTAAATTACATGGATTCAGTATATGGGCCACGTCTTCTAGCAAAGACGAGGAGGCTTGTCCAACGGGTACAGAATGCCTGTGCTCGTTTTTGTTTTAGTATTCCTCCAAGGGCCCATGTCTCTCCGTTTTTGAATGCACATAACATCCTCAAAATGCAGCACCGTCGCAAACTCCATCTGGCATGTTTGCTTTTTGGAGTAATCCAACACAAAGCTCCCTCATATCTTTTCGAAAAGTTGTTATGGGTAACAAGTCGTAGACCACAGGGAGCACGGAACTGTAGCATACAGCTAGCAACACCTGCACATGCTACGGCTGCCTTCAGAGGGAGTTTTCGATATGTGGCAACAAAGTGTTGGAATATAATCCCGCCGCCTATCAGGACCCTGAAATGTATAACAAGCTTTAAAACAACACTAAAGAAATTCATACTTGAACATCAGCAACACCAAGAGAGCCTGCGTCATGACACGAGTCTAATTTAACCCAATTTTATACAATATATTAAATATAAGTAACGCTTTCTCAATTTTAGAAGTATGTACCTGCGTTTTGTGTCCTGTTTGGAGTTGTGGAATTGTACCCCTTCATTAGTGCATGTGTTTATGTTTCTTGCTTTTTGTGTTCTCAATGTGTAGGAGCCTACAAAATATAATATAATGTATTATTTACAAATTTAGATGTGTTCGATGTGAAGCGAGTCTGGGTCATTTTTTATTTCCCATTTTGTAGTTGATTTTTTCATTTACTCACCATTGTTGTACGTCCTATAAACATATTGCGCAAACATCACCATAGCACAACAATCCTTCATTGTTCTTCCTGCATATTGTATGTTCTGTTCTTTTCTGTTAACTGTACTATTTGCTCTTTCTGTGTTTTTTCTTGTATATGCAATGTAGGAGCCTACAAAATATAATATAATGTATTATTTACAAATTTAGATGTGTTCGATGTGAAGCGAGTCTGGGTCATTTTTTATTTCCCATTTTGTAGTTGATTTTTTCATTTACTCACCATTGTTGTACGTCCTATAAACATATTGCGCAAACATCACCATAGCACAACAATCCTTCATTGTTCTTCCTGCATATTGTATGTTCTGTTCTTTTCTGTTAACTATACTATTTGCTCTTTCTGTGTTTTTTCTTGTATATGCATTGTTATTGTAAATTGTAATGTCCTATTTTAAATTTCATTGTATAATTACGCCTAAATATTTGGTTTATAGTGATTATAGTATGCTCCGTCGTTTGATTGGACGCCCCTTTGACGCATGTCAGTGTCAAAACAGGTCCGTCGCTTTTCTTTTTTTTTTCGGTCGCGTTCAATTTTAGGCGGAGCATACTAGAAACACCGTCACTTTCCGACCGTGTTCACATTATCCGATCGATGTCGGTGTAGAATCCGACACCGATATAATGTGAACACGCTCTTACTTAGGTCTCGCCGGAAGATCAGCGCCGGCTTCCTGAGTCGGCATTTATGCTGAGGCGAGACCCTTTCGTGACGAATTACGATTTTTATTCAATTTTTTTTTATTGTATACTAATTATCTTTGATCACGAATAAATATTTTTCTTCTTCTTCTTCTTCTTCTTCTTCAAATGTCACATTTTTGTGTGAAAATGCTCGATTTGTTGATAAAAACACAAAAATCACTATATTTTTGCCTTTAAGATTTGAGGATTTCCCTCAATTCCTCATGGATCCCATCATCAGAAATCAAGCATGACAAAAATTAATCGTGAAAATAGAACTTGCTTAACAAACGCAGCTAGGAGGACAAATCGCCAAACGTGAACTTTTCGTCGTTGAAGAGTTCTGTTCTGATCATCATCAGCAGTTCCACTTCGTCAAATGTCACATTTTTGTATGAAAATGCTCGATTTGTTGATAAAAACACAAAAATCACTATATTTTTGCCTTTAAGATTTGAGGAGTTCCCTCAATTCCTCATGGATCCCATCATCAAAAATCGAGCATGACAAAAATTTATCGTGAAAATAGAACTTGATTAACAAACGCAGCTAGGAGGACAAATCGCCAAACGTGAACTTTTCGTCGTTGAAGAATTCTGTTCTGATCATCATCAGCAGTTCCACTTCGTCAAATGTCACATTTTTGTATGATAATGCTCGATTTGTTGATAAAAACACAAAAATCACTATATTTTTGCCTTTAAGATTTGAGGATTTCCCTCAATTCCTCATGGATCCCATCATCAGAATTCAAGCATGACAAAAATTAATCGTGAAAATAGAACTTGCTTAACAAACACAGCTAGGAGGACAAATCGCCAAACGTGAACTTTTTGTCGTTGAAGAGTTCTGTTCTGATCATCATCAGCAGTTCCACTTCATCCAATGTCACATTTTTGGATGAAAATGCTTGACTTGTTGATAAAAACACAAAAATTAGTATATGTTTGCCTTGAAGATTTGAGGAGTTCCCTCAATTTCTCATGGATCCCATCATCAGAACTACGTTTTGACAAAAACGGGACCAACTTGGATATATATACTTACAATCAAAAAAATAATTTTTCAAATCGGTTAAGAAATGACGGAGTTATGGACTAACAAACATTAAAAAAAAAAAAAAAAAAAAACATACAACCGAATTGATAACCTCCTCTTTTGAAATTTTGAAGTCGGTTAAAAAAAGATATCACTAGTTCCGCTTTTTCACTCGCAGAAAGTGGTAAAAAGCCATCGAATATTCTTAAGAACGTAAATAAAACGTTGGTTACACTGAAGTTTCGTATTTAGAGAGACTGAGATTTTCTTTTGTTTTGCCGCGGGACGTTGAGTGCCTTTTTGTTTAATCAAGTGTTCATTTCTTTAGAGCATTTAACGTTAAATAAAGTACTCATTAAAGCCGTGTTTAAAGTAGAAGTAAGTGGCCAACGATCAATTAGACACTTATGTTTCGGATTCCAAACTTACATCAAGGTATTGCGCGTTTTCATGTTTTATAATCGCGACAGTTGGCCCAATTAGCCTACTCGTACGTACAGTCAAGGAA
Organism: Notocelia uddmanniana; assembly: GCA_905163555.1. NCBI lineage: Eukaryota > Metazoa > Arthropoda > Insecta > Lepidoptera > Tortricidae > Notocelia > Notocelia uddmanniana. Next base: position 22,530,146 of record LR991066.1, read on the forward strand.
CCCCTTCCCTCCCTACCCACTTCAAAAACTTTTTTAAAAAATTCTGTACAGTTTGACCTATCTAAATTAAGAGTCGAATTTACTTAACTCTTTCGACCGTATATATACGGTTTTGAATCATTTTTTTAAATATCGGTTTAGAGAGTTGGTTTACGAGCACCTATGTGTTGGAGTCAAGCTATTATGAGATACGTTGGGAATAAGTATGAACATTCACGCGATTGACTTTGCGTAGAAAAAAATATTGCGAGATTAAGGGTGTGATGATTTTGGTAAAATTTACAATATTACGATTAAGTACATTTTTCTAATTAACTGAATAGAACGAAGCGTATAGTATATTTTAGTATTTTTAACTTTATAAAATAATGTTGAATTTAGCAAAAAATATTAGCAATCTTTTTTCGATCTTTCTGAAATCATTCCCTATCATTTATCTTTAATGAAAAATAATAATGTTAAACGTAAAAAAGAAGTGCTCGATTTATTCCCTAGAAGACTATCAATGCAACACAGGTATTATTTCTTTGCTTACCGGTTTGCCATCAATTTATATGTTTTAGATGCCCCTTTTAAACCTAAACTGAAAGGATTAAAAATTATCAAAAAGTCATTGCATTGAAGCAGCTAATTCAAAACCGAAATAAAATATCAAAAAGTAGCACACTTATTCCTTCAAACTTGAAACAATCTATGCTTATAATGCATTCAAAGTGGTATGAATGCAGTTTCTCTGTGAGAAACAACGTAACTAAGTTAACCCACCACCACCACCATGTCAGCCGAAAGACGTCCACTGCTGGACATAAGCTTCCCCCAATTCCATGGGGGGTAAATGTCATAATCGCCACGCTTGGCATGCGGGTTGGCGATCGCAGTATCTCCACCGCACTTCAGGGATGCTGCTGCCCATCCCCCGGTGGTCTTGGCCGTATTTTTACGTAGGTTTACTAAGTTAACCAAAGTGGAGAAAAATGGTTATAAGTGGAATACATTTTTTTTTTACATAAGGCCTTAATTTAATCTATGCTTTAATTTTCTCAGTTTCGTAACGACATTTAGTCATATATTTTATATGGGTAACTTTCGTTAAGAAATTGAGAAAATTAAAGCGTATATTAAATTAAGGACTTAACTATGTACAATTTTTCTGCATTCCACCCTTATAATGGCGTCTTCGTTTCTACAAATCTACTTATGCAATTAAAACATCATCATCCTAGCGTTATCTCAGTATAGGTACAGTTGCAGTGCCAAGGATTCCCGCTAGCTAATCCTAGGATTTGGCGTAGGCACTAGTTTTTACGGAAGCGACTGCCATCCGACCTCCCAACCCAAGGGGAAAACTAGATCTTACTGGGATTGGGCTTGTCAAGTGAGTGGGCAACTTGACTGTTAGAAGTTCTCAAGCCGCCCGAAGGCCTCTAACTTGGCATAACAACTGCTGTCGTAGAGAGCAGCTGGGATCAGCAGCGTAATATCTCAAAGCGGTCACCCATCAGATAGTTGATCACGACCGACGTTGCTTAATTTCGCATATCGCACACTCGGGCAACGCTCAGATATTTAACTTTTCATGTCTTTTTTTAATTAACTCACTGCACCCACTACTTTTACATGTTTGTGTTTAAAACCTATTTTAATTTTAATAACATAGATATATAAGCCCTTACTAACAAACTATGGATGTGATCACCTGTAAACGACTGAAATAAAGAATTTATTATTAAATAATAAATATTAGGGAGCCCGCAGTGTCCCGCAGTGTCTCAAGACGAAAGTCTTTGATCAGTGTGTACTGCCAGTGATGACATACGGTACTGAAACGTGGTCGCTTACTATGGGCCTCATAAGACCACCCAAAGAGCAATGGAGAGGGCTATGTTAGGAGTTTCTCTGCGAGATCGCATCAGGAATGAGGCCATCCGCAGCAGAACCAAAGTGGCAGTTAAGTTAAAGTTAAGTGGCAGTGGGCGGGGAACATAGCACATAGAACCGATGGCCGTTGAGGCGGAAAGGTTCTCGAGTGGCGACCACGTACCGGAAGGCGTAGCGTGGGCAGGCCCCCCACACGGTGGACTGATGACCTGGTGAGGGTCGCGGGTGTCCGCTTGATGCGGGTGGCGCAGGACCGGTCATTGTGGAAGTCTTTAGGGGAGGCCTATGTCCAGCAGTGGACGTCATTCGGCTGACATGATGATAATGATGATGAAATAAATAATAGGGAACATTTTTTTACACAAATGGAACTAGTCCCATAGTAAGCTCAATAAGGCTTGTCTTATGGGTTACTGTATCAAGATATATGCAATAGATATTTACCTTCTTAAATACATAGAAAACATCCAACTCTCAGGAACAAAATGTTTCAGCTCACCTCAGAAACAAATGCCCTTACCGGGGGCGAAATCGAACCCGGGACCTCTAGCTTCGTAGCCAGTGGCTCAACCAACTAAGCTAAACAGGCCGACTCTTTGGTCCTATGGTTGACTGACTGGTAGAGAATGCCTCATGGCATTAAGTCCGCCCTTTGTACTCCAGTGATTTGTGCAATAAAGTTTACATAAAATAATAAATAACTTACGTGCAATGACCACTGAAGATGCAATCTTTGTTTATTCAACTGTGTATGTGATGACGTGCTGGTAATGTATTGATTTGATTGTCAAATTACTTGAGAAAATACATCAAATTAATGAGAAAACTATAAGAGAAAGATCAAGTTAACCTTACTGACGTACTTCTAATGGCAGTCGTGTTAGATTACTTTGGAGTCCTACCGATCTTTCTACATTTCCTACAAATTGACAGATTGACTGATTGCCAGACTACTGATCATTGATCACGGATAAAGCAGATAAATGGGTGATTGGGTGTCATCCGGACGTGTATGGTTAGTGTCAATGTTACAAATAATCTATACTAATACTATAATTAAATAAATAAATAAATAAATATTGGGGGACAATCTTACACAAATCAACCTAGTTTGACGGCCTGTTTAGCCTAGTTGGTAGTGACTCTGCCTCCGAAGCTAGAGGTCCCGGGTTCGAATCCCGGCCAGGGCATTTATTTGTGCATTTATCACGGATATTTGTTCTTGGGTCTTGGATGTTTTCTATGTATTTAAGTATTTATTTATCTATATAAGTATGTATATCGTCGTCTAGTACCCATAGTACAAGCTTTGCTTAGTTTAGGACTAGGTCGATTTGTGTAAAATTGTCCCCAATATTTATTTATTTATTTATTATTTATAGTCCCAAACTAAGCAAAGCTTGCACTATGGGTACTAGACGACGATATACTCGTACATACTTGTATAGATAAATACATACTTAAATACATAGAGAACGTCCAAGACCCAAGAACAAAATCCATGCTAAATGCACAAATAATGCCCCGGCCGGAACTCGAACCCGGGACCTCTAGCTTCGGAGGCATTGTCACTACCAACTAGGCTAAACAGGCCGTCAAATTAAATTATTATTAATAAATAATTGAAACATTTTATTTCAGGTCCAGGTCCATATCGGTTTGTAACAATTCTCTTAACCTAGTATTAATAAAATTATCATTACATAATTTAAGTTAAATAAAATTCGCATGTCAATATATTAAAACAAACTATGTTCATAAATAAAAAATAATAACATAATATTTAAAATTAAAAGCAGTTATTTTGTACCCTTCGGGGGCAACTCAGCCCACACACCACTCAGCCCCTTAGGACCATACATAACTCGCCTACAAATACTCGCCAACAAACTGTATATACAGTTTGGCGAACAAAAGGTGTATGCTTACTGTAATTTTATATTTTGGGTTTAATAAAAAAAACTGGATTAGCCATTAGCATACTTACCCCTCTGCCACAAAATAGGCACAATGTGCAAAAAAATATTAAAAACTATTCATTAATCGATTATAAGTCAGTCTCGAAATCGTTTTCGGCGTGTGAAGAGCTCCGTCAAAATACCTTTATCTGCTGTTTAGGGTAATAAAATGTACTTTATCAAATTTGCAAAAAGATTGATGATAATTTCACGTAGGTACTGTAAGCATATTTTTGCTTTATTTATAATTTTATGCGCAATTCAAGTTTTATTTCAAATCGTAAATCGGGCATCGATTACAAAATCGATTTAAAAACATTCTTGATTGACTATTAGGGCTAGCTGTGAATCGTCACTTTGACGCGACCGTATTTAAAGAAATAAGGACTACTGTTTATGAGAATTTCTTTGAAACATGTTCCTTATCGACTTTGGTCAATTTGGCCATCCGATACTTAGTAACCCAATATTGGATCTAACGAAAATGAAAATAAGGTCGACTTTTATTGCTCAACTTTAGTAGTTTGAATGTGCGTGAGTTGATTGTTTTAGTGTGGGTGCGTAGTAATGGAACAATATATTGTAAGTGTGTGTAGTTTTTTTAAATGTGTGCTACCTCGCCCCCCGCAAAAATTGGCATAATATTTTGTTTGGTAAGATGCGCTGATGGACACTCCAGTTATGTATGCTCTAAGCTCAGCCCGCGGGCTAATTTGACCACTACTGTTTATGTTGGGGGCGACTCGGACGACTCGGTCAACTCAGCCAGCGGGCTCAATTTACCACTGTCTATCGCTAGGGCCAACTCAGTCCGCGGGCTCAATTAACTACTGTCTATCGTTATAGGGTCAACTCAGCCCGCGGAGTCAATTAACTACTGTCAACCGTTATACGGTCAACTCAGCCTGCGGAGTCAATTAACTACTGTCTATCGTTATACGGTCAACTCAGCCTGCGGGCTCAATTAACTACTGTCTATCGTTATACGGTCAACTCAGCCTGCGGGCTCAATTAACTACTGTCTATCGTTATACGGTCAACTCAGCCTGCGGGCTCAATCGATCACGACAGTCTATCACTACAGGGTCGACCCAGCCCATTTTAAGATTGGAAATATTGTAGTCTGGTACAGTCAAGTGTAAAAAATAGGTGCATTAAAATACAAAAAAAGTAACATGCAGGCCGAAGAGCAATACATGTACTTATACAGTCAGCATCAAACTAGCTACGCATATGAAGATGCCAAAATGCGTAGCTTCTTTTGATGCCGACTGTGCCATCGCCAACACATTTAACTGATCATTAGTGCACTTTATACTCATTGTAATAAGGATCCTGAATGGTCAGTCAGCTGTGTGGGCGTTTGTACTATTGGAGTGAGAAGTTTCAATCTTATGTCATTATGAGGTGATCAATAGATCGTCATCAGGTACCATGTCGATAATTGGGACATTAATACCTTACTATATTCATACATAGAGGCCTTTGCCCAGCAATGGGATGACCTGTAGAACCTGTATATAAGAATAAAGTGCTTTTTTCTATGAAAATTATATATGTATCTGCAGGAAGTTTAAAATAAAATAAAAAATAAATAAAAATATTCATACTAATACACCCAAGCAAATAAAACGGGTACGCCTTGTATGGAAATTCGATATTAAGTGCATCCGGTTTATTTGCTCTTGAGTGTATCAAAGGAGCGTTCGTGGCCTAGAGGCGCCCGTGTACCGCTTGCGGTATGCGAGGTTAAGCAATGTCGGGTGGAGTCTTTGGATGGATGAACGTTTTGAGTGGTTATGAACTGAGCGCTCCCTTGCTTTGGAAGGTACGTTAAGCCGTTGATCTCCGCTGATGTCTATTATAGCAATCGTTAAGCCAAGTTAGAGGAGTCTGAAACTTCTAACAGTCAAGTTGCCCACTCACTTGACATGCCTAATCCGATTAAGGTCTAGTTTCCCTCTTGGATTGGAAGGTCAGATGGCAGTCGCTTTCGTAAAAACTAGTGCCTACGTCAATTCTTGGGATTAGGTAGGGGCCCCGGGCATCCTTCAGGATGCAACTGTACTGGGAATAACGGACGGACGGACAGCAAAGTCTTAGTAATAGGGTCCCGTTTTTACCCTTTGGGTACGGAACCCTAAAAACGGTTTCGACGTCATCATGACTCAAATACCTACACAGCGCATCCTCCGGAGCTCTAGTGATCTTATTCCCCACCACAAGAACAACACCACATACTCGTATCAACAGAGGACGTAGTAAGTTTTGAGTCCAATATTTCTTTGCTATTCCGCTAAAGAACATGTAGGTCTACTAGTGTTAATTCAATGTTTCCACCCTCCGCGGAACACGCACAAACATGCAAATAACTACAAAAAACCACCACCAATAAAGACAAAACCTCGACACGTGTTTCGCCTCTTTACGAGGCATCATCAGGAGATGCTGGCAGGAGATGTTGCTTGCGCCACGTCCACCGAGCAAAAAAACGTTATTTTTTAAACATGTCATGGATTTCCGCAATGGAACGCCTGATTCTATCAATTAGAGGAAGTACTAGTATAGTAATTATTTTGGCTGCGGTTGTCTGTATGGTACTTCCCCAGTTGGGCTGCTCCAATTATTAGCGAGATAACATGTCTTAGTGCTCTCTTATTTTCTTTACATGACATGTCATGACATGAATCTCTTGCCTCCAGAAAAGGCAAAAGTTATCAAACTTAACAATTTTCTTCTATTTCAAAATTTCCACGAACAGCAATTTCTCTCTACACTGCCAGTCAATAAAATATACGAGGGAATTTTCAATTTTAGTACCAACTTGCGAATTGGAATTGTCTGGAATAAAGTAATCTGGAAACTTGTCGGTGTTCTATTCCTTATGAATAAGGATTAGGTACTTACCTTTTTCTTGCTTAGTTTTATTATTGAGTTAGAAATTGGCAATTTCATAGGATTCAGAATAAGTCAAATATCGTTTAGCAATTCTTAAACTGCTATCTGCATTTTAGTTAAAAATTGTTTAAATTCCTTTAGGAGAATAAGACCTACCAGGCTCATATGAAGCTATAGATGTTCTCTTTTGTAACCCAAATAGGCAGTTCTCAATAAAAAATACCTCATAAAAATTACAGGTGAGTCTTTGGCAGGAACCTTTTTTTAGCTCGTATCCTTCATGGTTATCCAGTGCGGGAATGCTGCATGCGTTTTAGGTACCCTATCAAGGGGTCCCAATGTTTGGCAGCATTTTTAAAAATAGGTTTAGGTTTTGTGGTTTTTATTAGGTTTGAACCTAGATTTAGATTTTACATTTGGTTGTTACTTTGTTGGAGTAGGCATAACTTTGTTATTTCCAATATAAATGTTTTTTCAATGTAAGTACTACATAGTTTAGTTTAGTTTTATTAATCACACTATACAATTCTCATATAACAAATTTTTGCTTCTACTACATATTGTATATTGATCGTTGGACGCAACCATTTGCGTTACAATAATGAAAAATAACAATATTTTTTAATAATTAAGAATATACACTAGTATATATCCTTAGAAAATACATAATTAATTAATTGAAAAATCCAAAATGTCAAATCAAGTATAAATAAATAAAACAACATTGATACCAGGAAGTACCTTACAATAGATTGTCATAAAAATAATCAAAATGATAAGGTACTTCCAATAATTCATATAATAAAGAAAATCAGTACTAAGTAGTACTTATCAATTACAAAAATGACAAGTAAAATAAGGAAATGTCAATTTGATGTAAAAAATAATTACAAATAAAAATAAATATGTCCATTGCCCAATGCATTTTCTATTTGAGTATCACAATGTATTCCTTCACAAAATAAAGTGCCTTCTGTAATAAATGGTTCTTTAGTCGACGCCTAAACGTTTTCTCGGAGCATTCTTTTTTTAAATCATCGGGTAGATGTTCGTAGTAGGTAGGCCCAATTAAATAAAGTCTTACAAATCATATGTAGCAAAAATCAGTAAACTGTTCACCGAGCGAAGGAAAGATTTCCTTCCCACCTATAAAATATGTCAGCAAAACCATTCATTTCTCATGTTCCCTCTCAAATGACGTATATACAATGGTGACTACAACATTAAATATGCAAAAGGCACTCAAGTGCTTTCTTATTCCAGATATGAATTATATATCTGATGCTTATACATACAAATTCAGGATGTTTAGAGCTTTTAGCTTTGATAAGTCTAAGTGTTACTGAAGCTTTAAGAGTAATCACAAGTTATTTATTAATGTATATCTTAACGCAGAACTACGTATAAGATGAGAAATTCTTTGTCCTTAGAGATTTCTTTACATACACTACACCTTTGAATTTATTCGCAGATACGAGTATATGCAGGTTTCCTCATGATGTTTGGTTACGGTAAATATCAAATCATTTTCTGAATGATTGGTAGTAGCCGGGATTCGAACCCATGACCGCCGCTTGACAGCCGCACGCTAAGACCACTAGGCAACCTCAGGTTATTGTAAGAGTTTGACATATTTGTAATATCATATTTTTTATGATGTTGATATAACAGCGCCCGCTACCGCGTGCGGTATGTGAAGTTAAGCTACGTCGGCCGGGGTCAACCGTTGGATGGGTGACGGCTTCGAGTGGTTATTAACTGAGCGCTGCCATGCTTTGGAAGGCACGTCAAGCCAATAATCCCGGCTGCTGTGTATGACGGCAGTCGTTAAGCCAAGTTAGAGGGCCTTTGGGCGGCTTGAGAATTTCTAATAGTCTACTCGTAGTTGTCCACTCACTTGACAAGCCAATAAGGTCTAGTTTCCCCCTTGGGTTGGGAGGTCAGATGGCAGTCGCTTCCGTAAAAACTAGTGCCTACGCCTATTCTTGGGATTAGGTAGCGGACACCGGGCATCCTTCAGGACGCAACTAAACTGGGATAACGATAGGGTAATGATGATGATGATGGTGATATATAATAGATCAGTGCTGGTGTAGGCTATGCTTCATAGTTAATTGTACAGAACATTCGCATAAATAACCCGAAAAAGACGAAAAATGCGATCAATCACTCTTAAATGCCTTACACAGATTTCGCCGAAGCGTTTGTGCCATATATCTAGGCTTTACTGAGATTTGGCATAGTCCATAGTAATAAATAAATAAACCAGTTATCAATATGGGATAATCTTGCATAAATCGAAAACAGAAAGGTAGAAATATGGTAATATTTTAAACATTTGTCAGTCTGTAAACACTTAAATCGATGAACCGTTTTGGATAATATTTTGCACAAATATATTTAGTCCTAAAAAAAGTTTTTAAAATCAAGTTAGCCTATTAGTAAGATCAATGAGACTTAATTAATATTTGTCCCGATTAAACAATGAATTTACCGGAATTCGTTGCAAGGACAGCGGGTTTTGTAGACAAACACACAACACTAACAACACACAACAATAACAACTATTGACTCACAAGTATTAAGGCCAAAGTGGTGGTTTATAAAATGATACATATATAGTTTGTATCCAGGATTAAAACAGGATATATTTTATCTCGAAAACCATACCCCAAGGCAATTAAAATGGTGAACACAGTCAGGAAAGACGTTGTCTACTAATTGAATAGTCTGTAATAGGACATTGATGATGATTTGATAATGAAGTATGTCACAGCAAAATTGCAAATACCGTCAAAAAAATATTAAAGTATCTCGTGAGATTGAAAGATCGTAAACCGAAAATTGATTTTTGCTTTCCTCCAGCGAGTCGACGGAGCACCGCTGCGCGGGGCTTCTATCTGAGGGACACAAGGTAACGAAAGTAGGCTGTAGGTAGGCTCTACATTTCAATTATCTAAGACTGTCGTCCAGTGAATCCACGTTAAATTGTAAGCAGTATGTTACGGTTTACAATCTTTCAGCAGTTTACAGTATCGCGAATTAGATTATTATCTAACGGTACTTCAAATTTCACGGTCACTTAAATATAGGGTAATTCAGGAGACGTTAGCAGGACCAACACTACATACATATTAAATGGCAAAGAATCGTTAACTATTGTATTTAAGTGAAACATCCATACATTTTTCCTGTATTTTAATTTTTGTTAAGTTAAAGTTTATTTTCTCTACCATCATGGTCACCCTACAACAACTGGTTTATATTTTTTTATAAAGATTAAACCTCTAACTGTTATGACAGCACTTTAATTACGAAGAAAGTAAATTGTCACATTAAGTGAGATACGATATTTCAAAAGTAATCGGACTCGGATGACATTCAATTTGACACGTAAAACTTCACTGAAGTATTCTGATTGTAGAATGACCATGAATTTCGAAAATAATTTAAAACATTCTGTTTTCAACACCAACGATACCACCACCATCATAATAATAATAATAATAATAATGATACAGAAGGCGGTACTCCTGGACACGGCGCGAATAGTCAGGAGGTTCCTCTCTCTGTCGCCCTAACCACCGGTACCTAAAGCCCTGCCTCGCTGCCGGCGGCACCCTAGGTTAGGTTTTTATAGTGAGTTTTTGTTTTGTTAATATTGTTTTATATTTTACTTTTTATTATTGTAAAACCTAATCTTAGAAAAAAAATGAATAAAGAGATAATAATAATAATTATTATTATTATTGTATTGATCATACATTGTCAAGATCATATCTATTATTTATAATAACATTAATAACTTAGAGCAAAATTATCATAGAAATTAATTATTGTATCATTGTAGAATTACAATTTTACAAATTACATAGGTTAATGTCAAATAATAATATATCAGCCCTAGGACGTCCACTGCTGGACATAGGCCTCCCCCAATTTCATGGGGGGTAAATGCCATAATCGCCACGCTTTGCACGCGAGTTGGCGATCGCAGTATCTCCACCGCACTCTAGGAATGCTGCTGCCCACACCACACACCAACACACCAACACCAACCACACCAACGATAAATGAACGTAAATTTCACTAATAGTGACACGAATCAGTAGCTTATGATCTACTGAATTCGTAGTGTTGAGCTTGCTCACGTCTCCCGAATCACCCTGTATAGTATAAGTTGATATGGGCCTACTGATGTGCCATTCCGTATTACTATTAAATCCCATTACGGGAGCATTGTCTATTTTCGGCAATGATGCTGATCCAATAAAAATAACGGTGATATTTTCTTGATTTTCGCGTACACCTATTGCAAACTTTGTGACGAAAATATTAACAGTTTTAGAAAAAATACGCAGCGAAGGCCGCTTTGTTGCCAGCGTTGCTGGGATTTTCTTGGTATTCTCCAATGTTTCTTGGCAACGCCACCCTATATCTTCTTTGACGCCACTTCATAATACATAGGTATGTATATGGTAATTATTTATGACTTATTAAATACGCGGGTGAAATTGCGGGAAAAAACCTGTATAGTTAAGATATTCCTAAGGCAGTCTTTAATCTTCGTATAATGAGATGTCTGAGAAGTGTTACTACATAATTACTATGAATAATGTATTTTCATTACCATGCCCCCGTCATTTAGATATTCTGTAGGCTGGGTTTGCGTGTGCTATTTTGCGTCAGGTGGACCACCAAATCTCTTCAGCCCTTTTGACCGTCCTTTAACAAGATATGAGTCTAATTAAGCAACGAGAGTAAGTAATTAGTCACATACACACATTTGATCCTCTTTACAAACTGGTACAAATGGCACCATTATTAAATTTTGAAACTAGCCTATTGACGCGCCCAGTATTATTATGCAGTACTGCATACAGCGCATTGTAAAGAATTTGTACCGACCCGGCTAACAATTGACAGCTTATATTTATACGGTAATATAGTACCGTACCCTAAAACATTCAAACGTCGCCACTGTTCCTTCGAGTGTTAGGAGGGCGCAGTACGCTCGGTCTGGCTCGGTTCTCCATACAAACGTATTTACCCTCTCATTTTAAAACGCCTTGCTAGAATAACATGAAAATTTGTATACACAATGGGATCCGGCATATCTAGGTCGGACCATAGTTTCTGTTGCTAGAAATTGTAAAAGAAAAAAAATACAGCGGCTTTTTAAGTTTTTTACGGCTTGTATGAAAACCTTAATAATCGCTGTATTTCTTTCCATTATAATTTCAAGCAACAGAAACTATGGTCCGACCTAGATATGCCGGATCCCATTGTGTATACAAAGTTTCATGTTATTCTAGCCTGGCGTTTTAAAATGAGAGCATAAATACGTTTGTATGGAGAACCGAACGTACTGCGCAGTCTTCAGTCCATACACTTACCGAAGACTTTACAACTTCTTAATCTGCCTTTACACCTAGTCAAATCACCAGATGGTACCATTGGATGATCAGAGTTGACCATCACGCCAACAGCATGCTGAGATAGAACCTGTTCGTGGCACATAAATATTTGTTTCTCTTTTATATGCTGATTTTATTGTAATGAATAAATGCTTAATCTATTCTATTCTATTAAAATAATCCGTAGTTGTTAAGGACCTGAGCAAATACGCTCGGATGGCAGTCAAAACACTCACTGAGCACGGGATTGTAGTTGGCGAGAGCCCCCGTCAGCCGTGATCTTCTTCAGGCGAAAGCCCCTCATGTTTGGAACCACGCGGTTCTCCACGTCCATGAGTCTGAACTCTTCAAAAATAGATTGATTGATTGTCAGCTACTTGCCTTTGGTAGTTAAGGACCTGGGCAAACACGCCCGGATGGCGGTCGAAGAAATACTCATTGAGCACGGGGTGGTAGTTGGCGAGGGCCTCCGTCAGCCGCGAGAGCCGCGTGGCCGGGATCTTCTTTAGGCGAAAGCCCCTCATGTTTGGAGCCATGCGGTTCTCCACGTCCATGATTAGGACGCGATATTAGCTGTGATGCTCCAATTTTGAACGCAAGAACGTTCGGCTTTGGTAAGAACTCTTCAAAAATAGATTGATTGTCAGCTACTTGCCTTACGTAGTTAAGGACCTGGGCGAACATATCCGGATGGCGGTCGAAGAAATACTTATTGAGCACGGGGTCGTAGTTGGCGAGATCCTCCGTCAGCCATGACGGCGGCGTGGCCGGGATCTTCTTTAGGCGAAAGCCCCTCATGTTTGGAGCCACGCGGTTCTCCACGTCCATGATTAGGACGCGATATTAGCTGTGATGCTCGAATTTTGAACGAAAGAACGTTCGGCTTTGGTAAGAACTCTTCAAAAATAGATTGATTGTCAGCTACTTGCCTTACGTAGTTAAGGACCTGGGCGAACATATCCGGATGGCGGTCGAAGAAATACTCATTGAGCACGGGGTCGTAGTTGGCGAGATCCTCCGTCAGCCATGACGGCGGCGTGGCCGGGATCTTCTTTATGGTTTTAGGCGAAAAGCCCCTCATGTTTGGAACCACGCGGTTCTCCACGTCCATGATTAGGATGCGATATCAGCTGTGATGCTCCAATTTTAAACGTCAAAACGTTTGACTTTGGTAAGATTAATTGACAGCTACTTGCCTGTAGTAGTTAAGGACCTGGGTGAACACACCCGGATGGCGGTTGAAGAAGTACCTACTCATTGAGCACGGGGTCGTAGTTGGTGAGAGCCTCCGTCAGCCACGAGAGCCGCGTGGCCGGGATCTTCTTTAGGCGAAAAACCCACATGTTTGGAACCACGCGGTTCTCCACATCCATGATTAGGACGCAATATCAGCTGTGATGCTCCCATTTTGAACGTAAAAACGTTCGGCTTTGGTAAGACCTCTTCTAAAATAGATTGGTTGTCAGCTACTTGCCTGTGGGCGAACACGCCCGGATGGCGGTCGATGAAGTACTCATTGAGCACGGGGTCGTAGTTGGCGAGATCCTCCGTCAGCCATGACGGCGGCGTGGCCGGGATCTTCTTTATGGTTGTAGGCGAAAAGCCCCTCATGTTTGGAACCACGCGGTTCTCCACGTCCATGATTAGGATGCGATATTAGCTGTGATGCTCCAATTTTAATCGTCAAAACGTTTGACTTTGGTAAAATTAATTGACAGCTACTTGCCTGTAGTATTTAAGGACCTGGGTGAACACGCCCGGATGGCGGTCGAAGAAGTACTCATTGAGCACGGGGTCGTAGTTGGTGAGAGCCTCCGTCAGCCACGAGAGCCGCGTGGCCGGGATCTTCTTTAGGCGAAAAACCCTCATGTTTGGAACTACGCGGTTCTCCACATCCATGATTAGGACGCGATATCAGCTGTGATGCTCCAATTTTAAACGTCAAAACGTTCGACTTTGGTAAGATTAATTGACAGCTACTTGCCTGTAGTAGTTAAGGACCTGGGCGAACACGCCCGGATGGCGGTCGAAGAAGTACTCATTGAGCACGGGGTCGTAGTTGGCGAGAGCCTCCGTCAGCCGCGAGAGCCGAGTGGCCGGGATTTTCTTTAAGGTTGCCTTGTACGTCTCGTATCTGAAACGGGAAATGCATGTCAATCACCTTTGAACAATCATTAAAAAAAGTAGATACATATATAAACACATATAATCACGACTGTTTCCCAGAGGGGTAGGCAGAGATCACGGATTTCCATTTGCTACGATCCTGATCCTGAGATACGAGATTTAGCCATAATCGCCACGCCAGGCATGCGGGTTGGCGATCGCAGTATCTCCACCGCACTTCACGGATGCTGCTGCCTATTCTCCGGGGGTCTTGGTCGCAGTTCAATTATCATTAATTCTATTTAATATAGTTTGGTCTGACGATTGGAGACCTACCTATCCTATAAAACAGCAGTTTTTTTGACGGACAAAGATGGTCCCTAAGTAAAAGTTGTTCATAATCATGGTCATATTCACATTTTTATATTTTGTATCACCAATAAGATTTCAACCGATATAAAAGACAATTGACGTGAAAACGTAACAAACAAATTTAATTACTCAATCATACTTAATTTTAAATTTCCATATTGTCCACTAGTATTTATCATCATCATCATCATCATTCGCGTGCCCTTTTCCCATTTACTAGGGGTCGGCGCAGCATGTTTTTTTCTTCCATACCTCTGTATCGCCCGTCATCTCGTCACTTGCATCCTTCCTCTTCATATCGTCTCTCACGCAACCCATCCTTTTCCTTGGCCTACCCCTCCTCTTACATCCCTCCACATTCATGCATAATACCTTTCTTGTCACATGACTTTCATCCCTCCGCATAACATGCCCATACCACCGTAAACGATTAGCTCTCAACTTATCATCTATGGGTGCTACTTTCAGGCTTCCTCTTATATACTCGTTCCTTATCTGATCCATTCTTGTTAGCTTGTGTAGCGGGGGCTCATCCATCTCAACATTCTCATCTCCGTAACATGCAATCTCTTTTCATCCGTCACCTTTGCTTGCAGCCCAACATTCCGATCCATTCATGACGGCAGGTCTTACAATGTTCTTGTAGATTTTGCCCTTCAATCGGAAGGGCATTCTGGCGTCACATATGGTTCCCGAGACCTGACGCCATTTCATCCATCCTGCTCTGATTCAAGTCAATATCGCCATTACTCTGTATGAGTGACCCGAGGTAACCCCATCGAGCTCTATGGGCATAAAATTGGAGAGACCACCGTATCATCATCATCACCATCAGCTTATATATGTCCCACTGCTGGGCACAAGCCTCCTCTTAGATGAGAAAGAAAAAGCAGACTATAATTTACGAGTTTAATCACAATTTAATTTTCTGTTTAAGTTATTTATAAGCTTTCTAAATAGCGGTTAAAAGATACAAGCAATTAATTCCAATTAACTATAATCCGCAACTCGGGAACCTTTTAGAAAAGGGAGAAATATTTAGCAATTTTCGGTTGTTCCATGTTTCATTTTAATATTTAATTAAATAAAGGTTTACTTTATTTTATTTAAAGATCTAAACTACCTAAACTACCATTAACAAATAGGCTTGAATATATTTTTGATGAGAACAAACATCCTTATAGGAGTTATAGGGTTCCGTACCCACAGTTGACTTTTTTACAGATAATTTATTTTTGATGCTGCTATAACAACAAATACCGTTAACAATATAAAATAAATAATTAAGGGAGTTCCCATTAAAAAAAAAACTTTTTAAACAGTTGCTCCTTTCCTTCATCAGGAGCTGGGTCTCAAAATGTATGGAAAAAGTAAAATCCGACTCGCACTTTTATTTATATTATTTGGGTTAAGTATTCTTTTAAAACAGTTATAATAAAGGTGATAACAATCTGGTTAGTTTCAACGCCACCAAAACGCAAGCGTATCTGTTTACCGCAAAAAGGAGCTCATTCAATCTGGTTCCTAGTTTCTGAGGTACAACCGTGTCTGTTGCCAACGTTCTCGAGCTGCTTGGCTTGAGGTTGAGCTCAAACCTTAACTTCGGCACTACCATCGAGTCCAAAGCCGGAACAGCGGCCAAAAAGCTGAGCATTCAAAATAAGGACAAGCGATATTTCACGCCTAGGCAGCTTTTTTCTTTATACAAAGCCCAAGTCCGATCTTGCATGGAGTATTGTAGTTACCTTTGGCATGATGGTTCGGCTAAGTATCAAATTGCTGCACTCGACTCGTAGGACCGCAGAGCCAGGAGGCTCATTGGCGGCAGTACGGTAGTGGGAAATAAGCTGCAGAGCCTAGCACATAGACGCAAAGTAGCATGTCTCTGAGTCTCCTACAAATTGTACTTCGGGGAGTGTGCTCAGGAGCTCCATGAGCTCATACCGCCTTCCCTTTCTTCCGTCGGACATCCAGACGTACAGCTGGCTACCATCCTTACCTGGTCGAAATTCCTCTAATTCGAACCAAGCGCTTTGCTTCATCTTACATAATGCGCACTTCTAAGGTTTGGAATTCTCTGCCGGCGTCTGTATTTCCAAGTTCATATAACCTAGACCTTTTTAAGGCACGAGTGAATAGACATCTTCTGGGAGAGCTCGCTTCATCGTCGGCCTCATCTTTGCCCCCTGGCTAGATGCTGGCCAAGAGCAATCCCATTTTTAATAATAAAAAAAGTGTCTAATGTTGTATAGATAGTACGGAACCCTTCGTGCGCGAGTCCGACTCGTACTTGGTCGGTTTTTTTTACTGGATGACTTTGGAATCATGGTCAGGAATGACAAAAATGATGGCCATAATTACTGAAAACTATTCCCATGGGACAATCGATGAAATCATCATCGAAAAAAAAATCGCACTTAACATCAGCTATCAAGAAAGAGATTACACTTCACCAGCATCAATACCAGGTATATCATTTTTTTAAACAGTTTTATGATTCTATATTTTCAATAAATTATTATAATTAATACGTGACCTTTGCACGGCGTGCATTTCACATGTGTATGTATGTGTCTGTTTGTGGCATCGTAGTTCTTAAACGGATGAACCTATTTGCAATGCAGTTTTTTATTTGAAAGCAGTTTTTTCAGCAATGCTTCTTAAACATGTTTAACAAAGTCGGTTCATCCGTTTTTGAGATAATGAACTTTGAAATGTTTAAGTTTACAGTTATTGGATGTTGAAAATTAAGAATTAAGCTTTTTCGCTGTGCAGCGGGCGTCTGGTGGTTGGCATTTTATCACCTATCGTCGTGGATAAGACGCCCGTCACTTTCCCACTCGCATATTTGTCAGAACGTGACGAATGTCTTATCCACGTCCTTAGTGTAAGGACTTCTATAGAGTTCCTATACGAGTTCCACCAAGACCAAGGGGGACATAAAAGCTCTTACGCAGCTAAACTGAGAACTGGTACGACTGATGGATTACCATAAACAACCTCTTTAATTTGGCCGGGTAATCGTTTATTTGCCTCAAACTATTTCACATGACGTATATGACACTGGGGCAAATAAAACCGGAACTATGTAAGGACAACAAATTATATATCCGTCAGTGTCGCTCTTTTTAACTCCCGACGCAAAGAGAGGGGTGTTATAAGTTTAACGTGTGTGTCTGTGTATCTGTCTGTGGTATTGTGTAGCTTCCAAACGGATGAACTGATTTTTGTTTAGTTTTTTTTTTGTATCATAGATAATTTTATCCCGAATGTTCTTAGCCAAGTTTTATGAAAATCTGTTTAGCCGTTTTTAAGATATCGAGCTTTGAAATGAAAATGTCGGGGGTTTTTCGGCTTTTCTAAGTTGTAGATATTCAGTTTAGAGGTAGTATATGACAATCTCGCTCGCTAGCGGTATTATTATTTGACGTCTTCTCTGGGTCCTCTGAGTCCACGTCGATAAGTGATAAAATGGCACCCGTCGTAGGCCCGCTGTAAAGTTTGTCAAAACGGAGATACTTGAATTCTGCGTAGGGCAGCCGATTTATCAGCTGTGTAGGCTTGCTTGTCCTTTGCGCCCGACAAAGATATAGCCACAGCAATAAAATTATAACTTGGGCGGCGAAAACAAACGTTTTCTTTATGGGTCGTAAATAAATGGCGGTGAGTCGATAGCTGAGTTACGGATGAGTAAATAGTTAAGTTAGTTTAGAAATAGAATGTACATATAGTTGCGGAATGAAAAGATTTGTCACTTTTTACCACGGCACTAAAATTGAGTTGATAAGTAACGAATCTTTTCATTCACCGACTGTACTTTTCATGCTAGGAAAGTATGTGATATTTGACCTTACAAGCGGGTTGAAAGTGATGCATGTCGCCCTATGGGCAATGGCAGAAACCTGTACAGCCAACCACGTAAAATCGTATTTTATTTAAAATATTGTTATTTTGTTATTATGGGTATATATTTTAACTATAAGCGATGGATGGATTGTGTGAGAGAGGATATGAGAAAGAAAGGAGTAAGCGCTGAAGTGACGAACAATAGAGAGGATTGAAAGAAGAAAACATGTTGCGCCGACCCTGCATAAGCGGGATAAGGGCAAGGAGATGATGATGATGATGAATTTTAACTATAGTATAAAAAACTAAACCAAGAGTGGTCAATATTGTTATTTGAATACAATTTTAGCAATTTAAGCGCGTCCTAAACTCCTTAAAGAAACAAATGGCAGAAACTTACCAGCCACACTGCCATTAAAAAATTTAGTAATATAAAAAGCTTATTGAAAATTATATTGATTTCTTAAAAATGAATATCATCCGATGTAGCTTGTTCTGTATGTTTATTATTATGGTTATTACTTTATTATATAGTAATACTATCGTTGGCGTCTGTGTTGCCTCTTGTCTTAGATTTAAGTAAGGTCCCGAAAATCAGTGCCTCTGCTTGCTGAGTCTTGCCGTGGCTTCATGCTGATTGGGATCCTTTTTAAACGTCTTGTTATAATATTTTATGTGTTTGTATTTTTATTTCTTGTGCGACGGTATATAATTTTGTTTCTTTCTTTCTTTCATATTGGATGTAATTTTTTAATGATGGATGCAAAACTAAAACATGTTTAATGAAACTTTTGCAATGCCTTAAAATAAGTAATAAATATTCTTTCGTTTAATGTAAATTATGGAAATTCGTAGAAATAATAAGAGCTCAATGTATTAAACCTTTTAGATCCGCTTCCAGTGTATCCAAAGTGATCCATACAAAAACCCCCCTTATTCATAAACGTCCGTCAAGCCTCTATTAGTTAACAAACCGCTAAAGTTGCTTTGTCCTTATCTGTCACTTTGACATTTATGTTTGTGAGAAAGGGACAAAACAACTTTTAGTTAACAGAGGTTAGTTAAGTTTTATGAATAAGGGGGAAAGACTATTAACGTCAGCCAACAGTTCCCGGCTAAATGATCCATATACAAAAGAATTAAAAATGAATTCGATCGAATTTAACTGATTCAGAAAATGTATTTGCATACTTGTAATTTTTTTAGTTTCCTCGTATTCGAGATGAAAGCAGAGTGAAGACTCGAAGAGAGAAAACTCGGGTGAAGCCACCCATTTCAACCTCGAATTATTGACGCTCTCGCTACGTTACTTATCTAGACACGCGGCAGCGTGTCCAGCCAAGTTCATCCCAGGAACTAGCGAACAGCAGACGTGTGTTATATTACACGAACCATTTGGAGCCACTTTTGACACCCCAATAACTCCAAATCTATCTAACATAAAAACATGAAATTTGGTACATATATTAAGATCCTTTAGAACAACTAGAACTCCAGATTTCATAAATATAGGTTGAATAGTTATTGAGATATTAAATTCCAAAAAACGGCATTTTTACTACTGACTGACTGACTGACTGACTGACTAGTAATCAAAAACCAAACCCACTTCCAGGTGACCTAGAAAGCTGAAATTTGGCATGCATCTTGGTAATTATGTGTATACACCAGAAAAAATCAGAAAACAGTGATTTTATTATTATTATTTTTATTTATGCTAGTTATTATTTATGTTATTTGGAAAAAACTTTTTTTGTTTGAAACGTTATACTTCCGGGGTGATCCCATTGTCATTGGGTCAGAATCTGATCATAGGGACCTGGAGAAATCGAGGGAACTCCTCAAATATTTTAGGTGCACCTATAGCGGTTTGGGTATTTTGTATAGTAACTCGTGCATTCGCTCTGGAAAAGCACCATTGGATGAAGTTTGACAAAAAGTAATGATATCCCATCAAAAACATAAATGTGAAAATGGCAGCCAAGTTCACCGACAAAAGAATTGAGATCTAAATGGGCGCCAAGTTCCGTAGATTACCTATCTGAAAAGTTGCCAAGTTTGGCACTAGATTGTTTACAGTAAAACTAATTTATTGCGGCTTAATGCATTTTGAGCTTTAGCTTAGCAGTTTTCTTAAATATCCAACAGCTTTTATGGTATTATAAAATACTGCATAGAAAACTGCCAAGTTAAGGCTCAAAATGCATTAAGCGGCAGTAAATTAGTTTTACTGTAAACAATCTAGTGCCAAACTCAACAACTTTTCAGATAGGTAATCTACGGAACTTGGCGCCCATTTAGATCTCAATTCTTTTGTCGGTGAACTTGGCTGCCATTTTCACATTCATGTTTTTGATGGGATATTGTATTTCTTCTTCTTATTACTTCGCATGTCCTTATGTAATAAACAATGTCCCGCGCAAAGTGCGGAAGGCTATCGGAATTGGTCGTTTTCCGAATTTTAATCGTGATTGTGTATGGGCTGTATCACCCAGCTGGAAAACAGTGTTGAATACTACGTCTGTGAAGAGTGTGGACGAGACTTTAGCATGTGACGTTGTGAGTGTTGTGTGTAGCTCGGCATTGGACAACTGTGAAGAAAACAAGGGTAGATTCTCGCCGCCGCCGCCTCCGTCCGGGCGACGGAGAGGGACTGGGACGGGGACAGGGCACGGGGACGCAGTACTCACGATTAAGGACCGCGAACCGGTCTGAAACATGTCGAGCGATATTCGACCTTAAAGACGTGAGTGACCCGTTTCATTATATTGAATATGTCTCAAACTCACGGGAGTTTTCTATATAAAAAATGTCCTTATGTAGTTTTAGATGTTACCCGTATTCATGAGAATTTAATAATCCTATGAGCTACGGAAGGACCACTTACAATCTACGTTTGTGAACGACCCAGATAAGGTATGTTTGCTTGGGTTCCAGTATGTGGAACCAGTGTGTGGTTCTATTATTATTGTAACAATGAGACGATGGGCCCAATTTTGGAACGCGGTATTAGCCACTGAAACTGAAACTAAAACCCGCTCGTATCATGAAAACTGAATAAATATTTTATTTACGTTACCAATAAACAAATCATACGAAAATACTCAGAAGAAATCGAACGTCAGCTTATTTATGCAAATTTAAACATTTTTAAATACATAAACATAAAAAGAAAGGACGTAGCTTGACCATAAAAAATTGTGACGTCATTAGGTACACCCTACAAACTTCATACTAACTGAGCATTTATGACATTTCGAAAAAGTTGCTGATTTGACTATCACTGAAATAACGTATCCCATCAAAACATAAATGTGAAAATGGCAGCCTAGTTCAACATGCCATGCGTGGTTGTCGTCTTCACCGACAAAAGAATTGAGATCTAAATGGGTGCCAAGTTCCTAAGAACTTGGCTGCCATTCTCACATTTATGCTTTTGATGGGATATCATTACTTTTTATCAAAATTCACCAAATGATGCTTTTCAAGATCGAATGTACGAGTAGTACTATACAAAATACCCAAATCGCTGTAGGTGCACCTCAAATATTTGAAGAGTTCCCTCGATTTCTCCAAGTCACTATAATCAGATTCTTACTTGATAACTAAGGCTACCCCGGAAGTATATTAAATAGATTTAAAGTTATGTATTTATAATGAGGGGCAAAAGTGGCTTCAAACGGTTCGTGTAAAATAACACACGGCTGATGTACGCCAGTTCCTGGTGGTCTACTCCGAAATTCGAAATCCGAACTTCGTATGGTGCCGTCCCTTTCACTCATATAAGTATAGTGTATGACAAGAGAGTAAAAGGAATGGCACCATACGAAGTTCGGATTTCGAATTTCTGAGTAGACCTCCTGGGGTGAACTTGGCTGGACACGCTACCGGGTGTCTAGATTATCATATTAAATGATTAACACAGTCACGTCTGTGTGAAACTTTATTAGTCAATGTCAAATGTCAGAATGAAAACTGGTAGTATTTTGCTATTTGACTTGACAGATGTTAAATAATACGGTGTTTGATTGACACTGCTTCTGGTCTAGTCTTATACCCAGTTTTCATGATGAGAACGGTTTATTCAATACAAATATTTTTTTTGATTTGTGCCTTTGAATAAAATAGAGTGGAGTTTCAAATTAAAGAGAAAAATTTAATGCTCCGAGCAGGATTCGAACCTGCGACATCTGGCATACGCGGCTAATCGCTCGAGCCTCTGAGCTATCGGAACAACCAAGCTCGCCCACGAAATCCTTCACTAGTTCCCTCTTACAACGCCTTTTTTCCCCTTTAATTTGAAATTTTCGTTAGCAGCGTGACTGCTTTAGTACAAAATTAATTTAGTATGGGACGGCGCATCGTTACTGACGATTTCTCAATGTAATTTGATACGTTGGTGCCGTCAATAGAAGCCTAAGTCTTCTACGGATGATGTCGCTGTACGCCTCCCTAAGGCGTTGTAAGAGGGAACTAGTGAAGGATTTCGTAGATGAGCTTGGTTGTTCCAATAGCTCAGTGGCTAGAGCGATTGGCCGCGTATGCCAGATGTCTCAGGTTCGAATCCTGCTAGGAGCATTAAATTTTTTAATTTTTCCCTTTAATTTGAAATTTTCGTTAGCAGCGTGACTGCTTTAGTACAAAATTAATTACAGTGGAGTTGCTTGAAATAGTGACTCAGAATGCAAGGCTGATTCGCTGTGATGACGTAGTTATCTGGGTGGCCTATTCGTAATGGCGCTGTTTCGGCAAATTTAAGGTGCGGGTTCGATTCCCGTCGTAGACTGTGTGCGAGATCACGGTTCATTTTTCTATGTATTGTTTCTCTGTATCAAATAATTAAAGATTATTTTTGTTGGCACGTTATGAGAGATGCAGGGCACTCGCCGCTAGTCAAGTACTTGCTTTTGTGTTGATGTTGATGAAGTTGATGCTAAAAATGAACAAAGTGAAAGTGCAAACGATCTCCCTAGAAAAAATAAACTCGCCAATGAGAACGTGCACCTCAAACATTATATCAAGAGGTTCTTGACGGAGCCCCTCAAGGGCACAAAGGCGAGGCCGCTGAGTGTCTCCTTGCCGAAGAAGAAAATTGATGCTGATGGGAAAGCCTCGTAAGTACCTACTTTATACCTGCAGATTTTCCTTCTGTATCTCAAAAACTTGCCGACATTTTTTTTTGGATTTATTATTTACTGCATATTACAAATGTTAATAGGTAAATATTACACCACCTCACGACCACCATATCAGCCGAAAGACGTCAACTGCCCGACACAGTCCTCCACCAATTTCATGGGGGGTATATGCCATATCGCCACGCTTGGCGATCGCAGTATCTCCACCGCACCTATTGCTGCTGCCCATCCCCCGGTGGTCTTGGTAATATTACAGGAAAAATATAATTAAATATTAGACCTATCTATGTAGGTTACCTACGTACTTATTCTTAAATCTTATCTTATTTGCATCTTCTTTTATAATGCGCACTTCTAAGGTTTGGAATTCTCTGCCGGCGTCTGTATTTCCGAGTTCATATAACCTGGACCTTTTTAAGGCACGAGTGAATAGGCATCTTCTGGGTGAGCTCGCTTCATCGTCGGCCTCATCTTTGCCTCCTGGCTAGATGCTGGCCAAGAGCAATCCCATTTTTAATAATAAAAAAAAAAACATCAGTTATCCTTTACCAACGAGGAACTTTACTCCCGAGGATGCGCTGTTTCGAGTCAACGACCTGAATTTATCTCTAGCTGTCAATACAACGAATATTCAAATCGAAAAAGGGTCAGCAACGCGCTTCTGATTTTTTCAGAATTTGCAAGCGTCCATAGGTTACGATGCGTTCAGGAATCGTGGAGACGTTACGTATCATCAAAAACAGCATAACAACGTTAAATACATATAGTATTTTTTTTTTTGCAGCGCTATTTAGTTTTCTTCTCTAAATACTCATTTGGGAAGCTCTAAATTTACGCTACATGAATTCCGCTATCCATATTATTCTATATAGACTGGCGGTTTGGCAAAATATCTAATAATATAGGCATATGCAACAGTACCCTAGCGTGACCATCATCTGATGATGCCAGGAAACTACTTACCCCCTTATTCATAAACGTCCATCAAGCCTCTATTAGTTAACAAGCCGCTAAAGTTGGTTTGTCCTTATCGGTCACTTTGACATTTATGTTTGTGGGAAAGGGACAAAACAACTTTTAGTTAACAGAGGTTTGTTAATAAGGGCGTTAGAGTTTATCTTACCGCAATAATAATTAGTAGTTCGTAACATTGTATCTATTATGATAACCTATATTACGGACGTGGCAGAAATAAATAAAATAAAATAAAATAAAACCTTTGATTAATTATACAAGGTGGCCCATTCAAATCGGTCAGTATGGGAAAGTCTGAAACTATAAGACATACGAAGATTTGTTCTTAGGAACCATGTCACCGATTTTGATAAAAAGAAAAACTGCATTCATACATTTGAAAAAAAACACTGTACCCAGCTAGGGAACCGAACCAGGTTGTTTTGAAAAAATAAACTTACACTATTTCTATTCAGATATCGTTTGTGTAGGTCTTAAGCAGTAAATGTCTCTAAGAAACATAATGTCTAAAATGAATAAAATGCATTTTTTTCACATACTTTAATTTATCATAGTAGGTGTTCTAAGTAACCACCGTTACAATATTCAACAAGTTCAGGCATGTAAAATTGTCTCTATGGTTGTTTGTACCTCTCTACTTGTAAAATCGGTGACATGGTTCCTAAGAACAAATCTTCGTATGTCTTATAGTTTTAGACTTTCCCATACTGACCGATTTGAATGGGCCACCCTGTATACTTTTAACCCTTTATTCGCTGTAGTCAGATACATAAGATAAAATATTTCGCCACAGTCTGATAAATAAGGCAAATGTCTTGTATGTTTATTAACAGATATTCATCTCTCTCACTGGTCTTAATTTGATTAATGTATACATAGAAGATTGTATTATAACTTCGTACCGGCGGCAAAACAAAATAAAATAATTAATTATACTAATTCTTAACTAACTACACTGATTAAACTTCAGATTTTTTTTCTTTTTTTTTTAACGTGGTCGGTGGCAAACTAGCGTACGGCCCGCCTGATGGTAAGCGGTCACCGCAGCCTATGGACGCCTGCAGCTCCTAGGGGTGTCACATGCGCGTTGCCGACCCTTTAAGAATTTACACACTCCTTTCTTGAAAAACCCCATACTGTAGTTAATAAAGGTCCGCTTACTAAACCTTACGCAAAATATTTTTAAAGAAAAACCGAAAAAAATTGATCGGAATACTCATCAAAAACGTGACCGCAATTTGGAAAATCCTCTCCACCTGACGCCTCCAATACTACAATCAACGGATATTGTCAATATTTTTAAAGAAAAGCCGATTAAGAACCAAACACGAAAAACGTGACTGCAATTTTGAAACTCCCACCCACCTGATGCCTCCAACGTTCAAAATAATCCTATTCTCGCCATCCATGGCGTTCACGCACACAACAACATCACAACACTAAGCACAGCCTCGGTACCACCGTCACTCGGTACCACGGTACCAACGACACTCGGTACCACGGTACTACGAACACTATTTGCGATCGTGTAAGTTGGGGAAACGCGACGCGGCGCGACCGCCTGCTTGGGCGGGCGGTTTTCTACTGATGGTATCCCTATGTCCCCCCACCTGGCTGCACTGCGGTGCCTGCGTCTGGGGCCCCTATTGGACACGTGTTTGGGTCACTTTGTCAAATGTCAACAACGTTTTGGTTTCTTTGTGCATACGCAGAGGTATAATATGTGTAAATGTGTGCCCAGAGGAATTAAGAATTGTTTTTTAGCTTGCGAAAGACAGATCGAAATGATATTTTCCATATAAAAAAACAGGCCAAGTGCGAGTTGGAATCGCGCACCGAGGGTGCCGTACAACTAAATAAATAAATAAATATTAGGGGAAAATTTTTGTCCCTTAGTAAGCTCAATAAGGCTTATGCTTTTCTTATGTTATTTATTATTATATTAGTATTTGTTGGTAAAATACACGTAATGATAAACATTATCACCTCATGTTCAAAGTTCAAAAATGTGAAATATTGCGAAATTAGGTGGCTTCCCATTCCTTCATATCCCACTGCCAGGCACAGGTCTCTTCTAATGGATAAAGGGAAAAAGGGAGTAGTTCCCACGCTGACCTATGCGGGATCGGGACTTCACATATACCTTTGAATTCCTTTGCACGGGTGTTCTTCACAAACCGATTCGACCTCACCTCTTTACTCCCACTCTGTTGTACACTTGTTTAATTGGCAGCCAGTCTGGTATAGCAATTACTTTTGTCTGAGTTAATTGTAATGGGCAGCAGCATCCCTTTGCTTACCGGGCGGCAACATCACCTAGATTATAAACACGTGTACATTTTACTGCGATCGCCAACCCGCATGCCAAGCGTGGCAATTATGGCATTTACCTCCCATGAAATTGGGTAAGGCCTATGTCCAGCAGTGGACGTCCTACGGCTGATATGGTGGTGGTGGTGGTGGAGTTAATTGTAAAGACCTTCTTACAAAAGGTATGCTCTAAATTCTAATTGCTTTTTATGAAAAAAAAATTAAACATGTTTTGAAAAACAAATACGTGTTATTTTGTTCCTGTTAATGAAAGAAGC
Source organism: Notocelia uddmanniana (assembly GCA_905163555.1). Taxonomy (NCBI): domain Eukaryota; kingdom Metazoa; phylum Arthropoda; class Insecta; order Lepidoptera; family Tortricidae; genus Notocelia; species Notocelia uddmanniana. The sequence continues at coordinate 22,557,322 of LR991066.1, forward strand.
AGTGTGCCGAAAGTATCGGAATTTATCAAGACACGGTTATAATTTCCCTAGGGATATAGCTATAAACAGTACGATGTAAGATTTTCCCAATAATATAGCGATGACACGAGCCCGATCTATTAAGAGTGCGCAGTACGTTCGGTTCTCCATACAAACGTATTTACGCTCTCATTGTAAAACGCCATGCTAGAATAACGTGAAACTTTGTATACACGATAGGATTCGGCATATCTAGGTCGGAAATTAGTTTCTATTGCTTGAAATTATAATGGAGAAAAAATACAGCCATTATTAAGGTTTTCATACAAGCCGTAAAAACCTCAAAAAACCGCTGTATTTTTTTTCTTTTACAATTTCTAGCAACAGAATCTGTTTTTCGACCTAGATATGCCGGATCCCATTGTGTATAGAAAGTTTCATGTTATTCTAGCATGGCGTTTTAAAATGAGAGCGTAAATACGTTTGTATGGAGAACCGAGCGTACTGCGCCTTCTTAAGGGTCCCCCACACACTCGATAAAAACTAGTCCAAACCAGAATAGTCGCATACAAACATACAAACCAGATACCCGCATACAAACGTAGTTTAGTTCTCATTTTAAAACACCGTGCCGAAATAACATGGACCTTTATATACGTAATGGAGTCCGCTATATCTAGGCCGTAAATTAGTTTCTGCTTCTAGAAATTATATATAGAAAAAAAATACAGCGAGTTTTTTACGTGTTTTAAGTCTTTGTATTTTTTCTCCATAATAATTTCAAGCAACAGAAACTAATTTCCGGCCTATACATGCCGGATCTCGTTGTGTAGGTACACAAATTTTATGTTATTCCAACATGCCGTATTAAAATGAGAGCGAAACTACGTTTGTATGGAGAACCGAGCTTCCTGCGGACTCTTAACATAAACTACATCACTAGAAACTATGATTTAATTCACTATATTTTGTGTTATTTTACCTTATCATTCGACAATGACACACTTCGGTCCATTTTCCAGTTGCAAAAGATTATCTACCTATAGATAAAATTACAACACTCACTATCAAGAATAAGAGGAAATCAACTGACATTTGGAATTCGATAACGCTTGATAAAAATACTGTCATCCTTGATGTGTTGTAATAAAGGTCGATTTCCAATGGCAGTTGGAAATTCTTAAGTGTAAATCAATTTGTGGTGTTTCTGTTCTTTCGAATGTCAGTATAGTGTCGATGCTCGAAGGCAATATGTTGGTGAAAATATTTCTAGTGGTTTTAGTTGTGGGTGTAGCGACGTCACTGCCTCAGACGTATGAGACGAAGAATTTTAAAGTTGGGATCGAATATGATCGTAAGTATTTATATAAATGACTGAGCATAAGGTCAAAGTGCACTTTGAACAACCACAAAATGGATTGTGGGAACTGTAGTTGCCAAGCCGAGTAAAAGCGGTTGATTTTCTTACAATTTAACAGTTTCGAACCTCGAAAGGAAAAAACTGAACCCTTATAGGATCACTTTGTTGTCCGTCCGTCCGTCCATCTGTCTGTCTGTCAAGACCCTTTTTCTCAGGAATGCGTGGAGGTATCAAGCTGGAATTTATACCAAACACTCAAGTCTACTGTCCCTTGGAGTTATGAAAAAATCAAACTTCTAAACCAACGCAATCAAAAAATCAATCAAAACCTACAGGGTACTTGCCGTGAACCCAGAATCTTAAAATTTGGTACGAAGCAACGTCTTAAAGCACAGATGAAGGAAAAATTGTGAAAAACGTAAATTTCTAGTTACATCGTATAATAATAATATGTTTTACGGATCCCTCGGTGCGCGAGTCCGACTCGTACTTGGCCGGTTTTTTATGTTACTTTCAATGTTTGTATGTATGTATTGTATGTGTGTGTGTTCGGGGCAAATATTATAACTGAATTTTAAAGGGTGAGTGTGCTCAGGAGCTCCGTGAGCTCATACCGCCTCCCCCTTTCTTCCATTAGACATCCAGACGTACGGCTGGCTATCCTTACCTGGTCGAAATGCCTGTAATCAAACCAAGCGCTTTGCATCATCTTTCATAATGCGCACTTCTAAGGTTTGGAATTCTCTGCCGGCGTTTGTATTTCCGAGTTCATATAACCTAGACCTTTTTAAGGCATGAGTGAATAGGCATCTTCTGGGTGAGCTCGCTTCAACGTCGGCTTCAATCTTTGCCCCCTGGCTAGATGCTGGCCAAGAGCAATCTCATTGCTAATAAATAAAATGAAAAAGCAGTTGTCCTTTTAATTGAGCTGTGGCATACTTATGTAAGTTCGGTGACAATGGAATATTATGGTACTACCGAGCTGATCTGATGATGGAGACAAAAGGTGGCCATAGCAACTCCTAAACTACACAAGATAAACCCCTCGTGTTTGAGCTCGTTGGAACCGTCTCAACGAGTTCTTGATGACTGTGGAAGAAAGGTAGGTACAGTTGAAGATAAAGGCTTGTACCAAAAAAATATTTTTTGCCCGGGACATCTCATGCAGTCTGTCATTAGTCTGTATGTTAGTAGGTTAGTGTGGTCGGCCTGTTTAGCCTAGTTGGTAGTGACACTGCCTCCGAAGATAGAGGTCCCGGGTTCGAATCCCAGCCAGGGCACTATTTTTGCATTTAGCACGGATATTTGTTCCTGGGTCTTGGATGTTTTCTATGTATTTAAGTATGTATTTATCTATCGTCGTCTAGTACCCATACTACAAGCTTTGCTTATTTTGGGACCAGGTTGCCCCTAGCATTTGTTTCTGTGGTGAGCAGAAGCATTTGTTCCTGAGACTTCGATGTTTTCTATGTATTTAAGCTTATATATACATATATGTATCTATTTAATATATCGTCGTCTAGTATCCATAACACAAGCCTTATGAAGCTTACTATGGGAGTAGTCCCATTTTTGTAAAAAAATGTCCCCAAATATTTATTTATTTATTTATTATTACATTTTAGCACCCTCAATACTTCTTTCATACAAAGTTTAGTTCCATCAAGCCTCCTTCTGGGCGGGAGGGGCTAACTCGAACCGCAGGATGAGGAGTGAGGAGTTTTGGTTAGTGGCTCAGTAGCAAACACTGAATTAGTATTTATACCAAAATTCAGCTTGTAACTAAGGATTTCCCTATTAAAATGTAAATGTCAGGAGCTTTATTTTTCAAGTGAAGTTTTGATGAAAAAGTAGGTAATTATAATATTCATGCCATTATTATAAGATAGGACGCTGTAATAATCAAGTTGCCCACTCACTTGACAATTCTAATCCCAATAAGGTCTAGTTTCCCCCTTGTGTTGGAAGCTCAGATGGCAGTCGCTTCCGTAAAAACTTGTGGCTACGTCGATTCTTGGGGTTAGGTAGCGGACCACAGCCACCACAGGTATCGTTCAGCGTGTATGGGTCATAAAGAGATTTAGGTTCGCGTCTTTCCTGTGGACATTGCCAAAGTTAAGCGCTATAAAGCCTAATTTTTGTTTGGACTCTTAATCCGCATAAACGGCGTCTTATCTTATATAATTTTATGCGATAAAATTATTATATATGTGCATTGTGCACGTATCCCCTTTACAATTGACCACAGGAAAGACGAATTTTCTTTATGACCCGGGTGTATGATGGTTGCTATTTTATCACTTTCCGTCATGGATAAGACATTCGTCACGTTCTGACAAGTACGCGAGTGCGAGAGTGACGGGCGTCTTATCCATGAAAATAAGTGATAAAAATGGTACTGTACTGGGATAACCCTAGGATGATGATGATAAGAACACTGTAACAAAGTTGAATTACCTGACCATTGGCGAGGTATCCATGGATAATAAGTGGATTCTCATCGGCTTGTCTAATTTAAGTAATAAAGATATAACCGTAACACCACGCAACTTATTTTTTTTTTTTATGATAGACTGACCAGCAATTGGCCTTAGTCTCACCTGATGGAGAGCGATGACAAGGCCTAAGATGTTGCTCACTGATTCAGTAATAGCCTATTCACTCTTGTCTTGAAGAGACCCAGATTGTATGTATCACTTTTAACCTATTTCACTATCTAGAGGTATATAGTATCCCACACCAACATCCGTCCCACGCTTCAAGGAACTAAGGACACCCCATCAGGTCTCTTACCATCGTCCCTGAAGTACTGACACGTGAGTCAGAGCGTTGAAAGATGCCTTTTACACGGTCACTATTATCACGCGATCCAGTTGTATTACGATCTGTAAAAGTAAAAAAGTAAAAGTAGTTTATTCTTCAAATTAGGCATATTACATGCACCTATGAACGTCAATAAACTACCACTGGTTCGGAAAAATAAACCTCTGCCACGAGAAGAACCGGCGTATGAAACTCGGCGAGATGTCATTTTTTCAAAACAATATACATTGTACAGTTAAATATAAAATTACAGTCTCTGTTACTACAAAAATAACAAGCTACAGTAGAAAACCTATTTTCGCGATAGATTCGCCGTGCAGGACACTATCACTGCCAAACACTGTATCACGTGAATATTGATGAATAATGAAGCGATATCCATACAACTTCTAAAACTGCGATAATATTGACACACCAGTTATGTGATAATATTAATCGTGTAACAGGCCCCAAAGAGTCAATCGAACATGTTTTTTCTTTGTAATTCCTTAATAAATCTATGCTCTGATGTCTAAAAGAGCCCATTTTTAGACTAAAAAATTGGAACTTTTGTTTTTTTTTTCAGATTCACTTCCAATGGTGGGAGGGTCAGATCGGTACCGTCATCGGAACAACTACGATCCATTCTTTGTCACTGTCACTGCCACGGCTAAGGTACTTAATATAATCGTCTAAATCATCGTGTAATCTAGTGTTAAAGTTTGAAACGCACAGAGCGCGGCGCATTTTGGCGTTGCGGGGCGGTTTTGCGGTAAAGCGAACGCGGTCTGGGGTAGATCGAACCATAAAACCGCGCGGTATTCGATAGCGCGGTAGAGCGGAGGCGGCGTGTGTGACAAATAAAGCAGTAATCGACAGTCTACAGTTTCGGAATGATTTTATCATTCCAAACCGCCTCCACCCCGCACCGCGCCGCACCCGCTCTATGCGTTTCGAGCTTAAAATTTTATTTATTTACAATACAAAACAGATTACACAGTATTACAGTGAGATACCAAGGCACTGTGAAATGCATCCAACATTTTTAAAGTTCTAGTCTTATACACGACTGAACGTTTAAAAGTAATTACAATAATCTTAATAACTAACTGAGGACGGACGGTCATCCATCACCTCACATAACCTCTTACATTCATCAGATATGATCTTCCAACTACATGCAAAAACATCGCAGTCGGGTGCTGACTTGAGAAGCGCGTTTAGGATTTGCAAAGCGCGAACCAGTGGTGATTTCGTATACGCCACAGTGCGCGCCTTAGGAACTGCCAGTAAGTCGCGTTGACGTGGTCTAAAATTAAACTTTGACTGAGTTAGAGACGGCACGAAAAGGCGAACCAGCTGAGGACAGTTCGAGTCCCCACGCAATATTCGGCACGCTCCAGTCACGAGCGCATAATTACGCCTCACTTCCAGAGAGTTAAAACCCAATGTGCCGAGCAAAAACTTCGTCGTGTTTTTTGACCTTAATGACAAAGGGGTTGTCAAATTCGCGAGCATTGCGGATAACAAATCCCAATCTCCGAAAGCAGTCGGTAGCTAAGGTTCTCATATGGCCATGAAAATTAAGGTGCGAGTCAAATATGACGCCCAGGTCTTTGACAGTGTCAACGCGTTTTATTGATTCCGCTCCTAGCAGGTAATTGATATATAAGGGAGTACGAGCGCGGCCAAAAGACATTACGGAACACTTCTCAGGATGGAAAAGCAGTTTATTTGCAATACTCCATTGATAGATCCGGTTAATATCTTCTTGGAGCGATTCACAGTCAGATAGTTGCTGCACGCCGTAAACGAGCTTTAGGTCATCAGCATAAAGAAGACATCTGGCATAATGTAAATCTATAGACGAGAAACAGATCATTTTAACATGTATGGCTCAGTGGATGTGGCAAGCAACATCTCCTGCCAGTCAAACACATGTTTAGCTTTTGTGGTGGTTTGTTTGGGAAAGTGCGCACTGGGATGTGCGCTTGCACATCTTTCGATCCTAAGCCCAGTTGTGGTACAGTCGCTAACCCGTCAACGGATGTCGTTGCAACCTGCACCAAAATACAAATACTTATATTCATCATCATCATCATCATTCAGCCGAATGACGTCCACTGCTGGACATAGGCCTCCCCCAAAGACTTCCACAATGACCGGTCCTGCGCCACCCGCATCCAGCGGACACCCGCGACCCTTACCAGGTCATCAGTCCACCGTGTGGGGGGCCTGCCCACGCTACGCCTTCCGGTACGTGGTCGCCACTCGAGAACCTTTCCGCCCCAACGGCCATCGGTTCTGCGTGCTATGTGCCCCGCCCACTGCCACTTAAGTTTAGCGATTCGGAGGGCTATATCACTTATATTCAGAAAACTATTTATATTCCAAATGTTATCAACATCAAACTAATATCAGACGGTAAATATGTTAATAAGCGCAATCGTCCGTTTAGGGGAATTATAATTTCCAACCGAAATGAAAAATTGATCACCCCTAGTTGAGTAGCAACTTGACGGTAGATGTCGCTAATAGTCTCCCAAAGGCTTAATTAAAAAGAGTGAACTGATTGAAAGATTCGTCGCCTCGAGCAAACCCGCGATAGCTCAGTTGGAAAGAGGGATGGACGGATTCCAGTGGTCACGGTTTCAAATCCCGCCCGGGTGATCAATTTTTTTATTTTTTATTTCGGTTGGAAATCAATATCAGTCGATCTCTAATAAAATCGATGACCCATTATTCGACAATTTATCTCTATTTCAGAAAAACTACGTAATCTCCTACCTAGAAGTATCAGCAACGGTGGCAGCGTCAGGCGAAGTAGACTTCTGTCTCACACAGGGCGCTACCGGCTCCCGAAGTATGGTGTTCCGTCTGGCTTCCAACCACTCGGAGTACCTGTCCTACTCTTACATAGCGTACGGGATACGGGAGGAAGAGTACAGAAAGGTGACGTCAGTGTCGTGTGGAGGGTGCTAGGTTAGTGATGTGATGTCACTCTGTCAACTATGAAATTCGACATGTTCTGCATCGCGCTATCGAAGTTTTTTTTTTTTATTTGTTGTATAAATACAACTTCTAATCTACTCAATGGGATTAGAGATCTCTTTGTGGCTTTTTCTTCTTAATTGTGCGTCTCCTAACTTTTGCATGTATTTTTATATTGTATGTTATAATCGATCGAGCGAGCGGAGCGAGCAAGTCTCCATTTTTGCTTTTGTCCGGATGTTTGCTCGTGGCTAGGCTAGGCTATTTATTTATTTCGGTGATCAGTCGTTCAATCACTAGGAAGTTTACCTTAACAAATTCAATAAATAAAGGTGGGAATAAGTTTGTTCACGTGCTCAAAATGTTTTTGTTAAAGTTAAACTCAAAATACATTTCATAAAGTCCTATTTTCTTCAATTTTTCATCTCGACTTATCAACTTATTTCCGCTGTATATAACGGTATTATTTGTAGAAAATATAAAAATATTGTCAGCTCTCAAAATATTACATGAAACTTGTAATTGTCTACAGCGCTACCTGGAGCACAAGGCGTGTACTAAATGCAAACGTTTACATGTTTTCCAAAGAGCGCGCTACGCTAATTGAACGTTTGGCTCATCGGCGCTTCAATTCCTTACTCTGTTGGTAGATGGCAGTACTAGTCTTGATTCATGTTACAATTATTTGTTGTTTTGCCGAGAGATGGCAATACTCGTATAGTATGTGTGTTGACAATCAAAAAAATATTTCCATATTATTATTATAATATAATGTACAGTTAACAGCAGAAGTAAGTCAACATTTAGCACCTTATTTTATTGCGAATAAGGCGAAAAAAATCAAGTTTAAAATCTCAGCACAACGAGTCCTCAAGTCAATTAAGGGATGTAAGGGTTGACCTCACGGTTGTGATTATTCTGGAGTCAAAGCGTCCAGGGCCTACCGTGTTAGCTAACCATCAGGCAGCCCGTAAGCTTGTTTGCCACCGTCGGTGTATTATAAAACAAAAGCTACTTTTATATCTTTAAAAAAAATCCCATTAAAGGTCCTTCTCAGTGATAAAAGCCCACTATTTAGGCTATTCTCGGTGTGAATTGACACGTATATTGTCATTTTCTCTTTAATACTATCTAGTACAGGGGTGTTATCCACAAATCGACTCGTTCTCACCTCTCGCCTCACCCCTCACCAGTTTTTATATGGAAACTGTCAAAATTTGACAAACTACATTTGATAGTTTCCATATAAATCCGGGTGAGGTGAGACGTGACAGGTGAGGATGAGCCTAGCTGGTTTGTGAATAGAGGGCAGGACCATTGCTGCTCACTTCACACATATCGTGAATTCTGCATTGTATGTGTTGAATTTTCACTAAGAAATATCCCAAATCGACAAATTTCTAGCGAAAAACTAGTTTATGCTGTTTAAATTCTACTGCACACAATAAAAGATAAACAAGGCTACGTTTTGCAATCAAAGTTTAAAAAAATCGTACGAATCGTTTAATAATTTAATTGCAACTATTACTTTTTCCTTGAGTTCAAAAAATTTAAAAAATAGTAAGGCTTCTTTTGTTTTAGTTAGTGTTAGTTTCTATGCTTTGCACATACTTGCTTACTGTACGAGCAGGAGTTTTATAAATGAAAATTACGTGAAGAGACGTTCAGTTTAATTTGTAATACCAAATTAACTTTTTTTTTATGACATAGGAGGCAAACGAGCAGACGAATCGCCTGATGGTAAGCGATTAGCGCCGCCCATGGACACTCGCAACACCAGAGAGGGGTTGTAAGGGAGTACGCTCTTTTCTTGAAGGTTTGAAGGCCGTGGATATGCACACTTTTTGTGGGTTTTTGTGGGTTCCGCATTGTTTGCGGAATAGATTTTGTTTGCTTTAGGTATACAGCGCGACCAACGATTGCTATGAATTTATAGTTTAAAATCATTAACAATATGCTTTTTGTTACAGATGTCGAACATCATAACACTACCTGTGAACAGCGGTGCTTCATTTCAATACAGAATTATAACCTTATTTTTAATGTCAATCCAGTTTATATTAATGAGATAAAACTATTCTTAATTTTCGATAATATATTAATTTATAATTAACGGTATTGTTATTTTATACAGGGTGATTCAGGAGACGTGAGCAGGACCAACACTACATACATAGTAAATGGCATTGAATCGTTCACCATTGTAATATAAGTAAAACACCTATACATTTTTTCTGTATTTTAATTTTTGATAAGTTAAAGTTTAATTCTCTACAATCATGGTCACCCTACAACAACTGGTTTATAAAGATTAAACCTCTAACTGTTTTGACAGCACTTTAATTATGAAGAAAGTAAATTGTCACATTGAGTGAGATACGATATTTCAAAAGTAATCGGACTCGGATGACATTCAATTTGAAACGTATCACTCGACTGAAGTATACTGATTGTAGAGTGACCATGAATTTCGTAAATAATTTAAAATATTTTGTTTTCAATACCACAGATAAATGAACGGTAATTTCACTAATAGTGGTACGAAGGAGTAGCTTATGATCTACTGAATCCGTAGTGTTGATCTTGCTCACGTCTCCCGAATCATCCTGTATATTAAACAAATTAAATCAGTTACGTACATTGAATATATTTCATTAATTTGCGTATCTAACCTTACATACATAATTAAATTTGATAGTTACTACATACATATATACAAACATACATATTATCACGCCTGTTTCCCAGAGGGGTAGGCAGAGATCACGGATATCCATTTGGTACGATCCTGACATAGAACTTTCGCTTCATGAACTGTCATAACATTCTTCATGCATGCGCGCCGATTTAGGGTACTCTTGACCTGGCCTTCCTGCAGATTTGGTCGCAGTACGTTTGCCGAGGTCTTCCCCTACGAACTTTTCCATCCACACTTTCTTTGTACACTCTTCTTTCATCCATCCTCTCTAAACGGCCAAACCATACAATTTTGAAAATCGCGATAATATTGACACATAATATTGAGTGTAAAGGGCCCCACTGAATAGAATTTGGCGGAGAATAGAGAGCTGCTACAGCGAAATGAAAACGAACGAATATCGTGTATTTCCCTCTGTGTCGCTCGAAATTGCAAGTAGGACAGAGAGGGAGATACACGAACTTCATTGGTTTTCGATCACGTTAGCAGCTCTGACTTCGCACCAAAAATACTGACTGGCACATCAATATTTAACAATTGCACATCTGAACTGAATTTTAATGAACGATTAGTATTTTAGCTATACAAATCAGTACTGATTACGGTGTCAAATTTATTATGTGCCTTTAAATACTACCCTTATAAAAATGCTTAGGATTAACTTGCAAAGATACTAGTCTTTGCCCGTGACGTGACGAAACGGCCAAACCATGTTAACCTTTCTCAATTTTTTCACTATCTTCATTCAATCCACACCTCCGTGACTACTAATATTACAAGAGTAAAGAAATTTTAACCCCTGATTCAAAAGAGGGAGCTTATAGTATTTATTCAGGGTGTGGCCTATAATAGAAGCAAAAAATGAAACGGTACACTATTGAGCTCTCCAGCAATTATTTCCAAATGATTTTAATTGAAAAAAAAAGTTCTTTTTTTATTTTTTTCCTCAAATGTAGCTTATATTTACTTTTTTAATCTACTGGGGTGATATTAATAACAAATTATTCAAAAAACACTTGATATAAAAAAAAAAACCTCCTCTATCTTTTAAACCAAAAATGCGACAACGATTATGAGTCATAACTTGAAGCAACCTCAAAATCAGCATTGACTGCCGCGCTATAATCTCTGGGTGCCAAGATCCATTACTTGGAGGTCATAACTATTTTTTTAGACACAAGAGCTTACTGCTTTCTGTACATTTCTAGGAGCCTAATTTTATTGGAGTTAGGTTGCATTTGATTAGCGGGTTCAATATCCGCCCCGCTGCCCGCTTGCGTCCAAACCGAGGCTTTACAAATAATTCTACGCTATGGAAAAGTAAACGCGCGGCGTTGATAATATTGTCCGTGACACTAATCGTACCGCGGCCGGCGTTGTTACCACGACAATGACACGCAAAAGTGACGGCCAGAGGTTGTAGTTTTGGTGCTGGTGACGTAAAATTGACGTCACACTGAATATAGGTTCCTTGCGCGTGTTCTAACGCGTGTACAACGTATCGCTTGTGCTACGTAGAACTGTTCGACATGCGATCACTTTCCCACGGTCATTTTCTGCCATTGCACCGTTCACCGTCGGCAGGGCATTCATCCTCATACCTTAGAACCTAAATGGTCACGTACGCGGGTTCAGAGGAATTTCCTCCCTCGGACGCTCCGGTTGACGAATGAGCTCCGGTGTACCCAAGGGACTACATTATGGGGTTCTTCAAGAAAGGAGTGTATACATTATTAAAGGGTTGGTAACGAACATGACTGTGAAACCCCTTGGAGTGCAGGCGTCGCCACCAACGTGGCTTAAAATAATTTTTAAGAAAAAAAAAACCGACTTCGATGGGGGAGGCCGGTGAAAGATACTTAGATGGTGCACTCTTAGATTCCATACAATAAAATAAAAATGGCTATAAGTATGTTTATAATGGTAGAAGACTAAGTACCCTCAATTCCTCATGGAATCCTCCATCACAACTTAAGCTTGACAAAAATGTGTCTTGAAAAACCTAGCTTGCTTGACAAACATAACGAAGAGAACAAATCGCCAAACGTGAACTACGCGTCGTTGAAGAGTTCCGTTCTGATCATCATCAGCAGTTCCACTTCGTCAAATGTCACTATTTTGAATGAAAATGCTTGATTAGTTCATGAAAACACTAAAATCACTATTTGTGTGCATGTCACATTTGAGTAGTTCCCTCGATTCCTAATAATTCCCATCATCAGAACTCGAGTATGACAAAAATTAATCTTGAAAATAGAAGTTGCTTAACAAATACAGCTAGGAAGACAAATCGCCAAACGTGCACTTTTCATCGTTGAAGAGTTCTGTTCTGATCATCATCAGCAGTTCCACTTCATCAAAGTTACATTTTTGTATGAAAATGCTCGATTTGTTGATAAAAATCACTATATGTTTGCCTTTAAGATTTGAGGAGTTCCCTCAATTCCTCATGGATCCCATCATCAAAACTGCGTTTTGACAAAAACGGGACCAACTTGGATGTACATAATTGTAATATAACTTTAAAAAATATTTATTGAACAAACAGAGCGCAGGGATACCGTCCAGTTATTTGGTTGACGATCTAAAAATTTAGTGTTGGTGGGTAGTTGCCTCAAGGTGACATTATATCTACCTTCGATAAGGCCTTAGTATATATATATTTTTTTTTTCTTAGGTTTTTAATTATTTAATTAAGTTACAAGATTTAGTTCGCCTGGTCAATCCAATGACAATGATTTTTAAGTTTAACTCATCTGGTCGTGACTCGGGTTCTGGCAGAATATCAGTGCTTCGCTCGAAAGAGCGTAGCGTACGAGTATCACTGAGTCAGAACCCTTTTGTTTTTCTGCAATGCACTCAGTAATTGTATTTTTATTTTTAAGTTTTTGTTATATTTGTATTACTAGCTTTTGCCCGCGACTTCGTCTGCGTAGAACTCATTCTCGCTTTAGAATTGTTTGTTTTCCCATTCTTTCACCCTTCTTTACACCCCCTTAAGAAATGATTACATTCAATATGACATGTTCTTTACCGCGCACGGCAAATTTTAATAGGGATCCCTTTTTTCAAAACGAATCAACATATCAGCCGAAAGACGTCAACTGCTGGACATAAGCCTCCCAAAGAGTGACACAATGGCCGTTCCTTTGCGACATTTACCAGGTCATAAGTCCACCTTGTGGGGGGCCTACCCACGCCGCGCCTTCCGGTACGTAGTCGCCACTCGAGAACCTTTCCTGCCCAACGGCCAACGGTTCTACGTGCAATATGCCCCACTCACTGCCACTTAAGTTTAGCGGTTCGGAGGGCTATGTCGGTTACTTTGGTTCTACTGCGGATGACCTCATTTCTGATGCGATCACGCAGAGATACTCCTAGCATAGCCCTCTCCATTGCTCATTAGGTGACTTGCTCATTGACAGATTATATACTGTTAGTATACAAAAAATCATCTTGATCTGTTCAGCCGTTTTTGCGTGATTGAGCAACAAAATCCAAACATCCAAACATCTAAACTTTCGCATTTATAATATTAGTGGGATGATGCTGTTTGTTCCTCTTTTGAAATCTTGAAGTCTGTTAAAAAGTATAGGTACCATACTATATTTTTTCTGTGGTACGAATAGGGACTGGGTTATTTTATTACACTAGGGTGTATGAAATACTTAAAGAAACTTCAAGCCTTTGAGAAAAAAATAAAAGTCCTGTTTTAATTAGCTTGTTGAACAGCAATTGAGCTTTATAGTTCAGTTTTTTTTATTGGGCGGATTTCTCTAAAATGACCCCAGGGTCTAAGTTACAATGAATCACAAAGTAACTAATGATCTAGCTTACTCAAGCTCACTCTAATTTGACGACCTTTTAGTAACACAAGGTTTTTTATTATACATTTATCTACATATATTTAAAAATTACAACACTAGGGCACCTTCCTGACTTGTCGATGCGGGGGCGGTACAATATGAGAAAACTGTCAGCTGTCAGTGTCCACCGATACTAATGCAGTACTGCCCCACTTCTGCGCATGGTATTACTACTGCGCAAACGTATTAAATTACTGACAGTATTTCGTTAAGTGAGGAAATCTCACATCGGTAAATTCACGTCAAATAGCAAAAACCTATGACATATCGCCCCCGCCCTGCCAAGTCAGGGAGTCGCCTAACACTAATGATATAAGAATACATAAATCCTACTACTAATTTACGGTTTGGAAAAATTCAATATCTTATTAATAACATCCATATACTGCGTCAAAGCAGGATCAGTGCTATTAGAACTACTGGAACACTTGTCGACGCTCACGCACTCGCCCGCAGCGTCACGCAGCAGACCCGCTGCGCACACGCACCCGCCTGAACACGCCTTAGTGCAGATGGGGACGGGGTTGTCGCAGGACGGCTCGCAGCCGGCCATGCAGAGGTCGTAGACTTCGTTCTTGTTTAAGCATGGTTCTGGAAAAACATTTTCTTTCAGTAGGTAATTAATGAAAACAGGTGTTATTTTGCGGATTCACTTCACTAAAGAATATTAAGCTTCAGTGGAATAGCAAAGAATAGAGGTTCTGTAATAGTACATAACGATACAATTGCAGAGAACAGGAAATTCGCAACGAGTGGTGATAAATTAAAACACGACCGAAGGGAGAAGGAAGAAAGAAAGGAAGAAGAGAAAGGAGGAAGGGGAGGGGAGGGGAGGGGGAGGAGGAAGGAGGAAGGAAGGAAGGAAGGGGGAAGGGAGGGGGAAGGGGAGGATACATGTTTTCTGCCAACAAACTGTTATACAGTTTGGCAGATCAGTGAAAAATGTTTTAATGTTATTTTATTTTTTGTGATAAATAATAAAATAAAATAAAATCGACACGAGTTGCGAATTACCTATTCGCACGTGTATCGTACAACGTTTTACAGTACATATGGCTCTTTAAAGTTTCGACATATGCACGTAATCTGCTCGTGCGGTAAAGTAGCAGCATATGTAGGTACTGTAAATTACTTTTCAGGATTATTCCTTTCTTGATACAATTTTATATCTAGACGCTAAAGCATTAATATGCATGCTGATCGAGGATTACAGTTTTGCAAACTCCTCATGATTATAACCTCGGAGTATTCTAGAGTGGAGATAGCGGATCAGTTGCAAAGAAGCAGTTTAAGAGCATGCAAGTAAAATGATGGTGTTCTTTGGAACACCGTTCTAACTAGACAAGAGAACTATAAGGATGATGATTTTCAGATATATAATTCTCGACTGAACACATTTCTTGGTTTTTTGGTCCATCACTTAGCTAGCCTTACAGAAACATTCCATGCTGCAGGGGCCAGGCCGCCATCAGCGTTCATTTGCGCGCTAACAGTACCCCAGGAACAGAAACAGACAGGACACTTGTCCAGCGCAACACATTTCCTAAGTCTTCTGTTCTCTCCCAGCTAGCCTTGTAGAAACATCCCATGATGAACGCAAAGCCACAACTATCCAGGTCAAGGTCCGAACAAGTTCGCGCGGAAGCTGTGCCGCAGGACAGTAACTTACCGATAGGACATTTGTCCAGCGTAACGCATTTCTTAGTCTTCTGGTCCCTCGCGTAGCTAGCCTTGCAGAAACATCCCATGCTGAACGCAAGGCCGCAATCAACGGGATCAAGGTCCGAACAAGTTTGGGCGCAAGCTGTGGCGCGGGACAGTAACTTACCAACAGGACACTTGTCCAGCGTAACTAATTTCTTAGTCTTCTTGTCCCTCGCGTAGCCAGCCTTGCAGAAACAATCCATGCTGTACATATGGCCAAAATCAACGAGATCAAGGTCCTAGCAAGTTCGCGCGCAAGCTGTGCCACAGGGTAGAAACTTGCCTACGGGACAGTTGATCAGCGTAACACATTTCTTAGTCTTCTAATCCCTCACGTACCCAGCCTTGTAGAAACATCCCATGCTGAACGCAAGGCCACAATCAACGGGATCAAGGCCCGAGCAAGATCCCACGCAAGCTGTGCCGCAGAGACAGTCACTTACCGACAGAACACTTGTCCAGCGTAACACATTTATTTGTCTTTTGGTCCCTCACGTAGCCAGCCTTGCAGAAACAACCCATGCTACACGCCAGGCCACAAACAACGGGATCAAGGTCCGAGTAAATTCGCTCGTAAGCTGTGCCGCAGGACAGTAACTTACCGACGCGACACTTGTCCCGCGTAACACATGTCTTAGTCTTCTGGTCCCTCACGTTCCCAGCCTTGTAGAAACATCCCATGCTGAACGCAAGGCCACAAATGCCACAATCCACGGCATCAGGGTCCGAGCAAGTTAGCGCGTAAGGTGTGCAAGACAGAAACTTACCGACAGGACACTTGTCCCGCGTAACACATGTCTTAGTCTTCTGGTCCCTCACGTTCCCAGCCTTGTAGAAACATCCCATGCTGAACGCAAGGCCACAAATGCCACAATCCACGGCATCAGGGTCCGAGCAAGTTAGCGCGTAAGGTGTGCAAGACAGAAACTTACCGACAGGACACTTGTCCAGCGTAACACATTTCTTAGTCTTCTGGTCCCTCACGTAGCCAGCCTTGCAGAAACAACCCATGCTGCACGCCAGGCCACAATGGACGGGGTCGGGGTCCGAGCAAGTCCGCGCGCATGCTGTGCCGCATGATAGGAACTCCTCGTTCTCTGAGCAGATTGGGTTCGTTTCTGGAAAAGGAATAAGAGAGTTTACAGTACATATGGTGCTATATTACCGCACGAGTGCGGTAATCAGCAGATTACGTGCATATGTCGAAACTTTAAAGAGCCATATGTACTGTAAAACGTTGTACGATACACGTGAGAACAGGTAATTCGCAACTCGTGTCGATTTAAAACACTCCCTTCGGTCGTGTTTCAATTTATCACCCCTCGTTGCGAATTTCCTGTTCTCTGCACTTGTATCGTAATGTACTATTACAGTACATATGGTGCTAGATTACCGCACGAGTGCGGTAATCAGCAGATTACGTGCATATGTCGGAACTTTAAAGAGCCATATGTACTGTAAAACGTTGTACGATACACGTGCGAACAGGTAATTCGCAACTCGTGTCGATTTATAAACACTCCCTTAGGTCGTGTTTCAAATAATCACCACTCGGTGCCAATTTCCTGTTCTCTGCATTTGTATCGTAATGTACTATTACAGTACATATGGTGCTACATTACCAAACGAGTGCGGTAATCAGCAGATTACGTGCATATGTCGAAACTTTAAAGAGCCATATGTACTGTAAAACGTTGTACGATACACGTGCGAACAGGTAATTCGCAACTCGTGTCGATTTAAAAACATTCCCTTCGGTCGTGTTTCAATTTATCACCACTCGTTGCGAATTTCCTGTTTTCTGCACTTGTATCGTAATGTACTATTACGTAACTTGTTATTTGAGGAAGTTTTGTAATAGTAAGGAGCAGTACGTAGTAGTAATAGTGATAAAACACTTCATTCATTAAACAGCACATGATACGGATTGTGATACGAGTGTATCCACCACCACCACCACCATATCAGCCCTAGGACGTCCACTGCTGGACATAGGCCTCCCCCAATTTCATGGGGGGTAAATGCCATAATCGCCATGCTTGGCATGCGGGTTGGACGAAATAAATATACTGAACTCTACAAAAAATTAAATTAATTACATTCAGCCTCATAAATACAATTATATTCTAACATTTTATTGTTTACAGTTAAAGTCTCTTTTCAAGATTTCTTCAAGTTCAAGTTTAATCATGGAGTATTTTTATGACAAATATCTTCCTTTTTATTTAATTTGTGTTAATGACTAGAGAATTCACTTACATTACAGTCGATATGATGATGATGATGATGAAAAGTCAATTTACTTGACAACACTGTCAATTGACTTCACACCTCAATTATCATGTCACCTCTGTAAGTGTTCACGTTTTAGAAACCTGTCAAGACCAGTAGATGCATATATAATACTGAAGACCACTTTAGCTTAGCCTAGTTGGTAGTAACCCTGCCTACGAAGCTGGTGTCCCAGGGTGCGAATCCCGGTCAGGGCACGTTCAATGCCTGAACAAGTAATGCACTATACCTCCAATACACTCATCGGCATTAACGCAGTCACCGGTATCGTTTCTCAAGAAGCCAGACTTGCAGAAGCAGCCTTCAACACAATCTTCGGAGCAGGTTACAAGGCTAGGGTTAGAACAGTTGAAAGGGCAGGCGGAGCCACAGAGGAGGTATTCTTCGTTGGGAGGACATTCCTCTGAAAAAGCAGAAATTAGTTTACAGATCGTTCAGTACATATTGCGCAACGTACGGTAAAGTTAAGGACTTTAATTTAGAACCCCCTTAAGGTTGACAGTCCTGTCAAACTGTATATAAAAACAAAGAAAAAGTTTGTGAAATGAGTCCCATATTAAAGAGTGCGACCCTAACGTACTCGCTTGCTCTGGTCAGAGGACAAGATTTTGGGTCAACCGAGTAAGTATATATGTAAGTAAGTTCCTCTTTAAGAAGGTTATATGAGAGTTGGTTAGTACCTGGAAGAATATAAATTTAGAATATTTTTAAGTCCCTGAGTCAACGGAGTTATAATTAAGTTTCTCTTTAAGAAGGTTAGATCCCGCATAAACTGGAACATGAATGACGATTAGATAGTCGAGTTCTAAAGCTGAAGATGCATTCGGGAAACAACGAGAATTTTACAACAGCGTTTTAACGACCGTCAACCGGAAAGTTTCTGATTTACGAGCAAAAACCAACGGCCGCGATCGAGAAGATCCGCGGACCGTGAAACATTTGATAGCTCCAAACCAGAACTAATCAGTCAAAGTGGTTTTTACAGTCTAATTGAATTCCAAGTGCAGAACAATAGTTTTTTACGAGATTATGTTTGTGGTTTGGCATTATTTGTTTATAGATCGATCAATACACGAAGAAGCACATTTTTCTTTTCTTTGCGTACCTGTACTTGCACAATTTATGTCGGTTATGTATGAGTTTGAGAATACATTGAAGGATTTACGAGTGCCAGTGATATAAAGTTGTGTGAGTGAAGTAATGGACTAGGTACTCCATTACTTCACTCACACAACTTTCACTGTCACAACGACTAATTAATTAACCAGTTTATGTTTCCAAAGGCTACGACAGCCATGACATAACAAGATTATATTAGGAACAAGGAACAGGAAGAAGGAATAGAAATCAGACGTTACATTGCGGAACTCGATGTTAAATTTCTTGAACAATGTTCTTTGCTATTCCGCTAAAGGAGAAAGATGTGGTCTTACCACTCTACTAGGCATCATCAGATGATGCTTGCAGTATGCTAGCACCACGTACATTGACCAAGTTGATCGTCGAGAACAGTATTCCGAACCAAAGACCACATAAATTGCGCAAGTTATAAGTAGGTACTTTGGTTATCTCTGCATAGGTCGGGGTGATTCTTTGTGAATTGAACGTCTATATCATGTGTCTTCAAAAGGGAGCAAGACAAGTTTTCCGAGCGATGACGCGTAGTGCCGAACCGCCCTCTGCAACCTCAACTGAGCCAACTTGAACTGCACTTTTTGCTTCGCTTTGCTGCGTTTTTTAAAAGTGAAGTTCAAACTGGCGCAGTTTGAGTTGCACAGGCGGTTCCACAACACTTAGGGGGCTCAAATACCGCGAACCATCCGACTGCCTCTTGGATAAAATACAACAACAACAACAACTATACGTCATTGCTAAAGAAGATTTCTCGATTAGATGGAGTGATGATGAGTATTTTACTCTTTTGGTGTGCCGGTTTATTTGTGGGTGGTACATTCAGTGTAATATTAAGTAAGTTGAAACGTACAATCTACTTCAGTGAATATTTCATACGAGTGTCTAAATGACGTGATCGATAACTTGTGCATCAATTTTTGCATACTCTTCGTCCCGGGTTTTTGGGTTCCGTACCCAAAGGGTAAAAACGGGACCCTATTACTTAACTAAGACTTCGCTGTCCGTCCGTCCATCCGTCCGTCCGTCTGTCACAGTTGGAATTTTCACAGATTGTGTATTTCTGTTACCGCTATAACAACAAATATTAAAAACCTGCCAAATGCGAGTCGGACTCTTTTTATAGATCATGCGGTACGGAACCCTTCGTGCGCGAGTCCGACTCGCACTTGGCCGGTTTTTATATAAATGTGCCCAAGAGTTTAACGGACCAGGTATCTTGACATAAAGCTGAGTGGAGACCCTCTCAGTGACGGATTAATATTTAGTTATAAGTAATTTTATTTTGTTACGTAGATACCTTTCATGTTATTTTTTAAGTTTAAAACGTCCTCTATAAATATAGTTTCTTTGTTTCTTGTAACGAATGGAAAACGTTATCCGTTTGATATTTCTTTCCACTTGTTTAAGCACACGACTGCCCGTACGGCGAGAGGTACAAGTCGTGCATGTTTTACCCCGAATACACATGTTGGATGACCAAACACCACAGGATCAGGAGCAGAGTGCCCGCAAAGAGGCTGGACCATTGCTGGGGCGGCTGTGTGTGCAAGTAAGTTCATCTCAGTCCGAATCATCCTCAAAGCATTTCCATCGCGGTATCCTAAAGGAGCCGGGGTTTTTTTATTCGGAGGGATAATTTGTTGTTTTTTTTTTATAAATGTTTATTGTCTAAAACTTTGTATTGTATCTTAAAGGCTACAATAATAATAAAATAATCCGTTGCGGATACCAACCGCGGGGACAGTGGTTATGTTGGAGTTACACCGACTAAAAACCCCCCGATGGTCTTCCTTAACTCTGTGGGTCCTAGCATAAGTTTTTTCTTAGATATAACTTAAATTAAAATTAAAATGAACCGAAGACGAATAAACTGCCGTATAAAAGATGGCACAGGTCGTATACAGCCAATTTAAGTCGTATTTTTCTGTTGGAAACGCAAAGTTTTTGTACGTGTCTGAAATAATTCTGCGGTTTTCGGTGGAAAAATACACTTGCGATTTTGTTTAAAAAAACGATGTTGACGTTTTAGAATTATTTTTATCAAAACCAATCTAAAATTAATTCCAATTTTTTTTAAGAGAGGAGGCAAACGAGCAGACGAATCGCTTGATGGTAAGCGATTAGCGCCGCCCATGGACACTCGCAACACCAGAGGGGTTTTAAGTCCGTTGCCGGTCTTTAAGATAGGAGTACGCTCTTTTCTTGAAGGTTTGACGGTCGTATTTGTCCGGAAATACCGCAGGCGACAGTTCATTCCACAGTTTAGCTGTGCGAGGCAGGAAATTTCTGGAGAAACACACAGTTGAGGACTGCCAACCATCTAAGTGGTGAGGATGGTAATGTTGTCGCGTTGGGCGATGGCGGAAAGAAGCGGCAGGGATTAATTCGAACAATTCAATTTAGTCTTTTTCTCCCATTTTTGAGGGATTCGTATTAATTAAATAGACTCAGCCTGCAATTGTCTCGACAATAATGTCCTATTACTCCTACTAATGACATCAATTTGTTTTTAGGCATGAAATGGTACGTGCATACCCCGATGGACCGTGCGTGAACGCACATAACTGCATAGATCGATATGTCATGGC
The DNA here is from genome assembly GCA_905163555.1 of Notocelia uddmanniana. Classification (NCBI taxonomy): domain Eukaryota; kingdom Metazoa; phylum Arthropoda; class Insecta; order Lepidoptera; family Tortricidae; genus Notocelia; species Notocelia uddmanniana. Next base: position 22,578,736 of record LR991066.1, read on the forward strand.
ATCCCTGGCAAGGTTACCTCACGACTTTGTTGACTTTTAAATCATTTAAACAGTGATAATATAAGAACTAAAAAAGAAAATAAAAAGTGACACTTGCCACACATCACACATATACAGTCGTTCGTTGTATTGTTATATGGGATGTTGTATGTTAGGTAAACCAATATATACAATATATATACACATCATCATGTCAGCCGAAAGACGTCCACTGCTGGACATAGGCCTCCCCCAAAGACTTCCACAATGACCGGTCCTGCGCCACCCGCATCCAGCGGACACCCGCGACCTTCACCAGGTCATCAGTCCACCGTGTGGGGGGCCAGCCCACGCTACGCCTTCCGGTACGTGGTCGCCACTCGAGAACCTTTCCGCCCCAACGGCCATCGGTTCTACGTGCTATGTGCCCCGCCCACTGCCACTTAAGTTCAGCGATTCGGAGGGCTATATCGGTCACTTTGGTTCTGCTGCGGATGGCCTCATTCCTGATGCGATCACGCAGAGAAACTCCCAACATAGATCTCTCCATTGCCGTTTGGGTGGCTTTGAGCCTTCTTATGAGGCCCATAGTAAGCGACCACGTTTCAGTGCCATATGTCATCACTGGCAACACACACTGGTCAAAGACTTTACACATACTTCCACATACTTATCTATAAAGATATATTTGTTACACCTCGCGAATTTTATTTCATATTTTAATTTCTGACCACTGTATCGACAAAAGGAATCTTTATAATTATTAAACCTGCTCACAAAATCTCACGAGAATCAGTTGAGAAATGCGACCCATAGAGGACAACAGCCGGAAATCCGCACATTCGAAAACATTTTTGCCAAAGCAGAAACGGAGACCTTTGTTTCACTCGATCAAATAGACACAGAAGTTCGGTTAACCTTTTGACTGCCGACCGTCTATGAGGGTATGTCACGTGGGAGCCAAAATTATTTTTTTAGGTTTTTGTTTTCTATCGCCTTTACATAATCAATAATGTTGTTTGACACCATATATATATGAATATGGGAAATAATAGTTAAAAAAAATGGCCCGCCTTGGAGCGGGGTAGGCACTGACTCGTAGAATTTGAGTAGTGCCAACCCCGCTCCGAGGCGGGGCCGGCCCCCCGCCGCCACCTCATCACCCCGCTCCGGAGCGGGGTCAGCACTCAATGGGTTAAGGATGCAGCTTAATAAAAAAATAACTAACTTTTTTTATAACATCTTGAGTTGATAATTACGAACACTTCAACCGCACAGGTATTTAGTCTGCTGCTAATTGTACAGTTTATTAAGAAAAGTTTAGGTACTTACTTGAGCGAAAAAACAAACATCTCCTGCACACGGGTCGATTATGGGCCCCGGGCCTTTAGAAGGCGTGCGTGGAGCCGAACTAACGAGGTACAGTCAACAGCAAAAGTAGATGATCATTTTAATACTTTTTCGCACTAACGTAACAATACCGCGACAGTTGGGATGCGTCAAAGTAGTGAAAGTGACAAGGTACTAAAATGATGATCTACTTTTGCTATTGACTGTACTTATTTGCCAAACAAGTACCACTTAGCCAACACGTAGAGGCTTTTTCGACAGTTTAATGAAATGCAAGGGGTACACCGAACGGATGCTGTTGCTGCCCGTATCATATGACGTACACACGGCACCCGTTAGGGTGTAAAAACACTATTGCTGGTTGATGGAATCTATATTAACTGCGTTATTGGGTGAAAATAAAAAAAGTGATTAACTTACCTTTAACAATGTACACCCCTACCGCTAGGGTCACCACAAACAAGTAAACAAAAATTATATTTTCCGTGATTCTTGTCATTGTCACAACCTCTTTCAGTGAAGATCAGAGATAGAATAACCAACTAGATTCACCAACAAGCCTACCAATGGACCTTTATTCTGGTTCAATGGTTATCTGGTGTATAAAAAATGCGACATCCTTGGATCGTCGATGCGTTGCAGGCAAAATTGCACAATTTCATTGATAAATGTTATGCAATGTTTATTGTGATAACCTAGCATGCTACACTAAAATCTGCTGAATAAAAACAATAGTATGTTCCGAATAATAGTACTTTTTTAGGGTTCCGTAGTCAACTAGGAACCCTAGTTTCGCCATATCCGTTTGTCTGTCCGTGGCTTTGCTCTGTAATTGTTAGTGCTAGAAACCCGCAATTTTATATGGATATATAAATCAATACAACTGTCAAAGTCGTAAGATAAAAAAAAAATTAATGGTACCTCCCCTACACGTAAAGTGGGGATGCATTTTTTCTTGCTACAACCCTATGGTGTGGGGTGTTTTTAGATAGGGCTTTCAAAATGAATAGAGGTCTTCATCAAACACTTTTTGATAAAGTGAATATTTTCGGAAATATTCACTCCATAAGAAAAAAAAAATGTGTACCCCCTCCTCTAACTTTTGAACTATAGGTCAAAAAATATGAAAAACATCATGAAAGTAAAGCTTAATAAAGACTTGCAACGAAAACTACAGCGCACATGAGCAGTTGAGCTGTTTTTTTTTGTTATCGTAAAAAGTCTTCCCTTCTTAGTAAAAGACGTATATACGGAACCCTACACTGAGCATGGCCCGACATGCTCTTGGCTGATTTTATTTATACTTACAACGACGGTGGAAAACAAGCTTACGGCCTGCTCGATGGCAAGCAGGACACCGTAGGCTATGGACACATGTAACTCCAGAAGAGTCACAAGTGCGTTGCCGACTCGTCATCGAATTGAGGATTCGTTGTGTTGACAGCTACAGACATTATGCAGGTCCCTCACTCTCAACACAGGACATCCACGAGAGCTCTGGCGATCTTACTCACCACCAGGAACATAACACCACACCTAAAGATTGATTTACCATGATTTCGAGGAGGAGATTTGTACCTACAACTAATGCATAAACCATAAATCGGCCTGTCTAGCCTAGTTGGTAGTGACACTGCCTCTGAATGGAGGTCCCGGGTTCGAATCCCGGTAAGGGCATTTATTTCTGTGTTGAGCAGTAACATTTGTCCCTGAGATTTGGATGTTTTTTTTATGTATATAAGTATATATCTATTAAATATATCGTCGTCTAGTACCCATAACGCAAGCCTTATTGAGCTTACTATGGGACTAGTTCGATTTGTGTAAAAATTGTCCCCTAATATTTATTTATAAGTTCTTTTATCAAAAAGCTACTGTCCAAAATATCAATAATTTTTTGTCCATTGTTTTTTTTTTGAAAAACACGGATGTGTTTTTCACGAGGCGGGGTTCGAACTACGACCTTCAGGTTGGAAATCGCGTACCTTACCAACCACTCGGCTACATACAGGGTCTACCTAAACCGTAGGTAATATAATACGGTAGCAAACACCATCGCACACACACTATTATAAAAATATGTAAACAAAATTCAACCTCATGTCCAATCAACAAAGTGCTAGAATTTATACATATTAATGATGCCGACTGAACCTCAGTCGTCACTCAATTACGAAACAGCGAAACATAAGAGATTGCAAATTTTGATGACAACTTACATACTTCGAGCTGGGTATGTCCTAAAACTACGACCAAGACCACCGGAGAGGAGAGCAGCATCCCAGGAGTGCGGTGGAAATACTACGAACGCCAACCCGCATGCCAAGCCTGGCGATTATGGCATTTCACCCCCTATGAAATTGGAGGTGGTCTATGTCCAGCATTCGACGTACTTCGGCTAATATTACTTTCGAGACGTTTTTACATTTGTAGTTGTGACCTCTGTAGCCAGCCTCACACACACACATGCGTGTATCTGTGTACGTCAACGTGTACTTGCGTCCCTGTAAATATTCAAATACTACTACAAATGAAAAACGTCACGAAAGTAATTTACCTGTACATACTGAAATATTTATATACTTACATACGAACAGTGAACGTGCCGTTGGATGGCTTTCATGGTTCCTGGTTATCTCCTTAACAAGCCCCAAACCCCATCTAACCCCAAGATGTGACGTAGGTACCATTTTTAGGAAAGCGACTTACAATCCAGAGAAAAACTATGCAGACCTCCTTGGTATAAGACCAGTTTCACCACGATGTTATCCTTTAACGAAGAAAATCAAGCAAGTCTTACCGTGGATGCAATGGCTTTTTTAATGAAACTGAATACCCAGACTCACCCAGCGTAAAAGCAAACATGAATTACCAAGTTTACCAAAATATACGCAAAAACTAAACTAACATGCATAAATCAGTGCAGTCTCGTAAACATCACAATGCATGCATTTGCTTTGCAAAACACTGTTGTGATTTACATGAAAAAACATACCAACTGAAACACAACATGAACGACTCGCAAATGAGATGCTTTGTTTTTTTCTTGGCTTTGGAAAACATAAGATCCGATGCCAATCGCTGAACAAATATACATATATATAAATAAAATAAGTAAAATAGCTGACAACTTAGGCTGGGTCGCACCGACTTACGATCACAGACTGATCAACGTTAAATATGGCGCCGGCAGCTGTCATCCCATTGAAGCTTGTCAAACTTCCCATACATTCAAATTTTAACGAACACAGCTTACGCTTACAGACGGTTTGGTGCAACCCAGCCTTAGGGTGAGGCCACACGAGCGTAATTTCGTTAATTGCGAGCGGCGTAATTTCGGTCGTCTCCGTACTTGTGACTATCACCGAAATCGGTACTCGTCAGGAGTTATTTATTTATTTTATTTTTATTTTAATATGCCAAAAACGGCAAAACGATTTTGATGAAACATGTCTAACAACCATTGCTGAAAAACCAGCGTTCAAATAAAAAAAGCGCGTTCAAATTAGTTCACTCGTTTTAGAACTACGATACCACAGATAGACACACAGATATATCGATACACATGGTAAAAGTTTACCATGTGTATCGATATATCTCTATAAGTATAACATCCCTCTTTAGGGTTCTGAATCTGTGGCAGCGACTCCTGTCTCTCACATCTGTCTATCACAATTACAATTATCATTTCATAAAAAAACAAAATCAAATTAAAAGTGTAAATATCTCAGAAACTACTCATTCTAACAATTTTAAATTTGGTACAGTTGTAACCAAGGGTAATCCACGTGTATGAAAAATTAAAAAATTAAAAATCAATTTATGTTTTATGAAAAACTGATTTCTCTAAGGCATTCGATAAGGATGACCATTTTATCCTTTGCCACAAAATTAAAGTCCAATATGGAATACACGGTAACCTCTTTCGCTGGGTTCAATGCTACCTTCTTAATAGAAGTCAAGCGTTCCTCAGGGATCCCACCTGGCCCACTGTTGTCTGTGCTGTTTATTAACGATCTAGTTGACCGTTTATCTTGTCCCTGCTTGCTTTACGCTGATGATCTTAAGGTTTTTAACACTGTAACCAATATTAATGATTGCTTATTTTTGCAGAATGATCTGAGACATATATCTGAATGGTGTTTACTCAACCATATGTATCTTAATGTTGCCAAATGCCACGTTATATCTTTCTCAAATAAAAAGAATAAACTCGTATATAATTATGATTTACAGGGTCAGGCTCTTGATAGGAAATCTGTTGTTAGGGACCTTGGGATCCTCTTTGATGATCAGCTTAGCTTTCGTCCTCACTACTGATACTTGGTTGGCAGAGGCAGACAATTACTGGGCTTTATCTTTCGAACTACCAAGGGTTTTAAAAAACCTGATAGTTTACTGACACAATTCTTTAGTTTAGTCAGAAGTGTCCTTGAGTATGGTTCCCCGATCTGGACTCCACACTATTCTGTACACACCAATAATATAGAGGGTGTACAGAAATATGTTTTAAAGGTTCTTGCTTACAGGTTCAACCTTGGTCGCACGTATAAGTCATACCTTAGTAGACTTAAAAAATTTGGAATTCCCACACTGGAAACCCGTCGCAAAATGTGCGACGGGTTTCCAGTGTGGGAATCCTACTTACATTATACTTACATAAAATTTTACATTCTAAAATAGATTCAGCTGCTCTGTTGTCAACTCTAACTTTTAACACGCCTCGTTTTAGAAGTCGTACATGTAAAGTTTTTTCTCTGAAGGTGTACAAAAACAATACTTCCTTCTATAACCCAATCACCAGAATGTGCAGACAATATAATGACTTGGCTGTGGTCAATATTCGTGTCGACATATTTGATCCACGCATTACTAAATTCAGGAGGATCTTGGCGGTCATCCTCCTTTCTGCTCACCCATCGTCCTCCCCCCCCCCTCCCTCTTAAGTAACGCGTGATTTACGCTTAACGCCTAAAACTGAACCCTCTGTAGCTATATTTAAGTTCATTCCTAAAAGTCTTTAATTCTCAAGTTCACAGTTTATTAGTAGATAAAAATTTGTATATCCTCTGATCATACTTATGTCACTTGTGTTAAATCGAAACGTAGATTGTAGATGCATCATTGGGTCGACTTGGCCAAAATAGATTAGAACAAATCTGTTATAGAATGTTGAACATGTATGATCTTAATCTAAAACCCTGATCTGTGTTGGTCGACTTGACACTAGTGTTGTACACATGGGCAATTATGCGCTAATTTACTGATCAAGCTGTGTGCACTTAGTTTTGGATATCATGCTAGTTTATAAGCTACTGAACACGCGCGAGCTAACTGAACCATGTGTTGTATGATGTCTGTAAAGTGTACCTTCCTAATAAATAAATAAATAAAAATTACGGATATGACGGGGCGCGACACATCAGAGTCTGGATATTAGGTCAAATGGGGTATCATATGAAAGGTCTTGAGCTGTACATCCTAAAAGAGTTTCTCATTTATTCTACGGTACTTAGATTTTGATTTATGAAGGAAATAGTTGAAAATATACCGTCCGCGCCCCTCTTTATTTCCGAAGATTCACCATCATCATCATAATGTCAGCCGAAAGACGTCCACTGCTGGACATAGGCCTCCCCCAAAGACTTCCACAATGACCGGTCCTGCGCCCGCCACCCGCATCCAGCGGACACCCGCGACCTCTACCAGGTCATCGGTCCACCGAGTGGGAGGCCTGCCCACGCTACGCCTTCCGGTACGTGGTCGCCACTCGACAACCTTTCCGCCTCAACAGCCATCGGTCTGAAGATTACCATGTACATTTTTTTAAATTATTATATATTAAGATTTACTTAAATTTGACGGTAAAAATATCATTATAAACCTAGACAGGTTAGGTACCGTTAGTTTTTTTTATACATCAAATAACCTTTATGAACGTAATTTTGTACGGAACCCTCGGCGCGCGAATCAGACTAGCACTTGTCCGGTTTTTTTTTCAATAGAAAACCTTCTTCACTAGTATGTACTATTTTGTCTGAGATTAGCTGCGTAACGTGCTGTTTACTTGACAATGCATTGTTTTGTATGAAAAACGATTATTTCATTTCGCCATCTTTTGTTTTCCTAAAGCAAACAAAAATCTACTCTATCTCCTCCACGTAAAACACAGTTTCCCTTACTAACTACTAAGAGTATTAAGTAATCACTGGTATAAAATAATCGTGAGGTTCATTTGAGTTTGCACTTTACATGAATGTGATAGGGTTTAATATGCTTTAACGTAGATTTCGAAAGAGGAAAGTATTTTCTCAGCTGGAATAGATTTATTTGAAAAAATATCTAGAAAATTCATCTGATTCGGGTTATTTAGAAGCATTAGGTACAGAGCGCTCGTGGCCCAGCGGCACCCGCGTACCGCGTGCGATATGGAGGTTAAGCAATGTGGGCGCAGGTCAATTCTTGGATGGGTGACCGTTTTGAGTGGTTACTAACTGAGCGCTCTCGTGCTTTGGAAGGCACGTTAAGCCGTTGATCCCGGCTGCTGTCTACGACAGCAGTCGTTAAGCCAAGTTAGAGGCCTTCGGGCGGCTTGAGAACTTCTAACAGTCAAGTTGCCCACTCACTTGACAAAGGGGGGTCGAAGTTGCACCACGTCCGTAGGGAGTACCCACCGTTGGGAATACACTACACGTGACCCCTGGGTGGTGCTAAAAGTGCAACAAAAACTGGCAAACGTACTTGTCTTCTAGAAGATCTCACGTATCGTAAATAAATAAATGCCATACGATTAAAAAAAAATTAGGTACTTATAAAAGTAACCGACTAATAATAGACGGCTATGATAATGTACGGCCACATTATTGTACATTATAAAATCCGTATCCAACGGTCAAAGACATATATGTACTCGTACATTCCGAAAGTGACAATAATATCTGTACGCCCTTGTCATTAAAGTCATATTCACATAATTATTTCGTCTCTCAGTGCGTATTATATTTTCGCTGTTGACTGTACATGTATTATTAAGCCGTGCATTTGGCCCCGGGTATGTCCTAAAACTACGACCAAAACCACCGGAGGATGGGCAGCAGCATCCTTGGAGTGCGATGGAGATATTTTTTGTTTCCATCATCAGATCAGCTCTATGTCATAAATAATATTGCATTGTCATCCGATTCATACATGCATGTAAAATTTCAGCTCTATCGGAAACCGGGAAGAGGATCAAATTTAACTTGCAAGATTTGATTACAGACAACGGGACAGGTGAAACTAAATAAAAACTTGTAAAAAGCTGAAGCGTAATTATCACAGGTCGAATCTTTGGTGGCATTTATGAGCTTATCTTATTGATTGAGTGAAAATTCCGGTCTCGTAATAATTTTCGATTATTTTCATTAGTTTTATTTATATGTAATGTACAACTAATTTATTGTTATTATCAACATCCAAATTATAGAAATTCTTGGTTCCTACAGTAGCAGGAGTCTAATCAATTCACCTCCTAACAAAGCTGGTTAATTGGAACACGAAAGAGGCGGTTCAAAGATCCGTCGTCGTATAACAAAGTGTACTTTACAAAGACAATTTTGGAGTCGTTTGCTAACGCAGTGTCTATTGCTCTCGCTGTGAGGTTTACAAAATGATAGACATAACATTATTGCCAAAGCATGTAGGCAATTGCAGGCTAAGTGTTAATTTTAAACGGACAACCCGCGTAAGCATTTTCAGGTCCTCATTCTTAACACAGCGCACCCTCGGGAGCTCTGGCGGCCTTATTTACTTCCAGGACCACAACACCACATACCTAAAAACTCTCTAATGTATGGTAACGAAATTTGGGCGGGGCAGAATAAACATAAGAGTTGAGTGAATATTTTTATTTTTTATTTTATTTTTTGGCGACAGTCTTACACAAATCGACCTAGTCCCAAACTAAGCAAAGCTTGTACTATGCGTCGATGTGCGAAGCTCTGCAGCTTATTTCCCACTACCGTACTGCCGCCAATGAGCCTCCTGGCTCTGCGGTCCACCGAGTCGAGTGCGGCAAGTTGGTACTTAGCCGAGCCATCCCAAAGGTGACTACAATACTCCATGCAAGACCGGACTTGGGCTTTATATAAAGATAGAAGCTGCCCAGGGGTGAAGTATCGCTTGACCTTATTTAGGATGCTCAGCTTTTTGGCCGCTGTTCCGGCTTTGGACTCGATGGTAGTGCCGAAGTTAAGGTTTGAGCTTAACGTCATGCCAAGCAGCTCGAGATCGTTGGCTACAGACACGGTTGTACCTCGGAAAGTAGGAGCCAGATTGAATGAGCTCCTTTTTGCGGTAAACAGACACGCTTGCGTTTATTGCGATTATTGTTAGGTTACCCTACGACTATCAACTTTTTTTACACATATGTACATATTGTACCTACATATATGTGAGTTCTTAAGCTATGTATTAGTTAAGTAAAAAGTAGTGCAATCTGTCATTCGTTGTAATGATTACAAGTCCAGATTTTGGTGTCGCGTGATTTAGGCGAACTATTTTCATAATGTTCCAATTCATAAAACTTTCATTTCCCGAAAGATCAAACCGTTCATTTTTCAGGACTAAACAACATCGTATAAGGGGCTATTAGCTTAGGTAAGATTTGTTTTATTAAGAAAAAAATAAGATATTTACCTATGGGAAATAAAACTTAGGCCAAATCGAACAAAAACTTCATGACAAACATGTAAATCACTGATGTTACGGTTATTATACTTGTTACATATAATATAGAACATACATTTTAGATGACGGGGATGTAAAGTGGAATACCTAACTCGATAATTACGTTTTTTATATTTTATTGCAGTCAACTAATAAGTTCTTAGAAAGCGTGTTAGATTTTTAGGTAGACTGTCGAATGTTACATATTATTTACATTTTCGGTTTGTAATAAAGATAAAGTACACAAATACTTAATGTAAATAAATAAAATAATAAATAAATATTGGGAACAATCTTACACAAATCGACCTAGACCCAAACTAAGTAAAGCTTGTACTATGGGTACTAGACGACGATATACATACTTATATAGATAAATACATACTTAAATACATAGAGAACATCCAAGACCCAAGAACAAAATCCGTACTAAATGCACAAATAATGCCCTGGCCGGGATTCGAACCCAGGACCTCTAGCTTCGGAGGCAGTGTCACTACCAACTAGGCTAAACAGGTCGTCAATACAGTGGAAATGAGAGCGTTGAGAAGTATGTGCGTTACTTTGAAAGATAGAGTGAGAAACATCGTCATAAAACGGAGGTATGAAGCGAATGATGATATAGTAACGAAAATTGAAAAAGGTATTTTAAGATGGTGTGGACATGTAGAGAAGATGGATAAAAGAAGATCGACAAAACGAGTATATGAAGAAAGAGTAAATGGAAAAGTTAGAATGGGAAAACCTCAGCGAACGTACTCCGAACAAATCGGAAATATTCTGTAGAAAGGCCAGGCCAAGAGTACCCTAAGGGTCTCCCCACATCTATCGACGCGGAATCGGAAAAAATCGATAGAAAAAAGCTTTATGTCCACGAAATTAGAGATATAAAAGCATGGTTCGGCTCGGCCGACGCCAATAGACGCGTCAACGTCGTTTACGCTCTTATTGCCTAGACATAAAGCTTTTTTCTATCGGCTATTGCCGATTCCACGTTGATAGGTTTGGGGAGACCCTAAACCGACACGCATGCATGAGGATTGTTATTAGTGTTCATGAAACGAAACTTGTCTGTAAGGCGGGATGTAAGTCAAATGGAAATCCGTGATCTCTGCGTACCCCTCTGGAAAATAGGCGTGATTATATGTATGTAGTGTAAAGTGCATTGCCAACAGACTCTTTACACGGATCCATGTGTCTCGCTTTCTGCTTTATGAGAATTTCGCAACAGTAATGCCTTCAGAGTGTCCTGTATGGAGTGTGACTGCATTGTCGCCCAAACTCTAGATGTCAGCGCCATTACACGATGTCACAATGGGCGTCCTACTTAAGACCTGACTAAAGTGACCAGATTAACCATGATGGAATCTCAGGACGTTCTTTAATGAATAATGATCATAAAGAACACCCGTAGCTTTTTGTACACGACTGCCAAAAAAAGGAGTGTAATGTTTTCAGCTTTCATTTCCTTACTAGATGTGTGTCTTGCGGCAGTTCACAACGTATGTCCCCGAATATGTATGTCCCGGACCCGGGTATGTCCTTAAACTACGACCAAGACCACCGGGGAATGGGCAGCAGCATTCCCAGAATGCGGTGGAGATACTGCGATCGCCAACCCGCATGCCAAGCGTGGCGATTATGGCATTTACCCCCCATGAAATTGGGGGAGGCCTATGTCCAGCAGTGGACGTCCTAGGGCTGATATGGTGGTCCCCGAATGAAGATTAGAAGGCATTATTTTATTCAAGAAGTCTAACTTCGATTCCAAAAAGTTTTCTTGGTAAGTTTATTTTTTGACACTGGTGTTAGAGTTCCGTACCAAAATGGTAAAAAATGGTGCCTCTCATGGTGCCGCTTTGTCTGTCTATCACATTGCTAAATATCTCAAGAAATACTTATGCGATTGATTTGAAATTTCAAATAGTTATAACATTAGGCAAGGTTGCACCAAACCGTCTGTAATCGTAGGCGGTGTTCGTTAAAATTTACATGTATGAACAGTTTGACAAGTTTCTATGGGATGACAGCTGCCGGCGCCATATTTAACGTTGATCGGTCTGTGATCGTACGTTGGTGCAACCCAGCCTAAATACGAGTATGTCACCGGCCGCCTGTCATCCCACAGAAACTTATCAAACATTCCATACAACCAAATTTTAACGAATAACGCTTACGGTTACAGAAAGTTTGGTACAACACACCCTAAGTTAAGAATTCTCCTTTAAGTGAATTCCCGAACACTATCGGAAATTCCCAGGACAAATCCCCTTAAACCCTAACACTGAGCTACCCTACTTAGGATGCAAGACATTCTACTCCAGTAACCCTGAATGAACTACTTACAACTACTTAAACGATAGCCCTTATGTTGAACTGCATAAGGCTCGTTTTCACGCTACTCTTGGCAATTTGGCTGTGACGATCTAACTCAAAGCAGTTAGGTCGCTTTTTGAACTGCACTTGAACCAATTTGTAGGAACGTTTGACTTTGAACTTTATTTCGGCGACGTTTCGTTTGTTTTTCCTTTGCACTTGACAGACAAATTTCCTAAAGCAAATAGTTTACTGAGATGCTGTCGGAAAATTTTTATTTGTAGAAAAGTAAGGTAGGTTTTCGGTTGATTGGACTTGTAGTATTATATTTGTAGCACCGAATTAATTTGAATGCAGTTGAATTTGAATTAAGATTTCAATTCCGTTTAGATTTGGATGTCTTCCGGTTTTGGAGTGGTAATTTAGAAAATTCTACGCTTGAATATCTCATACTTTTTTTTTATAAAACACCCACACGAGTACTTGCTGTGTGAGTATAATGTGATATTGTGACTTCAAGCATTGACACCTGCTAAAGAAAATTCTACATTTAAATTAAATGAAAACAAAAAGCGGAGAAAGGCGTTGTAAGAGGGGGAGGCTAGTGAAGGATTACATGCCTAAGCTTGATTGTTCCGATAGCTCAGTGGCTAGAGCGATTGTTCGCGTATGCCAGATGTCGCAGGTTCAAATCCCGCTCAGAGCACCTTTTTAATTTTTTTCCCCATTAATTTGAAATTTAGAATATGTTATTGTGTTTCTGGTAGCAAGGTTGCCTTGTTGACACAACGAATCTTCAAACCGATAAAGAGTCGACAATGCGCTTGTGATTCCTCTGTCTGCTGGAAGTGTAGTGTGGTTACGGTGTTTGTTTACCATCAGCAGGGCCGGTACCGGTACTTTTCGTGCCGGTGACGTAAAATTGACGTCACACTGCATATAGGTGATTCCAATTGGTGTTATGGTAATTATTAATATTTAATCATCAATCATTTAATCATGCATTTATAATGGTATTTTTTTCTTACACGACCTATTGCATCCGAAGATTATTAAGGATTTCTTTTCATATTTAGAATTTTAATTTATGAGCAGGTGAGGATCTCACAGTCTTTCAAGTTTTATAACAGGTTATAGAAATGTTGAATCTAAATATGAACCTAAACTCTCTATGATGACGAGGTTTTTTTTAATTATTGGTAATAACTGGTATTACACATGAACCAGTCACAAAAACTTGCAGTATTACCTAATGTTGTACTTTATAAGTTGTGATGTGACATGAAAATTGCGTTTGTAATAGGGACATAATTGTAAAAAGTGTATGTATACATGATTATTGATCAATAAATGATGATTGATTGATTACAATAAGACTAATTAAAACCACCTACCTATATGGAGCGTGACGTCACTAGCACGAAAAAAACGACCCCTGACCATTATTTAGGCAGGTAAAAACCATTAGTACCGCACAGTATCAGCGTTGCCGTAATCTATAAATAAATAAAATAATAAATAAATAAATATTAGGGGACAATTTTTACACAAATCGAACTAGTCCCATGGCAAGCTCAATAAGGCTCGTGTTAAGGGTACTGGACGACGATATATTTAAAAGATATATACTTAAATACATAGAAAACATCCAAGTCTCAGGAACAAATGTCTCTGCTCACCACAGAAACAAATGCCCTTACCATGATTCGAACCCGGGTCCTCTAGCTTCGGAGGCAGTGACACTGGCAACTAGGCTAAACAGGCCGAATCTATAGAAGGGTCCCCCGCACGCACGCTCGATTGAACTCGATTCTCCATATAAACGTACTTTAGTTCTCACGCCGTGCTGAAATAACATGAAACTTAATATACACAATGGGATCCGCCATATCAGGTTAGACATTTTTATTCCTCAAAAGAAATATTACATTTTACTTAATGAGATAAAATATTTTAAACTTTGTTTTTAAGCGTACATAAGTTTTTTTTATACCACGTCGGTGGCAAACAAGCGTACTGCCCGCCTGATGGTAAGCGATCAGCGCAGCCTATGGACGCCTGCAACTCCTATGCGTAAATTAAATAGCAATAACAAAAACAATTCAGAGACAAGTTAACAGCTAAACCACTTTGCAACAACCAAACAGACAACAAAATATCTGGGCCGGAAATTAGTTTTTGTTGCTAGAAATTGTAATAAAATTTTTTTTGCGAAATATCAAGTTTTTTAGGTCTTGCATAAAAATCTTTATAAATGGCTGTATTTTTTCTTCATTAGATTTGATTTGATTTTTATTTATACTGATTTTCGTGATAATTTCAAGCAACAAATAATAATTTCCGGCCTAGATATGGATCCCATTGTGTATACAAAGTTTCATGTTATTAAAGCATGCCAATTTAAAATGAGAGCGAAACTACGTTTGAGTGAAGAACCGAGCTTCTTGCCGCCTCTTAACAGGTTTTAGGTACATAGTACATTACATACCTATTTTGAAACATGATTTCGAAATTAGGGCTCTATAAAAACTTTTGACACCTACACCGTCGTCATAAAAGCCATAAACCCACAAAGTTGTAACTCATGTCAAAACTTGACAGTCACATTAGTAGTCCCAAATGACAAGTTTATTAGTGTATCACTACTGTCTGCCCGCGCGGCTCCGCCCGTGTATTATAAAGAAATGCAATTTCGTCAGCCTTCGTTGGTACAGTCGAGTTTATAAATATATGAGCAAATCCAAGCCAACAAAAATAAATGTACATAGTAACGTACAAATATATCTAAACAGATTGATCATTCGAAAATATATACACGTGCCATCCGTCATATTCATCTGAACAAGCCTCTCAATCATATTTAAGCTACTGAAACATAATAAATATCTGTACTACGATTTTTACAAAATATTTAAACGAGTGGAAGCACATATCTATTGACACAAGGGTTATTTTCAAATATCAGATAAATATGAGGCATGACACGTGTATATCTTTTCGAATGATAAATCCGTTCAGATGTATTTGTACGTTACTATGTACATTTATTTTTGAAGGCTTGGATTTGCTCATATATTTATGAACTCGACTCTACACTCACCGACAAAGAATAAGGGTCGGTAAAATACTGTAATATATTCCTAAAATAGACCAAGGTTGTACAGTTTTTTTTTAATCCTGTCATAATCTTTATTTAATTTTACATTTAAACTGCAAAAATAGCAGTAAACAAATATCTATACCAGGTTTAAATCGGGCTCGTAAAAACCCTTGAAAAAAACAATGTTAACGGGGCGAGACATCGCAAAAAACGTCATTTTTGTATATTGATGTTTTTATGATAGGATCCCGGAAATTACTTATAGAGTTGGGTATAGTTGGGTTGGGTGGTGGTTGGTAATAGTATATTCATCATCATCATCATCATGTCAGCCGAAAGACGTCCACTGCTGGACATAGGCCTCCCCTTTGACTTCCACAATGACCGGTCCTGCGCCACCCGCATCCATCGGTCCACCGTGTGGGGGGCCTGCCCACGCTACGCCTTCCGGTACGTGGTCGCCACTCGAGAACCTTTCCGCCCCATCGGCCATCGGTTCTACGTGTAATGTGCCCCGAATAGTATATTATGTAACTAAGGTGAGACTAAGGCCAATCGCTGGTCAGTCTATCATAAAACAAAAAAAAAATAACCTTGTTGCGGTAGGATGACCTGAAATTTTTGATGCAACTGTATGTCTTTGCCCAACAGAACGCGGCTATGTACTCTCCTAATTCATCCCTTAGAGGGGTAAAAAGGGGTTCAACTATAATGTAAATGTTGGAATTCGTACGAAGCCGGGGCAGTTTGCTAGTATACAAAGTGTGTAGTGTGTCATATTGAGCTGGCGACATAACATATTTTTCTTGGCTTTATTGAGTTATCGCGCTTTCAAATCCGATTTACAAGAGGCGGTCGGGTTATCGTGGCACAAGATATACTCGTAAAGCTTAAGAGGGCGCAGTACCCTCGGTTCTCCATACAAACGTATTTATGCTCTCATTTTAAAACGCCACGCTAAAATAACATGAAACTTTGTATACACAATGTGATCGGCATATCTAGGTCGGAAATCAGTTTCTGTTGCTAGAAATTGTAAAAGAAAAAAAATACAGCGGTTTTATTGAGTTTTTTACGGCTTGTATGAAAACCTTAATAATCGTTGTATTTTTTCTCCTTTATAATTTCAAGCAACAGAAACTAAATTCCGACCTAGATAAGCCAGATCCCATTGTGTATACAAAGTTTCATGTTATTCTAGCATGGCGTTTTAAAATGAGAGCATAAATACGTTTTTATGGAGAACCGAACGTACTGCGCACTCTTAAGGTATTTATTATGCCCTTGCAAGCATGAACAGACCGGACTCCACAAACAGCACCCGATCACGAGTATAATAATTATTGCATTGTCACATAACTTATTATAAGTATGCCTAATTTCAGCTTGGGTTGGGAAAAACTGGTTTCCAGTTCAGTTGCAAGATTTGTCCCTTAGATACAAAACATACTAAATAACAAACAGGGCAAGTTAAATAAAAGGTTGTAAAGACTGTTTTGATGACCACTTTGGCTTAGTTTGAAGTGACCCTGCTTACGAAACCGGAGGTCCCAGGTTCGAAACCCAGTCAGGGCATAATTTGTATATATTTAACACGAATATTTGTTCATGAGTCTTAGATGTTTTCTATGTATTTTGGTATGTATTTATCTATATAGTTATGTATATCGTCATCTAGTACCCCAGTATCTAGTAGTAGTAGTGTAGACGACAGACCCTACCCTCCCCCGATGTACGTAGCACGTAATTTAGAAACAAATAAAGATAAGACGTTAGCTAGGTAAATGTAAGAGTAACTCTGTTATTTAAAATGGAATATTTAAGAAATATTGTCATATTTACGTAAATATTAGAACCTTGTCGCACTAAGCGGAAGGAATAACTCTTTAGGGCGAGTTTATTCATTTCAGCAAGTATTATGACACAATTCGAGTGATTGCGCAATGATACTTGGAAATTTCCATACGCAGTAGAATGAAAGATTGCGTAATAATGTAAAATATGTCGATCGTAGATCGAAATTACGCTATGAAAATGGCATGTTTGTGAGCTAACTCACGAACAGTTGACTCTGAGACAATAAGGTTTTTATTATATAAAGTAGGCGCTGAGGCGCATATTATAAGCCCTGTTTGAATCACAGGCACTAAGAAATGGTCGCGCAGCGAATTTCTTAAGATTGAATAAATTCAGAATAGTCGTTTTTACACAACGTTCTTCCCTCTCAGAGCCAATATTAGGGAGGCACTGTCCAAGTATAAAGGGTCACGTGTAACCACACCGAACGCCGACTCGATGAGTCCTAGTACAGGCCAGTGAGATAATCACAGCCTCCGCAATCCGCGGAAAACCGCGAGATTTGTAAGATTCCCTATTTATACTCGGACAGCGCCTCGTAGCGTGCGCAACTTCGTGGTGCTCACGTTACGGTCAGCCATTACGAAAGAAAGGAGGTGAGTTCGCAACGTACTTCACTTAGTACCGAAGAGACACTCCAAGGAAGAAACCCAGAACAAGAAAGAAAAAGTGCGTTGGGAACTCAGCTCAGGAAAAGTTTAGGAATCTAGACATTGTGTCCTAGATTTAGATAAAATCAGTGTTAAAGTCGTTATAAATAAGTAACTTTATTATATACAGTGTTAACTTCCAAATACGTTTTATTAAGAACATAATCTGTGATAAACAATATAAGCCATTTACAATCCGTCCGGACTTCTTATTTACTTGTTACGAATCATAAGAAAAAGCAGAACCAAGGTGGCACCAATATTAGAGTAGAGTCAGTCACTGTTATTTTACGAGAGGAACTACCAGTCATTTGTATACAGTCCACTTTAAACATTTATATTATTTGGGCCTAATCAATCAGGATTAGTGCATCATTTACATTTTGGTCCTTAGCGATCCGAATCTTTTAGGATATCAGTGCAAGTGTTAAATTCAGTGCCGAACATTCGAACATTCGCGAAGTGCGTCGTGACGCGAATCGCGACGCGTAGTAGTGAACGAATTTTTGTTGTGGAAAACTACGATTAAGGGCGTCGGGACTTAATGCGTAGTAGTGTTAAAGTAATTATTTCGAGAACAAATTATTATTTTTATACGTGATTCGTAAAAGTGAACAGATTTTATTGTTGTAAACTGCGATTAAGGGCGTCGAGACTTAATGCGTAGTAGTGTTAAATTATAATTATTTAAAGAACAAGTTTTTATTTTTTTATTTACGCGACGCGTAATAGTGGACGGATTTTATTTTTGTAAACTGTGATTAAGGGTGTCGGAACTTAATGCGCAGTAGTGTTAACGTATAGCTACGGTGGTTTATATTGTTTTTAACTGTGAGAACTTAATATCCGAGTGATTTAAGATCGTATACTCGTCGGAACAAGTACGAACGGGTTTTGTTTTGTATATCAGCCGAACGCTGATGCGCACTTAATATCCGAGCGATTTAAGAGCGTATACTCGTCGGAACGAGTTCGAATAGGTTTTGTTTTGTATATCAGCCGAACGCTGATGCGCACTTAATATCCGAGCGATTTAAGTGCATATACTCGTCGGAACGAGTACGAGTAGGGTTTTCTTGTGTATATCAGCCGAACGCTGATCGATCCTGAATGCGATTCAGAATCACGTGTGTCTTTCTAAAGTCGGTACTAGTCATTTAGGTCGTCATACTGAGCTGAGTCAGGGCGAATGAAGACGCCCGCGAATCGGAGAACCCGATCCCGATCTTCTCCTTCGGCGCGCGTCATGACCACGAGGTCGAGAACGTCGGACCGCGACGCGGAGGAGCGACGCCTGTTCCTGAGGGAGGGCGCGGATGCTGCGCAGCAAAGAAGAGCCGCGGCCGCTGGATCGGCTGCTGGCGCTACCACTGACGCCGCTGGCGTCACTGGCGCTGCTGCTAGCATAGCTAGCATGTCTGCCGGAAAGGCTGGCGGACCTGCTGGCGTAGCTGGCACGTCTGCTAGCATGGCTGGCAGGCTTGCTGGAAGGGCTGGCATGACCGGCACATCGGCTGGCATGGCTGGCACATCTGCTGGCATGACCGGCACATCGGCTGGCATGGCTGGCACGTCTGCCAGAAAGGCTGGCGGACCTGCTGGCATGTCTAGCACGTCTGCTAGCATGGCTGGCAGACCTACTGGCGCCGCTGGCACCGCTGGTGTGGACGCTGGCGCCAACACTATGGCCCGAGAGGCCATCTCCGAACAGTCCAGGTTTCCCCTATCTGCACTCCGAGGCCAGAACGAGCGCCCGGAGCGATCGGCAGAACGGGAACAAAGGGACAGAAGAAGAACGAAGACCGCTAGCGCCGCCGCTGGCGCCGCTGGCGCTGGTGGCACCGCTGGCTTTAATGCTGGCGCTGCCGCTGGCGCCGACGGCGATCCGGCTGGCAGTGCTAGCAATGCTGCTGGCACCATCACCGGTGCCCCTGGGGCATTCTCCGAACCGACTTGGTTCCCTCCATCTGCACTCCACGCTCAGAACGAGCGTCGGGAGCGAACGGCAGAGCAGGGGCCCTCGGACAAGAGGCCCAGGAAGACAGCAAACGTGAGTAAGCACCGAACTGACACCGGGGCCGCGCCAACGGCCTTGGTGCACGAACAGCCACCAAGATCTCCGAGCATCCATGAACGGGGAAGATGGCGCCGCGAGGACGGCGGCCGTCTGCGACCACGGGAGCAACAGCCAGACGACGACGCATGGGACCGAACACGCGTCATCGATCGCGAACGGGCTGAGCATCACCCAGCGACGAGTGGCGAAGCAGCATCGAGGAATGTTGCTTTCGCGGACCTCGTCCAGTCCACCCCACACAGATCTCCGAGACCGGCGAGCACGGTTTCGCACCGAAGCAGTCGCGCCGCGAGCCACCGACTGCAAGCCGAAGCCGAGGCCGCAGAACAGCTGGCGCAACTGCGCCGACAAGAGCTGGCGGTCGATGCTGACCAGCGCCGAGAAGAGCTGGCGGTCGATGCCAACCGGCGTCGACAGGAGCTGGCGATTGAAACCGACCTAGTAAACAGGCGGTTACAGGCAAGAATTGCAGAAATAGACCTAGAAAGTTCCGGTGGTAGCGACCGAATCGCCCGATGGGTGGACGAGTCCGCGGAGCGACACGACGTGGAAGACCGTCGAGTGCTACGGACCCGGGACAACGAACCAGTCGTCTCGTACGAACGTGTACCAGTCCTCGCTCAAATGGAAGAAACGCCGAGGCGTCCAGGAGAGCGGATCCCGATCAGAACCGAACCGAAGAAGCTGGAGCGCGCGACCATGAACTACGGCCGGCGCCCCCTTTCTCCAACCCAGGGACTGGAGTACGAGGACGAAGGTGAGCATGAACCAGAACGCGTGAACGAGCCCATGACGCCTCGTTCGAGGTTCACAGCGACGACGACCCCAGAAGGTATGGTAGAGTTGTTTGAACGGATGCAGAGCGCAGCCCGTCCAGCAACCAAGGAGGTGTACGAGTTGCCACACTTCCACGGGGACGTCAGTGAGTGGCGTTGCTTCCTCAACACATACATTGAGAGCAACAAACGCTATAAGTTTAGCGGCTACGAGAACGTCGCGCGCCTGAGGGCCGCGATCAAAGGTGAGGCGAAGGCGTGCGTGCAGCACATCCTGTCGACGGCGACCACACCAGACCTGGTGATAAGGATACTGACGAAGCAGTATGGTCGCAAGGATTTCCTAGTGGACAAGGCGCTAGAAGATCTCAAGAAGCTGCCACGCGTCGGGTCGAGCGCGAACGAGCTCAACACCTTCGCCATCCAGGTCATGAACATAGTAAGTACGCTTATGGATCTGGACGATGCGCACTACGCGAACAACCCGCTACTAGTGCGCGAGGTGACGGACAGATTGAGTCCGCATCTCCGATCGCGCTACTGCGACTACGCCCGAGGGCAGAGGGGCGGCGGCCTAGCAGAAATCCAGGTGATGGCAGATTTCTTGCTCGAAGAGAGTGATCTGCAGCTGGAATTCACCCACGCTAGCGCTCCCACCGTGAAGAACGTGCCACGGGGAGCACCGCCACAGACGAACGCACCGAAGACCCAGAACCGGAATGACAACCGCCCGCCGCCGCCCCAGCAGAACCGATGGGGCCCGCCGCAGCCGTTGCCTTCAAAGGTGGCGTACGTGACCGAACAGGTACAGCCATCACGGGTCCAGGTATGCCTCTATTGTAGCGCGAGTCATCGAACGAACGAGTGCCGGAAACTGCAGGCTCTGCAACTACCGGCGAGATGGGACTGGGCGAAGCAGAACAGAATCTGCTTCAGATGTATGGACGCCAGGCATCAGCGCTCTCAATGCCGAGCGAAAGGCTGCAGTGTTCCTGGCTGCCAACAATCCCATCACAAGCTGCTCCACCAGGATGAACCACGATCGCCGACACCGTGTGAACGAGGCACGGCACAGGGAGCGACTCGTGGACCCCGCACCCAACCAAACCTGGACAGCGGGGTAGAGCAGAGCAGCTACGCGAGTAACGCCGAGGAAGCTACCGAGGTATTACTCAAAGTTCTTCCCATAACGATATCGGGCCCCAAGGGAGACGCCCATATCCACTGCTTGCTGGACGAGGGATCGACCGTCTCACTCCTCGAGCAGAAAGTCGCTGACCTGATTGGAGCTACTGGACCACAGGATCAGCTGACAGTGCGCGGCGTTGGAGGGATCGCGCACAGCGGACACTCCGAACGAGTGTCGGCCTACGTACGGTCAAGGAATGGAGGCTTAGCTTACCCCGTAAGACTACGAACGGTAAGTAACCTCGGCCTGAGAGGCCAGACCGTTAACGAAGATCTGCTGGATCGATACGAGCACCTGCGAGAAGCCCGCGGTGCCGTATGCAGCTACGGTGCGCCGCAGCTGCTGTTAGGTGCCGACCACTGGCACCTGCTGGTACCCGAGGAGATACGAACCGGACCAGGAGACGGCCCCGTCGCTATAAAGAGCGCGCTGGGGTGGGCGCTCTTCGGTAAGAACCCCGGTTATCTCGGAACGAAGGAACAAACGGTGTACCACGCGACGTGCGAACGTGAGTCGCACGACGCCATGAACCCAGCAGAAGATGCCACCCGCCTGCGAACGAGCCAGAAGGTGAGCATCAACGATAGATGGTCCACGAGTCCCGCCTTTTTGAGCCAGGCGGAGGACCAGTGGCCACCAGTCATATCCACCAAGAGCGTGGAGCCGACAGAGCAGCGAAAGAAGGAGGTAGTCCTCGCGACAACGCATGAACCGGCCACAACGCTACCGGACATCGAACGGTTCAGTAGCCATGAACGCGTCGTAAGGACAGTCGGGTACATGTTGTTGTTCATAGAGAAGCTGAAGTCTCGTGACAGAAGGAGACAGCTGGAAGCGAGGCATCTACGAGCGGCGGAGCATTTGCTGGTGCAGAGAAGCCAGCGAAATAGCTTCCCAGAAGAATTAAACACATTAGCTGCTGGAAAGAAGCTAACAAAGCAGTCTAAGTTGTATAAGCTCGATCCCGAGCTCTCGTCAGACGGTCTGTTGACAATGAGGACCAGGCTGAGCCGTGCACCAGTACGGTACACGGCTGAGAAGCCCATCATTTTGGATGGTAGGGAGCCCTACACCAAACTGTTGATAAAGCGCGCCCATTGCCGGGGCGCGCATGTTAATAATGAAAGTGTTGTTAATGATTTAAGGCAGAACATGTGGATACTGCATCTGCGGCCGAGCGTGCGCGCCGTAGCACAGGCGTGCGCACTCTGCCGCCTACGTCGCGCGATCCCGCGCGCGCAGCCTCTGGGGGACCTCCCGCCTGAGCGGCTAGAGGCCTACCAGCGCTGCTTCACCCACGCGGCCCAAGACTACTTCGGCCCGCTGTGGGTAACGATCGGCAGGCGACGCGAGAAGAGGTGGGTCGCCCTGTACACGTGCCTGGCGACACGTGCGGTCCACCTAGAAGTCGTGCACAGCCTGTCAACCGACAGTGCCATCAACGCGCTACGACGCTTCGCGGCGCGTCGCGGATGGCCACAAACCATGTGGAGCGACAACCAAACGTCGTTCCACGCGGCCGCCTTAGAACTAAAGGCGGCCCGAGAAGAATGGTTGCCAGCACTCCAGAAATACGGACTGCAGCATCGACTGAACTGGCGTTTCATCACCCCGGCTGCGCCATCACAGGGCGGCAGCTGGGAGAGAATGGTGAGAACCATTAAAAATGCATTGAGCTACACGCTAAAAGAGAAGGCGCCGAGTGAAGAAATCTTCCTGACACTTCTGGCGGAAGTAGAGAACGTAGTGAACGCCAGACCACTTACCCATGTACCAATAAACAATGAAGACGACGCCGCGCTGACACCGAATCATTTCCTGTTGTTGTCAGCGAACGAGCAACTAGTCATCGGTCCCTGCGAGGAAGATGACCGAAGAAGATGGCGCCAAGTACAGGCGCTCGCCAACCACTTCTGGCGAAGATGGGTAAAAGAATACTACCCACTGTTGGCCCCCCGTCAATCCTCCGGCGGTGGGAACCAACAGATCCACGTCGGCGACTTAGTGTTGGTCGCCGACCCCGCAAGCCCTCGCAACGTATGGCCGCGAGGGCTAGTCGTGGCCACCTATCCAGGGCCCGACGGAAAAGTGCGGAACGTGGATGTCCGCACAGCGAACGGCGTGTTACGTCGAGCCTCATCACGGCTGGCCGTGCTAGTGCCAGCCGCGCCGAGCACCGAGCCTGCGTCGAGCACCGAGCCTGCTTCGAGCACCGAGCCTGCGTCGAGCACCGAGCCTGCTTCGAGCGCCGAGCCTACGTCGAGTCACGAGCCTGCGTCGAGCCCATAGCCCGCACCGTGTCCCGAACCAGAGAAGCCTGAGACTAGAGCTACCGTAGCCACAAAGTCTGAGTCTTCAGACGGCGGGGAGTATGTAGACGACAGACCCTACCCTCCCCCGATGTACCTAGCACGTAATTTAGAAACAAATAAAGATAAGACGTTAGCTAGGTAAATGTAAGAGTAACTCTGTTATTTAAAATGGAATATTTAAGAAATATTGTCATATTTACGTAAATATTAGAACCTTGTCGCACTAAGCGGAAGGAATAACTCTTTAGGGCGAGTTTATTCATTTCAGCAAGTATTATGACACAATTCGAGTGATTGCGCAATGATACTTGGAAATTTCCATACGCAGTAGAATGAAAGATTGCGTAATAATGTAAAATATGTCGATCGTAGATCGAAATTACGCTATGAAAATGGCATGTTTGTGAGCTAACTCACGAACAGTTGACTCTGAGACAATAAGGTTTTTATTATATAAAGTAGGCGCTGAGGCGCATATTATAAGCCCTGTTTGAATCACAGGCACTAAGAAATGGTCGCGCAGCGAATTTCTTAAGATTGAATAAATTCAGAATAGTCGTTTTTACACAACGTTCTTCCCTCTCAGAGCCAATATTAGGGAGGCACTGTCCAAGTATAAAGGGTCACGTGTAACCACACCGAACGCCGACTCGATGAGTCCTAGTACAGGCCAGTGAGATAATCACAGCCTCCGCAATCCGCGGAAAACCGCGAGATTTGTAAGATTCCCTATTTATACTCGGACAGCGCCTCGTAGCGTGCGCAACTTCGTGGTGCTCACGTTACGGTCAGCCATTACGAAAGAAAGGAGGTGAGTTCGCAACGTACTTCACTTAGTACCGAAGAGACACTCCAAGGAAGAAACCCAGAACAAGAAAGAAAAAGTGCGTTGGGAACTCAGCTCAGGAAAAGTTTAGGAATCTAGACATTGTGTCCTAGATTTAGATAAAATCAGTGTTAAAGTCGTTATAAATAAGTAACTTTATTATATACAGTGTTAACTTCCAAATACGTTTTATTAAGAACATAATCTGTGATAAACAATATAAGCCATTTACAATCCGTCCGGACTTCTTATTTACTTGTTACGAATCATAAGAAAAAGCAGAACCAAGGTGGCACCAATATTAGAGTAGAGTCAGTCACTGTTATTTTACGAGAGGAACTACCAGTCATTTGTATACAGTCCACTTTAAACATTTATATTATTTGGGCCTAATCAATCAGGATTAGTGCATCATTTACAAGTAGTTTTATTTTATTTAAAGTAGCGACTAATATGGACTTGTACAAATTATTCTCATTATAATGGACGGCAAATTGCAATTCGAAAATCATGTTTCAGAATTTTTTAGAAATTGTTTCTATCGCTTCAAAGTTTTGTATAAAGTTCGTGATTACCTAAAACTAGACATTCGTATTAAACTATGTGACTCACTTATTCTGTCAAAGCTGAACTACGCGGATACCGTTATTGGAAGTTGTCTGTTATCACGTACGAAACTGTTAATACAAAGAGTTCAGAATGCTTGCGCTAGATATTGTTTTTCGATTCCACACAGAGCTCATGTTACACCATTTTTAAACAATGGCAAATTACTCAAAATGGATGCCCGACGGACACTTCACTTCTCTTCTCTATTATTTGGAATAATCCATAGCAAACAACCCTCTTACCTATACGACAAATTGATATTTTCCCGCATGCATGTAAGAAAAGCCACGCGCCTCATCTGTCCGCCTCACAGATCGGCTAGCTTCCGTGGTAGCTTTCGTTACGCTGCCACGCGCTGCTGGAATAATATTCCGCCACCAATAAGAAACTCTCCTTCTCTGTTCACCTTTAAAAACAAATTGAAACTCCACCTACTCAAACAACATTTTCCAGCCTAGCTGAACTGTGTCGGCGTCTCGTATCTATGTCTGTTTGAGTTTACATTGAGTTGTTATTCTTGGTTTGATTTCCACGGGTAAAAACATTAATATGCCACAATGCAATTGAATGTATTTTTTCTTTTTATGTTATAATTTTTATGTTTTCAATAATGTCACAACGGATCTGTTTAGTTTTAGTTTATGGGATCCACTGAAAATCAGCGTTGTTCACTTCTTTTTTGTGACAATGCTGTATTACTTTTAGATTCAAGTCTTTTTTATGGAACTTATATGTAGTTGTTGCAAAATAAATTTAATTCTATTCTATTCTATTCTATATTACATTTAATCCCTATGGCGCTCTTGTCCCTACTCTTAACGACTTCAGGCGATATTTCTAATGGCTTGCACCACACGTTGCTTAGTGCATCCCCGACTCATGCATTACTGCACTATGCAACTTCCAATATTTCGTTATTACACATTTATCAGCTGCAGCCATCTCACTGGCTGCCTGTGCTGAGTCATATTGCCCCACCACACTTACGAAGAAAGCAAGCACTTGTAAGGGAAGCCGGAAAGATAATATCTCGCCCTGATTTGCCGGCTCATGGGGAGTTCACCGAACCACCAACGCAAAGGCTTAAGTCACGGCGACCGACTAATACGGCTGCGAAAAAACTTATACAGGTTGGCTTTACAACGACGGAAACGTGGAGGAAAGAGTGGCTGGAAGCGGCTATGGAATACCCATCTGCTTCACTGGACCCTACGCAGAAACCAACAGGCTTCTCCCTGCCAAGAAAACACTGGTGCCGTCTGAACAGAATCCGCACTGGGCACGCCAGGTGCAATTACCTAATGCACAAATGGGGATGGACAGATAGCCCATTGTGTGACTGCGGCATTGAAGATCAAACCATAGACCATATCGTGAAGCGATGTCCTAAAAGATGTTATCGGGGCGACCCGGGTGACCTCTATAATTTAACACCAGGGGCTTTGGATTGGTTGTGCAACCTGGATGTGGATATATGAGCCACCTTTTTTTAAATATATTCTGTATAAATAATGAATATTCCTACTTCACGAAACGCCATACGATTAAATAAATATCAGCTGCTCATCTCGCAGTATAAATCCTATGTATAACGGACAAGAGGATTCAATTCTACTACCTTTCAAAATATAATTTACTAGCTGTTTCCCGCGACTTCGTCCGCGTCTACGCTCCTATTGGTTGCAGCGTGATGTTATATAACCTAAACCCTTCCTCGATAAATGGATTATCCAACACAAACCGACCGTTTACAATCGACTGCCGGTACATGTTACAGATGCACCGTCACTAGCCGGCTTTAAAGCACTGCTAAAAAGATGGCTTACCGAGCATACTTTTTATCATTTTAATGAATTTATTACGTACAACTCTAGTACTTAAAATAATGTTAAAGATTCCTGATTTATTTATATATATTTTTTTATATATTTTTTTATATATATATTTTTTTTATCTGACATTTGTGATGATTGATTGCATTTTATTCAAATATTTTTTAATTTCAATTTCTATTGTTTTAAATTTCTACAAGTTTTTGATTGTAGTAGATACTTAACCTAATTATTTTCTCATTGTTTAACTACTTAAGTATTGACATGTAATATGAATTATTATAAATAAATCAATATCAATATCAATATCAAAAATATTTTAACAATTCGAACCAGCCTAAAATTTCCTAAAATTAGCGCGTTCAAACAAACAAACAAACTCTTCAACTTAGTATACATAACAAAAAAAAAAAACCAACTTCAATTTACCTCGAGTGGCAAGCCGTAGCGTGGGAAGGCCGCAGCCCAGATAATCTGACGACGTCAAAAAGACGGCAGGGCCAATCTGGACCAGAACTGCTACGTCCAGAAGTCAATGGAAATCCATGGAGGAGACATATGTCTAGCAGCGGACGCATATATGCTGAAGAAGAAGAAGAACTTCAATTTAGTATTGCGTTAAGCTACTCCAAAGATGCACATTTCTATATTTTCCGCAACCTTCACCACATGATCCGCTTTCCAAGTGCGTTCAATACTACGATTACAGCAGTGAATGCCCAAACCGCTTTCTGCATGCCGATAATACCACCATATCAGCCAAAGGTCGTCCACTGCTGGACATAGGCCTCCCCCAAATTCACGGGGGGTGTATGCCATAATGGCCACGCTTGGCATGCGGGTTGGCGATCGCAGTATCTCCACCGCACTCCAGGGATGCTGCTGCCCATCCCCCGGTGGCATGCCGATAATACAATACAACAAAATATTGCTCACCATTAGTACAAAAACTAAAAACAAGATCAAATTATAAACATGCACAATCGATACAAAGCGATCTCTTACATACAACGTATGGGTATGTTAATAGACGAGTTCCACCGATTCTCGGGGATTCAATTATCATTATCGAGTAAGAAATAAAGAACTGTTTGTTATCTTTGAATTGGGCCGATGCTGTGGAGATCGATTTATGCGAGCTTCAAGTTGACTCGTGGAAGGAAATGACGCAGGATCGGGATCAGTGGCGTGCACTCGTATTGGAGGCCAATATATACTTTGGGTCGCTGCGCCAAAGAAGTAAGTATCTTAGAATATATTAGAGCGCTCGTGGCCCAGCGGCACCCGCCTGCCGCGTGCGGTATGCGAGGTTAAGCAATGTGGGCGCAGGTCAGTTCTTGGATGGGTGACCGCTTTGAGTGGTTACTAACTGAGCACTCTCGTGCTTTGGAAGGCACGGTAAGCCGTTGATCCCGGCTGCTGTCTACGACAGCAGTCGTTAAGCCAAGTTAGAGGCCTTCGGGCGGCTTGAGAACTTCTAACAGTCAAGTTGCCCACTCACTTGACAAAGGGGGGTCGAAGTTGCACCACGTCCGTAGGGAGTACCCACCGTTACCCTACACGTGACCCCTGGGTGGTGCTAAAAGTGCAACAAAAACTGGCAACCGTACTTGTCTTCTCGAAGATCTCACGGTTCGTAAATAAATGCCATACGATTAAATAAATTAGAATATATTTTCCTAATTTCAGTATTAAGAATACTTGCCTCTAAATTAATAAAAAAACAACCTGTATACAACTGCGAGAAAATATAAAGAGGCGTCGATTCATCATACATAGGAAAACTGAGTAAAAAAATATGTTATTATCTCTTAATATTAACAAAAAGCTTACAATAAATTACGAGAATGCGCCGGTCAAGTGCGTATATAAGAAGTATTCGAAAAGGGTACAAAAAACAAACAGGTAAAAATAAAGAGATTCCCCTCTAGATTGAAATACCTGATACCCCACCTCTTTAGCGCACAGCGTGCCATACCCGCATTCACGAAAACTCTTCTCTATATAATGGCTGAGCGCCCATTAAGTGTTGAACCCTGGATTCATTCCTTGAAGTTCCTCAAATAAGATATGCACCATATCAGCCGAAGGACGTCCACTGGTGGGCATAGACCTCCCCCAATTTCATGGGGAGTAAATGTCATAATCGCCAGGCTTGGCATGCGGGTTTGCAATCGCAGTATCTTCACCGCACTCCAGGGATGCTGCTGCCCATCCCCCGGTGGTCTTGGTGGCGGAAGATATGCAGAATGACACACAATACTCGTATATTTCTGGAATTTACAATTTCAAACTAACAAGGCTATTAATATTACAATTACCTTTAAAAACTGGGTAAACCATGTGTATTTGTTTAGTCGTTGTGTGTGAAACTCGACAAAGCGAATATACATAGTAAATGCCGTTTTAATTTCTAGAATTTGTTCTTACGTACGTATGGTCACGCTTTTTAATTTGAGATTAAGTTCGCAAAATTTTTCTTTTAATTTCTATCGTCTGACAGAACTTAATCCTTAACGGGGTTCCATATTATAGTTCGTGACTGTACGAAGTTCCTATGTCTACTACTATCAAAATCGATATCAGATAGCTGGAATATTAATTCATAGCCTCAGACCAAGAAAAAAAGATAGACGGAGCATTACGAACAAAATAGTGAAGCCGGTTTTTAAAACCATGCCCAATAAGTAAGCACTACCACGTACACATATACAAACTGAACCATGAACAGAAAACTTCAGTACATGTGACAACTCACTCGTTTTGGATTTGTGCATGGTTTAGTGTGTATATGCCTGCCTGAGCGTGTGCTTCCTTATTGGGCATGGTTTTAAAAATCGGCTTCACAAATGTGTTCGTAATGTTCCGTCTATATATTTTTCTTGGTCTGAGTTCATAGCATCCTATTCTACAACATAACAAATTGACATGATCTTTCATCTAAATAGTAACCCCCTTATTCATAAACGTCCATCAAGCCTCTATTAGTTAACAAGCCTCTAAAGTTGGTTTGTCCTTATCTATCACTATGACATTTATGTTTGTAAGAAAGGGACAAAACAACTTTTAGTTATCAGAGGTTAGTTAAGTTTTATGAATAAGGGGGTAAGAGTCCTCTAATTTGCATCATCTTTGTGGTACAATTCGATTCTATAAGTGTTACTGTCACGTCACTATCAACTTTGTTCGGGTGGATTGCACCTCAGTGGTTTAATTTAGCAGAAGCCGCACGAGACACAGGCCTGCCAATAAGCAGCGATGTCGACAGCGCGGCCATCGCGTCTTTCAGGTCTTATTCCGAGCAAGAGTGCGGGCTCTGGTGTGGGTATATAGGGCTCTCCAGCAGGTACACTGGTATGCAGTGGTTCCACCAAATTTTTTTAGACAGATTTTTAGATAGACCGTGGCACGTAATCTTGTCTCGCTCATACTAGAAGCAGCCCAATTGTGGAAAATATCTCCACTTTACACAGCAGAGAAGAAGCGACAGCCATAATAAAGAAACACTCTACTTGCTCTGTATTTTTAGAGAGGGCACTACGGAAAGTCAAGTCGCTCATATTTAAAGTAGCCCAACTGGGGATGTACCTTCGCCTCATAGAAAACCACAGCCATAATAACACCACTACTTGCTCTGTAGGTATGTGGTGTTGTGTTCCTGGTGGTGAGCAAGGTCGCCAGAGCTCCCGAGGTTGCGCTGTGTTGAGAGTGAGGAAGCTGCATACATCTTTAGCTATTGAACGATTTCCGTACATTTGATCTATTCTCACTAATGCCCAAATTAGAAAATTTGAGAGACAGACAAGTCACATCTGACGTGGCTTCACCTATCAGTGTCTCCTTCTTCATAATTGAAAATTGCATAGAACTGACGTTGTGGTGTGTTAATTTTATATGGGATTTAAAATCCTGGTGAGTTTTCAAATATCTATCACATTCTAACTCATTTTGGTGCACTATAAGGATTAAAGAGACAACTAGAGCTATATGAAAATTATGTTTGGAATTCTCTGCCGGCGTCTGTATTTCCGAGTTCATATAACCAAGACCTTTTTAAGGCACGAGTGAATAGGCATCTTCTGGGTGAACTCGCTTCATCGTCGGCCTCATCTTTGCCCCCGGCTAGATGCTGGCCAAGAGCAATCCCATTTTTAATAAAAAAAAAATCTCGCTTAATACTGCGAGTCTGCTTTTCTCTGATGTCTGTGGCCAACAATGACCAAAGCCACAGAATGGCCCACAGAGCCCGCAAGCAAGCCAGGAAAGACAAGCCTGTCGCCACCGGCTACAAGCAAAAACCACTTGAAGGGACGTCAGTCGTGAAAAGTCAACCCTTCACTCGCCCCCGAAGCTAGTGAGAAAAGCGCACATCGAATCTCAAATCATTAAACTGCGAAAACTGAAAAGCGGGTGTCTGCAGACCATCAAACAGGCCGTATATTTCTTTGCAAGCATCGTTGTACGACTTGTACGAGTGTTAACCTCCGAAAGACATAATACGCACACAATCCAAAATGACATTAGGCTATGAACTTTTATCAATCGAAACTAGAGTCGAATTTCCTTTGCTTTAAAAAACCACTAAAACCAAATAAATGCCACCCTATTCAACTTGAAAATGATTTAAATTATTTTGGAGAATAACTCATACCAGTAGGCCCGTGGGCTTTCGGAGGTAAACAATTTCCGTCACACAGATCAGTCTTATACATACTGGTTACTCTATAAAGTGACCAGTTTGATTGTGAATAAGAAGGGAATGCCACCCCGGCTGCATTGTTCTTAGCAGGCTGTCTGCTGCTTCATATCGATTTATCGGAATGACGGTGATATATTTTTGATTTAACTGATTGCTTTAGAAATGGACCCGGGTATGTCCTAAAACTACGACCAAGACCACCGGGGGATGGGCAGAAGCAACCCTGGAGTGCGGTGGAGATACTGAAATCGCCAACCCGCGTGGCGATTATGGCATTTACCCCCCGTTTAATTAGGTGAGGCCTGTTTCCGCTATCTAATTCCAAGAGTTGGTGTAAAAAAAAAAAAATTTTTTATTCTGCAAATAGGCCACAAGGGCAATTTTACAAGTCAACACATGAATTATACAATTAAATAAATTGACAATGATAGTTATAATGTTTTCAAAACAGAATTGCAGAACTTAAAAAATGTAGACAATAATAATACTCGTAATGATTTCAAAACTATAGTGATTAACAAACTCACAATATTCAATTAAAATTAACTTACAATACATTATAAAAAAAAAAATAGTGACGTATATATAAGGTCTCTGTCGGAATACACAAAAGTATATACAATAAATTTAATATCTCAGAGATGTATATATATGTCTCTGAGCGTCCATTATTCCTAAGTCCTTAGAGATGTACATGGTCTCTAAGCGTCTAAATTAAAATAAGTAGTAAATGAAAATAGCACTTAAGTAATTTAATATTCTCAGAGATGTATAAGGTCTCGAAGCGTCAATAACAATAAAATTAATCCAAAACAGGATGATGTCTCTCGTCAATCTAAATATATAAAAGAAGAAACTGACTGACTGACTGACTGACTGACTGACTGACTGACTGACTGACTGACATATCAACGCACAGCCCAAACCGCTGGTCCTAGAGATTCCAAATTTGGCATGTAGGTTCCTTATAAGGTCTAGGGGTGCACTAAGAAAGGATTTTTCAAAATTCAACCCCTAAGGGGGTGAAATGGGGGTCCGAAGTTTGTATGGGGAAACAAGATTAGCTGGACTATTTTATTCGAAACTTCACAGGAGTATTTCTAACAATAAATGAGTAAACACGTGTTTCAGGTTTTTTGAAAAATCAACCCCTAAAAGGGGGAAATGTGGTGACAAATTCTGATAATCGACATGGGTATTGTTTTTATGGTTTATTAGGTCGCTGATAACGAAAATAACAAGTATTTTAAAATCCCACGTAGAGGACGTGAAATACCATCCCCTCCTGTTGGGGTGCGAGGGGGATGAAATGTCTAAATATTAATATGGGTGTCGTTTTTATGGTTTTTTGGGACGTTTATTACGAAAATGGCATCGGTTTTGAAATTAAATATTGTGGACATGAAAACTTTTGAAAATTTGTGCCAAATTGCAATAAATAACTGACTGACTGAGTGACCAACATATCAACGCACAGCGCAAACTGCTGGTTCTAAAGATTCCAAATTTAGTATGTAGGTTCCATATAAGGTCTTGAGGTGCATTAAGAAAGGATTTTTCAAAATTCAACTCCTAAGGGGGTGAAATGGGGGTCCGAAGTTTGTATAGGAAATCAAGATTAGTTAGATTATTTTATTCGAAACTTCACAGGAGTATTTCTAACGATAAATCAGTAAACATGTGTTTCAGGTTTTTGAGAAATCAACCCCTAAAAGGGGGAAATCTGGTGACAAATTCTGAAAATCGATATGGGTGTGGTTTCTATGGTTTATCGGGTCGCTGATTACGAAAACAACAATAATTTTAAAATCCCACGTGGAGGACGTGAAATACCATCCCCTTTGTTGGGGTGCGAGGGGGTTGGAATGTCTAAATATTAATATGGGTGTGATTTTTATGATTTATTGGGTCGTTAAATTCGAAAAAGGCGTTGATTTTGAAATTTAATATTGCGGGCATGAAAACTTAAAAGTGGGTGCCAAATTGCAAGAAGAAACTGACTGACTGAGTGAGTGACATATCAACACACAGCCCAAACTGCTGGTTCGAGACTCGAGAGATACCAAATTTGGCATGTAGGTTCCTTATACGGTCTAAAGGCGCATGAAGTGCCGTGAATTCCCTATGAAGATACGACCTTTCTTGAGTCAATGTATTGTAAGTGGTTTTATTAATTAGTGCCGTCCGATACGATTTTGACAAAAATCGATATTTGAGCGTCCGAGAGGACTCTTAATACGACTTCTAGGTAAAATTTGGCAAAAGTGGCGGCCATATTGCTATTCTTCATTTTCGTCCCAATTTCGTTCAAAATCGATATCTGAGCGTCCGACAGGTCTCGTAATACGAATGCGAGGTAAAATTTGGAAAAAGTGGCGGCCATATTGATTAATTTCCCCTTCGGTCCCCGATTTCGTTAAAAATCGATATCTGAGCGTCCGAGAGGTCTCTTAATACGAATCCGAGGTAAAATTTGGAAATAGTCGCAGGCATATTAAATTTCTTCATTTTCTTCCCGATTTCGTTCAAAATCGATATCTGAGCGTCCGACAGGTCTCGTAATATGAATGCGAGGTAAAATTTGGAAAAAGTGGCGGCCATATTGATTTTTACCCCTTCGGTCCCCGATTTCGTTAAAAATCGATATCTGAGCGTCCGAGAGGTCTCTTAATACGAATCCGAGGTAAAATTTGGAAAAAGTCGCAGCCATATTGATTTTTTCATCTTCTTCCTAATTTCGTTCAAAATCGATATCTGAGCGTCCGAGAGGTCCCCAAATACGAATCCGAGGTAAAATTTGGAAAAAGTGGCAGCCATATTGATTTTCTTCATTTCAACCCGATTTCGTTCAAAATCGATATCCGAGCGTCCGAGAGGTCCCCTAATACAAATCCGAGGTAAAATTTGGAAAAAGTGTCAGCCATATTGATTTTCTTCATTTCCAACCCGATTTCGTCCAAAATCGATATCTGAGCGTCCAAAAGGTCCCCTAATACGAATCCAAGGTAAAATTTGGGAAAAGTGGTGGCCATATTGATTTCCTTCATTTTCGTCCCGATTTCGTTCAAAATCGATATCTGTGTGTCCGAGAGGTCCCCTAATACGAATCCGAGGTAAAATTTGGAAAAAGTAGTGGCCATATTGATTTCCTTCATTTTCGTCCCGATTTCGTTCAAAATCGATATCTGTGTGTCCGAGAGGTCTCTTAATACGAATCCGAGGTAAAATTTGTGAAAGTGGCAGCCATATTGATTATCTTTTTTTTTCGTCCCGATTTCGTTCAAAATCGATATCTGAGCGTCCGAGAGGTCCCCGAATACAAATCCGAGGTAAAATTTGGAAAAAGTGGCAGCCATATTGATTTTCTTCATTTCAACCCGATTTCGTTCAAAATCGATATCCGAGCGGCCGAGAGGTCCCCTAATATGAATCTGAGGTAAAATTTGGAAAAAGTGGCAGCCATATTGATTTTCTTCATTTACAACCCGATTTCGTTCAAAATCGATATCTGAGCGTCCGAGAGGTCCCCTAATACGAATCCGAGGTAAAATTTGGAAAAAGTGGGGGCCATATTGATTTTCTTCATCTTCGTCCCGATTTCGTTCAAAATCGATATCTGTGTGTCCGAGAGGTCTCTTAATACGAATCCGAGGTAAAATTTGTGAAAGTGGAGGCCATATTGATTATCTTTTTTTCCGTCCCAATTTCGTTGTAAATCGATATCTGAGCGTCTGAGAGGTCTCTGAATACGAATCTGAGGTAAAATTTGGCACTCCATACATGCCTGTATGCAAAAAAGTTTAATGTTACTATATAGGCGTGTGGGGTATCTATGGACTTGCTTTTAAAAACGACATAGAGGTTTCGATTTTTTTTTCCATTTAAATCAACAAGTACGGTTGCCAGTTTTTGTTGCACTTTTAGCACCACCCAGTAGTCACGTGTAGGGTAACGGTGGGTACTCCCTACGGACGTGGTGCAACTTCGACCCCCTTTGTCAAGTGAGTGGGCAACTTGACTGTTAGAAGTTCGCAAGCCGCTCGAAGGCCTCTAACTTGGCTTAACGATTGCAGCCGGGATCAACGGCTTAGCGTGCCTTCCAAAGCACGAGAGTCATTTAGTAACCACTCAAAGCGATCACCCATCCAAGAACTGACCTGCGCCCACATTGCTTAACCTCGCACACCGCACGCGGTAGGCGGGTGCCGCTGGGCCACGAGCGCTCTAAATTCTTGATAGTTTGTGCCAATTTGCAATTCAATCGGTCCAGTAAAAGCAACTTGGTTGTAACAGACGGACTGAAGTAAGAAGTGCGAATGGAAGTGAGGCCAAATTTTCTTTTTGGATGCTCCAATGGGAACTAGCAAAACCTACGTAATAAATTTAATTTTAGGAAAAATAATTGTTACACGTGATATTGAATTAGCCGTATTTCTGTACTTCAAAGGACCAGAGTTTATGACCGCTGCGCGCTGCTTGGCCGTTTACTAAGGGCCATTTAAGACATGCTTTTATTTCATCGGCCCTTTCCCCTTCGGCCTCTCGGAAATGTATGATAATAGTTTTCGATCCTTATTTTTGGCAAAATCAAATGAAATTCAACAGTTTGCCGGTTCTCAGAATGTATACTGACTTTTCATCTGTTCATCTGTTAATGAATCACAATCACCAAACTTCGTATACTGAAACCCCCAGAATGTAACAACTACTTTTCTGGAGACCGCATCTAAATCGGTTCAGCCAAACGCGAGATAATCGTGGACAAACATACGCACCTGTTTTTTGTAGCCGGTTAAAAATTTCGCTTAGTACGCGGGCGAAGCCGCGGGCAAATGCTAGTCTCCAATAAAATAACACTAGTATTAAGGTATTAATCATGCCCTTGCAAGCATGAACAGACCGGACTCCACAAACAGCACCCGATCACGAGTATGACGCGTATCTCAGCCATCGCCTCCCTCGACCATTTGTTAGGGAAGGTGGCGACCCGATCAACGACGCCACCGTAAGCAAAGCCTTTTAAGCGAGCATGACATATTCAGGCTGCCGGACATTAATAAATAATATAAAAGACTAACTTTTGCCCGCGACTTCGTCTGCGTAGAACTCATCTCGCTTTAGAATTATTTGTTTTGCCATACATCTTTCACCATTATTTACACCCCCTTAAGAAATGATTACATTAAATATGAAATGCTCTTTACCGCGCACGGAAAATTTTAATAGGAACCCTTTTTTAAAACGAATCATCATATCAGCCGAAAGACGTCCACTGCTGGATATAAGCCTCCACAAAGAGTGACACAATGACCGTTCCTTTGCCACCCGCATCCAGCGGACACCTGCAACGTTTACCAGGTCATCAGTCCACCTTGTGGGGGGGCCTACCCACGCTGCGCCTTCTGGTACGTAGACGCCACTTGAAAACCTTTCCTCCCCAACGGCCAACGGTTCTACGTGCAATATACCCCGCCCACTGCCACTTAAGTTTAGCGGTTCGGAGGGCTATGTCGGTTACTTTGGTTATACTGCGGATGGCCTCTCTTCTGACGCGATCATGCAGAGATACTCCCACAAAGCCCTCTCCATTGCTCTTTGGGTGACTTCGAGCCTTTTTATGAGGCCCATAGTAAGCGACCACGTTTCAGTGCCATTTTTATATCACCAACTTTACATTATAGGTAAGAATCCACTCTGTTGGGAAGCCTGGCAACACACACTGGTCAAAGAGCCTCTTCTTGTGACACTGCGGAATATTGGACGAAAAGATGTGCCGTAGCAAGTGTCCGATTGTAACGGGAGTTGGTGCTACGTGCTCGTGCTTTCAAAACAAATGATTAAGCTTATTTCAGAATATCAAATGTACCGATTCTAGACGAATGAAGCCCGTAAAATATTACATGTACAATGATAAAAGTTTCGCTACGCAGTTCTTCCGTAAAACATCCCAACAGAGCGGGTTCTTCATGTAAGCATGATGGCCGAAGGCCGGAAGCAGAGTGGCAAAACATGCAAGGCGGAAGGCCGAGTATTCACACAGAGTGGGCTTCTTATTTAAGGTTGAGGGCCGAAGGCCTGAAGCAGAGAGGCGAGACACGCGAGGCCGAAGACCGCGCTTCCCAACAGAGTAGATTCTTCATGTAAAGTTGATAACTAACGGGCGGAAACTGAATGGCAAGGCAAATTCAAATAGAGCGGGATCCTTATATAAGGCTGAGGGCTGAAGGCCCGGAGCCGCGTAGCACGCACGCGAGGCCGAAGGCCGAGCGTCCCAACAGAGCGGGCTCCTTATGTAGGGCCAAAGGCCTGAAGCAAAGTGGCAATTCACGCGAGGCGGAAGCCTGAGAGTCCCAACAGAGCGGGCTCCTTATGTAAGGCCGAAGGCCTGATGCAGAGGGGCAAGGCAAGCGAGTCCAAAGGCAGATCATTCACACAGAGTGAAGTGTAAGGCTGAGGGTCGAAGGCCCGAATCAGAGCGGCAATGCACGTAAGGCTGAAGGCCGAGAGTCACAATGCCTAGACATATAAACCGATAGACAAACAGACGCGAATTCTTAAAACTGTTGAAGTGTTCTGTTTCGATGCCAAGGGCCCTCCAATCGCTCCATTGATTTATCCAATATCTTCAATGTACAGATTTTCAACCCTCTATAGCTGTATTATATGTATACGGATAAGCATAGATCCAGGGGCCTTTCAGCTCGAAGTACGAATTTTTCTATGGAAATGTTAGTTTAACTTGTTTGTACCAGATGTCACTGGGTGCTATCTCTATCGCACTTGCATATTGAAGTGACAGGGATGCAGCGGTGGTGCGATTAGTTCTTACTAAATACACAACGGCGCTACGATCTATGTGGAGTATTTCA
The DNA here is from genome assembly GCA_905163555.1 of Notocelia uddmanniana. NCBI lineage: Eukaryota > Metazoa > Arthropoda > Insecta > Lepidoptera > Tortricidae > Notocelia > Notocelia uddmanniana. Next base: position 22,617,883 of record LR991066.1, read on the forward strand.
CTGGTATCTCTATCTCAGTATATATATTGTACTTTGTTCATAGATCTAAGGTTCTTCAACCGTCAATGTTGACGATTGGGCTGCCCAGCCCAAGTGATCTCTTATATGAAACAGTTATTATAGTGTGAAGGGTCACCAATTAAGTAAACAATAATACACGACAAAATTAAATTGTACACCGACGATACAAAGACTGCATTTAAGCAGCTGTTTTTGTATTTAAGCATATGAAGACAAACAATTCCAAAGTATCGCAAATTTATTTTGATTTACACGCAATAAGAGAAATAGACCTAATTGCTAAAAGGTTATGCTCAAAAATAGCGTCATCAATCAGAATGAATTATGATATTTCGGCTTTCACATATCGAAACGTCAGCTTGTTTACAATACGTCAAATTCTGCTATGGCTTACGTTAAATTTATTGACACGCCGTTATACTCCCAATTGGCTGAAACTTAAAGCTTAGAACGGCGTATGAGGATTTAAATCACCCCGTTTCATAGACCATATTTGCACCCCCGATTTCATCCCTTTGAGGGTGATTATCGGGACAAAAAGTATACTATAAGTGAATCCCGATTACAAACTGTTCGTACACAAAAATCATTTTGATCTGTTCAGCCGTTTTTGCGTGATTGAGTAACAAACATTCAAACATCTAAACTTTCGCATTTATAATATTAGTGGGATTAAAACAACTGTTCGGCAAGAAACAGCATCATGTTTCATAAAACGCAACGAAAGAGCTGTACAAGGAAATAGGCTAAGTGAAACATAGGTATATATATTTTAACTAACAAGATTATACTATCACTGGCAAAACCATTTTTATCATTTAAGAAATCGTTGACAGCATAATAGGCCTGGCTTAGCAAATAACGTTTAATATGAGACTTAAATTTACTCAGTGGCAGATTAACCATTTCGGTGGGTATTTTATTATAAAATCGTATACAGTTCCCCACGAACGACGTGCTAACCTTCCGGAGACGACTGGCTTTCACTGCAATCTTGTGTTTACTTCTAGTGCTGTAGTCGTGGATATCACTGTTAAGTTTGAACTCATGAAGATTTTTCCGAACATACATAATATTTTCAAGAATATATTGAGATGCTACAGTAAGAATATTTGCCTCCTTAAATTGGCACTAGTTTCATGGTAACGACTGACATCTGACCTACCAACCTAAGGGGGATGCTGGTCCTTATTGAGATTAAACAGGCTTGTTAAATGAGTAGCCAACTATTGACTGTTAGAAGTTCTCATGCCGCCCGAAGGCCTCTAACTTGGCTTAACGACTGCTGTCATAGACATCAGCCGAAATCAACGACTTAACGTGACCTCCAAAGCACGGGAGTGCTCAGTTAATCACCACTCAAAGCGGTCACCCATCCAAGAGTTGACCCAGGCCGACGTTGCTTAACCTCGCATACCGCACGCGGTACGCGGGCTCCGCTCTGGGCCTCAAGCGCTCCTGCAGAATACTACAATTTTAAACCATGTGAAATCGCCCGTCTGTGACTTATTATTGATCCGACGAAACCGAAATAGTGTTTATTCGGAGTTCAACCCATACAATAAAAAAACCATTTTGACGTCCGGCCTTAGAGAGTTAGGAAATGCTGATTATCTCGCCCATGTTTCGAGCTGCCAGCAGGCAGCAACCATAAGAACTCCACCCTGCCCTGCGTATTATATAAAGTTTAGGAATAAATACAAATTTTAGTTTAATTTTCATAAATTACTACGCAAACAAAACAAGGCAAAAAGATATAGGCCATTTCTCACAAGGATTGGTTTTTTGCAAACTGGTCGAGAGTACTACGGACAGATGAATCAAAGTTGAATGAATAATCAATCAATGTTGATTATTTGCACATTTTGTGTTTGGTCTTGAACTTTCTGACGGTAGTGTTTATTATAGTCACATGTGTAATACTACATTCAAAGAGCATTAACTATGTAGTTAGAAGTGAATTTATTTAGTTACCTGTCAGGTCAGATGTTGGTGCATTACGTAGTAATTTTCGTGGCCTTTTCCACGTATGTTTGTATCTAAAAATTATTCTGTTTTGGTCAATATGCTTCATGCACATAATCACATTGCTCTGCACATCAGTGCACACAAACCAATAAGCAGAAAAGACATGACATTGATCAAACATTGATAAATAATATTTAACAAAATTGTTGCCTGTGAAAGTAATTCGTTTTTTCTTAACTTCCGTTAGGCTCAATACACACATTAGGGGGTCAGGGCAATGGTAGCCATTACTAGTATTAGTTCGTAAAAATAAACCTGCGCCAAGAGAAGAACCATCGTAATAAACGCTGTGGGGATTAATTTTTTCAAAACACTAAACATTCGTACATTACTTAGAAGAGTAGCAAAGTATGGTAATATTATTTTTGCGAAAGATTATCCGTCGCTGTAATATAAGTAAGTACGTTATTTGATGACACCATATTGATAAATATATACACTATGTGTCTAATTTGACCTTTTAGTTGGTTTTTTTTTTTAATGAAATGGGAGGTAAACTAGCAGACGAATCATCTGATGGTTAGCGATTAGCGCCGCCCACGGCCCGCAACACCAGAGGTTGTAGGTGCGTTGCCGGCCTTTAATATGGGAGTACGCTCTTTGTTGTTGTTGTTGTTGTACATGGAAACCTTCAAATTCCAAATTAAAGGGAAAAATTGAATGCTCCGAGCAGGATTCGAACCTGCGACATCTGGCATACGCGGCCAATCGCTCTAGCCTCTGAGCTATCGGAACAACCAAGCTCGTCCACGAAATCCTTTAATAGTTTCCCTCCTAACCACCACCATGGTAACCTTGAATTTGATCCTTAAATTTTTTGACTATGCGCTAAACTGTGACTAAGAAGCTACAAAGAACTTGATTACTAGCTATTTCCCCCCCCTGTTATTAGCAACACGGTATACGATCTTGGAATTTTTTCAGTTATGTTTTTCATGGGAGCTCATTATTTTTTGTCATCAAAGTTATCGATTTTGTGTGTAGAAAGTTGCAGGCATTTCATTCGAAGTAAAGAAACACAGTTTGAACACTTTGAACAAATCGGCCAAGAGCATGTCGGGCCATGCTCAGTGTAGCGTTGCGTAGTTGCCCAATGAACTTACTTTAAAAAAAATCAATAACAAGCAAGTGTGATTATTTCCGAAAATATTCAAATTATCAAAAAACGTTTGATGAAGACGTCTATTCATTTTGAAGAATCAAAAACGAAATTCGGTCTGTTATTTATTAAAAGTGTAAATTAATTTTTGTGTGCCCTATATTCACAATAGGGCCTAGCCCTTTTGTGAATATAGGCGTGAGTTTATAATAGCTACTATGTATGTAAAAAGTAAAAAAAATGTTTTGTAATAATCTACGCTAATAGCTCGCGTCCGTTAGTTCAGTATGTATCTGGCTTATGTGATTTGACGTCGCTACGTAGACATTATAGTCTATCTACGACCTATACTCAACTAATGATTTTAATCTATAGCAACACTCCAAAACGTGACATTACAATGACTGCCGACTTCTGACCACAAAGTACAATATTCTTTTGACACAGACTCAAGGGGTATTAACTACGCTAAGACATGTAGGGTGCTTCGTAATTGCGTATGTGTGAGTTGCAGTGAAATTAAATTGTTACCAGTAATACTTTAAGGGCACCCAGACAGTGCAACATAGAAGTCCACCTTGCAGTCTGCCGTGGGAAGCAACCTATAAGATAGAGCAAAATAGGAAGATTATAGACCTCGGTTGTCTCGTTCTATTTTATAGATCCCACAACGGCAATGCTGGAACGTCTGGGTGGGGCTTAATTTGATTTATCAATGGTGCCATGCATCTGAAAAATCATTTAAATTTATGTAAAATTTGCTCTTGCATTTTAGTCGCGCAAGATACATTATTTCATGATTAATTCTGTGTATTCTGTGTTAAATTTTGTATTGTTTATTGTTATAGTAGCGCTACTGTGAAGTATAGCAAGTGAACTCTATGGTTCGGTTACCATGGAAACTTCATATATTGAAATAACACTTGTGTCAAACTACTATATCATAAATATTGTCAAAACGTATTTCAACAAAACAAACAATTATATTTACAAACGTTGTTTTTGCTTTTCTTGTGGCATGCTGTTGGTAATAGAAATCCACAAGCATATGTTAACATCGATGGAACATTACAGCTACTTTTCTTCTCGGTAATAAAGTTGAACGATTGAAGACCGAACACGAACAATATTCTATTTGTAGAAATTGTGTATTAAATTCATTTTTGGCTAATATATTCTTCTTGTCGCGTTGTCTTGCCCGACATCGACATCGCATGCAAATGCATTAAATTATATTCAGTGTTCAGTATAAAATCAAAGCAAAGAAGAGAATTATAGTTTGTGTGATATACTGGACTTTAGTTGGGCCTTGGAAGATAGTACCCACTTGCGTCACGTTTGTGGATTATTCCACCTTCAGTTTTTCTCCAGTGGTAGTTAGATGGAAGATGTAATTAAATCCACAAATGAATACACGATGTGTGCTAAATGTGGAGCTGCTGCCCAAGATCAAGAATAAGTTCGATTGCATTATTTCCCTTAGCCTAACAATCGGGATCTATTTGCCGGAAGAGGCGAACAAAATATGTCTTTTTAAAGAGAAAATCAACAATATTACAAAATAAATATTTTTTCACACATACACAGCTGCATTTTATTTAAATCTATATAGATAAATACAATGCTACGAAACCGAAGTAAAAAAAAAATATATATTTTTTTTACCGGGATTCGAACCCGGGCCCCAATCTCCGGAGGCAACCTGCCTACCAACAAGCCACCTTTTAGTTCACTGCTCAAAAGCGATGTCGCTAGTAGTATAAACGACTTTTTGACGTTTCGGGAGGACATAATATTTTTTGTATGGAGTTATCGTTCTTCTCATTAGTGAGTATTATATTCTTTGCACAGACTTCTGATCAGAGAGAACGTTTTGTATACATAGCTTCTGTTATGACTTCTGCTTACATAATTCAAAATGTTTACAAGTATTATTTATTAATTTACAAGTACTAGTAGTTATAGGTACTATAAACATGTAAAGAAATCCAGAATAGAATAAAAACCATGACACTTGTACTTGCTTTATTGGAATGGGCTACCTATTGTTTTTTTTGGTGGTGAATAAGAACTCTTGGATTTCCAAGGATGTGCTGTGTCAGTGAGGGACCTGCATTTATCTCTAGCTGTCATTATTAAGTATCCTCAGGTCGACAAAGAGTTCGCTAGGCGAAAATATAGGTAGGACTGACATGTCAGTTTTAGAAAAGTAGATGTACATTAATATGTAAGACTATGTTTTGCACGTAGGGTATAAAAAACTCATTAGCAACGTAAGGCATATACTGGTAAAATGTCAAATCCGTATATCAAAAACAAGTAGTTATAGGTACTATAAACATGTAAAGAAATCCAGAATAGAATAAAAACCATGACACTCGTACTTGCTTTATTGGAATGGGCTACCTATTATTTTTGTTTGGTGGTGAATAAGAACTCTCGGATTCCAAAGGATGTGCTGTGTGAGTGAGGGACCTGCATTTATCTCTAGCTGTCATTATTAAGTATCCTCAGGTCGACAAAGAGTTCGCTAGGCGCCTAATATTCTTCTGGAGTCACAAGAGTCCATAATATCTGCTTACCATCAGACAGACTGTAATCTTCACTCCCGTAAGCTTGTTTACCATCGTCATTTTATAACAAAAACCAAACTTCTGTTTCAGTATGGATAGTCGACCGAGTTTCTTGGATTCTAAAGCAGAGATTTTGGCACCCAGGTGCAAAAATCTTTCCTTACTGGGCCTCATGGGCACGGCTATAAGCATCATGTTTCTACTGAGCCTGATTTTAAGTGATCCTCGACTAAATACGAATATCATTAACGATACGCAATACGAATTGTGGATAGAAGAATTTGAACAACTGGTTAATATGCAGTCATGCAAAAGTAACCCCTTGTTGGGATCGAATAAGACTCACATTTGGATTGAAAGAGATAACATGCGTCACTATAATCTGACTAGCTCTAGCAAGTTCTCATGCTGCTATAGATCGTTTTACCGTCTCACTCCATCATTACGCAATACTGAGAAGATACTGAGTAAGAAACACGTGATTAAATATAGTAATTGTATACATTTTACAAACAATATCAAAGTTAACGACGAATTCGTCAGAGTCACATGTACTAATACTGCAACACTATTCGATACTTTTTACGTTTTTGTTCCTGAAAAAGTACCAACAACTAACGCAAATTTGCCTTATAATGTATTGATATTAGGCATAGATGGAGTATCCAGGTTAAATTTCCATAGAATGATGCCAAAAACAGTGGGATTATTGAAAAAGCTAGGTGCAGTTGAATTATTGGGTTACAATAAAGTTGCAGATAATACGTTTCCGAATTTAATACCTCTGTTGATGGGGATAACAGAACAGGATCTAGAGGAAACGTGCTTGCCATGTAAACTGCATCCTTTTGACGGTTGTCCTTTTATTTGGAAGCAGTACCAGAAAGCAGGTTTCTTAACTGCTCTAGCCGAGGATATTTCCCATTTGGGAACTTTCACCAGTAAGAGAGGAGGCTTTGTAAAAACTCCGACAGACTACTACCTAAATCCTTTCATCGCTGAAGCTGAAAAAAACGCAGCCAATAACAAAAACGATTTCATAATGTTATGCATGAATGAGAAATTCTTCTTCAAGCTCCTTTTAGACTATGTAGAAGATTTAACCGCATTGAAACATAAATTGTTTGGCTTTTTTTGGGAATGCTCCATGACTCATCATAACTTGTTTTTTCCGATGGTAATGGATGATAGTTACAGTGAGTTTTTCAACCGATTGAATACTTCAGGTTATTTAAGTGATTCAATTATTTTCGTAGTAAGCGATCATGGGATACGATTTGGTGCATTTCGACAAACGAAGCAGGGATTTTTAGAGGAAAGGCTACCTTTAGCGTTTCTGTTGATGCCTCCATCATTCCGCGACAATTTTGATGTCGCCTATAATAATTTGAAACTTAACAGTCACCATTTGACTACGCCTTTCGATATGCATGCCACTTTAGCTGATTTGGTGAATCTAGATAACGTTGAAAATAAGGAAATAATATCCCGAAGCAGAGACGCGCATTTGAACAGAGGTATTAGCTTGTTTTTGCCGATTTCGGGGAAAAGAACATGCAAATCAGCTGGTATAGATGCCCACTGGTGTATTTGTTACAGAAATGTCAAATTGAGACTTGATAATGCTGATGGAAAAGATGCTGTTAGCCACACCATATCACATTTGAACAGAATTCTTGAAGGATATCCGCAGTGTTCTAAGCTATCTCTTGGCAATATTCTTGAAGTAACTCAGTTAAAATTACCTGAAAAGTTAAACAAGGGTTCGATTGAGTTGATAGTTAAGTTTCGAACGGTTCCGGGTGGTGGTATATTAGAGGCCACACTGGCTCGGGAAAATCTTAATGGAACCTGGAAAATCTCCGGTACGGTGAGTCGACTTAATTTCTATGGCAATCAGAGTTACTGCGTTTCGGATAGTCATGTCGTAATGTATTGTTATTGTTTAAATTTGACAAGAGATTCGTTTTATAAAAATGAATCTGTGAATATAAGTATAGTAAACAAAAATGTGGTGTGATGACAAAGTCTAGGTAATATTTTTTTACTATACTTACAATCGCATAATAATTATATTTTATATGTTAGTAGTGCAGTCTGGGCTCAGTAGGAAGAGCATGGCACATGAGGAGTGTATTTTCAAAAGGGCTTATTCTTTCTCTAACTCTACTTCTAAATTGGACCTTAAGTTTTCTTTAGTAAGGTCCTCTTTAGAAGTACCGCTAAGACAAAAATAAGACGTTTTGAAAAGACACTCCTCAAAAAGTAGAATAAAAACTGTACATACTACACTTGCAAGCTCTAAACGTCCTTGTCGTTTTCTTTTGCCTGTGTCGTTTATTGTGCTTTTGTTTGTAATCATTTTCGCATATTTTGAGTGCATAATGTATTATTTTTGATATTGACTGTATTTACATGCGTAACGTCTTATAAAGTATATTACGTTACGATAGTCTTATCCAGTGATTCGTTGATATAATAACTGGACTCATTGAATTGCTTGTTAACCGGATAGTCAATTAAATTGTAAATAATTTATGACATATGCCTAGATAAATAGCATAGCCATTGTGTAAGTAAATTACATGCGCATCAAATAAAGTTTCTGTGTTCTTATCTGCTTTATTTCAATATACTATTTGACCAAAAATCGATTAATCCACAAAGGAATTGGCAAAGCGCTCTCTCCAAAGAGTTATGTTTTCGCGATAGTCATTCATTACTTCATCAATGGATAATCAACGTGGAACAGAAATGGACTCAGAAAAGAACCTTGTGGAACTCCAAGAGTAATGAATGACAACTCGTTTTATTCTCTTCGACAAATACGATGATGCACGGTCAAGAGCACCGTTTTGTATCCTATATTGCCTAACCTTCCTTTTACTCCCTTCCACCAAGAAAAAGAAGATGGATTGCGTAAGAGACGATGTCAGCAGAAAGGATGTGAGTGACGAGATGACAGGCGTTAGAGAGATATGGCAGAAAAAACATGCTGTTCCGCTCCTGATTAAATGGGAAAAGGTCACACGAATGATGATCAATTTTTACGTAAGTCAGATAGGTGTTATTGAAATGAATATATTAAGGTTTATCAGAAAAAAATGATTAAATGAATATATTCGGCGATAATTGTTCCGAAAGTAACATAAAATGAACCACCTTTAAAGAGCTAAAGCTTCTTTTTATGAAATAGGAGGCAAACGAGCAGACGAATCGCCTGACGGTAAGCGATTAGCGCCGCCCATGGACACCCGCAACACCAGAGGGGTTGTAAGTGCGTTGCCGGCCTTTAAGATGGAAGTACGTTCTTAGCTTAGTTTCGAGAGGGCTTATAGAGCTGCGTGCATTTGCATAAATTGTTGGAAGTATAAATAACTTTTTTTTTTCATAACCCTTTGAACGCCAAGAACCTATAAAGTGGTCGCAATAACTAAGGATTTTTTTTCCTTAGTCATTGAGTGGTCGTGTTTCGTCGTGCCCACCACGCCAACAACCACTAAAAAGTTTGGAGTGAAGGTGTACTTTGCCCAAGAAAAAAAAAACGAATTGTTTTTATTGGTTTAAACGTTAGATAAATTTTTATATCACTATATATTAACAAATGTCCAATATAAACAAGATTATTCTGTTCTAAGATCAATTTACGATTATTAACGCGGAGCTATGCAAAAAGGTGACCGTACAGTCACCGTCTCGCGCTACCCTCTCTAGTATGCTACCGTATATAATAGAGCTGCTACCGCCAAACGGATACGAACGAAGTTAGAACTCCCTCTTTGTCGCACTTGCACATTCGAACCACTGAGAGGGACATATTCGACGTTCGTTCGTTGAAATTTTACAATGTCGCTTGTCTTTTTTAGCTGTTCAATTACCGTTTATCTTTAGCAGTTGTAGCATCAATATTCGAAATCAAAGAAAATATAACCACTTCGTTTCAAGACGACGCATATCAATGAATAAATCCATTGCATGTCCAGTTTAACCATTGTTGATAGCACAATGGCTTATTTATTACTTTTGCAGGCAATGTTTATTTTCAACTCCCTTATTTATGACTAGTTTATTGGCGATCCTGTTGAATTATAGCTCATTTCTATTTGGTCAAAAGCTTTCTCACAAACAATTTAGTTACTTGTTTGAAGTCCCGCCTCTTAGAACATAGTGGTTATAGCAACACCGACTTACTTTATTCTTTGAGCAACACTCCAAAGTATGACATTTACCAAGACATTACAATGACTGCGGACTTTTGACATTACCCGTATGCTACCGTTGCTTACAAAATTTCAAAATTTACAGTGATAATTTTTCTAATTATGAGACAAATAAGTGAAAATTTGAAAGTAAACTTTAAAAATTGCAAAAAGGAATTCCTTTGAGAAATTTCTCATAGTGTAGTTACGGGGTAAAAGGTTGGGCTTGCTTCTTTAATAAAATGTCTGTCTAAATCAATGTATTGGCATTATCTCCAAATTTTAGAAAGTTTTTTATTTATTGGAAACTTTATTGCATAAAACACATGTATGCAAAGGGCGGACTTTCTGCAATGAGCCATTACTTACCAGTAAAACATAGGGCCAAACAGAAATTTGTAAAAGTGGTTGCAGTGAGAATAAAATAATGAAAAGTAGGTTCAGTGGAATACCACTACACACAAATGCTGTTGCATCTCGCACAATTTTGGACAGGGGTTTTCCGCAGATAAGAGTAAGTCTGGGAAAGACCTTTCAGAATACAACAACACTTGCTGTGTAGGTACATGCTATTATATTTTTGGTAGTGAATAAGGGCACCCGAGCTCTAGGTGAAGGGGGCCCGAGGTCCCGTGTTGAGAGGTATTTGATGGTATACTAAAACCACTGCATGCTTTTCAGTATGTGCTATTGTACTCTTGGTACGGTACCTTGGTTCGTATTAGCTCTTGGTATTGTATCTTGCAAAAGCTGCAACTAAGACCGGAAGAAGGCAACCCATAACCACGACCACTGAAGACTGTTGGTGATGAAAAAGACGCTGGGGCTCCCAAAGTTGCGATGTGTTGAGAGTGAGGGGCCTGCATTTGTCTCTAGCTGTCAACACAACAAATCCTCAAATCTACAAAGATTCGACAAGACGCTTGTGATTCTCCTGAAGTCGCAAGCACCCATAGTCTACAGTGTCTGCTTACTCTCAGACCGTCAGCTTGTTTCTCACCGTCGTTATATAAAAAAACCTTCTGTTTCAGTATGGATATTCGGCCGAGTTTCTTGGATTCTAAAGCGGAGATATTGGCACCCAGGTACAAACATTTATCGGTACTGGGCCTCATAGGCACAACTATAAGCATCATATTCCTACTGATCCTGATAATGATTGATCCTCGCCTAGATAAAAAGATCATGAACAAGAAAAATATATTCATTCACCGGCACTGTACTACTGGTACCTATTACTCAAGCACAATATGCACTGAAGGCTGCCGTATACCCTTAATTGCTGAAGACAATTCCTTTCAAAAATTGTGGATAAGAGAGTATCAACAACTAATTAATATTCAATCATGCAAAAGTAAACCTTTACTGGGTTCGAATAAGACTCACATTTGGATTGAAAGAGATAACATGCGTTACTATAATTTGACTAGCTCTAGCAAGTTCTCATGCTGCTATAGATCGTTTTACCGTCTTACTCCGTCATTGGGCATTATTAACAATATAGTATGTAACAATCACGTGGTTAGATATAGTGATTGTATACATTTTACACACACTATCAAAGCCAACGCTGAATTTGTCAGAGTCACATGTGCTAATACTGCAACACTATTCGATTCTTTTTTCGTTTTTGTTCCTGATAAAGTACCAACAATAACAACTAACGCAAATTTGCCTTATAATGTGTTGGTATTAGGGATAGATGGAGTATCGAGGTTAAATTTCCACAGAACAATGCCAAAAACAGTGGAATTATTGAAAATACTGGGTGCAGTTGAATTATTAGGATATAATAAAGTTGCAGATAATACGTTTCCGAATTTAATACCTCTGTTGATGGGAATGACTGTAAAAGAACTAGAGGAAACTTGCTTGCCATGGCAATTTCACCCTTTTGACGGTTGTCCTTTTATATGGAAGCATTACCAGAAAGCAGGTTTCTTAACTGCTCTAGCCGAGGATATTTCCCATTTGGGAACTTTCAACCATAACAGAGGAGGCTTTGTAAACACTCCAACAGACTACTACCTAAATCCTTTCATCACTGAAGCTGAAAATAATGCAGGCAATAACAAAAATGATTACATAATGTTATGCATGAATGAGAAATTCTTCTTCAAGCTCCTTTTAAATTATCTAGAAGATTTTACGGCGTTAAAAAATAAATTGTTTGGCTTTTTTTGGGAATGCTCAATGACTCATCATAACTTGTTTTTTCCGATGGTAATGGATGATAGTTACAGTGACTTTTTCCGGAGGTTGAATACTTCAGGTTATTTAAAAGATTCAATTATAGTCTTCATAAGCGATCACGGGATACGATTTGGTGCATTTCGACAAACGAAGCAAGGATTTTTAGAGGAAAGGCTACCTTTAGCATTTCTTTTGATGCCTCCTTCTTTACGCGAGAATTTCGATATCGCCTATAATAATTTGAAACTTAACAGTCACCATTTGACTACGCCATTTGATGTGCATGCCACTTTAGCTGATTTGGTGAATCTTGATAACATTAAAAATGAGGAAATATTGTCACGGAGCAGAGAAGCGCACTTCAAAAGAGGAATTAGCTTGTTTTTGCCAATTTCGGGAAAAAGGACATGCAAATCAGCAGGCATAGATGACCATTGGTGCTCGTGTTACAGAAATGTCAAACTGAGACTTGACAATCCTGATGGGTACGATGCTATTCGCTACACAATATCGCAATTAAACAATATTCTTGAAGTGCATCCACAGTGTTCTAAACTTGCTCTTGCCAATGTTCTTGAGGTAACTCAGTTGTTATCTGAAAGATTAACGAATGGTTCGATTGAGTTGATAGTTATGTTCCGGACGATTCCGGGTGGTGGTATATTTGAGGCCACACTGGCGCGGGAAAGTCGCACTAAAACCTGGACTATTTCCGGTACTGTGAGTCGACTTAATTTTTATGGCGATCAGAGTAACTGTGTCTCGGATATTCAAGTTGTAATGTATTGCTTTTGTTTGAATACAGCAAGATATTCGTTTTATGAAAGTGAAAATGTGAATTTAAGCATAGTAGCTAAAAATGTGGTGTGAAATTGTGGTGTAAACTTGTGAGGTGATAGAACCATGGCCTAATTTTTAAGTGTAAATTGACGGTACCTACAAAAAACATTAATACATTTTTTTGTAGTCAAGTCTACATGTGCGCTAAGAACATTGTCTACCACCTTAATGAACAAAGTCAGTCCGTCTTGTGTACCAAGTTCTTGGTTTAGTTTATAATTATAAAGCATAATGTACCATATTCTTATCTAGTGATTCGCTGATATTATATCTGTGCTCATTCAATTCCATAGCACGCCAAACGGGTAATTAAATTAATTGTGAATGATTTAAGAAAAACGCCAAGTGTAAACGTCAAGTGAAATGTTATTGTGAAAGTGAAACATGTGCAATAAAAAAATGTAAGATGTTTACTTATCCGTTTTATTTAGTTCTACTAATTGACTAAAGAATCTAAAGTTACTTTGATCCACGAAGAAACAGGCAAAACGGTTATCCGAAGTTTGGCGTTTTACCGACAGTGCACAAAGTCATTAGGAAGGTAGGTTAGATTGGTTAGCTAACTACAGATGTTCAAAGGGAAAACGGTTGACACTGACAGCTGACAGTTTTCTCATATCGTACTGCCTCCGCATCGAGAAATCAGGCACCTAAAGCCTGTCACAAACTGGCGCGGCCTAGGCCGCGCGGTCAATAGTAAACTTATCATTAACTGTCAAATTTACTATTGACCTAGGCCGCAGGCCTCTCCAGTGTGTGACACGCTTTAGGCGCCTCCTGACTTGGAAGGGCGGAATCGATATGTGATAGATATTTTGTTCTTTGACGTGAGCTTACTGATGTGAGATTTTCTCAATTGACGTAATACTGTTAGTATTACGTTTGAGTAGTAGTAATACCATGCGCAGAATTGGCTGCATTCGTATCGGTTGACACTGACAGCTGACAGTTTTCTCATATCGTACCGCCTCCGCATCGACAAATCAGGAAGGCGCCTAACGTATGTAATAAAGTAACACACACATTTGAACAATGGGGCTAGCACAATTATCACTCTGACGTGACGCGTAAAATCTTTCCTCCGATTGTACGATTTATTTAAAATCACACAAAACACAGACGCAACGACACGAATACGACTTGACAGAGTTGTATAAAACAAGGAGACTTTACTGCTCAAGCAAAAAGATTCAAAATCCGATGTTTTTTTTTTAAGTCAGATGTTTAAAATATTTCAACTTATAGGTTTGTGCTTCGGCCAAAGCATGGATAGTGGGGCGCTTCTACAAAGATTGAACGCTTTGAACGAAATACTTACATAAAAAAAATTGGTTGTTTGTAAAGTAGGTATACGATCGAGATGTTTACGTGATAACGTCTTACTTCACTTGCACTTCACTTATACCTGCGATCGCGCTCGTGAGGTTTTGGTGTGACACAAGTTTCTGAACATGTCACCCGACTAAAACGATTTTAAAGACGTTATCACGTCAAAAGTTGAATAAAAGATTGTAAAAGCAAAACCGTCAATTAGCATTTAATTCCATTCATCGGAAATTACGCAACATTCTACAAACACATTATAATACACAGTACCAAAACAAAATATGGCTCAAATGTAAAAGGTCGTAAGTATTCATAATTTTCCATTTAACATAACCCTTTTGTATAGGTGGTGAAACAGGATGGCGCGAATGCAAATCAGCGACACAATGGCAGCGCTTCGAAACGCATCCGGTTGCATCGAAATTCAACTTTGTAGGGTAAGTGCATTTTTAATTGGTATCGGATAAGGCAGTCGGTAAACAGTTTGTTTTGGAACTCAGGCTTTCCCCGCTGTAAGGGAAAGAAACATAGCATGTTTCCTAAAGTACTCATAACATTAGTTTACTTAATAGAAAAAATCGGCCAGGACCATGTCGGGCCATGCTCAGTGTAGGGTTCCGTAGTTGCCCAATGAACTTAATTAAAATAAAATCGGCCAAGAGCATGTCGGGCCATGCTCAGTGTACGATTCCGTAGTTGCCTAATGAACTTACTTAAAAAAAAAAACTAGCAAAAGGGAATACCTTCGCAGCGTTTCATACGTCTTTTACTAAGAATGGAAGACTGTTTACGTTAACTCAAAAACAGCTTAACTGATGATGATGATGATAACAGAATAACATGCCCGGTATTGTTTTCGTTGATAGTCTTTATTAAGCTTTATTAGCTATTTAATTTTTTTCATATATAGAGTGATTATTTCCGAAAATATTCAGTATATCAAATGTTTCATGAAGACCTCTATTGATTTTGTAAGATTTATCCACCAACACCCCACACCATAGGGTTAAAGCAAAACAAACCATCCTCACTTTACGTGTAGGGGTGGTAGCCTTAAAAAAAAATCGATTTTATTTTACCACTTCGTCAGATTCATTAATTTATATATCCGTGCCAAATTGTAGCTTTCTAGCTCTAACAATCACAGAGCAAAACCTCGGACAGACAGACGGACAGACAGACAGACAGACAGACAGACGGACATGGCGAAACAACCTAAAAACACAGACAAAAATTGTCTTCAAACTTAAGTCATCAACTCATCATACGTAAAGCAAAAAAAAGAACAGAAAGGTGATTTCTTGACGTTTTCAAGCGTTAACGTTGTCGTGCCTTGTCAAATGTCCAATAATTATCCCACTTCTAATCTTAATAGTATTCGTGATTGTTGGGAAGGCGGAGCAGGGAAAGACCAAAACGCAGTCTTTATGTGGACCAAATAAAAGAAACGGTAGGCATCGTGTCGTATCAGGAAGTCAAAAGACCGGCGTTCGAGAGAGAAAAATGGAAAATACTCCACCGGCAAGAGGATAAGGGGAGGGGGAGGGAAAGGATCTTAGATGATGATAGTAGGTTAATATTGGGGGTTCTAGCTCACATCGCTTCGCTATCGCTCGCTCCGTTCGCAGAACCGCCCAATATTAACAATAATGTAGGTATTTACGCAACACTACAGCGACCAGTCTACGGATACCCTTTAATCTTCATATTCAATCTTAATACATCTGATTTCGAATCGTTCGCTGTCGCTATCGTTCACAGAACCGCCCAATATTAACAGCAGTTATGAGAGTACACAAACTCCGTTATGTTAATTCCCACTTCGTTACTTGTTAGATCAGTTTCTACTTTAATTTTGATATCGCTAGCTATCGCAAGTAGATGTTACTTTTGCTCTCTCGCTCCAAGATAAGCCGGAATTTTTGTTCAAAAGCAATTATACGCATTCGAAATCGATCTGAGTCAATTTTCCATGTTCAAATTCGACAATCATCTTGATAAGGCACTGGGAAAAATAGTGCAATATCGCTAAAAGTTACTGTTTTAGATGGCATGAGAACTGCGTCGAGCATCACGTTGAAATGCCGTTCAGTACAACATGATACTGATTTATTGTAGGAGAAATACTCTTTTATATACAAAAATAAACAACCTTATTCATAGAAAACCTTTATTTGTACACCATTTTCTTAAGCAAGTTACATTTTTTAAAGCACATATAGTAGGATGGTAAATACAATTAAATACATCACTAGATAATCTAAAATCTTTATATAAACTTAAGAAATTAGGACACTGCATGTCCTCTAAGTTAATTACATCATTATGAAGAAACATGGTTTTAATCCAATGTACTTTCTCAGTACCTTTACAATAAATTGTTTTATCAGATAAAAAATCTTCTACGTGCATCAAATAATCTGTGTAGGGAATGAAACCTTCATTCCAGTAAATTTTTCTGTTTTTCTGTATCCACCATATTTGTTTACGCTCTTCCGGAGAAAGATTATACAATGGGAAAGGAGGTAAAATAAGAAGATGCTGCAACTGATCATTAAATACTATAGCTATTTCTTTTACAATAAATTGATTTCCATCTGTTTTAAATCCTTGAACGTCAACGATTGCTATTGATTTCATGTTAGTTTCCTGACTATATTGCTCAAAGGTCGATACTCGAACAGCCGATCGTTAATAATTAAACAATAAGCACTTGTGTTGTCAGGAATGTCTTGCGTAGTTTCAATTTCTAAACGCACATCTACTGGTCCAGTTTTTAAATTATCATTTTGTCGTGAACAATCAATCACGTATAATGGAGCCTTATCTTTAAACTGTTTCAAATCTAACAACGGATCTACGGGAAGGTTGTAAAACGACTGACGAAATCGAGCATACATATCATATAATATACTATATTGGCCTTGTTCAAACTTTAAATTAAGAGCGTCGTACGGATAATAATACGAATTTAAAAATAACGTAACGTTTTTCAAATCACAGTGATCAAATACGGCATTATCTTTTTCCTTATTATTTTTTCGATTAGTTTGTAAGCCAAAAATAACATATCGCGGTTTTTCTAGTTGAGAAGCTGTCTTCACAGACCAGGAATGTTTCGTAGTCTTAGGTAATAATGGATATTCATATAAATCCCAATTTCTGAAGGCAATTTGTAACGGTTTATCTTTTTCTAAATGTTTTAGCAAAGCAAGCCTTTGCTGATCTGAAACTTTAACATGAGGCATGCGCCACTGAACTTTCCGTATGTCAACTTGTACCAAATCATCTTTATCTGTTACAACACCATTTAAATTAATGCTACTTCTGTTTAAAATTAATTCATGTTTGCAATTAATAATAATTTTTCTATAATCTTCTGCGAAACCCAATAATTTGTTTAACGGTAAAAGAATACAAAACTTTCCATCATGATTCTTAAACCCATTTACATTCCAGCCCCACATTTCAGCAGCTTTACTTTCTCCATTATTCATAGACACGAGCGACTTTATTGTCGTAGTAACTCCAGCATTTCTAATACGATCAATTTCGACTCCATTCATCTCGTACCTTATATCTTGAAAAAGGAATGCTATAGCATTATTAGTTAAGTTTATTTTCTTTGTTTTTGAGGCTCCCGTTGTACGATCCTTTTCTGTTATGGAGAAAGATCCTTCTATATACACAGAACTTGCTGAGGGCAAAACATAAATGTCTTGCTGGTGGATAGGTATTCGTATTTCATCACTTTCATTGTAGCTATTATTGTATGGATTATAAGTATGGATTTCATAACTTTCAATAGAATTGTCAAATTGAGGGTCGTCCGTTATATGGAGAATACTCATACTTTAAATCCAAGAGCACGAAGGAACTCTTTATTACTCTTAGTTATTTTAGTCGGAGTAATGGATGTTATTCGTTTCACGGTATGCTTATTAATGGCTTTATTTTTATTTTGCTTGGGCATTTTATTGTTGAACTTATTCTTTTTATTTGCTTGTCTCTTAAGCTTACAAGACGATGGTGTTCTAAGTCTTTGGGGGTTATTATATACAATCATTTTGATTTTCGTAGGTGTAAACTCAAATATATATTTTCTTTCTTAAAATTTATTGGCACACCTCTTAAGTCTAATATTTTTACAATTATTGATGAAATGTGCTTTTTTGCTATAGGGAAATATATTATATTTTTAGGCACCTCAATAAGCTGATGACACGGAGGAACGTTCAGTACAAACTCGTGAATTATATGGGCTGGTAATCCATTCATATATGAGCCTTGCACGAGATCACATTCGATTCGTATCACCGACGTTGGAATAATGTTTACAGGATAGACTGATTCATGCCATTTATTTGGTTCTAGAATCGTTTGTGAAAATCCTAAAAATGAAGCGATACTATTTTCGGCTTCAAAATGAATCGGCTCGGTGCAAAATAACAAACACTTAAAAGTATTATTATTCGATTTAATTTGCAACTGAACATTTTTCAGTTCAGTTTTTAAGTATTCATATAAGTCTGTCAAGTCGTAATTGCCCCAAGGAATTTTGATACGTTTATCTTTACCATAGGCAAAAATGTTATTATTTTCATGAATATTCGGAATTGTATTAAATGTAGAAAAGTAGAGTAAGCCACACTCATAATTATCATCTAATATCAGAGGAGGAATAAATTCCGTTTGAAGAACAGATTCGTTTCCAGTGATTGTAAGTGTTATAGACATTTTGAGCAAACTAAATTATTTTATCAAGTTCTCGTCTATTTATGCCGGTTCCAAAAGGATTTCAAAAACCGAATACACAAATGGCCACAATTATAAGGATGGCTCTTTTGCACATTAGCATAATTATAAAAAAAATTTGGTCCAACATAGTGTAAAAATTCTTCCGGTGGTTTTAAGTTACCATAACTGTCGAAATATTCAATATAATCACTTAATTTAGCATAGGCCACCCAATGAGTTCCAGGATTATCTGAACTATCAAGATTTATAATGCCGCATTCTTTATTTAACGGGCTAACTGGCAACTGATCTCTCATGTACACTCCTCTAAAAAATGGAATGAATTTTGCATATTTCAGTAGGTCGATATTAGTTAGCGCTCTTTTGGGTAGCCTTGGAATTAGTTTTTTTGTTTTTTGACATAAATGCCTAAACCATCACCATGTTCTTTGAGACAAAGCCCATTTCCTATACACAATTCTTCCATTTTTTGGTTGTGACGTTTAAGTTCTTGCAAGCGTTGTTTAGCTGATTTTATTGCTTGAACTGCCTTTGCGATTCCAGCTGCACCGCCTGCTAAACCACCTGCAGCTGACAGACCAGCAAAAATTGGTATTAAGGGAAGAAATCCTCCAACTTTTGGCACTGGTATCACTCGAGGAATATTCACAGTTGAGTTAGAATCGGAAGCCAATTCACGAGCAACAGCAACGGCTAACTCTATAGCTGCTTTTTTACATTTGGGTTTAAATTTGTTTATGTGTTTCTTTGTAAGAGAAACAATATTTTTAAACGTTTTCTTAAAACCTCTCCCGGTTTTTAATTTTTTTGCAGCACCAGTCGGTTTAGCGTTGCGAGCTTTTGTTTTTCTTGCGGAATTAAATTTCGGCATCATTGATTTAAAGATATAATTAAAATATAATTTAAAGATGTAATACCGAACACTCTTTCTTTCTTGAAATACGGACTAAGAATGAAAAAATTAAATATGACCTGCTTATAAAACTTCTGACTTATCAATCCAACTGTTTTCTTGAGAAGGTAATCCTAACCATTTCACATATAAATTTGTACCTTTCTTTTTTAAAATTTTTTCAACCAGGTAAATGTTTGGATATTTAGCTTTAAGTAATTCTTGTGAATAAAACGATCCCAAAATGGGCCGATGCTTACTATCTTCTATGATATATGTAACCGGTTCTGTGTTCTGAATTTTAGTAATAGTAAATATTTCTGTTGACCAATTTGGAGTATACCCTTTTTCAAATGTCCCTTTGTATTTACTTATACGCACGGGATCTCCAACTTTAAATATAGTTTTCGTTGTTGCTGGCAAAACTGTTTTATTATATTTTTGAAGAATTTGCTGCTTATTTCCTGCATTAACTTCGCTTGGCTTAAGACCAATTGTTCTGTGTACCGTATTATTATACTGCTTAACTACATTATAAAGAGTGTCATTAACCCATTTGTAGTTTCCTTGTAAGCTAAATTGTTTATATAATTTGGTTTTTAAGGTTCTTATAAACCTTTCCACTATAGAAGCTTTTTTCACAGAGTATGTTGAATAGTGTCTTATATTATATCGATCAAGTAAATGTTTTAATTGTTTGTTATAAAATTCAGTTCCTAAGTCAGTTTGTAAATTTTTCGGAACACGAGGTTGTGTTAACAAATCTTCAAAGGCTCGAGTCACATGTTCTTTACTTTTTTGTTTTAATGGATATACCCAAGCATACTTCGAAAAGGTATCGATTATTGCTAGTATATATTTATACTTTGAGTTCACTGTCGAAATAGACTGCATGTCAATAAGATCAGCTTGCCATAAATCGTCAATATCTCTCATTATCACATGTCTTCGAGGAAAATTCTTTCGAGCTTGTTTATGTATTTCATTAACCACCACTTCTTTACTCATTTTTTGTATTTGCTTCTTTGTATCACTGAGTCTATGCTCTGATTTAAGGTTTTAATTTCTGTATCTAACTGCTGTAATTCTTGACGTATCGCTGTTATTTTTTTTAACATAACCTCCATTATATTATCAACATACTCTTTTGTTACACCGTCCGCGGAATCAATTGGTTTTCCAAGATGTTTAATAGGCTTATTCTTCGCGTCAATAAAATCATCATTAAAATTTATGAAAGCCATATAAGGTTCTATATTTGAATTTACTTTTCGCCTTTTGAATATGTGATGGCCAAACTTATCAACGTTCATCTTCAGAGAACATTATAGGACTAAGTCATAATGAGTCCCTAACAACACTTTTATTCTTTTATTATACCTGCTTCTCTCAATTCTTCTATGATAGAAATTATTTCATTATCGTGATTAGTATTGCCAGCATTTTTAGAAGCAACCAATAATTTTAATCTGTCAATTAACTCGTTAGGATCGTCCCAATATATGTAATCTGTATTACGCCTATATTTTTTCAATACTGGTAAGTTGCCGCCCTGTTTTTTGTTAGATTCGTTAAATAATGGTTTGATAAATTGGCAGTATTTCATGCCCGAATTTCCTTGTATTTGACCGTCTGGACTATATCCTCTCTTATGAACATTAGTATGAATCAGGATATCTTTATAAGTTAGTTTATCTTTTTCTTCAACGATATTTGAATTGGGTTTGGTTTGAAATAAAAGTTCGTTTAGTCCTGGAGTTAACTCATAACTTTTATCAGGTAAATTAATCATTGTCATTTTATTTGGGGTATTTTCGCCCTGCGTTTTTAATGTTACCGGTGAATTACCTATAAATAAGTTCTCGCCATCATTCCGCACTCCAAATGTTACATTGAAAGGTTCTTTCGGGAGTTGCAAATATTTTCTATTTGCTTGAGGACTCTTCACTTTTGCTACATAGTTTTCCACTTTAGTTGGAGTTTTTAATTCTTGTGACACAAACTCTTTAGAGCCATATTTTAAATCAAGATTAGCATCATCCATAGGAGCGTCGTTTTGAGCATATATCTCTTTATTTTCCTTGTGCACGCGAACATTATTAGAAGTATTGTTTAGTGATACTAGGGTTTCTAATGGGTCACTTAATGATTTGAATATTTTTTTATGTTGTAACTCACAAACTTCATCTTTTTCACGCATTTGTTTCAGTTTATTTTTTATATTTTTAACTGATTTTATTAACTGTGTTTTTAAATCGGTTTCCATGACATTTAAATTTGTACAGACTTGTTCTATTGCCTTAAGCCTGTAACTAACTGTCTTAAATTGGATTTGTCATAAATATTTGTATGAATGGTTCACTCAAACTTTACAAACTCATCAAATGATTTTCTATATCTACCATTGTTCAACTCACAATCTTTGCTGATTATTAAAGATGCAAATGGGTCCCTCCATATATTTATGGCTAGTGATTTGAATATTTCCCAACTAACGTCAGAATTCACATGTTCATGATATATGTGTTTCAAATTAACATCATCCTGTTTAAAAATAATTAGGAAATTCACATTGTCTCGAATTAATTGTTTGGGAATTTTAGAGTAAGTTTGAGATAAATAGAAAACATCTATTCCTTTATGTCTTCCCATAGAAAAATAATTACGTATATTGTTCTGATTTTCACAAGTTATATCGTCAAATATAAAAACAGAATTGCATAAGGCCTCATCAGGAGAAATTACATCCTTTTCGTCTTGAAATATGTGCAGATTAATATCAGATATTCTCATAATAACGTCTTCTAGAAAGCGGTATTTTGGTTGGAAAGCCGTTTTAGAATAAAGATACACATTTTGAAATTTTAACCCATTTTCATGAAGTAATAAACTTAGCATGGTATTGGTTTTGCCGCAATTGGAAGGCCCGCAGATTATGCATCGAATCGAGTTGGGCAAAAGCACACTGTGCTTTATATTAATAGGACGTGACTCAGCAATAATTTTACCGATTTCAAGTGACACTTGTTGTTTCATTAGCTTCATTTTACTTTCTGTTAACTAATTATACAAAACATTCATTAAATATGTATACCTACTAGCAGTTTAAGTTGGAGAGTATTTTGTTTTAGAAATGTTAGAGCGCTGCCTAAAAAGGCATTCGGTATTACTCATGATTATTCTTAATACCTGTTGCAACCTGTAAAGAATTGCGAGCATTGGCTTCCATTTCATTGCTTGCGTCAAACGGAAGCAGTCGCAACGAGAGAAGTTACTGCCTAATTTAAAGCCATAGGTAATGGTTTTCTATATTAATATTTTATCTTAAACAAAATTAAGATATCTTCTAACAGTCTTGAAATATATTTGAGAGATTAATAAAACTTGTAACGTACTTTATTTTGTTATGTTATTTCTGAGGGCTCGTTATAGTGTCTAACCTAATTTTTTTTTCAGATAATGGAGTCAAACATGGGCAAACAAAACCAAGTTGATGATTTTGGCGACATATTTAACGTTAGCCCTCCAATTCATGATGTCGGGCCGGACGATCCATTCTATTACGTGCAAGATGTTGACGGTTGGCTTGAAAAAGTTGAAAAACGCCGTCAGGAAGTAGTACGCAAAATAGTGAAAAATAAGCCGAAAAAAACTATTATCAAAGATCAAACTAAAAAATGCTCGTCTTTCGTTATAAAAAATAACTATCGAAAAGGACAATATTTAATAAAAATTGATATCGAAGCTGTGAACGATGGTGATTCTAGCCGCAATGTTAGTGCGCAGTACCTTGTTTGCGATCCATGTGACGAAGTGTTAGACTCAACTGAATACGCATTGACAAGAATATTAAGAAAACTGGATGAAAAGTGAATAGCTTTTAGTATTACTGTACATATCATATAATAAACTTTTGTAATTTCGTAAGTACTTGCAGTATTCATTTTAATATATACTCGTACTTGTAGTTAAATGTTTACTAAGACCTCAATAAAAATTTCAGCAAATATGTTGTTTTTTGTTTATAATTTAGAATGATAACCCATTTTAATAACGACAACTGTTATTATCAGTTGTAATTAGACTCCCATAGATAAAGAAAAACAGAGTATATTAAATAAGGCACCTAAAAAGTTTAAGGGCAAACTTATCTATTTACTGACTTTCGCATAACATTTTTATTTCTTATAATAAATAACATTTGAGCAATTGATAGATAGAAAAGCTAATAAACATCGAAACAATTATCGCCTGTTGACCAGGCAAGCGTTATGAACTCGGGATTCCGTGACCCGAACGTTACTATATTATTTTGTTTTATTATTCATGCACTTATTATGTTTTTGCGTCACGAATTAACATTCGAATCTTGAATCCTGAACTAAGTAGTAGCTTTAGGGATAATTTAGGTCGATAAATTATATTTTATTCGTTTTACTACCTATCGTTCATGGAACAGAGGTGTTTTAAGCCTTAGATGCATACAATATCAAAAAATGATAGGTACTCCATTTTATTTTTGTAACGTCTTAAATAAAAGTCATATATATGTAAAATTGAGACTTAATGGCTCAGTTTGACAAAATCCCAAATTGACGTTAAGTTGATTTCGACTTGGGTCATTTCAGTAGTATCGTTGTTGATACTTCATGCATCTAAAGGTTAACAACTGGAAACAGGGCTCGGAAACCAGTATTCTCTCCATAAAAACCGTTTTTTTCGTTCTTTCGTTTATTATTTCATGTTTAATTAGGCTATCTAATTATACGAAGCAATATTCTAAATACATTATTGAGTCCTACATAAAGAGCATAAACTAATTCAAAATATTTGACTATTTCGGGATTTTGACATTAACCGGTTCCGAGCCCTGACTGGAAATATCAAAAACTCTTCATGGTGAAACAATATAGCGTTTAGAAAACTGATTGGATATTTATTTTTAGTTGCTTAATTGTGTACAAATCGTCACAACCTATTTTCTATAACGCTATACTGTCAATGGAGAAATATAAATAAAACAAGTAATATTATTTATCGTAAATATGATTTATTATCATTATTATTCAAATGTTACATACTTAAAAACTATGTAAAATTCATCACCACTTAAAATATCGGTTACAAATCAGAAATAAGGGTGAGGACCAAATTTTGAGACCATCGTTAAGGTTTCTAATTCGTTTACATTTAATTGATTCCGTTGTGACGAAAAAGTTGCCCAATAAATTGTAGACAAATTTCGGCTCACAACGGAATCAATTAAATTGTAGTCGAATTAAAATACTTTTAACGATGGTCCGAAAAAATTGTCAATGCTCTCATATCGTATCTTATTTACTAACTATGTAAATACAACACCAAGTAAAATATCGCTTACAAATCAGAAATATGGGTGGGATTATTGGGCCGTCGTTAAGGTTTTAATTCGTTTACATTTAATTGATTCCGTTGTGACGAAAAAGTTACTCAGTAAATTGTAGACAAATTTCGGCTCACAACGGAATCAATTAAATTATAGTCGAAATAAAATACTTTTAACGATCGTCTAAAAATTTGTCATCGTCCTAATATCGTATCTTATTTACTAACATCAGCAGCGTTACATTATATTTAAGGTTGATTCTACGCATGCAACACCGTACTTAACATAATGTTTTATAGTGCCCCCAGGGCAAAGACGTAATATTATCTTTATTTACACACCTTTTATCATCATCTCGTGAAAGAACTAGCTTGTTTATTTTTTGGGTATAAAGTTTATGGCATTTGGATCTAATAATACACATTTCGTCTCTCAATGATTCATTATAAAATAGAGCACGTTTATATTTATTAATGTCCAGTTTTTTGGTAATACACTTTTTTATTCCCTTTGCTTTTTTTACAGTTGTGTTACAAGTAGTGATGCAATATAATTTTGCTCGCAACCCTATATATTCTGTAATAATAGCACCGCCCATCTCATCTTTGAAATATCCGGGTATCTTACTGTTCACAGAAGGTATGTTAAATATATTACCTGCTTCATAATTGCTAGTATCAAAATATTCTATATTTTCTTTCAAGTCTCGATAAAAATCTTTTGTATAGATAAGATATAAGAGACTGTCGGTGTCAGTATAGCAGAGATGTATTTTATTTGTATAAATGCGTTTCATCACACTGTAATGAAATCTGTATAAATGGCTTTTTGCAAGTTCCAATATAGAGAAACCAATGTAGATCGGACGGTCAAGTACAACTTTTGTTTGGTTCAATTGAATTGCTACTAATGAGTCTGAAATTATCGCCACATTTTTTAAATTAGGAGCATTTATATATTTTTCCGCCCCACAATATTTGTTCGTTTTATTCCCATTATCTTTCCACACATTAACAAGTTTCACATCGACCTGCTTACGCTTATTCTCAATCGTTTTACCAAATATTGAATTATTCTGTTTTTTAAAAAAATCTCTTTCGAATTCGGAAGATGCTGTTTGTCTAAGTGAAGTATTTAAAGATATGTACGGTTCTAAAAAATTGCTTTGTTCAAAGGCTAAAACTTTATAGATTTTTAACAAAACTAACCCATTTTTTAAGCATTCTTTCAAATGAATGTAATGAATAATATATCGATGTTTATCATAAAGGTTAGCAATTAATTTACTATTTTTGCTCCCCGCGGGGACAAATTTTTCAGCCGCGAATGGCATGTCCGAATGAGAATCATGTAACTCAAGTGGGTAATGCAAGTCTACTTCCAAAATGAACCCGGTGTCAGAATCATGTTGTATACTTTCAACATCAAAACTCGCAATTTCGAAATCATCAAGAAATCTGAAATTACTTTTAGGAAGACGTTGCATCATGGCGTGGCCGTATAAGTTAACGCAGTCTAAATATACTAAAAAACTATCCGGCTCATTACTGTCGTAACTTAAAAGATACTTGTTGTTAGATCGAGCATATCTTCGTGAACACTGAGCAAGACCGCCTCTTATTCCTTTCTCGATCATCTGGTACATCTCTATATCCGTTAATAAATCTAACCTTACTTTAGTGTACAGTAGCATAGCGTCCCAACTTAGCGATGGTGATGACACGTAATAACAAGGGTCGAGATTGTAAAAATTAAGACTCATGTTTCTAAATTTTTCAAAACAATCGCATAAGAGTAATACGTCGCATTTTAAATACAAATCAGTGTATTCTCCGAGATTTTTAATGTTGAAAGTATCCCATACACGCATAGCATGTTTATAATCAGACGAGGATACAGATTCTGATGTCAATCTGTTAAAGAATTTAGAAGGCTCTGGCAAACATGTCTCTTCATATCGTTCCCAGGTGTCAACGTAATCGTAACAATATATACCCTTTTTACGAGCAATATCAAACTTTTCACCTTCGCCGAAAAATGATTTTAAATGTTGAAAATCGTTTGCTTTCATCGTGTTCACTAAATTATCTAAACTTGAGCTTAAAAAATTAAATGAATCGATAAATTTTAACTGGGCCACATTTTGACGATCCATGGGTATGAATTTAGTGAATGAAATAAACTTTTCTTTATTTTTCGGTATAAGGTTAATTCGCCCGCATACGTTCGAAAGTTCGTTAATAAATAGATGGCTGTCGTATCCTGTTAAGTTGTGGAAAATTATGGGAATAAAAGGACAAGTTTTTGCTTTTAAATTACATGTTGCATGCGCAGCCCCTCTATAACGACCCGTAAAATGATTATGATCCATCACAATTTTGTCGTCAGAAGAAAATGGTTCTTTACATATATGACACATAGTACTTGACGTAAACGATAACCGCTCATCTGGGGTAAGTGGAATCATAGGTTTACTGTAAGACAGAATAGCATGTAATCTGGTTACATCGCCGCATATTGTTTCGACAAACTTTTTCGAGCAGTTAGGACCTCGATAAGATACGAAGTCGTTTAGTTCAGGGTTGGTTTTACAGCAAATATAATAGGCAAAGCACGAAGCCTCGTGAATTTGCATATTTTCTACATAGGTTGACTTATTTTTATCCGAAAATTCTAGTAACAAGCTTTCAAAATCAGCGTAAATGACAATAGGTATCTCTTGTGTCCTTTCAAAATTACAAAAAGAAATTTTGGTGTCTTTTTCAGGTAACATAGTTTGGATTCCTGCACAGTTATGCTGAATTTGTTTTTCTTTCGTTGAAAAATACAAAAAACACTCTTCGCACAAATGTATTTTTGCTTTATGTTTAGTAAGTTGTTTATGAGCAAGCTTTCCTAAATCTTTTATCAAGCAAAAATGTGCCTTTCCTTTATGTCTTAATAATAATAAATTTACATGGTGTATTTTCCTTTTGTGCGTTTTATACAAAGGGCCAGTGACTTCGCCTTTTTTTGTTAAACCATAGATATTTAAACTAATATCAGAGTTCTTATTTTCAAACCATTTGACATCATTTAAACTTGGCGGAAATGACATACCACTTGTTTCTAATATATCAGAATAATCGGGATATGATGTAACTCTATGAGCATTTTTTTTAGTTGGATACAAATAAGCCATAATACACCATAAAAAGCAGCGATTGTCTGTATTATTTATATTCAAGCAAGCCTTCTTATTTGCTATGTGCTTGGGCAATGGTATATAGGAGCCTGCCCTTAGAGGGTTGTACTTCATTATATTGACTTCTAAATGATTAATCGTGTCAATTGTCCACCCGGACTCCGAAAGTTCGAATTCTGAACATTTTGAGACTAATGTTTCAGCAAATGAGCGATATAATGATGAAATATCGCTGTTTTGAAATACTTCAACGTATTTAGTATTGAATGATTTCATTGATTTCTCATCATTCTTCGTCAATACATATGTAACAAAGAGTTCGAAATTCACTTTTAATGCCGTATGCTTATACAAGTACTCCCTAATAAGTTGGTCCGTTACTTCTGAAATTTCGGATAAAAACAATTCTGGAGCGATCGTAAAGTTTGCCGAATTTATTTTATAGCTAGCTATTCTGTCACGAAATGCGTTGGCAATTATGTATACATTTTTATATTTTGTATTGAGTAAACAATTAGATTTATGCAAGTTGGTTTTTTTATGAGTTGATAACTTTGGAACGTGAACGTTACAAGCTTGGCAAAAATACATGATGATTTAATATAAAGTTAACTCGTAAATTAAAATATGTATTTATAACGTAAAGTTTAAATTACTACGAAAAATTGGGCAAAATGAATATTGCGAATGAAAAAAATATCCGAATCTAATTTAAATACTGGGTCTACCTGAGTTTGACGTAATATTCTCCATTTGTCTGCATAGTATATCCAGATGCGGTTTTCAAGATAAAAAAAGATCATACGGTCGAGGCTTTTAAGGACAGTGCATTTGATAAACCTGAAAGGACAAAACGATGTCATAGTAAGTAAAATACAAAAATAAATCGACCAAAAATTGTGACATGCCTTAAAAAATACACCTGTAATATCTTCTTCAAAATTTCGTTACCTACGAAAAGTCAGTTATTATAATTGTATGCTAAATAAATTAAAGACGTTACTGATGTCAATATAGTAGTCAATATGTGTAAGAATCTATGACAATCAAGGTCAAGATATGATGCAAAACTAAATATGGTTAACAATGAAAAAATATACTTCTGAATCCAGTTTAAAGGTTAAATTCGATTAAATAATACACTGAAATACCGAGGGTCAAAGTAAAGAAAAATAGTCATACCTTAAATATTAGAAGGGTACAATATAGGTTGGATGCCTTTATATTCTTCTTTAACAGCCTTTATAACGTCGCAGACTGAAGCAAAAATTGGGCTGGTTTCATCGACCGCTCCCTTGAAAGTGACGACTGCTTTTTTCCAGCGGTCAACCTCATTCCCCGATGGCTCCAAATCTCGCATGTGATATGCCCTGAGTTCGATGTAATACCCCCCTTTGGCAGAATGATTCGTCTGCATAGTATACCCAGACGCAGTTTTTCTTGATAGAAAGTTTCTCAATGCTGAAGCTCTAATTGGTACGGCAGTTCCATAATCCTGTAAGAACAATGACATGTTAATTAAAAATAAATCATAACGCAAATCAGTAATGGCTTACGAAAGATTTCGTTAGCGAAATATCACTTATCATAATTGTGAAGTTATTTTTATACGTATTACGTACTTAAGCAAGGTAAGCTTAGATAGGTACCTCAGAATCCAGGAACAGTTGAGGTTTCTGGACCTTTTTCTTCGACTGCGCTGTGGAATCATCTTCGGTTTCAGAGTCTGAATTATTATCGGCAACCTTCAAAACCTTCTGCGTAGTTTTCTTTGCTCGAACGGTTTTGGATTTTAATGCTTTTCCCTTCGATTTTTTAGCCGGCGGAAGCGCGTCGTCACTTCTCTGCGTTAAAAAAATTTCCTCGTCGGATTCAAACGGATTATTATTAGATGCCCTGTAAAAAGCACATTATAGAAGCAAACACGATGCAAATTATAAAGAATAACTTATTCGACATATACTTACATACTTGCTCGAATTGCCTTCTGAGTTTGTTAATGAATAAAATATTTTTAAGCGTCCTTCAATAATGTACGTAATTAAAGTTTTCAAGTGTCCACCTGGTTGAACGTGTCAATAGATATGAGCTGAACAAATATCGAGTATCCAACAAGAAACCTTTAATTCTAAAGGCGCGTAGATATTGAAGTACTTATGCAAGCGCACTATGTTTATGTAATTTCTGAAATGATAATACAGACATAATTCTACTTTACATCATAGGAAGATAAGATCTATTTTAGTAGATAGCTCCAACGATAGGTGTGAACTAGGATTAATGCAAAATCTAATTTAGGTAGTGGCGCCAGATTGTCGACGACATTTGATACGTAATTCTAAAATGGAAATCAAATGTACTTACCTTTTCGACATACAATTTGGTTGGTTAATAATAATAATAATATAATCGGGCTATATGTGTAAATCAATCTATCTGACAAACGTAGCTTAACCAAAACTATTAATTATTAATATTGGATATTTCAAATGTTGGTTAAAACTAAATCTATTTTCATACCATCTAGCGGCTAAGACATGAAGCTTTATAACGAACCTTTGCAGTTTCGGCACAGCGCTAAACAGCTTCGCACTTTTAAATGTTTGTAAGGTTATTGATAGATGGTGCCCTGAAATCGATTTTTTATCTTGTGGAATAAACTTTATTTTACACATACTGCGTGGAAAACAATGACATTACTGTTTCTGGTGACCACTCAAACCAGTACATTAAGGAAAAATGTATATTTACTAATCAAACAATTTGACATATTAACATTTGTTTGCTCATTATTCGCTAGATGGCTATACGGATGGCGTTACATAGGGTTTAAAAGGTAAATATACTGAATTCAATGTAATAATTTACTTTTACAACTTGCAAGTAACGAAATATTGGAAATAAGAGTAAACTATAATGAAAATAAATAAAAAATCTTTATTTATGCATAGGTTTAACAATTTAAACGCTATTACTCTTCAGCGCGCTATAGACATTTTTCCTTAAGGACAGTATATATAATTAGACTTCATTAATAGTAACGGCGAGCCGAGTTCATTCTCGGCGGACCACTTGTCAAACGTTTACATGAGACAGACCTGGCCAATCTGTGTGAATGTAAATGAATGACATAAAATAATACCAGAGAACTTAAAATACCTAAAATCAAAACATGAAACTTAGAAATATGTTGAAGCATCATCCGACTCTTTGCCTAGTCAAACCGATTATTAAGTACAGAACTGGCCATTCTGGAAAAATAGTTGGAATGATGAGACATTGGTCAGCAAGTAAGTAATAGCCGCACACGGGTGCCGGGATGTGGTAAATATATTATGAAATAAAAACCTGGCACCCGTGGGTAAGGCCTTTTGCTGTTTTTTTTATCGTTGCATGAGAAGTTTGCTGGGAGGATGAAGACATTCGAAATCAGATGTATTAAGATTGAATATGAAGATTAAAGGGTATCCGTAGACTGGCCGCTGTAGTGCTGCGTAAATACCTGCATTATTGTAAATATTGGGCGGTTCTGCGAACGGAGCGAGCGATAGCGAAGCGATGTGAGCTAGAACCCCCAATATTAACCTACTGATGATGATGTATGGCTAAACTAAATTTCATTCATTATTAACTGATTTAATAGGAGGAAGGAGGTTCTCAGTCCGTCTGCATGTTTATTTTTTTATGTACGGTCAACCAATTTCATTTCTGAGTCACTTCGTACCTTGTTAGTCTTGTCACAGGGAAAATCAATATGAAAACTGCTAGAGATCTCATAGTATTGTCACTAAGACAAGGTACGATTAAGTACGAGTAAGACTTACAGGGTGGCGAGTTTGTTTTAAAGAACCGTAGTTTTTCTGCAATTTTTTTAGAAGAAATTCAAACGGTGATACCTATGTGAAATTCTTTCTCAGCCGTTGGAGGAGGCACGCTTAGGCTGATAAATGTTGTACATTCATACATACACTTAGGCCCGTGTCTCATCTCATTAGGGTAGGCAGAAACCAAACCCAAATATTACGGTCCTTACATACCTCTGCGTATTCGGCGATAAACAAACAAGACTATCGTCACTCGTAGAACCGTTGGTCGGCGATCGGGCGTTTTACCCCACTAATTTCATGCGCCTATTGTTGTCGCCACAATAGTGAGTATATATCTTTATTTAATGAATTATACAGTCAGCATCAAAACTATACCCGATGGCACACTGTAATTAATTAAAACACGCCTACAAACGGACGTCTAAGGCTGCATACACTAGAAATATTTCGACGTAGGAAAAACTAAATAGAGAATCTTACATCAACATTATCAGCCGGGATCCTGTCACTTGACCTACTAACTTTTGCCTTAATGTCTTATTAGACCTAATGATTCACTAGACCTAATGTTTCACTAGACTTAATGTTTCATTAGACCTAATGTTTTATAATACAACAGTGTAGTTTTCGGGTCTCCTTTGAAAATCATCAAATAGATGTCATTAGGTTACTCGTAGGTTGGGTTTGCTTTGCAATAATCGTATAAGGTTAACTATTTAAGAAAAAAATCATTAGGTCTAATGAAACAGGTCAAATTAAACTTTAGGACTAAAGCAGTTAGGTACTACAAAAAGGGAGAACCTCATCAGCCTATACACGTTATACGACCCGCCTCGGCTTCACACGGGTGCAATCGATCCCCTATTTAAAGGCACGCACCGCCGGTCCGCCGGCCGGTACCGCCGCAACCGCTATGTCCCTGCATTTTAAACCTGTAATATCTTCGAAAATATTAATTTTATTTACATACTGTAAGGGCCATATTGATCAATATTAAATACACAATGTATTTAAGGTACTTCATTGGATAAGGATTAATGCTGTATTGCTTAAAATCGCTTCGTAATTAAGCCATTATTTCTCGTAAAAAGTAAAGGATAAAAAATGGTTATTGTGGGTTATCCCTAAGAGATAGACTTGGGCGAAATCTCAGATAAGCTACTCCATGGTTGACTTATTTGTAGACCTTTTTAAGGTGTACAACACTGTAGTACATTATTTTGATCTATCTCGTAGAGTTCAGCCAGCGTTTGCAATGTATGTTTGCAATGCAAAAAATGTGTTTATTTACGACATCACATTAAAAACCTCTAAAATTATCAGTTTCCCTACTATTGGCTATGTGCACGTATGAAACGTCAAACATCAAAGGTCCCGAGACAATGTCAAAACTCAGAGATGTCAAATAATGACACATGAATATTTTATTTACTTTAGTAAACGAGAAAGACCCCGTATTGGAGATTTTACTGAAATAAATAAGAGAATAAATAAATACACACAAACGAAATGAATCGTAGGAAACCGTTAAGAAACCAATAGAAAACGTGAAAGTAAATTTGACAGTGGTCCCCGGTAAGTACACATTTCTGCCATGGTGTGCGCTACGATCGCCTAGCTTACCCCCACCACCTACTTCGCACATAGCCAATATTACGCATGTTTTATACATATAAATCTTCATACATTTAATTATTTTATACTATGTAGTGATAGTAGTCTTAGTAAGTATTTTAGACTTGGGTGGACATCCATCACTTGTAACAGGCACCAGCACCAATATCTGCCATAAAAAAGCGCGCACAAATATCTGACACGGCTCTATTTCTAGGGCCGTTAGGATGTTTCAGATATTTTCGCCGCCTTAGTTTGTGCAGATAAAATGCTGGTGACTGTACATTTTCCAGAGACGCGAACTTCACTTAGAACTGTAGTCAGGTCATGGATTAGTACGGTTATATCCAAAAAAGCAGCCTCGAATATATTTCATTTATTATTAACAATTCTATTTTAATACTATATCACTAAAACGGTTAAAATTCACGTATTAATTGACACTCCGGGCGACATGTTTCGAACTCTTCGGGAGTTCTTCCTCAAGATGACTGCATCGGCGACAACGGTGCATTGTTATTGCTGATACACTCATCCTGTACACATATGTGATATAGTTTTAAACATGATTCACGTTAAATTCAAGTATAATCATCATCATGTCAGCAGAAAGACGTCCACTGCTGGACATAAGCCTCCCCCAAACACTTCCACAATGACCGGTCCTAGTATAATAATTATATGAATTATACAAAACTCATATGTACCTACATATTGTGAAAATGAAGTATAGTATAGGAGATAAAAGCGAATAATTCATGACATTTAATATAAATTATAGTCTGAGGTCCAATTTTTTTTTTAATGTAAGTCATAGATTTGTGTATCTAAGCACTTTATTGTAAACAATTACAGGTTGAAACATACATTCATATACTAAACAAACTGGCAACCGTACTTGTCTTCTCGACCAAAGGAACGATTTGCCAAATAGTTCCGAACACCATATATTTTGTATGGTCTACCGACTATTTGGCTACTTTGGCTGTTACGTACTATATAACGCTGAATGTACATAGTTGTTTTGTGTCACTAAAAAGTTTACCACCACCACCACCATATCAGCCCTAGGACGTCCACTGCTGGACATAGGCCTCCCCCAATTTCATGGGGGGTAAATGCAATAATCGCCACGCTTGGCATGCGGGTTGGCGATCGCAGTATCTCCACCGTACCCAAGGAATGCTGCTGCCCATTCCCCGGTGGTCTTGGTCGTAGTTTTAGGACATACCCGGGTCCCAAAAAGTTTACAACAACTACTATTTAGTATATAAAGACGGAGAAATGATTAGTGTTCAGATGTTTATAAACACCTCGTTCCCTCCAGTATGTCTGACTGCTATACAATGTAAAACAAACAAAACAGTCCGTTTATATTGCCCTCATCTCTCGTGCTTCGCAGTGTTGATTAAGCAAATAACAAAACTATGTTGTGCAAAGCTATCCCTGTATTATATATGTCTGTGTAATAAGTATTATTAGCTATAACTAGATGCTACTTCAAATTCAGAATTAACTGCCTCGCTACAAGCATAATCTCGTGGTGTCAAGATCCATCAGAGTTCATACCTTTTAGATAAAATTTTCACCGAATTTAAACATTATAAGTACACATTTCTTGGACACGAGAAGTTACCATCTACAGTCACTTCTCGTATACATCTCTCTAGGGAAGCTCTCTCGCTCTAACTTTTAGGGTTCCGTACCCAAAGGGTAATAACGGAACCCTATTACTAAGGCTTCGCCGTCTGTCACCAGGATGTATCTCAAGAACCGCGATTGTTAGACAGTTGAAATTAGAACAGATGATGTATTTTTTTGCCGCTATAACAAAAAAATGTTAAAAATCGGCCATGTGCGAGTCGGACTCTTTGCCGTTTTCATAGATACGGAACCCTTCGTGCGCGAGTGCGACTCGCACTTGACCAGTTTTTTTGCTCCTGTTACAGGCTACACCCTTTATATATGAACTCACCTGTACCCGTCTCTATCACGGGAATTACGATGTTGGTATGCACCATTTAATATAATAAATAATAAATAAATAATATTGGGGGACAATCTTACACAAATCGACCTAGTCCCAAACTAAGCAAAGCTTGTACTATGGGTACTAGACGACGATATACATACTTATATAGATAAATACATACTTAAATACATAGAAAACATCCAAGACCCAGAAACAAATATCCGTGTTAAATGCACAAATAAATGCCCTGGCCGGGATTCGAACCCGGGACCTCTAGCTTCGGAGGCAGAGTCACTACCAACTAGGCTAAACAGGTCGTCATTTACGAGCAAGTATGATGAAAACGAATAATAACCGCGAGAAAACCATAAAACTTTTTTTTATTTCAACCATTTGTCAACGTCAAACGTAACGATGCGTTCAAGAATAAATTAAACAAATTAAATCACAACACAATTGGGAATGCGTCCGATCTTGATTCAATGTTTATTTTCGTTTTGGCCCGACATGCTCTTGGCAGATTTTTAAATTTTATTGTTCGCGAAGGCACATTCCTGAGATGAAATAAGGCAATCTTCTCTAAGACCTCAATTTGTACGATTTCGAAGATATTCAAGAATTCATTTTCGTTCATTAATACTCTTAGTACTTATAGTATAAAAAATTCTTTACAGTTAAGCAATGTTGATTTTTTTTAAATCCTGTAATGGTACAAAGTTCTATTTTCGTAAGTGGCCAGCTACATGAACAAAGGTTCAGTGCCCTCTTTAGATCTCTTACACCTTCTAACACGAAACATTTCAAACAGATTTTGCTTGACGTATCGTTCAAAACCTAAGTACGTCACGGTGAGAGATCTGTGTACCTGCTATAGCGCCTATGTGTGTGTGTGTGTGTGGTTCATTCGAATTTCGAATATTGTCATCCACCACCACCATATCAGCCGAAGGACGTCCACTGCTGGACATAGGCCTCCACCGATTTCATGGGGGGTAAATGCCATAATCGCCACGCATGCGGATTGGCGAATATTGTCATGCTTGACATTAACTTTTCTTTAACTCCACGTTAACTCTTAAGGCACGTTTGCATTCACCTTATTTAAGTACATTTTAATTGAGTCAAGCGTGTACCGAAAGTAGCCCCTATACCCATATAAAGTGTGTGACTTATTTTCGTTACAAGCTTGACTCAATTTAAATATAAAAATGCTTTAGTCCTGAGCTATTGTACAAAAAATTTCAAATTTATCCATATAGGTGCTAGTTTTTGGTAAGCGAAAGTAATAATTTCGTTGTATTGTAGATTGGATATCAGTATATCACTCAGACGCAATTTCGACAAAAAAATGGTTCAAAATTTAAGTACACACAGTTTTAAATTTTTAATCAGCACATTGGATATGTATGGTCTAGTTTCCCCCTCGGGTTGGAAGGTCAGATGGCAGTCGCTTCCGTTAAAACTAGTGCCTACGCCAATTCTTGGGATTAGGTAGCGGACCCAGGCATCCTTCAGGATCAGGATGCAACTGTACTGGGAATAACGCTAGGAGGATGATGAATCAGCACATTGTATGTCTACGCGTTATTTTTATCCCGAAAATCCAATGCATATAGAACAAGGAGGTAAAAGTCACAAAGTCACAAGCAATATAAGTGGGCTAATTCATACGCGTATACAGTTTGTGGTCAAATAGCGTCAAAGTTGACATTATCGTTATATTTTAGCCAATTTACACAAAACTTAAATTATATTTAAGCACACTTAAACCTTCGTTATGCTACATTTCGTTTCACACATATGACGACCTGTTTATCCTAGTTGGTAGTGACACTGCCTCCGAAGCTAGAGGTCCCGGGTTCGAATCCCGGCCAGGGCATTATTTGTGCATTTAGCACGGATTTTGTTCTTGGATCTTGGATGTTCTCTATGTATTTAAGTATATATTTATCTATATAAGTATGTATATCGTCGCCTAGTACCCATAGTACAAGCTTTGCTTAGTTTGGGACTAGGTCGATTTGTGTAAGATTGTCCCCCAATATAAAAAAAAATCGTGCATTTGTGAATACGGCATAACAATCCAACATATAATTTTTGATTTAATCAACATTTTTTGTAGGTTCTTTTAAAGTGACTGTTGGATTTTTTCACCGATTGACTGAAACCCCAGATGCACCACAGCATAAGTAATTCATCAACAGCTCAAACACCCATGTGGGTAGCCATGCGGTTATCTCCCATCTCGCTCGTTCATTACATCTATCACTTTTTAATGAGACGATGCTCTTTCCGGTTATTTTTAAAATAGTGACACTTTATACTCACTCTTTTGATTGTGGAAGTATTTTTACAATTGGGTACTAGTCGGACCACCAGACCAAGACCACCGGGGGATGGGCAGCAGCATCCCTGGAGTGCGGTGGAGATACTGATATCGCCAACCCGCATGCCAAGTGTGGCGATGTTTTTTTTATTACAAGTGGGATTGCTCTTGGCCACCATCTAGCCGGGGAGCAAAGATGAGGCCGACGATGAAGCGAGCTCACCCAGAAGATGCCTATCGGCATATACCCCCCGTGAATTTGGGGGAGGTTTAAGTCCAGCAGTGGACGTCCTTTGGCTGATATGGTGGTGGTGGTGGTACTAGTCGGATGTTAAAAATTATACCATAGTGTTACTATGTATGTAATTCATCATCCTCCTAGCGTTATTCCCAGTACAGTTGCATCCTGAAGGATGCCTGGGGTCCGCTACCTAAACCCAAGAATTGGCGTAGGCACTAGTTTTTACGGAAGCGACTGCCATCTGACCTTCCAACCCGAGGGGGAAACTAGACCTTATTGGGATTAGGCTTGTCAATGTCAAGTGAGTGGGCAACTTGACTGTTAGAAGTTCTCAAGCCGCCCGGAGGCCTCTAAATTAGCTTAACGACTGCTATCATAGGCAGCGTCTCTGCGAACGGTCTAATAGCGAAGAGTCTCGACCAACATATCAAGAGATTCTCGTTAGATGGCTGGGTCAAGGGCCAAATACAGAAGGCGGTACTCCTGGACACGGCTCGGATAGCCCGGAGGTTCCTCTCTCTGTCGCCCTAACCACCGGTAGCTTAGGCTCGCCTCGCTGCCGGCGGCACCTTAGATTAGGTTTTTATAATGCTTTTATAATTTGTATGTATATTTTTATATTTTACTTGTATAAATTTATTGTAAAAAATCTAACATAAGAAAAAGAAATAAATAAGGTGAATAAAACAATAATAATAAATATTAGGGACAATCCTAAACAAATCGACCTAGTCCCAAACTAAGCAACGCTTGTTTTATGGGTACTAGACGATGATATACATACTTATAAAGATAAACACAAACTTAAATACATAGAAAACATCCAAAGATCCAAGAACATATATCCGTGTGAAATGCACAAATAATGCCCTGGCCGGGATTCGAACCCGGGACCTCTAGCTTCGGAGGCAGTGTCACTACCAACTAGGCTAAACATGCCGTCATACACATCATGTCACAATGCACTTAAATATTCCAATTTTTATCAACACCTAAACAATTTATATTTACTGCAAATAAGCTAAAAATTCAGCACGGGACACCCCTGGAGTTGCAAGCGTCCATAGGCTGCGGTCACCGCTTACCATAAGGCGGGCTACGGCGCGCTTGTTTTCCACCGACGTGGTATAAAAAATTGTCATGACAAACAATAAAATGAACAATATACAAGTTATGTAATTGAATTGAAGTACTAGGTCATGCTTCATTAAAAGGTAAGCTAAAATTCATCATAACAGTTTAAATAATCCAATAACAAAATAGAATATACATACATACATAAAATCACGCCGTTATCCCATGGGGTAGGCAGAGAGCAAAGAACGCCAAATACTATGGTCCTTACATGCTTCTTTCGCTTCAATCACATGCTCGTCGGTTGCGGGTACTTCTGACCTGGCCCTTTTTCAGTATCACCGAAATTTGATCCAGATAACCTCGCCTTGGTCGTCCCCTTCCGATCCTACCACTCATCTCCTGAACGTAAATCCTCTTAGTCATTCTACTTTCACTCATTCTCTGCCCAAACCACCGAAGCATACCCTACTCAACGCTAGTCACTACATCATCTTCTATTCCACATCTTTCTCTTATCACACTATTTTTTATCCGATCACACAAACGTACCCCACACATACTTCTTAACGCTCTCATTTCAACCGCATTCAGTCTACTCTCATGCTTTTTCTGCCAAGTCTCGCTTTTATACATGAGTGTAGGAACAAGCACTCCTTTGTGAACCGCTAGTCGAGCCTTTTGTGTTATATTTACAAAATAGAATTCATGCTAAATTAAGGAATAAAATATAATAACTTAGGTCCGGTATTAGATTTAAGAACCTCTCAGCGAGTAAAGGTTACATTACATTAAAGAGGTAGATTACATTAAAAGATACTAAAAGAAACCTTATGAAAAAAATTTTTACGACAATATGTACCAAAACGCAGTATTCCACGACCAAAACAGAAATTTACTTAATTTTCCATACAGCGGTGGATTTCGAATATTATTATTTGTAGAAGCCGTAGAAATATTATATTAAAAATAGTGCAAGTAATTAACAGATACGCTTTAGGAAAGGGTAAAGGCCTCCTCCAAAGAGAGAGAGCTCTTTGCATCCATTGTTTACCAGTATAAATAATAATATATAAGTAATAACACAAATCGAACTAAGCCACATAGTAAGCTCAATAACAGTACGCTCGGCTGAACTCAATTCTCCATGTAATTGATAGAATCAGGCGTTACTTTGCGGAAATCCATGACAAGCTTCTTGAACAATATTTCTTTGCTATTCCGCTAAAAAAACGTGTAGGTCTATTAGTGTTAATGTATCCACTTGCGTATTTTTGCATGCACCCTGCCTTCGCTCGCACAAACATGCAAATAAAAACCTCGACACGTATTTCGCCTCTCTACGAGGCATCATCAGGAGATGCTAGCAGGAGATGTTGCTTGCGCCACGTCCACCGAGCAAAACGCTCGCGCGTTGTCGTTACAAACACGTGTCGAGGTTTTGTGTTTCTGTGTGGTGGTTTTTTGTATTTATTTTCATGTTTGTGCGAGCGGGGGGAGGATGGGAGCTTTAACCGCATGCAAAAATACGCAAGTGGATACATTAACACTGATAGACCTGCACGTTTTTTTAACGGAATAGCAAAGAAATATTGTTCCATATAAACGTTGTTTCGTTCTCATTTTAAAACGCCTTGCTGAAATATCATGAAACTTTGTGTACATACCATATCTAGGTCGGAAATTAGTTTCTGTTGCTAGAAGTTGTAATAGAAAACAAATACAGCGAGTTTTTGAGGTATTTAGGTCTTGTACGAAAACCTTAATAATCGCTATATTTTTTCTCCTTTTTTATTCTAGCATGGCGTTTCAAATTAGAGTAAAACTACGTTTCAATGGAGAACCGAGCTTGCTGCGGACTCTTAAGACGACTATATGTTTAATAGATATATACTTGGACGACCTGTTTAGCCTAGTTGGTAGTGACTCTGCCTCCGAAGCTAGAGGTCCCGGGTTCGAATCCCGGCCAGAGCATTTATTTGTGCATTTTTCACGGATATTTGTTCTTGGGTCT
Source organism: Notocelia uddmanniana (assembly GCA_905163555.1). NCBI lineage: Eukaryota > Metazoa > Arthropoda > Insecta > Lepidoptera > Tortricidae > Notocelia > Notocelia uddmanniana. The sequence continues at coordinate 22,659,429 of LR991066.1, forward strand.
TGGATGTTTTCTATGTATTTAAGTATGTATTTATCTATATAAGTATGTATATCGTCGTCTAGTACCCATAGTACAAGCTTTGCTTAGTTTGGGACTAGGTCGATTTGTGTAAGATTGTCCCCCAATATTATTATATTATTATTATACTTAATAAATAGAAAACATCCAAATCTCAGGAACAAATGTTTCTGCTCACCACAGAAACAAATGCCCCTACCAGGATTCGAACCCGGGACATCTAGCTTCGGCGGCATTGTCACTACCAACTAGGCTAAACAGGCTGACAAATGTTTCCAAGCAATTCTTATAACATCAAGTAAAGAGCGTACTCCCATCTTAAAGGCCGGCAACGCACTTACAACCCCTCTGGTGTTGCGAGTGTCCATGGACGGCGCTAATCGCTTACCATGAAGTGATTCGTCTACACGGTTGCCTCCTATGTCATAAAAAATAAAATAAAATAAATAAATATAATCTGCCAATCTATTTCTTGGTCTTCCTCTCTTCCTGATACCGGAAAGGCCATTCAGTCTGCCCATCACCATGTAAATTATATACAACCTACAATACCTATATACAATCTTAAGCAATACCCTATCATCATAGATTGAGCCAAGAAGACAATTATAGGAATCACACAGCACATGTAATTTCCAGCCAAATTCTAAGCCACGACACAATCACGTCAAAATCCAATATGGCCTCACAATAGGAGTTGACAAAGGCGTTCGAACCATTCAGCCATTCGTTCATTCGTTCGCGGAATTATTTTCCAATATTTATGACACGCCGGCTCCAATTAAATATAAAAGCCTCTAAATAAAATGTCGCAGGGGATGCAAACGGCGGAAATTTAGGGATACGTAAAATATATAAAATTTAAAAAGAGGCAACTAATTACAAACAGTGACTAATTTTTGTATTAAGCAATAACGCTGCTAACGAAAAAAACTAAAATTAAAAAATTTAGTGCTCCGAGCAGGTTCGGACCCGCGACATATGGCATACGCGGCCACTCGCTCTAAGCCACTGAGCTATCGGAACCAATCAAGCTCAAGCACGAAATCCTTCACGAGTTCCCTCTTACAACGCCTTGGGAGGGGGGGGGGGGGCTATCTACCTTCGTGATGGCCGCAATGCCCTTTTTGACATTTCAAATGTTGAAGTTTATGTCAACCTAAATACCCCATTTAAACTATTCATTTAATTCTTAAACGTTCATTAGGTATTTAGATTCAAATCTTTAATATTACTTAGTTTTCCTAAGTATTGTTGACATAGAGCGGCCACAATTCATACTTCAAACACCGGCCAAGCGCGTGTGGCACCACGTGCAATGTAGGATTCTGTAGTTGCCTACACGTTACATAAAAAGGGCTTAAAAGCACACAAACTTATATTTACTACATATATAATTGACACACCTAACAACGTTATGTAAGTAATCAATAGAAACCGATGAAAGTTTGATTTCCAGGTACATTTCATAAATTTATTTGTTCTTGAATTTTGAAATACTGAATATGCTACGTTGTCTCTATGGCTATACACGGCTATATACAAGTATAATGCTTGAAGGAACGGAAATCAATATAATCCCCTGTATACTACCTCTACTGCCATGATTTTTTTCACATACCTAAGTAGTAACGGTTACTAAAGTCGAGTCCAGAACTAGGCGAACTAACTTGACAGCCGAAAATGTTGCCAGACATAGGAAAAAATTAATAATAGTGATAGGTTTAAGTCGACACAAATATGTCGACATAACCTTGTGTCTTCTATAAATCAGATTTTATTTATATTTTATCAAGTAATTGTCGTGTAAGTATTGTCAAAGCCGAATGGCTTTTTGTTTGGCCAATGGTCCGAACTGTCAACAAAACAAAATGGCGGACAGCGTCCTTAACGATGTCCAAAACGATGTTCGATGTATTTTTAATTCCAATCAAAATTTGTTTATATTATTTTGCTTAGTAAAATGATTAGTTTGATTCCAAACACGATAATAATGACTAACTAGACTTTTTATAGATCGATATTAACAGCACTAGCCAAACCGTGGCAACATTAGTGTACAATGAACTGTCAAGTTAGTTCGCCTAATTCTGGACTAGACTTTAAGCCAAACCGCGTGCAGACGGACGGACATGGCGAAACTATATTCCTTGTTTCCTACGTAACCCAAAAAAAATCTACTTATGCACTAAAATATTAACAGCTACGGAACCATGAAGCATGAACATTTCTCTGCTTATTATTCGAGATAGCTTTTAAGCTTTTAGATTTCAATCTCTGATTTATGGTTGACGTTTTTGATAGTTAAAAATAAAAGTTCCGATTTGAATTATTGCCTTGCCTACTCTGTAGTAACTGGCTTCATTTCTCGCATTTTCATTTGTTTCCGTATAAGGGCTCGGCCACACGAGTGCTCAAAATTTGTGCAAAGGTGCAGAATCGCAGTGAAGGAGATAGAGAAACTTATGAATTAATAATTTATACCAAAAAAAACCGACTCCAATTTTGTACTTACAATGCCACAATTTGTGGTTTCCGTGAGCCAACGCTTGGTTACCAACAGAAAATACCGTAATCGGCATATACGTGCCTGTTAAATTCGAGGAGTACCCTCGATTCCTCCTAGATCTCACCATCAGATCTTCACCAAAATTATATGGGATCAACTTGGGGGTACCTGCTTTGAAATAAAAAAAAGAATTATCAAAATCGACCAGCGTGGTCAGGAGTTTTCGGGGAACATACATACATGAAAAAAAGAACAAGCAAACATGCAGACGAACTGAGAACCTCCTTCATTTTATTCAAGTCGGCAAAAACGACACGCACGTTTTATCAGCCGTGTGGCCGCACCTTAATACTACTTATTTATACTGCAATGGCGGAATTTATAGGTACTGCAATGGCGGAATTTTATAGCAGATTGATAAGGTTTAGGTACTCAACGGCTGTAATGGGATGTAACCGAAAACGCTCATTGAAAAAGTGGCCAAGTCTACTCCCTACACTCCAGGGATGCTGCTGCCCTTCCCCCTGTGGTCTGGAATTGACACATTATTTTATATTTTAAAGTAAGTAATACTAAAGATTTGGTAGAAAAAACCTTAGTCTGGAAATCTGATAAAAAAAAATTATTGTACCGTTTTATCGGCGTGATTGATATTTATTACCTGTGTTAATTTACAGCTTTCTATTAGTAAGGGTTACTGAGCTACGCCGCGGACAGACGGACGGACAGACATGGCGAAACTATAAGGGTTGTTTACTACGGAACCCTAAAAACCCACCACGAAAAACACGCGCAAACTTCCACTTCAACACAAATTCAAAGAAAGATATTATTAAAGTATAGTATTTCCGGACCATTTCCGGACCGATACGACCTTCAAACCTTCAAGAAAAGAGCGTACTCCCATCTTAAAGGCCGGCAACGCACTTACAACCCCTCTGGTGTTGCGAGTGTCCATGGGCGGCGCTAATCACTTACCGTCAGGCGATTCGTCTGCTCGTTTGCCTCCTATTTAATAAAAAAAGTACAGGCCAAGTAAGAACGGGATTTTAAGGCACCAAGCAGTGCATTTGGATGGATTTCAACAGAACGTCCTCGGACTTAGTGCAGGATTTTTTTTATACCACGTCGGTGGCAAACAAGCATACGGCCCGCCTGATGGTAAGCGGTCACCGCAGCCTATGGACACCTGCAACTCCAGGGGTGTCACATGCGGGTTGCCAACCCTTTAAAAATGTATACACTCCTTTCTTGAAGAATCCCATACTGTAGTTCCTCGGGAAAACCTCGGCAGGGAGCTCATTCCACAACTGGAGCGTCCGAGGGAGGAAATTCCTGTGAAACCGTACCGTACGCGACCATTTAAGTTCTAGTGTGTGAGGATGATTGCCCTGCCGACGGCGAGCAGTGCGGTGGCAGTTTTTTGGGCATTTCTCCAAGCGTTTCAACCGCTGTGATTTCGGTGGTCGCGTTATTGAAGACATCTCTACAGAGTAGGAGAAAATTGACGGCATTTAATTTTTTTAAGTGGACTTTTTCCCGATTAAATCAAGATAACATAGCACAAAAAATGAAAATCTCGAGTTACAACACTTCGCCGGAAATAGAGGATAACAATTTTTAAAAAATATATGTAGGAAACGGATACGGGACAATAACAGAAAGACATATGTAGAATACTCAGCGTGCAACTATTATGGCAAAAGAACACGTAAACAGATTCTTAACACTGTAAGTCCAACAATTGAACAATCCAAAAGTAAACATATTTATAAAAGTAGGTTAAAAAACAAACTGCTAGAAAACATTTACATAGACAGTTAGATGGTGGTTTATTAATATTTTTTTTTATATTATACACTACCGTACATAATAAACCACACGGCATTGTCCTTATTGTAATTTACACTTAAATGTTAGTTAGTTTTGCCATTGTTAGTTATAACATCGATAATACAAAAGGCCTGCCCATTTGTGAACCTTATTACAAACAGATAGGGTTCTCGAATGGTCAGTGTGTCTAGTATGATGATGCAGTTTTTTGTACTGAGAATATAAGTAGTCTTTTATAAGTAGGTATAAGTGTAAGTGAGCGGAACATTCGCCAACAAACTTGTTCACGTGCGTTGAACATGCCTACATAGATTCAGCATCAAGATTTGGGTCAAGAAACTGCACAGATGCTGACAGAGCGGGCAAAGTACGAACTACGTTTTATTAAATTGACAATATACATGTTTATTTAAGATAATAATTATTAACACACACATATTTAAAAATCTGTATAAATAGCTTGTAAATTTGTAAAAAAGTCTCTTTGAGTTTGGACGTTGCTGTTGTCATTCCTCTCACTGTGGTCAAGACACCTTTAACCGTAACAGTCACATGAGTTTACCCTTTCCGTCTGTTGCCTTAGGTCTCTTGGTGCAGACATCCCGCACTTATTATATATCTGTATATTTTAACCTATGGTTAGGGCTAGGCATGGTAGGGCTTTAGGTTTGTCTAGGGTTGTTAGGACGATAGGACAGTTAGGTTGGTAGGCTACAGCTCTTCCCATAGTTTGTTGGTAATCACCTACTTGATTTTACAAAACTGTTAAACAGTTTGGCGATAATATGAATGTACCATACCATTAAGTTTCTTTTTTGAGTTTAATAAATAAATAAATTATATATAACCACATTTTAAACCCTCGAAAATATCCCGATTTCATATTAAAAAATCAATTTCGATAATTTCTCATTCTAAAAGAGAGTAAGTACCAAGTCAGGCGTCATAGCGTAAAAAATCGTACAAAAGTACTCTCTTAGAGATCTTTTATCTTTATTCTTTAAGAGGGCGCAGTACGATCGGTTCTCCATACAAACGTATTTATGCTCTCATTTTAAAACACCATGCTAGAATAACATGAAACTTTGTATACACAATGGGATCCGGCATATCTAGGTCGGATCATAGTTTCTGTTGCTAGAAATTGTAAAAGAAAAAAAATACAGCGGCTTTTTGAGTTTTTTACGGCTTGTATGAAAACCTTAATAATCGCTGTATTTTTTCTCCATTATAATTTCAAGCAACAGAAACTATGATCCGACCTAGATATGCCGGATCCCATTGTGTATACAAAGTTTCATGTTATTCTAGCTTGGCGTTTTAAAATGAGAGCATAAATACGTTTGTATGGAGAACCGAACGTACTGCGCAGTCTTAAATTATAATTATAATTTTTTATAAGCATGTGGTGCTTGGTTGTCATTGAAATGTACCTAAATTTAATTCTGTTTTCATTAAGCTATTTAAAATATGTTTAGTATAATTTACATTTTGTTACCTTGCCTAAATAAATAATAAGGCGGTTTTACTAAAGTTTACTAAAGAAAGTGTACTGCTGCTCTCTTTGTGCGTTGTGGCAGTTACAATTCAGCCTTGTGACGTCATATAGAGGATGGTAGGCTTTCTTCATATTTTCGTGAATATTTTGAAAACTAATAGCTGTATACCTCCGGACCCGGGTGTGTCCTAAAACTACGACAAATCCACCGGGGGATGGGCAGCAGCATCCCTGGAGTGCGGTGGAGATACTGCGATCGCCAATCCACATGCCAAGCGTGGTAATTATGGCATTTACCCCCCCTCATGTAATTTGGAAAAGCCTATGTCCAGCAGTGGACGCGTTCTTCGGTTGATATGGTGGAAACACTCGGAGATCTTTTGGCTGTATCGGAAATACCTTTGAATCCGTATTAATTTCAACTTCAATATTTTTCTACAAAAATAGCTGACCAAGACTAAGTCTAGTTTCAGTTTTAATTTCGTTTCTGAAAGAAATCTTATTACGACTTAAGCCCCTCTGAAGATGTCTCCACAAATAGTTTGCGCGATGCAGCTCAACTTGAAATGAAAAAATGTCTTTAGACAATTTTTCTGCAGATTCATTATGGCAGATGAATCACTTATTTGTTAGGTACAAAGAATTTACCCACCCGCTTAGGGTTGTCAGTCCTGACAAACGTATTGAAATTCAAATATATTTTTTTGCGAAATGGGTTAGGAATTAGGTTCTTTGACAGTACATAAGTAGCATACGTACCTGACTCTGTAATCCGGAACTATGGTGGTGTTGTGTCCCTGATGGTGAGTAAAGTCCCCAAAACTCCCGTTATTTTGCTGTGTTGAGAGTGAGGAACCTGAATTGGTCTTCAGCTATCAATAAAACGAACAACGAATCTACAAATGAAATAGGGAATGTCTGAATTTTTTAAAAGTCCTTGATTATTTTTCTAATGGCAGGAATAACCGTCGCCATTAAAAGAAAAAAGTTTCAGATTTTTCGGTTGCGCCATATATTTTATAAAAATACAAACATTTTATATCACCTCGCGTCTGCCCCGTATCAGACTACTAAGACATTTATAAGTCCGTCAAATATCTTAAAAAAAACGCACGCTTGAATCTGTGGTACGCAATGACATTGACAGTTCAAGTCATACGACCAACCTATGATGAACTGTCAATGTTATTGCGTACCACAGATTCAAGCAGGTTTTTTTTTTTAATACTTGACGGACTTAGAAATGTCTTAGTAGTCCGATATGGGGCAGACGCGACCTGATATAAAATGCTTGTATTTTTATAAAATATATGGCGCAACCGAAAAATCAGAAACTTTTTCCTGTCAATGGCGACGATTATTCCTACCATTAGAAAAATAATCAAGGACTTTTAAAATATTCCGGCATTCCCCATTACTACAGAACCCTAAAAATGGTCAGGAGCGCACTTGTTATTTAGGAGAAAAATGATCATTATTGCACCACCACCACCACCATATCAGCCCTAGGACGTCCACTGCTGGACATAGGCCTCCCACAATTTCATGGGGGGTAAATGCCATAATCGCCACGCTTGGCATGCGGGTTGGCGATCGCAGTATCTCCACCGCACTCTAGGAATGCTGCTGCCCATTCCCCGGTGGTCTTGGTCGTAGTTTTAGGACATACCCGGGTCCGGGTACATTATTGCACACCAAACACAATAGCGTGTTCAAAAGTATAGAGAAAGATAAATGTAGACAGAGATAAAACAACCGACGGTCCTATGGCTAGGGAGCAGATCTCTTTCATACAACCTATAAGCTCAAAACGCACGGAGCGGGCGCGGCGCGGTGCGGGGCGACGGCGGTTTTGAATTTTTGATCTTTACGAAACTATCGATCGAACACACACCGCCTCCGCTCCGCTATCCCGCACGGTTTTTTGGTGCGACGTACCCCGGACCGCGTTCGCTTTACCGCAAAACCGCCTCCAATACGCAACAACGCTGCGCCACGCTCTGTGCGTTTCAAGCATTAGAATTGCCTGAAGCTTTAGGATTGCATCCATTAGGATGTAAACAAGTAAACTTTTAACAAAAAAAAAACACCGACACGACTCCAAACTTTTCCATACTCGCACTCGGCCCTTCCTGCTATATAATTTGAGGAGTTCCCTCGATTTTTCTAAGATCCCGTTATCATATCCAGACTTGGTGACAATGGGTCCAACTAGAAAACATACCCTTTCAAACAAAAAAATATTTTTTGAAATCGGTCCACTAGTCTCCGAGTGAACATACATAAAAAAACCAACGAATCGAGAACCTCCTCCTTTTTTGAAGTCGATTAAAAAGAAATAGAATAGAATAGAATAGAATTATTTTATTTGCTAGAATACTTAACAAAATTAGTACAGGATGTTGAGGTACAGCATTCAGTCGTGAACGACATGCAAAAGTTATACATATAACAAGTCTTAACCTAAACGATTAGTGACATTAGTGTGATTGTATTTCAACAGCACAAAAAAAAATGTTACAATTATCATAACCTATTAGATGTATTAGTAGTCTAGAAATTCTTTAACACTATAAAAACATTTTTTCTAACGGTTGGCTGGAACTAATGTTAACTATGCACAGTGATGTAGCTGCTCTCCATATTTTTTTCCTCCTTCAAAGAGCCCCACTCAAGGCTCCTCAGCAAACTTAAAACATAAAGAAATAACTCCGTGCCGGGCGAAATCCTTCCTAACTTTTTAATTGACTTCTTTACGATGGCCAAGATATCTCAGTTTTACGGCCTAGGTCCACCAAAGTTTTTTACTTACCATTATACTTACCAACTTTTTGTAGTTTTACTGAAATTGGGTAATGGTGATGAGGGGATGGGTTTTTAATGGTTAGGTTACGCTGAGTCGAAACTGATGATAATGCGCAGTGCAATGCGCAATGTACACATTTACCTATACCAAAAAAAGAAAAAAGGTTTTTGTGATTAACTTCAAGAAAAGTCACTTTTTACAAAAATGGAATCTGATTGAAACTTAAATTGAAGAGCTAAGATTTAAATTCCATTGACATGTATGTGGTCGCTACATCGCCTCTGCCTTATTAAGGGTTAATAATAATCAAATTGGGTATCTGCCAAAGAGTACATTAGGTATATATCTATCTGCCTCATGTTAAAATTTATCACACGGTGATACTTTATGGATATAACTGTCAAAATAAATAAATATTAGGGATAATTTTTTGACACAAATCGAACTAGCCCCATAGTAAGCTCAATAAGGCTTGTATTATGGATACTAAACGACGATATATTTAATAGATAAATATGTATATATACTTAAATAAATAGAAAACATCCAAGTCTCAGGAACAAATGTCTCTGCTCACCACAGAAACAAATGCCCTTACCGGAATCGAACCCGGGACCTCTAGCTTCGGAGGCAGTGACACTACCAACTAGGCTAAACAGGCCGACAACAAATGTCACAAGAAATTGTAAAAACCGGCCAAGTGCGAGTCAAACTCGCGCGAATGGTTCCGTACCAACACCTCTTAATGTACATTTAAAACCACTATACATTTAATCAAAAAAGGTCGTATCTTCATAGGAAACTTACGGCACTTAGGCCCTTTTTTTGGGAAAGATAGTTTTTCAGCAATAACTCAAAAACCGTTAAACCTATCTTGTTCCATCCAATTGTCGTTGAAAGTATTTATTAATTTATATCATCGTGATTTTTTTCCGAATTATAAACTTCATAGGTTGGATATTAGAGGGGGGGGGGGATTTATGGCCAAGAAAGCTTTCAATGCTAAAAAACGCATGTTCAGAGCCAAGATAGTCGTATCTAAAACCGTCAAGAAATACAGCATAGCGCTGTACGGAAGCGAGACGTGGACATTGACTCAGCGAGATAGAGAAAGATTGAGTGCCTTTGAAATGTGGTGCTGGCGGCGAATGGAAGTCATAAGCTGGACAGAAAGGAAAACAAATGAAGAGGTTTTGGATTTGGTAGGAGAGAAGAGACTGCTTTTGAAGATGATTGAGAACAGAAGAGGATATATGTTGGGGCACCTGAGACGACATGACAATTACATAAAAGCTATAATCGAAGGAAAGATAGAGGGGAGCAGAGGCAGGGGAAGATCGAGTCGTGCGTTTATGGATCAAGCCAAAGAGAAGGTCAATGTAACGTCGTATCAGGAGCTCAAAGCATTGGCAGAGAACCGAACAGAATGGCGATTACTCCACCGACAAGAGCTACACTCTTGAATATATGATGATGATGCGGGGGGGGACACTCTTTTTACCACTTTGACAGTTAATATCTCTCCAACGGTTGACTTAAATGGAAAAGTGTTTTAGGAACCTTTATGTCATTTTTGAAGGCCTATCCATAGATACCCCATACGCCTATCTGAATTTAAAAAAAATGACCCCCTGTTACATGTTTGAGGTGCCCCCGCAGTTTAATATTGTTTTCAAAATTTCACATCATATTTCTATAGCGGTTCATAGCATACACCTTCCTACCTAATTTCATAATTGTAGTGCTCAGTCTCCGAGTAAATCGGCTGTGACATACGGACGGACAGACTGACAGACATGACGAATCCATAAGGGTTCCGTTTTTTACAATTTGGCTACGGAACCCTAAAAAGTAAAATTTAACCAAAATAATTCTGTAATTCGAATTATGTTTTATTATTTATCGTACAAAAGTCAAATAAACGATACCACTTCAATCTTTATTTTAAAATAAACAATAATTTTTATGATAACTATGTGCCTAAACGCAGTATTTCACGACTAAAATATCAATATGTCTAGAGAGACTACATTGTTTACCTACAGTAAAACTAATTTATTGCGACTTAATGAATTTTGAGCCTTAACTTGGCAGTTTTCTATGCAGAATGTTATAATACCATGAAAGGTGTTGGATATTTAAGAAAACTGGCAAGTTAAAGCTCAAAATGCATTAAACCGCGATCAATTAGTTTTACTGTAAACAATCTAGTGCCAGACTTAGCAACTTTCACATTATCTACGGAACTTGGCACCCATTCAGATCTCAATTCTTTTGTCGGTGAAGAGGACAACCACGCATCGCATATTGAACTTTGCTGCCATTTTCACATTTACGTTTTTGACGGGATACTTATTTTCCCACACAACCGTTAGTTTGATTAGTTGCGCGTGACATCAATAAGTAACAGTTTCCCACCCTCCTGAGTGCTAGTGGGCTTCTCCTGTTCTGCTCTCTTATTCACCGAGTCGTCCTCACCTGTCACCTCAAACCTCACCCGTTTGTATATGCTCAGCCAGGGCTCGAACTTTTCATGCCGATGACGTTAAATTGACGTAACACTGCATATATGATGATGTTATAATAATTATATTTTTTCAAATAGACCGTATTTGAAAAAATGCCATCATAAATGCAGAGAGTTTACGTTCATATTTAGATTCAACATTCCTATAACCTGTCATAAAACTTGAAAGAATATGTGTTCCTCACCTCACCATAAATTAAATTTGTAAAGAGAAAGAGAAATCCTTTATAATAATCGGATGCAATAGGCCGTATTTGAAAAAAAGACCATTATAAATGCATGATTAAATGATTGATGATTAAAGATTGTTAATTACTATGACACCAGTAGGTATCACCTATATTATGCAATTTTACGTCATCGGCACGAAAAGTTCGAGCCGTGATGCTCACTGTTAAATATCATTTCATTTGTGAAATTTTAATAAATTAATATCATTTGTCATAGTTAATTTTGTACTAAAGCAAAGTAAAATTACAACCATTAATTATTAATTATGGACTATTGAAGGATTTCGTGGACGAGCTTGGTTGTTCCGATAGCTCAGAGGCTAGAGCGATGGCCGCGTATGCCGTTGCGCGATGATGATGATGATCTCTGTATGTCGCAGGTTCGAATCCTGCTCGGAGCATTACATTTTTCAATTTTTTCCCTTTAATTTGAAATTTGTCAAAGTTTCCAGCAAAGCCAGCTACATACTTATGATGCCGACTTGACTATTATCCAGGCTCTACTGTAACTTAATACACTTTTAAATAGTTTAAAATTGCGATTATAGATATTAAATTGTTTTTTAGGGATCAAAGATTTTCATTATTTAGAATGTGGACGGAAGAGAGTTTGAAGAGAGTTTGTTGCGAGGCGGCGTCAGGGATCTTCAGAGTTGCGCTTTAGTCCATTGTCGGGGTCACCACTGTGGACGACAATACAGAGATCTCTCTGGGACCGAAGTCCGTTGAGAGTTAGTTGGAAGTTATATTTATGCAAGTGATTTTAGAAACTTCGATAGCGCGTTGCAGAACATGTCAGATTTGGCAGATGTAGTAGTGACGCCACAAGAAATAATTCTTCCTTTATGTAGGTATTTTAAAGGATTACTTACAACGAATGCTTCATACCGAACATAAACGCGATCGCTAAGGGTAATACTGGCCAAGCAAGTACCTAGTGATGTTTCTGTCTTCTGTAAGGAGATACTTCCCCAGTTGGGCTGCTCCAAATTGGAGCGAGATGACGTTTCGCTGTGCCCTACCTCTCTCAAAAAGCCTCGCTTGCGACTACAGAATAATTGCGAGCGCGATGCCAACCCTGTTTTGATGTGATGAGTTGTATTGACATTCTTGGGAGCTCTGGCGACCTTACTTATCAGTAAGTACAAAACACCACATACCTACAGAGCTAGTAAGTAGTTGTGCTATTATTCCAAAATATACAGGATGATTCGGGAGACGTGAGCAAGATCAACACTACGGATTCAGTAGATCATAAGCTACTACTTCGTACCGCTATTAGTGAAATTAACGTTCATTTATCTTTGGTGTTGATAACAAAATGTTTTGTATTATTTACGAAATGGATGGTCACTCTACAATGAGAATACTTCAGTCAAGTGAAACGTGTCAAATTGAATGTCATCTGAGTCCGATTACTTTTGAAATATCGTATCTCACTCAATGTGACAATTTATTTTCTTCCTAATTAAAGTGCTGTCATAACAGTTAGAGGTTTAATTTTTATAAACCAGTTGTTATAGGGTGACCATGATTGTAGAGAATTAAACTTTAACTTAACAAAAATTACAATACAGGAAAAAGGTATGGGTGTTTCACTTAAATACAATGGTGAACGATTCATTGCCATTTACTATGTATGTAGTGTTGATCCTGCTCACGTCTCCTGAATCACCCTGTATGAAGTTATTGATGATGCGTGCCGATTCTATTCCTACGGATACTAAGTTGAATTTACTTATAATTGCTTTAACGAAGGTAGAGCGACGGAGCCATTGTTCTTTGAAATGTACATTTTTCAATTAATAAAAGGTCAGCGAAGCATTCAACGCTCATTGCGTCGTAATTTAACGCGTTTTAACGCTCCGCCCGCCATTTTTAAGAGTAGGATAAATGCGAAATAATGGCGCCTGGTGAAATGTTCAGAGCAACGTTGAGTGTTTGAGGGATATTTTGCTACTATTATTTCAGTAGAAGTCAGAGTATAAAATTCTGAAATTGTATTTCGCTTCTCATTCGTATGATATAAATAAATAAATTATATATATATATATATAAAAGGAGACGCATTCATTAATATAGTCACTAATACTGTAAGTTAATTTACAGTGGTGCTAAAGAGCCATATGTACTGTAAAACGTTGTACGATACACGTGCGAACAGATAATTCGCAACTCGAGTCGATTTAAAACACTCCCTTCGGTCGTGTTTCAATTTATCACCACTCGTTGCGAATTTCCTGTTCTCTGCACTTGTATCGTAATGTACTATTACACCACACCTTGCCAAAAAGCGCGTTTTTGGCCAAGTGGTGACGTAAAATTGTGTACAAAACACGGGTCGTAATGTACTATTACACCACACCTTGCCATAAAGCGCGTTTTTCCGCTCGCTGCGCGTCTGGTCTCGCAAGCTGTGACGTAAAATTGTGTACAAAACACGGGTTGTGAAACAGAAAGCCCCCTCTCGCATATTTATGACCCTCGCCTACGGCTTGGGCCCCAAACATCTGCAATATCGGCCTTTCTTTGTTTTACGACCCTTGTATCGTAATGTACTAATAAGTTTAATGTGTAAGTCTGATGTATCAGCACTACGTGGATAATGTCGTTGATTGTACTTTTATAGAGTAACACTGACTGTTAATATCGATTGTAATATAATCTTTACAATTGTTTGTTATTCCTAAAATTAATAAATAATTGTAATCATAATAATTTATAACCAAAAAACCTGACTCCTATTTTGTATATCTTTTCCACTCCACCACATAAACTGCTTTATGATACCTACTTCCGATAGGCGATAAGGCGATAACAAATCAAAAGCGACGGTTACTACGAAAAAAAAACAAAGTGGCTATATTAGCTAGGTATATATGGGCCGATGGTATTTGAGAAGCTCCGACTGTTCCTCAAGGATCCCATACTTATATTCGGTACATTTGCGTTTATCATCAGTTCCACTTTAAAATTCTCTGAATGAGCAGTCATTGCTATGTCAACGAAATCTCATTGGAAGCTGTGAAGTACCGATATCATTGAGGAGTTCCACGTGTTAACTGTGGTCAACATCATTAGTTCCATTTCACTCCTTCATAAAAACATACATTTATTCGTAGCACAAAGGCGTCGACCTGTTTAGCCTAGTTGGTAGTGTCTAGGGGTGGTCGTTGATTCAACGAACTAGTTGATAAAACGTTTTCATTCGTCAACGAAAGAAACGTTTTGTTTTACAGAATCAACTAGCTGACGACTTTAACGTACAAACGTAATCGAAATGGAACGCTAAACTAAAGCCCTTAACGTTTTCCCCCTTTCTCAATAAACGTCTCAACTCAATGCCTTTTTCTCTTCAGTTAAAGCAAAAAACTAGTTGACGAAATCAACTAGTTTTTCAACTAGTTGACGTTTTCTAAGTTAACGTTTCGTTTCGTTGAAGCGAAAACCGTCAACGACTCACTACTAGTAGTGTCACTGCCTCCGAAGCTAGAGGTCAAGGATTCAAATCCTGGTAAGGGCATTTGTTTCTGTAGTGAGCAGAGACATTTGTTCCTGAGACTTGGGTGGTTTCTATGCATTTAAGTATATGTCGATTAGGTATATCGTCGTCTAGTACCCATAACACATTATTCGCTAAAAGATGGGATTTCCCTGAGGGTACCTGCTTTCGGATAGAAAAAGAATTATTAAAATCGGGAAAAGACCTGCGAGCCTTCTTATATATATTCAAGTCGGTAAGTAACATTGTTTTACCTCTTGCGATACGATCCGAATTACGATTTGAATTTCGAAACGGCCAGGTGACACCGTGCTCGGTTAATCCGATCCGTGTCAGCGTGAATTATCTATTCTGTTAGAACAATGCCCGTTTCACCCGAGCTATTCGCTGGATTAACTTAACTGTCGCCGAACAGTTAGCGTCGTACCACTGGGCCACGAGCGGTGAGAGTTCCAAATTCGAATTGTGATTTAATTTTCTTGTAGAGGGCCAGTATTTGCCTTGAGAACTTTATTTTATTTCTTTTACGTAAACGGCTTTTCGTCATTTGAATTATTTATGTTTTTTTTTCATCAACTGCCAGTAATTTTGTCTGCATTAAAGGATTGTGTTCGGAGTTTAAGTTTTTAAGCTGGAATTTATTTTTTTAATTAATTACGGTCTTAAAAATGGAGCCCCGTAGTGATTCTTCTGGAGTCAAAAGCGTCCATATAGGACACGGTGTCTGCTTTCTATTACAGATAAGCCGTAAGTTTGTTAAATAAAGTAAAATAAAAAAACAAATTATTCCCGTTTTCTTTGACCTTGAGAGTTCATCGGGTTAATTTTGTAACGGAACAAACAGTAAATTACAAAATATATTTTAGTATCGTCGTAATCCTAATGAAAAGCCATAACTTTAGTTAGTTTTACAATAATCCTATAAATAAATATCAATAACAATATATTTATTACGCGATAACATTGTAAAACCGCGTACAGACTAGCGAAGTCAATGTTTCATTCCAGAAAAGTCCTTGTTTATCGATGTAATTAAGAAGTGTTTCTGATTGGTCATCTAGTACCTATAACACAAGCCTTATTAACCTTACTATATAGGACTACGAGTAGTTCGATTTGTGAAAAAAATGTCCCCTAATATTTATTTATTTATTGTATTAGGAAGGAAATAACTAAATCAATAATTAACCGAGTGAGCGTGAAGCGCGAGCGAAGCGTCACCGTTTCAGCTTGGGCGAATTTGCTTTCGTATGCCCGGATGTCCGTCTGTTCTTCTCTTACCTCTACAGATAACATTCCTCAGCCGATCTCGTTAAATGTTGTGAGCAGTTTCGATAATTATAAGGATTTCTTTTTTCACTTCAGTTTTTGGATTCAAAATGGCGGAGCGCCGGTTCTTTAGTTCACAGAGCTACTAGTAAATATTACTGGGACAATCTTAAACAAATCAAACTAGCCCCATAGTAAACTTTAAAGTCTAGTATCCATAACACAAGCTTTATTGAGATTATTATATGGGACTTTAAAAAAGGTTTTTCATTTCTCATACTCAACAGTGGGTCGTTGTTCATCTCAATAGCGTGCTGAGATTAGTACATTTCTGCTCTAGAGCGGAAACTATTTAAAAAAAAGTTTTTGCACATCTGGCATTTTTTTAGTGTCCTCGTATTCGAAATGAAAAGCAGTGTTTAACTCGGGTCATAGATTAACTCGGGTGAAACCACCCATTTCAGCCTTGAACTATTGGCGCTTGCACTTTGTTCGAGCACCAAAATTACTCGTCAGAGATGGGTGCCATAAAGCCTAATCACATATTTTTGATCACTTCATCCGTGCACACATTATCGAACTCGACTATGTATACACTGTCTTGCAATGACAAGTTACCAAATGTTAGGTTATGTTTGTATAAACCGTTTTATTGTCGTCTTTTATGGCACGCTGCCGACATTGTTGACACACGTTGTATTAGCATAATGCGTTGGTGGTCGGGCACGGTGTATAAGTTACGATCGAAGAAATGTCATCATAGGTTTTGTGTCCTGGGTTCGATTCGAATACAGTTTAAAGGGAACTATTTTACTGATCATGTGAACGAATAGTGAATAGACAAATATTTAATTTGTTTTTTATTAGGGCTCCGCACCTAAAGGGTAAAAACGGGACCCTATTACTAAGACTTCGCTGTCCGTCCGTCCGTCCGTCTGTCACCAGGCTGTATCTCAAGAACCGTAATAGCTAGACAGTTGGAATTTTCACAGATTCTGTTTTTCTGTTGCCGCTATAACAACAAATATTAAAAACAAAATAATAATAATAATAAAAGGGGCTCCCATACAAAATACGTGATATTTTAGCCCTTTTTCATGGCTACCACTCGCCGAGCTAGATCCGAGCCGAGTAGAAATTTGCACAGATTATGTATTTTTATTGTGGCTACAACAGCAAATACTAAAATCAAAATAATAATAATAATTAAGGGATACAACAGAGTAGTGGTTGGCGTTTTTTTTTTCTGGTACGGAACCCTTCGTGCGCGAGTCCGACTCGCACTTGGCCGGTTTTTTAAGGTCATGCAGGACCATTTTTTGTCGTTTTGTCAATCATTCAAATTTTGAAAGTTTTGTCATTATTTAGGAACGGTAACGCAATGTGGCACGCTTGGAGTTGCAGGCGTTGATAGGCTGCGGTGACCGCTTACCATCAGGCGGGCTGTACGCTTGTTTGCCACCGATGTGGTATAACAAAAAAATCGAAAAATCACCGTTTTTGAGCTGTTTTATTACTTTATTAGTAGAGTTCCACATTCTTTTTTAAGCGATAGAGTTTTGCCTGCTACAAAATTTTAATCAACAATGTATACATAGTATAATACAGGGTGACATCGGAGACGTGATCAGAAGCTAATTTTTCAGACTCTACACGTGATCGCCTTTTCAATGCAATAGTTCTTACATCGAATAAAACAAGTTGATTTTTTTAATTTTTTACTAGTAAAATAAAAACGCCATACTTAAATCATGGTCACCCTATCACTTTTGACACACGTTGTGTGAGGGATGACAAGACGTCGTGTGGTGTAGGGTGACCAAGTTGTATTAAACATTATTTTTTCTGTTAATAATTTGAGGAATAGTAGTCAATATTGCAAGTAGTAATTGTGATATCATCTTTATTGAGTTTATCTTTCAATATTTCATCGAGTCAAATAATTTCTGATCACGTCTCCGATGTCACCCTATAACCAGTAAACGTACATATAATGTAGATGCTAACAAATTAGATACCAATACCTTTAAACGGTGATAATTCTCGTCTCTAGGAGTAGACTTAAGTATAAAACAAATGTAAATTTTGTTAGTTTTTGGAGAAAATTAGGGAAACAACTTTGCCACTCTTCGCACCTGTCCTCTTATTCACTAACCGACTCGTCCTCACCTTTCACCTCACACCTCACCCGTTTTTATATGGTAAATCAAAATTTGACAAATGACATTTGACAGTTTCCATATAAAAACGGGTGAGGTGTGAGGTGAGAGGTGAGGACGCGTCAGTTTGTGAATAACACCCCTGGCACAAAGGTCCCCATTTCTAAAATAAATGTCAAATAATATGGATGTTCACTTGACAGAAAATGTTAAACACTGCCAGTTAAATGCACATGATGATTATGTTCGGGCACAATTTTTATTAATTTATTTCTCTCAGGAAATTTTTATCAAAATATTCTATAAAAAGTCTTCTTAATATTAATTTTATGTTGATTATTTCAGATTTACTATAATATCTCTAAAAGTATTGGTACATAATTTGTTAGCATCTGTGATATATGCCAAAAATAATTGACTTGTTTTATAGTAAAGTATTGCTTTTCCGGTAAGGGTCGCGGGTGTCCGCTGGATGCGGGTGGCGCAGGACCGGTCATTGTGGAAGTATTTGGGGGAGGCCTATGTCCAGCAGTGGACGCCATTCGGATAAAATGAGGATGATGATGATAATTGCTTTTAATAAATCTCATCATTTTCCATTGTCTTCCCTAAGCCTCCTCTTTTGATCCCTTATCTTGCCTTTTAAGAGTCCCCAGTTAGCTCGGCTGAACTCGATTCTCTATACAAACGTAGTTTCGTTCTCATTTTAAAACACCTTGCTGAAATAACATGAAACTTTGTATACACAATGGGAGCCGCCATATCTAGGTGGGAAATTAGTTTACGTTGCTAAAAATTGTAATAGAAAAAAAATTCAGCGATTTTTGAGTTTTTTTACGTCTTGTATGAAAACCTTAATAATCGCTGTATTTTTTCTCCATTATAATTTCAAGCAACAGAAACTAATTTCCGACCTAGATATACCAGATTTTTGTGTATCCAAAGTTTCATGTAATTCTAGCATGGCGTTTTAAAATGAGAGCGTACCTACGTTTGTAAGGAGAACCGAGCTTCCTGCTGACTCTTAACAAAATATACGAATCCACTATAATTTCCATTAAATTCAGTTCCATTTCTAAACCAAAGACTAACGAAAACAAGGAAACGAAAGGCCACAACCCACAAACAAACAACAATTATGGGAAAAGTTCGGCAATAACTCAATAAAGTTCGCTACCCGCGTCAATTCGTCAGGGTTCACCTGACGTATAGGAAAACAAACAAAACACACGGCGGTGGCATACAAGCGCACGGCCCGGAAACCGCATTGAAATTGGTTCACCCGTGCTGCCACACACAGACACACATACGGGTGTTGCCTGTAATAGGAGCAATAAACTTAAAGGACGCTTCCTCTGAGCATCTGCAGTAACCTCTTGTGTCCAATAAAAATATATCTTTTTTCAATTGGGAGAAATTTTGATCCAAAGTTAGTAATGGATCTTGGCACCCAGAGATTATAGCGCGGCAGTCAATGCTGATTTTGAGGTTGCTTCAAGTTATGACTCATAATCATTGTCGCATTTTTTGTTTAAAAGTATATTTTTGGGATTTTTTTAATTTTTTTTAATAATTTATTACTGTTTTTATGAATAAATAGTTATTATTATATCACTCCACTAGTGTAAAAAGTACATATAAGCTACATTTGAGAAAATAAAATAAAAAAAGAATATTATTTTTCTATTAAAACCATTTGGAAACAATTGCTGGATAGCTCAATAGTGTACCGTTTAATTTATTGCTGCTATTACAGGCAACACCCTGTATACACAGATACAAATGATGCTAAACGTATACCACCCCTTTTTTGCGTCGTTGATTAAGAAAAAATATGGAAATTATGAGACACTTTTTTTTATTGAATATTGGGATGTAAAATACACCGGGTTCTGAGTAGAAAATAATATTAAAGTTATTATTATTATTCATTTGTCAGGAAGGCAGTTGAAACTATTGATGAAGCCTGTATCCAGTTATCTTGAAGTACAGGAGTGTATAAATTCTTAAAGGGTCGGTAACGCGCATCTGACACCCCTAGGAGTTGCAGGCGTCCATAGGCTGCGGTGACCGCTTACCGAACGCTTGTTTGCCATCGCAGTGGTATAAAAAAAAGTAAAATATCAGTTTTGAGCATTTGAAATGTGCCCTAATTTGTTTTTGAACTGATTGACATTGTGAGCTGAAACCACATCATCTGGTAGTCTATTCCAGGCCTTCACCACCCTGTTGCTTAGAAAGTGTCCATGGGGGTAGCTGTTTGAACTGCGAGCGACCAGCTGTAAGTGGTGGCCTCCGAGTCGGGTGTTTTGATCCATTCAAATATCTCATGAAAATCTGTAAAGTTGCAGAGTTTTTTTTTTCAGAATTTCTTATGTAAGACGAATCTTCGTGAGAAACATTTATGAAAGCCGGAGCTCCACGTTTAACACGTAATGGCACGCATTTCGGCAATGGCCGTGATGTGGATTTATCACCTTCTGCATCTAACGACCATACCCCACAACACTTACGAAAAGGAGTATCGTACTGAGAAATGTTGTCGCTTACGACCTTTTACTGTGTAATGAGTCAGAAGCCTGACCTTTTGTGAAGGAATAAAAGAAATCTCGTGATGTTTGGTGATTTTGTAAAAGTGTAAATGTATTTTGATAAATCGGCCATTCAGGCATTCGAGGTTTCAGTAACAAGTTTATTATTCAAATTAAAATAAATTACCTCTGTCATTTTGGCATTAGATTCAAACTTAGATGAGTAATACCATAGATATCAGAGTAAAGCAGATCCGCTCATTTAAGATGAACTATTTCTGTACATCTGATCTATTCTCACTAATGCACAAATCAGTAAGTTTGAGAGAGACACCTTTCAGTGTCTCCGCATTTCATAAGCTCCTGTCAGCGGTGAGAGAGTGGGACGCCAGCCCGCTACACGAACGATGGAGGAGCTACCACAAGCCGGTTAAACGTGGTCGGGGTAACCCATGACGTGGCTTAATTTTAGTGTAGTATTATTATTATTATAACTGCAAATTGTACTGAACCGACGTTTGTGACGTGTTGGATTTTAGGGATTTTATATTTTGGTATGCTTTTAAATGGAGACAATTCGTTAAAAGCCGAAAATGATCGTACTATCTGTCCCGTCCTAACTCATCTTGATTAACCAGAAGGAGTCAAAGAGACAACTACATGAAAAATTATGAAATGAAATGAATTTATTTGGGGAAGATTATCTTGCTTTACACTACGGATCTGTTGGCATTATTAATCTAAGGAAGCACTGGGACATTGAATCTTATTCTCATTAAGAATAGACATATTTGTTGAAAGGTTTGGTTATGTCTCAAGTGTAGTGTAAAGCCAATCTTAAAATCAACTCCACTCGTATAGTAGACACTTTTTTACAACGATGCAATAAAAGTAAACACTACTATCAGGATAATTTATTTTGCCTCTAAATTATGGCTGCATGTAAACATGGTGTGGCATGCCATAACCTATCCCAATATTCAAGCAAAATTAGATCTTATTGCATTTAAATAAGGGCTGACAAAGTCAATATTGACATAGTAGTTCGTTAAAGGTTTCTTGTGTCTTATCTGTTGGGGTGTATTTTTAACCCCCGACGCGAGACGCAAAATAGGGGTGTTTTAAGATTAACATGCGTATCTGTATTTCTGTGTATCTGTGTTTTTGTGTATCTGTGTATCTCTGTATCTGTGTTTCTTTGTATCTGTGTTTCTGTGTACGTGTGTGTCTGTATGTGGCATCGTAGCTCTTAACCGGTTGAAACGATTTGAATGCATTTTGTTTTTATTTGAAAGCAGGTTTTTCAGTAATGGTTCTTAAAGATGTTAAGCTAAGCTAATCGGTTCTAGATCGGTTAAGCTATTTTTGAGATATTGAACTTTGAAATGAAAATTTCGAGGGTTTTTTCAACTTTTTTAAGTTTTCAGTTATATAGATTTAGGCCTAGCGGGACTGGCTATTAACTTACTAACTATTTCGGCGCAATGATCCAAAGAGGATTTAGGCCTCCGAAAACAGATCACGTGACCTTTCCCGATCCTGCGCCGCTTTCTGGTAGTTGTCAACCAGAGGGCCTCCTCCGAACTACGTATCGTGCCGTCCCTTTCCGTCATATAGTGTATAACACGAGAGTGAAAGGAACGGCACGACACGAAATTCGATTTTCGAAGTTCGGAGTAGGCCCTCTGAAGCTATCGCAGAGCCGTCTGCACGTCTTCCCAGCGACACCAGGGCAAGCCTATTGGGCGGCGACGACCATGGTCGAGCCAAGTATGCTCTCTTGATGGCTCGATCCTGCCCCATTCTCTGTAGGTGACCGAACCAGCGAATAATAAGTTGTCAACCTATCACAGAGCCATCTGCACGTCTTCCCAGCGACACCAGGGCAAGCCTATTGGGCGGCGACGACCATGGTCGAGCCAAGTATGCTCTCTTGATGGCTCGATCCTGCCCCATTCTCTGTAGGTGACCGAACTAGCGAATAATAAGCGTCTAAGTATAATAATAAATATTAGGGGACAATTTTGTTACACAATTCGAACGTTTTTTTTTTAATACCAAGTCGGTGGCAAACAAGCGTACGGCCCGCCGGATGGTAAGCTGTCACCGCAGCCTACGGACGCCTGCAACTCCTAGGAGTGTCACATGCGCGTTGCCGACCCTTTAAGAATTTATACACTCCTTTCTTGAAGAACCCCATACTGTAGTCCGTCGGGAAAACCTCGGCAGGGAGCTCATCCCACAATCGGAGCGTCCGAGGGAGGAGATTCCTCTGAAACCGTACCGTACGCGACCATTTAGGTAGTCTATAGGCGACGGTGACCACCTACCCTTAGGTGGGCTGTCAGTTTGTTTGCCACTGACGTGGTTTAAAAAAGGCGTAGTTTTGTCTGAAAAAAAAAGGATATAAGTTTCCGAAAGATGAAACTGTCTTAAAACACTGACATTCTTTGACCCGTAACCAGCGAATGAAAAAAACACACTGTTTTTTCGTTCACTGCCCGTTACTCATATCTGCCATAATAAATCTTAGGTCCCGCAAAATAATCACCTCAATATTCTAATCAAAAATAAATCTGCGTAGCCCACCCACTAAGAGTGACATTTCATACTCACACTCATACTCATACTCTTTATTCATTACTAGCTGTTGCCCGCGTCTTCGCTCCTATTGGTCGCAGCGTGATGTTATATAGCATAAAGCCTTCCTCGATAAATGATCCAACACAAAAATATTTTTTCAATTCGAACCAGTAGTTTCTGAGATTAGCGCGTTCAAACAAACAAACAAACTTTTCAGCTTTATAATATTAGTATCTAGACACGCGGCAGCGTGTCCAGCCAAGTTCACCCCAGGAACTGGCGGACAACAGCCGTGTGTTATATTACACGAACCGTTTGGAGCCACTTTTGACCCCCCAATAACTCCATATCTATCTAACATAAAAACGTGAAATTTGGTACATATGTCAAGATCCTTTAGAACAACTAGAACCCCAAATTTCATAAATATAGGTTTAATAGTTATTGAGATATTAAATTCCAAAAAACGGCATTTTTGCCACTGACTGACTGACTGACTGACTAGTAATCAAAAACCTAACTAACCCACTTCCAGATGACCTAGAAAGCTGAAATTTGGCATGCAGCTTGGTAATTATGTGTATACACCAGAAAAAAACAGAAAACAGTGATTTTATTATTATTATTATGCTAGTTACCTCAGAACTCCGTCATTTATTAACCGATTTGGAAAATTCTTTTTTGTTTGAAACGGTATACTTCCGGGGTGGTCCCATTGTCATCGGGTCAAAATCTGATCATAGGGTCCTGGAGAAATCGAGGGAACTCTTCTAATATTTGAGGTGCACCTATAGCGGTTTGGGTATTTTGTATAGTAACTCGTGCATTCGCTCTGGGAAAGCACCATTGGATGAAGTTTGACAAAAAGTAATGATATCCCATTAAAAACATAAGTGTAAAAATGGCAGCCAAGTTCACCGACAAAAGATTTGAGATCTAAACGGGCGCCAAGTTCCGTAGATTACCTAACTACTACTTGTCGGTGAACTTGATGATCTCTTTCTTTTTCGATATTAAAGAAAGAGATGCAACACAAATATTTGCACAAATACCCTAAGTACGAGTATTGTGCTACCATAAAATGTTACATTATCACAGAACAAACTGGAGAAGCGTTAAATTTATGCTTGATTTCACTCTCATCACCATCATCATCATAATATCAGCCAAAAGATGTCCACTGCTGGACAAAGGCCTCACCCCAGGATCTCCACAACGACCGGTCCTGCGCCGCCCTCATCCAACGGCTTCTCGCGATCTTGACCAGATCGTCAGTCCACCTTGTTGGGTGCCTGCCCACGCTGCGTCTTCCGGTGCATGGGCGCCACTCACAAACCTTCCAGCCCCAACGGCCATCGGTTTTACTCTACAACATTCGTAAAACTAAAAAAGCATTTGTACTAATGCCACACTTCATTATTTTAGAACACGTCGTTGCGATATCTTAACGGCTTGCGGCACGGCATGGGGGCGCCAGAGATAACGCGATAATAAAATGACATGTGTGAACTGAGAGGTGACTGTAGCGGAGTGGTAAGGCACGCCACTTTTAATCTGGTGGTTGTGGGTTCGATCCCGGCTCGTAGAGTCAGCATCAGAATTAACTACGCATATATATGTACCACAGGTCAAAGATTCTTATTCCCTTACAACAAAGCCTTTTGATCTAGCTACTTTTGACAATACCACTGGGTCATTTTTTTATTAACGTCAAAAATATTTTTTTTTGTGTTGTGAAATACCAAATTGCTTAGTGAGAGAGAGGACAGTAAGAAGGAATTATTTTTTCTTACTTATAAGTTAAAAAAAACCGTGCAAGTGCGGGTCCAACTCACGGGTTTTGTACAAAATATCGTTCATTAAGGTTATTTGGTGATTTAAAAAAAAACTAATCTAAATAGGTTTAAAATGATATTTTTCGTGCGTTATAACAAAAATATCGTTTATCTTCAAAGCATCATCGCAAGTCACTCAGCCACCGACAAGTGTCTTCACACCGGCAGTTCGTTTAAGAGCGCAAGTCTAAAAAAAAGAAAAAAGTAATGACTCCGATAAAAGACGTCGGTTCGTTTGTCACCTTTAAGTGTCAAAGCATTTTTACGTGAGAAATGTTTTTGTGGAATATTAATAGTTAGCCGAGGGATAAAGTACGCGGCTTGCAATATGGAGGTCATGGGCTTGGACCCCGGGATAAAAAAAAAAGATAAAAATATACTTAAGAGGCTGACAAGCGCCAATGACCTTGGCTATGTCTGTCTACGTCTAGCTGCGCCGGAGTGAAAGAGAAACTATATACCTGTTATACAAGCAGATAATCAGAAATTTAATCATAAAATTAAAAAAAATATTCACCACATGTGTAATAAAAATCGTCTATGCTTTAAGTTTAAGTATGTTGGGACTGTGTTTTTAATTAAAGACGTTTCAGTAAAAAAAAAGACATGATAAGTTTAAGATTTTTTTAAGACGTAGCTTTGTGATTTTTTCGATTTTGCCGATCTTCTTAAATCGTGTTTTGGAATCGTCCACACCCTTTGAAATAAATAAATAAATGAATAAATATTGGGGGGGCAATTTAGCTCCATTCAGCGCCTTAACAGTAACTTTTCGGTAGTAAAAACATCATCAGGAAATCCCAGTAAGGTCTAGTTTTCCCTCTGGGGACTATGACGAACAATAATATTGAGTAGTGGCATTGTAAAAGTCTTAAGGGTCCTTTATGAGTTTAAAAAATGTTTAATTATTTACGCTAGTGTGAATTGAATCGTATCTTGACATTTTGTCTTTGTCATTATCTATGATTGTTGTATTTTAGGATTTTTCATTAAAAAATATCACTCTAAATCGTGGTCGTTTTCAAGCAAAATCTTTTATTTTCCGCTTAAATTTTACTACATACACAATCAAATAAAAATAGCGGCCAAGTACGAATTTTAAATTTCGAAAACTTAGTTTTTACTGTATATGTACTGTAATTGCACGAAAATTTGCTTTTTTCCGTGTACATTTCTCGTACACTAGTAATGTTTACGTAGCTGTGATAGGTTTTCCTTTTAAATTTATTATACTGTATATAAATACTACTATGATTATTTTCACATACCTATTAGTATATGTAAAAAATCATGGTCTTTCACATAACTACCGTATAGCTATGACACATTAAACGGAATTATAAAAAAACATACGCCCACACAGAAATTAAACAAAAGTAACAATTATCCATTGTGGTATAGTGAAGCTTTAAAGCGTAGTCTCAAGGAGAAACATAAGTATCATAAACTATTTAAGAAATTCGGAAACCCCCGAGACTATGACACTTTTTCACTGTTGCGCACTAGGTGCAAAAATTTAACCGTACAATGCCACAAATTATTTTTATCCTCGATTGAAGATTCTCTTAAACACGACATAAAATCATTCTGGCGTTACATAAAGTCCAAAAAAATATCTGCTTCCATTCCTCAAACCATGACATACGGCCAGCGCTCGTCCTCGGATAGTCAAGGTGTATGTAATCTCTTTTCTGAGTATTTTGGATCAGTCTTTGGACACCATGGTCTGCCTGATGTTTCTAACCACGCTGCGGAATGCAGTAACAGGGCCTCCATTTCTAGTGTGGAGGTTAGTCGTTTGGATCTAGTGGAGAAAATTAAATCTCTAGACATTAATAAGGGGGCAGGTCCAGACGGTATTCCTGCCTCTTTCGTCAGGGAATGCTGTGAAGAACTTAGCTTTCCTCTATGCCTGCTCTTCAACAAGTCTCTTGGCACCGGGGTATTTCCAGCGTTGTGGAAAGTTGCATATATTGTTCCGATATACAAATCAGGCAATAAATCGTGCGTTGAAAACTACAGACCTATAAGCATTCTTTCCTGTATTGCCAAGCTGTTCGAATCCACAGTGCATACTTTTCTTTATAATCATGTGAAACCATATTTGTCTGATAAGCAGCATGGCTTTTTTAGCAATAGGTCCACTGTTTCCAATCTACTCGAATACAAGCACTATCTATGCAATGTCTTCGCCTCACAGGGTCAAGTTGATGCCGTGTACACTGATTTCTCTAAGGCGTTCGATAAGGTTGACCATTTTATCCTTTGTCACAAAATTAAAGTCCAATATGGAATACACGGTAACCTCTTTCGCTGGGTTCAATCCTACCTTCTTAATAGAAGTCAGCTAGTGGCCATCAATGGATACACTTCTCCGGAACTTATTATAACGTCAGGCGTTCCTCAGGGATCCCACCTCGGCCCACTGTTGTTTGTGCTGTTTATTAACGATCTAGTTGACCGTTTATCTTGTCCCTGCTTGCTATACGCTGATGATCTTAAGGTTTTTAACACTGTAACCAATATTAATGATTGCTTATTGTTGCAGAATGATCTGAGACATATATCTGAATGGTGTTCCCTCAACCATATGTATCTTAACGTTGCCAAATGCCACGTTATATCTTTCTCAAATAAAAAGAATAAACTCGTATATAATTATGATTTAAAGGGTCAGGCTCTTGATAGGAAATCTGTTGTTAGGGACCTTGGGATCCTCTTTGATGATCAGCTTAGCTTTCGACCTCACTACGAATACTTGGTTGGCACAGGCAGACAATTACTGGGCTTTATCTTTCGAACTACCAAGGGTTTTAAAAAACCTAATAGTTTACTAACACTATTCTTTAGTTTAGTCAGAAGTGTCCTTGAGTATGGTTCCCCGATCTGGACTCCACACTATTCTGTACACACCAATAATATAGAGGGTGTACAGAAATATTTTTTAAAGGTTCTTGCTTACAGGTTCAACCTTGGTCGCACGTATAAGTCATACCTTAGTAGACTTAAAAAATTTGGAATTCCCACACTGGAAGCCCGTCGCAAAATGTGCGACCTTCTATACTTACATAAAATTTTACATTCCAAAATAGATTCAGCTGCTCTGTTGTCAACTCTAACTTTTAACACGCCTCGTTTTAGAGGTCGTACATGTAAAGTTTTTTCTCTGAAGGTGTACAAAAACAATACTTCCTTCTATAACCCAATCACCAGAATGTGCAGACAATATAATGACTTGGCTGTGGTCAATGTTCGTATCGACATATTTGATCCACGCATTACTAAATTCAGGAGGATCTTGGCGGTCATCCTCCTTTCTGCTCCCCCATCGTCCTCCCCCCCCCCCGTCCTCCCTCGTAAGTAACGCGTGATTTACGCTTAACGCCTAAACCTGAACCCTCTGTAGGTATATTTAAGTTCGTTCCTAAAGGCCTATAATTCTCAAATTCACAGTTTATTAGTAGATAAAAATTTGCATATCCTCTGATCATGCTTATGTCACTTGTGTTAAATCGAAACGTAGATTGTAGATGCATCATTGGGTCGACTTGGCCAAAATAGATTAGGACAAAGCTGTTATAGAATGTTGAACATGTATGATCTTAATCTAAAACCCTGATCTGTGTTGGTCGACTTGACACTATGTTGTACACATAGGCAAATATGCGCTAATTTACTGATCAAGCTGTGTGCACTTAGTTTTGGATATCATGCTAGTTTATAAGCTACTGAACACGCGCGAGCTAACTGAACCATGTGTTGTATGATGTCTGTAAAGTGTACCTTCCTAATAAATAAATAAATAAGCTGGTAGAGGGGGGGGGGGGAACCATTGACTCCAACTAAAATTAGTAAGTACTTACTTTAAAAACTAATATCCCGCAAATAAACCTTCAAGAAAAGAGCGTACTCCCATCTTAAAGGCCGGCAACGCACTTACAACCCCTCTGCCCGGCTAGTATGATAGCTTATACCGTCACGTTATATGGCCAAAATGTACTGAAACGTCACATAAAACGTGACGGTATTAGTTATCATACTAGCCGGGCTGGTGTTGCGAGTGTCCACGGGTGGCGCTAATCGCTCACCATCAGGCGATTCGTCTGCTCGTTTGCCTCCTGTGTCATAAAAAAAAACAAATAGCTAAATTAAAACTTGATTAAGAAAAGTTCGTATTCTTTTTTAACGATACCCAACACGATGGGTTATGCAATAATAATAATAATAACATCTAGGGGATGTACCCTAAAAACAATAGGTATACATATAGGGTACCCTAAAAATTTTTTAATACAGCTTTTTAGTTGTAACAGTTACTGAGCTAAGCCGTGGAAAGACGGACGGACGGACATGGCGAAACTATAATATAAGGTTTCCTACTAAACTATAAGGACTATAAAACCCTAAAAACGGCTGTGCTTACTATCTAGAACTTTAATAAAAGCATAATTTCTTTAATCAGTTTATTTTAATTGTTAATATTTTTGTCATTATTTGACTCCAAATTATTTTAAATTTTGTAAGGTCTCTTAAATAATCGAAAAAGACCACTAAATATGGCTCTGCATTGAGAAAAAATTACTCCATTTCATTCCTAATATTCATTCCATGACCCATCAATAACACCCCGACATTCCAACCCTCACTGAAGTATTTTTAAAGATAATTAACCAGTGCTTAAAAGCTAGGGCTGTTTTTTACCACCCCCTGTAAGAACAAAATTAAATATGAGGGCGCATCACAGATGGCGCTAGTGAATAGACAACTTTACAAACCACACATTTTGATCAACTTTTGTTTTTGAAATTTAAAACTTAATTTGAAATATTTATGGTTGCTTTTACAATGCCGCAGACGAATGAGATACGAGATTGTGGAATCCGTAATACGTTTTAATTGCCATACTTTGTATCTGTTGTTTTTTGGGGAAAAGCACTGTTTTGTGTGCGGTAGGTTTGGTTAAGTTTTTTAGGTAAGAAAGATTGGGTTTCTGGTGTGATTTATACTTTACTTACTGGATATTGTGACAAGAATAAATTATGTTGTTGTGATAGATGTTTCACTGAATTATTACATCGTGTACCTCCTTACACTTTTTCACTTACATTTGGTAATTTATGTTACCGTTTTTAAGCAGTAGGTCGGAACTTCAACTTACTAAACTGCTTGATGTTTTGGGAAACGAGAAAACTAGTGATTTGGCCGGACCCGAGAGCTCGAAATGTACTCGTTTTAAAAATATAGTTACACAAAAAAAGAGTTTTAAAGCCCTCTTACAACCCTCTATATCTCCGCAACAACGCGACTGATTCGGCTAATATTGAACCTTAAACGTTCTTTTTTTTACACAAAAAGTAGGAAACATTTATCAGTTAAGGTTTGGTTACACAGCGTGAGCGACGTCAACGCAGCGCGACCGCTGCGCGCCGGAACGAACGATAAGTAAGAGGTTAGCGACGACGCCACAGCCACACACACACACAGGCTGCGCGACGCGAGCGGGACGTTATCATACATTCCGGCGCGCCCCGCTTGCGTGGCGTTCTGTGTGACGAACCCTTTACAGCACATAAGTCGTTGTGAATTCGGATGATAATCTATTTAAAAAGTCCTATACATAATACGATTTATGCAGCACATACGTCTTAACGGTTTTGAGGTAGTCTTATACTCGAATTAAAATGTAGTTAGTTTGATACAGTTTGTATGGGAGTTAGGCCGTTTTGGATTGGATGGCATAAAGTTCTTGTTTATTGTTCCGGCGTGTGCCGAACCGCGGTTGCGGTGCAATTAAAGGGGAGGGTCGGCAGAAATAAGTGTACTATTTTAGTATCCAGGTTCCGCATAAAAAAGTGACCCTATTGGTTCATCCCCCGGGTGAACATGGCGGTCCGCCATCATATCGGGGCTGAGTTTCTTGCTGGACTCTTCTCAGCTAGGCTAGGTTTAGTAAATCAGCGATAAAACTCCAAGTAGGTAGCTAGTTTTCACTCACACCCCAGATTGGAATGAAGCCGTTTGACGAATCTCACTGGAGCTCGACTCTTGAAGTTCTCCAGTGCTTAAACCACCCGCGTGGTCGTAGCGAAGGTTTCTGAATTTCCCCCAGGCTACTCCCCCACCGCGCACTCCTATCGCTTTAACGGGTCCAGCCCATAAAGCCACCGTCAGTTAAAAATAAATATTTTGCTGTTTTAAGGATGATTCACAGTAGACCGTTTCTTGTCCGGGCCGGTCCGTTTTCTATGACAGCAAACGCAACGGCGGCGTATTTCTCTAGAAGAAAACGGGCCGGCCCGGACACGGAGCGGCGTACTGTGAATCATCCATTACTCGTGAAATATTGCGTTTTTAAGGTACATAGTTGTGTGATCTATGTGTGTATGCATGTACGTATGTATTACTTTATTGTAAATAAAACACGACAAACTGAGAAATACACAAAACGTACAAAGACTAGCTTATCCTTTCTTAGAAGGGCGACGTGGACGGACGCGATTCAACTTTATTAAGTTTACTAAAATTCTCATGCCAGCCAAAAGCCTACATGTCTGCCAAACCTTCCTTGCACGAACAACGCACGGTTGCGTACCATACGGTTGTGGGTACGGAAAGTCCGTTTCCTGTCGAGGGTCACTCCCAGATATTTGACCTCGTTGGCCTAGGAGATAGGCCGGTCAAACATCTGGATCGGAGCCAAGTTAATCCTTGAAGATGGTGCTTGCAACAGTGCCGAAATATCGGGAACTCACAAAAAGTAAATACCCCGTTTTTAGCAGTAATTCTAAATACCAAAATATTGATAATTCTGTAAGGAACCCAAGATGTGCGAAGTCGGAAACCCATTTGGCCGTTTTTTTTACGGCACAGTGAATCTGACACGCTGGTGATGTAGCCTCCTCATAGACACCAAAAAAGAAACTCAATATACTTTTATGCCTTTATTGCCAAAAAGTCAGACTAAAATGCCGACGCTACCAGTGAAAAGGGTTCATCCGTTCGGATGATTTATAAAAGGCCCTCTCATTTGAATCTGAAAGGTTAGTGTCGGATTACCGGCCTTTTTATCCGGCTAGCCGAATTATTGGCTGTCTGCGGTTTAAATGGGAAATACAGTTTTAGGGTTACGTAAGTTTTAAAAGGACACTCAAAAAGGAACTCTTTTTTTATTAAAAATGGGATTGCTCTTGGCCAGCATCTAGCCAGGGGGCAAAGATGAGGCCGACGATGAAGCGAGCTCACCCGGAAGAACTAGCCTCAGGTAGAACCAGAGGTTATTTCCGGACTTGGTGGGGTGAATCTTTATGCCGTATTTTCTACTGTACCGAGATGTATCTGATGTCTTCCACATTTCCTCACTTGTCAAGTTAATAGCAGCATTACATTTGCACTTTAATAATAAATTGCGCCATCTACAAGGTAGACTGATGACCTGGCCGCGGGAGTCCGCTGGATGCGGGTGGCGCAGGACCGGTCATTGTGGCACTCCTTAGGGTAGGCCTAATTCCAGCAGTGAACGTCCTTCGGCTGCGCAAAGGCGAAGGTGAAGATTCGGTACTGAATTTGTAGTGCCCCGTTTTCTCGTATCATTCGAACCAAGCGCTTTCCTTCATCTTTCATAATGCGCACATCTAAGGTTTGGAATTCTCTGCCGGCGTCTGTATTTCTGAGTTCATATAACCTAGACCTTTTTAAGGTACGAGTGAATAGGCATCTTCTCGGTGAGCCCGCTTCATCGTCGGCCTCATCTTTGCCCCCTGGCTAGATGCTGGCCAAGAGCAATCCCATTTTAATTTTTAAAAAAGCACCTGCGATCCTTACTAGGTCATCAGTCCACCTTGTGGGGTGCCTCGGCTGGGCAGCGTTCGGGAAGCTACGGCTCTAGCTGTGACCACAACGAATCTTCAAGTTAATAATAGGTTGGCAATGCGCTTGTTACTCTTCTGGAATCACAAGTGTCCATGGAATACGGTATCAGCTGGCAGTTCGTAAGCTTGTTAGCAAAAAACAAAACTTGGGATGTTGTAATAGTTCCATCCACATGCAGTCGAATTCCCTCCATCCCGCAGCTCGCGATTTAAGAAATCCTTTCTGATTAGCACAAAACATATAAAGTTCCGGATGTGTGCTATAGCGTTCCCGGGACCCTGTCCAAATGCGAGCTGTGGAACATCCGGGTGTAAGTCTGTGCGAGTTGGACATACCCACTCGGTTTCTCCCGGGCAGTGGGATCCATAAACGATTTACCCTGGGTTAAAAATAAATAAATAAAGAGGTCAAACGCAATCCCATTTGCAATTATAAACTCGTACATAGCTATGTACGAGTATCAATAAGAGATGTAGGAAGAGAGAGATTGTGATACAGAACCCTCTCTAAAAGAGTTCAACTCTTGTTCGATTTTAAATTTGGAAATGGACGGTTACGAGCGAATGGTGATTAAGAGGGTTGGCGAGTAATTCAACTGCTGAAGCGTTAAGTCTCATTGACATTCAATCGAGTGTGTTGGATGAGAAAGGAATATTTTGATCATCGACGTATCTAATCTACTCCACTTTTATTTAATCGTATGGCATTTATTTACGAACCGTGTGATCTTCGAGAAGACAAGTACGGTTGCCAGTTTTTGTTGCACTTTTAGCACCACCCAGGGGTCACGTGTAGGGTAACGGTGGGTACTCCCTACGGACGTGGTGCAACTTCGACCCCCCTTTGTCAAGTGAGTGGGCAACTTGACTGTTAGAAGTTCTCAAGCCGCCCGAAGGCCTCTAACTTGGCTTAACAACTGCTGTCGTAGACAGCAGCCGGGATCAACGGCTTAACGTGCCTTCCAAAGCACGAGAGCGCTCAGTTAGTAACCACTCAAAGCGATCACCCATCCAAGAACTGACCTGCGCCCACATTGCTTAACCTCGCATACCGCACACGGTAGGCGGGTGCCGCTGGGCCACGAGCATTCTATCTACTCCACTGTAGCCTCGGGACAAGGCACGGGACTTTTAATCTGGAGGTCATTTGAACTCTGGCTTTTCCAAAAAAGCTTATATACGTGCGATTTTTTTTTCATCCGCGTTCGGTTGCATTAATAGTAATATATTTTATTTCAGCTGATGTATCCATATCACAGTTAGGGAAATGCATATACCATTAAGAGGGCGCAGTATGATCGGTGTGGATCGGTTCT
Organism: Notocelia uddmanniana; assembly: GCA_905163555.1. Classification (NCBI taxonomy): domain Eukaryota; kingdom Metazoa; phylum Arthropoda; class Insecta; order Lepidoptera; family Tortricidae; genus Notocelia; species Notocelia uddmanniana. The sequence continues at coordinate 22,693,913 of LR991066.1, forward strand.
CCATACAAACGTATTTAGGCTCTCATTTTAAAACGCCATGCTAGAATTACATGAAACTTTGTATACACAATGGGATCCGGCATATCTAGGTCGGAAATTAGTTTCTGTTGCTAGAAATTGAAAATAAAAAAAAATACAGCGGTTTTTTGAGTTTCTTACGGCTTGTATGAAAACCTTAATAATCGCTGTATTTTTTCGCAATTATAATTTCAAGCAACAGAAACTAATTTCCGCCCTAGACAACTTGGATCCCATTGTGTATACAAAGTTTAATGTTATTCTAGCATGGCGTTTTAAAATGAGAGCATAAATACGTTTGTATGGAGAACCAAACGTACTGCGCCCTCTTAAGAGGCGTTTAACTTGTCCACTAGCGCCACTCAAAGGAAAAACCTCCGTTTTTTTTTGAACTCACAGTGTCATAGTATCAACTTAGTACTTAAATACAAAATACATTACATATTAGTGGCCTACTTTTTTCAATATCTATCGTTAAATTTAAAAAATCACAATTGTTTACCAGTGGCGCTAATGGGAACGTTAAAGCCCTCTTAACAGGAAGTGCCCATATGAACAGGTCTGCCGCGGTATAAAACAAAAACAACTTTATTTTAATTTGCATGTGTAAGCAACGTTTCCTGATTTTACAGGATAGAGTGATGTCTGAACTCTTAAACCTGTATGGAGAACCACGGGATCATCATCATCATCATATCACCCGAAAAATACACCCATTGCTGATAGGTCTCACCCAAAGAGTGCCAACCGCATACAGCGGCTCGCCAGAGCTTAATCTGGTAATCTGTAGATAGAATAGAATAGAATAGAAAACATTTATTCGTGACAATACAATACAACAAAAAAGAAATAGAAAACAAAAACAAGTCACAATGGGTATTGCACGAAATGGTTCCATCTCAGCGTGTTGCTGGCGCGATGAGGTTAACTTCAGGCCCGTAGGTTGAGGTTAACTTCAGACCCGTAGGTTGATGTTAACTTCAGGCCCGTAGGTTGAGGTTAACTTCAGGCCCGTAGGTTGATGTTAACTTCAGGCCCGTAGGTTGAGGTTAACTTCAGGCCCGTAGGTTGAGGTTAACTTCAGGCCCGTAGGTTGATGTTAACTTCAGGCCCGTAGGTTGAGGTTAACTTCAGGCCCGTAGGTTGATGTTAACTTCAGGCCCGTAGGTTGAGGTTAACTTCAGGCCCGTAGGTTGAGGTTAACTTCAGGCCCGTAGGTTGAGGTTAACTTCAGGCCCGTAGGTTGAGGTTAACTTCAGGCCCGTAGGTAGACGTCTTACATCCCGGAATCTTTGCCTTCATCGTGGTATAAAAAATGAATAGTATAGAAAACCACGTGTTTCGTGCACGTGGTGCGGTAAACGCACGTGCGACGCAATCGTATTGTATTTACGACTGCTACTAGTCCATATCGGGTATCAAGTTGGGTGTTTACTAAAAAGAATTATTCTCACAACAAATGCAGTTTGTGAAGATCAGTCAGACGACCTGGCACAAAAAGTAGTACTTTAAAGTACTATAAAGATAAGTATTAAACAAGCCATTTATATACGTTTGTAAACGGGTTATCAATAAAAAAACGGCTAAGTGCGAGTCGGACTCGCGCACGAAGGGTTCCGTACCAGAAAAAAGGCTAAAAGCTGGTGCCATTAAAGACTTGTTTTATAGAGTTTTTTTTTTGTATTTGTTGTTTTAGCGGCAATTACTCTGTTGTATGGGAGCCCCCCTTAATAATTATTATTATTTAGATTTTAGTATTTGTTTTTGTATAACACAATAAAAATACATAATCTGTGCAAATTTCAACTGTCTAGCTATTACGGTTCTTGAGATCTAGCTCGGCGAGTGGTAGCCATGAAAAAGGGCTAAAAAATATCACGTTCTTTGTATGGGAGCCCCCCTTAATTATTATTATTATTTTGTTTTTAATATTTTTTGTTATAACAGCAACAGAAATACACAATCTGTGAAAATTTCAACTGTATCAATTAACAATTAAATTAATGAACTGTATACAATAAATCATGTAACACCTAATAAGGCCGGCGACATCGCTCAGCGACGAAGGCCTTTTTTCTAAATAATGATTTAAAAAAAAACTGTCTAGCTATTACGGTTCTTGAGATACAGCCTGGTGACAGACGGACGGACGGACGGACAGCGAAGTCTTAGTAATAGGGTCCCGTTTTACTTTGGGTACGGAACCCTAAAAACGTATATAACGATTTCGATGAGAATTACAAAACACGGGTTGACGAAGGTGAAAATTCGATCTAGATCTATATAAGTCTTATTTTCGAAAAAAATTGTATCCTCTTAAAAACAGGAATTCGCAGCAAAGTACGGTGTCCCAAGTTTAAGAGTCTTTACACGCTTATTTCGCAACATGCGTCATTTTTATCAAAGACGCCTAAATATCCGTTTTTTTTATCAAAATGATTTAAGTATTTGATAGGTAGTTCATTTCTTAAGTATACAAGACAGTAACATTAACATCGCTACCTCATGCAATTTATACATGGTAAGTAATACTTATAGTTCTCAATTGGATTAATCTCTTTGACATTCATTATTATTTAGATGGCTCACTCTAAGTAAACCCAAAAAATACTTTGAGGGTATTTGCGTGTCATCGAATAAATTGTTATGAAGATCCAGTATATTATTTCACAATATGCTGTTTTTTTTTCATAATATATTGCAATTTAATCCACTTCCTTCCACACCACGCCCAAGTCGAATATTTTTATTGCTGTTGAATCTCGAATAAACCCTCATAACCTACCATAACATAATACAATACTCCAGCGCCATATGGCACCATTTAATTTAAAAAGAGAGTTAAGGTACAGCGGAACGTCATTTCGCTCATATTGGCTATGTGCACGTCTGAAACGTCAAACGTCAAAGGTCCCGAGACAATGTCAAAATTTAGAGATGTCAAATAATGGCACATGAATATTTTATTTACTTTAGTAAACGAGAAAGACCCCGTATTGGAAATTTTACTGAAATAAATAAGAGAATAAATAAATACATACAAACGAAACGAATCGTAGGAAACCAATAGAAAACGTGAAAGTAAATTTGACAGTGGTCCCCGGTAAGTACACATTTCTGCCATGGTGTGCGCTACGATCGCCTAGCTTACCCCCACCACCTACTTCGCACATAGCCAATATGGAGCAACATGAGAAACACAAGACGGCACGCGAGATAGACTTATCCGTCTCTTTCTGTGTGTACCAATTAGAAAGAGGCGGTTAGTCTATCTCGCGCGCCGACTTGTGTTAGCCGTGCAGACTAACTGGGAAAGTACCTATGTACTTACCTACCTCCTTACAGAACACCGCTACTTGCTCTGTCCAGCAGTGGACATAATTCGGCTGATATGACGATGGTGACTTGTTCTTTAGGTATGTCGTGTTGTGTTCCTGTTGAAGTAAGGCGCCTTCCTGATTTATCGATGCGGAGGCGGTACGATTCGAGAAAACTGTCAGCTGTCAGTGTCAACCGATATCAATGCAGTACTACAGATACAGAGCGCTCGTGGCCCAGCGGCACCCGCCTGCCGCGTGCGGTATGCGAGGTTAAGCAATGTGGGCGCAGGTGAGTTCTTGGATGGGTGACCGCTTTGAGTGTGCTTTGGAAGGCACGTTAAGCCGTTGATCCCGGTTGCTGTCTACGACAGAAGTCGTTAGGCAAAGTAAGTTAGAGGCCTTCGGGCGGCTTGAGAACTTCTAACAGTCAAGTTGCCCACTCACTTGACAAAGGGGGGCCGAAGTTGCACAACGTCCGTAGGGTACCCACCGTTACCCTACACGTGACCCCTGGGTGGTGCTAAAAGTGCAACAAAAAACTGGCAACCGTACTTGTCTTCTCGAAGATCTCACGGTTAGTAAATAAATGACATACGATTAAATAAATGCAGTACTGCCCCACTTCTGCGCATCGTATTAGTACTGCGCAAACGTAATACTGACAGTAATTCGTCAAGTGAGGAAATTTCACATCAGTAAGCTTACGTCAAACAACAAAATACGTATGACATATCGATCCCGCCCCGCCAAGTCAGGAAGTCGCCTTAGGATGCGAGAACTCCCGGGGATGCGCTGTGTTAAAAGTGAGGGACCTTCGTGTCTTTAGCTTGTTCTTTTGTTTTGCAATCACAAGCGTCGTAAAAAATATTGTATTACAAGCTTTTGTTTAGTTTCACCTGTCCCGTTGTCTGTCTGACGGTCTGTAATCAAATCTTGCAAGTTAAATTTGATCCACTTCCCGGCTTCCGATTGAGCAGAAATTATGCAATAATGTTATGACAGAGCTGATCGGCTGATGGAGAGAGAAGGTGGTCATAGCAATTCCTAACTACACAAGATAAACATATCGTGTTTGGGCTCATTCAAACCGAGTAGTTTATGATTGTGGAAATAAGTACAGTCGGCAATAAAAGCTTGTACCAAAAATGAAATTTTTGACCTAAAAACTTATTGTTTTTATATCCCCAATTTACCCTCATGACATACCATAACAAAATACTGCCATATGGCACCGTATAATTTTAATTTGGCCTCCCATCACTCACCCGTGACGTAGCTTTAATAACATCATTATGGAACTCATTAACTAGATTAATTAACTGATTTTATTCTATGATGGATTATATGACATTGAGGAAATGACATCCGTGTAATAACATTTCTAGGAAAGACTCGAAGAGGAATGCAAGTGGGTATATTTTTTTTCTCAAACATGCAATGAAATATTTATAATAAGTATGACGTTTCAGGTGCGACTAGGACAAGAGATTGTTAATGGAATTTAATACAAATCTTGCAGGCCTAGGCCGGCAAAGTCCTCTTTTTCAGGCACCATGACATTCTGCCACTATGCGTATTAAAAATAATACTTTGATTTTTTTGTTGTTTATTTAATTGCATGTTTGAGAAAAGCACTATATATACCTCGGCGGGAAATATGGGGTTTCCCGCCTCAGACTTATCCGACCTCGCTGCGCTCGGCCGTCTATATATGTCTTCGGCCGGCAACCCCTTCCGTCCCGGCCTCTGTAGTAATGTACTATTGTACATATTCTACAAACTTACTAATCGGTTGACGAACGCATTTAGCAGTAAACTAATATTTCGTATCCTATATAAGTATAGATAACTGTATTTGGTCTTTTTTAGGGATTCTTAGTAAACAAAGAACCTTTATAGCGTCGCCATGTCCGCCCGTACGTCATATTGGCCAGTCAGTCTAATGGAATAAAATAGAATATAATTATTTTATTTGCTAGAATACTTTTAAAATAGTAGGTACAGGGTGGTGAGGTACAGCAGTACAGTATTCAGTCGTGAACGACATGCAAAAGTTATACATAGGACTTATGTATGGTAGGAAATTACGTCACAGTCTTCAATGTTATTAGTATGACATGCAATCATCATCAATCATAATATCAGCCGAAGGACGTCCATTGCTGGACCTAGGCCTCCCCCAAAGAGTGCCATAATGATCTATCCTGCGCCACTCGCATCCAGGTCATCAATCCACCTTGTGGGGGGTCTATGCAGATTGTTACAATACCATGAAAACTGTTGGATATTTAAGAAAACTGCCAAGTTAAAGGTCAAAATGCATTAAGCCGCCATAAATCTGACGACCTGTTTAGCCTAGTTGGTAGTGACACTGCCTCCGAAGCTAGAGGTCCCGGGTTCGAATCCCGGCCAGGGCATTTATTTGTGCATTTTTCACGGATATTTGTTCTTGGGTCTTGGATGTTTTCTATGTATTTAAGTATGTTTTTATCTATATAAGTATGTATATCGTCGTCTAGTACCCATAGTACAAGCTTTGCTTAGTTTGGGACTAGGTCGATTTGTGTAAGATTGTCCCCCAATATTATTTATTTATTTTATAAATTAGTTTTACTGTAAACTATCTGGTGCCAGACTTGGCACCTTTTCAGATAATCTACGGAACTTGGCACCCATTTAGATATCAATTCTTTTGTCGGTGAAGACGACAACCACGCATGGCATATTGAACTTTCCAGAACAAAGTTTTTGATGGTTCGCTATTCGCGCTTACCTATGTGTTATGCATGCGAAAAGCAACCATACACAAACCTTCCACACTTCATCAAATGCAGGCGTATAAGAAACATTAGAGCCATAGCGAATAGCGAAATGTAGTTCCGGCATCAAAGGCCCTTGTTTCAGCTTTGAATATCCCAAAGGGATTCCACAAATCGAACGCACGTGTTGCCTCTAGGGTGCTCAGTTGTATTTTGTCAATAATGTGGGATATTTATTATGTTTCATAATAAATGGCTTGTTATTGTAGGTGACGATGTTGGCTTCGAGCTGGGTTCGAGTGTAAATTTGCGCAGATGTGACCCAATTTTAGTTTAAAATAGTTTGTATGTGTTTATATATATATAAATATGTTTTCTACTGTAGCATTGTTATTTAAGTTATTTTTATCGAACATGCAATGAAATATTGATGTTATGTTCCTTATAATAGGCTGCGAAGTTTGACGTTTCAGGTGCGGCTAGGACAAGAGGTCGTTAATGGAATTTCATACAAATCTTGCAGGCCTAGACCGGCAAAGTCCTCTTTTTATTAATTTCCATTTCACATAAGTTTGTGGCACAGGCCTCATGACATTCTGTCACTATGCGTATTAAAAATAAAACTTAGATTTTTTTATTGTTTATTTCATTGCATGTTTGAGAAAACTATAAGAAAGAAAACTATACATACCTCAGCGGGAAATATGGGGTTGCCCGCCTCAGACCTATCCGGCCTCGCCTGCTCGGCCATCTATATGTCTTCCACCCTCACCCCTTTCGTCCCGGCCTCTGTAGTAATGTACTATTATGTTTATGTGTATGCGACTGGACCCGGGTATGTCCTAAAACTACGACCAACACCACCGGGGGATGGGCAGCAGCATCCTTGGAGTGCGGTGGAGATACTCCGATCGCCAACCCGCATGCCAAGCGTGGCGATTAGGGCATTTACCCTCCATGAAATTGGGGGAGGCCTATGTCCAGCAGTGGACGTCCTTTGGCTGATATGGTGGTATGCGACTGGCTTCCATTATCCACAGGTATGCAAATGATTGAAGTAGACATACGATATTTTAGATTAGATTTTTTCTTTTAGCATATTTTATACAATCGTGATTTTGTCTAGTAGTGGTCTTCTATGATATCAATCCGTCGTGTTTTTTTTAATTGTATTTTTCCCTGTCTGTTGAAAAAAGCTAAGGTTTGGAATTCTCTGCCGGCGTCTGTATTTCCGAGTTCATATAACCTGGACCTTTTTAAGGCACGAGTGAATAGGCCTCTTCTGGGTGAGCTCGCTTCATCGTCGGCCTCATCTTTGCCCCCTGGCTAGATGCTGGCCAAGAGCAATCCCATTTTTAATAAAAAAAAAAAAAGTCAACTAACGTGGAGATCCTATTTCTGGGTGCTTTGGCCGCTTCGCCGGCCGATGTAAAACATAGCCTAAACCATCTGCCTATTAAGTTGTAAGTTATTAAGTTACTAACACTATTAAGCAAAATCACGATTGTGAAAATAGACGAAAAGAAAAATCGCTTAGTACTAGGAGAAAGCGATGTTAGGATAATTACTTGTCGGACAATATTTCCGACCATAGTTCATACAATACAATACAAATATTTTTTATCGCTCACCGAAAATAGTTTTTTTACAAGCCGTCCTACTGCCGGGTAAATACCTCCCCACTTTTTCTAATCCCCTCGATTTTGACCAGTCTGCCATCACCGATTATTTCTGCCGCGTCTCTTTTTCGAGCTGTCAGGCACTCAGGCTGCAGGTACACAAGAAAAGGACAAATTACAAGTCTATACGTACACCTAGCATTATTCACTTTTAATCTTGAAACTGCATGTAATGTAGTAGACTCTTAAAATAGAAGTTCGTACGTATCAACCTCAACAAATAGAAACGAGATCACAATAATTTAAGTTTGATGTTTAATTAAATTGACAAAGACGCCTTGCGTTCCCGCGTTGCGCTTCAAACTTTAAAACGTAAAAACACAACTACCATTTCCAACTCAAGTCTTAATCATCCAGAACTGCTGATCATTCGATTATGGCTCTTATGGAACTGTGTTAAGGACCATCGGCATGGCACATTTTAGAGTTATAATCCACAAAGTTAGGTCATATTTCATTGCGGTATCTTGCATCAAGTCGGTTTAATTTCCTGATGGGAAATGAACTAGCATCTCATTAATTAAATTAATATTCGTCTTCATTAGACGGTTCTAGGATTTAAGGTTTAGTTAAAGAGTTGTATTGGGATAATTTTCTTCCGAATTGTTAAACTTGTGGCAGTGGCCAGAGCCCATTGCACGAGAAAAGGTTCTCGAGTGGCGACCACGTACAGGAAGGCGCAGCGTGAGTAAACCCCCACACTGTGGGTGGACTGATGAGTTGATGAACAGGTAAAGGTCGTGGGTATCCGCTGGGTGCGAATGGCGCGGGATCGGTCATTACGGCACTTTTTGGGGGAGAGAAATATGTCCAGCGGCAGCTGATACAATGATGCAAACTCGTTTTGCTTAGGAGCTTAAATTGCGAGACATGTACAGGGATACTGTAATAGGAGCAATAAATTTAAAGGACGCTTCCTTAGAGCATCTGCAGTAACCTCTTGTGTCCAATTTTTTTTTTAATTTTTTTCAATTGGGAGAAATTTTGATCTAAAGTTATGACCTCCAAGTAATGGATCTTGGCACCCAGAGATATAGCGCGGCAGTCAATGCTGATTTTGAGGTTGCTTCAGTTTATGACTCATAATTGTTGTTGCATTTTTGGTTTAAAAGAATGTTTTTGGGATTTTTTCATTTTTTTTAAATTTTTAGTGTTTTTTGAATAAATTGTTATTAATATTACTCCAACAGAGTAAAAAAGACCATAAAAAAAAACAATTGCGAAAAAATAAATAAAAAAAAAATTTTTTTTTTCAATTAAAATCATTCGGAAATAATTGCAGGAGAGCTCAATAGTGAACCGTTTAATTTTTTGCTCCTATTACAGGCCACATCCTGTATACTGATCGTGATCATATTTTCTTAATGATTTTAATAAAATTGCAAAATACTGTAAAGAAACATACACACACACCTATTGCGTATTTTTTGTCAGTATCGGTGATGAAAATATTAACAGTTTTCAAAAACATATGCGCCTGCGGCAACAGGATGCTGTCAAATTCAGAGTTACCAAAAATGTTCCAATGTTTCCGGAAACAGTGTATCACTAGTTATGTAAAACTACGAGTAAAGAGGTTGCGAAGTTCACGTCCAAATTTAGGGTCGGCAATGCGCATGTGACACCCTGATAGTTGCTGGCGTCCATAAGCTGCGGTGCCCGCTTACCATCAGGCGGGCCGTACGCTTGTTTTCCAAATGCGTTATATAAAAATATGACATGACAAAATAGAATCTGACAAAATTCCGTAACTCACACTGTTGTTTCCGTAAAAAATCTATGACACAAACAATGAATTCAATTCAATTCAATTCAATTTATTTATTTTCATAGTAGGATTTTACAATCTCTTTATGACGTCAATAATAATAATAAACAATTTACATATTCGTTAATAAATTACTAAATATTAAAACATACAATTTAATTCCACGGGTCGCGTTCATTCAGATAGTCAGAATGCCTTCCTAATTTGTTAATTATAAAAAAACTTTGTATTACTTTCGTTGTGGTTAATTTATAATTTATAATTAGCCCTCAGAATGCCTAGACGCTATCAGGTTGCCCGGGAAGTCCACCGTTTTGATATAATAATGCTGTATGTCTATACTAAACGCATGGGCACTTGCGCCCTTGTGTATTGAGGTGGGAGGCTAGTTTCTCGCTCGGCGCCGGCGCCGCTCGGAAACGTCTTTTTTTATACCGATCTCGTTTTATTCAGGTTAACAAGATTTTTCTATTTCTATTTAATAAATAAGTCAAACGTGCGAGTGCTCCGCAATGAGCCAACACTTGGCACTTTCAGGTCATAATAATTAACAACCTTTCATTTTTTAAGCGGGTTTTTTCAGATGAAATCAAATAGAGGATAAAGATTAAGTAAGTACTTATTACCACATTATGAAATTCTTAAAATCGTCCCGATTTTATATTAAAAAACGATTTATGTAGGTAAAGCTAGGATGCTCGTACACGGTTCTAACACGAAATATAAGGTAAATAAATAATTTTCGTGTTAGTCCCGTGTACCAATATTTTAAGAATGTGTACTTATACAAAGCGCGAGAGTGTTATAAAGCTAGGATGATGAAGATGACATCATTAATCTTTAAGTTTGACCGAAAATCAATAGACTACCTCTAGCTCTACTGTCGTCTGTCGTGCAAGTTAAAATGGGGAACGAACGAACCATGGTGGGACCATGGGGAAAAATAAACTACCCGTAGACCCACTGGCGAACACTGTTTAGAAGGGTGGATCAACGGGTAAAAAAAATACCCGTGGTCCCCCTGTGGTGCAAAAGCTGTGGTACCACGGGTAAAATACGGTTAAAATCGATGTATTGCGCAATAACTGCTCATTTTTAGCACTCATATATGTGTCGAGCTATAGTACAAGCGCATGTAACATTTCCTTGCATCTGGCATGAAAGCGCGCCTTATTACATATCTGTCTGAGTGCGTACCGTATTAATATCATCTGTGATGCAATGTTCCGCACTGCACTGATCGCAAACTGCACATATCCGCTAGTTGTATTAATGGTGGTATAAAAGGGCAGAGGCAAGTTGGAAGGTCAGATGGCAGTCGCTTCTATAAAAACTAGTGCCTACGCCAATTCTTGGGATTAGCTAGCGGACCCCGGACATCCTTCAGGATTCAACTGTACTGGGATAACGCTAGGATGAAAATGAAAAGGGCAACGACATGAATGTGTATGTCGGATGTGTTGCCGAGTCAGCTGGTTTACAAAACATGTCCGCTCCGTAAGAAATGGATGCTGGCTATGGAGTGTGGGTAGACCACAAATAAAACTCGCAGCACGTCAGTTTATCCTTGAAAATGGTGCTTGCAACAGTGCCTAAATGTTGGAAACTCACAAACACACACAGGATTCGATAGCAAAGGGAGAGAAAACCAAACAAAGCAGCTGTTTGTGCAAAAACGTAATAAGAACTCCAGTTAACAAATTACCACTGACAAATAGGAACATGAATATACTTATAGACAATAGATACATTAACCAAATAGGTACGAAACCTCCACAAGTAGTATAAGATTACACGGTAAATAATTCATTTTAACAGTAATTCTAATGTAAGGACCATGTTAGCTTGAAATTTTATATGTACATGTATGTAAAATAGCAAGCTATTGAGTAAGATTCAGAAGGAATCGCGCGAACCGGGAACGAAGTTCGTTCGAGCATATCCCTCTGTGTTGTGCATTTGCATATCCATGAAGGCACTATCACCCAACGCAATCGTATGCTAAACAAGAGCGACGACTTAACACTTTCCACATGCGCTGGCTACGTAACATCTTAGGCATTACTTGGAAGGAAAAGGTTACCAATCAGAGGATTCTTGACACAGCGCAGCTGCCCAGCTTGTGTGCTCTTCTCAAGCAGCAGAGATCCTCTCGTATACCTCGCCGTGTTATGCTTGGCGCTATAGCTAACGCTAGGAGAAACGTTGGGAGTCCGATGCTGCGCTTTAAGGACTGCGCTAAGCGTGATATGGCGTGCTTTCGAATAAACAATCAGGCTTGGGAATCACTTGCCGTTGATAGAGACGGGTGGCGCGAACGCGTTGTGGACGGCAGAAAGTTGTGTGATGAAGCCTGGTTTGACAAAAGGTTGCGCAGACCGCTGACATCAAATTCGAACTACAGTTTCTGACGTCAACCTTTACTGCAATAACTGTGGAAGATCGTACCATTCCCGCATTGGTTTATACAGTCACCAAAAACGGTGTACAGAAAATGCACAGCAATGCTTAACTCGTCTGCAATAGACATAAAGGCATATGATGATGATGATGACTTCTCTTAATGATCAGTTAGGCAGGTGCGTTATAGCAAGATACCTAATGGTTCTCCCACACTGGCTGTTATAAATGTTATATAACAGCAACTATCTCTCTTCGACATCCATATCTGTTACATAGCCTTATCCTTGTTACACTGTGTTATATAATATTTATAACAGCCAGTCTGGGAACACTATACTCGTAACACTCCACTTCGCTCTAACTACCAAAGACTTTGGGATTACTCCAACTGATACTACCTCTTCTATTAAAACGCACGTTGCAACTAACTAAAGGTATAAGTTATGTACCTACACAATTGCATTCAATTAACATCCTATCAATAATTACGAGTAATCTTCCACAAGAGCAGTGTGGAACAAGACACCACAGTAATTGATATTTACTTATTTATAGCTTGTTGTTCGGTCGGTACTTGTTCTACAGGATGTATTGATACTCAGTCAAACTCAGTAGATACAACATAACATAGCTTCATATTTACGCCGGACATTTGATTGTGTTCATATCATATGTAACAAGATTCTGCGTATCAGTGTCAACCAAGAGAAAGCCTCAAGAAGACTTCGTCAGCCCGAAGAACGGACAGCTGACTTGCCGAATGGCAGGTGGATTTGGGTCCCACCACCAGAGCGACTGGCAGGTCGGCCGAATTATCAGAATATGAAAACCTGTAGTACATATTTATCGTTATCAAAAAAACCGGCCAAGTGCGAGTCGGAATCGCGCACGAAGGGTTCCATACCAGAAAAAAGGCTAAAGGCTGGTGCCATTAAACACTCGTTTTAATGAGTTTTTTTTTTGTATTGGTTGTTTTAGCGGCAACTACTCTGTTGTATAGGAGCTCCCATTAATTATTATTATTATTTTGATTTTAATATTTCTTGTTGTAGCCACAATAAAAATACATAATCTGTGCAAATTTCAAGTGTCTAGGTACGGTTCTTGAGATCTAGCTCTGCGAGTAGTAGCCACGAAAAAGGGCTAAAATATCACTTTTTTTGTATGGGAGCCTCCCTTAATTATTATTATTATTTTGTTTTTAGTATTTGCTGTTATAGCGGCAACCGAAATACACAATCAGTGAAAATTTCAAATGTCTAGCTATTACGGTTCTTGAGATACAGCCTGGTGTCAGATGGACGGACAGACGGACAGCGAAGTGAAGGAATAGGGTCCCGTGTTTACCCTTTGGGTACGGAACCCTAAAAACTACTCAATCTAGATTATGTACTTACTCGTATATTTGTAAATAGAGTATAAATATGATGAAACGTTGAATAGAATATAGAACGGCTTTCTGACGTGCTTCTCTTTTCTTCTTCGTCGTTGCCTCACATGATGATAAAGGTGTCAATTTTGTGTAACAACTAGAATGATTACCCTAGTCACGAAATTAAAAAAAACACTGATTCAATGTTAAAACTAGTTTTACTTCACAACATACCTAGTTTAGTAGAATTTTTATGTAATTTAACATAACTGCGAGACTCATAGGAGAGATTGTAAACGCAGCAACCATAATATCTCCCATACATGTAATATCATAACTAATCATCAAAGGGTCCGAGGTTAATGACCCTTATGTGGGTTAAGAGGCCTTTGATTACCCAGCCCACTTAATTCTTCAAAATGTCTTAACCGCCACTTAAATGCATAACAGATACGTCCTTTAGTCCGAGTCGCGGTATTGTCCTCTCGATGGCTTTCCGGTAATCACATGCGCATATCAAGCCTTAATCTTAAATACGTCATATCTTATTCTATGTAGTGCGAAATAAAACTGTAGTTCATGATAATAGAGTCTATTTTAATTTGCAATTAGTGTGATAGGAGTTTTTGTAGTTTAAATGTTTGGTGAAATCGTGTTTACTATTAGGATTGAACCCTTGGTAGAACGACTTTGAATGTACATTTAGAACATTTATAGATTTAATCCAAAAGGGTCACATTATTAAAAGGTTTTGTTTGATTATGTATGACGGGGGCTACATCAAATAGATTAAGATCCATCTAAGATACATTTCGTTAGACGACCATTTTAAAAGTAAACATTTTTTTAACAAAGAAACACCGACTCGAAACATTGCCAGATCCCATCCTCCTGCTAGATCCTATCGTCCTGCTAGATCCCACCCTCCTGCTATATAATTTGGGGAGTTCCCTCGATTTTTCCAAGATCCCGTCATCAAACATACACTTTTAAACAAAATATTCCGACGAATTGAGAACCTCGTCCTTTTTTGAAGTCTGTTAAAAATAGGCTGAATGCACCAGTGAAGTATGGTCATTAGTCACCTTTAGAGTTTAACAGTAACTTCATAGTTTACTGCAGCATAAACGCATATTGCTTGTATATGCTAAACCGAACGTGTATATATAATAGGGTATTTCTTTCAATAAAGTTTCACTACTTATATACTTGGATCTTGAGTATTCAATTATCTCCGACGCAACCCTGCAACCCTGCTACCCCAAAACGACTACATATATCTCACCAGGAACGCAATGCCATAAAAAAAGTAAAAGTTACCTATTCTTCAATTTAGGCATATTATATTATATGCCCCTTTAGCCTAGTTGGTACAGTCAGCATCAAAAGCAGCTACGTAAAGTAGCTAGCTTTTGACCCGTTCATATGAACGGGTCAAAAGCTCTTATTCCCATGTAATAAAGACTTTTGAACTTTTAAAATGCGTAGCTAATTTTGATCCTGACTGTCCCTGCCTACGAAGCTGGTGGTCCCGGGTTCGGATCCCGATCGGGGCATTTATTTGTGTGTGGACCGCAAATACTCGAAACCTGAGTCGTGGCTGTTTTCTATCTATATAAGTTACGTTACGTATATCGTCGTCTAGTACCCATAGCAGAAGCTTTGCTTAGTTTGGAACTACATAGGTCCATTTAATAATAATAATAAGACATATTTATACCTATTACGTACCTAGTATTTCCAGGAACATTTTTGTTGTCATGAACTTTTATTTTTTATTTATACATTGTGACAGAATAGTCAAGCTAGCTTAGTGCTACTCGTTAATTGTGATTTAAAAAGGGGGCCTCTACATACAGTATTTTATATTTTAATATATATCGTTAAATTAAGTAAAATAATCACTGCTTATACAGGGTGATTTTGGGGTCGTGATCCGGAATGATTGCACATGGTCAAGAATTCAAAGTAGACAACGTCACAGTCCGTATGACGGTATATAACTCAAATAATTCTCTTTTTTGTTCAAATTTTAATGGGAAATAATGTTTTCATATAACTTGGTCACCCTACCCCACTGTCAATTCTATATATTTTATGCAACCAGCTTTTAAAGGCGTAAACAAGCCTGTATAAAGTAACTTTATAAGCTATGTAAAATGTATATATACTGTTGTACTTACAATGTATTACTTGCTTATGATAAATAAAGACTTTTTACAAACAAACAAACTGTCAATTCTCCATACTATCTGTCAAAGAGAGTAGGGTAACCATGTTTTTTGTGATTTTGTATTTTTGACATCTAAATAAATTAAAAGTGAAATGCGTTTTCTTTCGCGTCACTACAATTTTGTTGAAATGGCTAACAGATACCAAGTCTGAAAACTGATTCTTGATCCACGACCCCGAAATCACCCTGTACACACATCTTGGAGAGTGTTGTAATATTTTGATTTTTACTAATAAAATAATACCAGAACTGCTGCGACAACAATTTATTTTTTAGTACACTTAAGTTCTAGTTACCGACACTGTAGTATGTCTAGGTTAATATTAAATACAATTTGGATCAGATATGTGCAATTGATCCTTGCTAAACCTAAAAAGCAAGCTGAGCAAGGACTTTCTGCCTTCTCGATTTATTTTTTTACTTTACATATACTTGTCCAAGAGTAAAGACTTTTCTTTTTTATTATAACATTTAATAATAATGAAAAGAAAGAAAGTCCAGTAGCTACATCTACACCAATCCGCCGAGTCAAAACATTCGACTCGAACCGTGTGACAGTGACAGCCAGGTTTGACAGCCGTCAAAGTCTGACAACCAACAACACAGTGTGCACTGAAATTAAACGACTTAATTCCGCCTTTCCCGTACCATCACCGGACGTCCAGACGTGGTCAGCGGTTGCATCCTTACGTTGTCAGTCTACCATTTATTCGAACGAAGCGATTCGCTTCATCTTTCCTAATGCGAACAGCTAAGGAGTGGAATTTGCTGCCGTCGTATGTATTTCCTGATACATACAATCTGGGTCTCTTCAAGACATGAGTGAATAGGCTATTACTGAACCGGTGAGCAACATCTTAGGCCTTGTCATCGCTTTCCATCAGGTGAGAGTCTGGCTAATCGCTGGTCAATCAATCATTAAAAAAAAACAATTATTTACGAGCGGAGTTTTTAGGAACGTACGGAATATCATTTGACATTTATTGTTAGCTTTTTGCTGAAGGAAAACATTGTGAGGGAACCTACATTTGCGAAGAAATTCAAAGGTGTATGTGAAGTCAAGGGGCTTGCAATGGGTGGAGCGCGCCGCGTTAATAACCTAACGCTCGAAATCCCCGAAACTAGCTGTCAGTCGCGGGCCGTCGCCGACCGGTCCGAGCGTTTACGTGCCCGTCGTGATCCGCTGCCGCGCGCCGCCGACTTGATCGCGACGAACCGCGCTAACGTATTTTTTTGTGTAATTAAAAAAAAACACGATGAAACCTATAACCGGCACCACATGTTCTGTATATGGTTGTTTAAATACCCGAAGGAACGTTGGTGTGTTTTTTTTTCAATTACCTACAAATTGTGAACGGTAAGTTTTTCTTTTAGTTTGGTATATGTAATAATAAGTACTTATTTAGTATAACTTTGGTGTTTAAAATTATCAAGTTGTAAGTTACAATGTACAACAACAATACAAATGAATACGATACGAACCACCTGGTTACTTTGTTAGGTACATTTCCGCCGATTTACTTACGTGTATTAAGTACCTACTGTAATTTTATTCAAAATGAAACACGCGTTATTCAATTTATTTTACTTGATTAGCTACATAATAGTTGTCCTATTTAGATAGTTCTTTGTCCATTATTGTGTTGTGGCCATATCATTTGAAACACGGACAAAGTGTAGGTACCTATACCTGAGAAACTTAAGAAGATGACCTGTCCTGTTGCATGTGCTGTGTTGATTTGTATGTCCGACAAAACCTGTTGGTTGATGATTTGAAATGTTTTTTTTTGAGAGATGAAGGGGGAATGGTAATTTTTTGGCTCTTTTCTTAAATAATTTCTAAATAATTATATTAAAATGTCAAAAAAAAATTGAGATGCACACAATGAGCTCTTCCATATGTAACACGATATTATGTATTTTGATGATTGTCTCCCAATATTATGTAGTTTGAAGGTACTTCCCCTACACGTAAAATGAGGATGCATTTTTTTTCTTGCAAAACCCACCGTGCTTGGTAACGTTAGATGGTTCGTTAAAAAAATATGAGATTTATTAAATGACTAGCTGTTGCCCGCGACTTCGTCCGCGTTCTCGCTCCTATTGGTCGCAAGGTGATGTTATATAGCCTAAAGCCTTCCTCAATAAATGGACTATCCAACAGAAAAATAATTTACAATTCTAACCAGTAGTTCCTAAGATTAGCGCGTTCAAACAAACAAACAAACTCTTCAGCTTTATAATAGTATAGATTACGTTATTCGTTTGCGTGATATCTATACTATAATATTATAAAGCTGAAGAGTTTGTTTGTTTGTTTGGACGCGCTAATCTCAGGAACTACTGGTTCGAATTGAAAAATTGTTTTTGTGTTGGATAGCCCATTTATCGAGGAAGGCTATATAACATCACGCTGCGACCAATAGGAGACGCGGACGAAGTCGCGTGCAACAGCTAGTAATTTATAAAATGTCAATTTTTGTTAGAGTTAGGTGTCCCCCTCAACCACCCCCAACCCTCCATATCTTCTCCACAAGCAAGAGAATATGTGGAAAAAACATGGTAGTAGTATAGGTATACAATAAAAACTAAAAGCTATCACTGGGCCATGAACGCTCTATTGATGTGAAGTAACATGTACTTCATTAATCATTAATTTCGGTTCACTGTACTTAAGCGACATCTGGTGAGGTAGAACATGTTTTGCCTCATTGAAGTATTTTTGGCGTGACAACCCTAGGGCTACACGTGCCGCGCGTGAATGAATACAAGTTATGGGATAGACAGAGATGCAGAGAGTAGGCACGGTTCTTATGCCTAAACGCCGTTTTTGTTAGGAAGTGAAATTTCTGTACTTGTACTATTCCTTATTCTGTGGTGAAGTCCCCAACCAGCACTGGGCCAGCGTGGGGACAACTGCCCGTTCCCTCTCATTTATGAGAGGAGGTTTGTGCCCATCATCATCATCATCATCATGTCAGCCGAAAGACGTCCACTGCTGGACATAGGCCTCCCCTAAAGACTTCCACAATGACCGATCCTGCGCCACCCGCATCCAGCGGACACCCGCGACCTTCACCAGGTCATCAGTCCACCGTGTGGGGGGCCTGCCCACGCTACGCCTTCCGGTACGTGGCCGCCACTCGAGAACCTTTCCGCCCCAACGGCCATCGGTTCTACGTGCTATGTGCCCCGCCCACTGCCACTTAAGTTTAGCGATTCGGAGGGCTATATCGGTCACTTTGGTTCTGCTGCGGATGGCCTCATTCCTGATGCGATCACGCAGAGAAACTCCCAACATAGCTCTCTCCATTGCCCTTTGGGTGACTTTGAGCCTTCTTATGAGGCCCATAGTAAGCGACCACGTTTCAGTGCCATATGTCATCACTGGCAACACACACTGGTCAAAAACTTTTGTCTTGAGACACTGTGGAATATTGGACGAAAAGATGTGCCGTAGCTTCCCGAACGTGCCCCAGCCGAGTCGGATTCGACGATTAACCTCTTTCTCGAAGTTGGACCTACCTAACTGGACAGTCTGTCCTAGGTATATGTAATCGTCTACAACTTCGAGCGTAAAGTGTCCGATTGTTAAAGGAGTTGGTGCGACATGGACATTTGACATGATCTTCGTCTTGTCCATGTTCATCCTTAGACCAACTCGCTCGGAGGCTTTACTGAGGTCATTGAGCATTGTACTTAAATCCTCCATGGTCTCAGCCAAGACAACTATATCGTCAGCAAACCGAAGGTGAGTGAGGTAGTCGCCGTTTATGTTGATGCCCATCCTTCTCCAGTCCAGAGTCTTGAAAACATCCTCCAGTGCAGCGGAGAACAGTTTAGGAGAAATAACATCTCCTTGCCTGACTCCCCGCTGCAACGGAATAGGTTTTGAGTTCTGGTCCTGGAGTCGGACTGACATAGTGGCATTCTCGTACAAACACTTCAGCACTTCGATATAGCGGTAGTCCACTTGGCACCGTTGGAGAGATTGTAGTACAGCCCACGTTTCAATCGAATCAAAGGCTTTCTCGTAGTCCACGAACGCTAAACAGAGGCGCAGGTTATACTCTTCAGTCTTCTGTATAACCTGACGGAGCGTATGGATGTGGTCTACGGTGCTAAAGCCTCTTCGGAAACCGGCTTGTTCGGGAGGCTGGAAGTCATCTAGCCTGCATGCGAGACGGTTCGTAATGACTCTTGAAAACAGCTTATAGACATGGCTCAGAAGTGAGATGGGTCGGTAGTTCTTCAGTAAGGAGTTGTCACCCTTTTTGAAGAACAGCACCACCACACCTCTGTTCCATGCCTTTGGAGTTTTCCCTTCCAGTAAGACGGAGTCGAACAACTTCTGAAGGGCCCTAAGGACCGGTTTTCCACCCGCCTTCAGGAGTTCCGCTGTAATTCCGTCTTCACCGGGTGCCCTGTTGTTCCTCAGCTGCTTAAGAGCCATTCTAATCTCGTACAGACTGATGTCCGGGATATCTTCGGTATAGTGCCGGGTTAATCTAGCTCTAGGGTCTTCCGCCAGACCAACTTCGGGTCTGCTAGTTGACGTGTATAGCTGTCCATAAAAGCACTCTATCTCACTCAGAAGCTCAGGTTTGGACGAAACGATTCTACCATCTTCAGTTTTTAATCTGGCGAGCTGGCTCTGCCCAATAGACAGATCTCTTGAGAAAACTTTAGAGCCCTTATTCTGCTCGATGGCCTCTTCAATACGATTTGTATTGAATTGGCGCAGATCGCGGGTAATGGACTTAGAGATCTGTTTATTGAGCTGCCTGTATAATTTCGCATCGGCTGAAGACTGCAGAATCATCTCATTCCTTTCCTCGATGAGCCTCTGAGTGGAGATAGAAAGCCTTTTGGCTCTTGGAGTTCGTTGGGCCTTAAAGAACTTAGACCCAATGCTATGGACAGCTTCCACAAACCCGTCGTTGAATTCGTCCACATCGCCGCCTAGACAATCGAAACGGTTTTGGAGTTCCAGCTGAAAGCTCTCGGGGTTTTGGATTTGGACTGCTGCTGGACGGAGCGTGGACTTCATCAGTCGAGAGCGCTCTAGCTTGACGCATATATTCAATGTGCCTCTTACCAGACGATGATCACTTCCGGTTTTAACCGTATTGATCACAGAGACATCATTGAATATATGCCTCTTCGTTGACATGATGAAGTCAATCTCGTTTTTTGTTGCACCGTCGGGACTCATCCAGGTCCACTTCCTGTGCTCGCGTTTCTTGAAGAAGGAGTTCATCATGTAGAGTCCCTCCTTCTCCAAGAAACCAGCCAGTAGTTGGTCCCGGTGGTTCCGACTTCCAACTCCAAATTGCCCCACTCTCGGCTCTTCGCCGTCTCTCTTGCCCAGTTTCGCGTTGAAATCCCCCATAACAACGGTGAAGTAGGTTTTGGAACTATGCATGACCTTTGATATATCCTCATACATAGCCTCCACCTCGTCGTCGGAGTGTGCCGAGGTCGGCGCGTACACCTGTATGACCGTCAACGAGTACCTCTCGGATACTCTGAGTATAAGGTACGCCACCCTAGCCAACACACTCTCGATCTTCACCACGTTGTTCACGAGGGATTTGTGGACGATAAACCCGACACCTCCCTGGGACTGTTGGTCGCCCTCCCGGAAATAGAGCAAGTTGCCGGACTTCAGGGTTATCGTGTCCTCCCCCTCTCTTCGGACTTCAGATAACCCTACGATATCCCAACGCAACCTGCTCAATCCTTCCTCCAGTTCCGCTATCTTTTCGTCGGTCCGCAGTGTTCGTGTGTTGTATGTTGCCAGGGCCAGAAGTCGTCGGTGGAGGTAGCCGGATCTTAACCGGAGATTCTTAGCACCCCTGGCCCCGCTAGTACCCTGGCCGCTACCAAAACCAGGGCACCGGGGGCCGCCGGAACCTCGGGGCCGTGGCCTTTGTGTCATTTTCATAGGGGGTAAATGCCATAATCGCCACGCTTGGCATGCGGGTTGGCGATCGCAGTGTCTCCACCGCACTCCAGGGATGCTGCTGCCCATCCTCCGGTGGTCTTGGTCGTAGTTTTAGGACATACCCGGGTCCATCAGTGGGAAGAATATAGGCTGAGGATGATATTGATGATGATTATACCTACATTGTGTCTGGACCAAATGATTTGTTAGCTGTTCGTTACTGCACGCACAACAAAATGTCGCTGTTTATCCAGTCGTATGGTCAAATCCGCAGTTTAATTTTATAATGAAAGGGAAACTAAAAAAAGTTGTGCTCTGAGCAGGATTCAAACCTGCGACATATGTAGGTACGCCTCCCTAAGGCATCGTTAGAGGGAATTAATTATAATTTGAAGGTGAATACTCATTTGGTCAAAATCGGACCAGCTTATTTTGTATACGCGCGCGAAGTCACGGGCAAAAAGAGTATAATTATGTTTGAAGCGCCGCAACATCGTTCTAAATTACCCTTTGTTTCTAAACAAACAGACCAATGAAGTTAATTAACAATACTAATTGACCATAACCGATCAAATTAATATCACAGCGGGCGGCCGTCGGGGCGAGACCGTCACGGTCATAGGGGTAACGTCACCACACCACACATCCTCCTAGCGTTATTCCCAGTACATTTGCATCCTGAAGGATGCCTGGGGTCCACTACCTAATCCCAAGAATTGGCGTAGGCACTAGTTTTTACGGAAGCGACTGCCATCTGACCTTCCAACCCAAGGAGGAAACTAGACCTTATTGGGATAAGGCTTGTCAAGTGAGTGGGCAACTTGACTGTTAGAAGTTCTCAAGCCGCCCGGAGGCCTCTAACTTGGCTTAACGACTGCTATCATAGACAACAACCGGGATCAACGGCTTAACGTGCCTTCTTAAGCACGGGAGCGCTTAGTTAGTAACCACTCAAAGCGATCACCCATCCAAGGACTGACCTCGCCCGACATTGCTTAACCACGCATACCGCACGCGGTACGCGGGCGCCGCTGAGCCACGAACGCTCCATCACCACACCACACAACTTAACCGATTAAAAAAAAACAAATTACTCCCGAGTGTCGTGTGTGAGTGTGACTTGAGCGCCGAGGTTTTAAATAGTAGACAGATAACATAGGATAATAAGGATATTATAACCGCTCACCACGTCTGGACGTCTGGTGATGGTATGGGAATGGCGGAATTTAGTCATGTAATTCCTATACACACTTTCCGCCGTGTTTAGCCGCCAAGACGAGCCCTGCCATGCCATCGGACGGGTTTGTATGGTTAAAGATGATTCACAGTAGGCCGTTCCGTGTCCGGGCCGGCCCGTTCATTCTAGAGAAACACGCCGCGGCCGTTGCGTTTACTGCCATTGAAAACGGGCCGGCCCGAACATGGAACGGTCTACTGTGAATCATCCTTTATTTGCCGCCGATATAGTATTACGTCCTGAGTCCCATGTACATCATCACCATCCGAGCGTTATCCAAGTACAGCTGCATCCTGAAGGATGCCCGCGGTCCGCTACCTAATCGCAAGAATCGGCGTACAGCACTAATTTTTACGGAAGTGACTGCCATCTGACTTTCCAACCCGAGGGGAAAACTAGAGTTTACGAGGATTAGGTAACTTGACTATATAAGAAGTTCTTAAGCCTCCCGAAGGTCTCTAACTCGGATTAATGACTGCTGCCATAGACAGCAGCCAGGATCAACAGCTTAAAGCAAGGGAACGTTCAGTTATTAACCACTCGAATCGGTCACCCATCCAAGAATTGAACCACGGCCGGCGTTGCTTAATCTCGCATACCGCTGGGCCATTAGCGCTCTTGAGTCACACAATTGTTTTGGGTCGTTTGATTTTGGACCAACGAACCGTTTGCGGTTCGTTCAATTTCCACTGTATTTCTTTTGTATTTGTTTTTCAGGGGGTTAAAAATAGAGGTAAAATGGCGACCTAGGCTGAGCATAGAAGTATAAATAATGAGATGACGTAACATATAAGGAATCCCATTAATTCTATCAGATTCTAAGCCATACGGGGAAGAATGTCCTGCGATAATCGTATTCAAGTCTGTCCTAGGGCACGGAACAATTAATTACAGTTAGTTGACTAAGGTGCCTTCCTGACTTGTCGATGCGGGGGCGTTACGATATGAGAAAACTTTCAGCTGTCAGTGTCAACCGATACTAATGCAGTACTGCCCCACTTCTGCGCATGGTATTACTACTGCGCAAACGTATTACTGACTGTATTTCGTCAAGTGAGGAAATCTCACATCGGTAAATTCACGTCAAAGAGCAACATGCCTATGACATATCGCTCCCGCCCCGTCAAATCAGGAAGTCGCCTTATACAGCTATTACAGCGAAGTGGAATTTGCTGCCGTCGTCTATATTTCCTAATACATATACAATCTGGGTATCTTCAAGGCAAGAGTAGAGTGAATCGGCTATTACTGAACCAGTGAGCAACATCTTAGGCCTTGTCATCCCTTTCCATCAGTGAGACTAGGGTCGATCGCTAGTCAGTCAATAATAAAAAAAAGTTTAATCCGGAATTCGTGGGTCAACCCTAGATCGCACGACTTGTTGTTTTATAAAAAGTTATGTAGATGAAACATCATTTGATATTTAACAATAGCTTTTCGTGATAACACCGTCCTAATCCCACCAGACACTTTTCCCTCTGGATTGGAAGGACAGATGGCAGTCACTTTCGTGAAAGTTACCTATGCAATATCTTGGGAATAGGTGCCAAAGAGGACCCTTTTAGATTGCAATCGGGATAAGAGGTTGTGGATGGGTGGATTTTTTTTTATAGTTGCAAACACAAGAGGTAAAAACTAGTGAGCTGTAGACTCGACCAAAAAAAATCTATATATTTATCGAACTTCCTCACAATTTTACACGAGAATCGGTTAAGAAATGCGAGCTTTGAGGAGAACAAACCATTGAATCTTTATTTAATTTCCAAAAACTGCTTTGAAGCAAAAATTATATATATTTATCGAACCTGCTCGCAAAATTTCACGATTATCGTTTGAGAAATGCGACCTGTAGAGGAGAATAACTGGAAATCCGGACATACGAAATCAGTTTTATCGGAGCTGAAGCGGGAGACCTTCGTTTCACTCGGTCAATTCAATAAAGTGGCTATTAAAGCCACAAAACTCTCTTATCAGTTTCATTGAGTAAAATACGGAAAATTTTCAAGTGTGGAGGCAAGGCAGCTGTCAAAACGGCCCCTCGTTAATCGATGTCAAACGTCACTTCAGAGCCCCGATTCCGGCATTTTTAGGGTTTCATAGTCAATAGGGAACCCTTCGAATTTCGCCATATTCGTCTCGTCTGCCTGTCTGTTCGCGAATTCCTATTTCCGACTATTTGTATCCGCGACTACATTTAATTAGAAGCTTTCGTGATTTACTGCAACTCACACCACCATGAAATTCGAAATTGATTGATTGAGGCCCGCTGCTAAAACATGAAATAACTTACAAATTATTGTGGTACCGAATGGCACATACTGCTTTTCACATTTTCTATTAGGAAAATAGTAATTATCTCATTCGAGGGCAACAATGACTCTTTTCTGAATAGCAGGTGTGAATATATTTTTACATATTACACTTGCTGAAAAATACGTCCTATAGCTCTTATGTCGGCGGATTAAGACTGCGGTACAGACAGCATCAAAAGCAGCTCCGCATATTAAGGTGTCTCTTATTCCCTTTTAGGGGTCATCCACATATTACGTCACAGCGTTGGAGGGGGGGAGGGGGTTTACTAAACGTGACGGTACATGTTAAAGGGATAGGAAAACATCAATCTAAGATAAGTATTTTTGCAGTTGACCGTACCGTACCAAAACGAACGCGGAATTGTCCCAGACTCCCAGTAAATTCTGATTCGGAGAGCTTAGCGCGCTCCGAATCCGCTGTGAACAATCTCGAGGGTAGATATGATTACGGTTTTGTGATATCCATGTGTGAAAACGTTTCCGATCTAACAATAGGTAATGAAAATTGTCATATCAAAGCTGAAACAATAAAAATAACAAAGCGTTTTATTGTAAAATGTAGTTTCTGCGACACTACGCTGTGTAACAAGCCTGCGTCGTGAATATATTAGTATAATGCGGCTTTTCAATGTAAATATTATTTAATCTGCCCGATGTCGGTGCTATATCGTGACCGTGGACTTTCCTTTGTTTGTGGCGTTTTTCATTCGAAAAGTTGTTACTGTTTTCATCTATAATAATATAGAAGATGTACAGTATGTAACCAAACTTAAGGCAAATAAATGTACCACATGATTTTTAGATCATTAGTTTGATAACTACCTGATTTATTGTATTCCAGTAACTTTTACCGTGGGCTGAAAATAAAACACAATGTAATCAATCATTAAGTATAATCTCCTGTATTATTTGTTTACCATCTCATCAATGAAAATAACGATATAAGCCGAAATGTCACAATTTCAAAAATAAATGACGTTTAGGATCTTCACCCTCACAGAATGTCACAGAATAATTTTAACCGATTTGCAAATAACAAGTGCTAACACAAAACTAAGATTTTTAATAATTAAATGTAAAAAAATTGCTGCAAAGGCCTCGTCAGTCCCCGCGTACTTGTACAAGTACAAAATAACGATAGTACTTCAGACCTGTCATTTTAACTGCATAGAATATACTTCACCAAGACAAATCAACGATGCGCTAAATACCATAGACGTAATGAATAAAACAGGTGGCAAGAATTTAATACAAAATCGAATATGTCACGTCTGGGACTGAAGTTAGTTAGTCTAGTTTTCGTCTTAGTTTGTACTTGTGGTAATACACTGGGTATTTGCGACTTTAGTATAGTTGAAAAACAGGCCTTACGAGGTTAAAGCTTTGCTTCAGGATCAGATACATACTGTAAATCTCTTCTTTTACGCACCTCAAAGAAGACAATACAGAGCTTAAAGCAGAGGTAAACAACAGGCGGTCACATCGCTAAAGAGCGATCTCTTCTAGATAACCTTATCATGACCACCGAGTATATCAATGTTCTACGAATGAAGGTTAAGAGGGCGCAGTACGATCGGTGTGAATCGGTTCTCCATACAAACGTATTTACGCTCTCATTTTAAAACGCCATACTAGAATAGCATGAAACTTTGTATAAACAATGGGATCCGGCATATCTTGGTCAGAAATTAGTTTTTGTTGCTAGAAATTGAAAAAGAAAAAAAACACAGCGGTTTTTTGAGTTTTTTACGGCTTGTATGAAAACCTTAATAATCGCTGTATTTTTTTCGCCATTATAATTTTTTGCAACAGAAACTAATTTCCGCCCTAGACAAGCTGGGTCCCATTGTGTATACAAAGTTTCATGTTATTCTAGCATGGCGTTTTATAATGAGAGCATAAATACGTTTGTATGGAGAACCAAACGTACTGCGCCCTCTTAACCATTCTCCGCACGAACAATGTTCGCAGTATTCGCACAAATCAGTAGTCGCAAATTTGTGTGACGGTTAATCATACTTCGCACAAATTATTTGTCGCTGAAATGGCCTGTCGCTAATCTGAGTATCGCTTATTCATACTTCGCACAAACCACGTGCCGCACAAATGCCCTGTCGCTAATCTGAGTGTCGCCGAGTCATACTTATCATAAACGACATGTCGCACAAATGACATGTCGCAATACCGTGCATCGCTTACTCATACGTCGCACAAACGATGTGTCGCACACTCGGTGTCGCACATCTGTAATAATCCCTTTAAAATGAGAGCATAAATACGTTTGTATGGAGAACCAAGCGTACTGCGCCCTCTTAAAACGCACAGAGCGGGCGCGGCGCGGTGCGGCGCGGAGGCGGTTTTGCATTTTTGATCTTTCCAAAACTATCGCCTGTCACTGTCATTACTGCTTCAAATGTCACACACGCCGCCTCCGCTCTACTGTGCTACCAAATGCTGAGCGGATTTTTTGGTACGACCTCCCCCGGACCGCGATCGCTTCACCAAGCCAAACTCTGTGCGTTTCATGCTTTAGGTGGGGCTCTGACGCAGACGATACGTAAGAGGCGAACCCTTACCGTAAATAGGTAAGAAATTGTGCTAATATTGGTATTGCGAAGGTTTATGCCCGTATTTTTCCGAAGCAGCGGCCTGGGGATAAATAATTAGGTATTTGTATACAACGACGGTGGCAAACAAGCGTGGTGATAAGCAGACACCGTAGCCTGCGGATCCAGAAGAATCACAGATGTTACCGACCGTTTATATTGAGGTATCTTTATTATGTTGACAGCAAATACAGCTAGAGAACACAGCGCATCCTCGAGAGCTATAGCGACCTTACTTACCACTAGGAATACAACACCACATACCTCAGAGTAAGTAAGTAGTGTTGTTATTGCGGCAACGGACTTCTGTAGGGTGGAGGTACATCCCCAGTTTAACACACAAAACAAACACTTATTTCAAGAGCATATTATAAGATAAACGATTACGTCATGGATAAGGATATTTGGCAGTGATAGCGTCCTGCACGGGTAATCTATCGCGAAAATATGTTTTCTACTGTAGCATTGTTATTTAAGTTATTTTTCTCAAACATGCAATGAAATATTGATGTTATGTTCCTTATAATAGGCTGCGAAGTATGACGTTTCAGGTGCGGCAGGAAAAGAGGTCGTTAATGTAATTTCATAGAAAAGTTGCGGGCCTAGGCCGGCAAAGTCCTCTTTTTTTAATTTTCATTCCACATAAATTTGTGGCACAGGTATCATGACATTCGGCCACTATACGTATTAAAAATAAAACCTTGATTTTTTGTTGTTTATTTCATTGCATGTTTGAGAAAAGCACTATATATACCTCGACGGGAAATATGGGGTTGCCCGCCTGAGACCTATCCGACCTCGCTTCGCTCGGCCGTCTATATGTCTTCGGCCGGCAACTCCTTTCGTCCCGGCCTCTGTAGTAATGTACTATTGTAGTAGCTGACACTGTAATTTTATATTTAACTATATACAATGTATATTGTTTTGAAAAAATGACACCTCGCCAAGTTTCTTACGCCGGTTCTTCTCGTGGCAGAGGTATATTTTTCCGAACCGGTTGTAGTTTAATGACGTTCATAGGTGCATGTAATATGCCTAATTTGAAGAATAAACTACTTTTACTTTTTTTTTTACTGGCGACGTTTCACTGTGGCCTAACACTTTTTAACCGACTTCAAGATTTCAAAGGAGGAGGTTATCAATTCGGTTGTATGTTTTTTTTTTTTTTTTTTTTAATGTTTGTTACTCCATAACTCCGTCATTTCTTAACCGATTTGGAAAATTCTTTTTTTGATTGTAAGTATATATATCCAAGTTGGTCCCGTTTTTATCAAAACGCAGTTCTGATGATGGGATCCATGAGGAATTGAGGAAACTCCTCAAATCTTTAAGGCAAACATATAGTGATTTTTGTGTTTTTATCAGCAAGTCAAGCATTTTCATCCAAAAATGTGACATTGGATGAAGTGGAACTGCTGATGATGATCAGAACAGAACTCTTCAACGACGAAAAGTTCACGTTTGGCGATTTGTCCTCCTAGCTGTGTTTGTTAAGCAAGTTCTATTTTCACGATAAATTTTTGTCATGCTCGATTTCTGATGATGGGATCCATGAGGAATTGAGGGAACTCCTCAAATCTTAAAGGCAAACATATAGTGATTTTTGTGTTTTTATCAACAAATCGAGCATTTTCATACAAAAATGTGACATTTGATGAAGTGGAACTGCTGATGATGATCAGAACAGAACTCTTCAACGACGAAAAGTTCACGTTTGGCGATTTGTCCTCCTAGCTGCGTTTGTTAAGCAAGTTCTATTTTCACGATTAATTTTTGTCATGCTCGATTTTTGATGATGGGATCCATGAGGAATCGAGGGAACTCCTCAAATCTTAAAGGCAAACATATAGTGATTTTTGTGTTTTTATCAACAAATCGAGCATTATCATACAAAAATGTGACATTTGATGAAGTGGAACTGCTGATGATGATCAGAACAGAACTCTTCAACGACGAAAAGTTCACGTTTGGCGATTTGTCCTCCTAGCTGCGTTTGTTAAGCAAGTTCTATTTTCACGATTAATTTTTGTCATGCTCGATTTTTGATGATGGGATCCATGAGGAATCGAGGGAACTCCTCAAATCTTAAAGGCAAACATATAGTGATTTTTGTGTTTTTATCAACAAATCGAGCATTATCATACAAAAATGTGACATTTGATGAAGTGGAACTGCTGATGATTATCAGAACAGAACTCTTCAACGACGAAAAGTTCACGTTTGGCGATTTGTCCTTCTAGCTGTGTTTGTTAAACAAGTTCTATTTTCACGATTGATTTTTGTCATGCTCGAGTTCTGATGACGGGATCCATTAGGAATCGAGGGAACTCCTCAAATGTGAAAGGCACACAAATAGTGATTTTAGTATTTTCATGAACTAATCAAGCATTTTCATTCATAAAAGTGACATTTGATGAAGTGGAACTGCTGATGATGATCAGAACGGAACTCTTCAACGACGCGTAGTTCACGTTTGGCGATTTGTTCTCTTCGTTTTGTTTGTAAAGTAAGCAAGGTTTTTCCATGATTCCATGTGGAATTGAGGGTACTTAGTCTTCTACCATTATAAACTTACATTATAGCCATTTTTATTTTATTGTATATCTATCTAAGAGTGCGCCATCTAAGTATAATAATCTTTTACCGGCCTCCCCCATTGAAGTCGGTTTTTTTTTTTCTTAAAAATTATAAATTCTCAATCTCTCTCTCCTCTCTTATTATGTTGTAACGGCTTTAACTAAATATAGTATTTGTACCAAAACATATAATGGTATCCGTAAAGGAGATTTTATAAGAATAAAACCAAGGCTGCATAGGTTTTAAATTAGTGCTCGCACCGAGTGACGAAACCGAATTTCAGCTTTTGTTACAATTTCGGCTGCAACCCAAAGACAACACGATTTTAGACGAAACCTAAAAGAAAGAAATAAGCTGAAACAGAATTTCTGCTTTTGCTTCAGTTTAAAGTAACAAAATTGAAGTGATTCTTTGAAGTCTTAAACAAACATGTTAACCAACAACTGCACTCAAGGTGGTTTTACAGAATATCGATAAAACTAAATTACTCCTAAACGTATGGCCATAAAGAGTATATTTACAGTGCAATATTTAGGTATAATAAATCGCCCTGCCTTTTACTGTGTCGGTTACATTTATTTGAACCGTGAGTAATGTCTCCAAAGCTAACAAAACAAGCTAACATTAGCACAGCACAGACAGACAGACAAAGCCGACAAGGGAACTGCATTAGTCGGACACGGCACCTGCCCACAGGTTTTGTTATTGTGCATTACCCTGCCGACTGTACTAAAGATGGTTAATGTTACTCGTAGCATTTTCGCGAAAACAGATGCATTTATGCATGTAACCTTTGTATATGCCATACGATTTTAAAATAAATTAGTTAACTTACGGCATCTCAGCGTGATCTCGTTAAAAGGTGAACAAAAAAAACTATTATTATGTAGTAGAGGTGGATGTTCTTTTTTTTCTTTATTTTATGTTGTTTGCATCTGTGTCTTCATTCGATAGATTTAAGACAGGATCCCACTGAAAACCAGCGTCATGGCTTGCCGTGACATTATCCTGAGTGGGGCCCTTTTTAGCGTCGTTCGTTTGTTCTTTTCTTCATAAAATGTAATTATTATGCTGTGTACAGACGTTAAATGTATTTTCTTTCTTTCTTTCAAATCCTTGAGACGTATTTGGGAGTAGGCGTTGAACTAACAAAAAAACAGTTTGTTGTTGCGTGCTTTTAATTTTTCCATTTTGTTACCAATTCGTTTTATAATTAACTCGTAGCAACTTATAAATCCAAAGTTCACTGTTCACTATGACGACTCAATAGTTTAATTAACTCAATACAACAAACTCAGCCAACAGCCAGCACAATATAAAAGCAATTTTAATAAATTAGAGCGCGTATTAGAGCAGAAGCCAAACAAAAGGGCCCTCGAGCAAACAAACATGCTCAGCGCAATAACGACCTCATGCCACTCGAGCGGCCTATTCTGACGTAGGGTTTGACGTAATCACATAAATGTTATATCTAGTGATGTACCGTTGTCGGCCACATTGGGAATTGCATATGTTAATGGTAACTTGCAATCTAACATCATATTGCTCAATAATTTTGATATATTCATCATGTCGTAAAAGGCCCAAGCATCTTTCCTCTTCTGTTTTCAATGGTTTCTAACAAGGGCGTCCTTTCCTCGAAAATGTTAAGGTCTTCTTTGTTAGATTTTTCCCGGTCCAGCTAATCTCCATCCGCCAAGCACCACATTTCGAAGGCTTCTAGCCGTTTCCTGTCCTTCTGTGTCATTCTGCACTCGAAATGTACACTTTTATAAGCCTTTTTCTGATTATTGTGGAAGGGAAAGTAGAAGGAATGCAGAAGAGAGGGAGACCAAGAAGAACATTGACCAAATTAAAGAAAAAGTGAACGTTGTGTCGTATCAGGCTGTCAAAAGAAAGGCTGAGGAAAGAAATACAAGAGGCTAGCTCTTAAATACACGATGATGATGATAAATATTGCTCAATTACTCAAAGGATGAGTGTTATGTACCTTTGTACCAATATAACCAAATTTAGCTGTATTTTTTTACCTGTGTTTTGTTTACAATACAGTACTTACATACATACACATACAATAATTTCGCCAACTTTGCCAGTGGCAATAGAATTACTAGTATAGGCAACGGTAAGTACATCAGTAGCTAGCTCAGCTAGCTCACAATTCACATCAGTAGTGGGCACTGACCAATTTGTCAACGGTTCTTCGTTTATCCAAGATAAAAAAGATAAATATCGTGTTTGTTTTAGAAAAAAAAATTGGTTGTTTGTAAAGTAGGTTTACGATCGAGATGTTTACGTGATAACCGCGATCGCGCTCGTGAGGTTTTGGTGTGACACAAGTTTCTGAACATGTCACCCGACTAAAACGATTTTAAAGACGTTATCACGTCAAAAACTATCAGTTCATTCGCTTTAATTTGCACTACTAACGATTTTTCTACTCGATGATCGCTTTAAATGACGTAGAAGCGTCACCAATAGACATTGAAAATTATACATTGTAAAATATTTCAAATATTTTACCCACATATACTTTTTATATTCATCATCATCATCATCATTTCAGCCGAATGACGTCCACTGCTGGACATAGGCCTCCCCCAAAGACTTCCACAATGACCGGTCCTGCGCCACCCGCATCCAGCGGACACCCGCGACCCTTACCAGGTCATCAGTCCACCGTGTGGGGGGCCTGCCCACGCTACGCCTTCCGGTACGTGGTCGCCACTCGAGAACCTTCCCGCCCCAACGGCCATCGGTTCTGCGTGCTATGTGCCCCGCCCACTGCCACTTAAGTTTAGCGATTCGAAGGGCTATATCGGTCACTTTGGTTCTGCTGCGGATGGCCTCATTTCTGATGCGATCACGCAGAGAAACTCCCAGCATAGCCCTCTCCATTGCTCTTTGGGTGACTTTGAGCCTTCTTATGAGGCCCATAGTAAGCAACATAGGAAGCGACGACTTTTTATATTACTCATTTCTTTTACCAAAAACACCTGGACTTCACGCCCCCGCAACACGCTCGAATACCCCCGTGACATGTCAATGTCACCAATCATAATGACAGACACAACGGCGGATATGGCTGACACGTGCTTATAATTTGTTCACCCTTTGTTTGGGGCACGTGCCCCACATTTATTGGAGTTTCTGTGAGAATTTCGATATCGATCGACGGCAATAACTTATTTTGTCAACACGTAAGTATTTTTGGTACAACATGATTACGACGACAAGACTAGCCCCAAGCAAATTTGTTTTCAAACGTATGCGCTTCAAGCACTTGCTAGAACAATCCTAGCAAAAAAGAAATGTTTAGTTATAATCATGTGTCTGTGTAATAAAATAATATAGGTATAAATAATGTGTATGTATGTTTGATTAAGTAAGTATTTTAAAAACATTGTAATTATGTACTTTTCTCTCAGGATTTTCTAACCAAGTTTGTCTCTTTTTAGCCCTATGGTTGGCTGGTAGATCCTCGAGGCATATACCGACATCTGTACTTATTTGCTTTGTGTGATAAAGTTTAAATAAATCAAAAAATTGTTAGTAGTAGCTCGCGTCGAATTCTGAACTTTCTGTGAACTGAGTGTGAAAATTCGATCTTCTTATACAAACCTCCCATCTCGGCAATCCCTTAACCGATTTGGCTAGTGACGCTAGTGTTCATATTTAAAAAAAAAACTTTGGGCCTATTTAATTTGCCTAGCAAGTTTCACGACATGCCAATTTACGATGCTTGACTTATCGTCGAACTAACGTTTATCTATACAGGGTGATTCGGGAGACGTGAGCAAGATCAACACTACAGATTCAGTAGATCATAAGCTACTGCTTCGTGTCACTATTAGTGAAATTAACGTTCATTTATCTTTGGTGTTGAAAACAAAATGTTTTAAATTATTTAAGAAATTCATGGTCACTCTACAATCAGAATAGTTCAGTTAAGTGATACGTGTCAAATTGAATGTCATCTGAGTCCGATTACTTTTGAAATATCGTATCTCACTCAATGTGACAATTTACTTTCTTCGTAATCAAAGTGCTGTCAGAACAGTTAGAGGTTTAGGCTGGGTTGCACCGACTTACGATCACAGACTGATCAACGTTAAATATGGCGCCGGTAGCTGTCATCCCATAGACACTTGTCAATCTTTCCATACATTCAAATTTTAACGAACACAGCTTACGACTACAGACGGTTTGGTGCAACCCAGCCTTAATCTTTATAAACCAGTTGTTGTAGGGTGACCATGATTGTAGAGAATTAAACTTTAACTTAACAAAAATTAAAATACAGGAAAAAGGTATGGGTGTTTCACTTAAATACAATGGTGAACGATTCATTGCCATTTCCTGTGTATGTAGTGTTGGTCCTGCTCACGTCTCCTGAATCGCCCTGTATATATATATATAAACGTAAAAGTCCTGGCATATAATGTACAGTCAGCGTCAGAGCAGCTAGGCAGGCTAGGATACCTAAGTTTCATGCCTTGTAAGTGATAAAGGGGTTAAATTATTACTAACATAACATTGTTAGATATTCGCTAAACACTTTATATTCCTCACACTTAAGGTTTATTTATTTATCGATAGTGTAAATACTTGGAACTGTACAAACTAAATGCATAAGTGCGCGTCAATACGCGCATAATTGACATTGTCAATGGACTGTACTTATATTTATAAAATTCCCCGTCCGCGAATAAAAAGCTAAAACAATGCGGGTTTTCAGAAACAGTCATCTCGGAAATTACTTGTTGCCTATATTATTTTAAAAATGAGAAACCAAGGAAGTTAGTTTCTCCATAAAAATCTTTTGGACACCTTAGAAAAGTTAGATAGCATAGCTAT
Organism: Notocelia uddmanniana; assembly: GCA_905163555.1. NCBI lineage: Eukaryota > Metazoa > Arthropoda > Insecta > Lepidoptera > Tortricidae > Notocelia > Notocelia uddmanniana. Next base: position 22,729,001 of record LR991066.1, read on the forward strand.
TCACTTCACAAGATTACAGGTTCGAGTCCTGTCACGGTCGCCATTAAGTGGGACGCGAGGAAGAGTAGTAGTAAACATGCATCTTAGTTAAGAAGGTCCGTTTATTACTGAACTAGTGCAAGGGTAAAAGTTACTATATCTTTAATTTTCCTGTTCTTTGTATATAAATCCTAGGCTCCATACCAAATTTCAGCTTTCTAGGATATCGGAAAGTACCCCAGAGATTTTGATGAGTGAGACATCGTCGTATTATAGGTATTCATAAAATGTAAAGTATAAAAGCTAGATCAAATAAAAGTAAAGTATAAAAACTTTATGTATTTCATATGTTCCCTTTTTTTTACCACGTAACATGCACGTAACCCAAGCGATAGAACACGCACAAGGAGGCAAAGTTTCTCCTTAAACTTAACGGTTCAATATCGCTCGTGAGTCTGGGATCGTCCACGATTCGCACAGCACGTCTCTGAAGCGAGTCAAAAGGCCCAAGCTGGTATCCAGGTGCTCCCGCCCAGAGGTGACAGCAATACTCCATGTGGGGACGAACTTGCGACGTATATAATATAAGTCTCTGTCCCGGAGTGAAGTACCGCTTCGCTCTATTGAGCACACCTCTTTTTGGATGCCAGCTTGGCCTTGCTTTCTAAGTGGCTTCAAAATTGTACGTCGCTGGAATTGTTGACACCAAGGATCCCAATACTCTCTGAGATGGAGAGGGTTGTGTCCTGGAACCGTAGGGCCACAGTGCATGGGGTTTTCTTAGCGGTGAACGCACATACTCGTGTCTTGGTGGGGTTGAACTGGACCAGATTATCCTGGCCCCACTAAGAGACTGACTAGAGTACTCTCGATTTCGGACACAAGTTGTTCGCGACTCTCTAATACAGATGCACGAGGAATGTTGGCACGGCCCGTATAGTAAGCATCCCCGGTGCTGTCATCCGCATAACAATGGATGCTATCAATAGCCAGCATGTCATTTATATGCAGCAAAAACAGCGTCGGGGATAGCACGGAACCTTGTGGGAAGCCAGCGGAAATGTCCATGCTTTCGGACCAACTGCCGTCTACTACGGCTTTTATGCGTCTAAAAGTAAAAAAGTAAAAAGTAAAAGTAGTTTATTCTTCAAATTAGGCATATTACATGCACCTATGAACGTCAATAAACTACCACCGGTTCGGAAAAATAACCGTCTGCCGGGCAGAAAGCTGGCGATCCATCTGCACAAACCCTCGGGCAGTCCGTACGATGGTAACTTCAACAAAAGACCTCGGTGCTAGACCCGATCGAACACCTTCGCTATGTCGAAGCTGACCGCTAACGCCTCTCCCTGACTCTCAATGGCTGAGGCCCACCGGTGTGTAAGATACACTAGGAGGTCACCAGTCGAACGACCGTGACGAAAACCGTACTGACGGTCGCTGATCAGATCGTGTTCCTCTAGGTATCTTAGGAGCTTTGTGTTGATCACACGCTCCATCAGGTTGGAGAGAAGGGAGGTAATAGCGATAATTGGATGGGTCTGATCTATCGCCCTTTTTAGGCACCAGGTGTACGAGAGCAGTCTTCCACGAAGACGGAACTTGCCTTTTTAAGAGAGCGCGAAAAGTCGCGTAAGGATGGGACACAACTCAAGAGCACAACGTTTGAGCACCACCGCTGGTATGCTGTCCGTCCCGCTCGACTTGTGGACGTTTAGGGACAGCAGCTCCCTCCGGACATCCCTCTGTGAAAAGTTAATTTGCGGCATGGAATACCCACACCGAGGGATAGTGGGAGGTACGGCGCTGCCATCGTCGTCCAAAGTGGAGTTCAAAGCAAAGAGGCTGCACAATAGATCGGCTTTCTCTTTTGCACTGTGGGCCTGATCTCCAGCTGTAGTACGCAGTGGTGGTAAGGACCACTGCCAGAAGTTTCCGATGAAATTGAATTTAGCTCAGGCAATTGGCTCTTGCTTGCATTCACTGAGATGGAATACCCGTCTGGACGTGAGGTCAGCAGAAGGTCCAGGAGAGAGCTGGTATGATCCTCGACGTCTGGTACTCTCGTGGGAGAACGTACCAGTTGCAGGCGTCCATAGGCTGCGGTGACCGCTTACCATCAGGCGGGCCGTACGCCTGTTTGCCACCGACGTGGTATTATAAAAAATACATAAAACGAAGCATTACCTATCAAACTATCATTTTTCTCGTTGCTACTATAAAATAGTATCTCTCTCGTACAATGCTGATTGTATCTACTCAAGAAATGAATGAACGTGCGTTTTGCGTATGTTCAGTAAGCTTTATTGTCGTTCTATATATTTAGAACATCTAAATTGGTACACAAAATCATTTATCAATTTACATTGCCCATCACAATATTGCAAACATTAAACTCATAATTACTTATAAATTTGGACTCTATTGTGTATGACTTAAGTAGGTATCGAACCGCAAAATAAAACAATAGAATAACAACTTTCGCAAATCCGCATCTCATTTATTTACTTCAAGTTAAAGTGTACCGTAATGAAACCGGCGAAAGTTTATATTCGCGTGAAACTGCAACGCTCGATAAGAGACTGCAATTATTTTCCTAATGCAGTCCTGTTTAACTGAAGAACAGAAGGTCTTAAGTGACGTACAATATGAACTAACGATACATCGTTCTGTTAGCTATTTATTTACAACTTACAACCCTCACCGGATGCGCATGCGCACGACAATTGTTCTAAAATAGAACTATCGCAGGATGCATTATCGTTTATCGGTATATTTAGAACTTCCATTAGTATTGTTTTCTTGCAGGGAAAGATTTATGGAGGTTTTTATAAAGTGCTGAGCTCAATTTCAACTAAGTAACTTTAAAAACCAGGGGCTGCTATAAACTGTGTTTTTTTTTCTAATCGCCAGTAACGCGACAGTGCGAGTCGGACTCGCGCACCGAGGGTTCCGTAAAAATATTTTTATTATATGATGTAACTCAGCATTTACGGTTTTCGCTACTTTTCCTTTATCTGTGCTATAAGACGTTGCTTCGTACCAAATTTCAAGATTTTGAGTTCACGGGAAGTACCCTGTAGGTTTTGATTCCCTTGCGAGTGTTGAAAATTTGCGGAAATTTGCGGCATAAACGGCTGTATCTTTTGATTGCGCTGGCTTAGAAATTTGATTTTTTCACAACTCCAAAGGACAGAGTAGAGTTGAGTATTTGATATAAATTCCAGCTTGATACGCCCACGCGTTCCTGAGAAAAAGGGTCTTGACAGACAGACACGGCCGGACTGACGGACAACAAAGTGATCCTATAAGGTTTCCGTTTTTTCCTTTCGAGGTAGGGAACCCTAAAAAGATGTGTACGTATAAAGATACGCATTTGTCAAAATCATAAACTTATGAACTTATTTATTTATTTAATAGGAAGGCACACTCCACAGACATCATACAATACATGGTTCAGTTAGCTCGTGCGTGTTCAGTAGCTTATAAACTAGCATGATATCCAAAGCTAAGTGCACACAGCTTGATCAATAAATTAGCGCATAATTGCCCATGTGTACAACACTTGTGTCAAACTATAACTGTACTTGTATATATATATATTTTTTAAGAGTGTTAGAATGCTGTACTGCTGGGCAAAGTCCTCCTTGCTCTTCCACGTGTCCCGATCTCCTACCAGTCTTCATGAAGGGGATGCCTAGATTCGGTAAACCACAGGGCAAGAAGGAACGTTTATATTTCTACTCCAGCATTGTAATCTGTCAATTAAATGACTGACAGCAGTAGTATTAAAACAATAAACTTTATTTTCTCAAACATGCAATGAAATATTGATATTATGTTCCTTATAATAGGCTGCGAAGTATGACGTTTCAGGTACGACTAGGACAAGACATTACAACTTCATGGAATTTCATACAAATCTTGCAGGCCTAGGCCTGCAAAGTCCTCTTTTTAATTTCCATTCCACATAAATTTGTGGCACAGGCATCATGACATTCTGCCACTAGGCGTATTAAAAATTAAACTTTGATTTTTTTGTTTTTTATTTCATTGCACGTTTGAGAAAAGCACTATACTTAGTAAGTACATACCTCGGCGGGAAATATGGGGTCGCCGGCCTTAGACCTATCCGGCCTCGCGTCGCTCAGCCGTCTATATGTCTTCGGCCGGCAACCTCTTTTGTCCCGGCCTCTGTAATAAATAATGTACTAATACTTACCAACGCAAGTCTATAATGGATTACATTGATGTACTATTATAGAACTAGATTCACAATCAGCCCACAAAAATGTCCCACGTGAAAGTACCGCCCGCACGACTCGGGCGGTACTTTCCTGTTTAGTCGTGTTTGGACCGCGGACAGTGACAGTTGTCCAACAATGACGAAATCTGCTGTGAAAAACTGCTTTAATAGCTACAAAAAAACAAGGGAAAAGACGGAATATACTTCTTTAGGTTAGTTATTTTGATAACGTTACAAAATTTATGTAAAATCCTGGTAAATTCATGGTTTTGAGTAAATAATTTTGTTAGTTCACTATTTTTTTAAATTAAATTTATAAGGAATAAATTTGTGTTTTTTATGTTTTAATTCAAGATTTCCACAACATCCTCAGCGACGTTCAGAATGGACCGCTATTTTAGCGTAAAATAAACGTGACACTCTCTATAAACCAAGCCACACGAGTGTTGTGTGTTCGGCCTATTTCCCTATTTCCGACATATACAGGACCAATAAAGGCTTAAATCGACTAACTGCAACTGCTAAACCTGTCTTGAACGTAAGTCCGTTCGTTCCCGACTCAAACTACATTATTCAAATTCTGTTTTAACATATAATTTTAGTGTAAAAAATCATGCAGAGTAAAACATTTTGATATAGTTATATGAATTGATGTAATAAAAATCAATTTAACGTTAATATATTTAAATAATTTATCTCTCAAGTTCATAGTCGGAATCTTTGTTTTATAGATGTCAGAGATAGATGACTATGACTTGCAAAGCAAAAGTTGTAAAACTACAAATGCTGCTCCAATGGCAGAAGTCAGTACTTTGAAATAACTACCTATAGTCTTGCTCAAGAGTTTCATGAAGGTAAACATCTTAATGTCTAACACAGAAAAAGAACAATCACAGAATGTGTGTGAATGTTGTAATGGAATGTTTCATTCATATTTTTTTTGTTCAAAAAATTATTTATATAAGCGACTCCATTAGGTACTTTCACTGTTCACTTTTGACATTTATAAAGTAAACATTGGTAGCCAGTATACGACAGTGGCATTTAACTAAAAAGTTTTTACCATGTTGGTTCTTATGTTTGCAAATTTGACACTTGACGCTAATGTCTGTAAGTTCTTTTTTGTATGAAGTTTTTATCTCGACTCGGACTATAAAGAAGCGTTATTATCAGCTATTGGAATGTAACTGTCAGTGTCATCTTGCGCCACATTTTTAGTTATTTATGTTCGGCATTGTGTGTCTATTTCTATATATGGATTATAATGGATATCCATACATTTTTTATTTTATTTTAAATGAGGCAAGAATCAATGGCCGTGTTCTGTTACCATATTGTTTTTTTTTTTTTTTTTTAGATCAAAATATTTTGCCGTCGTAGAAAAAACCTTGTTTGCAACGTCACATAATTCGGTCTTAAAATTTGAGAGTCGCTCTAACAAAAAGAACGTATAGCAAGAGCATTTGCAAGAACTATTGCATAAAATACTTTTTTTAACAGCCTGACTGAATGTTTATACAAAAAACCGGCCAAGAGCGTTTCGGGCCACGCTCAGTGTAGGGTTCCGTAGTTTTTGTATTTTTTTCAAAAACTATTCACGTAGCGAGATTCACGGACAACAGGTGGACAAAAGAAGTGACTACATGGAAAGGCCCCGACGTAAAAAGAAAGTCAGGACGACCACGAAAACGATGGAGCGACGACATAGTAGCCACGGCCGGTCAAAGATGGCTAAATGAGGCAAAGGACAGAGACAAGTGGAACAAATTGGAGGAGGCCTTTACCCAATAAAGTGGGGTTCCTATCAAATTCTAATAGATATACCTACCTACACAAATAGAAAAATAATTTTAATATTACTAACCAATATAAATAATATATATAAAAATTTAAAGAAGAAAAATATAATATTATCTAATATATGTAATACGCTAAGAACTTATATTTTATATATAAATAATATTAAGTTTGTAAGTAGTTGATAAGGAAATAAAGAGGCTTTTTATTATTATTTATTTTATTATTATTCAACCTATCAATTTCGAAATAATTTTCCTACAAATTTTTTATAAAGTTCTACTTTTGAGATTTTTTTCATATTTTTAAAACTTATGGTTCAAAAGTTAGAGGGGGGGGACACATTTTTTTTTACTTCTGGAGCGATTATTTCCGAAAATATTAACATTATCAAAAAATGATTTTAGTAAACCCCTATTTATTTTTAAATACCTATCTAACAATATATCACACGTTAGGGTTAAAATGAAAAAAAAAAACACTCCCCACTTTACGTATAGGGGAGGTACCCTAATAAAATATTTTTTTCCACTTTTTATTTTACCACTTTGTCGGCGTAATTGATATACATATTAGTACCAAATTTCAGCTTTCTAGTGCTAACGGTCACTGAGATTATCCGCGGACGGACGGACAGACGGACGGACAGACATGGCGAAACTATAAGGGTTCCTAGTTGACTACGGAACCCTAAAAATACCACTGTTTTGGGGCTACATACAAACCTATTATAACATAGTTGTGAGGAAATATGCGAGCAGGATACAAAGCTGTAGTGTTTCCGGCTCGTGAGTTACGGTCGTATTTTGTACGGAACCAGGGATTTATGACGCGAGTACATTATGGCGCTTGTAAACAGGGATCCTTATTCTTTAAGTGGAAAAAATCTCGTAGGTATAGTTTTGTTGTATCATCGTATTGTGCTTAAAAACAGGAAGCCCAAGGGGCCAAAACTGGAAAAACGCATAACTTATTTCTGTATTACAATACAATACAATGCCTACAAATACTCTTTACGCCACACCTTGCCAATAAGCGCGTTTTTCCGCACGCTACGCGTCCGGAAAAACCCACTTTTTGGCCAAGTGGACTAAAAATTGTGTACAAAACACGGGTCGAAAAACAGAAAGCCCTCTCTCGCATATTAATCAAACATGGCTCATTATAAATGCTTTTTATGACGTACAAGAATTATGTGACACTAAAACACTTAAATATGAGGTTTCTATATCCAATGAATTGTAATTAAAATTAGAGATATATGACATTTTTATTATATTGAATAGTGTTGAATTATGGAAACATCCTTGTAAAATTTTAACCTAATTGTGTATACGAAAATGTTAAACTTTGACGTGTAACGATTGTCCATTGCAAATAAATGTGTATGAGTATGAGTATGAGTATGAGTAATCTGTCAATTAAATGACTGACAGCAGTATTAAAACAATAAAATTTTTATACAAACGCAAACCTCCAGTATTGGCAAACAATACTCATTGGCGGAGAGGCGTCTACCCAACGTGGCTGAAAAGTCAGGTCCGGTCCAGTAAGTCTTGTCAAGTCAGACCGGGTCAGATCTGACTAAGTTGGTTGAGGCTGGTGGCCTCACGTCTAGTCTACACAGTTTCGTCACTGGTCGTTGGTAAAGTCCGTGTTCGGTCTTAGATCCTTCTTACGTGCTTGCATGAGGCAATGGACCACTGTCCTTCGTCAACCAGGAGGGGGAGAAGGTCCCTCTGTCCCGCAAGACTCTATCAGGATTGAGCGAGGTATATTCCAGGGTGACAGTCTGAGTCAGACTTGAGTTGGTGTTTCTTAATTTAGAAATACACATATTTAATCAAATCTTGCGTAGCTATAGAATATTAGTTAAACAGATTAACACCATAGACAAGTTATGATATGACTGGTGGGAGAATCAAAATGGATTGCCAATGCCAAACAACTGTTATTAACCGACTTCAAAATTTCAAAAGAGGAGGTTATCAATTCGGTTGTATGATTTTTTTTTTAAATGTTTGTTAGTCCATAATTTTTATTTTATTTTTAAAGGAGGCACACGTCATTGCCCGTATTCTACCATCATATTGATTTTTAATTTAGACCAAATTATTTTTGTGACGAAAAAAATAAAATAGTATGCAACTTTACATGAGTGTAGCGCGAGTTTTGTTACTAAAGACTCGAGAATCCTCATTATGTGTTGCAAAACATACTATTATTGCACAATTTAATTAAAGAGCACAGATGCAGTACACAGACGCAGTATTACGCCTGCTAACCTAACGAAAATCCTCAATTTCAAGTAAAATTAAAAAATATATTTGGTGTTTCAAACGGGATTCAAACTGCGATATCGTGGCATAAGCGGGCCAATCGAGCTGAACTGGTTATCCTCCTCAGGTGAACTGGTTTTTTTGAACCAATGTCATAAATCGTCGGCCCGGCCTGTTTAGCCTAGTTGGTTGGTAGGGACTGCCTCTCTCTCGCATAGAGAGTTTAGAGGGACCTGCATTTGTCTCTACCTGTCAGTACAACGAATCTTCAAATCATAAAAGGGTCGGCAACGTGATTGAGATTATCCTGGATGCACAAGCCTCTATAGGCTACGTTACGATAGACCGTTTGCTTATTTGCAACTGTCACACAAAAAAAAATATACGTATAAAATCGAATCCAATTTTTGACGGCCTGTTTAGCCTAGTTGGTAGTGACACTGCCTCCGAAGCTAGAGGTCCCAGGTTCGAATCCCGGCCAGGGCATTATTTGTGCATTTAGCACGGATATTTGTTCTTGGGTCTTGGATGTTTTCTATGTATTTAATTATGTTTTTATCTATATAAGTATTTATTTATTTATTTATTTAATCTTTATTGCACAATAAGAACTCTTAACGTACAAAAGGCGGACTTAATGCCATGAGGCATTCTCTACCGGTCAACCTTCAGGCAAAAAAGAAAGATTGTAGGCGGTGCAACTATAAAATACCAGAGAACAAATTTGATAAGCTTGCATACAAAACATTGTTCTCTTGTGTGGTGCAATAAAGCATATTTATTATTATTATTATTATTATTGATTCAAATATATACATCTATCATATAGTTACATAAATAATTATTTATACTCATTACGTAGACATACACAAATACATAATTATAAATAAATAAATATAGTACTTATACTATGACGAATACCTACTAAACAGATACCCTAAGAATTTCGTAGACTACCAGCAACAAAAACGCGTACAGCTTTTTTGAAGGCAAATTTGCTGGAAATAATTTTAATTTTAGATGGAAGACCGTTCCATAGACGAGCCGCCTGGACGGAAAAAGAATTGGACATAAAACCAGAACGGTGATGCGATATAGCCAAAGAGAGATTGCCCGACGAACGAAGATGGCGTTCATGAGTTTCCTCAAGAAATTTAAAGAGGGATTTGATATATTAGGGACATTGTGGATCTTTGAGAATGGAGAAGACAGTGCAAAGGATGCGGATGTTACGTCGTTGACAGGTCGTGGGCCAGCCAAGCTGAGATCGGAACAATGAGACATGATCATATTTCCTCAGGCAGAAGACAAACCGAATACAGTTATTGAGCAGGCGCTCCAGCTTATCAAGAAGTATGTATATTCATATTCATATTCATTTATTCATAATTATCGATATTACATGTCAAGGTTTCCTACTAGAACATTAATAAATTAGAAATTAGCAAAAAGAAATCTACAATAATAAGTTACTGCCTATATACTATATGTATATGGTCGTCTAGTACCCACAGTACAAGCTTTTCTTAGTTTGGGACTAGGTCGAGTTGTGTAAGATTGTCCCCCAATATTTATTTATAAAAAAAAAAATTAAGTAACTTGGGGTTACAAAGCCAAATTAGGTAACCTTCAGCACTCATTTAAATCCCATAAACCCGCCATGGGTGGCATCAAACACAGATAAACCGGTCGTAAATCTTACTGATAACACTATCTCGGTGAAAACCGTAGATTAACGAACTATTAGATGGAGCCACCGATCGGTTTGTGTACGACGTGTGTTCTAGTAACATTAAAACTAATTACAAAACTGAAATAAAACTAAATTAAATGCATTGTGCCGAAGATACTGGCACCGAAGATACATGTAGCATCCAACACCAGCACCCGTCCCATACTCCACGGAATCAAAGTCATCCCGTCCGATCTCTTACCATCGTTTCTTGACATGCCTGCAGGTTCTAAAAAGGCAGGCACGTTGGCTGATGCAAGAGACCGGCGGATGATATCGTTAGATGTTTTAGTTAGATGCAACGTCGGCCGAGGTCAACTCTTAGATGGCTGACAGCGTCCGACTGAACTCCAAACTACACTCATCAACACCCATGTACGCAAATTAACTTAATCATTACTAATTACATTACCCCACTTAATCAAATACGTCCCAGGTGCGTTTCCGAGGTAATAAATTGTTCTGCACAATACTAGCCCCTAATTATAGGGTCAGTTCTGAACGATTCACAATAACTCCACACACCTCACTCTAACATGACCTCTAGATTCGTTACGACTAAGGCTGGGTTGCACCAAACCGTCTGTAATCGTAAGCTGTGTTCGTTAAAATTTCAATGTATGGAAAGTTTGACAAGTTTCTATGGGATGACAGCTGCCGGCGCCATATTTAACGTTGATCAGTCTGTGATCGTAAGTCGGTGCAACCCAGCCTAAATGTCATCAAGGGGTCAGGAAAATTGGTCGTTTCGTACTTTGTACTAGGGGATCATAGGAGAGGGAGAGGTGATATATCGTACGCGCGTGTCGACATATGGTCGGGAATTGCATCACTGTCGAAAAATAAATTGAAACATATGACGAGCGTTTTGAATGGGGTTGGTAGCTCGGCAAAATATCTTTGTGCACCCTCGCCTCCCAGCATTTTTACAGGTTGTACAAACTGGGAAAACGCTACTACTTTAAAGGGCTAAGGGGCTCATTTCCGAGGCCTGCCAACACCAAGTGTTGTTGTTCTGTTTCTCTTGTCATCATCATCCTAGCGTTATTCCCAGTACAGTTGCATCCTGAAAGATGCCTGGGGTCCGCTACCTAATCCCAATAATTGGCGTAGGCACTGGTTTTTTCGGAAGCGACAGCCATCTGACCTTCCAACCCAAGTGGGAAACTAGAGCTTATTGGGATTAGGCTTGTCAAGTGAGTGGGCAACTTGACTGTTAGAAGTTCTCAAGCCGCCCGAAGGCCTCTAACTTGGCTTAACGACTGCTATCATTGACAGCAGCCGGGATCAACAGCTTAACGTGCCTTCCAAAGCACGAGAGCGCTCAGTTAGTAACCACTCAAAGCGGTCACCCATCCAAGGACTGATCCCGTCCGACATTGCTTAACCTCGCATACCGCACGCGGTACGCAGGACCCGCTGGGCCACGAGCGTTCTGTTCCTTTTGTCGCTTCTGCTAAATTTGGTTTCCAGCACAGCTCCAAGGTAGAAGTTTATTATCTTTAGATATACAAGATCGTGCTAGGAACGAAAGACCGCGCGCTATGCTGCGCGTGCGGTCGGGATGCCATTATTTGCGATCAAATATCGGATCTGTTAGACAGAAAACCTTGTGTACTTTAGTACTGTTAATTATTCTGTGGTATAGGCACCAGTTTTACGACCACCCATTTCAAAGGCCGGCAACGCACTTACAACCCCTCTGGTATGGCGGGTGTCCATGGGCGGCGCTAATGGCTTACCATCAGGCCATTCGCCTGCTCGTTTGCCTCCTATTTCATAAAAAAGTGACCGCCATCTCACCTTCCCACCCAGAGGGATATTAATAAGAATAATAATCGCCTGAGTGAAACGAAGGAAAAAATCGTCAGGTCTACAGCTTTTTACCACTGAATTCATTTTAAATAGCTCGGAAACTATAAGTATCAACTGTCACTGTCATTTTTTTATTTAGAAAAGAAAATTGGCACGCACTGAACTAGAATAGTTATAGTTTCCGAGCTATTTAAAATGAATTCAGTGGTAAAAACGCATAAACTAATAATTATTGCCGTAAAAACTGGTAACGTAATAGTGGTGGTAAGGGACAATTTTCATACAAATTTATGACCACTGAGTTACTCAATTTATGGACAGTACTTAGATATTTCCCAAAACTATTTAAACTACCTAATAGCTTAATTAAACCCTTTTTAAAACCACTAAGCAGGAAATTGGAGTGACGGACATTCCAAAATATGCATTTTAAGGCGAAGGGGTAGGCAAGCTAAGTAGCTTTTTCCATACAAACTTTGTGGACGATTTTCTTCGTTTATAAATAATTAATAAATAAATAAAATATCTTTATTTCAGATCATTAAAAATCCATAAGTACAATTCAATAAAAAATAAAATTAAAAAAAATATATATGTACTAGAATTCGATGTCAAACAAATCATAAATTAAATTACTATTATTAATTCATACAAATAAATAATTACTGTCGTAAAAAATGTTTGCGCTACAGTTCTGTAATTATTTTTTGTCAATGATATGCTTATTTTTCTGTTAGCTGCGACTTGAAACATCAAGTAAAAAAAAATAAAAAAAAATAAACATATTTATTTTTATTTCATTTATTTTCTTGTATTTTTTATTTTGTTTTTTTTTTTTTTAATAAATCGAAATTACAACATCAAGTTCTGCATATATCCAATATTTACAAGCAAAAAATTAAATTAAATGCTGTGTTGCCAAAACTAACGAATAAAACTTGCACAACGTTTGTATGGAGAATTTGCCTTAAACAAATGTGTCGAAAACTTAAAGTAGGATGGCCAAGCCGCCACTTTTTAGCCCTGTTTCTAAGACAGCAAGCTATTTAGTAATACAATGAATTATACATACATATGTACAATTTGCCTGCGACATAAACAACACAACACTTTTTTGACAACATAACGGCATAAGCAAGACCTAAGGAATCTTTATTAAACCAAGATGTCTGACTTAATTTCTTAAGTTAAAAGCCATTACTAAATGTATTTATCTTTTGTATTAAATAGGTAAAAATGTAGCATTTAGCGATCTCAAAATGAGCATCAGAATACCCCTATAAGACAGGTTGGCTACTGTAGGGTGGTCCAAAAAATTCATTTTGAGATTTTTTTATGGGCCATGCTTTTATTTTGTTACCTATAGCTATAGTATTACTGACGCAAAAAATCAGCTTCCTAGGTCAACTCTAAGAGGCTGCTCACTAATTGACAGTTTTAATTTTTTTTGTTGAAATACCCACTTGCGGACTTAATAGTTACAGTTACGGGAAACGTGTTAAGAGTCATTCTTAACGTATAAAGTTAACTTAAAGTGTTTGTTTTGGTGTCCATGTGAGTTCTATATCGTAAATGTGTTGTGAAATAGTGTTCAAGAGTACAGAAATTGTTTGAAAATGGCGGTTTCTTCCCGACTTAGTAATGAAATTTATTTAATTGGTTTTCGAGAATTGGAACCGATCACTAATCTGAATCAGCTTCCGACCCTGCGACAAGTACTCCGACGTTTTCACGAGTACTTAAAACATGAAAAAAACGTAAGACGATCAGTTCATTTAGTTCTGGAAGAATTGTTGGAGGTCTGGGCACGGGCTGCAATTCCGACTAAACATCAAAAACACTGTGTTGAAAAATTGGAATTAATTCATAAGAAATGGCTCCTTTTGAATAAAAACAAGTCTAGATCTTCTCAATCACAAACGGACCGAGAAAACTTGTTTATTACCAAACTGGATAAGCTTTTTGATATTGCACACATCGATGCCATAAACCAGATAAGAATTGAAGAAGACAAAATATTTCTTATTGACCAACGCAGTGAACGCAAAATGGCAATGACATCATTAGATAAAGAGTTAGCATCTAAAATTGAACGTGCGGAGAAGCGTAAGAGACGGGCCGAGCTACTCAAACAAAAAGCCAATGAAAGTATAGCCTCCACCTCAAAAACTCAGAGTCAGCATATCTTTAGCTCTTCTGACGACTCAAATGATGACTATGATAAACTTGAGCCCAATGAAGTGCGATATATGTTGTCTGCTTCAAAAAAATCTGTGGGAGATTTGTCAACGTCTAGTGAAATTTTTACAACACACGTCACCAGCGCTCTAGATCGCAATAAAATTACCGATAGAGAAGCAATGCGACTAATTATCCCGCTTGTTGCTGCATTTGGTCAAGACCCTGCTTCATTATCGATTTCCCGTAGTACAATAAGACGCTCAAGAAAGAAAGCCAGAACGGAATTCAATGCTCACATTAGGGAATCCTTCGCACCAAACTATCCGCTTGTGGTTCATTGGGATGGTAAGATTTTACTTGATATTGTAGAGAACAAAAAAGTGGACCGTCTTCCAGTACTTGTCTCTGGAAATGACACAGAAAAATTATTAGGCGTACCTAAACTAACATCAGGATCCGGGGAAAGCATAGCCGACGCAGTTTTGAACTTGATGGAAAACTGGAACCTCAGTAGCCAAGTTCAAGCTATGAGCTTTGATACAACTTCAGCTAATACTGGAGTCCGAAAAGGAGCATGTGCTCTCTTAGAGGCAGGTATTGGTCGAGAGTTAATATGGCTTGCATGCCGTCATCACATCTTGGAAATTATGCTAGCCAAAATATTTACGCTGTGCTTTGGCCCATCAAGCTCTCCGGAGATTCCTTTGTTCAAGAGATTTAGAGAAGTTCGGCAGAATTTTTCTCGGGAATGTTACAAAGGGCTTAATACAGAACCTGATCTAGAACCATTTGCTGAAAATACCCTTGAAGTTCTAGCGAAATCGTTAGCCACCGAAAGACCTGTTCGAGACGATTACTTCGAGCTTATTGAACTCACCATGGTCGTTCTTAATAAAGTACCCGATGATATACATTGGCGATCCCCTGGGCCGATACATCATGCACGTTGGATGGCGAAATTGCTTTATACTTACAAGATCTATTTATTCAGAGATCAGAAAGTGCTTAAGCTGACTAAAAGAGAAGAAAAAGCCGTTCTCCGGTTTGTCAAGTTCGGTGCGCTGATTTATGCTGCAGCATGGGTTGAAGCTCCTCTGGCGGCCGAAGCAGCCGGCAATGATCTACAGTTGTGGAAAAACCTCGTAGCATATGAATCTGTCGATTTAGATATTGCAAGAGCTGCAAGAGTAGTCTTGGAAAGGCATTTGTGGTACTTGTCCGACGAACTAGTAGGACTTGCATTATTTTCCGACAAAGTGACGTCTGTCGAGAAAGCAACAATAGTGGAAGGGATGAAAATTGATGCTGGTCCTCGATTGGTGAAAGGGAATGCCTCTATTTTAAGGAGTGTGACTTTCCTTGGAGCCTTTGCATCAAAGAGAACATTAAATACACTGTGCATGCTCGACATTAAAGTATCCTTTCTGCAATTGCCTATAGAAATTTGGCACAAAAATAGTGACTATGTGCAAGGCAAACAGAGAGTACACGGCTTACGTGTCGTAAACGATACAGCTGAAAGAGGTGTGAAACTATTTGAGGAGTTTAATAGACTTCTTACCAACGATGAAGAAGAAAAGCAAATTATTTTGCATATAGTGGAACACAACCGGAAATGTATACCTACAGAACCGAATAAAATGTCACTAATTAATGCAATTAAAAACTAGGATACCTAGCTTTTGAACTGTATGATGCTTATAATTTCAGCTTTGTAGTGCATTTAATTAAAATATCTATATAAACTAATATAATTGTGTTTTTGTTAACATTTTCCTAGTTATTGAATAATTATCAATTTTCAGCAATTATTTCGATATTTCATATGCGATGAGCACCCTGTTTTTATAACTATATCTTTCTGAAATTTTGCACACATAGTATTGTCGATACGTATAACAAAATTAGGGGGTGGCCCGCAGTCTAAGTAGAGTTTGAATTTTTCCCATACAAACGTGGACCACCCTATATGGCTAGTTTAGGGCACAGGACATTATAATTAGGCTTATTTAAATATCTATAAGTGCACTCTTTGTACTTCACATGCAATTAAGCTGATATATTGATACCCTATAAATATATTTTCATTTTCAAACATGTGCACATCTTAGGAAGTGAATTAGAGCGCTTGTGACCCAGCGGTGCCCGCGTACCGCGTGCGGTATGCGAGGTTAAGCAATGTGGGCGCAGGTCAGTTCTTGGATGGGTGACCGCTTTGAATGGTTACTAACGCTCACGCTCTCGTGCTTTGGAAGGCACGTTAAGCCGTTGATCCCGGCCGCTGTCTACGACAGCAGTCGTTAAGCCAAGTTAGAGGCCTTCGGAGCGGCTTGAGAATAACAGTCAAGTTGCCCACTCACTTGACAACGGGGGGTCGAAGTTGCACCACGTCCGTAGGGAGTACCCACCGTTACCCTACACGTGACCCCTGGGTGGTGCTAAAACTGCCACAAAAACTGGCAACCGTACTTGTCTTCTCGAAGATCTCACGGTTCGTAAATACATGCCATACGATTAAATAATAATTTTTAAGAAAAAAAAACCGACTTCAATAGGGGAGTCCGGTGAAAGATTATTAATCTTAGATGGTGCACTCTTAGATTCCATACAATAAAATACAAAAATGGCTATAAGTATGTTTATAATGGTAGAAGACTAAGTACCCTCAATTCCTCATGAAATCATGGAAAAACCTTGCTCGCTTGACAAACAAAACGAAGAGAACAAATCTCCAAACGTGAACTACGCGTCGTTGAAGAGTTCCGTTCTGATCATCATCAGCAGTTCCACTTCATCATATGTCACTTTTATGAATGAAAATGCTTGATTAGTTCATGAAAATACTAAAATCACTATTTGTGTGCCTTTCACATTTGAGGAGTTTCCTCGATTCCTAATGGATCCCATCATCAGAACTCGAGCATGACAAAAATCAATCGTGAAAATAGAACTTGCTTAACAAACACAGCTAAAAGGACAAATCGCCAAACGTGAACTTTTCGTCGTTGAAGAGTTCTGTTCTGATCATCATCAGCAGTTCCACTTCATCAAATGTCACATTTTTGTATGATAATGCTCGATATGTTGATAAAAACACAAAAATCACTTTATGTTTGCCTTTAAGATTTGAGGAGTTCCCTCAATTCCTCATGGATCCCATCATCAGAACTCGAGCATGACAAAAATTAATCGTGAAAATAGAACTTGCTTAACAAACACAGCTACAGCTAGGAGGACAAATCGCCAAACGTGAACTTTTCGTCGTTGAAGAGTTCTGTTCTGATCATCATCAGCAGTTCCACTTCATCCAATGTCACATTTTTGGATGCAAATGCTTGACTTGTTGATAAAAACACAAAAATCACTATATGTTTGCCTTAAAGATTTGAGGAGTTCCTTCAATTCCTCATGGATCCCATCATCAGAACTGCCTTTTGACAAAAACGGGACCAACTTGGATATATATACATACAATAAAAAAAAGAATTTTTCAAATCGGTTAAGAAATGACGGAGTTATGGAGTAACAAACATTAAAAAAAAAAAAAAAAAAACAAAAAAAAAAAACATACAACCGAATTGATAACCTCCTCTTTTGAAATCTTGAAGTCGGTTAAAAAGGATGTAAATGCACAACGTCGCACACTGAAACTGAAATCTTGTCACAGCTAGGTATAAACACTAGTCTATTTATGCATCTTGAAACGTTGTAAAGTTATTTGCGCCTCAAAGTTCTCATTGTTCGACGTGCAGGCTGAGTAACGCTCAAAGCTCGCTCGTAAGCTCGGGTGAGCTTTTAGTGACGAAAGCTTTAGCGGGGAAAAGGTTTTCTATCGTTTAGTATTGTAGACTAGCTTTTTGTGACGAGTTTTTATATCTATTCAAGTATATCAGCCAATGGACGTCCACTGCTGGACACAGGCCTCCCCCAAATTCACGGGGGGTATATGCCATAATCGCCACGCTTGGCATGCGGGTTGGCGATCGTAGTATCTCCACCGCACTCCAAGGATGCTGTTGCCCACCCCCGGTGGTCTTGGTCGTAGTTTTAGGACATACCCGTCCTAAAACGGGTATTCAAGCAAATTCAAATTGTGATTATTCCAGTTTAGATTAAGCCTGTTATTATTAATGAAAATATTTTTAGTACTAGATATGTATCTATTAGAAAACCAAAACTTCAGCGTAGGGTGTAATTCAAATTAGTATTGTCTTCAATCTGACTCCACAAGACCGGTATAGCCTGGTTTGGCAGTCATAGGTTAAGAAAAACTTGTACTCTTTTTGGCAAACAAACTATTTTTTTATATAGTTGTGGGGTAAAATGTTAAATCTATTTTGGCAAAGTGGTAGCTTCATTTGTTACACTCGCCTTAGTATTAAATAAAATAAGTAGATTGACGGATATATTAACTTTTTGCAAGCTTATTTCAATTAGGTATCATCATCGTCATATTAGCCGAAACACGTCCACTGCTGGACATAGGCCTACAGATTGCAATAATGACCGGTCCTGCGCCATCCGCATCCAGCAGACTCCCGCAATAAAGGTGGGTTGTAATGCCAACCACTAAGCAGCCAACCACCAACCGATCAACCTACTAAACCAATCGGCAACCAACTTGACCCATACTAAATACATATACGAGTACGTGTTCGTTTCTTTTTTTTGTGACCCAAGCGCTATTGAATCGAAGTCTCTCGCTTAGCTTCTCTCCGCTCCGCTTATCCGTGACGAGTTCTTGACTTGACGGGGCGGGATCGTGATGTGGTATTTTGTCAGGTCACCGCAGTCAGTACTGCATTTGTGTTGCCCCGCTCCGGTGCATCCCGCGCTCAGAAGCACTTATTTAAATTAAGTTGAAGACGCGCATTAAAGATGCTGTGCTAGTGATAGTTGCCTTTGACAGCTGACAACACCGACAAGTCAGGAAGTCGCTTAACCTCTTCACCGCCCTAGTCATCTAGTCGTGACAATTGAATGCCTCACATGCCACGGTCATCTATACATGACCATAATGTACTAGATTGTCAGTTCCGTGGCGTACAGAGCACGTCACTTCATTCGTAGTGTAGCGGTCATGTGGTTAACTATAACCGCTCCCGCTCCGCTTATCCCCCTGTACTCCCTGCTACTGCAAGAGCCAGCTTTGTTCCAAAGGGCTGCACGCCCTTTGACGGCATTGTTCTTTTAGCCTATCACTAGGATTAGTGATGTGGCCCAAACGGTAATGAATCGAAAACGCGTTGCCTTTAGTAGATGCGGGTGAGATAGCGAATATCGCGGGGAATTGGTATGTTGAGGTTTTTTTGGTGACAGTTTGGAAGAAGGCATTTCGAGAATGTAGTACATTGTACCTATCGTATATTGGGGAGACTATTACGGCTTATCAATGTCATTATGAAGTGTTGTAATTAGTATCGATTCAAATAACATTAGTAGTGTCTAAACGACATCTTAATTATTTGTTTATATCAAATTCTTGCACAATTCAAGATAATGTACAATAGCGGTTTGTAAAAATAAATAACGGTTTATAATTTCAGTTATCTTTTCGTCCAATATTCCGCAGTGTCTCAAGACGAAAGTCTTTGACCAGTGTGTGTTGCCAGTGATGACCTGATGACATATGGTACTGAAACGTGGTCGCTTACTATGGGCCTCATAAGAAGGCTCAAAGTCACCCAAAGAGCAATGGAGAGAGCTATGTTAGGAGTTTCTTTGACGCATCAGGAATGAGGCCATCCGCAGCAGAACCAAAGTGACCGATATAGCCCTCCGAATTGCTAAACTTAAGTGGCAGTGGGCGGGGCACATAGCACGTAGAACCGATGGCCGTTGGGGCGGAAATGTTCTCGAGTGGCGACCACGTACCGGAAGGCGTAGCGTGGGCAGGCCCCCCACACGGTGGACTGATGACCTGGTGAATGCGGGTGGCGCAGGACCGGTCATTGTGGAAGTCTTTGGGGGAGGCCTATGTCCAGCAGTGGACGTCTTTCGGCTGACATGATGATGATGATGATGAATTTCAGTACTTTCGTTTTTTTTTAACAAAATGACAAAAACGCTATGGTAACGTTGAAGTTAGTAGGGTAACCAAAAAAAGTGATGGTGGTTCTTATACCTAAGCGTTTAATTAACTTGCACTGTTTTTATTTGAGTTGTCCTCAAAATTTGCAATTCTTTTTCTAGCCACTTACCGGTATCTGGTTGAGCTGAAATTTGGCATACATTTTCGGTGACAATGCAATATTTTATTATGGTACCGCCGAGCTGATCTGATGATGTGACCATAGCAACTCTAAGGCTGGGTTGCACCGACTTACGATCACAGACCGATCAACGTTAAATATGGCGCCGGCAACTGTCATCCCATAAAAACTTGTCAAACTTTCCATACATTGAAATTTTAACGAACACAGCTTACGATTACAGACGGTTTGATGCAACCCAACCTAAGGCTGGGTTGCACCGACTTACGATCACAGACCGATCAACGTTAAATATGGCGCCGGCAGCTGTCGTGCCATAGAAACTTGTCAAATACCTGACGAAATAAAATCACTACGAGGTAATAGTTTTAAACACAAATTGTCCACTTGGCTTCTGGACAAGTGTTTCTATAGCGTAAAAAGTTATTTATACTCGTACCAAAGTTGACGTAGAAAATTGAATTTTTACTCCGTTATATTAACATTTATTTTATAATTATTACCGACTAATTTTGTGATTTCTAATATTCTGTTATTGTATTGTTTGCTTATTTGTTAATGTTGACGTAACGTAGCACTCTGAAATGTTTGCATGCCTGCTTGCAGGCTGAATACATGGAACTGTATTTTAAAATTTAATGTATAACACCTGTTTGTACCTACTGTATTCCTGCAAATAAACAATTTGATTGATTGATTGATTGATTGATCAAACTTTCCATACATTCAGATTTTAACGAACACTGCTTACGATTACAGACGGTTTGGTGCAACCCACCCTTAAACTAAACAAGATAAAGCCCGTCGAAATTGGGCTCATTGGAACCATTTGAACAAATAATTGATGCATAAAAGGAGTGAATCCCATTTGTTCTATGGAACAATGACGTCATAGGACAAAATAGAAAATATTTTCCCAAATAGTCCTATAGAACTACATACTAGCTTTTTACCCCAACTTACTTACCAATGACGCAATAGAACAAAATAAGACTTCTCTTTTCCCACATTGTTTCATCATGTAACAAAATAGTAATTATATATCCTAGTTGTACTATATTTAAAAAAAAAATAGTATTTTACCTGACGTAACTTAAGTCGATTTTAATTCCGTGGAGTGACGTAATGTTACAAGGAATAGTTTAACATTTTGCAGGATTGGGCATCGACTTCACGGATTCAAATTATTGGGATGGTTGTCAAGTCGAAACAAAATATGCATAATGTTTTGAGTTTAGATATTTATTTTTAATTATATTTTTCTATTGTATTTACAACCTCGCACCAAAATAATTAAAAATTTTGCGAGGGAATGTTAATCAACATTTTTTTTTATTGTGATGAAATAATGCATGAATGAACTTTTTTAGTAACAAATCAAAATTAATATTCCCATGTATTCTATAGAACAACGTGGTACACTGCCATATCATTTTGTTCCATGGCATAACAGTTCTATACAAATGATAATCCGGAATCCTAAATGTTCTATGGAATAATTAGGAAGAATGGGAATCACTCCATAAAAGCTTGTACTTGTACTTGTGTCGATCGTTCTTACGAACGTAATTTTTTCCGTCCGTATCGAATCCAAACAAAGTTTCATGTTTAATTCATTTAAATATCTTCGAATTAGCGAAATATCTCCGGATCCCTCACTCTCAACACAGCGCATCCCCAAGTCAATAAAGGGTCGGCAAGGCACTTGCGATCCCTCTGGAGTCGCAAGTGTCCATAGGCTACGGTGTCTGCTTACCATCAGGCAGGCCGTAAGCTTGTTTGCCACCGTCGTAGTACAAAAAAAATATCTTGAAGCGCAATGTCCTTACCTGGTCGTAATTCCTCTAATTCGAACCAAGCGCTTTGCATCTTCTTTTATAATGCGCACTTCTAAGGTTTGTAATTCTCTGCCGGCGTCTGTATTTCCGAGTTCATATAACCTGGACCTTTTTAAGGCACGAGTGAATAGGCATCTTCTGGGTGAGCTTGCTTCATCGTCGGCCTCATCTTTGCCCCCTGGCTAGATTCTGGCCAAAAGCAATCCCATTTTTAATAAAATAAAAAAAAAATTTTTTCGAGTATTTTCGTGAGTTTTCTTTATTATTCGAAATTTTACTATATCATCTACCTACCGTATTCTCGACATCTATTTTGCTTTTGCCTTTACCTTCGAAATCATTCAATGTAGCAATTGACAAACTGGCAAATTCAATATTTGTATGGTGTCCCATCGTAACTATGCTGGGTTACTTTCGATTTGAATATTAAATTAATTAATTAAAAACTGGCTTAGTTGTTTCTCTAATTAGAATAACTAATTAATTAAAAATGTACATACAAGACTCAAGTCCGACATTTCTTTGCATATAAACTTGTAATTGGCTGACTGTTTTTGTATCATTACCTAGCTTGTTATTTTAGCTGTAAGTTTTCCTTTGAAAAAAAGAAAATTCTCATATCTGTAAACCTAGTTAATTAAGACTCTTTTTCATTCACATACAATTTAAGTACTAATTATAAGAGGCTTACTTGCTAGAATGGCGTAAACTTGTTTTGCACTTCTGTCAGAGAGGTCCCTGTGTATCTTACAGGAAAGGTTTTATTAACAAAAGTAGTAAGTAGATAGGAAAATTATGACACTTAATATCTTCTATTTTATTTAATGCAATAAAGTGGTAGGATTAGGTAGCGGACCCCCGGCATTCTTCAGGATTCAACTGTACTGCGAATAACGCTAGGATGATGATGATGATGAGTGGTAATAAAACTTTAGTGCAAACTTCGCCGTCAAAGAAAAAAGGCAATAAACATTTAAACGATTCCGACAAAAAATGAAACTTCATTTCCACTTAGAGCACGTTTTATGTACATGCGGAATTCTCATTGATGATAGATACAAAATATAAAAATGTGAATTTGACCATGATTTTGAACAACTATTATTATGGAACCAACGTTATTTTTATCTATTATTTATACAACCTTCCGTACTATTATCTATACAACAATTAGACACTTTAATTTAATTTCAATAATAATATTTTATTAATTTCTTTATCAATAATATCAGAAAGTTAAATAATCATCATCATAGCGTTATTCCCAGTACAGTTGCATTCTGAAGGATGCCTGGGTTCCGCTACCTAATCCCAAGAATTGGCGTAGGCACTAGTTTTTACCGAAGCGACTGCCATCTGACCTTCCAGCCTAAGGGGGAAACTAGACCTTATTGGGATTAGGCTTGTCAAGTGAATGGGCAACTTGACTGTTAGAAGTTCTCAAGCCGTCCAAAGGCCTCTAACTTGACTTAACGACTGCTATCATAGACAGCAGCCGGGATCAAATAATATCAAGTTGAATTTTGGACAAGTGCGAGTCGGATTTTAGTTTTCCCATTGATTTTGATACCCAGCGCCTGATGAACACAACGAGCAACTTTTCAAAGGTTTTTTTATGGGAGCTCCCTGAAATATTTATTTTGTTTTTAGTATTTGTTGTTATAGCGGCAACACATCACCTGTGAAAATTTCAACTGTCTAACTAACACGGTTCATGAGATACAGCCTGGTGACAGACCGACAGACAGACAAACAGCCGATTTTTAGTTAAATTTACAAAGTTGGTCCAATTGTAAAATTTGTTTTTTTGAAGTTATATTTTGTATTACCAGTTAGAAGTCATCCCCTGTATACTTTGTACGAAGTTGGCAAACAAGAACACATCCTGCCTGATGGTAAGCACTTAAGCAGACACAATTGCCTGTGATGTGGTGCTTGGGACTCCACTTGTTGCCGAAGCCGAACCATTATTACAAGCTTCTATTGAACATGCATTTTTCGTGTTAATGTTTTGTTTTTTTTTTTTGATACCACGTCGGTGGCAAATAAGCGTACGGCCAGCCTGATGGTGAGCGGTCACCGCAGCCTATGGACGCCTATGTAAGTTCTCCTCAAAATTTGCAACCCTTTCTTCAGTCACTTGCCGGTATCCGAATGATCTGAAATTTGGCATCATCCCAATGAGCCCATAAAAGACGGGTTAATATCGTCGGTGACAAGCAAAAGACACCAACTAACAAATACCTACTTAAGATAAAGCTCGTATCTCAATATCGATGTAAAGCGTGGACACGAAAAAATCTGGTCATGTATGATATGGTAAATCTTGTCAATGAATGTGGATTTTCAAGCAACACTTTTTTTAATTAATTTGTGGTTATCAAACTACATAATAAAAATACAATCATAATATAACTTTAAGTTGTATGTGACTTTCAGCATTATATATTCCACCATACCTATATTTTGTTGAACAGCGCCTTCGGACAGTCTGTACTTACCAAGTTTTCCTGTTAATATTTTTATTTTTATTTTAACTGGATATTTAAAATGTTACCTTATTACATCATCCTTTCACAATAGCTAACATTTTTCTAGTTGACTTCAGATTGACGTAGTTCGTTTTTATTTTTATTTTGGTTTATTTGCCTGTTTTTACAGAAAAATGCCTCCCATATAAAACCAACTTTCAATGCTTGGAGTAGAAAGTCTTCCTGACTGCCTAAAGTAGAAAAGAGTTCAAACAAGTATGTTTTTGGAAAGACGAAATTCTAATGAGCTTAAAACAACTCGTAAAAATATAAATACCATTGTAGCTTTGTAGCTGGAAGCGAGTGAATATTATCAGAAACCGCTGTAGTATTATAAAATCTGTGCCGCTGTTCAACAAAAATCGGTACGGTGAAATATATAATGATGAAAGACACAGAAAACTTAACGTTATATTATGATTGTATTTTTTTATGTAGTTTGATTATTTAAAAAAAGCGGTACCTGAAAATCCACATTAATTTTAAAGATTTGCCATATCATGTATAACCAGATTTTTTCGTGTCCACACTTTAGTACTGAGATACGAGGTTATGAGGAGCAGTGACAGATATTTTAGTGACTTTTGCTTGTCAGCCGACGATATTAACTACATAAGATAAACTCGTTGTGTTTGGGCTCATTGGAATCGCCTCAACGAGTAGATGACTGTGGAGAAGAGTTTTCTTGAATTTGGAAAAACTAAATATTCTACATTTCTTTTTTATACACGGCTATATGCCTGAAGGAACAGAAATCAATAAAAACACACGCATAACGATCGACGGCCTGTTTAGCCTAGTTGGTAGTGACACTGCCTCCGAAGCTAGAGGTCCCGGGTTCGAATCCTGGCCAGGGCATTATTTGTGCAATTAGCACGGATATTTGTTCTTGGGTCTTGGATGTTTCCTATGTATTTAAGTATGTATTTATCTATATAAGTATGTATATCGTCGTCTAGTACCCATAGTACAAGATTTGCTTAGTTTGGTCCCCCAATATTTATTATTTATTAATTATAATTTTAAACATGACTCGCAAACTTTTAATTCAAGGGTGCCAATCATTGCTGTTTCTCGGTCATTTCAATTCAAGGTTGCCTATCATTGGTATTTCTCTACCAAATAATAGGAATTTTACCTTATCTAGCTATTTTAACTGTAAAACAGGATTACTTTACGAAGACTATCTAATATTTATATTATACCTTCGTCTGTCCAATGCTATTACAATAAATTTAAATACCATGACCTTCTTGGAAAAATGACGCATTTCAATTCTTGTAGCAACTTGGGTGTACAATTCCAGGTAGACTAATGGTAGATACAATAATATAGTGCATTGTACATATCTATGTATGTTTTTGTATTGGCTATGTGCACGATAGCAGGGCCAAGGCCACCTAGCAATGATAAATCCTTGGGCAATGTAAAATAATGACATTAATGACATACGAGTTTTTTATTTTAGTTTTAATGAATTGTACTTAAATGAAAGAAAAGCGTTAAATACGAATAAAGAAAAGCTCTGACAACGACATCCTTCTAATGTATTAAAGATGTATGTGAAGTCTTCGACCAGAACTGGCATAGCGTGGGGACTACTGCCCAATTGTGCCCAGCAGTGGGACGTATATAGGCTGATATGTATATGGTGATTATGATGATGACGTTTGGACAAATAATCATATTTTATAATCTGAAACAATTTCGCGCAGTTTTTTTTTCTTAAATAATTTGAATGGTGTACAAAGGTTATAGGTATGTTTTGCAATTAAAAAAGCTAAATGAAATAAGTAAGTAAGTACTGTACAGGTAATGTACAGAAGTCACTTCACCGTTTTTATACAAAAATATGTTTAAACACTTACAAACTTCAGAAGAAAATAAAACAACGCACCCAAATTAACGTGTTGTTTTAAAATTACGCAATTTTCGCTAAACTCGCCGCCCGGCAAAATGCAGTAACCCAAAAATTTTTAAAACACAACCCGGAATGTTACCAAAACAAAACACGTATAAAACTTTTTCAGCAGTTTAGCGAACGGCCTCTGCCCTATAATATTCATGGCCGGCGGAGTTTTTGCACCTTTTCCTTACTTCTACCCACATAACGTATACGAATTGCCTTTTTCCCTTTTTCTCGGCTTAGCGTTGTAATATCATCGTTCCGACTTAAAATATGCCGGACCCAAATTTGGCATAAATATTTTTGACGCCAAATTCCAATCCTTTCTTCCGAAAATGATTTCTCAGCATTTTCTTTATGGCCTATTGCGTCGCGGGAAATATTAAGTCTATTTTATTAAAAAAAGGATAAAACATAATATATTTTCCTTCTTTTAATAAAAAAAAAGTTAAATAATTCCCGCGACGTGATACTTAATAAACATAATAAGAGAAACGAGGTCAGACAGGATTTGAATAACATTTGTGTTTCACTCACATTTTTCTCCAACTTTTTAATAAAAGAAGTACTTACGGGATTTGCAGCTGGTAGAAGTTTAATTATGCTATTTTCAAGTACCCATTAAGCGTTTTTTAAAACAAAACCACTTCGATTCTTTCAAGTGCAGGGACAAAAACTTGGTAACACGTGGTGGATAAAAACGCGCCAAGTCTCAATTTGTGCAATGATTGTACTTAATGCGTGCCATGTGGTCATTCCCGGTCACGCTTGCTCGATTCCGCTAACTTCATTTTTATCTACCGCTATCTCTGTCACACTTACAATCTTTTTATTGAAACGCATATCTCCTCTCGCTCTCTAGCTTCAGTCTGCGTTTGCCCGCGATAGGGGACGGTTGCGCGCCTCTTTTCCAATTTCGCGTGATCGCTTCCGATAAACATTCGAAATTCAAATACTTTATTTTTTGTTTTTCGGGAAAGTGCAGTGGTTGAGTGTGTAGACCGTTAATGTGAGTGTGTGGTGTGAAATATTGTTGAAGTGCATTTTGGAATGTTGCAAATCTCGCAGGTAGCGGTGGAAGTGAGCGGTCTCTGAACGGTTAGTCTTTTTTCTTATCAATCTATTGTTGGTCTGGATTTGACGTGGCCGAATGGTTTTAGATAAAAGATTAATTTGGTTGCGTTATCGGCGTGTAACGGTATTGGTTTTTGTGCAGTAGGTATCACTTTTTCGTGTTTGCATAACATTTCCTTGCGCTTGTATTGTTGTAATATGTAAATCGTGAAGGAAGCAAACATATAATTTGGTACCAACACGCACGTTCTTGACAATTAATCCTCGATTACATGCACTTGTGTAAATATTGCTTTACTTGGTCGCGAGTTTTTGTATCGCTTTTTACACGTTTGACATTCACAATAGCACCTATTGTTGTTTGTTTCTGATAATCAAAAATGTTTCCTATGAAATAAGTAATTCGAACGAAGGTAGGTAATAGAATAAATTTTAAGTCAATGTCAAATATCTTTACTCGTACTTACTGTTGTTATTTCTGTGAATCAATCCAACTTAGTGGTGGTGGACAGAAACACAAGAAGCTTGAAGAGAGCTAGCCACACAGCGGAACGTCATCTCGCTCGTTTTTGAAACAGCCCAACTGGGGAAGTACTTCCACCTTACAGAAGACCGCAGTCATAATAACCCCACATGCATATGTATCTACCAGATGACACACCGAATCCTCAAGTTAATAAAGGGTCGACAACGTGCTTGTGATTCTTCTGGAGTGGGCCGTAAGCGTGTTTGCCACCGTCTTCTTTTTAAAAAAGACTTGTATATTTGAGTAACACTAAATTTAAAGATTAATTCCTGTAAGTTTCTGTGTATTGCGCTTATATATGTACTTACGTCAGATGTGAGTGGAAATACTCTGGAGAGGCTTTCAATTTAAGATTGATTTCTGCTTTTGTGCATCACGTATATGTTTTAGTCAAGTGCACTTCACATACACTATCTTCATGAAAACATGTTTATCGTAGCAAATATAAAAATCCAACGATAACAGAAAAATGTTACTTATGACATGATAAAGATGCATTGACATTCGGTATCGCGGATTCCTGAGAAAATTACTTACCTACCTTTTGATTTTAAAGACGGGAGGGCGCTAAAATCACATAGCTCAGAAATGTACAAAAAGCATATAAATACTTTTTTTACCCATCGCACACTTGATTTAAGTTAGCCTAACTACTTTTTTAACTTGTTGTAGTGATTTATATTTAAGCACATGCCTAATTGAAATTTGAATGCTATTATGACTCAACTATTAAATGCACACACAGCCAGCTGCTGTATAGGTAACCTGCTTATATTATTACATCCTTCGAAAATGTTTTGTAAACAAAAACATAAATTCAAAAGTCACAATCAACCCTTCGCCAAAAACAACGCACGCACGTCAAAACAATGCGGACCAAAAATGTAATACAATAAACTTGTCAAACGTGAAGTTACAGTCCGTTGTTCTAAGGGCCGAAAGGTCGGACTTTTGTCAGGACGGCCGTACCGTATTGCACAATGGAATAATGACCTTCGTGATTTTAACGCATGGCGGTAATAAGTGTGTGGACGTTTTGAAGAAACAATCGACTTTATTAACTTTATTAGAGGGCGACTGGCGAGTTCTTGTTTACAAAAACCTGCTTCATGCTATGAAAAGTGTGATACTCATGATTCTTATTAATTATACATAATTCTTAGTTTTCTTTTAGTTTAGGATTTGCAGTCCCGGTCCCGATTTGTATGAAATTTCCCGGGAATTCCCGGGAAATTTACATACCCTTTCTTTGACATTTATCATTACGGTATTAGATCTACATTACTTTCCAGAAATGTTTCAAATCGTGAAGCGACTGAACAGCCTATGTTTGAACGACTCACTTCAAAATTATCAATATTTGCTTTTTTTTAAATTTCATTAGGTATAACCTTACGCTTTAAGCTTATAGTTATCTCACTAAAACCGAGGTCTGCGTTATCACAGCTTTCTAGATTTTGTACATGTAATAGAAGAAACTGAGAGGTTTAGAAAAAACTATAAGTTTTTGAAGCGCTCATCAAGAATTACTTTTTTTTAATTGATAAAACGAAGATGAAACTACAAAAAGATACTGCCGGTGTCGTCCTTCGTTTTTGATAGTCAAAACGTATGACTATGCAAAAAGAAACTACAAGATATTACTAAAAGTAACTGTTAAATTTCAGATATATATGTACCTATAAAGAGTATATCTATACAAAATAATACCGCAAAGTAATTTCATACCACAATACACTTGAATATTATACTTATAATAATGCGAGCGTGTGATGAAAAGTAATTGTAAACTTTAATTACTTGTAATAAAAAACTGATATGAAGCGAATTCAATGCGAAATCGATGAGGAATGTGAGAGCAAAATCAATTCGTGGAATGCTAGTCACCTACATCTTCTGAGAATCACGGTTTTGTCATTGTATATTGTAGATGAATTCTGATACAACGATATTATTGATATGAATGCCGCTTTTAAATGTTGTGTAGCTTGAAGACAGATCGGAAGCAATACAGTAAATAATACCAATGAATGATATAAAAGGTGAGATTGAGAATTCGTCATTGATTCTAGAAGGAGAACGGGAAGATACATAAACCATTACTGTTGCTAAACTATATTCCTTTGACACAAATTTTAGAAAACTGTTGAGACGAATATGGTTTTCGTTTCCTGGAGTTCAAGGAAAAATACATAATCACATAAGAAAAAACCAGCTCTAAAGATGATTCTGTAGTCAGGTGCAAAGTGATTTTTATATAGATAAAATATATTGTTACAGTCTTAATACTCATACAGATACCACTAGTCCACACTTAAACTTAATATATGTCCTCTACGAATGAACAAAGAAAGTGGACAATGCCTTTGTGCTACAAATTATTGACACTACTCACCTTTAGACTTTAGTATCGTAATGAGAGTCAGTGGGAAAATAACACGCGTAGGCGTGTGTTAGCATAACCGCAAAACCTTTGAGGTTAAGCACAAAGCCAGTAAATCCACTCCAACGTGACAGAAAGATGGAAACTTTTAACTAAATCTCGAAAATTTAAGTCTGCAAAGTTTCCTACGCGGTTTTGCAAGAACTTACTCAGTAGTTTCGGAATATGATGTAGATTTGAGTGGAAAATGCAGCTCAAGAATCATGTATCCTTTGTGAAAACTCTAATTAGGTGGTAGTTGACGAAATTTCACTACAAAGCGTACCGACCATTGTTAGAAGATTTTGAAGGCAGCTTGTACCCACGGATGATTTGTCTGGGAATGCATCTATTTAAGTATATTCATACGATATTGTAAAATTAAACCTTTAGTTGCAGATATACTACCATATTTACCGGCATATCTAATTGTCTTAACTATGCATGCATACTAACTACTAAGAGAATCAGATATCAAGAAGTGTGTCAAAATTGACTTGCAAATTGCTCCGCAAACACGACGTGAATCTAAAGCCTCAATCCGTATAACTATAGCTTCGTGAGAAATTGACATAAAACGCTGGCAAAGTAAAACGTATAAGGCTTCATTGAAGATGCTCTTGTTATCAAACCGGTTTCGGCGGAAGATGCAAAAAACCAAGGCCTTCGAGCGTGTTCCAACAAGTTTTTATACCCTATCTAATTATGATTGAAATTATACCTTATGAGGTCGTCCATTGTCTTTAATTTATCCTTGAGGATTAAGTTTCTGGTTCAACCAATTGTTCTTTGACATTTGGGATTAGGACCACCCTTGCGTAATCCATTCACAACATTCAGAGATATTATCATTCATAACGCTATTATGATAATGGTTATTTAATTTTTAAAGGGTTCATAAATAACATTTATGTCGAAGAACAATCCTAAATGATCTTAACAATTTGTATAATACTAAGATGATATTGAAAGTAGAATCAGAATCAAACTTGGGTTGAATGTTGCAAGACTTAGGAATTTGTTTACTTACAAACCCATTTTATGTCTGCATAAATTGTCTAGATGCTTTCGAACTTGTACTAGCTGAAATGGAGTTTCGCTTTGTTTCACTTTCGTTTCACTTTCATGTTCTTATCTTACACCTGTTACTTAGTACTATGGGCACCATCTCTTAGTCCGTTTTAATCTCTTACAATACATAGCACCAATATTAAGCACCGAAATCCTAAAACAATAACACAAAGATATTGAAAGTTTACTTCTGAAGCAAATCATAAAATTATTGGGGATATTTTTATTACAAGTTGCACAACCAGGTCACCTCAGCTTTAGATAAAACGTAATTTCATTCGGTTACGACTTTCCAATGAATGAAAATGATTGTCTTTGAAGGTATAGCTTACGAGCATCTGCTCTTGTTATTAATAAGATAATAAAGTACAATTTGTTGGTTTTCCTTCTTCAACAAATAAACAAATATTGAATTGTACGCTAAAAGCAAATGTTACAGGAGACTGGCAAACTATAATTACGTTACTACCATCATTCTTTCGCCAGTTCGGAGCTGAGCAGCACAATAATATAATAGAAAAGGAAGATCTCCCTGATATAAGACAATTAATCTTTCAGACGGAGGAACGCTGAGCATTCGTATTTCAAATATAATGCCGTTATTATAATAACTATTTACTAAAATGAATGATCGATTACACTGGCAATTGTAATGTTAATCAATCATTCCAGTCTTAATGGGTAAATGGCAACCATTGCTACCAATTGTAATTTAATAAAGGATTTTCAACTGTCAGGGTTTTGAATAAGGTTTAATTTGCTGAATTACTTGGTAGTTAGTTGCTTTCAATGTTTTGTTTCATGCAATTGAGGCACGTGTGTTCCGGTTTGTTTTTGGATGTTCGTAGTGATGTAATGGATCCGTTTAATGTACTAATTTTGGAACTTATTCATGATGATCATTAGTTTGGTAATTTTGTATGAATGTAGCGCAAACTGAGTTTATCTGGCGGACGTTTAAACTGAAATTATGGTGATTATTATGATTGTTGGCTAGGAAATCGTCTTCTAGTTGGACATGTGTTTAAGTAGTTTCCTTTGTTCTGTTTGTTATTGAGTTTAGCACCATATTAGCGTCTTAATACCACTTTTTACTTCCATGTGATATAGTACCCATCATAGACTATTTTCATCATGAAACCACGTGAAAAACTGCTGAATTCAAACTTTAATATTTTTTACGAAAATCGTACAAAAGTCAGACAGGTGGCAATGATTTCGCTAAATTAACTTGTGATTTGCATAATCTTCTAGTTTTTAACATTAATTTATTTATTTAATATTGATTGCCTTGTAATAAGTAACAGATTCAAAAGGCGATACTATTGCTTAAAGGCTACCAGTCAACCTTTGTTGATACTAACTCAAGATTAAGGCTGGGTTGCACCAACCCGTCTGTAATCGTAAGCGGTGTTCGTTAAAATTCGATTGTATGGAAAGTTTGACAAGTTTCTATGGGATGGCAGCTGGCGGCGCCATATTTAACGTTGACCGGTCTGTAATTGTAAGTCGATGCAACCCAGCCTTAATCTCCTAAACAGTATTTTATGTGATTGCTAATAACGCCAATATAAAATCCAAGTACTGTTTAAATTACTGAAATGTATACTAACGTGATACATACGTATTTAACACTTAAATAAAGAAAAACGGTTGAATGAAACTCACTTGAAAAGTCACAAAGTCAAAAAATAGTGACTGTCTAAGTAAGTTCAAACCGCTTTTGTTTCTTTAACTGTTTAAATTAATTAAAAAAGGTCAAAATGCATAATCGACTGTGATACTGACTGTACCATTAATTGGATATAAACTTCGCCATCTGTGAAGCAAAACATCGCTATGGCATGCATTGAATCCAGTCGACATTCCGTTTTTTACTGCCCAGACTTGTAGGGCTGCCTAGATAATTAAATTCCATTGAATGCTCGCGACTGAGAAAAAATAAATAACACTTGGTTTCCTGGTCTGCCTTGCGATTATTTTTCTTAAATTAGCACTTACGGTACTTTGCTGGTCGAGTGTAAATTATTTTTCCATTTAAAATTATAATTGTGATTTATTGCCTACTATAATACTGGTTTATAATTATAAATTATTAATATTATTATATACTAGCTGTTGCCCGCGACTTCGTCCGCGTCTTCGCTCCTATTGGTCGCAGCGTGATGTTATATAGCCTAAAGCCTTCCTCGATAAATGGACTATCCAACACAAAAATATTTTTTCATTTCGCCAACCAGTAAGTAGTTCCTGAGATTAGCGCGTTCAAACAAACAAATAAACAAACTCTTCAGCTTTATAATATTAGTATAGATTGGTTGCCGGCACAAAATATCGCTATCATATCGTTTTATGTAACTTTTTTGCCACCACGTGGTATGCCCACCTGATGGTAAGTGGTCACCGTCGCCTATGGACGCAAGCAACACCAGAGGCGTCACTTGCACGTTGCCGACCCGTAAGAAACCTTTTCAAGCCTTTTTTGAAGAGTCCCATGCTGTAGCCCATTTGGGAATACCTCGGCAGGGAGATCATTCGACGAGCCAACCTAAGTATTCTCGGTATAAAGTACCTATTGAAACGGAACTTTACGAGAACGCAATGGCTCCAAGGTGTGGGGATGAGCTCGTTGGCAATGGCGAGAGGTGTGATGTTGAAAGGTGGCCGTCGGCATCATGACAAACAGTTCTTCAGAACACATTATACAGGCGGTATGTACAACACGCGTTATACAGGCGGTATGTACAACACGCACAAGGAGGCAAAGTCCGTTCTGCTTTTTAATAACTAAACTTTTTAAGATTGTCGTTTTATAACTTATAACATCAGGTAGTGGGGAAAACATAGATTTAATAAACCGACAAGGATACCTACGTATTCGTTTCAAGCAAAAGTTTACATCTTTGGCGATGTCAACAAGGAGCTATTTCCTTCAACGCAACTAGAATTGGTTCTTGTTGATATTGACAAAGAAGGACCCCGAAAAAGACACAGTCATATGGTCACATAAAATGGTTATTAAATGTTTAGAATTTCAAACTTCATTATACCATTATACAAAAAGCGATACATTCTTGATCGGTATTGGGAGGTAATGGAAATTTTAGTAAACCCAGACATCTCAAGATCATAAAATTTGGTGTTTTTTTTAGCCAGACTAATAGCTTTAAATTCAAAACAAAGTATTTCCTAGTTCAAATTGCCCATTTTTTGAGTCAATCGACATTTATGTATAAACCGGTAACCAAAGTTGACGTAATTTATTAAGGCTTTTGTAAATTTATCACGCGTGTTAGGTCTGGCAATAAATAAATCTGAGATCGTGCGAAGGTTAGAACGGACCTCTTACCAGGATATATCGTTTATATACGTATATACTCATAAGTAAGAACTTATGACATAATAACAAAGACCGCCGTAGCTCATAAGACCAGCCTGTTTTTTTAACGCAGAGCAAATGCTTTTACGCATCCCCCGGGCCCGGGGAAGACCTGGGGGTATGTGAGACTCACCCTTCCTTAGGAGAAGGAAATTCCCACTAAAACCTCTGTGGCGTTAATCCTCTCTGCCGTTTCAGGGGGGCATCATAGGATCGCTAGCATTTTACCACGATGCCCCCCCCCCCCCCCGCCGGCTACCCCGGGTCCCCAACCCGCGGCCCTACTGGAGTCGCCTTCTTCCCCTACGTCTGTGCATCGAAGCGGGTGCGCATCAGTCCTATCTTCGCGTTCCTGCTCCATTTCCTCTTTGCGAGCGCTTTCTTTAACAGAATTCGCTCATACCATTCCAGGATCTGTCACTCCGCAGCATGCAGGCCACTACGCTGCGCAGCGAGAGATCGTCCGTTCCTAAGACCCCGCTCAGTTCGCTACGCTCCAAAGCCCACCAAGGGCACTCTTTGAGCGTGTGCAGGGCCGAGTCATCATCATTCTCGCAATAGTGGCAGGCCGGGGTCGGCTCCCTCCCTATTTTATTCAGGTAATGACCGAAGCAACCATGTCCGGTCATTACCTGCACTAACCTGTAAGTCGGGCTCCCGCTTCTCCAATCAAGCCAGCTGTCGAAAGACGGGAGGAGCGCCCCTAAGGTATATGTCCCATAGGGGGAGTCCTCCAGCTGGCTTTTCCATCGGTCCCTCTCTCACCATAGGGCGAGTCCTCCAGCTGGTTTTTAATAAGACCAGCCTAGCATGACCGCATTTATAGCAAAAAACCACCACACAGAAACACAAAACCTCAACACGTGTTTCGCCTCTCTACGAGGCATCATCAGGAGATGCTGACAGTAGATGTTGCTTGCGCCACGTCCACCGAACACCACACACCGTTTTCTGTGTGGTGGTTTTTTTGTATTTATGTGCATGTTTGTGCGAGCGGAGGGAGGGTGGGAGCATTAACCGCATGCAAAAATACGCAAGTGGATACATTAACACTAATAGACCTACATGTTTTTTAGCGGAATAACAAATAAATATTGTTCAAGAAGCTTGTCATGGATTTCCGCAAAGTAACGCCTGACTCTATCAATTAACTACACAGTTAATTTTTTGTTGCGACATACCTTTAATAACATTGCAAATAAACATAATTTTTAAGAAAAAAAAACCGACTTCAATTGGGGAGTCCGGTGAAAGATTATTAATCTTAGCTGGTGCACTCTTAGATTCCATACAATAAAATACAAAAATGGCTATAAGTATGTTTATAATGGTAGAAGACTAAGTACCCTCAATTCCTCATGAAATCAAGGAAAAACCTTGCTTGCTTGACAAACAAAACGAAGAGAACAAATCGCCAAACGTGAACTACGCGTCGTTGAAGAGTTCCGTTCTGATCATCATCAGCAGTTCCACTTCATCAAATGTCACTTTTATGAATGAAAATGCTTGATTAGTTCATGAAAATACTAAAATCACTATTTGTGTGCCTTTCACATTTGAGGAGTTTTCTCGATTCCTAATGGATCCCATCATCAGAACTCGAGCATGACAAAAATCAATCGTGAAAATAGAACTTGCTTAACAAACACCGCTAGAAGGACAAATCGCCAAACGTGAACTTTTCGTCGTTGAAGAGTTCTGTTCTGATCATCATCAGCAGTTCCACTTCATCAAATGTCACATTTTTGTATGATAATGCTCGATTTGTTGATAAAAACACAAAAATCACTATATGTTTGCCTTTAAGATTTGAGGAGTTCCCTCAACTCCTCATGGATCCCATCATCAGAACTCGAGCATGACAAAAATTAATCGTGAAAATAGAACTTGCTTAACAAACACAGCTAGGAGGACAAATCGCCAAACGTGAACTTTTCGTCGTTGAAGAGTTCTGTTCCGGTCATCATCAGCAGTTCCACTTCATCCAATGTCACATTTTTGGATGCAAATGCTTGACTTGTTGATAAAAACACAAAAATCACTATATGTTTGCCTTAATGATTTGAGGAGTTCCCTCAATTCCTCATGGATCCCATCATCAGAACTGCCTTGTGACAAAAACGGGACCAACTTGGATATATATACATACAATCAAAAAAAAAATTTTCGAATCGGTTAAGAAATGACGGAGTTATGGAGTAACAAAGATTAAAAAAAAAAAACAAAAAAAAAAAAAACACAACCGAATTGATAACCTCCTCTTTTGAAATTTGGAAGTCGGTTAAAAAGAGAAATAATCAAATGTGACTATTTATTTGCCTTGCTTTTGTTCGTCTTTAGAGGGCCAGTTTGAAATAAGCCAGTGAGAGCATATGTATAATATATATTGATCATTACCGTTTATTTCTCCGCTAATTTTTATGCTGTTATATGTATATAATCGCGTTATTCTGCACGAACATGACCCGTAAACAAGTCGAGTTAATGACACGAATGACATCATAATAATATCCGACATAAGTAATTATGATGTAACTGCACGTACTAACGATAATATATAATACCGTAAATATAAATCTAAGTATACTATCTTAATAGTGGTTTGATACTTTCTGTCCCATTGTCCATCGTGTAAAGTATAAACGTAACGTTGTGAAATTGTATGACATCTCGATATTATCTCATTAGTGGGCAAAATTATCTATGACACAAAAAAACTACACGAAAATCGGTTCATCCGTTTGGGAGCTACGATACCACAAACAGATACAACAGACACACACGTTAAACTTATAATACCCTTCTCTCTTTGCGTCGGGGGTTAAAAATAATAAACACTTTTATTGAAAACTTGCAAACATACAATGTCCATTGACTGATATAAATATATTGTTTATACCGACAAAGACAAAATAGCGATAAATAATAAATAAAGTAAGATAAAGCTGAGATATAGCCAATTAAAATTAACAATATCTTTGAACTCTGACAAATTGGCGTAAACTGGTTTTTGCGAGTCAGGTTTTTATTACTTGTTTTTGGCTAAAACTAGCATTCGTAGCCTTGAAAGAATTGAATGGCTATTAAACCTATAGTTAATTCAGCGTTGTTCCTAATTGTAGGTACATTGTACTTAGTAACCATTTTAGACCTATAATCACATTCCAATAAGGTTTAATATTCATTTCGATCTGTATGTTTAAGTTTGTCATACAAATTTGGCATCTTACCACTCAGTAATAAAGTCTCCGTAAATGTTAGATAACTTTAACGTGATTTGCTATAGTCTGCTCGTGCGCATGACATCGCAATTATCTCAGGACGATGACGTAAAGGAAATTATATAGCTGCAGAGCGTTTTGCCCTTGTTACGTATCAAAATGAAAGTGAAAATGATATACATTGAAGACCTGTTTAGCCTAGTTGGTAGTGACACTGCCTCCGAAGCTAGAGGTCCCGGTTTCGAATCCCGGCCAGGGCATTATTTGTGCATTTAGTACGGATTTTGTTCTTGGGTCTTGGATGTTCTCTATGTATTTAAGTATGTATTTATCTATATAAGTATGTATATCGTCGTCTAGTACCCATAGTACAAGCTTTACTTAGTTTGGGACTAGGTCGATTTGTGTAAGATTGTCCCCAATATTTATTTACATTAAGTATTTGTGTACTTTATCTTTATTACAAACCGAAAATGTAAATAATATGTAACATTCGACAGTCTACCTAAAAATCGAACACGCTTTCTATGAACTTATTAGTTGACTGCAATAAAATATAAAAAACGTAATTATCGAGTTAGGTATTCCATTTTACATCCCCGTCATCTAAAATGTATGTTCTATATTATATGTAACAATTAACCGTAAAATCAGTGATTTACATGTTTGTCATGAAGGTTTTGTTCGATTTGGCCTAAGTTTTATTTCCCATAGGTAAGCATCTTATTTTTTTCTTAAACTAGTCTCACGCGATTGTTGTTAATAAAACAAATCTTACCTAATCTAATAGCCCCTTATACGATGTTTTTTAGTCCTGAAAAATGAACGGTTTCATCTTTCGGGAAATGAAAGTTTTATGAATTGGAACATTATGAAAATAGTTCGCCTAAATCACGTGACACCAAAATCTGGACTTGTAATCATTACAACGAATGACAGATTGCACTACTTTTTACTTAACTAATACATAGCTTAAGAACTCACATATATGTAGGTACAATATGTACATATGTGTAAAAAAAGTTGATAGTCGTAGGGTAACCTAACAATAATCGCAATAAACGCAAGCGTGTCTGTTTACCGCAAAAAGGAGCTCATTCAATCTGGCTCCTACTTTCCGAGGTACAACCGTGTCTGTAGCCAACGATCTCGAGCTGCTTGGCATGACGTTAAGCTCAAACCTTAACTTCGGCACTACCATCGAGTCCAAAGTCGGAACAGCGGCCAAAAAGCTGAGCATCCTAAATAAGGTCAAGCGATACTTCACCCCTGGGCAGCTTCTATCTTTATATAAAGCCCAAGTCCGGTCTTGCAATACTGTAGTCACCTTTGGGATGGCTTGGCTAAGTACCAACTTGCCGCACTCGACTCGGTGGACCGCAGAGCCAGGAGGCTCATTGGCGGCAGTACGGTAGTGGGAAATAAGCTGCAGAGCTTAGCACATCGACGCAAAGTAGCATGTCTGTGCGTCTTCTACAAACTGTACTTCGGTGAGTGTGCTCAGGAGCTCCATGAGCTCATACCGCCTTCCCCCTTCTTCCATCGGACATCCAGACGTACGGCTGGCTACCATCCTTACCTGGTCGAAATTCCTCTAATTCGAACCAAGCGCTTTGCATCTTCTTTTATAATGCGCACTTCTAAGGTTTGGAATTCTCTGCCGGCGTCTGTATTTCCGAGTTCATATAACCTGGACCTTTTTAAGGCACGAGTGAATAGGCATCTTCTGGGTGAGCTCGCTTCATCGTCGGCCTCATCTTTGCCCCCTGGCTAGATGCTGGCCAAGAGCAATCCCATTTTTAATAAAAAAAAAAAATCGACCACCCTTCAATTATTGACACGTTCCTTCTTACAAACCAATACAATTCTAATCCTGCAAAAGCTGGTTTCCAGTTACTGGTCATATCAGCAGAATACCAATCAACGTTTTTTTACCCTATGCATTCTCTTTTGATTGTAGTAGTATTTGAAAGACAGCAGAATTACTTTATGAGTATTTTCCCCTCATTACGGACTCGAAGATCTCAAATCTTTATGACCAATTTCAAAGCGCATTGATGCAGTACTAATACATGCTTAA
This sequence comes from Notocelia uddmanniana, assembly GCA_905163555.1. Lineage (NCBI taxonomy): Eukaryota > Metazoa > Arthropoda > Insecta > Lepidoptera > Tortricidae > Notocelia > Notocelia uddmanniana. Next base: position 22,769,293 of record LR991066.1, read on the forward strand.
CTGTTAATTTTAAACCTTATTGACATCGAGATAAAGTCTACTTGTTATCTCATAAGTGCGATTTCGTTTACAACAAATTAATTGACACAAATACTGAAAAGTAGTTTTAAAGTAGTTGGATTTAGGTGTGTTTTTCTTTGGCTATTATCTTTTACAGATGGCCGGTTATGGTATTTAACCGAAAATACTCACATTTATAATGGACTATTATGTTTCTTCAACTGGCGTGATTGGGTTATAATTGCAGAGTATGCTGCTTTCACATATCGTAATTGTAATGGCGAAAAATATAATGATATGTGTAGTTGATATTAATGATGTCTGGTCGTTGACGCGTGGTAAAAAATCATTTCAAATATTTATACATGGTACTCTCTTTTTTAATTTTTGAACCCTTTCGCAAAAAAATCATTGATTTCTATAGGTATAGGTAGGTAGGTACCTACAAGTACAAGGTAGGCATGAAAGGACTGTCCATCTTAAGTTGGTCACAAATTAAAGTCGTTGACTGTACCATAGAAATGGTGACAGATATGAAAGATCTTATACTGTCTTAATCACATAAAAATATTGAATATTCTGCTATTGTTTTTTTTTTTTTTATGGTCATGTCATGTTTGACTTTTGCGGCCAGCGAGTCGTGTCCTAAAAGAAATGCGGTAAATTTGAAAAATCTCATGCTGGTATATATACATGAAATACATAGCGATGGGATAGGTATTATAACTGACAGCTTATTTGTTAGGTAATTTGGTTGCCATATAAAGAATTTCAAAAAAATCCTTGTGACACGACGGTCAGACTAGCGATTAAGTCTTTATTTTATGTGTTTTTTGTTTTTTTTTTATTTATATTCATCAAAGTTACCTATTAAAAATAGTTTTCAAAATAAGGGATACAAAGAAAATAACGCAAATCACTATAAAAAAGAATCAGGCAAAAGTCCCGATGTTGTCACCTCAATACCTATAATAGTCGACACAATTATTCAATTCTATTATTTTGTTATATGATTATGTCGATAACCGAGTCGTTTACCTTAAATATCCAAAACTTTGCATCCATCAAACTATAAATCTTAAATCACTTATCACAAATTATGAGTTACGTCATTCTCGTTTCAAAGAATATTAAATAGACATGACATAAAATGGCTTATATTATTCATGGAATGGCAAAATTGCCTCAAGCTGAATCCTATGCAAAATAAGCTGAGCTAGTCTTTAAGACACGCCGCGTCGTTTGTAATTATAGTAAATTGCTACCAGCTTGACATTTTATACTTAAATCTGTAACCTGTTTGGCTGTCTTCATACAAGCCAAACATCAGGCTTGTATGAAGACTGTTTTTTTTTCATTTATGTTTCTTGCGAGGGGCATTAATGATTTGATTTAAACAATATTCATACATTTTTATTAGTAAACGTGAGTTGATCGCGGATAATTAAATTTATGTACTTCGTGATATAATAATAATAGTATGGCATTTACTTACGAACCGTGAGATCTTCGAGAGGACAAGTACGGAGATCACTCGACGTTTCAGCATTCTAGCCTTCTAGGTAGTTAATTGCGAAAAGAGTCTGGAGTCTGTAAATTAACTAATAACAATTAATAATTTTGGTACAGTCAGCATCAAAAGTAGCTACGCATATGAAGGGGTCAAAAGTTCTTATTCCCTTGTAATAAAGACTTTTGAACTTTTCAAATGCGTAGCTACTTTTGATCCTGACTGTGCTCTTTGTAGATTTTTTTGGGGTAAGGGGTCAACATATGTATGTTGACTAATGTTGAGCCGCCTATGTAGATACTAAATAGTATATCGTTCATATCTGCTAGTGATTCGACGAAGCGCAGAACATAAACAACGAAAAATGTTAATTGAACATTCAGCTCATCACAATGTTTTAGTCTCACATTTACGATTTGTTTATGTTCGATACCTCAATAAGATGTTTGTGTGTTTGGTATCGAAATATTGTAAGCAGTACCAAGCCAAGTCGAGACACATGATTTCGTAATTCCGCAATCAACTATCCTGAGCGATACTATCTCAAAACAAATCACTGTCGTTCATTCTTGTGAGAGAGTGGATAGAGGTAGGTAACTACGTCATAGGTCTGTTATAGTCGTCGAGCCACAGACCACTTAAATGCGTCGAGCTAAAGAGTTACAAAATACCCTACGTTGTAAAGCTATGCCTTTTTTTGCGTGGAGAAAACGTGCGAACCAGAGGGCCTACTCCGAACTTCGAAAATCGAACTTCGTGTCGTGGCGTCCCTTTCACTCTCGTGTTATATTCTATATGACGGAAAGGGACGGCACGATACGAAGTTCGATTTTCGTAGTTCGGAGTAGGCCCTCTGGTACCCAGTCATCGAGGAATGACTGGGTTACGTGGGATTTCTATCCACTAAAAGAACTCAAAGTTGACCGCCACAGATGTATCAACATCTGCGCTTTAACGCAGAGGACTTCAGGATCTCAATACTGAACGCACTGGAGCCTCTTTCGCGCTTTACTCCTTTTTGGCTCATCTTGAAGCGATCTACGTCACTTTTCCTGAGGTTGATAGCCAAGTGCCGCGGCCCCCGCCACATAATGCACTCGCAACCCCGATGACCCCCTTTATGGACGATTCACATTCACACCAAACGGCCGGAGTCGGCGCGCACGCCACCAGAGTCAAAGGAATTCGAACCCTCCATACAGAAGCTAGACTTCATATCCAAACGGCAACGGCCGGCAGCTCTTTCTTTGACTCTAGTGGGGTGCGCGCCGGCCGACTCCAGCCGTTCGGTGTGAATGGTCCATTAGTCGCCCGTTACGACTGGCGGAAGAGACAGCAGACCTATTCTTGAGAGACAGGTAAATACTGGGAATATACTCGGTCTTTACCCACCATTACCTCTGCTTACGACTGTATAGCAAGCCCTTAAAGTTTTATGTACGATCGTAAACTTAAATAAAGCATTAGTATTCACTACCTATATTTTATAGGCACCAATTATATTAATGGAATTGTTAATTAAGTTAACGAACTTGTTATGATGACGTTTATTACCAGGAAAAGCATGGAATTTGTGTAAATTAAGATAAAAAAATAATCTTCGTATACAAAAGGGTTTGTTGTTCTGAAGTGGCTCGCGTCCAAGGCAAGCAGGCCGTATATTGGTAGAATTCCTCGCTTAAGCATACGAGACTCTCATGCGAGTTTCATTACATTGCGGGTTACCGTGGTATAATTATTTCCATCGATCTGTCAAACCGCGCAATGTAGTGAAACTCGCGTACGAGTCTCTAACGTGTGTAAATAAGGCTTTATGGACGATTCACACAAAACGGGCGGAGTCAGCGCGCGCGTCACCAGAGTCAAATGAATTCGAACCCTCCATACAGAAGCTATAGACTTCGTATCCAAACGGCAGCGACAGAGCCGGCGGCAGCGGACCGGCTGCCCGCAACACATTCAAATATTAATTCTAACTTCTGTATAGATGGTTCGAATTCCTTTGACTCTAGTGGGATGCGCGCCGGCTCCAGCCGTTCGGTGAGAATCGTCCACCACCACCACCACCATATCAGCCGAAGGACGTCCACTGCTGGACATAGGCCTCCTCCAATTTTACGGGGGGTAAATAAATGCCAAAAATAACAAATCTAATCACAGTTCATAAAATTATTTTAGTGTAATAATTCTATTTCTATTTCTATTTTAGTGTAATAATTTAAATACTCAGTGTAGGTACCATCTAAATCTCAAATAAACAATACCACTAGGTGAGCAAAAAAATGGTAATCACTCTAATTCTCTCGCCTTTCGGACAAAAAATAAATTCTAATCAGCCGCAAGACGTCCACTGCTGGACATAGGCCTCCCCCAATTTCATGGGGGGTTAATGCCATAATCGCCACGCTTGGCATGCGGGTTGGCGATCGCAGTATCTCCACCGCACTCCAGGGATGCTGCTGCCCATCCCCCGGTGGTCCTGGTCGTAGTTTTTGGACATACCCGGGTCCCGGGTCCTCCATACTCCGGGAGAATCGTCCAATTAGCCTGATTTAAATGTTTACTTTATTTATTACCTGCTATAAAAGCATCTGGCATCAATTGTTACGAAATTGGAACCGAAACTTTAGACAAAAAGTTTTGTAATGATGGTTTATATAAATTAGAGTGACATAATTGTGTTAAACTACCCGTGAAACAGCAAACCAGATCGAATTGGTTTCATTCGTTTTAAATGCAATGATTGCAATCGGCATAATTCCATTGCGAATTTGAAGATTTGTAATAAAATTGCAGTTTTGCATGACTGTCGAAGTGAGTGGTACAGTGGGTCAGGTAGTCATTAGATTATTGTGCTTTTTATATAGCTCGTAGTGGCAGTGGGCGGAGACATTGTACATAGACCCGATGGCCGTTGGGGCGGAAATGTTCTCGAGTGACGATCACTTAGGCACGTACCCGAAGGCACAGCGTGGGTAGACTCCCCACAAAGTGGTCTGATGACCTGGTAAAGGTCGCGGGAGTCCGCTGGATGCGGGTGGCGCAGGACCGGCCATTGCGGCACTCTTTGGGGGAGGCCTGTATGTCCAGAAGTGGACAGTACAATCGATTAATGATTATATGTATGTTGTTCCTGGGCTGAGAGCTAAATGATAGGTTATCACCGAAGCCAAGTTACGTTTATTCTTCCAGACAACTCGTACGCTCTCTTCCGTAAATTTTACCACCTATTTCGACCCTATAACTAGTCTTATAATAATAATAATAATGATTTATTTGCAGAAAAAGGGTTTAAAAAGATAAGTTATACAGATCTTGGGATAACAAATAGTTCAACCTTCTTCAGCTATTTATAAACAGCATGCAAATATTTGGTATTGACAAGACATATATTTTTCTTTCTGGTACTTAATAAATCTCCATATTATTTCCGCTTAGATTGTACTACTCACAACAAAACCAATAAAAAAAAAGGCTTCTCTACTGTATTTTAGTGGCAGAGGTTTATTTTTCCGAACCGGTGGTGGTAGTTCATTGATAGGTGCATGTAATATGCCTAAATTGAAGAATAAATTACTTTGAATTTTATTTTTAAAGCCTCTTTATCCTGTTCAGCGGTAAAAGATAACTTGGAGACAACACTCTCTCTCTTCCTACCTATAAATCCCACATGGTGGTGGGGTCAGCTTTCCGAGCATTAGCTCAGAAAGATATCGACATCGTCCTCGGATGCCTAACACTATCATATCTATCAGCACTAAGTACATCTTTTCACGTTGTTTTGATTCTTCCCCTTGATCTTCGACCGGGAATGGAAAGTTCTAGTGCTAAGTTTTCAACTATGGTCTTCTCTTCACATGGCCATACCATTGCAGCCGATTCTCCAGCATTTTATCAGCGATGTCGCGCATCCCCTGGTTTCCTCGCACAAAGAGACGCACACATTATTATTGATCAGTATGGATTAGAAACATCACAATAGTTCTACTGTATTCCTTATCGTTTGGCTCAGAATTATCGTTGTTTACATAACCGTGGTAATACAGTAATAGATAGTTTTTTGCGCGCCGAGCCGTTTCTGAATAAGTGGGCCGTTATTTTTTACGTAGCTGGAAGTAGCTCGTATGCATGTTGCGATCAACATGGAGGCATATTTGATACTACATAGGTATGGTATTGGCATGATATCGATATGACTTTTGTCTCTTCCGTTTGCTTCCATAAAGCTGTTACTTGTCTTGGCGGGGTGGAATTTGCATACGGTATTTTCTACTTTACCGAGAGCTTACTGATGTCATCCAGATTTACTTTGTCAGTTTACTGTCAGTGTCATTTACGCTGTAATATATTGCGCTAATGCGGGGCGATATGCATGCAGAGTGCCTACCGCGAACTTCGAAAATCGAACTTCGTATCGTACCGTCCCTTTCCGTCATATAGTCATTAAGTGTAGGGTTGCAGTTAATTGTCTGTACTGACTACGACATTACACTGATATGGCAACGATCCCGCCCCGGCCAATGCGGGGATAGCCTAAGTGAACAAGTTAAGGCGAAGGGGTGGGCAAGCTCTTTCCATACAAACTTTGTGCAAGTTTTTCTTCGTTTGTGTTTGCACACCAGTTACTATTTTTGGTCCATATGCTTATTTTTATGTTAGCTATGCCCTGATGTTCTTCTTTTTTAATTTTAATATATATTTTTTTTTTTTTTTAAATAATGCCAAATTTCAACGTCAGGTTCAGCGTATCTATACATCTATACATATAATAAAGCTGAAGAGGGTCGAAAGTCTGTACATGGAAGATATTCGAAAAAAAGTTGACTGGGGATACTTAGAATTGATAACAGAACACGTTCCAACAGTTTTTAGAATTTTTGTCTGTTTGTCTGTTTATCTGTTTGTCTGTTTATATGAACGCGCATCACGTGAAAACGGCTAAACGGATTTTGATGAAAACTTTACTAATCTGTCGAGTAAATACCCGGTCAGGTTTTAGGCTATAAAAATTGTGCAAATTTGGGTTTAAAGGGGGTAAAAAGAGGGGTTGAATTTTGTATGGGAACTCCTATAATCCATGAGTTACAGGAATGAAATTTGGTAAGCATATACTTGACGACAAAGGAAAAACATCCTCATTCAAAATTTGTGAAATCTTAAGATAGAAACTGAAAAAAATGTAAACGCAAGCGCTGCGCCGCGGCGCTGCCCAGTGTGCGCGCCAGCCACCCTTTTTTCTCAAATTTTGAACAGTATTATGATTTATTCCATTAATTAACTGTGACTCTAAACCCCAATTTCAGTACCGTTTTCTAGATTCAAAAACTACATATATAACTTTGTAATCCCACTAATATTATAAATGCGAAAGTTTAGATGTTTGGATGTTTGTTGCTCAATCACGCAAAAACGGCTGAACAGATCAAGATGATTTTTTGTAAGCTAACAGTATATAATCTGGATTCACTTATAGTATACTTTTTGTCCCCGATAATCACCCTCAAAGGGATGAAATCGGGGGTGCAAATATGGTCTATGAAACGGGGTGATTTAAATCCTCATACGCCATTCTAAGCTTTAAGTTTCAGCCAATTGGGAATATAACGGCGTGTCAATAAATTTAACTTAACCATAGCAGAATTTGACGTATTGTAAACAAGCTGACGTTTCGATATATCAAAGCCGAAGTATCATAATTCCTTCTGATTGATGACGCTATTTTTGAGCATAACCTCTTAGCAATTAGGTATATTATTGCGTGTAAATTAAAATAATTTTGCGATACTTTGGAATTGGTGGCCTTCATATGCTGAAATATAAAAACAGCTGCTTCAATACAGTCTTTTTATCGTCGGTGTACAATTTAATTTTGTCGTGTATTATTTTTTACGTAATTGGTGACCCTTCAGACTATAATTCTATAATAACAGTTTGATATAAGAGATCACTTGGGCTGGGCAGCCCAATCGTCAACATTGACGGTTGAAGCACCTTAGATCTATGCACAAAGTACAATATATATACTGAGATGGAGATACCAGTGAAATACTCCACATAGATCGTAGCGCCGTTGTGTATTTAGGAAGAACTAACCGCACGACCGCTGCATCCCTATCACTTCAATATGCAAGTGCGATAGAGATAGCACCAAGTGACATCTGGTACAAACAAGTTAAAATAACATTTCCATAGAAAAATTCGTACTTCGAGTTGAAAGGCCCCTGGATCTATGCTTATCCGTATACATATAATACAGCTGTAGAGGGTCGAAAATCTGTACATTGAAGATATTGGATATATCAATGGAGCGATTGGAGGGCTCTTGGCATCGAAACAGAACTCATTTCAACAGTTTTAATAATTCGTGTCTGTTTGTCTATCGGTTTATATGTCTAGACAGTGTGACTCTCGGCCTTCAGCCTCACGTGCATTGCCGCTTCGGGCCTTCGGCCCTCAGCCTTACATGAGGGGCCCGCTCTGTTGGCTATCTTGCCACTATGTGTGAATGATCGGCATGAGGAGCCCACTCTGTGTGAATGATCTGCCTTTAGACTCACATACCTTGCCCCTCTGCATCAGGCCTTCGGCCCTACATAAGGAGCCCGCTCTGTTGGGACTCTCGGCCTTCGGCCTCGCTTGCATTGCCACTCTGCTTCAGGCCTTCGGCCCTACATAAGGAGCCCGCTCTGTTGGGACGCTCGGCCTTGGGCCTCGCGTGCGTGTCACACGGCTCCGGGCCTTCAGCCTTATATAAGGATCCCGATCTATTTAAATGCTCGGCCTTCGGCCTCGCATGCCTTGCCACTCCATATCGGCCCGTTAGTCATCAACTTTACATGAAGAATCTACTCTGTTGGGAAACTCGGCCTTCGGCCTCGCGTGTCTCGCCTCCCTGTTTCAAGTCTTCAGCCCTCATACTTACATGAAGAACCCGCTCTGTTAGAACGTTTAACGGAAGAACTGCGTAGCAAGACTTTTATCATTGTACATGTAATATTTTACGGGCTTTATTCGTCTTGAATCGGTACATTTGATATTCTGAAATAAGCTTAATCATTCGTTTTGAAAGCACGAGCACGTATTACCAACTTCCGTTACAATCGGACACTTTTAATTGAAGTTGTAGATGATTATATATTATACCTAGGACAGACTGTCCAGTTAGGTAGGTCCAACTTCGAGAAAGGGGTTAATCGTCGAATCCAACTCGGCTGGGCAGTGTTCGGGAAGCTACGGCACATCTTTTCGTCCAATATTCCGCGGTGTCTCAAGACGAGTTCTTTGACCAGTGTGTGTTGCCAGTGATGACATATGGCACTGAAACGTGTCGCTTACTATGGGCCTCATAAGAAGGCTCAAAGTAACCCAAAGAGCAACGGAGATGGCTATGCTGGGAGTATCTTTGCGTGATCGTATCAGAAATGAGGCCATCCGCAGTAGAACCAAAGTAACCGACATAGCCCTCCGAACCGCTAAACTTAAGTGGCCGTGGGCGGGGCATATTGCACGTAGAACCGTTGGCCGTTGGGGAGGAAAGGTTCTCGAGTGGGATCGGGGATGCAAGTAAGGTCTATGAAACGGGGTGGTTTAATCCTCATACGCCATTCTACGATTTAAGTTTCAGCCAATTGGGAGTATAACAGCGTGTCAAGAAATTTAACTTAAAGCATAGCAGAATTGTAAACAAGTTGACGATTCATTATGTCAAAACCGAAGTATCATAATTCCTTCTGATTGTTGACGCTATTTTTGAGCACAACCTTTTCGCAATAAGTTCTACTTTACGTGTATGTGGGCGGCGTACCTTCTGTTTTATTATTTAAGCCTAATTACGAGTAATAATGTTTAAATTAATAAATGCTCTTATGCTATAAATAAGTTTTGTATGTATTTACTGGTTAGAGGGAATTATGACTTCCGATTCTAGTTTGTTAATAAATCTGAAATATAAGAGTGTAATATTAATTATAAAATCGCGATTATATTTTAATGCAATTTGTAGCACATTTATGCGTGATTAACTGTAAAATTAATATATTGGTACCTAAATCGATTGTCAATGAAGTCACTTGTTTTGATAAAGCAAAGTGGCGTGAACACCTGATCCACCACCTGGTGGAATGAGTAGTGGGGTTATTTGTTAACTAGTATTTAAGCCCGAATGCCGTTCGAACGGGAGTCATTACTTACTTGAACTTTGTGTAAACTGTTACTCTGCCCAAATAAAAAGTGATTGTTGCTATTAATTGGTTTTCTTCATAATATTATCCAAGAACGTGAAACCGAGTGAGCCTTATAGTGACACAGCGCCGAAAGCAGCGGTGGGATCAGACTCCTCTATCCTTAGAACCTCCAGGAAAACGGGGTCTCGACCCTAGCCTACTTTTTCAATGGCGCAAGTGATGAATTTATTGACGACTGTGACGAAGCAAGCGGCTTCGAGCGCAGTTACAGCAGCAATCTCTGCCACACCTATACCACGGGATCGCAACAGCAACTTCTACCTGCCGCCGTTTGATTCAGACATTTTGTCTACTGGATGGAACCTCATCAGGTGGATCTGGCCGGAAGCTTAGGACGCTGAAGTGATCAACGCTTTGATAACAGTCGGTGGCGAGCGGGCGTGCGGCCCGCCTGATGGTGGGCGGTCGCCGCAGTCTATGGACGCCTGCAGCTCCAGGGGTGTCACATGCGCGTTGCCGATCCTTTCTTGAGGAGCCCCGTGCGGTAGTCCCTCGGGAAAGCCTCGAGCTCATTCCACCATCGGTATGCATATTTTATAGTGACCAAATACAAATTATCATGACTTCCTTAGATTTCGAAAAGTTTTATCGATAATAATATATCAAGATTTACAATTGGCAATAAAGTGTGTAGTGTCAAGAGTTACCGGTAAAAGTCCTTTTGGAGTTATTACTGGGCAATCTCCGAATCGATGTCCTGTCGAAAATCTTATAGCTGTTAGGAATGCGTGTAAAGAGGAGGATGGACGAGCAAACTATTCAGGACAAAATTTGTTTTGATGAAGCTAAAGCTGAAGTCAAATGTTAACGAATTTTAGAAAATTTACCTATAATGATCGTTATGTGGCTAAACCTCAGAAAGGTGGGTGATGTCTGACTTACAAATTGAAACATATGATTCGATGATTGTGATGAATGAATCTCCCGTGTGGGCGGATGTTATGCTAGATGAAGATGAGAACTGAGACAATAGAGTTTATAATTACTTTGTATTGAAACAGAGAAACAGACAAAAAGAAGAAAAAAAAAAAAGTTTTTTAAGTTTATTGATAATGAATGTAAGTTGTTTACATTATTTATTTTCCTATCCACATTTCCTTCCTTGGCGCTGGCTGGCCACCAAGCGTATCCTTTTCCTGGTCTTGGAGGCTAGATCCCTGAAAGATGGGTGATGCCTGTGGCTAGATTTCTGAAAGATGGGTGATGCCTGACTTGTGTGGCTAGATCCCAGTATGGGTGATGCCTGACTTGTGTGGCTAGATCCCGGTATGGGTGATGCCTGTGGCTAGATCCCAGTATGGGTGATGCCTGTGGCTAGATCCCAGTATGGGTGATGCCTGTGGCTAGATCCCAGTATGGGTGATGCCTGACTTTGACTTTGACTTTGTTTGTTGTATGTTGTATATAGCTGCATGTAAAGGATCATTAGAAATTAAGATTGATAATCTGTTCATTTCATTTCCTTCATTTCATTTCATAACGGATCATCAGAAATTGAGATTGATAAACTGTGATACAGCGCAGAGAGCGCGCTGGAGCAGAATGGCCGTGTGGGCGGCGTACCTTCTGTTTTATTATTTAAGCCTAATTACGAGTAATAATGTTTAAATTAATAAATGCTCTTATGCTATAAATAAGTTTTGTATGTATTTACTGGTTAGAGGGAATTATGACTTCCGATTCTAGTTTGTTAATAAATCTGAAATATAAGAGTGTAATATTAATTATAAAATCGCGATTATATTTTAATGCAATTTGTAGCACATTTATGCGTGATTAACTGTAAAATTAATATATTGGTACCTAAATCGATTGTCAATGAAGTCACTTGTTTTGATAAAGCAAAGTGGCGTGAACACCTGATCCACCACCTGGTGGAATGAGTAGTGGGGTTATTTGTTAACTAGTATTTAAGCCCGAATGCCGTTCGAACGGGAGTCATTACTTACTTGAACTTTGTGTAAACTGTTACTCTGCCCAAATAAAAAGTGATTGTTGCTATTAATTGGTTTTCTTCATAATATTATCCAAGAACGTGAAACCGAGTGAGCCTTATAGTGACACAGCGCCGAAATGTACATCAAAATGCATTTGCGATACTTTGGCATTGTTTTTATTCATATGCTTAAATACAAAACAGCTGTTTCAATGCACACTTTGTATCGTCGGTGTACCATTTAGTTTTATCGTGCGTTATTTTTTACGTAATTGTTGACCCTTCACACAATAAAAACTATTTGATATAAGAGATCACTTGAGCTGGGCAGCCCAATCGTCAGCATAGACAGTTGGAGCATCTTAGATATGTACACTTAGAAGAGAGTCGAAAGTCTGTACATGGAAGATATTCGAAAAAAAGTTGGCTGGGGATACTTAGAATCGATAACAGAAATCGTTTTAACAGTTTTAAGAATTTGTGTCTGTTTGTCTGTCTGTTTATATGTCTAGGCATCACGTGAAAACGAACGAATGGAGTACAATTTACCCTCATTAATATGGCAACTGGATCTTCGGCGACGACATAGCTCGGCCTTCGGCCTCGCATGCCTTGCCACTCTCCTTCGGCTTTCCAGTCATCAACCTTACATGAAGAACCTACTCTGTTGGGAGGCTCGGCCTTCAGCCTCGCGCGTCTCTCCTCTCCGCTTCATGCCTTCGGCCCTCATCCTTACATGAGAAGCCCGCTCTGTGTGATTATTCTCGCATGCCTTGCCGCTCTGCTTCCGGCCTTCGGTCATCATACATGAAGAACTCGCTCTGTTGGGATAACGTTTTACGGCAGAACTGCGTAGCGAGACTTTTATCATTGTACAATGTACATGTAATGTTTTTGACGGGATTCATTCGTCTAGAATCGGTACATTTGATATTCCGAAATAAGCACTTAATGATTCGTTTTGACAATAGGATTTCTAGGGAATGTCATATTGACTGAAATCATTTCTTAAGGGGGTATAAAGAAGGGTGATAGATTGTATCATCATCATCATCATCTGAGGCGTTATAGCCACGGGTGGGCCCTAGGCTAGCCTGGTCAAGCAAATATCTCCAGTCCGATCTATTCGTGGCTTTCCTTCTCCAACATGTCACCCCTAAGTTCCTGGTGTCCACCTGAGCTTGAGAAAGATTGTATGGGAAAACAAATCATTCTAAGGCGAGAACGAATTATACGCGGACGAAGTCGCGGGCAAAAGCTAGTATCCAATATGTACCAATAAAAAATAAAATTAAATGCTGAAGTGCCAAAACTAACGCAAAAAACTTGCACGACCTTTGTATGGAGAATGGCTTGCCCTACCCTGCGCCTTAACACAACAAAATAAATGGCATACCAATATCATATCAATACGGTGACAAATATATCCCTTGTTTATGGAGATGTTAGTCGAGTTTTTGCTGCTTTTAGGGAAAAGTTGCCAAGTTAGCGATTCTCGGTGGAAAAGAGGTCAAGTCTAAGAGGTCGCATAAATAATTGTTGTACATTGAGAGCTGGCAATTTACCGATATCGCACCGACCCCGCTCCGCAAATGAATTACGTAGCCTTACTTTAATCTGCTTATCAATATTCTTCATAGAACGAGTATACTTGTTCCATATACAAAGCTAATTATTGATGTTAGCCTGTGAAGAAATTCAAAGGTGTATGTGAAATCCCCAACCCGCACAGGGCCAGTGCGGAGACTAATGCCTATTCCCTCTCATCTATGAGAGGTCTGTGCCCAGCATTGGGACTAGGTAGGTTTCCAGGTGTCCGGCTAAGTCGGACATGCCCGGCAACATTTTTACGTTTCCCGCCTGTCCGGCCTTTGTCCGGCTTTTACAAATTAACTATCGACTAAAATGAGAGCAATATATTAATAATTATAAATAACTACGTTAATCGACGTTATCATTATCAAGTTAAGCTTTTGAAGTTTAGCGCCTGGTAAAAATGGTATGTCCGTCTTTTTGGTCAAAATATACGGCTTTTTTAACGCGACGTCCGACTTTTGAAGCTTAGGCCCTGGCAACCCTAATTAGGACATATGGGCTAATGGTGATGATGACCCTAATAAACGAGATACCTTTTTTATCTCACTACATCATCATGTCAGCCGAAGGACGTCCACTGCTGGCTGCTGGACATAGGCCTCCCCCAAAGACTTCCACAATGACCGGTCCTGCGCCACCCGCATCCAGCGGACACCCGCGACTCTTACCAGGTCATCAGTCCAACGTGTGGGGGGCCTGCCCACTACACAACGAGTCAAATTTTTTGAAGTATTGATTTTTGTAATTAATTTTCGGGGCTTCTTCAACTTTTCTAATCATCCTCCTAGCGTTATTCCCAGTACAGTTGCATCCTGAAGAATGCCTGGGGTCCGCTACCTAATCCCAAGAATTGGCGTAGGCACTAGTTTTTACGGAAGCGACTGCCATCTGACCTTCCAACCCGAGGGGGAAACCGACCTTATTGGGAATAGGCTTGTCAAGTGAGTGGGCAACTTGACCGTTAGAAGTTCTCAAGCCGCCCGGAGGCCTCTAACTTGGCTTAACGACTGCTATCAAAGACAGCAACCGGGATCAACGGCTTAACGTGCCTTCCAAAGCACGGGAGCGCTCAGTTAGTAACCACTCAAAGCGGTCACCCATCCAAGGACTGACCTCGCCCGACATTGCTTAACCTCGCATACCGCACGCAGTACGCGGGTGCCACTGGGCCACGAGCGCTCCAACTTTTCTAAGTTTAAAAAAAAAGTTTGTGAGTTCTGCTTGGCACTTGGCTCTTTATGTTTTCTTATGTTTTACTTAATACTTACATTTAAGTTTCTAGGTTAAGTTTTGGCATGAGTAAACAACCCATGTAATCGCCGTACACCGTAGATTATGACCCGCCGTTTGGCGCGGCGCCGAGCGCCGTTGGACTTGCATTTGGCAACTTGAGCTGGCTAAGTGTTATTATTGTAAGACGGCTTTTTGATACTTATCTTTAAGCGTATTACGAAATCGAGGTTTCGTAACGGTAAAAATTGGTAAATTAAATATATATTTAAGTATCAACTCAACTATTGACTTGTCTGTAGCAAGAAACTACGGCGCTGTATACCCCCAAACCATTTTATTTATTATTAAAGTTTTAAATTTATTTCGAAGTGTCTATACTGATATGTTAGATACTTACCCATACATCATCATCATCCTCCTAGCGTTATTCCCAGTGCAGTTGCATCCTGAAGGATGCCTGGGGTCCGCTACCTAATCCCAATAATTGGCGTAGGCACTAGTTTTTACGGAAGCGACTGCCATCTGGCTTTCCAACCCGAGGGGGAAACCAGACCTTATTGGGATTAGGCTTGTCAAGTGAGTGGGCAACTTGACTGTTAGAAGTTCTCAAGCCGCCCGGAGGCCTCTAACTTGGCTTAACGACTGCTAACATAGACAGCAACCGGGATCAACGGCTTAACGTGCCTTCCAAAGCACGGGAACGCTCAGTTAGTAACCACTCAAAGCGATCGCCCATCCAAGGACTGACCTCGCCCGACATTACTTAACCTCGCATACTGCACGCGGTACGCGGGCGCCGCTAGGCCACGAGCGCTTAACCATACATATTCCGAACAAACATTAAACCTGATGCAGAAATGCAGCTAATGGCTAAAGCTTTGTATACAATTTCAAATTGCCTATTGTTTAGACATCACAACAGCGTACTGGCATTTTACGGAGTTGGAGCATTTCAATGTTCCTACTATTATGTTGTCTAGACTTAGAATGATAACCGTCACAAGTTAATTAGTTTTGCCAAAGTTACAATTTATTTAAGGTTGCTTGTAATATGCTTGATGCTTATCATTTATAAGCTCTTATCTATTTGAGCTATTCTTAAGTTAAAGATCCGTTCAGAAAAGAGTGTAATTATGAATTAAATTTTACTATATACCAAGTTACAATAATGTATAGTTTGTTTTGCGTAGTTTTACGCTAAGACTGCTTTATTTTTAGTGTTTTAGTCGTATGTAGTATTCCCTAAGTCTGTGTTACACCGTGAAATCGTCTAATGGTGCCATCGGAAGATCAGCGCTGGCCATCATGCGCCAGCACCAACACCATGCTTAGATGAAAGCGTTTTATAACACATAATCTATGTTTTGTTTTTGATTGTCACGAATAAATGCCTGTTCTAATCTACTTTCTGTGTGAATTAACTCGTAGGTATCTTGATATATCTTCACTTCATTAATATCTGGAACAGGACTATTGCGATGCTATATGAAACTGTACTTGATAAAGAAGACTCGATCAATAACTCAAAATTTAAAATATGTACCTACTACTTTTTCCCTTGCGACGTTCTTTTCACCCATCGCCCCTTAATCTAACCTTTGCAAACATCCATTAATTTAGTGCACTTCTTTGAGGGTCGATGGCACCTCCTGTCCAACGATGTCAATTATAAGGCAGTTCCCTGTAATTTCAAGCAGCTTGGCTCCGTTGCCAAATCGCCACCACATTATGTATAGCCCGAGTTACAGAAGATGTGTGACTGCTGCAAGAATGTTTCAGTTGAACCGAACTCTAAACTCCCTACCAAGACAAAATTTGTCGAGCTTCAGTAAGCTCAGCTCACGTCACAGAACATAATATCACATGTCGATCACGCCCTGCCAAGTCAGGAAGTCGCCTAAGTTTATTATTATTATTCACCTTATTTATTTCTTTCTCTTAAGTTAGATTTTTTACAATAAATGTATACAAGTAAAATATAAAAATATACATAGAAAATATAAAAGCATTATAAAAAAAACCTAACCTAGGGTGCCGCCGGCAGCGAGGCGAGCCTAAGCTACCGGTGGTTAAGGGCGACAGAGAGAGAAACCTCCGGACTATCCGCGCCGCGTCCAGGAGTACCTTCTGTATTTGACCCTTGACCCAGCCTTCTAACGAGAGTCTCTTGAGATGTTGGTCGAGACTCATCGCTAATCATAGTTCACTACTCGTAAGCACTAATATAATTCCCTGATTTAGATAGTTGGTCAAGTCTATTTTTAAACTGATTAACACTGTTGGAGTTCACAACTTGGAAGGGTAATTTGTTTCAAGTATTAACAATTCGGTTCGCAATAAAGTTTTTGCCGATATATGTATTATGTATTGTTGTTGTTAGTTTATAATTGCGTCCTCTCCAACCACCACGTTTAATCGCTGTCAGCTTCTATCTTAAACCTCATTTTACGTAGCAGTGTGGCAACGTTTTTGCTGTTAATGAGGTGTAACGTGAATTGCTATAGAGTAGTTTTCATTCGCCATGATTACATTATCGACTAAAATGGCGTCTGGTTTTAGGGGCTGAAGTATTTGGTAACGAGATTATGTGAAATATCGTAAAGGGTTGATTGTTGTTGTTTTGTTGAGTTGGAAAAGCAGCGATTGCTAAAACTACGACCAACACCATCGGTGGATGGGGAGGTTAAAATTAAAATTTAATGTGATGGTCGTGTGTGTTTGGCGCATTGATTACTCGTTTTACTGATATTATTGACCGAATGAGCAAAGCGTTACTATTTCAGCATGGGTAAAAATGCTTCCGTATGTCCGGATATCCGTCCGGCTGTTCTCCTCAACAGGTCGCTTTCCTCAACAGATTCTGAGTTTTTGTTAGCAGGTTCGATAATTATACGGATTGTTCTGTCGAGCCAGTTTTTGGAAATTTCCATAAAATGAATTTAAAAAAAAAAACGTAAGTACCGATCGCGAGGTCGACATCTCACAGAGCCACTAGTATAAGAATAGGAGATATCAGATCAGATTGGCATGGTTGTCTTGTAATATTACACATTACACGCAATCTATTACAGATTAATCCCATAATTCCGGACCAAAACAAAACCCGGTCCAATTTAACCGGATCCGACTAAAGCCACTCGAGTTTCCGATGGTACAATTAAAGCTCTGCGGTTTGGGTTATCCGGGTCGTACCTTTAACCGGGTCGCTGAAATCGTATGTGACTGTTGGGCTATCTATTAAACTCTATTTAACTATTGTTACCGGAGGCGTGAGTGGCTATGCGTTAGCGATTTTGTTCAATAGAGTTGGAGGTAACTTTCAGATTGTTTTGACCTAATTCATCAAACCTTATTTAGTTTTAATGACGGATTAATTCATTTATGTTGTATTGTGTTTTTTAAACCGGTTTCAACCAACTAAAATAAGATTTAACAAACTTAATGATTTAACGGAGTACGAGGCGTATTAAAAAAAAGTCGTGATAATATTGTCGTATAATCACTACTAGGTGTACTCAAGTGCAAAAATATGATTGCATACAACTTACTCAAAAGTATGTCCCATAGCTCTTATGTCGGCGGATAAAGGTTTCAGTACATATTTACGAGCATTAAATCGATACTTATTTTTCCACTTGACTGTATTCTTGACTAGGTACCAGAAAATATAAAATATTAAAAACATGAATTTGTTTTATATTTAAGCTATGGCGTATGATAAAAGTTAACATGAAAAGTGCAACGTGATGATACTTGTAAAATATCCGGATTTAACCAAAATATCCGGATTTCAACCATTTTCACAGAGGGTTACCCGGGCGGATGTGGGTAAATTAGTTAGGCAAATTGATTTACGATTGATGTTTATCTTTCAATTGGTTTAATTTAATTCCGATTTTAGTTGGTGTTTATGGTATGGTTTGATTATATTTGGAATGTAAGAAGATTAAAGTTGGACATTACGATTTATAAACGGTATTAATTCGATTGACATGGCTGCTAGGCTTTACGTTACGATGAATAATAATTTTAAGTCCATTTAGAATGGTGATTTTTGTGTTCGTGCGTGATTTTAAAACAACAAATGTTAATTAACAGACATACTTACAGACATCGAACTAGCCCTAGACGATCTTACAGAGATCAAACTTAAATAGTTCATTAATGCACTATTTCATTGATTTCTCTCCAAATCCAGCAACCGAGCGTAAATAATCGACCTAAACCGAACGGATGCTGGTTTTTGCCCCGTCTTACTCTCTTTTTTGTGCATTATACCCCATGGGCTCCCATTTGGCGTAAAATTTACATATTCTGCCAAAGGTGTCAGATTTCTGAATCAAACACATGGTTTATCCAATAATAAGGCTTCGTTATGCGTGTGTTGGGGTTTGTCGATGCTATGTGCCATCAGAGCTTGAATATAAGTTCTTTTAATACAGCGTTTGTGGCAAATAAGCCTACAATCCTTGATGCTAAGAATACTTAGGTCTTTCTTCGGTTGTGTTTCTTCTTTAATCATTGAAGATCGGTAAACATTTCCTTTGCGTTTTTGCTTTTCAACGGTTTGCCAGATGATAATTTTCCAGACAATTTGGTTAGTCGAAGACCGTGCACCGCTTCTGGTATGCCCAAGGCTTAAAAGCGTGACGTCACTATCTCACCGCATATGAAGCCATCAATCTGCCCGGGGCTAGTAAAGCCATCTCAAAACCTCTCGAGACAGGTGGGCGAAGGAAAATGTACGGGGTTTAGATAAATAGGGTTGTCCCTCGGACTTTAATTAAGCGCCTGAAAAGAGAGATTTCATTTTATTTTAGAAGAGAGTTTGAACTTATATGTATAAAAGCCTTAGTACGTATACGTTTTATCGTGTAATAATTCTCTAAACTTTGATCAAAGTACTTACGCTATATTAGTTGTTATCGCTAACTTACAGTTGTTGTATTATAATAATAATTTAAAATATGTTAATAATGTAGGGTGAGGCCAGCCGAGCCGGTGCTACATTCATTTTAAAGAGAATTATCAAAATATGTATATAATGTAACGACGAAAGTGCAATTGCTGAACAAGTATTCTACATATATTTTTCATTGACTTAAAGTTAAATTTCTATCTTCCTATTGCCGATAATTTTATATTTACATCAGTTAGCATTTATTTATTAGTTTTATTGCCATGATTGGTCAATGGATTACCAAGTCATTTGTCCTTTGTTAAAAATATGTACCTATATCCTACTAATTCAAAATATTTATGTAATCTCATTATTTATTCAAGGGAAATTATAAATGAACAAACAACATCTTAGGTTTAATACAGACCGTTTTAAAATTTCATAATAGATGTCTTCTCTGAGAAATACAGTTTCCCAAAAACGAGCGAATTTTAAACAGCAGAGTTGGGCGTAATGGATTTTCTATGTAAGAATGCAAAATTAATTTAATAATGCAAGGCCCAAGGTAAAACGTGACAATACCGTATTTTACAGATAGGCATATCACCAACTTTTAACGAAACGTCGAGAATGCTCAGTTAGCATAATGTTTGTAAAGAAATAGGTGTGACTAATGACGTCACAATTTTCTGTGATTAAACTGCGTCCTTAAATTGTGATTAAATATTTTTAATATAGCATAAGTTGAAGTTTAATGATTTTCCAATCCTATAAAATAGTAGATAGTGTCTCAAGGGCCCAAAATGATGTTACGGCGAGGGAATATACTAATATTGAACCCATCAAAAACAAATGTGAAAATGGCAGCCAAGGTCAATACGCGATGCGTGGTTGTCATCTTCACTGACAAAAGAATTGAGATCTAAATAGTGCCAAGTTCCGTAGATTATCTAAAAAGGTGCCAAGTCTGGCACTAGATTGTCTACAGTAAAACTTATTTGTTGCGGCTTAATTCATTTTGAGCTTTCACTTGGCAGTTCTCTTAAATATCCAACAGCTTCCATGGTATTATAATATACTGCATAGAAAACTGCCAAGTTAAGGCTCAAAATGCATGAAGCCGCAATAATTGAATCCTCAGTGAAGCGCAAGATTATGGAATCCTGAGCGTAGCGAGGGATTGTAAAGTAGAAACTTAAGCGTAGCAAGGGATTCAAGTGTTTAAGCCCAAGGCGGAAATATTTTTGCTACCGTGTGAAACGTGTGCTTTTCACACCGCCCATAAGGCCCTGCTAAAAACATGAAATATCTAACATATATTTTTACTACCGAGTGGCACATACTGCTTTTCACACCTTCTATCAGGAAAAGAGTCATTGTTGCCCTAAAATGAGGGAAGAAAAGTACGAATTTGATCCCTCATTCCACCAACAATGGCTCTTTTCTGAATAGCAGGTGTGTAAATAATATGTTTTTACCGTTGCTCAATACCGTTTTGTTACAAAATATTACATTATTGTACCCCATGATAATAGCGAAAACAACATTTATAATAATTACAACTGTACTGTACTTAAGACAAGAAGGTGGCCAACCACATTTCGACTCTATGATTAGTACAGTAAGGTTCAACAAGTAGACCTTGGTTGACTGTAAAACAAAAATCCGGAAGATCCCTTACAAGACATAATCAGTAACACGCGTAACGACAGCAACAAAGATAACAACTGAAGCGAAAACCCTGACCATCTGTCCTACTACAAGCACATTCAAAACTAAACCTTACTGCAACGGTCCAAGTCACAAAACAGTTTGCAACTATGCTCCAACCTCCAACCTGGACAGATGCAATTGCATTGCCTACTCAAAAGGGCTTATCGTTGTTAGAAATTCCTAGCGCTTACGCCCTTTGGTCCTAAGCGGGAGAATGTAAGAAACTATTGTCCGTATCCGAAGTGGGTGCGAAATTAACAATATATCGAAAAAATTGTATTGTAGTCTATTAGAAATCTTGGGCAGATGTTCATTTTGCAATATGATACTGGTAAGGCAAATTATAGGTTAGAACGTGTAAAATTTCGTTTGTCATGTCATGTTAAAAGGGTGACAGCTTAGATATCAGAGTAAAGCAGATCCGCTCATTTAAGTTGAACGATTTCTGTACATCTGATCTATTCTCACTAATGCACAAATCAGTAAGTTTGAGAGAGACAGATAAGTGGTATCTGACAGGTCTTCACCAATCAGTGTCCCCGCTTTCATAACTGCAAATTGTACTGAACTGATATTTGTAACGTTTTGACTTATATGGGATTTGACCTTTTGGTATGCTTATAAATGGAGACAATTCGTTAACAGCCAATAATGATCGTTCAATCTGTCCCGTTCTAACTCATCTTCGTTAACCATAAGGATTCAAAGAGACAACTATATGAAAAATCATGGATTTGTTGGTATTATTAATTTAAGGGTGACAGCGTCTAAAATATCACGGTAGGAGACATGATGACGTTTATTAACACATTCGGTGCCGGTGACACGAAACCGTGTCATTTTTGTATGTGTAATTGTAAATGTGAAAACTGTACACGTGTGTATACTCTTCACGCGAGGACCACGAAGCGATTTGAACAATCTTGATATTCGTAGACTATTGTGCTGATGCGGGACATATATAGTCATCTGCTTCTTACTTATATTTACAATATCCTACAATATTTTTTTCTTTCTGCCTTACGGCTGATTGGAAGTCAATGCTGTGAAATAATCCAAATTTATATGGTGCAGAAGTTTTAAATCTTTTTTCTATAATTCTGCACACTTTTATTTTAAGAGGCCTAGACATTGAAATGACCAACTGTTTTGTATAAAATTTAGGTACATTTTGTCATTCTTCATGATAATTTTCGACATGATCGGGAGCCATTATTAATATTTTCATCAAATAATTAATATAATCCGTCTGGACATAAATGGAAAGCGTTTCAATCAATAATATTTATGATGGGCGATCTTGATAAATGACGCGTCATTGGGGTGCGAACGTATTTAATAAAATATGTTATGTTTAACGCAAATAAGTTCCATTGCCCACACACAGGATGTTTCACTTTTGTAATCCATTAACTATATCTTAACATTTTATGGATGGATTAAAAAAAAACATATTAGTTAAGAGCTTCATTAGAGCACAATTTATTTATTTCCATTATGTAACAAACGTTACACATAATAATTGTGTAATAAACTCGAAACATGTCGCTTGTAGAACCAATTCAATTAATACGTGAGTACATCGATATAGTAATAATTAATTTATTTCTAAACGTGACTCACAATAGTTATAAGTTTTTAAATTGTGTATATTTATGTCTGTCATTACAGTCGCGCAATATGCACATAATTAACAAATTTTGTAGTATTTTTATCAAGGTTATTTGCGAAAAAAATATTTCCATCACAAATATGTATTTGAAATATAGGTGCTGTCACTTGGACGTCCTTCAAACTCACTCTATGCATACGAAATGTGTTCTTATTTAAATATTAGCCCTGCCAATCTAAAATTCCAAGTAGATACGCTCTATACGTATCAGATATCTGAATAAAGTTTTATCGAAATTAATTTAAAAGATATATGACAGAAAATTCACTAACATCGTCATCGAAAAAAAAAGTTTATTATATAAGAGTTCCGTTTGTGCAATATTGACTAAGGAACCCTGAAAATGAACGCTTTTCACGACATCGAATGGAGGTTTTCAGATATTTTTTATATATTATTCTATATTCGTTGATTAGACACATATAATATTTCAACAACATTATCAGTTGAACCAAGGGACTGAAAATATCAGTTTTCCAAGTTTTATAAACTTAACATAAGTGTTTATGACATAGTAAACAGTAAATTTCGGTTGCTTTGATTTATGAGTAATTAAAAAAATATTCCGTAATACCGTTATTCGCAAATGGCAGCTGTCGCGCTTCTCATTTGTGTGAATAAAGCCAGTATGTTTTTTTTATACCACGTCGGTGGCTAACAAGCGTACGGCCCGTCTGATGGTAAGCGGTCACCGCAGCCTATGGACGCCTGCAACTCCAGGGGTGACACTTGCGCATTGACGACGACCCTTTAAAAATGTATACTTTCCTCTTTTGAAGAACCCTTTTGCTTTGTTCATAAAAGTTTACGATCATAACCCGCTATTGAGGCTTAAAAGTTAATAACAGAGCCTGAATCAAACAACCTGTATAAAGAATTATCCGATATATTTGTAATCGATATCAACATTATTAATCCACACATGCTAGCCGTAGTCGCTATAGTAGTCAGGGGCTATTATTGTCGAAGGACCACATGGGGCCAGTCGTTTTAGGGTTCTATTTATTTTAGTGGACGGTAAAATGGGCTTTACCATTTTTTGCGAACACTTAATCATCTTTTGGGTAATAAATATAAATGGGCGTTTGTGAGGGAGTGAATATTAGTGTGTATTAATTTTTCAGTTTCGTGTTTCATTTTAGTGTAGCGTATATGCAACAGATTATACTAATATTCATTCTCATCACACAAATATTTGCCATTTGACACTAATCCCGCTATTTGAACGTTCCTGTTTTGTGCAATAATGTTTAAATATTTTTGCTGACCGGGATTCGAACACGGACCTTCAGCTTCGCAGGCTGGGTCGCTAACCACTCGGGACCCGGGTACCGTTTTACTTTGCACTTTGAGACACATATAAATATTTTTATTTATATCAATATTAATGTCTCATTCGAAGCGTAACGTTTCAACATGTTCTCAAAAGTAAATCGTACGAAAACAGCCGCAAGCGTAACGGATGAAACTCAAGATTTAATTTACTTGTAAATATCTCATTAGACTTTACAAGTATCGATACGAAATTCCAAACTCAATCGGGTATAAAAAGTCGATTTCGCTCCGATGTTTTCGCGTTTCATGTCAAAGTATCGAATTTTGGAACTTTTTTAATTTTAAACTTCGGCGGTTACGAAGTTTATGGCCATAACAATGTCTGCGGTTCTAAGCCGATAGATCGGTCGATCTCGAGTAAATGGTATGTTATTATAAGCAGACCTTGTCTTGCGTTAGTGATGTAAACGAATTAAGTTAAAATGTATTAAATTATTGAAAACCGGCAACCTCGGCTTTGCATGGGTGCAATTTCTCAATAGTTTTTTTCAAACCTACCCACCTACTCTCTTAACCTGTACCTTTTCTAATAATTTACGTACCCAACAGCGGAAACGTTCGAGCCATTTTGGAGTATTTGCGAGGGTAGCGCACGGCGATTGATTTTACTGGATGAATTGCCAAAAAATATTCATTTTAATTGATTCCATTGTGTTACGTTACGAAAGTTATCCATATAAATCGTTTCACTAATTTTTGTAACACAATGAAATCAATTAAAATATAGATATAAGTAATGAAGTCCTTAACAATGTCAACTTTTTTTGCTGTTCACCCTAACCTAATATTTAGAGAATTATGAAAAAAGTCAACTTTTAATATTTAAAAAATTATGTTTATTTTTATCATCCAGGAGTTAATTAAAAGTTAAGTTGCAGTAGAATCCTTATTCTATGACAACAATGTATGTACATACCTAAACGCAGCATTTCACTACCAAAACAGCAATTACCTAACTTATTTTTCCATACAACGGTAATAATTCTTTATTACTAACAAAGTGTTGTAATATAAGTAACTCTATATCAAAAAGTATGACCAGCAGGATAATCACGTACCTTATTATGTACGCTCAAAAACATTGCGCTGATTTTAACTCTAATTTTTGGTCGTCGTTATACTACAAAATATAAAATATCTTATTTTAATGACTTCAAAACATGTCGGACAGACCAACAGGTATTCCGAACACGCGGTCTCTAATGAACCTCATGTTCTAGGAAACTAAATAGCAAAAGAGCTCGGGAGAAAACATCGATACACGGTTAGCCTTGTTAGCCCGGGTTGTTACAGTTTTACTGGTCTTTAATTAACTTGGGTTGAAAGAACAATGAAGGAGCGGCAAAGGGTTTGCTTTCTGAAGCAAACATTTAATACATACTAGATGTTCTCTTATTACGTAGAAATCGTACATTCCCATGAGAAAATCCACTCCTCATTTCAGTTTTTAGGAGTATAATTTCTGGTGCCCGTCAGGATGGCTCGACCACGCGAGATTTTATAAGTTAGAGTTAATTCAAAAGTACCTATTTTCGAATTGTACTACTTGACACTTAACATGAAATATTGTTAATGCCTAAAATTACAGATATTTTACGTTGAAAGTGGACCTCTAGCCTGCCATCAAAATGGCTGGACTTTTGTTTCTACCAAATTAGATATTAATGTGTATGTAACTTGCGAATCTTTTCGTCAAA
Organism: Notocelia uddmanniana; assembly: GCA_905163555.1. Lineage (NCBI taxonomy): Eukaryota > Metazoa > Arthropoda > Insecta > Lepidoptera > Tortricidae > Notocelia > Notocelia uddmanniana. The sequence goes on from LR991066.1 coordinate 22,795,128, forward strand.
ATTTAGTGCCTTATTTATACCTCAACATATTTTATAGGCTTTCTTGGGCAAATAACCATTGAAACTTATGTATGATTTTCTTATACTATTGCTTCGAGAATTCTATAAATAATAGTTTATTCTAGGAAACCTGCATACATCTTGCGAATAAATTCAAAAGGTGCAAGTGAGGTCCTCACTGCACTCTGGGCCAGTCCGTGGGGGATAATTTCCGTTCCCTCTATCTATTTGAGGAGGCCTGTGTCCTGTAGTGGGACGTATATAGGCTTTTGATGAACATTCTATGTTCGTAGAAATATAAATTCCCCTTATAGTTCGAGGACACAGTCAAGGACTCATACAAGACCATTCCGACATCAACATACCAAATATCAAGTACATAACACACTTATTTGAAAATACCTCATTCATTGTATTCAAAATACGTTGTAATGTATACATGATCACACATTAAAATGTATGCGTACGAGTATTGCGTCCTGATTGCTTTTTAATTCGGTGACCATCGACAAGCGCGTGATTCAGACGAATCGTTTCATGTATCACTGCCCTAATTGAAAACGGCTCGCGTACCGATGCGGTTTGCGTCGCTTAAAAATTCTAATATAGAATTTCGGCTCATCATTTCTACCGCCAAGTGCAACCGCTATGTACAGATATGCAATAAACAATGCTAGCGGTTCTCATATATCAAAGGGATTTACTAGAACATTCTCAAGAAAAAAGCGTTTCAATCACTGTCTTTAATTGCGTTTGCTATCCATATACCTACCTATAGCAATTCATGAGCCCTCTATGACTGTATGGCCTAGGAAGAAAATATAGATTTTTCTATTAGATTTCAATTAGACGAGTACAGATGAGGGCCTCCCAACATCGGTTATTGTGGAGATCCTTGGGAGAGGCCCTTGTCCAGCAGTGAACGTCTTTCGACTGAAATAATGATGATGATGAGAAGAGGACAGAAGACCGGTCACCCCTTCATAAAATTCTGGCTAGCTCTCAACTGTTTCGTCCTCCAAAATTTCTCCTTCTATGTTAGTTAATTTGCATATAGTTTACATAGCTTCAATTAGCGTTCGCGTTTAAAGAATGACGTAGTACGTCTCCTGAAGAGATGTATTTGGATGTCTGAGCCATCAGTGCACTTGATTAACAATCGATGTCTCTCTTGTTCCAGGTCGAGCCAGTGCAAGTGCAGTGCCAGTGATGTGTGCATAGCCATGCGTATTCGCGGGCGAGTGTCGTGACGTCATCACAACAAAATGGCGGACAATAGCCCCGCCACCTCCATAATAGAGGGCACCGTCAAGTTCCGAGACGGAAAGAAGGTAATTTGACCTAGAATCATTAAGAAGAATCATTTGGCAAGAAGAAGACTTACAAGTAGAGGAATAATTTAAAGAAAACGAAATTCTAGTGGAGATGCTCGTCCGTAGTCCCCTTTAACGCTATCTCTCTTCCATCAGCATTACGTAAATTTGGTACCAAAGCTGACATTTCTCGGTCGATCGGGTTAGTCTCCTCTATATTTCTTTTTTGATAGGTACAGTCAAACTCATAAGTAGCTGTACCCTTTGGTACTTTATCTCTCTCTCGTTGGAAATTTGGTATGGCAGTTTACACACAAGCGACACGGTGCAAAGAAGGTAAGCCTCTTGTGCGAGCGACAATACTTTCAAATTCTCAGTATTTTTTAGAAATATGACCTGCGTCTGATACTGCAGTGGCCTATCTAGGTGGGCGAGTGCTCATTCTCTATTGGGAAAGACACCCGAGACTCATCGATGGGGCCACGAGCAAGCCACGGGTAGACAGTGATACTGACAACAATTTCCACTCTCAGTGTCACCTTGTCACCCATATTAACTAGGGGCTCTGTGAGCTGTACACCTCGTTTTTTTTTCATATTCATATATTTCCAAGTACTGACTCGACAAAAAAAAATCTAAATAATTATCGAACATGCTAACAAAATTTGACGAGAATCCGTTGAGAAATACGACCTGTAGAGGAGAACATCCGGACAGACAGACATATAATTTTTGTCGAAAGCTGAAACGCAGAAGCTTCGCTTTCTCGGCCAATTAGCCTCATTGATAATGCACACAGTATCAGACGGTATCGTAGATGCCGTGAGGACAGATAACTTTCAATTCAGCCTATAACGACCTAACCTAACATATGTTAGTAAAACATAACAGGAGCCGCTGTCAGACCGTACAGTAACTAGAAATTAAACACTAACACACTTGATACGCTGTGTTGACACTTCATGCGGTTAATCATGTTCATGCGGCTAGCTTCCTGCCATTCTTGTTACTGTATGTACTTAGGAGCATAGCTGTTTACTTAATTACGCCATGCTATGTGGATACTTAGGACCTGGGTATGTCCTTAAACTACGACCAAGACCACCGGGGAATGGGCAGCAGCATTCCTAGAGTGCGGTGGAGATACTGCGATCGCCAACCCGCATGCCAAGCGTGGCGATTATGGCATTTACCCCCCATGAAATTGGGGGAGGCCTATGTCCAGCGGTGGACGTCCTAGGGCTGATATGGTGGTGGTGGTGGATGTGGATACTTGAAACACGAGTTCAGAGTATTGTATAACTTTTCTAGCTAATTTAACACACGCACAGGACACAATTTTAAATTGTCAGCAAGCAAATCTTAAACAAATATCGGCAAAAACCAGTTTCATCAAACAAATATATGCTCTGACTATGATTCGAATCCAGGACCGTCAGCTTCGAGGGCAGGGTCACCACTAGTTAAACCAGTAACCAACACAAAAAATTAAGGAATAAAGAAATACTAAGACGAAAACGTCGATAATAATTATTGATTTTATATACTTATGTTACCGCAACACAGGGACCAATGAAGAAATTCTATCGTTCGGATTATTAAAAGGGCAATAAACTCAAATTCAAAATATATGTATGCATTGATACCTATCAAATATATCGTCGTCTAATAGTTCTAGTACCCACATACCTTATTGAGCTTAATATGGGGCTAATTCTTAGCTTAGTATTTATTTATTTATTGAAAACCCTGTAACAGAAAAAGGGTCTTTCGGAAAATCCTGGGCCTGTCAAGTAAGATGATGGTACTGGACGATCACAAAGAATGTCGAGATCGAGTTGGTGGCCTAACATCATTGGCAAAACAGAAGCACACAGACATCGCTGGTTTCATCTACTGACAATGGGGGGATCGAGCCGTCAAGACGGCATACTTGGGCCGACCGAATGGTCGATGCCCCGTCGGTCGGCCCCGGTATCGCTGGGAGGACAGTGTGGGAGCGGATCTGTGTCATTTTCAGGTCGACAACCGGCAGGAAGTGGCGCAGGATCGGGAAGGGTGGCGTGCTTTCATTTCAGAAGCCAAAATCCTCTTTGTAGCACTGCGCTTAAAATAATAGATAGTTAACAGTTTTTCTTAATGGGATTGCACTTGGCCAGCATCTAGCCAGGGGGCAAAGATGCGGCCGACGATGAAGCGAGCTCACCCAGAAGGTGCCTATTCACTCTTGCCTTAAAAAGGTCTAGGTTTTTACCAAGATTAGCCATTTAACACAAGTTTTGTCATTCAACACATATCAAGTTTATTCACGGTTGGTCGAATCAGGCTACGTTCACTTGAATTGGTCATATCTAAGTATGACCAGTTACTATTTTTTAACTAAATGCCTGTGAAGGGGTGAAATCATGCCACGCCCCAAGGAATTTCCATTTAATTAACTAATGAGTCATGTTTCATGAATTTTAGTTTGATTTCTAGCTAATCTAAACTTGTAATCATAACATGGTGAGTAATAGCAGTCTTCCTAATAGGTTTATGTTAAGTGGCTATGTTATCATAGTATAAGTACCTACGTTTTGTATTTTGCAATTTGAATTGGGACCTGTATGTTATAAACTGTGCCAACAGATCAAATACTATAAATATTTAGTCACCTCACACATTTGCGATGTTTGATGATCATGGGTTCTCTTTTGGCAGGGTGATTCTTATGAACGCTTAGAACATTTGAAGAAGTAGAAGGAAGGAGAGCCATCTTGATTTTTTGTGCGTGGGGGTACGACGTCATCAATTTTTTGTATGGAATTTTGAATGTTTTGCCTAAAACCAATCGTGTGGGGTATCTAATAAAAGGGCTTTAATGCGCTAATTGCAAAATGTAACGCATGGCAAACTACAAGCGACGTAATGATATTTGTGCACAACCAACAACAACACAAAATACTGTGGGTACTTGACGAAGCTATAAAGATATTAGATAGATAAATGCTTAGATTCATAAAAAAAACAAGATTCTAGAAAAAATATTTCGTGTGAGTCACACAAATAAATTGCCCTGACCGGAATTCGAACCCGGGACTACCACTTTCGTAAGCAGGGTCACTACCAACAGTATCAAATAGGCTAAAATAATCGTCTAATACGTTTAACTAATACACGACAGACTTTTTTTTTATGACATAGGTGGCAAACGAGCAGACGAATCGCCTGATGGTAAGCGATTAGCGCCGCCCATGGACACTCGCAACACCAGAGGGGTTGTAAGTGCGTTGCCGGCCTTTAAGATGGGAGTACGCTCTTTTCTTGAAGGTTTGAAGCTCGGATTAACCGGATTCTCACGAAGTAGTTCTAAACGCCCCAGATAGTCACGTATGGCTACCGTAGTCACGCCAATAATCAATACAACTGTCAATTCCAATGATAACATTGATAAGTTATCGACAGTGATAAGGGTGCTATTCACAATACTTATCAACTCGCCTCAAGAGTAGTGAATAATCCTTTCCCGTCACCAAAAACACCCGATGAAATGTCAATTTACGGTATTATATAACATCTGTCATGTCGAATGGTAAAATACTACCAGTTTTCATTCTGACACTTGACATTGACTAATAAAGTTTCAAACATATGTCATGAATTTGTCAATAATATTGTCCCCTAATCTAAAAAAAAAACAAATCTAATCACAGTTCATAAAATTATTTTAGTGTAATAATTCTATTTCTATTTCTATTTTAGTGTAATAATTTAAATACTCAGTGTAGGTACCATCTAAATCTCAAATCAACAATACCACTAGGTGAGCAAAAAAATGGTAATCACTCTAATTCTCTCGCCTTTCGGACAAAAAATAAATTCTAATCAGCCGAAAGACGTCCACTGCTGGACATAGGCCTCCCCCAATTTCATGGGGGGTTAATGCCATAATCGCCACGCTTGGCATGCGGGTTGGAGATCGCAGTATCTCCACCGCACTCCAGGGATGCTGCTGCCCATCTCCCGGTGGTCTTGGCCGTACTTTTAGGACATACCCGGGTCCGGAATGGTGGCCACTTACAAGTAAAAGCGTCAGTCGTCTGGCTCAATGGCTTGAGGACATTAAAAAAACCGCTGGTCTCACCTGGATGGGACTAGCACGAGTCCTAGGCGAGTGCCGTACTCGAAGAGAGGCCTATGCTCAGCAGTGGGCGATTATAGGCTGAGAATGATGATGTCGGTGTGTTGAAGAGCCCTGGCAATTTAGTCTTAGTTAAGTTTACCGGAGCCAAACGTCATTAAGGCCTCGGCACACCAGATGCGTTAGCGTAGACGTGCGCGTTCCGCTGCGTTGTAAAGTACAATACAAGGATTCATAAGACGTGTCACACCGCACCGCTTGTGTGGCATATGCACGGCGTACCGCATGCAAGCGGTGTGACATGTCTATGAGGGTTCATACTTTAAAGCACGCACGTCCACGTGCGTCTCGACGCTTAGCCATCTGGTGTGGCGAGGCCTTTATTGTCATTACATCAAGCGTCAGAATGCGAGTGAGACAGGCCTGGTTATACGAGACCCAAGTGAGGCGAACATAGGCTGGTCGTGAATAGATAAGAACGGCGTTCACGGGTAGCCTATTTACGGGATATCTTTTAAATTCAACGTTATCTGTATGAAAGTGAGCTTGTTCATTCGTATATGCGCAATTATATGCCCTGGAAAATATGCACTACCTATTTTCAACGGGTCAATGTAACAGAGTTGTAATACAGCTTAACCCGGCTTTAGCTATCATTTACACATTAGGGGATTTCCTCCTAAATACAAGTAATCACATAACTTTTTGAACGTACGAAAGGTAAATCTGTCGTTTTTACTATTATATGGACGCCCAGCGGTGCCCGCGTGCCGCGTGCGGTGTACGAGGTTAAGCAACCTCTTCTCGGATCAGTTCTTGGATTGGTGACCGCTTTGAGTGATTACTACTTAACTGAACGAGCTTTGGAAGACAAGTTAAGCCGTTGATCCCTGCTGTTGTGTATGATAGCAGTCGTTAAGCCAAGTTAGAGGCCTTCGAGTGGCTTGAGAACTTCTATATAACAGTCAAGTTGTCCACTCACTTGACAAGGGGGGTAGAAGTTGCACCACGTCCGTAGGGAGTACGCACCGTTACCCTACACGTGACCCCTGTGGTGCATAAAGTGCAACAAATCTGGCAACCGTACGGTACACAAGAATCTGGGAACCGTAAGGTACGGAAGACAGCACTGTCTTCTTGAAGATCTCATGGTTCGAAAAATATATGCCTTTTGATTATTATTATTACTATGGACATTTCTCGATACGTATCTAAACACTCAACACTCATTGGCACTTTGTCCACTTAGTCACTTTATTAACACCGTTCTGGTGAACATCAAAGATCTTAATGACGGCTAATGTTTCAAAGGCAAACTGCTCCTTTGAAGGCAAAATGGGCAGATAAATAGGTGTTCCGATTACACGCGTAGCAGGAATTTGAATAAGCGATCTCGTGGAATTCCTACGCTATATGATATCTTTGTGGATTTTTAAACAGCGCGTGTCCACAGCGGTACGTCATTTGCTTATATTTGGAGCTGCCGAACTAGGGAAGTACCTCAACCTTACAGAAGCCCGCATTAATAATAACACCAATTCTTGCTCTTTAGTAGGTATGTACCTACAGTACGACCACAAATAAAAGTTACATCGTCAATTTTCGTCTGCGCAGAAGAGTGCTGGTAAATGATGAATAAAATCAGTAACCTACAATTTAAAAAATACATTGTTACTTCACCACTTCCGCCCCGCTGAGCCCCCGAGTGCCACTGAGCGCTCCCGTGCTTTGTAAGGCACGTTAAGTCGTTGATCCCGGTTGCTGTCTATGACAGCAGTCGTTAAGCCAAGTTAGAGGCCTCCGGGCGGCTTGAGAACCTCTAACAGTCAAGTTGCCCACTCACTTGACAAGCCTAATCCCAATAAGGTCTAGCTTCCCCCTCGGGTTGGAAGGTCAGATGGCAGTCGCTTCCGTAAAACCTAGTGTCTACGCCAACTCTTGGGATTAGGTAGCGGACCCCAGGCATCCTTCAGGATGCAACTGTACTGGGAATAACGCTAGGAGGATGATGATTGTTACTTCGCCACGAAGATGAAGATTAACGAATGCGAACGATTCGATTGCAATGAAGACGAAGATTGCCGATGCAACTTATATTTGTGGTCGTACTCAATAATAGTTTAAGTATACATATTTAAAGATATTTTAAGTATACTTAAAATAACATTGGTTGTACTGTAGTATTCCTGGTGGTGAGTAATATTTAAATCGTCAGTACATGGCGCTATCACACTACGGTTCTATTTTGCATGCCAGATGCTGGTATAATGTGTTAAACCTGATACCTATTTTTGTAAACCACATTTTAAGCGAAATAATTATATTTGAACCGAGAATACGTTGTGCTGAGAGTACCCTTACTCCTTACAGATAACTAAAGGGACCTGTGCATTATATACGATTTCAAGCTAACATGGTCACTAACACTAGAATTACTGTCCAAAACGGGGTATTTACCATGTATGTTAATATTGTTGAGTTTCCGATATTTCGGCGCTGTTGTAAGCACCATTTTCAAGGATTAATTGAACAAGCAACAGCGCCGAAATATCGAAAACTCGACAATATTAACATACATGGTAAATACCCCGTTTTGAACAGTAATTCTAGTAAGGGACCTGTTTACATATGTCTATAGTTGTCAACAACATATCCTAAAGTCAACAAAGGGTCGGTAACGCCTTGTGATTCTTCTGTATTCGCATGCGTCCATAGGGTACAGTGTCTGCTGACCATAATGTTGTTTGTCACCATCGTTGTATCCACCATATCAGCCGAAGGACGGCCACTGCTGGCCATAGGCCTCCCCCAATTTGATGGAGGGTAAATATGCTCTCCAGGGATGCTTCTGCCCATCCCCTTGGGGTCTTGGTCGTAGTTTTAGGACATACCCGGGTCCCGTCGTTGTATAAAAAAGCGTAAAAGTCTATGTGCCATTCGCAATCCAAAATTTGCCACGCCAATTAAAACAGAAGCGTCAGAAATTCACGGGAATATACGGAAATATCGGTTCCAATTCAGCATTACCTCGATATGCAGATGGAAAGCGCTGCATGCATTGAGGCGAATTAGGATGGGGACGTAAAACGAATGGATCGGTCAGCGAATACTGCGATAGCTAACCCGCATGCCAAGCGTGGCGATTATGGCATTTTATTACCCCACATGCAGAACGTCATTGTGGCTTGTGGCTCTCTTTGGGGGAGGCCTATGTCCAGCAGTGGACTTCCTTCAGCTGATTTACTACTTACAATACATATTTTGGCCAATGCAATACTGCAATTATACCGTCCTTTATTAAGAATCTGTACCAGACTCTGCTGACAGTTGAGTCAGCTTACTGATATAGTACCGCAAAATGTGGAAGTAGCATTAGTTGTAGATTCTTAGTAAGTTGGAGCATGGTAGGTACCAGTTTCAACAACTTTGTCATTTTCAACGACGTCAACACCATTGTATTAATTTACCTACAGCTTAAGTGTGTAAATCAATGCAATATTTCAACACCTTTGTTCATAGTAGTTGATACATTGTATTCTAGCTATAGTAGTCGGCGCTTAAGAAGTCAATCCTGACACCTGTCATTTCCATACATTTTATAACCTCAAAGTGACTTTTAGGTTATAAACTGTATGGAAACGACAGGTGTCAGGTCAGGATTGACTTCTTAACCGCCGACCACTTTTTTCTTCTTCTCCCACATTCCCGCTTTAGGTGGCGTCTGCTCTCGTAGTTAGTCGGCGCCATGACAGTCTGTCCTGGGTTGTCGGGTCGTGTAAATTCTCGCCGACAACTTTAGTCATTATTAAAATACTTACTCCTTAACCCCCTTATTCATAAACGTCCATCAAGCCTCTATTAGTTAACAAGCCGCTAAAGTTGGTTTGTCCTTATCTGTCACTTTGACATTTATGTTTGTGAGAAAGGGACAAAACAACTTTCAGTTAACAGAGGTTTGTTAAGTTTTATGAATAAGGGGGTTAGTCAATATGTCAAAATGATGTCAAACGTCAGAATGAAAACTGCTTTTTTATGGGTATCATTTTCCCATTTGACATGACAGATAGCAGTGGACGTCTTTCGGCTGACATGATGATGATGATGATGACAGATGTATGAATACGGTTATTGATTGATATTTCTTCGGGCTTAGTCGCATTCCGAGTTTATCCCATAGAAAAACATTATTCATTACATCTGCACTTACATTGGTAACTGTTTCAATTTACCCCTGTAGTAGGGAAGTTGTGACACCTCCTATTGCCGATTTTCTTTGAAACCCGAAACCTTTCATTATGATGGTAATTTCTGAAACAGTATGAATTGAGCTACGTTGATTCATAGACTTCATCATTGTATAATGTTTTTTTAGCGGGATATGTTCGTTCAAGTAAATCAAGTAAATATTATCCAATCTTCCTCGGTCTCCCCTTTTGCAAATTCATAGATAGGAGATAGTAGGTGCAATATACAATTATATATAGTTGCTATCATGAAATTACTTGCAACAACAACTTGCAAGGCACTCAATGCCACATAAAAATTATCCAATTTTCTTCGGTCTCCCCTTTTGCAAAATCATAGATAACTATCGAAGGTGCAATTATATATACATAGTTGCTATCGTATCCGGAATTACTTCTACTAAGTATTGCAACGCACTCAATGCCAGATAAAAACTATCCAATTTTTCTCGGTCTCCCCTTTTGCTAATAGCTAACTATCGAAGCTGCTACAATTATATATACTCTCTATATTATTCGGAATTACTTCTACTAAGTATTGCAACGCACTCAATGCCACATAGATAAGAATTACATCGTGTTGTTATGTCGACACGTACATAGATAACTTCGTGATCAAAGAGGCTGGATCACGTTTCATTTTATAGCCTTTAATAGCGTACAATAGATAGCTTTTATTATAAACTCAGTGTGAAGTTACGTAAGATATTAATAGTTTTTTTTTATCTAGATTTTGATATTAACTGTATCAAGAGCTTGCTTCTCGTTTTCTGTGTCAGTAGTAAAAAAACTAGATTGCGGCCCCTAAACCACAGTAGTGAGTTTGAGCACTCGTTCTTATGAAGTATGAGTATCTGTATTGTGTAGTGTAGTTCATATTCTATTGCTATAAACAAGATACAAACTAGTAAGCAATGCGTTGTGTCTTCGTACATTAAACGATTTAAAGATATACAACTGGATGACATGCAATGCAGTTTGCTGGTTGCAAGTTTTGAACTCAGTGCATCTATACCCAGTCTCAAACTCCCTGACAGTTACTAGCTTAAACAGAATTGAAATACTTTTATAATATATTCAATAAAACAACGAGTTGCATTGCATGACGAGCACCGACTAACATTTGTTTTATTTCTTAATTTAAACTAAATATAGCCATAGACATTAGTATAACCTCTGTAGAGTATTTTGGTATTTTATACACAACACATACTTATAAGGAAATTCAGTTTTCGTGATTATTCCTCCTTGGTATGTTCGATTTTTTTTTATCTAAAACATTGTCATAATGTCACCTATCGACATGCAAAATGTGAGCGTAATCGGTTGAAGCGTCTAGGAGGGGTAAGAACTCAAACGAAATACATATAGGTATGTCGCTTAAGAATGAGTTCACAACAAAAACAAAATTGTATGTTGGACTACAACCACATATGTATTAGTAGCTTGCCATGTCTCTTCCATATGCTTTGCTTCAATGACATATTTTAATTAAACCCTGGCTTCGTACGGCCAACAAAACAGATATGACAGCATTAAACATTCACTGATATCTGTATCGAGTACAGTTTTTATGTAAGCCAGTAAAAGGTCGGGAGTATTTCAAGCGTTTTATTTTTGTTACGGATTTACAGTTCTATTTATCAGGAATTTCAATAGGGCACGTCAGTGTTGTTTTATTTTCATCAATTTACAAATAGGGTAAACGTCTCAAATTTTCATGTAACTTGTTCCCAACTTATTCCCAATAGTTCACAACTATCGTTCAATTTTATAGTTATTTTAGCCTATACATATTGGCTATGTGCGAAGTAGGTGCTAGGCGATCGTAGCGCACACCATGGCAGAAATGTGTACTTACCGGGGACCACTGTCAAATTTACTTTCACGTTTTCTATTGGTTTCTTAACGGTTTCCTACGATTCGTTTCGTTTGTATGTATGTATTTATTTATTCTCTTATTTATTTCAGTAAAAATTCCAATACGGGGTCTTTCTCGTTTACTAAAGTAAATAAAATATTCATGTGTCATTATTTGACATCTCTGAGTTTTGACATTGTCTCGGGACCTTTGACGTTTGACGTTTCAGACGTGCACATAGCCAATAGGTGACCACTGCAGGGCAAAGGCCTCTCACCCGTGCTTGTGTTGTTGTTGTTGTTGCCTTTTATAGTTATATGCGAATTATGAGTGAAAGTGTCAAGTATTGACCCAGTTTTGAGCACTGGGAGGTTCCCCTCAAATAGTTCTTTATAGGTACAGTCAGCATCAAAAGTAGCTACGCATTTGAAGCGGTCAAAAGCCCTTATTCCCTTATAATGAAGACTTCTCTTTGCCCCCCTTTTTTTAATAAAAAATGCTGACTGTACGTACAATATTAGGGGTTACTAATGAAACTCATAATTTTATTTGTCATAAATGTTACGTTTGCCATAATCATCGACGCCACGGTGACGTGGCCAGTTCCCTACGCGCTACGGTACCAAAATAATTCATACTGAGATGTATTGTAGCTCACACACTTGACGACGGTTTGGCGACGTCAAAATATACCTAACCTTACCAACAGGGCTCCATACAAAGTTTATTTAAATTATTCTGAAAAAAATACTGTTTCAGAGAATGTCATTGTTGTGGCAAAACTCGTATTATTGGAGATAAAACTATGGATAATGAGGGGATGCGACAAATATGATAATCATTTTTATTCAGTTAAAGAAGTATATTGTAATTGTATAATACATTTCGAACACTAATCATCAGGAAATTGTATCTTCCTTAACGTCGCCAAAATCTGAATCTTCGCAGCAAACTTCTGTCTATCATCAAACTGCCTAAAAGTTTTCAATAGCGACATCAAAAATAGTTTATCATCGTCACCATCATTATTTATATTGAACTCCGATTCAACATTATTTACATCTGATAACCTATGTGGCTCAGGTTCTATAACCATAATGTTTTCATCATCACCAAAATCTTCACTTAATTCTGTTTTCACCGAATCAATTGGAGCTTCGTTAACTTCATTATCTTCATAGCTCATAATGTATTCCATTTGTTTCCTTTGCGCATCATTGAGCAGAAAAAACATTCTGTTGAAGTATTCGTATCTTTTTCTGTGTTTTACCTCTCTGCCATCTTTCCTGTCTTTGTGTTCCTTCTTTTGCAATGCTAGTTCTCTTGCGAAACAGGTTCGCAGGTTTTTCCAGCGTTTTTGGAGCTCTCTTCCTGTAATTAGAAAAATAATGTATTCAGACAGAACTTGCTCTACAGGTTCACAGGAAACTTCTGCTTGTAAGAAATTTCTTCCTGTTAACCTTTATACGAGTGCAATAGGAAATAAATATGCAATAGGAAATAAATATTTTACAGATTATTTTGAGCACGTATTGTGTTTGTGTTATTTTTTATTTTGCAGCTGCTGGGAACAACAAAATGCTCACTCATCACGCTTCTTTTTTAACTATGCTTTAGAAAAATGCATTGACACTGACGTTTCATGATTTGATATTTTAAAAGTAGGTTCCTTAATAAGGTTAGCCAGTGGTAACTATTGACTTCTGCCGTCTCAGGTAGGCACCTATTTATTGTTTACGCTTTCACATGGTTTGATTTATACTTCAGTGTTCATGTTCAGCTTCACTATAGAATGTTGTAATAACAAATTGTCATGGTTGACTCATATTCAAACATTTATGGAACGTAAGGATAATCAAAGATTCTATTCTTACAAGATCGTTTTGAAGAAACGAATTTTCAAATAAAATATACCAAACACAAGAATTGCTCGTTTAAAATATGAGATAATTATATTTTCTCCATCTAGAGCCTTTTCATACTTCACACGGTTTTGTTAAACACACAATATATTCCCCACTCTATTCTTTTTTTTTTATTAAAAATGGGATTGCTCTTGGCCAGCATCTAGCCAGGGGGCAAAGATGAGGCCGACGATGAAGCGAGCTCACCCAGAAGATGCCTATTCACTCGTGCCTTAAAAAGGTCCAGGTTATATGAACTCGGAAATACAGACGCCGGCAGAGAATTCCAAACCTTAGAAGTGCGCATTATAAAAGAAGATGCAAAGCGCTTGGTTCGAATTAGAGGAATTTCGACCAGGTAATGATGGTAGCCAGCCGTACGTCTGGATGTCCGATGGAAGAAGGGGGAAGGCGGTATGAGCTCATGGAGCTCCTGAGCACACTCACCGAAGTACAGTTTGTAGAAGACGCACAGACATGCTACTTTGCGTCGATGTGCTAAGCTCTGCAGCTTATTTCCCACTACCGTACTGCCGCCAATGAGCCTCCTGGCTCTGCGGTCCACCGAGTCGAGCGCGGCAAGTTGGTACTTAGCCGAGCCATCCCAAAGGTGACTACAATACTCCATGCAAGACCGGACTTGGGCTTTATATAAAGATAGAAGTCCCTATACATATAATAACACTATATTCCCCGTAGACAATTTGTTCTTGCATTAAAATAACCCAATCCCCTAAAGCGTATCGTCAATTTACTTTACATGTGCTTGTACTGTACAGTATCCACGCAGATTTGTACTTTATTTGCTGAAGTATGAATACATTTTCGATTGAGAATTGAAAATCAATGCCAACGAAAGCAAGAACGGTTGCAACTTCGCAATATATAATGAAAAGTAAAAGTAAGTACGGCCGGAGAGATCGAGGTATAATAATGATAAGTATTGTATGCTTAAGTACAGTTAACTGTAAAAGATGGATTCTATAAAGTTTTCTTACTAACTCCGTCGGTTGTCACTTCGATTTGTAAGTGCGAAAGAGAGAGAGAGATAGCAATACAAACGTAGTACGTTTTCGCTGACACGAAGCGCATGCCAACATTTCAGAGAGCACGTGGTAAACACAAACAATGCGATGCGACGAACAAAAATTGACCTCCGATTTCTTATAACGTGCATATAAAGCGAGAAAAGCCCAAAGTAAAAAGCAGTATGTTTGTAAGTTTTATGTCGGTGACTTTAAGATGTAATTTCGCTTGGCATTTGTCAAAGTATTTATCACATTTAATACTTATATTATAATGTTTAGCCGATTTTTGTCTAAATTTAGGCATAGGTATTTTTTAAGCTTCGGTATTCACCTTAAATGAGCTTCATGATACTCTACATATCCTATAGTTATAATATTTACCAATTATCTATATACATAGTAGTCGGCGGTTAAGAAGTCAATCCTTACATCTGTCATTTCCATACAGTTTATGACCTAAAAGTCACTTTGAGGTTATATACTGTATGTCAGGATTGACTTCTAAACCGCCGACTACTACAGTAAACTGTATAACATAACCTATACATACCATACTCAATTTTCTTATGTGTAGACATTGTATCCCAATCCGGGAACACTTCTTCGCACGTTTCCTTCCACAATCTCTGTTTAAACTTGTTATGGCAATAATACATCTGATTTCCTTTATCGTACAACGCCGGCCGTTTCGACACCGCATCTATGAGCTTATATGAATCTATATTCTTCACATTCATGTTTAAATACACGCTAACACGCTAAATGACATAAAACACTTAGTTAGCTCTCCGGGGGCACAACTGTGGCTATTGCGGGCAATGTTGCGCAGACATTGCGACGTGCGGTCCGGGCGGCGTGGGGGAAGCAACTGAGTTGCCAGATAGTCGGCGAGAGCTGGCAACGGCGCGCGACGCAACGGCGAGTCTCCCGGTTGAGCAATGTTTCCGCGGCAATGTGGTCGATACGTCGAACAAAAAGTAAGACGACTATCGACTCGATAGTCGTCTTACTTTTTGTTTCCATGTTAGAGAGCAAGACGACAGTTGCCGGCCCGTTGCCTTAAAGATATAAAGGGGTTGCCGGCCGAAGACATATAGATAGGTCTGAGGCGGGCAACCCCATATTTCCCGCCGAGGTATGTATAGAGCTTTTCTCAAACATGCAATGAAATAAACAACAAAAAAAACATATTTTTATTTTTAATACGCATAGTATCAGAATATCATGATGCATGTGCCACAAATTTATGTAAAATGGAAATTAAAAAAGAGGACCGTGTCGGCCTAGGCCTGCAAGTTTTGTATGAAATTCCATTACCGACCTCTTATCCTGGCCGTACCTGAAACGTCATACTTCGCAGCCTATTATATGGAACATAACATCAATATTTCATTGCATGTTTGAGAATAGTACATTACTACAGAGGCCGGGACGTAAGGGGTTGCCGGCCGAAGACATATATAGACGGCCGAGCGAAGCGAGGTCGGATAGGTCTGAGGCGGGCAACCCCATATTTCCCGCCGAGGTATGTATAGTGCTTTTCTCAAACATGCAATGAAATAAACAACAAAAAAAAAAGTTTTATTTTTTAGTGGGAGAATGTCATGGTGCCTGTGCCACAATTTATGTGGAATGGAAATTAAAAAAGGGGACTTTGCCGGCCTAGGCCTGCAAAATTTGTATGAAATTCCATTAACGACCTCTTGTCCTAGCCGCACCTGAAACGTCATACTTCGAAGCCTGTTATAAGGAACATAACATCAATATTTCATTGCATGTTTGAGAAAAAATATTTTTTACCTTAATATTGTCAAAGTCAAATGTCGCTACCCAAAGGTTGTCTGGAAGAGATCGCTCGATGGATATAAACCGACTGTTTTTACAACTATTTTCTGTTCTGTATTAGTTTTATATAATCTTAATTTTAGTGACTATTTTTAGTACTTTCTGTATAAACCCATCTCTACATTTCTACCAATAAATTATCTGAAACCTGAAGTAAGAGCATAATATATGTTGAGGTGTGCAATAAAGTGGATATCAACGCAGTTTTGTATCGCTTCAAATATATATTTTTTGCTTGTTTGGGGACACCTATACGACACGACCTACCTACCCCCCATGAAATTGGGGGAGGCCTATGTCCAGCAGTGGACGTCCTATGGCTGATATGGTGGTGGATATATATATATATATATATACAAGATGAAAGCCCGGCTTCGCTCGGGTGAAATAAATAAGAAAGAAATAAACAAAACATTTATTCGTGACAGTTATGCAAACGACGAAAGAAATAGTGTACAAAAATGTATAAAATAAAAACATTACAACAACGATTATGATGAAACTTCGAATCGTAAAGAAATATAGTCTGTAGTCTGGATTGGGAATAAAAGTATGGAATGGAATTATATGGAATTGGGAGTAAAAGATTACGCAAACGACGTCACGGGCAAAGGCTAGTATCTTTGCAAGTTAATCCTAAGCATTTTTATAAGGTATTGTATTTAAAGGCACATAAAAACACCGTAATCAGTACTGATTTGTACTTATATAGCTAAAATACTAATCGTTCATTAAAATTCAATTCAGATGTGCATTGTTAAATATTGATGTGCCAGTCAGTATTTTTGGTGCGAAGTCAGAGCTGCTAACGCGAAAAACAAATGAAGTTCGTGTATCTCCCTCTCTGTCGCACTTGCAAATTCGAGCGACACAGAGGGAAATACACGATGTTCGTTCGTTTTTGTTTCGCGATAGCAGCTCTCTATTCTCCGCCAAATTCTATTTAGTGGGGCCCTTTACACTCATTATCGCGATTTTTAAAATTGTATGGGGTCTGTTAAACGCTTAATACTATCACAATACTGGTGTGTTAATATTGTCAATATTCATTGCACGTGATACGGATCGTGATATGAGTATATCGCGTGATAATAATAACCATGTAACAGGCCCCTATGGATGTTGCTTCAATATTCAGTGTTTCACGTGATAATAATAACAGTTGGTAATATTTTCTCCAATTAATGGAAGCTATTTAACAACTTGTTCCGTTTTGCCAAAGGTATTTCACATTCCGATACGCGCACCATCCAGGAATAGGAGCCGTCAGACCAGAGGGCCTACCACGATCTGAAAACGAAGTATTTCCCTCTCCGCGCTCGAATATGCAAGTGCGACAGAGAGGCATATATATTTAGTTTTCGGTTGGTAGCACCTTAGTCCGAGCGTGGCGGACGGTCGAAGAAAGTCAAAGAACATTCCGTGTGTTGTCTGTCACACATATAATTTTTTAGCTTCCCATCGACCTATGAAACCTTACTCCTCCTAACTTGAAATTAAGTGATAATGTTTATTATGAAGTATATTTTACCAAAAATATCAATATATTGATAAATAACATTTGTGTTTATTTGTACGGAACCCTCGGTGCGCGAGTCCGACTCGCACTTGGCCGGTTTTTTTTACATTTTGAATTTTATTTCCTATATTCATGACGTCTTTTTAAACGTCTAGTCAGGACGAATGTCGTCACACGACTTTTCATGGCGTCTTTTTAAACGTCTTATAAGGACGAATGTCGTGTCGTGACTTTTCAGGATGTCTTTTTAAACGTCTCATAAAGACGAATGTCGTCACACGACTATTCTTGGCGTCATTTTAACGTCTCTAACGGACTAATGCCGTCACGTGAATATTCATGACGTCTTTTTAAACGTCTCATAAGGACGAATGTCGTCACGCGACTTTTCGGGATGTCTTTTTAAACGTCTCATAAAGACAAATGTCGTCAAACGACTATTTATGGCGTCAATTTAACGTCTCTAACGGACGAATGACGTCACGCGACTAAAAATCACGTAAATATTGCCGTGATTATTGACCAGAAGACGTCGCTGGAGAGATCATCACTTATAAATCGCGTCATTATAACGTGAGCTTGCTGCTTGGGAAGATAGAGCGAGATAGGGATAGAATTTTGCTAGACGTTTAAAAGCCATAAGTCACCTAGTAGTTTGTCACAACAAAATAGAGACGCAGCTTTAAGATGGCGGACAGACTCAGCATTCAAGTGGTGTCCTTTATACACGATTAATATTATCACAATACTGGGGTGTCAATATTATCGCAGTTTTCAAATTTGTATGGATTCTGCTTTAATATTCACGTGATACTTATCGTGATATGAATCCATGTAACAGGCCCCATACATTCGCTTTGAAGGCGGTTGTTGTGACAATCAGTCTAGCTAGCACGATAGATTATACCGTTACGTTTTATGTGACGTTTTAATACATTTCGCCCATATAACGTGACGGTATAAGTTATCGTGCTAGCTAGGCTGATAGGTGTGTAGAACGCTTGAAAACTACAAAAACAAAACGCTGCAGACGCGGCTAGCCGAATCCACACAATGGGCGATGATGGCCCCTCACCCAGAACGCAGCCCAGCAACCTGGCCAACAGACCGGACGCAAACATAGTTTACAATTTCCGAACGTACCCAACCCGACGCTGTCAACCAACGAATCTAATATGGCCGACCTTTCGTCATAAAATTAACACTTTTTAATGCAAAATACGCGACTATCCGAATTTTGCGGATACATATGTTTAACTCAAAAATCGTTATTTTTATACGTTCTTCAATTTGAGACAGGTCTCGTTCGGGTCTACCGTACCCCTGCACGAAATTATTAATGTAGAATATTCTGGATTTTGTATGATGTATTGTCTGTTGGTGATCCTAAATAAATAATATATATATATATATATATATATATAGTATCTTAATTAACATTTTAGTTTGATGTTCATCTAATCATAGGTAACCACAGCTTAAATTAGTATCTTGGAACATTCTACAACAAATTTAAAAAATATGACACGATATGACACGACAGTCACTGCTGGACAGAAGACTGTCTTTCTGAGTGCCATAACTCCCGTGCCGAGGAAGGCGTCGAAGTCGTCGCAACATCTCCACCTTAAGCCTATGCATTAATTTACCAAAACTATTATTAACTATAATATTTATCTTGTTTCAGTGGAAATCGAGATGGTGCGTGATGCGGAAGCTATCTCCAGTAGCAGGTAATGCATTTTTATTAATGTTGTACAAATAATCGCTAAAATATTTATACGACTGTACCTACTGAAAACCTTGCGGTAACTCATTTTATATTTTAATTATGATTAAATGTATCAATATAATACATACAACAACTAATAAAAATTCTACACGAAAAGTGTAAAATATCCTTATTACGTAATAAGGATATTATACGAACGTTGTATATGTACACATACACAACGTTCATAAACCCGCCTGAATAGGTACATACTTGGCCATTTTTTTACAAGCATCGTTTTTAAAAATTAAAATCCCATTCCTTTTTTGAATACACAAAACCACAAAACATTTCAAGAAACTTAATTAACGGCTACAAAAAACGCAAATGTAACTAGGGTATATTCGCAAAACAGCGTAATTGTTTTACATTTCTCCTTCTAAAACAGACCTTGTGCTATTCTCACAAAGGTCTAATTTTCAAGAGCTCAAATTGAAATATTCGACGTATCCGGATTTCCGGAGTGCTAGTGTGGAATTATTAATACGGTTTCCTAGTCCGAATTAAAACCTTATTCATATGATCATAAGAGCTACTTGATGAGGTGCTAAGCAGGTAAACGGACCTTTATACGACTGATAACAAATGCTTTAAATGGCAAAGAATTTAATATGATGCTGCATATACGGATGAATTAAAGATGAAAGGAAATCATTTCTACCTTGTGCTGGAGAGTGAATATTTTCCGGCCACGGGCAGAAAATATCATTTTCTGGTTGGCGAGGGACGTAGTTACAAATTGTATTTCATATGTACACAAGCGAAGGGATACGAGTAGAAAGTCCTTGGTCAAACAGAAAAGCGATCGATTACTTGTGCCTTTGACAGATTTTACTAAATTTTTGGGTGTATAAAAATATTTAAAAAACACTTTCTAAATACATGATTGATAATTATTGAGTGGAAACGAGATATTGAAAGGCTATTGTTATCCGTTGTTTATATCACTTTACATTTTACGTACAGAGGTATTCTATACATGTAATTTTTTCAAGTTATTGATGTAAGATGATACTTCAAACTTACGACTAGTGTCTCACTTTATGCACTTACAGAAGTTACCGGGTTCATATCCGATGATACAATACCACTTTTAATATGCTGGATTTACTAAGAAAGAACTTCTAAACAACATATCGTTCTGGATCTCTGCTTACTACTAGCGCTCGTTAACGAATCCGGCACCTCTGTCAAGACATTGTCTTTTTTATCTCATATCTCCACTCCAAAAAGTCACAATCAACGTCCTAGTCCAACGTCAAAGCTGGTTTACAATATTACTGCCTACCCTCATTTGATATATTAAACTGCCCTTCATATTTAAAAATCATAACATATGGAATCAGCGTTACTTTGCGGATAATTTTCTAGAGCAATATTCTTTGCTATTCCGCTAAATAACGTGCAGTCTTAATTGGATGTATAATCACTAACTAGGATATCTAATCACTAATAGACCTGCAAGTACTTTAGCGAAATAGTAAACAATATTGTACTAGAAATTTATGGCGCTTTCGCATTGTACATTCAAAGTTGGACCAATATCTAGAACAGGGTTTCTTGAAGTGGGGTCCACGGACCCCCAAGGGGTCCGTAGCATGTGTATAAGGGGTCCGCAGTATCTCAATTAACCCTTACCATATTTATTAGGAAATTGTGCTGTCGGCTCATGACTTGCCGTGAAAACCACGTCACAAAAACCGTGTCTTGAAGCATCGTGCAAGTATTGCTCAGCAAACGAAGCCACACACTATTGTGGAAACATTAGTAAAGCCTTGTGCACTGGATGTTGTGGAACTTGACGTATGAAGAAGCTTCAGTAAGGATCAAAAAAGAGGAAGCTGTTCCGTAATCAAATGATGTTATTATTTTTTGATTTTTTGAAATGTCGTCAAATGTTGTAAACCAGGTTATTGGGAGAATAAGTTTTTTTTTTATAAAAGGCTTTATTTTTTTCAATAATAGACTGTGACAGGGGTCCGTGGAATTTTTTAAATCGTGAAAGGTGTCCGTGACTGTAAAAAGTTTAAAAAACCCTGATTAATAATATCTAGCACAACGCATAGTCAGTACAGTTTCACAGGACACAGTTTTCCCTCCCGTTCTCCAACTGTAGTATGCATACCTACAGCTCGCTGCCACGGTCTAATTCGATTTCTACGTTAAGAGTTTATTTATAAAAAAAAAAATACTTTTTTTAAAATTTGACAATGTGGCCGATGAACGTTTAAAAAAAACTTTCAAAGTTAGAATCATCGCTACGATGATAATTTGTCTGATAGAGAATGCTTATGGCATTAAGTTTGCCTTTAGTACGCGAAGTTCTACTTTTTTGCAAGATAGAAGTAAATAAATAACCTAACAATTTAACGCCAATGGCTGCCACTTTGCTTATCATAATAAAAAAAAACAGCTCAGTAACAACATATAGTTTTAACATAAACATTATCATAACACACAGGTCGTCTCAAGGGGCCCACGTTGGCTATCAAAATTGCACAAGGGTACAAAGTTTCCGTAAGTAAGTGTTTTGCGAAAACTCCGCTACAAAGTTACATTTGCGCGCGGTCAAATTTCGAACTACATTTTCTTCGTACTAAACGGAAGTAAATTGTTACGAGCAGCGCGGTTTTAGGTGGTTTCGATAAGTTAGTGTTTTTGGGCATTCCTTTGGGGATTTTGTTGGATAAGGAGCTGATAGATTTTTTTAGAAAAAGGATACTAATAC
Organism: Notocelia uddmanniana; assembly: GCA_905163555.1. Lineage (NCBI taxonomy): Eukaryota > Metazoa > Arthropoda > Insecta > Lepidoptera > Tortricidae > Notocelia > Notocelia uddmanniana. The sequence continues at coordinate 22,817,461 of LR991066.1, forward strand.
TAACATAGTGAATAGAGCCTTCTTTGGACCAACGTACTGTGTAAGTACGCTTGCAAGTAATATTGGCTTTTTTGACGTGTTAATAAATCGTCACGTTTGAGTTTGTAGATATGACATTGTTGTTTTACCAAAAAAAATATCCCTTGTAGGATTCCCCAATTGTACTACTGGTACTAGTGGCACTTTATACTTGACTGCTTAGATCTACGAAGCTATTTAGCATAACTTTTTTATTAAAACATTCGAAATTCTGTGATTAAGTATGCATAATTAGGGGTATTTTACATATTTTAGGCGAACACGCCAAAAGTTTAGGCATGCTTATTCCTTATCATGATTTTATTCACTTTATACCAAAATGTGAACATTAGCGTTATTAAAAAAGCGTGTCAGTTAAACGACTCTGACTCTGTCATAGAGTCACGACCTTGGCCGGTAGACTACCGTGCCCGTTTAACTCGGTAAACAAAACTAATCATTTGAACTCTCAACACCTTGGACTTAATGCCTGGCTAGGAGTCATGAATACTAAGTAAAACAATCTTACTTAATACCAATAATAATACCAGGTGTCATATGTTCAAGGATTTTGCTATTCGAGATAATGACGTGTTAATATTGCAATACGTCATCATTTTAAATGGCAAATACTTTAGGCAGATTTTAATGCAAGCTATAAGGAAAGACAGACTCAATTGCGTCAGCGCAGGTCATTTACCGAAATGCCTTGGAAATTGTGATGTTACAAAAATAAATAAGTACCTAAATTCGGTTTTCGCAACCGCAGTGAAACGAACGCAACATAAACGTTTTTTGTATGCGTTAGTTTTAAAGCCACATAGTTTGATAATACAGTCGGCATCATTAATATGTAAAAAAATGCCAAAAAAACTGTACGCGCCCTTAAGTTACTTGTAGACTCTTATATATGTCACCATCTATTATAACTGTCTTAAGATTGTAATCTACATACATATACACATACATACATAAACTCACGCCCATAATCCCAAAAGGGGTAGGCAGACCACAGGAAAATTAAGTCCAGTGTCTCTTTTAACAAGGGTGGTGCTATTCTAACCCGGCACCACACGGGAAAAAAGGATTGTAGTCTACGGAAAAATAATATTACAAATAGGTACCATTAGATTATAATCTAGATTCCCAACTACCGAAAGATAGTAATCTACCTAAAATTGTAATTGTAAACAGTATGTTAGGGTTCACAGTCTTTCGACGTGAAACTTGCAGCTTAAGTAGGTTCGTTCGTTACTTGGTGTCCCTCAGTGCGGAAATAGAAACCTCGCCCAGCGGGGCTTCGTCAACTCGCTGGAGGAAAGCATAAACAATTTTTGGTTCACAATCGTTCGAAAAGTAAACATAAACGTAAATATACAAAAAAAATCTAAGCTAGGGTGCCGCCGTGGTCGCGGTAGAAGGCGCACATCATGGACTGAAAATATAAGAGACTGGTTGAAAGTGAAGAGCATAGATGATCTAATTCGTATGACTGAAGATAGAGGGACAGATAGACGTATGGTTGCCGACCTCCTGGACGGAGACGGCACGTGAAGAAGAAGAAGGGTGCCGCCGGCAGCGAGGCGGCGCCTAAAGCTACCGGTTGTTAGGACGACAGAGAGGAACTTCCGGAGAGTACCGCCTTCTGTATCTGACCCTCGACCCAGCTATCTAGTGAGTCTCATCAGATGTTGGTAGAGACTCTTCGCTATTAGACCGTTCGTAGATACGACTGTCGGGACTATGATCGTCAAATCAAAAATTCAAAATCCCACATGGCGGTTACCTCGTGTGCCAGGTCTAATTGCTAGCTTTGTTATTCTCGGCCTTCACGAGGCTTTCGGCATGGGGGATGATGATATCGACGAGCACTGCCTGGCGTTTCAATCGATGTGTCAGCACGATATCCGTCTTATTGGCTATTATTATTACCTAATGTTGTTGGCTGTATATGAATATACATAAACTAGCGTTTACTCCCCAGCATTTAGAGGCTGTATCATTCCTTAGTCGCTAGTTTGCTAGCAATTTACTTTAATATGTAATTAAATTAATTTAGCTCGTTAAGGCCTGGTATTTTAATATCTCGTTTCTAAAGTTAATCAATTACAATCGAAGGTCGATAATTACATGGTTTTTATTGTGGCTGATGGTTCAAACTGCAAGTTGCGTGTGTTGATATAAAATATGATTATCATTTGTATGTATATTGAATTTATTACCAGTTACTACTTTTTTAATGGTTTTTCTGCAGATTTTTTTAAAGTAAATATATTAAATCATGTACCTAATTATGCATTCTATGAATAGGTACGAGTATAATGCGGTTGTAAAGTTCTACTTTTTTTATGACATTGGAGGCAAACGAGCAGACGAATCGCCTGATGGTAATGCCCATGGACACTCGCAACACCAGAGGGGTTGTAAGTGCGTTGCCGGCCTTTAAGATGGGAGTACGCTCTTTTCTTGAAGCTTTGAAGGTCGTATCGGTCCGGAAATACCGCAGGCGACAGTTCATTTCCACGGTTTAGCTGTGCGAGGCAGGAAATTTCTGGAGAAACACACAGTTGAGGACTGCCAACCATCTAAGTGGTGAGGATGGTAATGTTATCGCGTTGGGCGATGGCGGAAAGAATCGGCAGGGATTAATTCGAACAATTAATATTAAAATATACAGTAGGCGCTAGGTAATACAGCATCTGAAATATTCCCCGGGTTGTAGCAATTGTCCGATTAGAAATAAACACTTTATATAAATAACAAAAACATCCAAGACCCAAGAACAAATATCCGTGAAAAATGCACAAATAAATGCCCTGGCCGGGATTCGAACCCGGGACCTCTAGCTTCGGAGGCAGAGTCACTACCAACTAGGCTAAACAGGTCCTCGGATCTAGTCTATAATAAATTCTGCATATAATTGATTCTACAATAACATACTTTAAATATAAATATAGGTGCCGGCGTTATAGAGAGGATTATACTTATAGAGAGGGTCATTTGCACTCGTCCATAGACTACGGTGTCTGCTTAGTGCTTACTATCAGACAGACTAAGCTTGTTTGCCGTTGTGAAAAAAAAACGGTTAAATAAACAACTTCCCTGTTTGCCATTCATGAGCTCGACTCATCTTAATTCCATCCTGTTCTAGATTTCTTCCTCAATCCTTTGTTCATTGGTCGTGAGTGAAAGTCCAACTACCATTCACAACCTGTCTCAACAATCTCTTGTCCTATATAATTTGAACCATAGGTTCGTAGCAAGTATAAGTACACTGAGGTCTAAATTACACTGGTTCTTTTGGGAATTGTTGGTAAGTCTATTGCGACCGCGTGCTCGTGAGTCGGTGATCTACCGAAACGCTAATAAATCTTATTAAGTAGCTGGGGCTGTTTGATTAAACGTAGATGTATTGAAACTAAATTTATGTTTGTGACTCGTTCGTTTATATATATACGACACAAAAATTAAATATTTTGATGATTACGTTAAAATTTTATTAAACAGTAATATATTTTTTAATAACATTATATTATACCTAAACAAGTTTTTTTAGTAAGGCTAATCATTTAATTAAATATTCAATTATTTTACTTATTTATTAACACTGTACTAGCATCTTTCTGATACATACTAATAAGAATCAGAATGAGTGTGACAAATTGAAATTAGGAATACCTCTTTTGTTTTCATATCTTAAAATGACGAAAGGAAAATAGATATGCCTATGGCTCATTGCTCGGTAGGGTAATTACAAACATGTTCGAGACTCGAAAGCACATTATGTCATATCAAACGTTATTTTTTAAGGTGAAAATGACTAAAAACCTTTTACTGCTTTTAATTAAGTTCTTGACAATTTTGCATCAATAATAGCAAGTAATGACGTAAGATTTCTTATCTTTAATCAAGTCATATCCGTTTCTAATTAAATTACCATACAGCTGTAGCCGTGCCCATGCGCAGACGCAACTTATTCCAAAACGTCACAAGTGTTACACCTTAGTACATAAGAAATCAAGCAAATTAAGTATTCTTGTGGTGGCTTTAAAAAGACTTATCGTAGTAGAGAATGTACGGCGTTTAAGACCTTATATTTAAAGAACGCAATGTAGAATGTCGCACGTGCAATGATGTCACATTCGCGGTTAACTCAAGGCCTCCTTGACATTTTACATATTACCTTTACATTCTGATATATTTGCATATGAAAATGTGCAGATTGTTAGAAGTCAAAAATATGATTGAGCACGTCTCAGGAAGGTCTATTCTTGTTCACCAATTCGTATCCTAATCGCGTTTTAAAATATGTTTCATCACAGAATAGTATCCACCACCACCACCATATCAGCCAAAGGACGTCCACTGCTGGTCATAGGCCTCCCACAAATTTAAGGGGGGTATATGCCATAATCGCCACGCTTGGCATGCGGGTTGGCGATCGCAGTATCTCCACCGCACTTCAGGGATGCTGCTGCCCATCCCCCGGTGGTCTTGGTCGTAGTTTTAGGACATACCCGGGTCATCAGAATAGTATAATAGTGTTGTATTGAAGTGTGGTATGCGCACTCAATTCCCGGCGCATCAGTGCCAAGCTAAAGTTTTTAGATGAGGAAACATAATACTCGTATTACATTACGATTGGGATATGGGAGGCTTCAGGAGATCTATACTGGGAAACTCAAAATAACCTTCTATAGACTAGTAAAGGCGAAAAAGTCGTTCTTGGGAAATTGTATCAAATTCTACAATAAAATTCCTAAACACGTTACTGAACTTAGCAATTATAAATTCAAATCTGCAGTAAAACAAACACTTATTTCAAGAGCATATTATAGGATAAACGATTACATCATGGATAGGGATCTTTGGCAGTGATAGCGTCCTGCACGGGTAATCTATCGTGAAAATATATTTTCTACTGTAGCATTTTTATTTAAGTTATTTTGTAGTAATGTAATTTTATATTTAACTATAATGTATATTGTTTTGAAAAAATGACACCTCGCCGAGTTTCTTACGCCGGTTCTTCTCGTGGCAGAGGTATATTTTTCCGAACCGGTGGTAGTTTATTGACGTTCATAGGTGCATGTAATATGCCTAATTTGAAGAATAAACTACTTTTACTTTTTCTATTTGACTCGTATTTATATGATACGGTATACTATGACAGTCATGTGTAGATTGTGTAGCGCGAACGTGAGCCGCCAAATGGCATATCAATATGATATTTACGTCGATTCACGTAGACCTCCATATGCAAATAGACATATTTCCCTACAAACTTCAATAATAACATTATTAACCGAGCGTTTTTGAAGTTTCGCAAAAATGTTCTGATTTGACATTTAAGCGGCAGCAGCGTCCCTAACGAAATTATCATTTACAATTAGTGGGATTTGAAGCCACGACCTCTGGGTACCATGTACTTAACAAACTGAGCTACCGTGGGTATTCGTAAAAGCCATGAACCAATTGAAATGAAAAATGTGAATGAAAAATAATTTTATTGAGTATCAATACAAAGTACAAAGTGTACAAACACGTATAAAGAGTGCACTTATTTTATAGTTAACTAAGCCTGGGAACGGTTTCCTCTGTCTAAACTAGGTAAACCAACACATAGGGAACAGGGATATTCAAATTCTCATTTTGAGATCGCTGCATTAATACTTACAATGCATGAATGGATGGATAGAACTGACATGATAGTTTTGTTTCTTCATTTAGCTCTCAAATGTTCGCCTTACTTGCATAATAATTCTGTTGTTTATAGAACATGATTTATTTATTTTGGCACAGGGCAGTGAAACTACTTAAACAGACTCGCAAAAAACAAACTTTTAACTTTGAATCGTTACCACTCACAAAAATTCGCTAATTAAAAACTACCGTTTCCATTCTTTCATAATGTTGCACAGAATCCGTGGCACTAATTACCCGACTACATAGTTGCTTTAATGAGATGATCATTGACCAATTATTGTATTATTGTATAATTAACGTTAATTATGATATCAATATCATACCTGTTTGCAGTGTTTGCGTATTATCTAGTTTGACTGTCAATTCTGTGGTATCTGTTATGATATTGTACTTATTACCCTCCTTGTTGAGACGCGAAGGTATGTATAGTTTTTTTTTTACGTTCTTACGATATACCTATGCCTATTATTATTCGTATTTAAAAACTTGTAACTTATACGTATAAAGTACAAAAGCTTCAGTATCTTTACTCATCATCACCCTAGTGTTATTCCAATACAGTTGCATTCTGAAGGATGCCCGGGATTCCTATTGAACCTATTATCAAGTACTGCCTTGGCACTAGTTTTTAGTATATTTACTAACACAAGTAGCACGTGTTACTCAGGTAATCACGTGAAAGTGTCTAGCCTATATTTTGGGACTAATGTCCTGGCTTCACGTGGCAATACATATTTGTTAAATAATCGTTTTCCATTCTTCCATAGAGAACAAAGGCGATTCACAATATTTAACAAACATTTAGCCGAGAGAATTGCCAGCGAAACCAAACTAAAACCACAAATCTCAATAAAATCCAAACGCGGTTTACAGCCAAATAAAACCTTCAAATAAACTAACTATAGAACGTGTTTACTATACCAATATAAAAAGGTCATAATCACCTTACATTTGCTAAGAAACATACGCTTTAATGCCAATACATTAGAACGTCTAATTCCTCCTAAAGTACACTTACACCGTTTTTAATCCAAGGTGCGTGCGAAGACCAGCTGAAGAGTCTAATTTAGACTTTATTTCATTGTAATAAGGATGAAGAACGGGCTGTGTCGTTGGAACGCACAGAAGACAAGTTGGTGTAACTAGTAGGCTCTATTCCGTTGTGCTAAGGTAGAAGATTGGATTAAATAATTCGATGGTACATTTGCCGCGGTCCGTTTGGTGTGCGCAAAACACCTAAGCCAATGACCGGAGCTTCTCTAATAATGGTATTGCTGTGTACAGTCGCTGTGATTGCTTTTGAGAGCAAATATCAGACTCGTCATCACCATCAAAGCGTCAGAACAAACTAGTACTTGGAAGTAGGGCATAGTCAAATGTCACCTTGCTATGGAGCAGTCAAAAGACCAAATGGAAGTCCCTCCAAATTAAAGAAGACCACAATCGTAATTACATAATACTTGTTCTGTTGTTTGTGTTGTTGTGTTCATGGTAGTGATTAAAGCCAGCGTTCTTGGAAATTATGTTGGGTTTATAGCGATACTGCATTTTTCTTTTACGCTTTCAACAAAGCGAAAACCTTTACATATCTTTGCCCGCGACTTCATACGCGTAGCATTCGGTTTCTAAGGTACAAAGGTTACATTTATCGTTAAAATCATCATTTAGGGTTATCACTATCAGTTGCATCCTGAAGGATGCCCGAAGTCCAGTACCTAATCCCAAGAATAAAATTGGCGTAGGAAGAAACAGACGCGTTTTACGGAAGCGACTGCCATCTGAACTTCCAAACTAAACCTTATTGGGACCAGGCTTGTCAAGTGAGTGGGCTACTTGAGAGTTAGAAGTTCTCAAGCCGCCCAAAGGCCTATCAACCGCCGTCTTAGACATTTATCGTTATATTTTATTTAGCCAATTTACACAACATCTAAATTAATTACAATTTATAAACCAAAGGGTAAAAACGGGACCGTATTACTAAGACTCCGCTGTCTGTCCGACCGTCTGTCTGTCACCTGTATCTTAAGAACCGCGATAGTTAGGCAGTTGAAATTTTCACAGATGATGTATTTCTGTGGCCGCTATAACAAATAATATTAAAAACCGGCCAAGTGCGATTGGGACTCTTTGCCGTTTTTATAGATAATGGTACGGGACCCTCCGTGCGCGAGTCCGACTCGCAGTTGGCAAGTTTTTACAATATGTAATGAAAGTGTCTGCTTCATAATAATATATCGGATATAATATAAGAAATTGTGTAGGTACCTATCCCGTGTCAAAACGCATGTTGCAATCTTGATTTCCTTGTCCTATTTCTTAAGTAAAAAATATTTGCGTTTTTGTATGTCCGTATATTGCGGGTGAGTGTACCTTACACAGTATTATTTTGTCTTATGTAGAGTAATGACCACTTGCCGTGCCTTTGCTAACGGTTGCTTGTCACATTGAAAACTATTATTAAGTGGTTGAATTCACGCTAACATTAGAACTGATATCATTTCTACTTATCGTACACAAAATATATACCCATGTATCGTTATTAAGATATAGGGCCTCAGATCATATTTTGCTGATTGCTGAAATGTCATCTTGCTCATATTTGGAGCAGCCCCTTTGGGGAAGTACCTCCACCTAACCGAAGACCATTACGAGTACAGAACTCTTAGAGCATTAAATTTCCTGTGAAATCCCGGGAATTCCCGGTAATCTTCATACAAATCGGGACCGGGACTGCAAACCCCAAGTACTCTTTTTGGTTGCGAGTAAAGTCGGTTGTCTTTTCTGACTCTGGTGTCGCAAACCATCCATAGGCTACGTACGATAATAGCATTCCATAAGATGGGCAGTATGCCTGTTTGCCAATGCCACCGACGTGTTATAAAAACCGTTCTAGATATTCCTCACAAGAAATAGATTGGCCTGGAAATCAAACCCCGGGCACTTGAGACGCCAGCTATCCGGATATCGAACAATCGGCGCTTTCGTTCCCGAGACGCGGACGGACAGACAGACAGTCTATTCATTACGGTGCTTTCAAGTGGATTACTGGCACGGCTGTGTAAATTCCTTTTATAACTGCATGGTGGGGTATTAATGTTTAGACGTGGTTTCATTTGATAAATTGCAGGACTTTCGTTAGATAAAATGGAGCCTGCAATCCAAATCATCAATTCAATTTGAGTATGGCCCTTTGACACAACAGTAAATAATAGTACATTACTATAGAGGCCGGGAAACGAAGGCTTGCAGGCCAAGTATATTTAGACGGATAGGGATACGCGGCCTGCTGCACAACGTTTCTCGCCGAGATTTATATAGTGATTTTCCTAAACATATGCAATGAAATAAATAATACACCACTCAAAAAACAAATTTAACAGACGCCATTAGAATTAAATAAAATTGCTTCCCGGCCTAGGCCTTCAATTTTGTATGAAATTCCTTAACAGTTCTCCCGAGTTGTTCCGCCTGTAACGTGATACTTTGAAGCCTGTTATAACGTACGTAATGTCGAAATTTCATTGCATGTTTGAGAAAATTGTTTTTACATTACCAATAAAAAAACTCACGTAAAAAAATAGAAATTGCATGTGAATCATTATTACTGTTGAATATATTAATAATGACTTCGAGTATATTACTCGTATTATTATCATATTTTAGTTAATCTTGCTTGATGTAATCACATTATTATTTTGCCAAAACATCCCTTCTCAATGTTTGTAAAGATAGAAGTTATTGATATTATGAGAGAATCATTATGCTCAAAACGTAAGCAACTAAAATTAGTATTAAGACGGCGCAGTACGATCGGTGTGGATCGGTTCTCCATACAAACGTATTTAGGCTCTCATTTTAAAACGCCAATCTAGAATAACATGAAACTTTGTATACACAATGGGATCCGGCATACCTAGGTCGGAAATTAGTTTCTGTTGCTAGAAATTGAAACAGAAAAAAATACAGCGGTTTTTTGAGTTTTTTACGGCTTGTATGAAAACCTTAATAATCGCTGTATTTTTTCGCCATTATAATTTCAAGCAACAGAAACTAATTTCCTCCCTAGACAAGCTGTATCCCATTGTGTATACAAATTTTCATGTTATTCTAGCATGGCGTTTTAAAATGAAATGAAATGAATGAATTTGTAAGAATGCAGTTTTGGCTCAAATATTCCATTATTTTTGCAATCTCTTTGCATTACTTTCTCATCCATCTTCATTCCTTGAAGCCTGTAAACTTTGCCATAACAGGGCAATTGACGCATAAATTTTCCATTTCAGCAAACACTTATAAAATGACGCAACGTGACGCTTCAGCCCCATCCATCAAGCTTTATTTATACTAATGACTGTTGGATCATGGTTAAAAATAACCGATTCTTGTTAGCTGCAGGGAGTTGAAAGTGCGCCATAGCTGCAACGACAAAACATCATTATCATTATCATGATAATTTATTATTATTATACTTTTATTATTATCATCTTTTATTATTTCATGATAATTTATTATTATTAGACTTTTTACTTACTCTCACTCTTGTACACAATATTAGCGATGTGGTCATCATTATGATAAGCCCATTATCTGCCACGACACATGACTTTTCATCTTCCCATCCATGGCTTTGTAGGACTTGTAGTTTTAATTTGTCGCTATTACTATTATTTTGTAATTACTTAAGTTGGATGCTCTTCATCTTGGTTGTCCATTTTAATGTCATGTATATTGTGGGTATTATATATTTTTATATCTACAGTAAACGCTGATCTGGAACCTATTGTCGTACTTAGTTTTTGCTTTGATCTGTTTTGTATAGAAGTGTTCCTTTTTTGCTTGATTTTATGCCTCATTTTCTACGGCGACCATAAATATATTTTTTTAATCTCGCATTTAGCAGTAGTTACTTGTAATTACTGACACAAATCTTGATTGTTTTGCCCCTTTTTCATTTACAGAAACTACATTTTAAATAATTATGTCACTTTATAATTTTCGTTTAATTCTATACTCTCCTCGGGGTAATGAAATATTAGACAGTAGACGCTTGTGCAAAGAGTAGGTAGTGCCTGCGCCAAATTGGATAACTAGTGGAAAGTGGACCCCGCTTTACTTTAGGACGCAACCGAGGCAATGCTATGCTAACTGTAAGGGAGAGTTGCATCAAATATTAATTAATAATATATTATAAAAAACCGGCAAAGTGCGAGATAGAGTCGCGCACCGAGGGTTCCGTAAAAACATTTTTTATTATATGATTGAACAAGTGTCACTATTTAATTCTCTCCTCATCCAGCTATATGATGTTCATGCTCCAGTCCGTTCTATTAAGGTCAAACATCTTCCTGCTCCTTGGCTGACCAAGGAAATTAAGGTTTTACTTGAGAAAAAGAATTTTGCTAAGGCGAGGTACAAATCTAATGCGTCTGATGCTAATAAATCTCGGTACCACAGCCTACGTAACCGCTGCAGCACAATTTGTCGAGATGCGCAGCGACGACATATTCATCAGTCAGTCGAGAACGGTGACCCTGCGAAGGTATGGAAGTTTCTCAAGTCACTTGGAGTTGGAAAGCCTCAACAGGATTCTTGCCCCAAAACGATGGATTTCGACTTGCTTAATCAGCATTTTTCAACTTCAGCTACTTTTAGTGGCCCTGACAAGGTTAAGACCCTTCAGTATCTCTCTTCACTTCCAACTCTAGACTCACCTCCTTTTTCTTTTGCTTCTTTTACTGACAGTGATGTTAAGAAGAATATATTATCTATAACCTCTAATGCCGTTGGTGTCGATTGCGTTAGCCGTAACATGATCCTTCCTCTCCTTGACCTTTTAGTTCCCGTGATCACTAATATCCTAAATAGATCTCTCTCTTCTGGTACTTTTCCTTCACTTTGGAAGGATGCCCATGTTATCCCTATTCCTAAAAAGTCTAACCCCGTCCCATTTTCTGACTATCGTCCTATCTCTATCCTTCCTTTCCTATCTAAAGTACTGGAGCGGCTTGTACACCAGCAGCTATTATCTTACTTGAACAAAAATGATCTCCTAAACCCATTTCAGTCGGGTTTCCGTTCCGGCCATAGTACGGCTACCGCACTCATTAAGATCACTGATGACATCCGAGCGGGGATGAATGATCGAAAGTTGACGGTATTGACGCTGCTAGATTTTAGTAATGCGTTCAATACCGTTGATTTTGATATTCTTATTGGGATACTACGTTCTCTTAACATATCTCCTGCAGTAATAGAGTGGTTTCGTAGTTATTTAAATGGTCGTCGGCAGCGAATAAAGGTGGGTGACTCCCTATCTGACTGGTGTTACACGCTAGCCGGTGTCCCTCAGGGCGGCGTGTTATCTCCTTTGCTGTTTTCAATATTCATTAATTCCATTACTCATGATATTTCGTCACATTATCACCTGTATGCCGATGACCTCCAAATTTATTCGCAGGGTGCTGTTGCTGATCTTTCGACTGTTATCGGTACTGTAAATACTGACTTGGATCGCATCTCAGACTGGAGTCGTAGTTATGGGCTCATCGTTAATCCTGCTAAGACACAAGCTATTATAGTTGGTAGTTCCAAACAGATCTCAAAAATAAATTTTGACAACCTTGATCCGATTTATTTCAATGGTGTACTGATTTCATATTCACAGCAGGTAAAAAATCTGGGAGTCATTATTGACCGGACTTTATCTTGGGTACCTCAAGTAAACGAAGTTAGCAGGAAGATGTTCATGTCCATTGGTACTCTCAGAAGGCTTCGGAATTTGCTACCCATTCCTACCAAAATTGCGCTCGCTCAGACATTACTCCTCCCTATTTTAGATTATTCTGATATTTCCTACCTCGATCTTACTGAAGATCAACTTAATAAGCTTGAGCGCATCCAAAACGTCTGCATACGATTCATATTTGGGTTACGCAAGTATGATCATGTCTCCAGTTTCCACTCTCAGCTTAAGTGGCTTCCTATTCGTTATCGTCGTAACTCACACATTCTGTCCCTTCTATACACAATACTTTTTCACCCCGCAACTCCTCGCTACCTCAAAGAACGATTTACTTTCCTGAAATCGGTTAGATCTTCCCAAAATTTGCTTCTCACTGTCCCGTCCTCCTCTTCAAAATTTTACAATTGTTCTTTCACTTTTCAAGCTACTCTACTTTGGAACTCTCTCCCCGTGGAATTGAGGCGTGCTAAATCTATTGCTGCATTTAAATCACAGCTAAAAGAACACTATCTGTCCCTTCCATGATTCTTTCATCCTACTATCTGCTTCTTTCGACTCTATGGCTGATATTGTAGTTACTATGTATATATATATTCATATTTATTTATATATGTAGGAATGTATTTATTTATGTTAATTAGTATGATTTATGTATGTGTGCTTTAATATTTACGTACAAGTTTGAATTATGTAATTCTTTTGTTTGCCACCCACTTATAATACGTTTGTTGCTATTTTTCCGCTGGGTTGTCTGGAAGAGATTGCTCTTTAGCAATAAGACCGCCTGTTGTTTACCTCTAGTTTTAAGTTTTATACGCTGTTATAATAAGCAATGTAATTTATTGAGGTGCGCAATAAAGAGTTTTTGTATTGTATTGTATTGTATTGTATATGATGTAACTAAATATTTACGGTTCTCGCAATTTTTCCTTTACGTATCTGTGCTATAAGACGTTGCTTCGTGTCAAATTTCAAGATTCTAAGTTCACGGGAAGTACCCTGTAGGTTGAGATTCCCTTGCGAGTGTCGAAATTATGCGGAAATTTGCGGCATTAACGGCTGTATCTTTTCATTGCGCTGGCTTAGAAGTTTGATTTTTTCACAGCCTCAAGGGACAGTAGACTTGAGTATTTGATATAAATTCCAGCTTTATACCTCCACGCGTTCCTGAGAAAAAGGGTATTTTTTTGACAGACGGACGGACGGACAACAAAGCGATCCTATAAGGGTTGCGTTTTTTCCCTTTCGAGCTACGGAACCCTAAAAAATGTCACACACTTACAATACTTATGGAGTTTCGTTGCAAGCAAAACGAACAATGATAACAGAGTTTAGAGAATATGAGAACACAGAACACTACTCAAATATTTCAAAGTAACCAAATCATTTTTGCTTCGTCGAAAAAAGTAACGCAGGACAGGAACTTCAAAATACCAGTTTATTTGTCGAGTTCATATTTAACCTAAAATGACAACTTAACACGGAACCCAATAAAAAATAAACACGCCAACCTAGTCTTTATTTCAAGGCAATACGGGCTGTAATAAATTTAACAGATACTTAAAAGAGCATTTTTTTCGGCGCACATTTGCACACGGAAACCCGTAATGATAACGACTTTTGTTATTACAACTAGTGAGGTGATACGATTTGTATCTACCCTTATCGATACTTAACAAACAATGAACAACTTAATTACGGTGGAAACTCCTATACCTACCTATGTATTATAATGAATTCACCGAAGATTCTTGAGCAATTGCTTTCAACACCATCATGAGAACAGGTACACGAGAAAGTAAAAAAGAAGACATGCAATTGATTTGTTATATGCCAGTTGATGATGACTGAAAAAAAAAATCAAGAAAAAGAACCGACTTCATTGGGGGAGGCCGGTGAAAGATTATTATACTTAGATGGTGCACTCTTAGATTCCATACAATAAAATAAAAATGGCTATAAGTATGTTTATAATGGTAGAAGACTAAGTACCCTCAATTCCTCATGGAATCATGGAAAAACCTTGCTTGCTTGACAATCAAAACGAAGAGAACAAATCGCCAAACGTGAACTACGCGTCGTTGAAGAGTTCCGTTCTGATCATCATCAGCAGTTCCACTTCATCAAATGTCACTTTTATGAATGAAAATGCTTGATTAGTTCATGAAAATACTAAAATCACTATTTGTGTGCCTTTCACATTTGAGGAGTTCCCTCGATTCCTAATGGATCCTATCATCAGAACTCGAGCATGACAAAAATCAATCGTGAAAATAGAACTTGCTTAACACACAACTAGAGGGACAAATCGCCAAACGTGAACTTTTCGTCGTTGAAGATTTCTGTTCTGATCATCATCAGCAGTTCCACTTCATCAAATGTCACATTTTTGTATGATAATGCTCGATTTGTTGATAAAAACACATAAATCACTATATGTTTGCCTTTAAGATTTGAGGAGGTCCCTCAATTCCTCATGGATCCCATCATCAGAAATCAAGCATGACAAAAATTAATCTAGAAAATAGAACTTGCTTAACAAACACAAATAAGAGGACAAATCGCCAAACTTGAACTTTTCGTCGTTGAAGAGATCTGTTCTGATCATCATCAGCAGTTCCACTTCATCCAATGTCACATTTTTTGAATGCAAATGCTTGATTTGTTGATAAAAATACAAAAATCACTATATTTTTGCCTTAAAGATTTGAGGAGTTCCCTCTATTCCTTGTAGATCCCATCATCAAAACTGCGTTTTGACAAAAACGGGACCAGCTTGGATATATATACTTACAATCAAATAAAGAATTTTCCAAATCGGTTAAGAAATAACGGAGTTATGGAGTAACAAACATTAAAAAAAAACACAACCGAATTGATAACCTCCTCTTTTGAAGTCTTGAAGTCGGTTAATAAATAATCAACCATGGGCCACAGTTTTATGTATGTCGAATAACGTATGATTATTACCTGTGTATTTGTCTACTAAAAATTGATATCGGTCATCTCACATCTTACAGATATAAATATCTTTAATAAGTGTACATTCATGTAACAGAAATATTGTGTTCATTTTCGACAACAATTTTTGAAGGTTTCTGTTTCTCATAAAGTTTGACTGATCGTGAACGCCTTGTTAGTAAATCCACTTTTAGTCTTGCTTACTTTGACTACGTTCCACGTTTAATAGTCACAAGTGTTTTTGTCAATTCATAATGTACCTATGTGCAACACAATCTAAAACCAAAATGGTCAAATATACAGTCATTCCGAGATTTTCCACGTTTCGATAGATTTTTCAAAAAGTAGTGTATACATTTTAACGCACATGTGACTCCCCTTGTCCCCTAGAGTAGCTAGCTTCTATAGGCTACGTTGACCGCTTACCTCAGGTCGGCCGTAAGTTTGTTTGTCCCAAACGTGATGTAAAAAAAGCGCATCTATCGACACATTTCATCGTCTCACGCGCATCCCTTAGGGACCGCCGAGGTGTTTACAGCGCGGCGACAGGTGAATGCTGGCTTTTTGTGACACACAAACAGATTAACGTTTCCAAGTTAATGTTAACAATATTAACCGCCGACTTAGTACAAAATGATGTTTTGTAAAGCTCCCTGCTGTTTGGTTTAGAGCGTGATTCGGGATTTTAGAAGTCATTTACAAGTATTACTATTAAGTAATATTTCAGATTGGGGTTTAATAGTAACTGTATTAAGAAGAAAAATAAAAAAAACGCGATTGCGTAAAAAATGTCTTTAGTGACATTTGGACAATTAAGACGAATCTATTGACGTAAGAATCGTCAAAATCGGCCGACGCGTTTGGTCTCTAGAGTTCCACAAACGAACGAACATGCATACATAGACTGCACAGACCACTAGGGTTAAGTGGTCAGTGATATACTGTTAAACAGATTACCCTCCTTTGCATCGCGCAGTCGGGTAAAAAGAAATAAAAAGAGGATTACGGAATACTTTGCAAAGTGACATCAATGTCATCACCATCTTCAGCTCAGAGGAGGTACCCACTGACCAGCAGTGAGACTTATATGGGATAAGTCTCACTGCTGGTCAGTGGGTACCTCCTCTCATAGATAACGGAATGGGCATAGTCCCTACCCTGGCCTAGTTCGGGTGGAGGACTTCAACCTCTAGCCAACTAGCCTCATACAACCGGCGCATACAACGATGAATTTCTTCGTAGATGCATCCAGGGTTCTCAACATTAGTTTCCTTCGCTTTTATTTATAACGAAAACTAAGATAAAAAAAGAAACAAAAATGTTTAACTCTATCTATTGTAAGAACTCGACTAGTCAGTCTCTGAATGCCCAGAAGAAATGAAGCGAAAATATCTTGAACAACGTTTTCGCCCAGCTAAACGATATAAATCATCTTTTATCAAACCTAACGGTGCGTGCGTACTTTCCTAATCAAATCATTGTTTTCCATGACAGCTGGCAATATTGATGCACTGATAAGATGCTCGGTTGGCTTAGCACTGACTCCGAGAAACGGAAGAGAGGTTATGAAAGCGGAATGAGTGGGTTATTTAAGCCCTAAGTATTTTTTTTTGTCCTAAGTTTGGCCACAAGCGGGGCCAGTTACTGTTTAGAGTGGGATCTACTCTCGACTCCTATTGGGTCGAATTGGGGCTAAGAAAAGAAGCGGAAGAGGCGAAGAGAAAAGAAGGTATTAGAGATAGGAAAGAGAAGAGAAGCGAGGCTCATCATCTCATTCGTGATTACGGTTTGCATTTGGGGTACTGTTGCGGCTGCCGCGATACTGTAGCGCGTCCGGTATGTTCGCGGACGCGCAAGTGGACGGCTTCACGCGACACTGCGCAAGCGCTGCGCCGCGACGCTCCGCAGGGTATGCGCCAGTAGCCACAGTCTTCTAAACGTAGTGGCAGACAGATGGGACGGCAGCCTCCTAAGACACTGGTCCTCCCTACATTTAAGTTTACGCACTAACATAGTTTTATAAGTTTTTTGTAGTATTAACAATATATGGCTCAAAAGTTGTCCGAAATAAATGCATTTTATTTATATTTTTTATTATTTTTTAGAGTGGAAACTACTCTCGACGCCTATTGGACCGAGTAAGATTTTGCTAAGAAAAGAAGCGGAAGAGGAGAAGAGAAAAGAAAGAATTTAAGATAGTAAAGAGCAGAGAAGTGAGGCTCATCATCAACATACGTAAATTATCGTAAAAAAATAATAGTTTTGTAAATATTTTATGCGTTAACTATTATGATTTAAATACCAGACTTTTTCACCATAATCTGCTGGACATTAAAGAGTAGCCTAATTCATCAAGTCACCCTAATCTTTCACTTTTGACCTACTCTAATTTTACTATTGTTCATTTTTTTTTTGGTAAAATATAAAATTATGTAATCTACATTTTATAATAATGTACCTACATACTTACAATCATCATCATCATCATCATGTCAGCCGAAAGACGTCCACTGCTGGACATAGGCATACTTACAATAACTTGGCTTTTTTACTTTTTTGAAATAATGACCCATTTTGACAAAAAAAAAATTGCATATTAATTTTCCCAAGTTTCCGCAAGCAGGCAACGAGAACAGGGCGAGTTCCTACAAGTTCTGTGGAGGTGTAGGCGATAATGTCTTGTGTGTGTGTGTGTGTGTGTGTACTATACGTTGTCTCTGTGAATTGGGGCTTATTTCAAAATATACGTGGGTATGCCTCTATGCCTGTCTTACAGAACACTGCACCCATAATAAAGAATACAATACTACACATGTGGTGAGTAAGGTCGCCAGAGCTCACGTAGATGCGCTGTCTTGAGGGCACTTGAGGGACCAACATTTGTTTCTAGCTAGCAATACAACGAATCCTCAAATCAAAAAAGGGTCGGCAGCGTGCTTGAGATTTTTATGGAGTCGCATGGTTTACGGTGTCTGCTTAATAACATCAGATAGGCCGTGCGCTTGTTAGCACCATCGTAGTAAGTTCAAAAAAACAAAAAAAAACAAGCTCTGGTGACCTAGCTTATTTCTAGTGGTACTGGTGACGTAAAATTGTGTACAAAACACGGGTCGTAAAACAGACTCGCATATTTATCTGCGATGTCGGCCTTTCTTTGTTTTACAACCCTTGTATCGTAAATAGCTATAATCTCTAAATAACAGTTCATTAAATCTCAGTGTAATAATTTATTATTTTCTCGTGCTTTTTGTTCTCTTCTGTTTTTTGTTCTTTCGTAATATGAAGTCAAAAAGTAGCTTATCATCGAACTATTACGTCTAAATAACAATTACGAGCAGATCAAAATGCTTACTCAACTTCACCTCCGCTGGACAAAAGACGTAACATAAAAAAACTTTAAAAACACGCTTTCTACTTCACTCTTACTTATTTCTTAAAATTACATCCTTATTAATGCACTGGTTAATAAAAACGCAAGGGAATCTAGTTTTTATGTCGCCGAGAGAAAGCCTGATCGAGTTTTATGCGTCGGTAAAACGTGATCGACTTTTGTTAAGGAAGTTAACTTTTTAATTTTTTGTGGCAAGGGTCCGATTGTCAGGGATCGAGTTACAGATTTGTTAATATTCGTTATCGTGGGATTGGATGGGAAGTGTTAGATGGTGTCAGATTGCTTGTTGTTGTTGTTTTACAGTAAGATGTCATACGATCTAAATAGATAAAAGCCAATTAGAGGCATCTCTGACTAGGAATATATTACTTTTTTTACCGTTTTTTCTATAAAAGGATGCGTCGCACCACCTCCTATCTCCGATGATGCACAGACCTCTTCTTTTTAATGAACGGTCGCTGCAAAAATCATCTGTCAAGATGCTGTGATAGTTAGAAATAGTACTGATTTGACTGATGGTAACCACCATAAACGTAGGTTTATAATAGGTCTGGTATAAAAATATTTCTAGTCAAGATTTAGGACCTCAAATGCAAGGTTGTCCTTTCTTCCTTATATTTTATTTCTACAATCCACAATTAAGTCTTAGTTAATGACAATTGTGTTTCTTACTAGTGTTTAATTAACATAATATATCTATGTATGCACAAAAAATAATTGTCGAACCAGCAAGATCGGTGTGACAGACGTCAATTGCGTCAGCCAATAGCTTCCACCGCAAATGAAACCATTGATATCAAATAAACCCGACCAAAACATAACTGAGGGCCAGAGGTCCCAGGGCAGACCACCCGCTAGATGGAGCACCCAAATCACTGCATCCCTGCAACTACATCTGCTCAAAGCCATGCATAAGCAAGATGGACACATGATGTATTCTTAAATCATCATCATCACCAAGCCTTATTCGGCCACAGCGACTGCTTTTTACTGCTGAGAGCGTCGCTGGTGCGCTCTCAGGTGACTGATATAGCCAATTTTCAGCACCCCTCCGACGTAGTTGTTATATGGTATGACCGCAGGTGGTCTGGCCTTAAGCTCGTCACGCTTAGCATCAAGTTCTGCTTCTGCATTCTTAAATAACCTATCCATAGTGTGTATAACTGCGCTCTGATGACGTCGGCCTCGAGCGCCTTGCTGCTCTCCACCGCGCCCTTGGCCCTCATAATCGCGTATAACACTCTTGGCTTGACTTGGCTCGCCCATCGAGGAGGAGTACAACAACAAGAATAGTACATGATGTCACCACCCTCAACATTGAGGGAACGACTGATGATGATGATGATGATTTATAATCGTCTAAGTATCGGTTGGCCGCTACTTCAACCGTGTGGAATTCTAATTTCTTTTAAATTATTTTAGATGCTGGCTTAACTATAAGTTCCGTACTGGAAGGCGTAGCGTGGGCAGGCCCTCCACACGGTGGACTGATGACCTGGTAAGGGTCGCGGGTGACCGCTGGATGCGGGCGGCGCAGGACAGGTCATTGTGGAAGTCTTTGGGGGAGGCCTATGTCCAGCAGTGGACGTCCTTCGGGACATGATGATGATGATTATGATGAAAAAATGATGTCCTTCCCATGGCTCCATGGCAAATTTCATCTGTATCTTTTCAGTGGTTTAATAGTGAAAAGGTGACAGATGGATCAAGATACTTTCGCTTTTTTTTATATTCTTCCTCGATTCCTCTTAGATCCCATCATCAGACCTTAACCAAATTTATATGGGACCAATGTCGGTGTACCTGCTTTAAAACAAGAAATGAATTATCAAAATCGGCCAACGTGGTCAAGAGTTATCGGGGAACATATAAGTATATACATAAAAAATAAATAAAAAAATAACAAGCAAACATGCAGACGAACTGAGTACCTCCTTCCTTCTATTGAAGTCGGTAATAAATAAGCATTTGACCACTATCTCACCTGATGAATATTATGTAGCAAAATAAAATTGTAGTTACATTATTTTGCCACTCGATCGCTATCATGGTATCTCATCAATTTTGATCAGGAAAGTGAGGAGAGGGAAATGTCAGTATCTCGGCCACTCGAGATAGCAGATGACTGATTCTTGCTATCAATATTGTTGTGCATGTGCAATTGATGTCAGTGCAACAGGTATTTAAAACTAGTTTAAAACTATATTATTATACCAAGGTTATTAATTTCGTTATTAAAATCGGAACAGCATGTAATCATACTATTTCATTTCTCAATGAAGTTTAATAAATAAATAAGTAATCGTAAGGCAACCGTCAATCATCGCTTGGCGAAAGCAAATACAGGATGGGAAGGAGTATACTGACCAACTTTAACCATAGATTCCTGGTGGTAAATAATGTTATATCAACATGGGTCCAAAACTGCCTCATTAACTTACCTAATTTCTGGAACAAAAAAAATTAAGGATAGTACTTGCTTGTGAACGGAACCTTAGTTTAAAGAGCGATAGATACAGAAAACTTTACACTTCACGAATGACTCCCGACGTTTTAAAATCTGGTTAACGGCCAGGACGGCTAGCATAACGTGGCGAGCGAGCTATTTCACGCGCGAGATAGACTATCCGCCTCTTTCTAATTGGTACACACAGAAAGAGACGGATTGTCTATCTCGCGCGTGAGATAGCTCGCGCGCCAAGTTGTGCTACCCGTGCAGTACGGCCAGTACATTATTCCCAAAAAAAGTTTGCACACTTGCCGACTCGTTGGTAGAGAACAGAAGTAAAACTAAAGACCAAGCTAGTGATAATAAGTTGATCACTTTTATTACTGATTCTGATTAAAGATATCTTACGCAAAAGTATGAGTGTTTAATTGTATCTTACTTAGGTACACAGCAATCGCTATCTACCGTTAGACATTACATTCATTTCTCTCAATACCTATTGAAAACTTTTTGCTGTTTAAACACAACTTGTAAAAAAAAATTATTCGTATTCAAAATTATGATGTTACCACTTCCGTATTGCGTGTGTGCTTGTGTGTGTGTGTGGTGACGTCACATAATTAAGGCGTGTTACCCTTGAGATTTATTAACTTGTTAATTACTGAATAAAATTAATATCTCGAAAATTAGGCTTTATCCAGCAATGTTTACTGTTTTATTTTTTTTGTCCAAATAGGCACTAGAATCGTTGGTTAAAATCTGTCGGTATACTCATTCCCATCCTGTATATATGGCGTTTGTATTTCCGAGTTCATATAACCTAGACCTTTTTAAGGCACGAGTGAATAGGCATCTTCTGGGTGAGCTTGTTTCATCGTCGGCCTCATCTTTGCCCCCTGGCTAGATGCTGGTCAAGAGCAATCGCATTTTTAATTATGAAAATAATCTTCGTATATCCCATTACTAATTATATATATATATATATATATATATATATATACTAGGAAGCAAAGCAAAATACACGAGTTATTCCGCTCCACTATCACGGTCGGTTTTAGGGTTCCGTACCCAAAGAGTAAAAACGGGACCCCATTACTAAGACTTCGCTGTCCGTCCGTCCATCCGTCTGTCACCAGGCTGTATCTCAAGAACCGTAATATCTAGACAGTTGAAATTTTCACAGATTGTGTATTTCTGTTGCCGCTATAAGAACATATACTAAAAACAAGATAACAATAATAATTAAGGGGGCTCCCATACAAAAAACCTGATATTTTAGCCCTTTTTCATGGCGACCACTCGCCGAGCTAGATCTCAAGAACCGTAATACTCGTAGCTATTAGACAGTTGAAATTTGCACAGATTATGTATTTTTATTGTGGCTACAACAACAAATACTAACATCAAAATAATAATAATAATTAAGGGGGCTCCCATACAACAGAGTACTCGTTGGCGTTTTTTTTCCGGTACGGAACCCTTCGTGAGCGAACACTTGGCCGGTTTTTGGTGCGACGTCCCCTGGACCGCGTTCGCTTTACCGAAAACCCGCTTCCGCCCCGCAACGACGCTGAGCTGCGGTTCTTGCGTTTCAAGCTTAAGTGAGATAAATAGATAGATAATAATAAAAATAATAATAAGATAATAGATAATAGATAGATTAATGCTTGATTTAAAAATGAATACTTACACTACTCCGTGCAAGAAAATCAAAATTTATTTTAGTTTATTGCATTGGAAAACGTCCCCTCTGTTTATTTTGCCGCGAGCTGGCCACGAGACTCTATTGACTGCGCGCTGCCGCTAATCGTAATCAATTCAATTAAGAAATTTAATTTATTTAAAAGCCAATCTCCTTGTAAACTCGTTTGCGTGGAAAACTTTTTGTTACGGTTTTTTGCTAAAAGTATAAAAGGATATATTGAGGAGTGTGCAGATTTGAAAGCTTAAAATGTTTTATGAAAATCAATTGGAATGACAATTAAGATTTGCATATTTGTCGGCCTGTTTAGCCTAGTTGGTACTGCCATTGCCTCCAAAGCTAGAGGTCCCGGGTTCGATTCCCGGTAAGGGCATTTGTTTCTGTGGTGAGCAGACACATTTGTTCCTGAGACATGAATGTTTTCTATGTATTTAAGTAAATATCTATTAAATATATCGTCGTCTAGTACCCATAACACAAGCCTTGTTGAGCTTACTGTGGGACTAGTTCGATTTGTGTAAAATTTCCCCTAATATTTATTTATTTATAAGATTTAAGTACAATTACTTTTTACCACCACCACCATATCAGCCCAAGAACGTCCACTGCTGGACATAGGCCTCCCCCAATTTCAAGGGGGGTATTTATTATTATTTAGGAACTGAAAGTAAATCAACTAAACCAACTTAGTAAGAAACCATTTATTTACGGATACATATCAAACGCAGAAAAATATTGCATGAGAAATATGCACATTATAAATATAAACCACTTACCACCACCTAGAAATTTTTATTTGCTAAGATACTCGTCCATGCCGCAGGTGGACCTGTTAGATGGGGTTTTCTTTTTATAATTGGGAGATTTTTATTAGGTAGGTATTTAGTTTCTTAATATTAATTTATTTTTAGTTTAATTTTAATAGTCGTTGTTTTAATTATCCTTTTTTCTTGTTTGTTTTAATAAAATATAGATACTCGTACAGTTGCAAAGTTCTTAAGGTTAACACGTTCGCCGGCTATAGCCGTAGTTGCTATTCAAGTCTAACTTTGCTGTTTGGCAGTAGGCCATCACCGCAAGTACCGCCTGCGAACGTGTTAAGGCGCAGGGTAGGGCAAGCCATTCTCCATACAAAGGTTGTGCAAGTTTTTTGCGTTAGTTTTGGCACTGCAGCATTTAATTTTATTTTTTGTTGCTACATATTGGATATACGCAGAACTTGATGTTGAAATTTTGCATTAATTCAAAAAAATAAAAATAAAAAAATACAAAAAATAAATAAAATTAAAAAGAAATACATCAAGACATGGCTAACAAAAAAATAAGCATATGGACCAAAAATAGTAACTGGAGTGCAAACACAAACGAAGAAAAACTTGCACAAAGTTTGTATGGAAAGAGCTTGCCGACCCCTTCGCCTTAAATGGTATGAACTACATATTTAACTTGCCCGCGAGCAGACGTGCAAATTATTAAAAAAATTCAATGTTACAACGATATAATTCAAAATTAGAATGTCAAAAATCATAAACAATTTGGAATAATACAATGCTGTAAATAATATTATCTAATAATTCAAACATAATTCCAATAATTTACAGGCACATATACAAGTAAACGGGAATTGTTTGAATAATAATTACTTATGTTCAATATAAAAAAAACCAAGTGGAATAAAAACGCAGATTTTGTTAATTTTTATCAAGATCGCAAAGCTACATACATTTAGTACGACCGAAAAAAACATCGCGATGCCTATAAAAATATCATAAAACACGGAAACTCACATCTCTATGTAGAACACTCTTAACACATAGCTACAGTTCACTTGAAAACACAGTTATCAGCTGTTTTCTATCATGTCTGATGGTATGACATTTACAGAGAAAGTCCAGATGAGATCTCGAGTACGTTTGAGGAATACGGCTGGAACAGATGTCATTAAGATACATACGTTTACTAAGGCTGTGACTGTGGACGTTGTTTGCGAGTAAAACGCTCGAGCGGAAAAGTACATAGTTTCAAATAAGAAAATTCGTTTACATACATACATATAATCCCGCCTGTTTCCCAGAGGAGTAGGCAGAGATCACGGATTTCCACTTGCTTCGATCCTGACATACAACTTTCGCTTCATGAACTTTCATAACATTCTTCATAATCTTCATGCATGCGCGCCGATTTAGGGTACTCCTGACCTGGCCTTTCTGCAGAATGTCTCCAATTTGGTCGGAGTACGTTCGCCGAGGTCTTCCCCTTCCAACTTTTCCCTCCACTCTTCCTTACACTCGTTTTGTCAATCTTATTTCATCCATCCTCTCTACATGTCCAAACCATCTTAGCATACCTTTCTCAATTTTCGTCACTATATCTTCATTCACTCCACACCTCCGTCTTATAACGGCGTTTCTCACTCTATCTCTCAAAGTAACGCCACACATGAAATGAAATGAAATATTTTATTAACATATACAGACATTCAGAAATAGAGGAGCAATGGTTCCACACTAGGCTATGCCTGTCCCGTGGAAACCAAAACAAATACAGAGTAATAACGGTCGATGCGGCTTAGAATGAAATGAAACTAACATTCTTCTCAGCGCTCTCATTTCCACTGCATTCACTCGACTCTGATGTTTCTTCTGCCACACCCAACTTAAGCTACCATATAAGTACATTAGCGTCGGCACCAACACTCCTCTATGCACAGCATTTATTTTTATTCGTTTATTTATAGAATAACGTAATTGTACTTAAATCTTATCCTAATACTATTATAAATGTGTAAGTTTGTGCCTATGTTTGGTAGTGCCGATTTGTGACGTCATACTAACCAGGCGTTTGTATTATTTCGTAAAGAGGTGCTCCCGGGTATGTCCTAAAACTACGACCAAGACCACCGTGGAATGAGCAGCAGCATCCCTGGAGTGCAGTGGAGATACTGCGATCGCCAACCTTCATGCCAAGCGTGGTAATTATGGCTTTTACTCCCCATTAAATTAGAGGAGGGCCTATGTCCAGCAGTGGACGTCCTTGGGCTGATATGGGGATGGTGGTGGTAAAAATTTGCTGATTTGACTATTAGTAAAATATGTGAAGCACTGGTATTGTGTCATTTTAATTGAAATGTTCATTTCACTAAAATCCTTAAGTACAACGTACATCTCTCCAAGCACATACTATCTCGTAAAAAATAGCAACAATGTGCACTGATTGCAATCTGTCTTACAAGCTGCGATTGAGCAGGTGCAACCACAGGTGTATCTTTCCCGTTCGGCATGTTAGTATCGCTCGGACCTTATAACTGTGAGCGGGAAGGCGTTGCAACTGTCGGTCAGCCTTGACATTGCTTGGGCATCTGCTTGGCAGAAATTTCTGGGTTTCTTGATGAGTTTTTTACGTCAGTGACTGATTAGTCATTATCCTCCTTAGCGTTATACCAGTACAGCTGCATTCCTGAAGGATGGTTGAGGTCCGCTACCTAATCCCAAGAATTGGCGTAGGCACTATTTTTATATTGATTTAGACTCGCACGATTTTTACACATTATCATTTGTAAACGGGACTTAATCGCTTGCAACTGATTTTTACACATTATCATTTGTAAACGGGACTTAATCGCTTGCAACTGTTTTTTTTTACACTAGCACTGCTTTTTTTTGCCTTTTTTACTTTTTGGCATATATTTTTACACAGGCTACTGTCCTAACTTCCAATCCAAGGGGAAAATAGACCTTATTGGGTCTTGGTTTGTCCAAAGTGAGTGGGAAACTTGCCAAACTTGGTTGTCATGCCACTCGAAGGCCTCTAACTTGGCTTAACGACTGCTGTCATACACAGCCGGAATCAACGTCTTAACGTACCTTCCAAAGCACGGGAGCGCTCAGTTAGTAACCACTTAACGCACTCACCCATCCAAGAATTGACCCCGGCCATTGCTTAAATTGAAAAAAAAAATGCTCCGAGCTGGGTTTGAACCTGCGGCATCCTGGCGCACGCAGCCATGTCGCAGGAGCTGGCAGATTCAAATCCTGCTCGGAGTGTAAAATTTATATTTTTTTCCGATAAATTTTAAATTTAGAATTTTCGTGTGCAGACATTATTGCTTAATACAAAATTAGAATAACATTTTTGTGTAGCATAAACAATACGTCAATACGTCCCACGTATACAAAACTCACAAAGCCTCGTACTAATCATTCAAATAAGTCAAATAACGCACCCATTCAAATTCAAACATATACGGTACTCTCAATAGCAAACGTTACCAAACAACAAAACGTTTTTGCGTATGTGTTGCCGTTTAGCTACCTACACATATCTAAATGGCTTGCAAAATGTTCTCATTGAAACTGAACGGAACCGTGTAAATGCGGGCGACCTGAAAAAAGCAATTGTCGTATTTTCAGTCCATTCAGAATCTGGGGCGTGCACTTGTGTTTGTCGCTGAAGGACTTTCTCTATAAGTAGGGTAAGTTGTCAACAATACTGATGTACCAGTTCTCCCAGTGCAAAGTGATTAAGACGGCGCAGTACGATCGGTGTGGATCGGTTCTCCATACAAACGTATTTAGGCTCTCATTTTAAAACGCCAAGCTAGAATAACATGAAACTTTGTATACACAATGGGATTCGGCATACCTAGGTCCGAAATTAGTTTCTGTTGCTAGAAATTGAAACAGAAAAAAAATACAGCGGTTTTTTTGAGTTTTTTAGTGCTTGTATGAAAACCTTAATAATCGCTGTATTTTTTCGCCATTATAATTTCAAGCAACAAAAACTAATTTCCGCCCTAGACAAGCTGTATCCCATTGTGTATACAAATTTTCATGTTATTCTAGCATGGCGTTTTAAAATGAGAGCATAAATACGTTTGTATGGAGAACCAAACGTACTGCGCCCTCTTAATAAATAACATAATAAATATTAGAGGACGATTTTATAGAAATCGAAGGCCTATTATTAATCATCAAGAAGGCTTCTGTTAAGACTCGACTGTTAAGAGTACTAGAAGACTATACATTTTTATATATATATATATATAATGCCTCAAGGGCCTGTTTTAGATGTAAGTTAGTTTTAATTTTATTTATATTATTTTGGTTAAGTATTCTTGTATATATTTTCGTTGTACATAAATACTTAGAAAATATAAAACAAATATTCACGCTCTCCACAGAAATATTGTCTACAATACAATTTAATATCGCACACCAAAAATAGTAGAAAAAAAAAGAAGCTTATGCACAACGATAGAAAACATTAGGCGGACTCGGACTTATCGCTAAAAAGCTGTCGCTTCCAGACAACCTTGTTTATTTAAGTCGGTAAGTTTAGTTGCCTTTATGGGTATACTAACCGCACCGGTGCGCTCAAGCTACGTTAACGTTAGTCAACACGTTGGTAATAGGTAAGTCCAAACTGTAGCCACGTGCATGCTTCAGTGATAGATGAAATTAAGTATAGATACACGTAACACTTTATACTATCGCGATTTGTAAACATCGCCATGTAAGTGCGTTGCCATCTTAAAGGCCGGCAACGCATTTACAACCCCTCTGGTGTTGCGAGTGTCCATGGGCGGCGCTAATCGCTTACCATCAGGCGATTTGTCTGCTCGTTTGCCTCCTATGTCATAAAAAAAAATATAAGAATAAGAATATTTTTATTGCCCATAAAAAACCTTAAACCTATACAAAATTAAAACCATAGTCTACAAACAGGTACGGGAGAAAAATAAACTAATATAATTTAATTTGAAAAAGCTCAGGCAAAGGGTCCCAGGCTCAGCATGTGCTGGGCAGGAGTGCCCGGCGCTGGTTTTTCAGCCTGGTCCCAATAATATAGAAATTATAATGCAACCCGTGTGGAAACGTCGAAATAAGCTACTTCCTGATTTGTCGATGTGAAGGCGGTATGATATGAGAAAACTGTCTGCTGTCAGTGTCAACCGATACGAATGCAGTACTGCCCCACTTCTGCGCATGGTATTACTACTGCGCAAACGTAATACTGACAGTATTTCGTCAAGTGAGGAAATCTCACGTCAAAAAAAAAATACCTACCTGTAAACAAGTTCATATCTTTGATGTTATGCCACTGATTCGTGGTTTATTTTTTAGGTACGTGGAAGTAATTATGTATGTAGGTATCAACAGATTTCGAACTGTAAACCAATTTCACCAATAAATAGTGTACAACTATTTTTTTTATATTTGAGAAGTCTCCTATATTAAATTCCTTTAAATAGTCAAAACTTTTACTGAGTGTAAGTTTAAAAACAGTCTTTAATTAGAATAATTTTGTACAAAAAAATCTTCTCTTAAGTACTGCAATTATTAACTAAATACAAACTAAGTGACGATTTCACTTAAAACTTAACGTAATTATTTAAAAAAAAACTTCGGTTGAATCCAGCTTAAACCGCCTCTATCACCACAATCCATCTATAAACCTTTAATACGGACAATTCCTTTCACTAGCACTTACTAAACTGTAACAGGTTCCAAGTTGCCGTCACTCCCCCTACAAATGGGGGGTAATGAAATAAACTTGCCGTAAATAGATTTAGGTTCGGGAATTAGTACAAAGTTTACTTGGAGTTGATTTGAGGCCGGTAATCGAATTATTATTAATAGAGAGTTGACAATGTACCTTACCATGTATACATATCTATGATTAAATATGGTAGAGTCCCAACACTAGATGAGGATACGCATGGTTCTGCCTATAACCGAAATTTTGACTTTTGACGCCGGTCTATCTATCTCGAATTTTTGTTTTGATAACAATTTCTTATTTGCTGTCATATTTAAGTCTTATAGACCTCCCGATCCGGCATTATATAATTTAAATATCTGCGGTTGTCGTATGTTATCTTATCACTTGTGAAATCATAGCTTTTAGAGTAACATTTTTGATTATTATATATTTAAGTGTACTTGTTTGTTTCTTACTTTCTAACTTTTTTAATATTTGTTTCAGGTAATAACAGTTACGTGGATATATATCCATACAGGCGATTTTTGATACATATTCATTTGAGTGAAGTCCAAGATAAGTATACCTAATCAGAAACTAGATTTGAAAGATCATGTCAAGGAAACAAAAACAATCATACCACTTACTGGCATGTCACAAATTAACAACTTTACAAAATGGCGCTGCCTTAGTATTTTGTATAGATACTGAAATGGACATGTCGATCAATAATAGTACATTACGATACAAGTGCAGTAACCAGGAAATTCGCAACGAGTGGTGATAAATTAAAACACGAACGAAGGGAGTGTTTTAAATCGACACGAGTTGCGAATTACCTGTTCGCAGGTGTATCGTACAACGTTTTACAGTACATATGGCTCTTTAAAGTTTCATCATAATATGATGAAACTTTAAAGAGCCAATGCACGTAATTTGCTGATTACCGCACTCGTGCGGTAATATAGCACCATATGTACTGTAAATAACATTAAAGACCTGAGTGACCTTAACCCTAAAATTTACAAAAAAAAATCGGCGATCAATATAAATTTCAAGTTCAAAATAATAAATTTAAAACCGATGCAATAAGGTGGCTACAAGATGTGTGCACACAGCCAGTTTTGGGGTAAATTTACCACAGTATACAAATTAAGTATCACGACACGACCCATATTTGTGACGTTCCACGGAAAAAGGTACCTTATGGCTATAGCCATTAGGTACATTTATCAATGAAATGGCAACATTTGTAAGTTTAATTTTTATGGCACGTTGTGGCATATGTTCGACATGCTGCCATAAAACAAAATAGCATGCTAGCCCTGTGGTCTGTGGCTAGATACGCGGCCTCAGGTGGTCGTGCGCAGTATTTGAGATCTGTTACAGATGCTGGCAGCGCCATCACTAGTATCAAAGAATTGAAACAAGGCCATCACCTTTATCGCATATTATAAATATGGCCACGTTGTTCAAAGGAAAACGTCAGGCTACTTGCACGAAGCCTGCGGAGCATCAGTGCGCTAGACAGCATCGAATGACGCTCTGCCGGCCTTTGAAACCGCACTGGGCTTATTAATTGACATATATATATATATATATATATATATATATATATACTAGTAGCTTTTCGGTAAAGGAAGACATCGTGAAGCGTTGCAAATATATCACCGCGCCGAAACGCATGCGTAGAGGAGCATCTGTTTCGTAGTAACTTGAATTTTATCTGTAAAACGAGGCATACACGGCGGAACAAAAAAAATTAAAGAACTAAAAATAAAAAATGCAAAGATTAGAGATATGTTGCAGCGTTTACAAACAAGTGCAACTCCATTTAATAGTAGTAGCGCTACAAAAAATTGCACTATTTGAAAGCAGGGAAATTTATGGCGCTTAAACTTTACTCCCACACAGTTTTATTCGACCGTTTTGTATTACGTACATGGAAAGACCAATAGATTTCATTTAAGCCCTTCCTACTGTTATCGACCAATTTCCCCTGTAAAGTGTAGATAATCTCCTAGCGGAACTAAGTCCAGCTATGTTTACGTACATGCTGGCAAATTTTACCCATTTTTGACAAATACTCACGTTTTTTGAGTTCAAGCCTCGTATACGACTTATAGAGCAAGAAATGGAAAGAGAGCAATGCGTATATTACCATATACATAGTCGTAAAAGGTCCAGCTTCGGCTATATAATAATAAGAAAACGCTGAGCTCAGCTGTGGTGATACACAAAAATATTAGTTATATGCATTCTCTTAGAAAAACTGACCGTAAACTCCTCAATGATGTGGCTGATTCTTATCAATCTGTGGCAACTAGGTGGTTATTCTAAATCACTTCAATGTTTATGGGTACGTGTGTGTAACAACACAGGTCATACAACAACATTCAAAAGTCACCTTTATTATTGAACACATACAGTTCACTGGTACTACATCAAACGGTTATGTGGCGTACTGTACATAAAGTACAAGGCCGGTAATAAAACGTGGTTTAGTAGTTAATAAAACTTTTAGTCCGGTCGATATTGATTGGACTTTTTGTAGTAAAACTCTGGTTTAAGGCAAGAAGTTACATTTCCAATTTTATTAAAAAACACGGTTAGTTACTAAGACCAAAGGGCATATATCCAAAGAAAAACTGACTTTAACCGAGTTATTCGTCCATTTATCGTGCATATGCAATGATTTTCTCATGGGTGCCATTGTCAGAACTGGACTAATTAGAAATGGGACCACACGGGAAGCATCAGCTTTCATCATCGCAAAGGAATCATCAAAATCTGTTCACCCAATCGAAAGTTCTGAAGTGTCAAACATAAAGAAAAATAAAATGCAGTCGAATTGAGAACCTCCTCCTTATTTGAAGTCGAAGTTAACAAATCTTAGGAACACACGTGTGAGACTAGCGCGCTTGACGGGATGAAAACACACGTTGAAGTACTAAGACCAAACGGCATATTCGTAATGTGGGGTCGACGTGAATGGACAGCGATCACCGGGATCAGTGGTCTCGATGGGTGTACCGCAGGGATCAATATTTCACCGGGATCAGTGGTCTCGATGGGTGTACCGCAGGGATCAATATTTCACCGGGATCAGTGGTCTCGATGGGTGTACCGCAGGGATCAATATTGGGACCTTTCCTTTTCCTTATCTACATAAATGACTTGCCATACCTCGTAAAGACCCACCATGATATAGTATTGTAGGTTTATCTCAAAATCCCGAAATAGACAAATATTTAGAATTAGTTTATGCTTTTTATGCAGGAGTAGATATTTAGGTGATTACTTCGCATTATTAGATTGCCTGATTAAAAATGAAATAGTAAACAAAAGAACGAATAACAAAACCGGTTTTTTGTATGGAGCGAATACCGGTTTCCGAGGCCTGCTTACGACTCCCAAAGGAAGAAAGGGGGTGGTGTTATTTTATTTGAACCCTTACGACGCGGCATATATTCCTCATACTTCGACGCACGCAATTGTTTGCGTTAGTTTACAATTTACATAGAGGTTCATTCGTTCATTTATTTCATAAACAATAAAAATTGTGTTTGACAATACATACATTAAAATTAAAGTAAATTAACAATGTCAAAGTAAAAAAATAATAATATCAAAGTTATAACTAAAAAGGAAAATACAGTTCAAATAGAATTATGTTACACTAAAATTGAAAATTACAATAATTACAAAAATGAAAATGAAATAATAATGCAGATACATTGTCCAAACCATTCTACAACTGAACACCCGTCATAAACTCTTCCACAGAATATAAGCACTGTTTCAGCAGTATTTTTTAAAGATTAGTTCCAAATTTGTTACTATTTGTTAGCGACTTCAGCTCCGCAGGCAACTTATTAAACAGAACAATACCCTGGTATGCCTCAGCGCACTTGACCACTCTCAGGCGCGTAACCATAGCTAATGGCAGGTCTTTCCTCCTAGCATGTTTGTAAATATATTAGAACACTTCCAATAGGTTCATAGTATGTTTGTAAATATATTAGAACACTTCCAAACTCAGTGAAATATTCAGTCAACTGTGGGACCTTAAGTTACTAAGTTCGAAGTAGACTGACGTATAAACTGATGGGCGAAGTTGCTTCTAACTGATTTATGTTTACTTCGTCAAACTATAGTATCCCTAATGGAACGTAGACCGTTTTAGAATCCATTGGCGCTTTGAATCTTAATTTAAACCTTATTTAATGTAACAGGGTTGTAATTACAATGTTTTTGTTAAGCAAAATTTAAAAAAAATACGTAAAGTAGTAAGTTAATTAGGTAAAATGCGTTAAGAATAATCAACTTGGAAAACTTGAAAAATCCTCGACAAACATTTCCAAAAAAAGTCCAGTGTCTCAAAAACGGCAGAACCAATTTTGATATAACGTTTCTAAGAACCATCGCTAAAAAACCTGCTTCCAAATAAAAAAAACTACACTAAAGTCGGTTCACCGTTTAGGGAGCTACGGTGCCACATACAGACACACATACATATAGATAAACTTATAACTTCCCTCTTTTGGGTTGCGACGGGTGTTTAAAATGACTTGCACTGCAAGTTACGACAGTAATAAAATGTTTGCAAAAATTACATATAATTTTACATAAATGATTTCTAGGTGCCGATGCATTGTAACTGCAATAATAATACAGTAATAATATTTTTGCATGAATTACATATCATTTTACATAATGATTTGTAGGTCCCGAAATAGCTACATAGCGGAATTAATACAAAAGATAAAATTACTTATATTAAGATAATTTTTTGTGAAGACGCATTAAGAAGAATGTGTAATCAAAACAGGCTAATACAGCGTAACAATATAACCAGCCAGCATTGACTTTCTTGGCCGACGAATCACCTTGGCCCATCACTAACACACGAGGCCGAGAAAGGCATTAAACCACCACCAACTTACCAATACAGCTGGTCAGATTCAAAACTCACATAATCTCTCACTAACTATAAACAAACTGAATGATAGAGGTAATAGAGTAGCCGCAAAATTAAATTTGTCACATGACAATAATAAATGCAAGTGTTCAACGAATGGTTTTAAGTAAAATGTTTGACTGTAGCAACGCTTTAACTGTAAAATTAACTTTGTCATCACATTTTTTTTAATGCTGTTGGTTAAGTAATGTGCTTAAATAAATTGTTCGAAGGTAGATTCAATTTAACTGTAGATTTAAGTTTGTATTGTTGTCAATGGCTTTGATTTCGTTAGCGGATTATTTATCTGTTTTGATTCGGTTCGGAGGATAATGTTTGTTGTGTTTTAACAAGCATTATTGATGTTGCTTATTTACTAAAATAATTAATATTGAATAAAGGAAAAACCTCTCAAGATTAGTTTGTCATAGACGCGTCAGTCAGTCAAAAAAGCCATATTTTATATCTATTTTAATATTTATTCTTTGCTTGTATGCTACATGCTTGTAACCTCTGTAAGTGTTTTATAAGCAATTGTAAAGTACATATTGCATTCGTAGGTATTCCATTTGTAAGTTTACTCAGGTACATTTATCATCACACTACATTTAAGTTAACTTAAAGGGATGATTGCATAACTGTACATATTTGTTAACTTTTCTTTACAACAAATTATATATCGGAGCGAACATGTTGCTCATAAATATCTGAAACCGTAATATAGGTTTCTTTCGGCGTTTCTTCTCGGCAGTGGTTTTCTTTTGCAGAAACGCTGGCAGATTTTGACTTGTAAAAGTGCCATTGCGGCCTACTCGCAGGATAAAGTTCATTTATTTCATTTATTACAATCGAACGGTTAGAGTGAAGACCGAAGAACAGTGAAAACCACAATTTGATATCGACTGTACTAGGTCTACAAGTAGGTATCTATTTTTATGGAGTAGGTTGAGATTGCCGCCCCGATTGCGCGACCCGGGTATTTCCTAAAACTACGACCAAGACCACCGGGGGATGGGCAGCAGCATCCCTGAAGTGCGGTGGAGATACTGCGATCGCCAACCCGCATGCCAAGCGTGACGATTATGGAATATACCCCTCGTGAATTTGGGGGAGGCCCATATGTCCAGCAGTGGACGTCCTTTGGCTGATATGGTGGTGGATGGTGAGATTGCCGCGACGATTTTCAGTTATTATACTCGTATTTTTATGTTTTCAGAATAATCACAACGCCATACATATTTAGTACCAAAAAAAATTAATTGATAAGTATCGAACTCTTTGTTTGATGCCGGTTAAAACAGCTATAAAACACCAACTTTAAAATCTTCACTATCCATCAACCGTTCCAAAAATAATCCTCCAACGGTTAAAGTAAACAGTATAAAATTAACGGATCACCCGCCTTTGATGGAGTGTTTACACGTTAGTTAAGTTTCACCGTCAGTTAGGTTACGGTTAAGTGTCTGCAGACTGTAAACATACTTGTTTATGGTTGCTTTGAATCTGTGAATTATGAAGTTGGGAACGTCAAAAGTCAAATTAGCTGGCGATTTTATCACTTTTTCTTGAAATTATGTTGTCTTTTAGTTCTTCCTTGGTGCCTATGAGGCCATCCATATATTACGTCAAGCAAAATTCCGACTTTTGAATTAATTTCATGTTGTTTTCTTTTGTTACTATTTCACGGTGGGAAATAAAGAATATTATTGTATTGTATGATATGATGGGACAGCATTAAGACTACTTTGTTGATATAAATGAAGCCTGCCTGCGATATTATCGATTCGAGATTGTAATCCCCTAATCCCGATAAGCACAAATACAAATATTGTTGTAATAATCATGAATATGTTCCTGTTGAGTCTTGAATGTTCTGTGATATCATCATTATCATCGTCCTACCATTACGAGTATCCCAGTACAGTTGCATCCTGAAGGATGCCCGAGGGAAGCCGCTACCGAACGAATGAATTGGATAGAATTGATGCAATTACCCTATATTACCATAGTCTAACAGCAATTTTAAAGAGGATCTGTATGGTCCTTGCTGATCTATTGAAAACCGATACCTACTCTCGTTTATTGAAGATCCATAGACCCCATTTGTAGCTCGCTCTTTTCTTCAACAGCACCGTATTGTAGGTTAGGAAAATCGAGCATGTCTGTGCGTCTCCTACAAATTGTACTTCGGTGAGTGTGCTCAGTAGCTCATTTTTTATGATATACGAGGCAAACGAGCAGACGAATCGGCTGATGGTAAGCGATTAGCGCCTCCCATGGACACTCGCAACACCAGAGGTCCTTCCCTTCTCTTCCATCGGACATCCAGAGGTACGGCTGGCTACCATCCTTACCTGGTCGAAATTCCTCTAATTCGAACCAAACGCCTTGCATCATGCTTTATAATGCGCACTTCTAAGGTTTGGAATTCTCTGCTGGCGATTGTATTTCCGACTTCATATAACCTAGAGCTTTTTAAGGCACGAGTAAATAGGCATCTTCTGGGTGAGCTCGTTTCATCGTCGGCCTTCTTTGCCCCCTGGCTAGATGCTGGCCAAGATCAATCCAATTTCTAATAAAAAAAAGAGATCTCTATCCACACCTCGTTCGCAGGAGGAAATTAAGTGACCACTTAGCGTAGGTTGAGTAGCTTAATATTCTTGCTTTATCCCGTATTAGGAAATCCAAAAATGCATATTACAGTTACCACGACTGACAAAAACTGCTAAACATTAAAAACTCAACCGTGACTGAAAGCGAGAAGCCATTTCGGCGCGTGTCGAATAGCGGCCGCGATGGCTATCTGCATCGAATCGTGACGCGCCAACCCGCACGAGTGCAACGTGACTGCCAAACCGCGTGATAATAAAACGTGTTGTGTGTTATACAATGCAATTGTGAATTATGCAATGCAGTTGTGTTAATAAATTGGTATTAAATTGAATATTGCTTCAGACGGACTTGAGCTATAATAGCTGTTATATTTTTTTGTATTGTAAAGCAGACACCGCAGCCTATGGACGCTTGTGAGTGCATGCAGAATAATCACGAGCGCGCTGCCGACCCTTTTTAGGGTTCCATAGTCAACTAGGAACCACACAGGTTCCTAGTTGTAAGTTGGTAAGTTTCACCATGTCTGTGTGTCTGTCCGTTCGCGGCTAAGCTCAGAGACCGTTAGTACTAGAAAGCTGTAATTTAGCATGAATATACATATCAATTACGTAAAAAAAAAATTTTTATTATGGTACAGACCTATGGTACGTAAAGTGGGATTAAAGTTTTTTCGCTTCCTTCCTATGTTGTCGTGTATAGTTTGGTAGGTCTTTAAAAAATAATAGGGGTTTGCTAAAACCATTTTTGACAAAGTGGCTGATGTGAGCTGTAAACCAGGCTTTTTTTTTTAAGATTTCCATAAACTGACTCGACGTAAAAATTCTGTATAATTGTCGAACCTGCTCACTAAATTTCAGGAGAATCGGTCGAGAAATGCGACCTGTAGCCTGTAGAAGAGAACATCCGGATATACGAAATATTTTT
The DNA here is from genome assembly GCA_905163555.1 of Notocelia uddmanniana. Lineage (NCBI taxonomy): Eukaryota > Metazoa > Arthropoda > Insecta > Lepidoptera > Tortricidae > Notocelia > Notocelia uddmanniana. The sequence continues at coordinate 22,855,407 of LR991066.1, forward strand.
TGTCGAAAGCTGAAACGGAGAATTTTCGGAATAATTCAATCCGATAGTTCAAAAAAATTTATATCCCCCCCCCCCTCTAACTTTTGAACAACGCCTACCTAGTCTCTAGCTAGTTATCTACATAGTCTTTTTTTGCTAAAAGTAATTCAATCAATATAAAACATTAATTAAACTCTTCGACACTTCTTGTTCAAATTAATTGACATAGTTTATTCAACTATTTACGTCAATCAACATACCTATAGACAACACTCCGACCGTCTCATTAACATTGCTTTGTACTATCAAGGACATTCGTACTTAACAGACAGCTGTCAAGTAGATTTACTTTTTAAATTACCTATGTGATCTATAACTTCACGTTTAAAATCAACCTTAAGTTAATATAATCAAGGTTAACTTTCAGGGAATCGCTAAATTCGATATAGTTGCTTGTCGCTCTTCAAATCAAGCCTACAATCATTTAATCCAAAAGGGCGCAAGCGACTGAGTTGTAATATGGAAATGAGACCTTTTGTGTTGCGCTGTGGAAGGAGTCACGGAGTCAACTGGTTAGGACAGGTGCGAAATCTGCACGAACATCTGTCGGTTAATAGGGTTGTCAATAATATCGGTTGCAGACTGACTTGAAAGATTGACTAGTTGAGAGACTTTAGTATAGTTTAGTAATATCATTCTGTTGCTATTCCACGGTTCGCATGGTGATCTTTTAAATGTAATTTGCCATACTAAAAATGACGGTGTGTATGACCCACACAGATTTAGTTTTTCATGGGCATTAAGTCAAATACTAGAAGGCCTAATTTATGGTTAGACATAATCTGTCTAAATGGCGACTCTAGTTCTGTAAATCCATCTAAGAGAAACATAACTTACATGCACAATAAGATCACAGGAAAGACGGTTCTTGTTTATTTAACTGCATATGACCCATTCAAAATATTGTGTAGCTTGGCTTCAGATCCGCTCCTGAGGGACTACTCCCAACTTCGAAAATAGAACTTCGTATCGTGCCGTCCCTTTCCGTCATATAGTGTAAAACACGAGAGTGAAGGGGACGGCACGACACGAAGTTCGATTTTCGAAGTTCGGAGTTGGCCATCTGGTATGCTAACGGCCCGGCCGCAACGGCGGCAGTGGTTTTCCTAATACATCGCGTGTGATCCCCAGTATCCCGACTAATTAAACTCAAATAGTTTTAAATGCCGTATCAGCCGAAGAACGTCCACTGCTGAACATAGGCCTCCCCCAATTTCATGGGGGGTAAATGCCATAATCGCCACGCTTGCCATGCGCGATCGCAGTATCTCCACCGCACTCTAAGGATGCTACTGCCCATCCCCCGGTAGTCTTGATCATAGTTTTAGGACATACCCGGGTCCAGATTTTTAATTACATAAACATGTAAAAAATAATTAGGCACATTTCCCTAAAAACTTCATACTAATCGAGCGTTTTAGACGTTTCGTAAAAAGTTGCTGATTTGAATATCACTGAAATATCGGATTCTATGTCTAATCAGCATGGCTACCATGAGACGGCGCGCGAGCTATCTCACGCGCGACATAGACTATCCGTCTTTTTCTGTGTGTAAACTAGAAAAGGACTGATAGTCTATCTCACGCGTGAGCTAGCTCGCGCGCAGTCTTTTGCTAGCCGTGCAACTCGCATTATAAGATCGATCAGTGTAAACAAAACATATATTATGAAAAAGGTTTAAGTTGTAAAAGCCGACGCTGGATTAACCCTGCGACCTGCGCGCGCGGCGTTAAACGTCAGATTGATCGACGATCCGATAAATGCCGTCATCAATCATTGCTGATTAGTGAACACCTTTCAAAAATATATTTGTTTAAGAAATCCAACGCATGGATTTTGTTTTACATTCGTCTTGATTTTGACCACATATTGCCTATATACAAATATTTCGTAGGTGAGAGGGAATGGATAGTAGTCTCCGGCATCTAGGAAAGGAGGCCTGGCCTGTGCCCAGCAGTGGGACGTATATAGGCTGATGATGATGACATATGTATACTTCACAGAACACACACTTGGTAAACGGGACTTAATCGGCTACAACTGAAACAAATAAATCAGAACCAAACCACTGGATTGAGCTTCATAAGCCGAAAGTCCTTTCTACAGAACGACATTTCTACCGTAGAAAAGTACGTGAAGTCGTTGAAATTAAAAAACCTAGTAATTCAACCGGGATGGGGGTTTTAAGATTTCATCTTCGTGGAATCCAGTTATTAGTAAGTGCAAGCGCCAAAATACATCGTTCAGTACATCAACGGACATTGTTAGTGTTGTGTGTCGGGCGAGTGACAACTCTAGTGTAAAATGTGGTTAGTAAAGACCAAGTGCGGGTAGTTCGAAAAACCCATGCGGCTAGAAGATGCTGATACTCGCTCAAGCCAGCAGGCGGCTCATGAACACGGATGTTCTGATACATTCGAAACGTCGGGCTCACCTCAAAAAAGGTGAATACATTTCAGTTGTACGCGATTAAGCCCCGTTTACCAATAATAAGATGTAAAAACCGTGCAAGTTCAAATCAATAGATTTTAAGAACACCTTGTGAATTCCATGGTTGCAACGAATATAATGATTATGATTTCGTTGGGTTCGTTGTTCGAATGTTAAGAATGTAAGCTAGTCAGAATGTACTGTCATAAATTTTATTTTGATTATTAAAGTTACACAGTTATATGTTAAACCACCTAAGATAAGGCGAAAACTCAAAGCTATTTGCGTACCAAAATAATAGAAATTCTTTAGAATTTTATAAAAATGTAGCCGTATAATATTTTATTTCCAATTATAGGCAACCCTGTTGCTGCATAATCGTTGTCCAAAGAAAAACGAAACTTAAATTGAAAACGAAAAGTTTTAATATTCTATAAGCGGGGTAATAATTAGCAAAATGCGGTAGAGTTGCGTGCAAATTATGCAGCAGGTGGTTGGATCAACTTGTGTGGCTACAAACGGGTTAAAAATAAAATAAATAAATATTAGGGGACAATTTTTACACAAATCGAACTAGTCCCATAGTAAGCTCAATAAGGCTTGTGTTATGGGTACTAGACGAGAATACATTTAATAGATATATACTTAAATACATAGAAAACATCCAAGTCTCAGGAACAAATGTGTCTCTTCACCACAGAAACAAATGCCCTTACCGGGATTCGAACCCGGGACCTCGAGCTTCGGAGGCAGTGACACTACCAACTAGGCTAAATAGGCCGACAAAATATAAATAAATAGGGTTAAAATATTTGTATCAATCATCGGCATTTAAAGGCTTCAAGTATTATAATGTACATCACGATCACCTGAAAGAGGAAGCAGGAGTCCGCTGGATGAGGGTGGCGCAGGACCCGTCATTGTGGCACTCTTTGGGGGCGGCCTATGTCCAGCAGTGGACGTCCCTCAGCTGATAATAATACGATGATTATGATGACCAGAAAATAAATAAAGAACAGAAGGTTCTCTAAGTAACAAAACTGATGTTTGTCAGCTAGGAAACATGGCATCTCGCTCTACCGCTTGCTGTATAGGGCACATGCTCTTTAGGGTTGTAGCGACACATTTATACCTAACTAATCGGACATCGAAATATGTTAGTTACGCAGGTGGGCTCGCCTGTAGTCCCTTACCCATAGGCATGTGTACACGTTACGAGAAATTAATAACAAAAAAATAGCCTTAATCTGTTAATATTGGCTATGTGCACGTCTGAAACGTCAAACGTCAAAGGTCCTGAGACAATGTCAAAACTCAGAGACGTCAAATAATGACACATGAATATTTTATTTACTTTAGTAAACGAGAAAGACCCCGTATTGGAAACTTTCCTGAAATAAATAAGAGAGTAAATAAATACATACAAACGAAACGAATCGTAGGAAAACGTTAAGAAACCAATAGAAAACGTGAAAGTAAATTTGACAGTGGTCCCCGGTAAGTACACATTTCTGCCATGGTGTGCGCTACGATCGCCTAGCTTACCCCCACCACCTACTTCGCACATAGCCAATAGAGTGGACTTTCGGTGTTTCCTTGACCTCCGAAGGTGATCTTTACTCGGAGGCTCCGAGTAAAGATCACCTCTAGTCTAAAGTCTAAATAGTTAGGGTTGTCGTGTTTCATATTAAATAACTGCGAAACTAACTGTGACTCTGTTATTTTTTCAGGTTTTCACGTTTAAACCGTTTCACCAATTAGATTAAATTTGGTATAGAGAAAGTTTGAGACCATGGAAGGGACATTGGTTAGTTTTTATTCCGGAAATTATTTTTTAAATCGATGAAAAATGTAGAAGTGTGTATGGCAGAGCGTTTATGAAGCCTATGTCTTTTAATAGTTTTACACGAACGAATACGAGTTTCAAACTTCAATTTACTGCCCCAATTTAATTTCCCGCCTAATAAATAAACCGTTTAACACATCACCTTCAACAAATACCTCCAGTATACGCTCCTTATCGCCTATTCATTCCAAAGAATGCAGAATAAAAGTTAACCTTCATTGATAACTCGAGAGGCCTTAGCGGGGAAATCGTTTTCCTCGACTTGACCGAGTTTTCCTTGTATAGTGACGTTAAGAACAACTTGCTGAACTTTCTTACTTTTATTGATGACTTGGTTGAATTACGTCAGTCCTATGTCAGACATGCGACTGTTATCTTAGAATTCATTATTATCAGCTTCATGAGCCTATATAACCATGTATATCAATCACTCTGCTGTGCACGGATAGGCCGAGTATTGTAATTTGTTTATATCTGTCCAAGATTTTTGGACCGAAACAACGACCAAATGTAAGTTGGACAGTCCTGTGAGACCTGTTACCCCATATGGCTAAACATAATGCCATCCGGGAGTCGAGCTTACAGACTCAACTGTCTTTACTTACCAGTAACCTAGAGAGCATACTGTAGCCGTCCGGAAGGTCGACGACCATCATTTATGTCTGCTCGCGATTTCTATACAATACATGTGGCAGTTGTTACGTTCTCATCCAACCAAAAATCCGCGTAAAAGTTTGTTGATTTGTAAAGGATAAAATAGGGAGATGGCATTCACTAAACCTCATATTTTTTTAAGAAAAATCACATAAGGGTACTAGTTCCTATTTAAAACAGTAACACCATGAATAAAGCGTAGCCGTCTGCGATTCCACAACTTAATGTCTTTTTGGTGCCAAAAATAGTTCGCTTCAGACTGCGCTTCAATATATCTTACTTGAGCTGAGCCGAGGAATTCCTTACCAAGCGAGACGCCCTGTATGTTACCGTGATGATAGGTTCAGTGGTATCTATAGGATATATGGGCCGGGGATTTAGAATAGACATTAATGTTACGGACCCGGGTATGTCCTAAAACTACGACCAAGACTACCGTGGGATGGGCAGCAGCATCCCTGGAGTGTGGTGGTGATACTGCGATCGCCAACCCGCACGCCAAGCGTGGCGATTATGGCATTTACCCCCCATGAAATTGGAGGAGGCCTATGGCCAACAGTGGACGTCCTTGGGCTGATATGGTGGTGGTGGTAATATCATTGTATTTTTAATAACTATTATATAAAAGAAGTATAACTTGAATTTGACTATAACAAAAGCGTTACCATGTCAAGAAGCTTCAAAAAAATAATGGATCTCTTATATAATGAGAACATTGATTCAAATAATGTTATATTATACGTCTGGTCACAATGGCTTTTAAATATTACTCTAACCATAAAAATATTATTATGGTATGAAAAACGTCGCCGTGTTTGACATTCCGTCACGTCTTTTGTATAAAGGTATTTTAATGCCTTAAGGCACAAAAGGACAGCTTCTCATACATATTATTTGTCATTTATGACCTCACGTTGTTTAAAATTGCGTTTGAAGGAGGGCATTGTTTCAGTTATTTCTGAATGATTGGGTTAAGAGGAAATGGGCTGGCCTTGATTTTAAGAGCTCATAATAATATGTTCTTTGAAATAAAGGGCCATGGCAGGCTTACGTCACTATTAAACCTTGATAATGTACATATGATGCTTGTTTAAGTATTATATTTAATGTATGTCTATATTCTCACTATTTTTACTTTCAAAAATGTTCCTTTAGACATATGTGGACATACATAGACATCATTTATTGGTAATAACACATTACAGGTCAAAAAGTATATATTATTATGAAATTTCTTAATAATAACTACCATAAATGTACCTAAATATTTTTACAAGCGGAAACGTCCACTTAGCGGAATTATAATTTCCATCCGAAAATGAAAAATTGAAAAATTGATTGAAAACTAACATAGGTTCAAAAATTTAGTTATTAAGTTGTTCTTAAACTAATAGAAAAAAATATACTGCGTTTGTTTTACTAATAATTATTCCATTCGAGTTCTATACAAGAAACAAATAAATGTGCCCTAAATTTAATTACCTCGTCTTCTTAAACGCGTTATCGCATTTCTATTGTACAAAATATGTCCCTTTCCGCGACTCTAAGCATATCAAACTCGATTTAAATTACTTCACAGGATAAGGCGCGAAAGGGCAACAAACAGGTAAAGTTATAATATTGGGAAATTAGCGCGGAAGAGGACCTACCAAGTCGATGCTAACTACCTGCAAAGGTCGAAGGCGGGATTTAATTTAATCTTTGGTTATCCTATAGGGCCTGCAACTGTTTTCTCATTTATAACATTAAGGAAGTACCTACTATGAGTTTTCGCTATCACACTAAGGTTGTCTGGAAGAGATGGCTCTTTAGCGATAAGACTGCCTGTTTTTTGCCTCTACTTGTATTGATATGTACTGTACTCTTTTTAGTGAGAGCTAAAAGAGTATTTGTATTGTATAGTAAGTTATTGCAGAAATAAGAAGCCCTGGCTATAATTACAACTACAAAAAACAACCTACCGGTTTACCTAACCACCACAAACAGGATCGCATTCAGAAACAAACATTAGCTATGGTATTAAACAGATTTAGACTGGTCTTTGTGACTTCACTTAGCCCGAAGTCTATTTTAAACCAAGCCTGAAGCCATTCCTTTGATACGGTACGTTTTGCAGCCACACTAGTAGTCACAGACGTACTCGTCTATCTATGTGCACGTTGCAATAGAAATAGAAAAGCTTTATTCAAGGCAAACCGACACTTACTATATAAATAATAATAAATATTCTTTATTGCACCACTTAGTGATAAGTTGTACAGTAGCTGACTTACTAAAAAATGGTAACAACAGGCGGTCTTATCGCTTTAATCACAACACAAACAATAACAAACACACAACACACACAACAAATTAACAATGTTGAGAATGTTGTTGGAACAATTTAACAATGTTGAGATGTAATATATATATATATATTTTTTAAGATTACCATGAAATGGTCCTGCAGTCAGCATGGTGACTCAGGAAATAGCGCTGGTATTCCGGCAGGACCAAGCAGAAGCAATACTTGAACCGCGATTTTCTCAATGAGGAAAAAAATAAGAGGAGAAGCCCTATTCTACTATAGATACTTTGTGTTATACGAATGTATATGAAATCGATATAGAAAATTAAAAACATATTTTATTTCATTCTTTCCAATAGCCAGTCTTGTACAATGAAAGAGATAACATGACATTTAGTTGCTCTTAATTTCGGTCCTGTTTGACATCATTACGATTTGTTTGTTTCCTGCTGGCAGCCGCCATCTTAACCGCCAGACGTCAAGCCCTTTGTTTGTAGTAGATCGGCTGTCAAGTGGACAACAATACTGTGGTTTATATCGTGGTTTTCGTTGTTAAAATCAGGTTTAGCATTTGGTTTTGTGGTGTGGACATCAAGTGATGCAATCGCAATATGCCTATGTGTTCAATAAAACGGTGTGGTGCACGAAAATCTAAAAATCGACCGAATTTGACTCTTCATAGGTTAGGAACCGTTTTCCATCGAAAAAGTACCATTAAGTTTCAGTTTCTGCCTAGTTCTTATGGTAATTAAGACTTATTTGATGTCTCTAACAAGAGTCTATACATATTTTTTATATTTGCCTTGTATTTTCATGATTTAAATCATCTAGTACATTTGACAATCAAGCGTAGAGATGCGCTGGGGTCGATTGTCGGCGTCACATAGAAAAAGCTTTAAATGCTTTAATACTAATGTGTCTGTTACAACTTTACAGTGTTCCTAAAAATGAAGTTTTGCATCGAAAATGGCTTAACGCTAATGGCCTGGAGAACATAAATCCGCGACATAAAGAACTGTACATCTGTTCCCTACATTTTGAGGAATACCATTTCAACAGAACACTAGACGTGGTGAGATTGCGTGAGAATGCCGTACCGACATTGTTTAACATGGTAAATATATTACATACTTTGCATCTAAAACTAATTACTAAATCCTTAGTTCATATAAAAATATAATAGTAATTTCACTATGATCTCCATGTGCCGTCATTTTTTTTATCTGGGATGTTATTAAATTTCATTTGTTGTCTTTGATTAAATATCTATTCCTTTTACAGCCATCAACATCTCAACATATGATATACAAACAAAAAGAAAATTTGGGTCTGTCACCAAAAAAGGTACTAATTGTTGTGGTATTTTTAAAATCAACATTAAATATTCTAGTTCAGGCAACTTGATATTGTAGAATTTATAATAGAATATTTGATAATTTCTATTCAGATCAACTTACTTTTCCAAAAATCAAGCAATGACTTTGTGCAACGGTACCAGACGCCTAAAGAAGCGGTTGAGGCATGCAAAACGGCCATTTTGGAGATCCCGACTTCGGACTGAAATAAGTGTTTCGAAAATTGGTTCGATCAAATGAAAAAGTGTATTACATATCACGGTGATTACTTTGAAAAACAATAAATACCATTTAACACTTAAATTGTTTTTAGTTTTTCCAAACGACACAACTTAAAAGGCAGCCTTCGTACTATCATCTTACCTTTGCACACAAAGAGGATAACTAGGCCTATATGAATGATAGTTCCTATGACACTTACTTGAATTCTCTTTTGGTTGTATTGAAGAAAAACGTTTTTACTGCATTTTTATTACTTGAATGTTACATTCTAAATAAATTAATATGCTAAAATTCCGAATGGCGTAGTTTGTACAAAAATGCTTGTAGAATTTTTTGTGGAAACTTCCACAAAAAATTCAGCGCATTAATTTATTTAGAAATTTAACGTTTAATTTCTATAATATTGAAATAGTCATTACGACACAAGTGCAGAGAACATGAAATTCGCAACAAGTGGTGATAAATTAAAACACGACCGAAGGGAGTGTTATAAATCGACACGAGTTGCGAATAATCTGTTCGCACGTGTATCGTACAACGTTTTACAGTACATATGGCTCTTTAAAGTTTCGACATATGCACGTAATCTGCTGATTACCGCACTCGTGCGGTAATGTAGCACCATATGTACTGTAAAATATATTAAATTATTTTTGAAACTAAGCTCAGGTGCGGAGTTCGCATGTGCTATCGCACAGGTTGTGGAAGTGTTATCTAACATAACACTTCCAAAGTCTATTCTATTAAAAAACGGTGCAGAGTTAAGGCCGGTACAGACGGGCTGCAATTACTGCAACCCGCCTGCAATTTATAGTGGTTGGCGGCTAAGAAGTCAACCCCGACATGCCACTTCCATACACTTCACAACCTAAAAGTCACTTTGAGGCTGTAAAATGTATGGAAATGACAGGTGTCAGTATTGACCTCCCAACCGCCGACCACTATATATGGGAACTGAACGCCGACTGCACACCACCACCACCATATCAGCCCTAGGACGTCCACTGCTGGACATAGGCCTCCCCCAATTTCATGGGGGGTAAATGCCATAATCGCCACGCTTGGCATGCGGGTTGGCGATCGCAGTATCTCCACCGCACTCAAGGAATGCTGCTGCTCATTCCCCGGTAGTCTTGGTCGTAGTTTTAGGACATACCCGGGTCTACAGCCGACTGCACAGTTTCCTTACAAAATTACAGTTATGTACCGGCACAGAATAGATAATAGGTACCGGCCCTTAGCTTAAAAGGACTCAATCCAGCCCAATATGGTGATTAACGTTGCTACGTTGTTACACTGTGGTTTGGCAGAAGTGTATGAATGTGTAGTAAGAATGTTTTGGTGAATAAACTATTTATTATTATTATTATTACTAGACTCCCACTATGCAGATTTTCATGTCAAGATTAATTAGCGCTCCCATACATAGTCAATTTGTGTCTGCCGAGACTGTCCCAAATATAAATGTTAATTTTACAACTGTAATTTTCGTTTTTCAAGTAAATTAATAAAGCTATGTGAGTATAATTTGAGAATATAGCGTGTAGAGTTAGACCAAGATAAGTGGAACGATTTTGATAGAACAGGGACTATTAAAATCGCTGCAGACTTATCTTGGTCTCTAGTACTTTCATGATAAGAGACGGAACTGTACCATTTGAATGAGAATAACAGTAAAATGACAAAAAGTACGAGTACCTGCACTACCAGGGCCTACAGCGAGAATCGAAATGTCATTATGCTTCTTGCATATTCGAGTATAGACACAAATAACATATTTATCGATATCGATATTTTTTAAGATAGCAATGCAACCCTACCGGAAGGACGCCATTTTGTCCGACAACGTAGTTTAGGTAGGCACGCTCAATTTGTAGGTATTTCTAGTCCATAGATTTAATAGGTCTGTGGATTTTCTCGAACACCAAGCACAGACAGTGGCTAGATGGCGTATACTTAAATGTGCGTACTTAAAGCAGTACTTGGCCAAGCATATTACTATTTATTAAACTTTTCTTGTTTTGTCGAATTGTCAAAATGATGGGTTTTTTTCCATTTAGAATTTCTAGCAACAGAAACTAATTTCCGACCTAGATATGCCGGATCCCATTGTGTATACAAAGTTTCATGTTATTTTAGCATGGCGTTTTAAAATGACAGCATAAATACGTTTGTATGGAGAACCGAGCGTACTGCGCCCTCTTAAGCGATTCTTATGATTTTTTCATTATTAGCGATTTATCTATATTTTTCAGTTTTGATATCGGATACAATTCAAATAGACGGATTTATAACCATAGTAGGTATATTCAGACTAATACAAAACCGACTTGGAAAATATGTTCTCTTTCTACGTTCATCAACACCATTCTCGCGTTATCCCAGGACAGGAGCATCCTCAAGGATGCTCGGGTTCCGCTTCCCCCAAATATTGGCGTAAATACTAGATTTTACCGAAGTGACTGCCATCTCTTCCTACCCAAGGGAAAACTACGTCCAAAGGTAGAAGAAATAAGAACTAGGTTTGACTGATGCAAATTACTTTAATGTATTTTATAGACGTTTTGGTTAGTGAAATAGATGCCCTTGGGTGCGCTACATACAGCAATGTATGTGATAATATAGTCACTCGACTAACCTGGTAGCTTATTCGTGGTAGAATTTGTGCCGAGTCCAGTGAATTCGACAATGGGCCAAAGTGCCCAAAGTGAATCCGTTGTCTGCGTTTGACGCAATAGCTTAGCTTACCATTACGCCGTAATTTCGATAAAAGGCGCATTTTTGTATACATACCTCGTAAGCATTTGACCACTAGCTCAACTGATGGCAAGTGATGACGAGGTCGACGGAGTTACAATATTATGTACTCGTACCTAAATACTTACCCCCTTATTCATAAACGTCCATCAGGTCTTTATTAGTTAACAAGTCGCTAAAGTTAATTTGTCCTTATCTGTCACGTTGACATATACATTTGTGAGATAGGGACAAAACAAATTTTAGTAAACGAGGTTTGTTAAGTTTTATGAATAAGGGGGTTAGTGTCTAATTATCGTCTTGTCCACCACCACCAGCATAGCAGCCAAAGGACGTCCACTGCTGGACATAGGCCTCCCCCAAATTCACGGGGGGTATAATCGCCACGCTTGGCATGCGGAATATCCGGATTGGCGATCGCAGTATCTCCACCGCACTCCAGGGATGCTGCTGCCCATCCCCCGGTGGTCTTGGTCGTAGGGATCGTAGGGGGGTTGATCGTATTGTCAAATATCTGCAAACGAAATAATTGCATCCAACACATGAAGGTCCTTGATAGGTATTTAATTATAATATATTTTTCAATCCTGTAATATTAGTTGCTGAAACCATGATTTCTTTTTAAACCGTCGCACAAGTCTATTGTTGCCGCAGACAAATCGCTCTATGCAAAACATTCGGTCGTTCCAGCGAACTCCGAAATAAAGACATTCGTAGAAACTGCTCTAGCTCAAAAATATCTACACAAGTTCGTACCATATTCCGCTGAGATAAAGTTTAAAGACGTGTACATGTTTTTGACATAGACTGAACTTAACGACTGCCGTTCGGGCGTCGGTCCAACAGCCAACACCTCTTTGTTTCATAGCTGCATTCTACTTAGTGCTTGAATTAAATACATGAATTTGTAAACTTCAGGTTATTAGTACTAGTATGCTGAGGGTTCCTTATGAAAATTTGCAATGGGACTGAAGGTAAAATTGTAGGAATACCGTTAACATCATTTCAGCAGTTCACAACCGCTTACCGGTCATCATATCACATTACCTGCTTACATCCCACTGTTCGGCACAAGACCGCACATGTATAAGAGGCAATGGCAAAATCCCCATGCTGGCCTATTATAAATTCATAACTTCATATACATCTTTATGGTTATGACTCCTTTAAATCTAAAGGTTATTTCTTCCAACGGTCGCCATAAGAAAACTGTGCCACTGCCAACAGTCAAATGCAGTTGTTGATTCAATAAGATCAAAGCATAACTTAGAGCTCCGAGAGTTTAATTCCAAACTGAAATATTTATAGCCGCATGCATCACAAGCAAGGCTATAATGCATTTCTAGATGCAAAAGGAATGCAACAAGTCCTTGCAACAAAGATAACCGAAACAATGTGGTTAAATCGGAGTGTAAGCTTATGCTGATATTCACCGCGACTCACAATGATGTATGTGAAGTCGTAACATAGTTTGTTAGTGACCTCTACAGAATAATACTCATATCAGGAGAGTTCTGGAAGCCACAAACTGGAATAAATTTCGACGAGCTTCATGCTCCCATTGTCTGACTTTTGGCATAACAATATTTCCCAATTTTATTTTATTTTGACTATCCTATTTCTTCGTTGCTATAAAGAGCCAGTATGTTTTAAAGCCTATAGAGGTAAGTTACAATGCAAATTGTAAGCTGCTACCATATAAGTAATGTTGGAAAATATTGCAAGGATTAGCTCTCGAAGAACCCGCAATCGATATTTGGAATTTAGTGCTAAATCCCCTTTAAACTTTGAACGGGGAACCCTGACAGCGCGTTTGTATACATTTGCCAATGTATTTACAGGTAAAGTGAACAAGTTTGTCTGAAAGCGTGTATGACATTGACATGAAATTAAATTTCATCTAGCTTCTAGAAGATTTTTCATTAGCGTCCTTATATCGCTTTAGGCTGACTGGAGTGTAAGATTTTTACTGACATGAGAATTTGTCCTGTTTGTATAAATCGCCAAAAAGGTTTATTTTTATTTTTATATGGTAGGCAACTTTTCACTAGGGCTTGCAGTCCCGGTACCGGCTTGTATAAAAAATCCCGGGAATTCGCATGCCCTACTTTTCTCATAGGTTCGCTATTATTTACAGTATTTTTTGTTGCTGTATATGTTGTGCAGTTTCAACAGTACTCACTGCCGTCGAACACTACTCGTATTTTTGTATCGAAGCAATGCATTTTCTATGCTTTCATTCGCATACAAGCTAGTATTCGTAGATTTTGTTTCACTTTAACAACATCATAGCTTGTAACACGTTTCCTAATTCATCGAGAGACAAGCTTTTAAAAGGAATAACAACTTCAGAACAGACAAACAAGGCTCTGTTTGAATGTTAATACTAATAGGTATCTCGTATCTAGGACGCCTGTGTTATGTTAATAGTGTCCTAGATAATGCTGGACAGTTTCTCTTGCTTTTATTCTTAGCCTTTGACAAGACGTGGTTTGGGTAGCGAAGTGGAATCACTTAAAGATTCTCATCCTAAGAGGATGTCGTCAGCAATCTACATTTGAAATGTGTTCCCACTTTTCTCTAATACCTGTTCTATTCTTTATTTTAGCACTGTCCCGATTGATTCCGTTGCTTAAGCAAAAAGTGCCTACGCCAGATCATGAGATTAGAGAGACGGACTCAGGGCTCCTTCGAGATAGAACCTTCAGTGGCGTGCCTAGGGTTGCAAAGAAGGGCAAGCCGAGGGATACATTTTTGTATTTTTTTTCACACACAATATCATTAAATCTATCTACTACCTTGAGACCTTGCCATATTACCATACTAGTAAATCTTCAATCTTCATTATCACTTTATCACTAACTGGTGTGGCGTAGACAGGACAGACCAACAAAACACACTGAATGCATGCTATTACTAGATAAAATTGTACAGACATCTCAGCAATCGCACCGATCTTTGAAATTGTCGTTTATGTGACTTGCTTATCTGAGAAATACTCAAGTCAGGCATAGGTTTCGGTGAAAAAATAAGTTGCTTTTTTAGTGCAAAGTTTAGCGTGCCTACCTTTTCTGCGCCGATAACTTGTGCACATTTTAAATCGTCACACGGAACAACTTCATCCATCGTCACTTTCCACTTTAATAAACTTTTTAATACAAAACACTATCCAATCAAACAAATTGTTCCGTTTCAAGTAATGTACATAATTGTAATCAATGAAGTTAGCATCACAATCCATCCAGAAATGAACGCGCACGCGCGAAAATCGCATTTGACTAACATCTGTTGATAACTTCACGTCGAAAGCCGGGCTTCTAGTCACAAACTATTTGCTAGATCTAGCTATAGATACGTATCTCTCGTTTTGTAGCAGTTTTCATAGATAAGAAAGAGAAAAAAGATATCAGCATTAAAGCCCGCTTGCAAGCCCGCGCGTGCGAGCGAGATGACTACCCCGTTTCTCAACTCTATCTTGTTAAGACCGCTCGGTTCGCGCGGCAGTAGCGCCACTTGCTACGGTCGAATTTTGTACTACTACCCCGACCGCGCGGATTTTATAATTTAGTTTGAAGTGGAAAAAAGAATTAGTCGTACATATATTTGGTTTTTGCTAATTTAGTAACGCAAGCCAGGCTTTTGGGCTTTTAAGGCCGTACCGCCACTGAGAACCTTGATAGTACTAAGATGAGGATGGTACCGGTTGGACCTTTTATCTACTATATAGGCGATGGTCCGTTCGGCCAACTAATGCGACAACGACAACATAAGAATAACAATAAATAAATATAAATAAAAAATTGCATCGCATAAAATAATTTTAAAATGCGAGCGTGCGAGTCATTCAAATATCCCTAACGAGGTTTTCCCAATGGAGTACAGTATGGGGTTTTTTTATTTTTTTATTTATCCAAATCTTAGGGCTATGAACAAAAAAAAATGTATTTTACTCGCGAACGAAAACCGCGTACGGTTTATCTGCCGCTGAGTGGTCGCTCGTAAAACGAACGTTCTATTATTTCTGTAAAAACATTGTTTTTATTATATTTTTACACATATCCATATTGTTTACCAAGTTTTCACATACATCCTGCGGCCAATCATTTAATATAGGTATAGGGTTCTCGGGTCGGGTCAGCAACGCGCATGAGACACCCCTGAACTTGCAGGCGTCCATATCCATTGGCTACGGTGACCGCTTACCATCAGGCGGGCCGTACGCTTGTTTGCCACCGATGTGGAATAAAAAAAATTTACATTTCAATCGGAAGCGACAAATAAAAATAGACCTTACTTTGATAGCGTTTCAAACGTTAACTGCGGAAGTTCTCCTAGAATTCCAGTTCGCCAAATTAGCTTTCAACAGCTTTCGTTTGTCGGTACCCGCGGAAGGTGGCGCTAATCGCGCGGCGCGGGATCAAAGCGCGCGACGGACCAATTACCGCGCGTGCGCCGCGGTGCGCGAGGGCGCAAAGTACAGGCGATAGCGATTTTTAGTTTTAGGTATTAGCAGGCCTATTTCATTGCAAATGCGGCTAAACGTGATGCACCTTGGAGGTGACAATACACCCGATCGCGCTAGAGCGAAGTAGAGATGGGTAAATCCTGATTTGATGATTTAAATGATTGTACGTAGGTACTATTGTTTATTCTGAAACTAGCTTTTGCCCGCGACACCGACCGCGTGTAACTCGTTATATTATAGATATAATTGCTATTAAATTGTTGTAGGTGCACGCTCAAATATCGCTCGCCCATACAAACTTCTACCCCCCTTTTCACACCCTAAGGAATGATTTCCGGGAAAAAAATTACCCTATGTACTTATCCGGGACTCAAACTACATATGTCTATACCAAATTTAGCGGTTTAAGCATGGAGTGGTAACAGTCTTATTTCAACAAGTCTTATTTCTCGGAACTCGTAATTTGCAATATCGGTTGACAACAAATCCTGGAAACTCAATACGCGCGATGCGGGAACTGCGGGATCAAAGCGCACTACGGACGAACCCCTTATTCATAAACGTCCATCAAGCCTATATTAGTTAACAAGCCGCTAAAGTTGGTTTGTCCTATCTGTCACTTTGACATTTATGTTTGTGAGAAAGGGACAATACAAATTTTAGTTAACAGAGGGTTGTTAAGTTTTATGAATAAGCGGGTAATTACTTAACGCGTTTGTGCTGCGGTGTACGCGGGCGAAAAGGACAAGCAAAGCAGAGAACTTAAGAAACGCCAGTTAGTGTGTTACTTCCAAGCAAAGGGTTGGTTTAGGGGTATAAGGCGCTATTTTTATACCAAACCAATTAAGAATAAAAAGTCCTTATTAGTCGACAAAAAAAGTATACTTTGCTTTGGAATAGCACAAACATACACAGGTACTAGTACTAGGGCGTAGGTATGGGCAGATATAATTGACCCAGCCAGATATAATTGACCCAGCGAAAGAAAAGTGCGATTAAAGCGTCTCCGTTTCAGCTTGAGCAAAACTGCTTTCGTATGTCATACCAGTCCGTCGATATAGGCATTTCTCAACCGATTCTCGAGAAATTTTTTAAATTCGCTAACTATATGGATTTTTTTGTTAATTTATTTGTGGTTTTTTTTTTCAAAAAGACGGAGCCATAAGATTTATAAATCTCAAAAATATAACTCATAAGGCCTACAGCTCACAGAGCTACTAGTAATTATAACACTAGTCCAAAGCAGAACCTCCTACTTTCGAATAATTTTTTTTGACTAAGATTTAACTTGGACCAACGGTTATTTGCTTGTTTCGAAACCTGGTGCATTGTGCAACGGACGCTAATAGAACGGTGCGATTTTACTAACAAATAGCTAACCGATAGTTAAAGTATCACGTTCTTTTAGTAATTAAGCCTTCAGCTACTGTTATTACTTATTATGTTTGCGGATACGTGAAGAGGTGGAAAGGAGGAGGAAGTTGAGGGGGTGTTACGCTATTATGCAATCAGGTTAGGGTATTAATTTCTTATTTTTGACATGTCTACAATAATTCAATATTTATTTTAAATAATAATACTAGCATCAATAAATTGCTCTAAATAATAAATTAATATAATAACATGTTATAACTGGCGATTCAAAAGTGCTTGTTGCTAGGCCTATTTGAATAAAGAATATTTTGACTTTGTCTTTATTAAAACGCGGTTCCTTGCGACTTTTTTATACACCACGATGGTGGCAAACAAACGTACAGCCGCCCTTTTGATGATCTAAGGATTTTTTTATCAAATAAGAGGCAAACGAGCAGACGAATCGCCTGATGGTAAGCGATTAGCGCCGCCCATGGACAAGAAAAGAGCGTACCCCCATCTTAAAGGCCGGCAACGCACTTACAACCCCTCTGGTGTTGCGAGTGTCCATGGGCGGCGCTAATCGCTTACCATCAGGCCATTAGTCTGCTCGTTTGCCACCTATGTCATAAAAAAAAACATTTGGATGTCGCATTTGTTTTTTCTCTCCGTCATTCTGATTTGCAAGACAGTGAACAATGTAGGGAATATTTTTATGGTAGGATTGACACATTTTCTCGGCACTATTATCGCGTCACGCGAGCCGATATTAAATACAAAACATTTACTTTGTGAACTATGGTTGCTATACGTTGCGTGCGATAGAAAGAGATGGCCATGCTTAGGAACCTTTGGCATGCCTTTTTTTTTCTAGGGGAAATCCTTTATGGATACCACCGCACCGCGGGGACAGTGCGGTGGTTATGTCAGACTTGCACCGACTAAAAACCCCCCGATCGTCCTCCTCAACTCATTTCGGGCGGCTCTGGGATCTCCTTCGAAACGCACCAGTGCCGCCCTAGAGTCTGTGGGTCCAACCATCTGCTTTCATAGACGATCACTGCCCCCAACTGTGACCGTCTTCGACCCCAAGGACCCGCTTTTAGTCGCCTTCTACGACAGGCAGAGGATACCGTAGCCGTATTCTATACCCGGGCTACAAACGGGGGATTTGTTAACGGTGAGCCTTTTATACGTAAATATTATTATTATTTTGTTCTGTGACTATGGTCACTTTACGCTAGCATGAGTTGATGCTCAAAATTAAAATTATTAATAGGTTAGTACTAGGGAACACACAATGCGGAATGTCTGAAAATTTTAAATGCTTTTGATTATTTTTCTAATGGTAGGAATAACTCTCGCCATAAACAGAAAAATGTTTCAGATTTTTCGGCTTCGCCATATATTTTTTAAAAATATAAACATTTTATATCACCTCGCGTCTGCCCCGTATCAGACTAATACGATATTTCTAAGTCCATCGAACATTAAAAAAAAACGCCTGCTTGGATCTGTGGTACGCAATGACATTGACAGTTCAAGTCATACGACCAACCTATGATGAACTGTCAATGTCATTGCGTACCACAGATCCAAGCAGGTGTTTTTTTTTTAATATTCGACGGACTTAGAAATGTCTTAGTAGTCCGATAGGGGGCAGACGCGAGGTGATATAAAATGTTTGTATTTTTATAAAATATACGGCGCAACCGAAATATCTGAAACTTTTTTCTGTTAATGGCGACGGTTATTCCTCCCATTACAAAAATAATCAAGGACTTTTAAAAATTTCAGACATTCCCCATTATAATTATTCATTGACGCACTATCACAGTATCACACTAGTAGTACTTATATTGATAAAAAAAATTACCACTACCTATACATTTCCACATTTTGAATATCGACATTTTCGTGTCTTTACAGATCAGGAAACACTGTTCATAAGTACTCCTGTCAAATTCCTTAAGAATGGAATGCTTTGTGAGGAACCATACAATATGGCGCATGAATCTAGATGACAGTCGGTTTGTCAATGTCCCTAGCGAGGAAAGTTAATTTTTCTGCATTTGTTATGTAGTTCCTAATTCCCATTCAATTTCATTTGTTTTAAAGACAACTTTCCACATGGCTTATTTTATGAAAAGTGGCAATTTTGTATTTTTGTGTAGGTATGATATTAAAAACGCTTTAGAATAACCAGTGAACTGAAATCAGATATTTTAGTAAAGTGGAAAAAATTACTGAATATGTATAGTACCTCCATACAAACTCCCCCTCACCCCTTTTCACCCACTTAAAGGATGATTTCGAGGATAAAAACTATTTTCTGTCAATTCCCGGGACTCAAACTATCTCTTTACCAGATTTCATCTAAATCGTTTAAGCGTGAAGAGGTAACAGACAGACAGACACACATTTGCATTTATAATAATAGTAGTATGGATTGATTTAACCTTAGTGACATTGAATCAAAACACAACGAATCCTCAAGTCAAAAAAGGGTCGGCAACGCGTTTCTGATTCTTCTGGAGTCTCAAGCGTCCATAGGCTGCTTACCCTCTTGTTTGCCTCCGACTACGAAAAACTAGGTAGGAAAAGATAGTAAGAAAACGATTATTTTAAATCATTGTCCTCCTCGAGTCAAAACACATTTTCTACCCAACATATCTCTGTCAAATCTATATTTAGTCATCCATATACGTCAACGATGATTACGAACCGTCAACGAGCAATATGCACCTAGAATTCCATTTTTCACAACCGTTCCCATTTTTAACCTTACTACCATCAAAGTACGGTTGATTTTTGCATACAGCGTTTTGACAGCTAAGTCGTTACATTTATCTGTGCTTGCGCATAAGGTGCTGATTATGCTCTAGGGACGGAATTAGCCCCTCGAGTGCCACTTCCAATATTACATGTCTGTGATCTTTAAAATCTTATTTTGGGATGTTTTGAACTTGACTTTTCAGCTGTCTAAGCCGCATCCATACAGTCCAAGCGAACTGCAACTAATAATATTGTACATACAAGATAGGGATATGAATGGCTATGACATAGTATAATAGGGAAGATAGGAAAATTTATATTTCTATCTCGGTCGGTTATAGCTTTGAAATCAAGCAAACCTAAT
This sequence comes from Notocelia uddmanniana, assembly GCA_905163555.1. Classification (NCBI taxonomy): domain Eukaryota; kingdom Metazoa; phylum Arthropoda; class Insecta; order Lepidoptera; family Tortricidae; genus Notocelia; species Notocelia uddmanniana. The sequence continues at coordinate 22,875,954 of LR991066.1, forward strand.
AACGAAAAACAACAAAAATATCGCATTTAAAAAAGGAGTGCGTACGTACATTTTTAACGAGTCTGCAACATGTGACCTACCTAGAGTTTCAGCGTCTATATGCTTCGGTGACCATTGAATATGGGTTGCCTGCAGATTTTCATATAGTTTTTAGAAACTTCAAGTGTTTTCGATAATGTTATATTTTTATTTTATAAGTAAGTTCAAATATAGTGTATTTAGCTCTAATTTGCTTACTTTTAAATAACATGGTGGTTTTTTTTTCAGCTCACGCTGCAGGCGACGTGAGCCGCAAATCCCATTTTGACATTTCTGGCAGTCTGTCGTGGCAGGCAGCGTTTTGCATTCGCTCATTCAATCAGTCAACCTGACATGTGGTTTTAGACTTTTGTTTTTTTATTTATTACGAATGTTATGTCTGGACGGTTTTAAAAATATTTGTGGACTTACTTACACAGATCGACCTAGTCCCAAACTAAGCAAAACTTGTACCATGAGTGCAGTCAACAGCAAATGTAGATTATCATTTAAGTACTTTGTCGCACTAACGTAACAATACTGCGAAAGTTGGGAATTGGGATGCGTCAAAGTAGTGAAAGTTTTTAAGGCACGAGTGAATAGGCATCTTCTGGGTGAGTCCGTTTCATCGTCGTCCTCATCTTTGCCCCCTGGCTAGATGCTGGCCAAGAGCAATCCCATTTTTAATAAAAAAATTAATTACTTTACTACGCGACGACATACATACATAACTTATATATAAATACTTAAATACATTGAAAATATCCAAGACTCAGGAACAGTTCATTCGTGCTCATCACACAAGTAAATGCCCGGCCCAAGACTGGAACCTGGGACCACGAGCTTCTTAGGCAGGATCACAACCAACTAGGCTAAAGTGAGTCTGTTTCTTGGCATGTAAAACATTTAACTATTTAGTACCTGAGCGACCGAGCTGTGCTCGTGTTTTCCCTGGGAATACGAGGTTTCCCGATAGATAAGACCTAGCTAGGTACTTTTTTCGTCTCCGGAAACTTTTATATTGAGTGGTTTTCGAGATTTCAATCACAAACAAATAAATATATACCTGAATGTTACATACATACAGACATAAACTCACGCCTCCTAATTTTCGAGTGCTCTGCCTTCCCCTTTTGGGAATATTCCCAAAAGGCGTAGGCAGAGCGCATGAAAATTAATAAATAAATGTTGCTCGCGTTTTATTGTATATGAATCTTTGTTTTTACTCGTACTTAGAAGGATCATTAAATAAGCTATCCCCACACAATACAAGTGTGAACAGCTTTCGTGCTATTTATAGGACACTTTACTTTTGTCCCCCGACTTTTAAGTGCCGCCGGTATTAATAAAGTTCCGTCTGAAAACTTAGTCTGCACAGACAGACAGACGGAGCAACATAACCGCACAATAAAGCGGGAATGTCAATTGAAAGTTTCTGTCGTTAGCTAAAGTTTTGAGTTTACTTCATATGGATATTCGATAACGGTTAGGTTAGATTTATAAGTTTATAACTTTTAACTTAAGCCTTAAGTGCAAGAATTCTATGCAAGTTGAACTATTTTTTTTATACCACGTTAGTGGCAAATAAGCGTACGGCCATGGACAACCACGGATACTCCAGGGGTGCCACATGCGCGTTACTGACCCTTTAAAGTTAAACGGTTTTTTGTATTTATTTGCATGTTTGTGCGTGCGGACATCATGCGGAAATACGCAAGTTGGATGCGTTGCATTTGTACTAATAGACCGTAACGTCTTCAGCGGAATAGCAAAGAAATATTGTTCTAGGAACTTATTAAATTGTAACATCGTCAAAACTTACACGCTATAGTTTCAGATTATTGTTCTGAGCTGAACAATTGTTTTATATCTTAAAAAAAAATATTAAAAAAAATAGCAATGTTGTTGTGCAAACTACGTCGCTTTCCTTTTTCGAGTTCAAATTTTAAAAAGCTAGGATCATTTTCACATATTTTTCAGTTTTTCAGCTTTCGGTACGATCATACTTAAAATTCCATATTGCAACAGCAGCAGAAACACAAAACGACTAGCAGCGTTCAAGCGTTCACAAATTCAATTTTCTTTCCTAAAAACATGTTATATTTTTCTTACCAACAATTCTACATTGAGTCGAGCGAAACTCATTCCTAATTTTACCATCAGAAATACAATAACGTACCAATGAAAACACATTGGTATATGTAACACCGTGTTGATTCTAATTGTAATAAAAATACGATTTAAATTTGCTTGCTCTTGTCGCGTATAAGGTATACATACAGGGCGTTAGTACGTTTTTCTTTTGTGGTTAAAATGTATTTTTGTATCGGTTACCCGTCGCGTGTCTACTTGCAATTCCGGAACCGTTCGTCAGACGAACAAACTGACACCGTCCATTGTGTTACGATATGATATCGTTTAATCATAATTTCCTTTCTGTTTTTCGTGTTGATGCGTACTTACTTTAAAATAGGGCGTACTTTAGTGAAATTTGATAGCTATTGTTAATAAAAGGTGATAGTGATCGCCGATGGTAGTGTTAGTCAGTTTTGTAGAAGATAGTGGTGACACCGAACGCAAGTGGCAGATTCAGGAATCTGGTTTAGTAGCCCCACTAAGGAGACACATTTTGTCTCAGAAGGAATTGATGCTTGAGCGGGGGCAGAGGCTACCCAGCCTCTGTCCGGCTTAAGACTTGAGCTCTAAGACTCTACGAAGTACTTACATGCCTAACGCTTAACTCAAATGATTGGTCCCTTTCCTGCACAGCGCGTGGCGCAAGAGAAACGGCGAAGGATAGCGGACGGGGAATTGGCGGCCTTGTACAATCAACCAATAATATGATCTACCACTATTGAACCCTAATATACAAATCATCATCATCATCGGCCATAGTCCGTCCACTGCTGAACGTAGGCCTCCGTCATTTTGCGCCACAATAATCGATTTTGAGTTTTCCCCATCCAGCCACTGCCAGCAATCCTCTTAAGGTCATCATCATCATCATCATGTCAGCCGAAAGACGTCCACTGCTGGACATAGGCCTCCCCCAAAGACTTCCACAATGACCGGTCCTGCGCCACCCGCATCCAGCGGACACCCGCGACCTTCACCAGGTCATCAGTCCACCGTGTGGGGGGCCTGCCCACGCTACGCCTTCCGGTACGTGGTCGCCACTCGAGAACCTTTCCGCCCCAACGGCCATCGGTTCTACGTGATATGTACCCCGCCCACTGCCACTTAAGTTAAGCGATTCGGAGGGCTATATCGGTCACTTTGGTTCTGCTGCGGATGGCCTCATTCCTGATGCGATCACGCAGAGAAACTCCCAACATAGCTCTCTCCATTGCCCTTTGGGTGACTTTGAGCCTTCTTATGAGGCCCATAGTAAGCGACCATGTTTCAGTGCCATATGTCATCACTGGCAACACACACTTAAGGTCATCAGTCCAACATAAATGTTATCTACATAAGAAAAAGACGTAAATAGTCAGAAGTCTGCAACAAATGGAACGTTTTATCATGATCATCATCATCATATCAGCCGAAAGACGTCCTCTACTGGACATAGGCCTCTCCCAAAGAGTTCCACAATGACCGATCTTAAAATCTGTCCCGAACGTTTTATAACGCGAACGTGACGCGTTTTATATGAATATGATATGAAGAATTCGAATATGTCAATAACATGTCAATCAATTACGTAATTCACGCAACTATTTACATCGTTACTCAATACGTCGCACCCTGTGCGTGCACTTTATTTAAAAAAAAAACTTTCCTCCTTCCGGAAGCTGTCAGAAAAGGCGGGAAACTGATTGACGGCCGGAAGTTTGGGACCGTAAGGAAAGGCGAGGATAAATTGCATTTCATTTCGCGGCCATGTTTTTTAAACGATGTGATAAGCGGGTTGCAGGTAATATTGTTAATACTCTTGGTTAGAATAGAATTACCTAGATAATTCATGATATTGAGAACTGACTTTTAAGTAAGTAGCTAACCGTTTTGAAGATATGTACATAATATTGCTTGGTTTAAAGTGTGTTGTGGGTAATCGTCTAGCATACTATTACTGCGATATTACATTTTCACTTCGTTTAATCTTAGAATTGATCCTTTTTTGGATATACAGGATAGATTAACAAGTCATTAGAAGCCCTAAGTTCAAACTGTCCGTGTAAAATCATTCACTTTTTTACTGACAAAAGCTCGTGTTACCTATGTAGTATATATGATTTGCAAATATTGAGATCTTTCTCCTTAATATTATACATGCATAAGGGATAAATCGAATGTAATACCAAGAATAAGTGTTCCCACAAGACACCTCCATCGCTAACCTCTCGAAATGGCATAAATAAACAGAATAACATTCGCAAACATTTCCATCATTCAACAACCATCTAAAAACACGCAAAAATCATGGAATAACATACTTTAAGTTAACGCCTTAAGGACCACGAAGCCTGCACTTTATTCCAAATAAAACCAGCACAAAAACTCCAAGAGTCAAAGAAAAATAACCCTTCTGCAAAAGTCACAAGAACTTTTACATTTTTCTGGATTTATATCAGTAAAAAAACGTTACGCGTAAGCCAAGCGATAATAACTCTTCCGTACATGTCATAAGGGTGTAACAAATTGTGTGACGCGTCAGACACAGGCACGGGTTCCGTCTATATCGTGTCGTGAATAGGTCATGGCAGCAAACAACTTAAGATTCAGTCAAGTGAATCTTGTCGAAATGTTTACAGAAATGTTTTTAAGGCATCTTCAATATTGTATTTGAAGTATTTTCTACGTGAGAAAAATGAAAAGGTTTCGTTAAAAATTCAATTTTGAATATAAGTTAAGCAGAAAGATTACGAAGGTTTTCAAAAGATTAGATGTACCTACCTTCTTCTTTTGTCCTCTCTACGTTTGTCGCATTTCGTAATCAATTAGCAGGTATGAATAATATATCCAACTGATCTTAACTCAATAAAAGAACGTTTTTTCCCTCTGAAACACTTGCAACGCCATCTACCGGGACTGTTTACGATTATAACGCTACAAAGTGCTTAAAAGACGTGCTTGGCGCTTGATAGTAGTGAAATACTTGTTGCCTTATGGACCAAAAAAACATTAAGTATCAATCAATTGGATTTTTAAATGTATTGTAACGTAAACTTATGACTAATATTTGAGCAACATAATATAAAGCTTGAAACGTACAGAGTGCGGCGCAGGCGGTATTGCGGTAAAGCGGTCGCGGTCCGGGGCACGTCGCACCAAAAACCCGCGCGGTATTAGGTAGCGCGGAGGCAGCGTGTGTGACATATGAAGCAGTAATCGACAGTCGACAGTTTCGGAAAGATCAAAAATGCAAAACCGCTTCCGCCGCGCACCGCGCCGCGCCCGCTATGTGCGTTTCGAACTTTAATGAGCAGAATCTAACGCACCTGTACATTGTTTTAAAATGAAACTTGAAATTGAATATAATCTCACCCTTCCCCTTCAATCAAATGAAGATGAAAAGCCTCCGGCATCCATTGTACTGACAAATTTCTTCCGTATGTTAAGAGTTTATATCCCCTTCATATTTACACAACCTTAGGCCTTGGTCTCCGGTTAACGCATACCGCGTACAGTCAAGTTCATTTGTTTATTCAGTAGGCAAGGCAAGAAAATTTAAATTATTTTTTTTTTGATTGTATGTATATATATCCAAGTTGGTCCCGTTTTTGTCAAAAGGCAGTTCTGATGATGGAATCCATGAGGAATTGAGGGAACTCCTCAAATCTTTAAGGCAAACATATAGTGATTTTTGTGTTTTTATCAACAAGTCAAGCATTTGCATCCAAAAATGTGACATTGGATGAAGTGGAACTGCTGATGATGATCAGAACAGAACTATTCAACGACGAAAAGTTCACGTTTGGCGATTTGTCCTCCTAGCTGTGTTTGTTAAGCAAGTTCTATTTTCACGATTAATTTTTGTCATGCTCGAGTTCTGATGATGGGATCCATGAGGAGTTGAGGGAACTCCTCAAATCTTAAAGGCAAACATATAGTGATTTTTGTGTTTTTATCAACAAATCGAGCATTATCATACAAAAATGTGTCATTTGATGAAGTGGAACTGCTGATGATGATCAGAACAGAACTCTTCAACGACGAAAAGTTCACGTTTGGCGATTTGTCCTTCTAGTGGTGTTTGTTAAGCAAGTTCTATTTTCACGATTGATTTTTGTCATGCTCGAGTTCTGATGATGGGATCCATTAGGAATCGAGGAAACTCCTCAAATGTGAAAGGCACACAAATAGTGTTTTTAGTATTTTCATGAACTAATCAAGCATTTTCATTCATAAAAGTGACATTTGATGAAGTGGAACTGCTGATGATGATCAGAACGGAACTCTTCAACGACGCGTAGTTCACGTTTGGCGATTTGTTCTCTTCGGTTGTCAAGCAAGCAAGGTTTTTCCATGATTTCATGAGGAATTGAGGGTACTTAGTCTTCTACCATTATAAACATACTTATGGCCATTTTTGTATTTTATTGTATGGAATCTAAGAGTGCACCATCTAAGATTAATAATCTTTCACCGGACTCCCCCATTGAAGTCGGTTTTTTTTTCTTAAAAATTATGTGTAAATGTTTTGATTTCTGCTTCCAACATTTGCCACTGGCGCTAGTAGCAGCGAAAATGGCTGCGTTCGTGGTTCGCGCAAAATTAAGGCCTGTATAGACTTAACCATTTATCGGTATGTTAAGGTCGTTTTAAAACTTTGTATTGTATTGTGTCAGGTACGAGATTTATCTTTTGTACACTTACCTATATTGTTTCTGTTACCTTATTCAATGATAAGGAATCATTTAGTTATTATTGTTTTGTTATTTTATCGCTGTGTTTGTTTAATTTATATTCAATTCTTTTTTTTTCTATCTCTTGTTTATTGTGTTGCCCGCCGTTATTTCACTTTATCGGGCTCTTTACACTGTGATTATAATCACAATGCTGGGATGTCAATATTATAGCAGATTTAAAATCATTTTGCTTCAATATTCACCAATATACACGTGATATGCAATGTAATACGAATGTATCGCGTGATAGTAATCACCGTGTAACAGGCCCCTATGGGCCCTACGGAAGATCAGCGCCGGCTGTAAAGCCTGCATATGCTGAGTAGTTTCCCTTTCGTGACTAAGCCTTTGTTTGTTTTCTTGTCTATGCTTTTGTTTAATGTTAATATTGTGCTTGTTACGTATAAATGTTTGAGTCTTGAATCTAAAAAGGGTACGCTCGGCAGCAAAACCTTATTTCATTGTGATTTAATCTTTGTATCAATATAAAGTAGATATTTTACGATATTAACAGTTGACAAATGCACAGACGTAATAGCTGGACTTTCAAACGACTTCACGCGGCGCCAATCGGAGACCGCAGCCTTACAGAACCCTAAAAGCAAAGACAATCGCTCTTCGGGCGATATTTCAAATTTGACATGTCGCCATTACTGCGAAAATATGTTTACTCGATTCGCTGGTACACAAGCATCGGTGGGAGTGTTGGGATATTCGGGCGTCGATTTTTGGGTGATGGGTGATCTATCAAGCTATGTGTCAAATCAGCAGGTAACATGGAGTGTGCGTATCATGAAAAGCAGTGACGTAGATCTTTATTAATTACTAGCTGTTGCCCGCGACTTCGCCTGCGTCTTCGCTCCTATTAATCGCAGCGTGATGTTATTAGCCTTAAGACTTTCTCGATAAATGGACTATCCAACACAAAAAGATTGTTTCAATATGAACCAGTTCCTGAGATTAGCGCGTTCAAACAAACAAACTCTTCAGCTTTATAATATTAGTTTAGATTGATGACTAGCTTTTGTCCGCGACTCCGTACACTATGATGATGCCTACGGCCGCTTTCTACCATCGCACCGCTCGCCGTCGGCAGGGCATCCATCCTCACACCTTAGAACCTAAATGGTCGCGTACGGTACGGTTTAAGAAAAAATTCCTCCCTCGGACGCTCCGATTGTGGAATGAGCTCCCTTCCGAGGTGTTCCCGACGGACTACAGTATGGGGTTCAAGAAAGGAGTGTATAAATTCTTAAAGGGTCGGCAATGCGCATGTGACACCCCTAAGAGTTGCAGGCGTCCATCGGCTGCGGTGACAGCTTACCATCAGGCGGCACTGAAAAAAATGGATAGCTCAACTAGTTTAGCTACTTGAGGAATAGCCAAATTGTGCTTAGTAGTAACCAAAATTATGCTAATTTTCAATAACTTCGGGAAGCTACGGCACATCTTTTCGTCCAATATTCCGCAGTGTCTCAAGACAAAAGTCTCAAAAAAGTCTCAAAAGTCTCAAGTCAAAGACTTTGCCAGTGATGACATATGGCACTGAAACGTGGTCGCTTACTATGGGCCTCATAAGAAGGCTCAAAGTCACCCAAAGGGCAATGGAGAGAGCTATGTTGGGAGTTTCTCTGCGTGATCGCATCAGGAATGAGGCCATCCGCAGCAGAACCAAAGTGACCGATATAGCCCTCCGAATCGCTAAACTTAAGTGGCAGTGAGCGGGGCACATAGCACGTAGAACCGATGGCCGTTGGGGCGGAAAGGTTCTCGAGTGGCGACCACGTACCGGAAGGCGTAGCGTGGGCAGGCCCCCCACACGGTGGACTGATGACCTGGTGAAGGTCGCGGGTGTCCGCTGGATGCGGGTGGCGCAGGATCGGTCATTGTGGAAGTCTTTGGGGGAAGCCTATGTCCAGCAGTGGACGTCTTTCGGCTGACATGATGATGATGATGATGATGAAACTCTCAGTTTGCCAGTCCTCCTATTTAGTTACTAGCAGCTAACATTTCGGCCACTGTTAACAAATCTTTTTTTCCGTGAGGCCGTTCGCTTGTTTGCCACCGACGTGGTATAAAATTTTTTACAAATTTAGGAGTTACGACTCTTGTCGGTGTAGCTCTCTCCATCTGAGTCTATCTGGGGCCGCCTCCTTCATTTCTTTATACGACATGACTGTTATTTTTTAGGGTTCCATACCCAAAGGGTAAAACGGGACCCTAATACTAAGACTTCGCTGTCCGTCCGTCCGTCCGTCTGTCACCATCAGGTTGTATCTCAAGAACCGTAATAGCTAGACAGTTGAAATTTTTACAGATTGTGTATTTCTGTTGCCGCTATAACAAAAAATACTAAAAACAAAATAATAATAATAATTAAGGGGGGCTCCCATACAAAAAACGTGATATTTTAGCCCTTTTTCATGGCTACCACTCGTCGAGCTAGATCTCAAGAACCGTAATAGACAGTTGAAGTTTGCACAGATTATGTATTTTTATTGTGGCTACAACAACAAATACTAAAATCAAAATAATAATAATAATTAAGGGGGGCTCCCATACAACAGAGTAGTTGTTGGCGTTTTTTGCTGTATCTCATGAACCGTAATAGGAAGGAGGTTAAAATTTTCACAGATGGTTTGTTTTTAGTGCTACAATAATAACAAATACTAAAAATAAAATAAAAATAATATAAATAATAAAACAAGTGTTTAATGGCACCAGCTTTTAGCCTTTTTTCTGGCACGGAACTTCGTGCGCGAGTCCGACTCGCACTTGGCCGGTTTTTTATTCTATTTGTTTAATGTTACTTATCCTTGGTCTTCCCCTTTCCCGCTTGCCTTCAATCTTGAACACTAACACACTTTAATTTCACTATCAAATTATTTCACTAAAGCACATTTTCCTTCTACTACCAGCTGGCAGCTACATAAAATAGTTTTAGACATTTTATTAATATGAATTAAACTCGAGAGATAATAACAATTTTTCACCTTACGCTAACGTCCAAACTTTTGGAGCCAATTTAGATTTTTCTCCAATCCATTAGTAACTCTAACTCAAAGAGATAGAATGTCTACTCCCTTAGCCATAGAAGTGTTCTTAACCATAGATTTATTTTTATTTTCTCCGATCGATAAAGTACTTTAACACAGAGGGATAGAATATATATTTCCTTGGCACCGAAGCGTATTTAACCATACATTTATTTTCATTCAGGCTGTTTTGCCAGGCGCGCTGATTTATAGGCTTAATTGTGATTGGCAGAGGTCACGAGTTCGATTCCCGAGATAGATATTTTTGTATCAATCATAATCGTTTGGAAGCGTTTAACGTAAACAATGGATTCGCAGGGTTTTGATAACTGGGTTGATGTATTCTGTGCAAATATCATTTATGTGGGATATTTTTTTGTTGTTTATTTGTGATTTTGCAGGATAAATTCATAATTTTTCGTAAAAGCGTTAGGAACATTATGGTGGAACTATAGTAGTCTGCGGTTAAGAAGTCAATTCTGACAGCTGTCATCTCCTTACATTTTATAACCTCAAAGTGACTTTTAGGTTATAAACTATACACTTCGGGTATTTGTGCAAATATTCGTGCTGCATCTTTTTCTTGAATATCACAAAAGAAATGGAGGCAGGCGAAAGTGGTTCCACCACCGTACGGTTTCAAGTACGCAAAGGGTACATCTAACTTTTTTATACCACGTCGGTGGCAAACAAGCGTACGGCCCGCCTAATGGTAAGCAGCCTATGGACGCCTGCAACTCCAGGGGTGTCACATGCGCGTTGCCGACCCTTTAAAAAATTATACACTCCTTTCTTGAAGAATCCCATACTGTAGTTCCTCGGGAAAACCTCGGCAGACTGAGATGGGGATGGGACTGTCATTTTCCAAACTAAAAACTACAGTTAGTTATACCTTACTACCTCCTAATATACCGATAAGTAAGGAAATCTAGATGACGTCATTGCATGTGTGTAGCGTCCCTAAAGTAGAAAATACCGCAAAGACAGGAACTGCCTTTGCTTCGTACTTAGTACGAGTATATAATTCATCATCATCATCATCGTCATATCAGCCGAACGATGTCCACTGCCGGACAAAAACCTCCCCCACAGCTCTCCACAATGACCGGTCTTGCGCTGCCCTCATCCAAAGGCTTCCCGCGATCTCGACCAGCGAGTCTAACTATGATGGTTGCCATTTTATCACTTATCGTCGTGGATAAGACATTTGTCACGCTCTGACAAGAATGCGAGTGCGTGAGTGACGGGCCCGCTAATCAGATCGTGATTGAAGTCTGAAATTAGTATCACTTAAATATATAATCTAATCGTATAATATCTTTGTTTCAGGTAATTTCTACTAAGTAATGGAAAAGCAAGGAACCTTAGCGAGTTAATGCTGTTTTTACGATACACACAGATGGAGGGTAACGGCGGTAAATATGCTTTATATGTATAGGCAATAAAATCAAAGCAGTCGTAAGGCTGTAGCAACAAGATTGATGGTTACAAATCGCATAGCTTTTACTGTCTTTGCGTAAGGTCACGCCTTGGTAGTAGCTGACGAAATCCTTACCTTTTTAATGCCTGAACAAACGTGAACTGAACTAACGTCGCCCGATGACTCGGGCGTTTACACTGTAAACAAAAAAATAATGAAGGAGTTGGTTCTAGCGGTTTAATAGTAGCGGTGTGAACAAACTATCTGGCTATCTCTTTTTCTATTTAAGAGTTTCACTCTTTTCGGTGCAGTTTTCTCCAGTCCGTTCTACTTAATGCCAGTTCCTTGACTTCTCGATACGACCCGACGTCTGCCTTTTTCTTGATCTGGTCCAAATAACTAATCCTCGGCCTTCCTCTTCTTCTCCTTCCCTCAATTTTCCCCTCCATTATCGTTTGTATTAGCTCGTCGTGTCGTATTAAGTGACCTATCATTTTCCCTCTCCGAGTTTCCATTGTATGAAGTATATGTCTTTTCTCCTTTACCCTGTCCAATACTTCCTCATTGGTGACTTTTTCTGTCCAGCTTATTCCCTCCATCCTTCGCCAGCACCACATCTCGAACGCCTCAATCCTTTCTCTGTCCCGTTGGGTCATGGTCATCGTCTCGCAGCCGTAAAGTGCAATGCTCCAAATATAAGTTTTAATAAAACGCTTCCTAATGGGTTTGGCCATTTTTGACTTAGATATGTATTTTTTACTGTCTATATGATACATCTGGCTATATTAACTAAGAAAAAGCAAGAATTTTGGTTTGGGGTGGTTGACGTAAACATGGCCCATTTTATTTTTAGGATGCATGTTAGAATCGGGTCCTAACGATTTTTCCTAATGTGAACCAACGATAAACAAACGATGCTGATACGCCATTTGTCTTCACAAGGGTGAGAAATAATTTAAAATTGGTATAATTTTAATTTATTTTATTTTGTTAGGTACAATCCACGTGTGGTGTTGAGTTATAATAGCACGACCTTTCTTCCCATGGGTGTCGTTAGTGTTGACTATGGGAAAAAGGTCGAAGTGTGTTGTGGACGATGAGCTAGCAACCTATCACTGCAATATCCCATTTTCTCCATCTTTAAACTAACAATCTCCATCTTTAAAGGTACCATCGCCATCAGATACATGTGTAAATTACCTACAAAACGTACAATACAAACTGCAACTTTTAGCAGTTGTAGGATAAAAAAATGAGGAGAAGAGGAGGTTGGCTTTATTATTAGCTATTAGGTCTTGTATTTTTTTTCTGTAACGCTATTGATGCTCCAAATAAATAAAATTAATAAAGAAAACGTGATATTGCAGTAATACGTTGCTAGCGCGTCGCCCATCACATACTTCGACCCGATTCCATAGACAAATCTTCCAACACCTACACAGGCTTTACCCACCCTTACATCAACACCTACACAGGCTTTACCCACCCTTACATCAAAAATGTAGCCCTCCTCCTAACCCTGACTGCCGCCTTACCAAATTGGGGGTGTTCGCCCTTTAAATCAGATATTAATTTAAAACTCCCCTTTAAAGGGGGCCTAAAACAAGATTATGCACAATGTCTTGATGGATATAATGCAATATCTTGGGAGACAAACATTTTAAGCACTTAATGATACTTTAAGGTACCTGATTTAAACTTCCCTGACTTGGGGAGATGAATTACTTTGAATACATCGTATGTGCCGTTAACTACGCTGTCAATTACACCCTTTCTAAGGTTAGGTGATTATACTGTGATGAATTGGACATAGATATATAGTACTGAGAATTATGAAATTCTGTTAAAGGCTTTTGTGAAATTGTTTTAGTATAAGTAATTCGCTTATAATGTCAAGATATAATAACATGTACCATACTGGGAATTAAATCTACAGAAAAATGCTTCTAATGAGGCAGGCTGTATGCTTGTTAGACACCGCCGTATTATAACAAAAAACCTTTTGAACATATGTGTCCCCAATCGTAACATATTGACATTTTGTTTTAGTATAAGTAATGCGCTTATGATTTCAGATGTAATAATTTTTAAGAAAAAAAACCGATTTCAATGGGGGAGGCCGGTAAAAGATTTTTATACTTAGATGGTGCACTCTTAGATAGGTATACAATAAAATAAAAATGGCTATAATGTATGTTTATAATGGTAGAAGACTAAGTACCCTCAATTCCTCATGGAATCATGAAAAAATCTTGCTTGCTTGACAAACAAAACGAAGAGAACAAATCGCCAAACGTGAACTACGCGTCGTTGAAGAGTTCCGTTCTGATCATCATCAGCAGTTCCACTTCATCAAATGTCACTTTTATGAATGAAAATGCTTGATTAGTTCATGAAAATACTAAAATCACTATTTGTGTGCCTTTCACATTTGAGGAGTTCCCTCGATTTCTAATGGATCCCGTCATCAGAACTCGAGCATGACAAAAATCAATCGTGAAAATAGAAATTGCTTAACAAACACAGCTAGAAGGACAAATCGCCAAACGTGAACTTTTCGTCGTTGAAGAGTTCTGTTCTGATCATCATCAGCAGTTCCACTTCATCAAATGTCACATTTTTGTATGATAATGCTCGATTTGTTGATAAAAACACAAAAATCACTATATGTTTGCCTTTAAGATTTGAGGAGTTCCCTCAATTCCTCATGGATTTCATCATCAGAACTGTGTTTTGACAAAAACGGGACCGACTTGGATATATAAACTTACAATCAAAAAAAGAATTTTCTAAATCGGTTAAGAAATGACGGAGTTATGGACAAACAAACATTAAAAAAAAAAAAAAAAAAAACATACAACCGAATTGATAACCTCCTCTTTTGAAATTTTGAAGTCGGTTAATAAAATGTAAGTACCTTACTGGGAATTAAATCTACACAACAATGCTTCTAATCAGGCAGGCTGTATGCTTTTTTTTAACACCGTCGTAGTATAAATAAACCGGCCAAGTGCGAGTCGGACTCGCGCACGAAGGGTTCCGTACCAGAAAAAACGCCAACAACTACTCTGTTGTATGGGACCCCCCTTAATTATTATTATTATTATTCTTTTAGTATTTGTTGTTGTAGCCACAATAAAAATGTCTAGCTATTACGGTTCTTGAGATCTAGCTCGGCGAGTTGTAGCCATGAAAAAGGGCTAAAATATCACGTTTTTTGTATGGGAGCCTTAATTATTATTATTATTTTGTTTTTAGTATTTGTTGTATTAGCGGCAACAGAAATACACAATCTGTGAAAATTTCAACTGTCTAGCTATTACGGTTCTTGAGATACAGATTCTGGTGACAGACGGACGGACGGACGGACGGACAGTGAAGTCTTAGTAATAGGTTCCCGTTTTTACCCTTTGCGTACGGAACCCTAAAAATTGATCTTTTTGAACATGTGTGTCCCTAATCGTAACATATTTACATAATACGTCTAGTATTCGTCGATATATCTCCCCTTGACCAATATAGCATAATGAGTCAGCCTTGCAGAGGCTAAAAAGGTCCTAAGTATCCATAAAAGCCCGTAACTAAACGATATTTTGCAATAATAGGGTGGGGCGGAGAAAAGTGGACTATGGGTTGAAATTAGGGGGTGGTAAGTACTTGATAAAATGGTGGAATAGAATAGATTACCCAGTGGGGCAACTATTGAGTCTTAGTAAAGTAAATAAAAGTCAAAAATCGTTTAAATCATTAACTTGGAATTTAAAAACAAAAATAAAGGAAATGATAAGAGACATATAGAGAATCATCGAAGCCCGGCTTGTACTCGCAATCGCCAGTTTTATGCTTGCAAGTATTCCATTCATATAATTATAATACGAACTTTAAATAAATAATTTTTAAGAAAAAAAAACCGACTTCAATGGGGGAGTCCGGTGAAAGATTATTAATCTTAGATGGTGCACTCTTAGATTCCATACAATAAAATACAAAAATGGCTAAAAGTATGTTTATAATGGTAGAAGACTAAGTACCCTCAATTCCTCATGAAATCATGAGGAATTGAGGGTACTTGCTTGCTTGACAAACAAAACGAAGAGAACAAATCGCCAAACGTGAACTACGCGTCGTTGAAGAGTTCCGTTCTGATCATCATCAGCAGTTCCACTTCATCAAATGTCACTTTTATGAATGAAAATGCTTGATTAGTTCATGAAAATACTAAAATCACTATTTGTGTGCCTTTCACATTTGAGGAGTTTCCTCGATTCCTAATGGATCCCATCATCAGAACTCGAGCATGACAAAAATCAATCGTGAAAATAGAACTTGCTTAACAAACACAGCTAGAAGGACAAATCGCCAAACGTGAACTTTTCGTCGTTGAAGAGTTCTGTTCTGATCATCATCAGCAGTTCCACTTCATCAAATGTCAGATTTTTGTATGATAATGCTCGAATTGTTGATAAAAACACAAAAATCACTATATTTTTGCCTTTAAGATTTGAGGAGGTCCCTCAATTCCTCATGGATCCCATCATCAGAACTCGAGCATGACAAAAATTAATCGTGAAAATAGAACTTGCTTAACAAACACAGCTAGGAGGACAAATCGCCAAACGTGAACTTTTCGTCGTTGAAGAGTTCTGTTCTGATCATCATCAGCAGTTCCACTTCATCCAATGTCACATTTTTGGATGCAAATGCTTGACTTGTTGATAAAAACACAAAAATCACTATATGTTTGCCTTAAAGATTTGAGGAGTTCCTTCAATTCCTCATGGATCCCATCATCAGAACTGCCTTTTGATAAAAACGGAACCAACTTGGATATATATACATACAATCAAAAAAAGAATTTTTCAAATCGGTTAAGAAATGACGGAGTTATGGAGTAACAAACATTAAAAAAAAAAAAAACATACAACCGAATTGATAACCTCCTCTTTTGAAATCTTGAAGTCGGTTAAAAATACATATAATTGTCGGCCTGTTTAGCTTAGTTGGTAGTGCCATTGCCTCCGAAGCTAGTGGTTCCGGGTTCGAATCCCGGTAAGGGCATTTGTTTCTTTGGTGAGCAGAGACATTTGTTCCTGAGACTTGGATGTTTTCTGTGTATTTAAGTATATATCTATTAAATATATCGTCGTCTAGTACCCATAACACAAGCCTTATTGAGCTTACCGTGGGACTAGTTCGAGTTGTGTAAAAAATGTCCCCTAATATATATATATATATATATATATATATATATATATATATATATATATATTTATTTATTTATATAAAAAATAAAAACAAAGATAAATTAATAAGTAACTAAAACTATTTATATAAGGTTCGCCCAAATCACTCCAACTTTAAATACAGGTACTTAAAACTATCTACTCGTAACACCAAAATTGCGTACTTAGTAGTACAGTCAAGAGCTTGTAATTAATTATTGGTAAGTTTCACTTCTCAGATTACAGGTTAATCACGCAACTTTTCAAACGAGCGATAGGTAAATATAACTGTCATTTTTATAACGGAAAATGACATTTAGATCTAACTTGCGCACGCTCGAAACCGTATAATCACTCCGCTGTTTGTTAAATTTTTTAAACTATACCCGCATTTTTCATTTCCGTGAAAAATTCCTTCAAAAAGCAAAATAAGTATAATTTGTATAGACCAAAATGCAATCAAACATCACAATGGTACGTTTCATCGGCTTTGTACTTGATCCAAATCAATTTCGTCCCACTGCAATATCAAAAGGCCCTGAAATTCTTTCTTACAGTAATCTAATCGCGTATTTTCAAGTAAAACTATGATTTATAAGCCCTTTTTGTCTTAGGAATCATTGGTTTGAAAATACATCATAATCTTCTTTACAAACCCCAGACTTACATTTTTAAACAAAATCTATTGTATTTGACGTTTCCTTTGATTCTGACCCTCTGTTTTGTTTGAACATTGACAGTAATATGCGCCATTGTTGTGTGATTTACAAAATATGCCCCTTTGTATAGAATTATTGATCCGAAATGAGAAAACGACACCCCAAAACAGGTGTGGACTCGGAAAATTCGAGTTTAATACTCTGGCCATTTTATTTGGAGGTGGGTTTGTGTTTGGTACATGTCATAGCAGATTGCAAGGATAACTCGTGGAAAAAATCAATTTAAGCACAAAACTGACATGGTTACTACAGGTTGCCGGTAGATTATAAGTTCTGACAACATTTTTGCACGTCCAAAATATTAATTGAACGGTCAGAAGGACGCGACCAAGGTGAAAGTATCTTGACCAAAAACTTGTATGGATGTGATAGCAGCAAAAAAACTATACAATGAAAGTATTCATAATAGACTAACTAACTATCTAGGCTGGCACGACGACCCAAAATGAGACTTGGCCTCCGAGACAAGAGCACGCCACTTTTCTCGGTCCTAACGCTATTTCTCGCCAGCTTGCACCGGCTCCAAGCTCACGCAGGTCCGCGTCCACCAAATCCTTCTTGCGATACTTGGGGCGACTCACAGGACGCCGTCCGGTCGGTCGGCCCAAGTTAGCTTTCTTCACCTGTCGATTCTCTCGAGGTGGCCAAGCTTCTTAATTGCTTACCTAAAATAGCACACAAAGGAAAACAAGATCAAATTAAACAGTCAAATGGTAGAGAACAGGCGGTCTTACTGCTAAATAGCGATCTCTTTTAGACAACTTCCTTAGAACCGCAGTATTTGACATTATTCTGATCTGTGCCTGCCTCAATGGGACACGGGCATGAATGTATGTAAGTTTATAGTATGCTGTAGGTAGGTAGAGGTATTATTTTAGTTTTTACCCGCTTGTCCGTTTTAACTTGTCCCACTCTTTGTAGCACGAGGGTGGAACCCTCTGTTGGAAATTTTAAACACCCCCACGGAGCCCTGGCCGTAAAACGACTAGCTAAGTGTGCAGCAGATCATTACGTCTCCAGTTGCAATGTTAAACTTACGGCCCTGCACCGTTTAGTATGCGGCTGGCTGGTGGAGATAAACTGGGAAGCAATGGATTGGATTTTATGATGTTTTCACTATTATTGGGGGTTGTTTTTCTTCTTCTCTCTTCTTCTTTTGGAGACAAATAGCTAAAAGTTGGCGTTGCAACACAAAAAGTAAAGCAAACAATTTATGAAAATGATGAAAGGACATTAATAATAAACAGCTAAAAAATAAAGAACATAGTTATATACAAGAATACATAACCAAAATAATATAAATAAAATTAGAACTATGTAATTAAAATCTAAAACAGGCTCTTGAGGCATTCTACAGATGATGCTGGCGGCATTTCCTCGCTGTATCGCAATGCTGATACGTTGAGCGAGGAAGTCACCAGCTTCTGGTCCCATTCGATCTGAACAAGAAGTAGAAACCTTCGACATGAGAAGAAGAAGAAGGTTCGCGGTAGGCTCTTAGAAACCAAAGGACAGACAAAATAACACGTTTACAAAGACTTATTTATATTTTCCCTAAAATGGCCAGATAAGCGGACTTTAGAAATTGCTCCATGTATTCAAGTGAGGTGTACAGATTATGGTCAGAAAAAAAACATAGCTGGTTCACTACACGCGCCTGTAATCTTATTAAATGCCAAAGTGTGTCTGTTAACTCTTCACGCTTAAACCGCTGGACCGATTTAGGTAAAATTTTGTATAGAGATAGTTTGAGTCCCGGGAAAGGGCATAGGATTGTCTTTATCCTGGAAATCATTCCTTAGGGGGTGAAAAGGGGGGGTGGAAGTTTGTATAGGAGAGCGATAATTAAGCTTGCGCCTACAACAATTTAGCGATTATTTCTCTAAGGCGATAACGAGTTCCACATGGACCGAGTCGCGGGCAAAAGCTATTGTTGCATATAAATTCGTGGCGAAGCAAACTTATTAAATAGAGAGAACGGACTTACTTATGAAGATATGACACAAGGCATAGACAATTACACAGCCAAAATAGTTGTATTTTTCTGTTAACCGCGACATTTATGTTGCCTGAAATGACTTGCGGTTTGCGGTGGATACACTTACGATTCTACTTTTATCATAAACGGCAGAACTTTATGTTTTGACGTTTTTGAGATTTCCTCAATTTTCGAAAAAAGAACTATGTTAGCCTCGGTTGTAATATCAATTGCAGGCTTTGTGCAGGTACATTAAACGGACTGCCGAGGTCGTTCGTTTAGGTAAAACTTATAATCAACCTGCAACTTCTATGCCTCAACAATATCGTCTTGTATCTCTTTGCTGATGGAACAAATAGGTACGGTTTCACGTCAAGAATACACGTATGTGGTAAAGACGCTTTGAAATACCCCAATTTACAGTTTGCCGAGCTAACAGCAAACGCTAGTTAGGAAAACTTAACGTTTGCCTAATTAAAACTCGGTTCAACATCACTCATGCTAAGTTTGGTTTAAGCATTGCAATGCAAGCAGTAACGTGTGTGAGCACACATCATTATTTCTTGTATAAATTATTATATTCGTACGTGAATTTCCTCGCTGTAGGATCGGCATTTGTCTTTGAGTTGATTCGGCAACACAAATACTCGTGTATCACAGTAAAACAGAACCGCTAATTAATAAAAAATTAGGGGCATTTTTTTACACAAATCGAACTAGTCCCATAGTAAGTTCAATAAGGCTTGTGTTATGGGTACTAGACGACAATATATTTAATAGATATATATGTATAATTGTATTATGTACTTAATACATAGAAAACATCCAAGTCTCAGGAACAAATGTTCCTGCTCACCACAGAAACGAATGCCCTTACCGGGATTCGAACCTGAGACTTCTAGCTTCGGAGGCAGTGTCACTACCGACTAGGCTAAACAGGCCGACAAAAATAAAGAGTTAAGTTGAAAGATTTCTGTATAATATCCGATCTATTCTCACTTATACACAAATCAGTAATTTTGAGAGAGGCAGATAAGTGATGAAACTCTGTCTCAGTTTTCATAACTGCAAATTGTACTGAACTGACGTTTGCGACGTTTTACTTATATAGGATTTAACATTTTGGTGTGATTTTAAATGGAGACAATTCGTTAATGATGCCTGTTCACTCTTAGGCGCCTTCCTGACTTGTCGATGCGAGGGCGGTACGATATGAGAAAACTGTCAGCTGTCAGTGTCAACCGATACTAATGCAGTACTGCCGCACTTCTGCGCATGGTATTACTACTGCGCAAACGTATTACTGACTGTATTTCGTCAAGTGAGGAAATCTCACATCGGTAAATTCACGTCAAAGAGCAAAATACCTATGACATATCGCTCCCGCTCCGCCAAATCAGGAAGTCACCTTAATACCTTGTAGACCGAGGTTGTATGTTTCCGAAAATACTGAAATATTTATTTAATGCGCATGACAAGCGCTCGATGTGTGTCGCGCAGCTTGTTCCATGTGCATAAATACGGTAAAATAGTTCTCTCGGCAGAGCTGCATGAATACGAACACTTTCAAACTACGAAGCACTACTACTATTTCAATATTAGCTGAAACCGTAAATATTTTCCCACCCAATCGTCATTCCTATTAAAAAAACTGATAAAAGAGGTCAAAGCATCGACAAATATTGACGAAAGGAGTTATGCGTTAACAAGTGGGGCCACCACTCACCTCATCAATAAGATCCTAAATTAATAGGAAATAACTGTGACTTACGTCATTTTACATACTCCAAACCATCATGTTCAAACCAGAAAGTCGTATCTCAGTACCAATCCGATAGCGATATAAGACATTTTCAAATTAAAACAGCATTGTTTTGTTACAGCAAAATGGTCGTATCTCTCTATGAATGTGATAGTGAGATAAGACGTTTTGGAAGAGAATGGCTGAGTATTGACTCTTCAATAAGCCCGTGTCCGAGTAATACGATTATACGATCCGATTGTGAAACGGCTTTTGGGCACGATTACAATATTAACGACAGTATTGTAATACTCTTTTTTTATATGGGTGTACGGTTTCAGAGGAATTTCTTCCCTCGAACGCTCTTGTTGTGGAATGAGCTCCCTGCCAAGGTTTTCCCGAGGGACTACAGTATAGGCTTCTTCAATAAAGGAGTGTAATACAATTTTAAAGGGTTGACAACGCGCATGTGACACCCCTGGATTTGCAGGCGTCCATAGGCTGCGGTGACCGCTTACCATAGATTTTGACTTGTAAAAGTGCTATTCCACATATTTACTTGTAGAATAAAGTCACGTCAAAGAACAAAATACCTATCACATGTCGCTCCCGCCCCACCAAGTCAGGAAGTCCCCTTAAATTAAGTGCCTTCCAAAGCACGGGAACGCTCAGTTAGTAACCACTGAAAGCGGTCACCCATCCAAGAACTGACCTGCGCCCACATTGCTTAACCTCGCATACCGCACGCGGTTCGCGGGCGCCGCTGGGCCACGAGTGCTCCATTTATTTATTAATAATTTTCCACTCATTAAATTAGGCCCTACGCACTACTCGTACTATAGTCCTGCTCTATGCTTTGACGTCCCCTCTCTTGCGCCGCGCGCCCCGCAGGCACCATCAGAGTTAAACGATATAGGCCTGTAAAAACCAAGACAATAAAGCTTTGTCACGGGCTGGATGTCAGTAGTAGTCTGTGTCTATGTTTTATTGTTTCCACTGGCCTAGCGGTACGATACGTGACTTTAATGGCGGGTTCAAACTACGGCTTGTTCCTTAAGATTTTTCAAAAGAACTAACGAAACAATATTTGACATTTAATAGTAGCTTTTCCGTGAAATAAGACCACCACCACCATCATATTAGCCGATGGACGATCTTCCCCAATTTCATGGGGAGTAAACACCATAATCGCCACGCTTGGCATGCGGGTTGCCGATCGCAGTATCTCCACCGCACACCAGTGATGCTGCTGCCCATCCCCCGGTGGTCTTGGTCGTAGTTTTAGGGCATGCCCGGGTCCTGTGAAATAAGACGTGATACAACCGACTTTTATTTTAATTATCTCCGTGTTGAAACGCCAGGACACCGCACCGGTTCGAAGTCAAAATACTGGAATATATATACGCTTTGGCTTCGTATTTGCTTTATAACGGCATTGGTGCAAGAGTTAATGTCACAAGGAGCTGGATGTTAGCTTATTGCGGAGCCGTCTGTTTGAGTTTCCGGATCTGGATTAAATTGGGTTATTGTACTCAGCTGCTGTAGCCAAGAAACGCGACTTTCAAATGGAGGTCACGGGTTCGAATCATAACTGATATTCAATCTTTTTTGTATTGTAATGCATTAAGTAAGCACGATACAGTATGATCGATATCGTATACGTTTTTATACCACGTCTGTGGCAAACAAGCGTACGGTCCGCCTGATGGTAAGCGGTCACAGCAGCCTATGGACGCCTGCAACTCCAGGGGTGTCACAAGCTCGTTGCCGACCCTTTAAAAAAATTATACACTACTTTCTTGAAGAACCCCATACTGTAGCTAGTTCCTCGGGAAAACCGAACCCCCCGAACCGGGAACCGGGGAACTAATAATATGAATGCGAAAGTAACTCTGTCTGTTTGTCCGTCTGATACCATTTCACGCTTAAGCCGCTAAATGGATTTTAATGAAATTTCTATGGAGATAGTTGAAGATCCCGGAAAGGACATAGAATAGCTTTTATCTCTAAAACGATTCCTTAAGGGCGTGAAACCGGTGGTGGAAGGTTGTATAAATTAGCGATAATTACGATTGGCTTACAATTATTTTATAGCATTTATTTATTTAAGTCTGTATTGGGTAGGTACAGTTACAAGCAAAAGTAAGTTAACACTTTTTCAGCTTATCGCAATGGAATAAGATAAGTACAAAAGTCTTACTTTTTTTGCTCTTGACTGTACTACGCGGACAAAGCCGCGGGCAAAAGATAAATACTTTAATATACGAACTATAGATAAATAATTCCTGAAAAAAATCACGCATCACAAAACCGCATTTTCCACCGAAAACAGTGTGTACATCTGTCATTAATCTAAAATATTAACAAAAACAAAAAATCGCCAACCCCTTCGTTCCACACCCGATCCAAAAAAGACAGCGTCCATTGACAACTCTATGGTCTGTATAAATCAACGCTAGATTGGCGTTAACGCGCGCTTCCGCCCACAGACAATCAATTTTCCGTGGCGGCCATAACTTATAGAGTTGAGAGCGATTGGTGGACTTTTGGGTTTAGAGCGGTCTAGCCGGATGAATTATCGGGTGTATGTAGAAACACTTCATTGTCCAGTAAAAGCAGGCGACTTATGGACCATTTAGACGAGGCCAATTATTGAGACAATCCAGTAAGCCAATCCAATATTGGCATCGTGTAAAAAGAGAC
This sequence comes from Notocelia uddmanniana, assembly GCA_905163555.1. Classification (NCBI taxonomy): domain Eukaryota; kingdom Metazoa; phylum Arthropoda; class Insecta; order Lepidoptera; family Tortricidae; genus Notocelia; species Notocelia uddmanniana. The sequence goes on from LR991066.1 coordinate 22,899,641, forward strand.
AGTCCACTGCATTAGATAGTCTTCAAGCCATTGATGAAGCCAGTCCTTTGTAATAGAACGATTTCTAATTTGCTGGCTTCTGGATTGTCTCAATGATTGGCCTCGTCTAAATGGTCCATTATAGGTACAGTCAGCTCTCCTCGTAAGCCCTGTCTTTTTAATAGCGGTAGTGATATCTGCCGGATGTACTATACCAAGTACAAACTAAGAGTAGCGCTTTCGACCCAGGCATGATTTTTCGGTTTTGTATAATTCATGCCATTTGTTTTAATCAGTATGTCTATGGTTTTTAACGCATCCTTAATTTGTACTTGGCGAAGGACATTAGGCTGTTATTTATGCTATGCAGATAAATGTTAGGTGTCAGGTCTGAAGTACTATCATCAATTTCTACTTGTACAAGTACGCGGGGGCTTACGAGAATAAATATGTATACACTGTACGACCTTATTTCTAAACGATACTATAGGTATGCTAAAATGTATACATGTATATGATGTTGTTGTTGAGGTGGGAACGCCGGGCCGAACAGACGTGCTGTCGTTTGCTCCTGATCGTCATTCTGTTCCGCCCAATTCTCCTTCACTGGAGCTGAGATTTACCGTTCCGGTTGCGCCGCATTCTTCTTCAAATCTTCTTATCTTCCTACAACACAGAAGAACATCTTTTACGTTGACACCCCTCAGTTCCCTCTTTAACTCATCTCTGCAGAATGTCGCATATGTCATAATCATGTTTAGGATACAGGATTGTAAGATACAGATAATAGATTGAATAAGATTCTGTGGAAAAAAGAATTGGTAAAAACTTTTATTGCCGACTGTACTCTTTCCACAGTCATCATCATCAACTACTCGTTGAGAGGGCTCTAATGAGCTAAGCATGACGGGTTTCTCTCGTGGAGTCGTTATGGCCACCTGTCTTCATCATCAGATCAGCTCGGTGGTACAGTCAGCATCATAAATATGTATACATATCGGAACTAATGTCTGGGGAACAAGGTTCAAAATTGTATACATATTTTTGATACTGACTGTACCATAATATTGCATTGTCACCAAACGCACATAGGTATGCCAAATTTCAGCTCCATCGGTTGCGGATAACTGGTGTAAAATTCAGTTGCAAGATTTGACTTGAACATAAATACATGCAAACATTGCAAGTTTAAGGCGAAGGGGTGGGCAAGCTCTTTCCATACAAACTTTTTCTTCGCTTGTGTTTGCACTCCAGTTACTATCTTTGGTCCATATGCTTATTTTTTTGTTAGCTATGTCTTGATTTTTTTCTTTTTTAATTTTAATTATTTTTTGTATTTTAATTTTTTTTGAAATAATGCAAAATTTCTACATCAAGTTCTGCGTATATCCATATGTACCAACAAAAAAATAAATTAAATGCTGTAGTGCCAAAACTAACGCAAAAAACTTGCACAACCTTTGTATGGAGAATGGCTTGCCCTACCCTGCGCCTTAATAAAAACTATAAAAAGCTTGTAAAAGCACTATGAAATGCTCATACACACACACACACACGGGTACATAGGTAGCCACAGAACGGATACCTTTGACTGGCTTTGACTGTCTAAATTCCATAGAACTACTTGTATTCTAAGAAGGTATTTATTATGTCTACATTCGCGTCAACGACCGCTTCGCGTAATTCACGTTGCCCGATAAAAAACCTCCAGCAAAAATTACATTCCTACTTCTTAAACCTTACTTATAACTTTCTCGTATTGTTTAAATTAAAACTCTATTCCTTATAAGTCAAGGTTGCTTTTACAGCTACGCGATGCGGTAAGATAAGAACTTTGTAAAATAACTGACGAAATTTGCTCAATAAAACACTTGAGGTCTTTGTTCTTTCAGGCGGCGGTCACGTAGATGAGGCGCACGATAAAAGGAAGGTTTTGCATAAGCGATCCTATAGTATAAATAATTATTTCAGTGTCGATTTTTGATTGGCTTACTCGTATCGTAGTTATCTGACTATTATTAATTTACGTAAAATTCTAATCTCTAATTATCGTTAAGGTACAGCCTACTCGTTATTATAAGTACATACGTACATTAACTCACGCCGTTATCCCATGGAATAGGCAGAGACCAAAGAACGCCAAATACTACGGTCCTTACATACTTCTTTCGCTTCAATCATATCCATACATCTTCTCATACATGCTCGTCGGTAACGGGTACTTCTGACCTTTGTGCCCTTTTTCAGTATCGCCGAAATTTGATCTAGATAACCTCGCCTTCGTCGTCCCCTTCCGACCCTACCACTCATCTCCTGAACGTAAATCCTCTTAGTCATTTTACTTTCACTCATTCTCTCTACATGCCCAAACCACAAAAGACCAAACCCTTCTCAACCCTAGTCACTACATCATCTTGTACTCCACAACATCTTTCTCTTTCACACTATTTTAATCCGATCACACAAACGTACCCCACACATACTTCTTAACGCTCTCATTTCAACCGCATTCAGTCTACTCTCATGCTTTTTCTGCAATACCCAAATCTAGCTTCCAACATGAGTGTAGGAACAAGCACTCCTCTGTGAACCGCTAGTCGAGCCTTTTGTGTTATATTTTGGCTGCTCACAAACGAGTGCAATGCTTCATTCACCTGATTTCCCACTAACTCGTTAATAATTTTATCAAATTAGCATCTGAATTCCAAGGCCACGCAGGACCGTCAGGAAGTGTCTTAAAACGAGTAGTAACGCTAATCTCTTGAAAAATGCTTAAAATAAGGCCGTTTTCCACTTAAAATGTGCTGCTACTTCTAAACTCAAGTGATATGAGTACTTATTTATTTTTTATTGTTTTATATGGAGAACCAACAGCTTTTATAGCACAATAACACTGACATATGTAAACAAATTAAAGAATCTCATCGGTAGTAACAATATACATATGAAATATAAGTAAACTTATACTAGTGTGACGTACTTACGCAACCATCCATGCAAACGACAAATAAAATGTAACTACATATAAAAAAGTTAATTGAGGCTTGGGCCCCTAGAGAATTAATTAATGAATAATATTATTGCACAGTCTTTACGCAATGTGAACATGGATCCAAGAAAAAATAATTAACAGTTATGTTAATATTCCTTTTAAAAGAAGATTTATTTATTTATTTATTTATGGTTATAAACTGTATGGAAATGACATACCACCGACCACTATAGGGTAATTAAATATCATTCATCCTTTCAATGTACCTAGGCCCTTTTAGAACGTGGCAGTTTAACATGACCATTATCCCTGTAGACGACGACCACAACGATCAAGCGATAACATAATCAAATATCTTAAGACTGTATTCGTAATAAAGAATTTCTCGTTAGGTAGGCTTAGCAAACCCTAGAACATGTAAAATACCATACGTGAAATATTTAAGTATAACAATGTACGTATAGGCTATCGAGACTGACTGGATAGGTAGGATCGTACCTCTCTTTCATTTCCTAGCGTGAACGTAAACATTACCTTATAAGGAGCGAACGCCCTTTTTCGCTCTCCAATTTCGCTACCATATAAGGAGCGAAATTGGAATATGCAGACTCAGGTCTCTGATTGGCTGATAGGTAGGCTAGGAACATGGCGGACAAGCCAAGATCACTTTCGCTATGCAAAACGCATTAACATCGAAATAACTCTAAAGCTATAATACTTAGGTACATAAAAGTAGGTGCAATGGAAAGAGCATGGAAAAATACACGTAATAATTGCATAACAATGATCTAACGGGGAAAACCCCGCCATTCACGAGCCGCAACAGGTGGCATTGTAAGTATTTTCCCACGCTCATTCACCATTCAATGCTCCCGCATTCCACAGATATAGGTGAACGAACCTTGAATGCCGGGGCGATAAGAAGCAGGTTAACGACCTCTCCGGTATGCGGAAATATAGGTCAGTGGAACGAACAGTTTCGCGGCCACAATCAAATTAAAATAATTTGATAGCGCGGCGGATTAAATCCATATTTATACTGGGGGCGTGGCAGAGGGGCCCGCAAATTAAAAGGTCGATAATTATAGCCAATCACAACCTAGCAGTCGGAAAATATAAAAAGGCTGACATTCAGCAATTCTTTACCAGTACTACCGAAGAACTCGAGCTTACAAGAACCTGAAAAATAGTGAACCTCGCTTGCCTCTTAGGAACCTCCCAAGCTAAGGGATTTAGGGACAGTCAGTCCTAATTTAAGTTTCGTTTGTGTTATTATTATTATTGTACTTTTAGTGTTTAGTGTTTTTTCATGTTATATTATATTCTGCCGTGTAAAATCAGTGTTTTTCGATCCCGAACGAACGTTAGTCACGCGCACCCCTCTAAGAACGATCCTGGAACCACGATCATGTTATACAGTCCACACGAAGTTGAAGATCGATCGAACCGCGGTCCTCCGGGACCGCATATATCATTGTGAGGGCGAGCGGTCCCTCACAATTTTGGTCCATCGGATCCGGATTGGTGGAGTGCGCGTGCACCGAATAAAGACAGTGACTTTTTAGTGTTAAATTCAGTGAACTTTAGTAACCTTTTTCGCGTGTATTTGTGTTGAACAATAGACGATTTCGCGTGTGTTAAATCATTTTTGGAACATTCTTATTTCGTGTCTTTATTAATTTTTTGACTTTTTTGATCGTTTTTTGAGACTGTGTTAGTGTGTTTTATTTCGTTTTGTTTGTATTTTTTTGTGAACTTTAATGACTCGCGAGTGCGGTTTTTAGTTGATTTCAGTAACTTTTAAATTACGCGAGTGAACTTTTTGTGAACTTTTCGAACTTTTGTAGTTTTTAAGGGACGGAACGAGTCCCATTTGCGAACAATCGGGGTACTGTGTCATAAGCAAGCGGGGTAGGTTATGTCAACGCCGGTCAGACGGGATAGGTCGCGATCACCAATGGAACAAGGAGCAGCGATGTCACAGACGTCGGAGGAGGGGCGCTTGGCCTTCCTGAGGGAGGGCGCGGAAGCGGCGCAACGGCGACTGGCGGTCGCTGGCGCTGCTGGCGCTAACAATGGCGCCGCTGCAGGCGCCGCTGGCGCCGCGGGCGCTACCACTGGCGCCGCTGGCGCTGCCGTGAGCGCGACTGGCGCTACCACTGGCGTTACTGGCGCGGCTGGCGCTATCACTGGCGCTACCGGCGCCGCTGGCGCTGTCCCAGGCGCCTTGGAGGCGCCGCCCGAGCAACCCAGGGCGCTCCCATCCACATCCCAGGTGCAGACCGCGCGCCAGGGAAGGACCGCGGGAGTGAGGCCGCTGGGAAAGGTGGCTAAGAAGGTAAAAGGTACGAGAGGGGTAGCGACCAGGGTAACGGAAGCGGTAATGGTACACAACGAACCTCCTAGATCGCCGAGTGAGTATAATGTGGCAAGATGGCGTCGGGAACGCGACGGTCGTCTTAGGGCGCAGGAACGTGTGCGCTACCACGGCGAGGAGGAACGGGAACAAAGGTGCGACCGTGAAACAAGACCGGCAGAGCAGCGAGAGAGGAGGTTTGAACATGAACGTACAAATGCGAGGAACGTCGCGTTTGATGATCAGGTAACGGTTAGGAGGGAACGAGGGCCGCCGTCCGTCGCGTCACATACGAGCAGCCGCGCCGAGGCACGGCGTAGGGAGGCTGAGGTAGAGGCGGCGGAACAGCTGGCGCAATTAAGAAGAGAGGAGTTACAAATGGAGGCGGATCTTATACATAGGAGGTTAAGACATAAGATCGCACAGATCGAATCTGAAAGTTCTAGCAGTAGTAGTCGGATCGAACGATGGGTCGAATCGACAGAGCAGCGAAGGGGGGCAGAGCCCGAGGAACAAGAACCGGTAAGGAACATCTTTGAGACGCCGAGGCGTCCGATTGATATAATTGAACCGATCCAGGAGCGAGCGGCGCCGATCCCGAACAACAGCCGCCGCTTCGACAATGAACAGAACCACGAGCGAGCGGCGCCTATCCCGATCCTAGGCCGCCGCCCCACCATCGAACCGAACGAGGAGCGTGCGGAGCCGATCCCGATCCCGGTCCGCCGCCCTACCTTAGATCCGAGCCCGGAGCGAGCGGCAACCTTCTCGAACCGGAGCCGCCGCCCCATACCCGATCCAGAACCCGAACTGGTAATAAATGAGCCTATGACGCCGCATTCCCGCATTACCACACAAACGACGCCGGAGAGTATGGTGGAGCTCTTCGAACGTATGCAGACAGCTGCTCGACCGGCGCCGAAGGAGGTGTACGAGCTACCCTACTTCCACGGCGATGTTAGCGAATGGCGGTGTTTTATTAACACGTATAACGAATCGAATAAACGATTCAAATTCGGCGACTACGAAAACGTCGCCAGACTACGAGCAGCGTTGAAAGGTGAGGCTAAGACATGCGTACAGCATATTTTAGCGACGGCAACAAAACCGGACCTTATTATAAGAATATTAAATAAACAGTATGGAAGAACGGACTTTTTGATCGATAAAGCCCTAGAAGATCTGCGCAAGCTGCCGAACGTGGGAGCGAGTGCACATGACCTGAACAACTTTGCCATAAAGATCGTCAATATCGTAAGTACCTTAATGGACCTCGATGACTCACATTACGCTAACAATCCGCTGCTGGTAAGAGAAGTGACGGACCGACTCAGTCCGCACTTACGGTCACGTTATTGTGACTTTGCGAGAATGAACCGATCGAACAAGAGGGCGGAAATTCAAGTGTTAGCCGACTTCCTAATGGAAGAGAGCGACATACAGCTCGAATTTACCCACGCCAAGGCGCCCCCGAGCGGGAACGCAGCTCGAGGCGCGCCGGGCCAGCAGAACTTCGCGCCGAGACAGCAAATTAGGACATACAATCGTCCGGCGCAGCAGCAACAGTACAATCGACCGAACGAACCCCCGCGACCATGGCCCTCTAAGGTGAGCTATGCCACAGATAACGCGCCGCGACAACAAGTGGCGTGTCTATATTGCGCGGCGGGACATAGAACAATCGAATGCAGAAAGTTCCAGGGGCTACTGCTGCCGGCCCGCTGGGACTGGGCCAAACAAAACAGGATATGTTTTAAGTGTCTAGAGGCCCGACATAGGAGAGAGAATTGTAAGAGCAAGGGGTGCGCGGTGCAGGGCTGCCCACACCCCCATCATAAATTGTTACACCAGAGCCGCGAGGAGTCTCAGCCGTCGTCGACGGCCGCAACAGTGCGGCCGCCGCCTCTGAAACGCGAGGTGGCGCCGGCGGCGCCAACGGCGCCTGAGAGCAGACGAAACAACGAGCATGCAACCAGCTATGCTTCAAATACGGAGGCAAGCGAGGTGTTGTTAAAGGTTGTCCCGGTGACAATATCGGGACCGAAAGGGGAGGCGCACGTATACTGCCTTCTCGACGAAGGATCAACTGTATCCCTATTAGAACAAGAAATTGCAGAAAAAATAGGCGCCACTGGACCACGGGAACGGCTCACCGTGCGCGGAGTCGGCAACATCGCGCACAACGGGATGAGCCAACGGGTCGAAGCGCACCTAAGGCCCCGGAGCGGGGGCCCAGCACACCCTGTAGTCCTACGGACAGTCGAACAACTCGGGCTACGGGGTCAAGCAGTAAGTACGGAACTTTTAAGCAAATACGAACATTTAGCAGAAGCTCGCGGCGCGTGCTACGGATACGGCGTGCCGCAACTCCTCCTGGGTGCCGACCATTGGCACCTGTTGATCCCGGAGGAGGTACGGACAGGGCCCAGGAACGCCCCCGTGGCCATGCGGAGCGCCATGGGGTGGGCGATATTCGGGAGAGCCCCCGGATATGTATTTAGAAATAACGAACAGTCAGTGTATCACGTAACATGTGACTCAGAAAATTGGCCGCCGGTCATATCAACGGCGGACGTCGAGCCGAGCGAACGAAGAAAAGAAAAGATAGTGTTAGCCACAACGAACGAGCCTGCGACGGCGCTTCCGGATCCGGAGCGCTTCAGCAAATATGAAAAGTTAGTACGAACGGTAGGATATATGCTACTCTTCATTGAGAAATTAAAAACCAAGCAGAGAACGATGGAACTACAGGCGCGACATTTGAAAGCCGCAGAGCATCTTTTAATACAAAGGAGTCAAAGAAACAGTTTTCCAGAGGAGCTACGAACGTTAGCGGCAGGTAAAAAGCTTTCTCCACAATCAAAACTGTACAAATTGGATCCAACGATCGCGGAAAATGGGCTCCTCGTGATGAAAACCAGACTAAGTCGTGCGCCTGTATTATATACTGCAAGAAATCCCGTAATATTGGACGGCAGGGAGCCGTTCACAAAACTGCTTATAAGGCGCGTCCATACAAAGGGCGCGCATGTGAATAATGAAAATGTTGTGAATTTTTTAAGGACAAACTATTGGATTCTCCATCTACGACCGAGTGTGCGCGCCGAAGCCCGAGCGTGCGCACTGTGTACGCTGCGGCGCGCGATCCCACGCCCGCAGCCCCTCGGTGACCTCCCGGCAGAGCGGCTGGAGGCCTACCAACGGTGCTTTACCCACAGCGCCCAAGATTACTTCGGCCCATTGTGGGTAACGATCGGCCGGCGGCGCGAGAAGCGCTGGGTGGCGCTATACACGTGCCTTACAACTCGCGCCGTCCATCTGGAGGTGGTGCATAGCCTCAGCACAGACAGCGCGATCAACGCGCTGAGACGGTTTGCGGCACGGCGTGGCTGGCCGCTAACCATGTACTCCGACAATCAGACGTCCTTCCGAGCGGCGGCGCAAGAACTCCGAGCGGCGTATAACGAATGGCTGCCAGCGCTACGTGATTATGGACTCCAAGAACGAATGACATGGCGCTTCATCGCCCCAGCTGCCCCATCCCAAGGCGGCAGCTGGGAACGCATGGTGAAGACGGTGAAGAATGCACTCTCATACACGCTCAACGAAAAGGCGCCGCGAGAAGAGATCCTGTTAACCCTGCTGGCCGAGATCGAACATACAATCAACTCAAGACCACTAACACATGTTCCTGTCGAGCATCCCGATGACCCCGCATTGACCCCAAACGATTTCCTGCTAATCTCGGCGAACCCATTGTTCATAAGTGGGCCCTGTGAAGAAGATGACCGGAGGAGATGGCGCCACGTGCAAGCGCTGTCAAACCACTTTTGGCGCCGGTGGGTGCGGGAATACTTTCCGCTCCTGGCCCCCCGCCAATCCTCAGGCGGAGGGGGCCGTCAGATCCAGAAGGGCGACTGCGTCCTTATCGCCGACCCTGCCAGCCCTCGCAACATCTGGCCGCGAGGGCTCGTCGTGGCCACATATCCCGGGCCCGACGGGAAGACAAGAACTGCTGACGTCAAGACCCAATACGGCGTGCTACGCCGTGCTACATCTCGCCTGGCCGTCCTGGTGGAGGCCTCTCCGACCGTCGAGCCTGCCCAGAGCGCCGAGCCTGCCACACGTCCCGATCCTGAGGCGCTCCCGACTACGGTGGCTACCGATGCCACATTGTCTGCGGCTGCAGACGGCGGGGAGAGTGTAGACGACGACCACAACGATCAAGCGATAACATAATCAAATATCTTAAGACTGTATTCGTAATAAAGAATTTCTCGTTAGGTAGGCTTAGCAAACCCTAGAACATGTAAAATACCATACGTGAAATATTTAAGTATAACAATGTACGTATAGGCTATCGAGACTGACTGGATAGGTAGGATCGTACCTCTCTTTCATTTCCTAGCGTGAACGTAAACATTACCTTATAAGGAGCGAACGCCCTTTTTCGCTCTCCAATTTCGCTACCATATAAGGAGCGAAATTGGAATATGCAGACTCAGGTCTCTGATTGGCTGATAGGTAGGCTAGGAACATGGCGGACAAGCCAAGATCACTTTCGCTATGCAAAACGCATTAACATCGAAATAACTCTAAAGCTATAATACTTAGGTACATAAAAGTAGGTGCAATGGAAAGAGCATGGAAAAATACACGTAATAATTGCATAACAATGATCTAACGGGGAAAACCCCGCCATTCACGAGCCGCAACAGGTGGCATTGTAAGTATTTTCCCACGCTCATTCACCATTCAATGCTCCCGCATTCCACAGATATAGGTGAACGAACCTTGAATGCCGGGGCGATAAGAAGCAGGTTAACGACCTCTCCGGTATGCGGAAATATAGGTCAGTGGAACGAACAGTTTCGCGGCCACAATCAAATTAAAATAATTTGATAGCGCGGCGGATTAAATCCATATTTATACTGGGGGCGTGGCAGAGGGGCCCGCAAATTAAAAGGTCGATAATTATAGCCAATCACAACCTAGCAGTCGGAAAATATAAAAAGGCTGACATTCAGCAATTCTTTACCAGTACTACCGAAGAACTCGAGCTTACAAGAACCTGAAAAATAGTGAACCTCGCTTGCCTCTTAGGAACCTCCCAAGCTAAGGGATTTAGGGACAGTCAGTCCTAATTTAAGTTTCGTTTGTGTTATTATTATTATTGTACTTTTAGTGTTTAGTGTTTTTTCATGTTATATTATATTCTGCCGTGTAAAATCAGTGTTTTTCGATCCCGAACGAACGTTAGTCACGCGCACCCCTCTAAGAACGATCCTGGAACCACGATCATGTTATACAGTCCACACGAAGTTGAAGATCGATCGAACCGCGGTCCTCCGGGACCGCATATATCATTGTGAGGGCGAGCGGTCCCTCACAATCCCCCTTACTCGTATGATATTTAATTCTAATTTCGCAAGTTTGTCCGAATGCGGGCGAAGAGCAAAGTCATATTGATTTGGTAACTACAGACGCCTTAAATCTTTGACAGCGAGAATGTGACATAGAATGTGCATAGCATGTTGCAGATTTTTACCACGACGATGGCTAACTTCGCTAAGGATCTGGGGGCCAATTCTCGGTTCGATCGAGATGCATGTCTATCGTGACATAGTATAGAATAGTAGAGTCACTTGTATGGAATCTCTAATAGAGATCATCTCGATCGAACCCGAGAATTGGCCCCCTGAAGGGCCTCACTGTTGTTTATCACCGCTGTAGTAAAAGAAACTCGCAAATGCTACTAAGACCGAAGCCTAAGATTCGCATCGCGGGAGTTTTTAGGCAATTACGATTAAGCGCGCACATAAAAACTTCTCTGGTACTTATAAAATTTGTCTTGTACTTATCTTTTTGCGTTCCATACGATAAACTCTGTAATTGAGTGTGGCCAACCTCGGTAGCTATGAGATCTTGTTGTTTCTTTTTATTTATTTTGTGTTACCACAAAGACATGATACAAGAAAAACTTCAACAATTTCATCAAACTTTGAATAAGAAAACAAGTTCGCGGTTATTTTTGCGTTTTTATACTCGTATATTCAACAGATTTTAAGTAGTATGTTGCAATTTTTTTGTTTGTTGATTTAGTACTAAAAATTATTCACAATGTCTTTGTTTATTTTTATAAGTAATAATTTCATCATGATTTGACCTCGTTCATTTATGAAAAGATGATTTAAGCAGCATCCATATTTGAAGTGCGGTACTTATGGAATGGCTTATAAAGAGATTACAGAAGCGACAGCCACCATCACCACCATATCAGCCCATAGACGTCCACTGCTGGACATAGGCCTCCCCCACTTTCATGGGGGGTAAATGCCATAATCGCCACACTTGGCATGCGAGTTGGCGATCGCAGTATCTCCACTGCATTCCAGGGATGCTGCTCCTCCGGTGGTCTTCTCTTCGTCCTCGAAGTGACAGCCACGGGCAAGGAAATATCCCGCCAGAAATTGATAGAGGAAGAGCAGCGACAGCTAGCTAATGTCTGAATTCACGCCTGTGGGATAAGAGATTAAACTAAGTTTTTTCATGCTGTACTACACCATTGCATAGGGCAGGGTTTCTTAAAATGGGGTCCACGGACCCCTTGGGGCCCGTAGCATGTGTATCAGGGGTCCGCAGTATCTCAATTAGCCCTTAACATATTTATTAGGAAATTGTGCTGTAGGCCCATACACGAACGAACTTAGATGTCTTTGCTGATAAAAATATTAATTATTAGTAAATATAATTGTGCTGTAGGCCCATACACGAACGAACTTAGATGTCTTTGCTGATAAAAATATTAATTATTAGTAAATATAATTGTGCTGTAGGCCCATACACGAACGAACTTAGATGTCTTTGCTGATAAAAATATTAATTATTAGTAAATATAATTGTGCTGTAGGCCCATACACGAACGAACTTAGATGTATTTGCTGATAAAAATATTAATTATTAGTAAATATAATTGTGCTGTAGGCCCATACACGAACGAACTTAGATGTCTTTGCTGATAAAAATATTAATTATTAGTAAATATAATTGTGCTGTAGGCCCATACACGAACGAACTTAGATGTCTTTGCTGATAAAAATATTAATTATTAGTAAATATAATTGTGCTGTAGGCCCATACACGAACGAACTAAGATGTCTTTGCTGATAAAAATATTAATTATTAGTAAATATAATTGTGCTGTAGGCCCATACACGAACGAACTTAGATGTCTTTGCTGATAAAAATATTAATTATTAGTAAATATAATTGTGCTGTAGGCCCATACACGAACGAACTTAGATGTCTTTGCTGATAAAAATATTAATTATTAGTAAATATAATTGTGCTGTAGGCCCATACACGAACGAACTTAGATGTCTTTGCTGATAAAAATATTAATTATTAGTAAATATAATTAGGACAGGGTTCCGTCGAATCGTTTTAATCCTAAAAGTGGTTCGTGACTGCAAAAAGTTTATGAAACCCTGTTTTAGGGTCTCCTTTTTTTATGATAGACTGACCAGCGATTGGCCTTAGTCTCACCTGATGGAAAACGATGACAAGGCCTAAGATGTTGCTCGCTAGTTCAGTACCTAATAGCCTATCCTTCCAATGGTCACGATCTTCCGAGTCTCCTTCCTAGATTGTGGGATCGATCCTAAACTAAAAGACACGTTTAGCGCTGATAAGTAATGTATAAGTATTCTCCTTAAGGGCTGTTCTTATAACATAGATGATATATGAAAATATCAGGCTTTGACGGCCTGTTTAGCCTAGTTGGTAGTGACTCTGCTTCCGAAGCTAGAGGGATTCGGACCCGGGACGGGTTCGAATCCCGGCCAGGGCATTTATTTGTACATTTTTCACGGATATTTGTTCTTGGGTCTTGGATGTTTTCGATGTAATTATTTATATAAGTATGTATATCGTCGTCTAGTACCCATAGTACAAGCTTTGCTTAGTTTGGGACTAGGTCGATTTGTGTAAGATTGTCCCCCAATATTATATTAAATTATTATTATTAAATCGAAGAATGTAGATTATTGTTATTATTTTAAGTGACATAATCAATGTAATTTTATTTTGAAACTATAAATTATTTAATTTATTGAAACTAAAAATATGTGATATTTATATTAAAACACAATTAATGTATTGTTCTTGAATAAACGAACTATGAACTATACTATGTCATGATCATGATAAATATTCAAATGAGGCCGTTTTGCAAGTTTCACATAGCACAGTATATTGAGCTGACATTTATTATTTCTAATTTAGAGAGCCAGGCAAAATGTTATCGGCTGCCATTCGCCTAAAAAAATCATCAAAAGTGTGGAGCTTATATATTTCACGCTCAAAACGCGTGTAGTGGCTGAAAAACAGTGTAAAATATCCATACAGTAGCGATAGAGGGAAGCTACGAGCTGTGCCCGGAATAGGCTATTGTGCGTCTAACGGTCAATTGGGTTTAAAAATTGTTAGACATTTTAATACTCAGCCTGAAAATCTCAGTTATTATGGTGTAGCTTTTTTTTAATACCACGTCGGTGGCAAACAAGCGTACGGCCCGCCTGATGGTAAGCGGTCACCGCAGCCTATGGACGCCTGCAACTCCAGGGGTGTCTCATGCGCGTTGCCGACCCTTTAAAAACTTATACACTCCTTTCTTGAAGAACCCCATACTGTAGTCCCTCGGGAAAACCTCGCGGAAACCGTACCGTACGCGACCATTGTTGATTGTTTATAACGGTTCTAAATGTTATTTGATACGATTCCCAGTCAATGGGGCGCAGTCGTTTTATTGCACAAAAGTATAACCGTGAAATGGCGTAAAACGGAACACGCAGGGGTAATTTGAGACCCCCGTTTCGACCAGAAACTGGTATGTGTCAGTCTATAGGTAAACAGAGGTCGATATTATTACTAAATACAAACACTAGCTCCTGATAATCAGGCGACCTAACTAAGTGTGAGTGAAGTAACTTAGCTTAGCCGTATCCCATAAAACCCCATCAGACGTAACTTTTTTTTTGTACTTATAACACAATGTTTTATTGGCTAGACCCTAACAAATCATGGATTCGCCTTACTATGAGCTCTGATGTACCTGGCTAGGCCAAACGTCAAATCTAAGAGCATACCAGATAACTTGAGTTAGACATTATCTCAAAGCAAAGGATAAGTAATTTCTTCGCAAGTTAAAATAAATACTAGTTTCAATTTTGAGTATTTTCAATTTTCTAACTATTCTCATTATTCATACATTTTACGTTTCAATGCGTAATTTTATTGTCTAAAATAAACCTAAGTAACTTAGCGCAAAGATTTTTAAAAAATAAAACCCACTTTATATCCTTAGCCCTCAATTTTATAACAAACTTTTCAGAAAAAGAACCGTTACAACGCAACAAAATTATTCGTTCTGCACTGAAATCCTTACCCCATCGACACAGAGTCCATTATTCCGTGTCCCAGCTACATAAACATCGCTGTTTGCGTTATATTTATTTTTCCGTTTGGCCGGTAAAATTTAGTTGGTACGTGAATAGTTTCTGCATGTTCGGCGTTCGGACACGCAATTGGTCGAATTTATCGAATGAATTTCGGCGCGCCACAGGAACATGCTAGAATCGGACGGAAAATCTAAACTGGATTTATCTAGATCGCGTTTTGTTTTTACTGCTGTGCCAATTGGCCTAGATTGTATAAGATTAATAAGATTCCGAGTGACATAAAATTAACCGAAATTGCCGCATATTTTCCAAACTCAAATCCCATCTCATGAAACTTGCTTGCTACAGAGTGGATCAGTTTTGCAAGGTCAACTTAATTAACTGCAATAGTAGCTAAATATGTATATACCGTAGACTTTCCCCCTTATTCATAAAACTTAACAAACCTTGTTGTTTTGTCCCTGTCTCACAAACATAAATGTCAAAGTGACATATAAGGACAAACAATAGAGGCTTGATGGACGTTTATGAATAAGGGGGTAAGTCGTTAGAATCAATATTTGTATGACTTGTAAATTGATTTTTACGATAAAGCGGATGAGTATTATAGTTCCGGAAATTATCCCATACACACACAACACAAACATAACCTCATCATATTGTTTATACTATGTCGGTGGTTAACAAGCATACGGCCTGCCTGATGGTAGGCAGACACCGTAGCCTATGAACGCTTGCGACTGTAAAATTACATGCGCACAAACCCTTACCAAAAAAATAAGTTACCTACTAGTAATAAGTATCTAGACATACATGCAAGTCCCACAGCTTCCCATTCGGTGTAAAGCTAGCGAGTACATTAACAAGTCACAGCATCACCGATTCCGTTGACGAGACGAATCAAAACAGCCAAGTGCATGAATTAATTACTGCAAGTGTGTCCCACGGGGGCTTTGATCTGACGAGGACGGCGGTATGCGGGATGAAGCCATTGTAGATTGTGGCTCAAGGGAGCAAAATTATATGTTTATGGCGAGGGCTGTATATCGAATCCTTAGTGAAGCGAAAGATTCTACCAATATCCTGAGCGTAGCGAGGGTTTCTAATGTACAATCTTTAGCTTGGCGAGGGATTCAAATGTTTACGCCCAAGACGGAAATAATTTTGCAACCGTATGATACGTTTTTACTGCTTTGTGTAGTGAAGGAATAGTTTAGTAGATGCTGAAAATACCTTCGTGCAAATAAAAAAAGAAATTATTGAAAACGGTTAACTTGATAAAGATTTACCCATGAAAAACCAACATACGTACGAAATTATCCAGTCACACAAATTAGTAATAAAATGCACCGATAGATGGCGCTGTACCCATGGTGTTTAATTCCACTTCTCTTCTCTCTCTTTGCGCTGTTAAGATTTTTCCTGAATTAATGGGGTCGGGTCGCGACGAACGTCTAATAGTGGCAAAGCTACGAAAGGCTTCCCCGGACTCTTACTTACGGGTTCGAGAGATGGCTCGAACATTGTACGGAACCCCCGTTTTTTTTTAAATAGAAACTCCATAACATAAGTATACCAAATTTCACTAACACCAGTTCGTGAATAAATATAATAACGATACAAAAGTTACTTCTACATTTTAAAATGGCTGTTACAAATTTTAAAACAATAAAATAAAATAAAAAATGATTTATTGCCACATCAAAAAATACACAGCAGTACCACACATCTAGACATATTTACAGGTTATTGATTCTGCGACAACGGGCTCAGGTCTCAGCATATGCTGCGAGCTGGGTCAGCTGCGCAGCGCTGGTTTTCAGCCTGCACCCATCTCTCAGTTACATTTTTGCGAGTTACAAGAGAAACATTACACGCTGCTGTGCCTATCTTTATAGCTAATAAAAACAGAACCAAGTTTTACTTTCAATAGACACATGCTTATTAAATAGACAAAATATATGTATTTAAATATTAACATAACACTTCACTAAATCTAATTGTCAATGTACGGAAAAGGACCAAAACCAAGTTTATTTTTGTCACATGACTTCGAAATTATACTTTATCTTTGTACTCCAACCTACTCTAAAACAATATCTTGGTTTCTTATGGCATGCGTCGTCCAACCGGCCAGTCTCAAAGCAATTGAGTTTAATGGAGCCTGCTCAAGTGTACAGCGGCTGTTTGTTCCGGTCCACAGTATCAGTAGCCCTACGCACACTCACATTAGTCACACGAGTTACTGTACTATGCGCTACTTGTATTGTGTAGTGTCACACATAAGTCACTGTACTGTGTGCTACTTATATTGTGTAGTATGGTACTGTACGCATATTTAATTCTTCTGACTTCTTCTTTGTACTATTTTCGAATGTTAGCTGAAAGAGATCCCTTTTAGGGCAAGATCAGCTTTGTACTAAGCTTATAAAAATGTTTTTATGTGCAATTAATTGTCATACATACATTACATACACGCATAAATACTTTGTGCTACTTGTTGCGTATGTTTTATGTAGGTTTAAGGAAATGGACAGAGCTCCCGAGAATGCGTTATTATTGAACGTTGTTTTAGGGTTCCGTACCCAATGGGTATTGCGGGACCATATTACTAAGACTCCACTGTCCGTCCGTCTGTCACCAGGCTGTATCTCATGAACCGTGATAGTTAGACAATTGAAATTTTCACAGATGATCTATTTCTGTTGCCGCTATAACTACAAATACTAAAAAGCAGAATAAAATATTTAAGGGGGCTCCCGACAAACGTGTTTTTTTTTTTGTCGTTTTTATAGATAATGGTACGGAACCCTTCGTGCGCGAGTCCGACTCGAACTTGGCCGGTTCTCACTTTTACTATTGAGACCACACGATATAACAAAATTTATAAAAATATGTTACTAATGCCACATTGTGTCTTATTATATCGTTGTGGTAAAATCTAGAACAAGTTGATGTCTCAATTTTATCGATTGTAGATAAAGTCGTCGTCATCATCCTACACAGTTGCATCCTGAAGGAGGGTCAGGGTTCACTATCTAATCCCCAGAATTGGCGTAGGCACTAGTTTTTACGGAAGCGACTGCCATCTGACCTCCCAACCCAAGGGGGAAACCAGACCTTATTGGGATTAGGTTTGTCAAGAGAGTTCTAACTGTCAAGTTGCCCACTTGACTGTTAGAAGTTCTCGAGCCGCCCGGAAGGCCTCTAACTTGGCTTAACGAGTGTTGTTTTTGTTTTCATAGACACTTAATAAAAATCACACAAAACAACCAGTAAAATTCTTTACTATTTTGGAACTGTATAACTCTACCTATGATTTTCAGTCTAATACCTATTATATTTTTCCAATAGCTACTCTAATAACCACTAGTTCGTACAATTTTATTTCCAACAGATCCAGATGTATTCCAATAGAATCGGCTATAAAAGCCCAAAGTCCAAAAATAACAAATGTCGCAACTGATCTCTAACAAAACAAATTAAATTTTCATAACACCAAACAAGCCCTGCTACATTTATCACACCAATTCCTTTTATCAAACAAAAACCACCTCTATAGCAACATGCGTACGTCACATATATCTTTACACAGTATGAGTACACTCAGTAACAATAAATATCACTTCAAAGCCACAATTATCTTCTAATATATCATAAAGCCATATTTTTAAAGCGTGCCAGACCCTAATATTTCTATCCTTGCTATTAATATAATATTTTTTAGGAACGACATATTTTTATTGGGCCATCTCTCATCCCAGTAGAATACACATGAGGACATGATAAGGGTACGCTTGGGGTTATGAGTAGGAAATCTGGTTAGGAGGCGTCAATAGGATTACTATTTAACATTTAATCGTTTATATGATAATATATGTAATTATTAATATAATTATAATTTAATCGAAAAATACAATAAAATTCCCTTCGTCTGCGTACGTAACCAAGTTTTATTACTAGTTAGGAACAAGGATTTTTTTTCTTGATTCGTAACCGGGTTACCAACGAAGAATTCTTTTTATTGTTATGTTTTTGTACGTAAACAGATTGTAAACAAAGAATTTTCATATCCTTCTACGTAGCTGGGTTACGAAAAAGGAATCTCGTTTACGTCCTTGTATATAACCGTATCAGAGAGTCGATCCCAAACCACCACCACTAAATGAACACTCGTATTGCAACACCCAATGCTTATGAAATTAACGAAGTCCAGTTTAAAGTAAACTTGTAATTTAATTGATTTTACATCAAAAAATTAACAACTCAATTAAATAAATTGGAGTAATAACACTGATACTTTCCATTATTTCCTCCATTACGATTATTACGATTACAACCTTCGAAAGTGATCAAGTAATAAAACTTGAAACTTTTTAATTCCGTCAGTTCGGCGAGTGGCAACGTAATTATTTTTAATCTTCCACGACTCAAGTTAATTGAAGTTGGTTGAATTTTAATGCGTTAAAGTTGATCGGGAGTTTGGTTAAGTTCGATTGGGTCATGTCAAAAATGAGTAATGAATGTCATTCAAGCTTGAACGACTTTAACCTACACTCAGCAAAATAAAAAAAAATACACTTTTCGATCTTGTCAGAAAGAATGAAACATTTTTTCACAGACACATATATATGACAAAAATGACAACAGAAGAAATATACACCCAAACCTCATAAAATGTGTGTCCCCGCTGCACTGAAATGGACACTAGTTTTCAGACACCAACTGCAGGTTTTACACACACACAAATAAACACTTTTCTATTGTTGACTGTATTGTTTTTCTAGCACTTTGTTTACCTGTAAGCTCAAGCTCTGTAATACCACACACGATAGATAGGTTTCTGAAAAACACTTTTTTTCTATACAAAAAGAATAATAACAGCACTCCCCTCCAAAGGGTTGTTTCTTTAATAACTGGAACGGGTCAAAAATTTGGTTTTGACCTCTAATATGCGTGTGCCAAACGACTTAACTGTACATCAATTTGCGGTTTTTACGCGTACACTTTCCACTATATAAGTATGTCACACACGCCGCCTCCGCTCTACCGCGCTACCGAATACAGCGCGGTTTTCTGGTGCGACGTGCCCCGGACCGCGTTCGCTTTACCGGAAAACCGCCTCCACACCGCAACGACGCTGCGCCGCGCTCTGTGCGTTTTATTTATTTATTTAAATATGAAACAAACGGTCACACAATAGACATTGTTACAGTTCCTTCACTTAATTCTAGACCTATAGTTTCAATTATTAATTACAAACACATATTATTATCTAAGCGATGTAGCACGAGAAAAACACATTTACATTTTCTAATGTTCGAGAATACATTTTTTATTGAGCCTATGGTACAGTTAAAAAGTGGACCCGGGTATGTCCTTAAACTACGACCAAGACCACCGGGGAATGGGCAGCAGCATTCCTAGAGTGCGGTGGAGATACTGCGATCGCCAACCCGCATGCCAAGCGTGGCGATTATGGCATTTACCTCCCATGAAATTGGGGGAGGCCTAGGACGTCCACATCCGGCCTGGTTCCGGCAGAATACCAGCGCTGCGACAGCAATGTCACAGCACATGCTGAGTCGGCGCCTTTTCGCGGCTATGTCGTGACAATAAATTAAATTGATGTTACATTAGCATAGTTTTAGTTTCTAAGATTTATCTATGTTGAAGCACTCTTTTTAATTGCAAGTATTGTCAATTCATATACGCAAATAAAGTTTTTATCTATCTATCTATCTATATCTGAGACGACATCGGCGCTCTTTCTTACTTGCGACTCTTATACAGATCTCTTTTAACAAGCTAGGGGCATCAATATGGCTATTTATTATTTTACATAATAAAACAGAATCAACGCAGTCTCTCCGACACTCAAGGGACTGCATTTTATGACGGTTTAAAGATTCCACATAATCTTTGTGTTCAATACCGCATTTGAAATCAAGGGATTTCACAAACATTTTTTTGCAATCTTTCTATCCGGTCAATATGAGTGCTGTAGTGAGGTTTCCATACTGCACATGCAAACTCAAACGTTTCAAGCTTACAACCTTATTTACACACGTACGAGAATCGTATGCGAGTTTCACTACATTGCGCGGTTTGACAGATCGATTGAACTCATTATACCAAGGTAACCCGCAATGTAATGAAACTCGCATGTAATTCTCGTATGTGTGTACCGAGACCTTACAACTCAATTGGTGTCATATGCGCATTGCTGACCGTTTAAAAATTTGCCTGTACGTGCTTTCTGCGATAATTAGTGAGTATAGAATATTTTTTCTAATAAGTGTTATAACAGTGTTTAAAACGTTAACCATTTTATTGCACTGACATGTATTTAACACGCCCTAAGCCGTAAGGGCCAATTAGTAAAAAACCCAATAATTAACAACGCGTGTGAGCTCATAATCGTTCACACAATACTCCGATCAACGAAGACTTAGTCCAATCAACCGCATTTCCATACATTACTAAACATACGTTTTACTTGGCTACTTGACATTTAAAAACTATTAACCAAATCAAAAATAACCTTAAACAGTTTACATAAACGTTTTTTTTTTGTCTCGGAATTATTAAAAAAAAATCCTGAGAAATTCCGTTCTGATGACTTGATAAGCTACCAATCCCCAATTATTTTTTAGATATTATGTATTGCGTTGAGGGGTACCTAAATCCCATTAATCAGATAATTAAATATCGATATCAACAACATAATGAGAAATTACAACTCGCAGTGTAAAGATAAATGGGGAATTTGTTTATCAAAAAGTCTAAATATCTCAATTTTGGGCACTTTATTTATTTTCCAAAAGAAATGTTTATTACAAAATTAATGACACCATACTGCTATGAGTACAAACCTTATACTACACGATGGTAACATCACTCGCCATAAAGAATGTGTTAAAAGATGTAGAGTGCCCATGGTTTCTTGATAATCTCTTTAATAGAATATAGACATCCTTACGTTGTCAGCCTACCTTTTATTCGCACGAAGCGATTTGCTTCTTCTTTCTTAATGCGAACAGCTATGGACTGGAATTTACTGCCGCCGTCTGTATTTCCTGATACATACAATCTGGGTCTCTTCAAGACAAGAGTCAATAGGCTATTACTGAATCAGTGAGCAACATCTTAGGCCTTGTCATCGCTCTCCATCAGGTGAGACTAGGGCCAATCGCTGGTCAGTCTATCATAAAAATAAAAATAATAATAATAATAGACGACTCTGTCTGACGACCTGTTTAGCCTAATTGGTAGTGACTGCCTCCGAAGATAGAGGTCCCGGGTTCGAATCCCGGCCAGGGCATTTATTTGTGCAATTTTCACGGATATTTGTCCTTGGGTCTTGGATGTTTTCTATGTATTTATCTATATAAGTATGTATATCGTCGTCTAGTACCCATAGTACAAGCTTTGCTTAGTTTGGGACTAGGTCGATTTGTGTAAGATTGTCCCCCGATATTATATTAATATTATTTATTATTATAGAATGTCTAATTTCCCGTAATTAATCAAAGACTACACCTGAGTGTAAAATCTTGCCAAACAGATATTTGTCTTCTTTAGTTTAATTACCGTATTGAAATTGTGCTCAATTTAATCTGAAAATGGTAATTTCCGATACTGTTTTCGTGTTTTCGTTGCACCCTGAGAACCTTGTATATCTTGTGAATGTAAGAGAAACAGGCCGGAACTTTTGGCATCCGCCCAAATGAAGACAACTGTAACTGTTAGCAGAATGAGAAAAATAATTACTTGATGCCATTCAAACGAGGAGCGACGACGCGGCAGCTGAGGAGTGACGGTTTTATTGTTGTTCTCAACTTGTTAAGTTTATTTTTTTATACCACGTCGGTGGCAAACAAGCGTACGGCCCTCCTGATGGTAAGCGGTCACCGCAGCCTATGGACGCCTGCAACTCCAGGGGTGTCAAATGCGCATGGCCGACCCTTTAAAAATTTATGGGTGCGGCTCAAAAAAAATGTACCTTAACTTACTGGAAAGAGTAACAAACAATTTTATTGGCAACACACTGGAAATTCTGTAACGCGCTGGAACTCTGTAAAGCACAGATTACATAAAGCAAGATTCGTTCGAGAATTAAAAAAAATAGTAATCATATTTGCAAGTTCTTAATGTGAAGCGTGTAAGGATGAGGGATCGAGGTATGCTTAGCATTTTATTATAAGTGAAATTTGTTTTTTTTCGCAGATGTATGCAGGTTTCCTCACGATGTTTTCCTTGACGAATTAAAAATTTTGAATGGTTATTTATTTAAGACGAGGCTAGCTAAATAGCTACAGGACAACTGTTTTTACAGTGTAAAGGACTATAAAAAAATAGCTAAATAAGAATCCCAATATTATTGTTATTTTATTAATGACATTATATTTCTTGACATCTTTATTTTAATTAATTTTCTTTAGTTAATTTTACTGTAATGTTTAACTTTTGTACAAATAAAGGTGACATGTAATAATTTTTAAGAATTATTTTAATAATAATAATAATCGTATGGCATTTATTTTCGAACCGTGAGATCTTCGAGAAGACGACAAGTACGGTTGCCAGTTTGTTGCACTTTTAGCACCACCCAGGGGTCACGTGTAGGGAAACGGTGGGTAGTTCCTACGGACGTGGTGCAACTTCGACCCCCCTTTGACAAGTGAGTGGGCAACTTGACTGTTAGAAATTCTCAAGCCACCCGAAGGCAGCTAACGTGGCTTAACGACTGCTGTCGTAGATAGTAGCCGATATCAACGGTTTAACGTGCCTTCCAAAGCACGGGAGCGCTCAGTTAGTAACCACTCAAAGCGGTTACCCATCCAAGAACTGACCTGGGCCCACGTTGCTTAACCTCACATACCGCACGCGGTATGCGGGCGCCGCTGGGCCACGAGTGCTCTATTTTAACGTGGAGTATTGTCAAAAATTGTTTAGGTCTCATGTTATTCACAGTGAAATTAATAATTTATAAATAACATTAGTTTGCGTAGTGACTCCTATATTATGTCGACCGAATACTGGAACACCAATAGTTAAAATTAAAGTCCTAATTATAACGTGTTCTGAAACATATTTCTATTTCTTCATCGAAAAGCTAACAAATAATATTTCGTACATAAGTTCGAAAAACTCATATAGGTACGAGCCTGCACTCGAACCCCAACCACCGCTTGACAGCCACATTCGTGAACCGCTAGGCCACCGTAGCTTTTACTCGGACATAAATTGCTTTATTAAAAGAGCTAGAACATAACACGCTCTTTATTGTGACGCAGTCGGGTAAAAGCATCATGTGAACCAACCTTTAACTATCTAGTGTGTTACGCAACACGTATTGTAACACGACATAGCACGCTGGATTAAAAAACACAACGGGAAAAATGCCTTTATTTAATTGTAGAAGCCGCAAATTTAAAGTTATTTAAACAAGAAATTCGTAATCTAGACCCCATATGAGTATTTATTTCGTAGCAGGACCGAAAATAGTGAAAAACGTACACATACCTTGGCAATTTATTGTTGAAAATACATTTGAAAAGTGAAAGTAAATTCCGGCGCACGTTTACGCAGTTTTGTTGCCAAACTAAGATGGCTGACACTTATTAGAATACTTGCCAGCTGTAGCTAATAGTCTGGCTACTCTAAAAAATTTCTTCAATGTGGCCATTACTATAAAACAAAAAAGTTAGCCTAGTACGCAACCTAGGATAACACACTGGAAGATTTTTGGGGACATTCTTTAAATTGATAAATTTTATCTGAAAATAACATAGTTTCTGAGATTTTCAACCAAAATACTTTAACTACTAACAACGAAGACAAAAAAAAACTAAAGTAAAAGCAGTCTTATTATATTTTATTTCATATATGTATCAAAAAATGTCCTGAGGACATTTCAATTTTGTATGGAGCAAAATACTTGACGAATTTCAAGTTACTCAAATATCATGTAAAATAAATATAAACGAATTTTATTCGCAACCATCTAATGGACTGGTTTATACTTTAAAAGAATCAATTGAATGTGGTTTAAAAAATGGAGGCAAAATATTTTTTTGGGGGGGTAATCATGTGACCGAAAATGTTGTACAAAAAGTAAATTTTTTTGAGCCGGCCCCTTCCTTATACACTCTTTTCTTGAAGAATCCCATACTGTAGTTCGTTGGGAAAACCTCGACAGGGAGCTCATTCCACAGCCGGAGCGTCCGAGGGAGGAAGTTCCTCTGAAACCGTACCGTACGCGACCATTTAGGTTCTAAGTTACTGAGCTACCTGTTTTAGAGTTCCCTACCTTAATAAGAGCTATGATATATACTAGTACTATGATATACAAACAGATTGGAGCGTTCGTGGCCTAGCGGCGCCCGCGTACCGCGTACGGTATGCGAGGTTAAGCAATACCGGGCGCGGTCAGTCTTTGGATGGGTGACCGCTTTGAGTGGTTACTAAATGAGCGCTCCCGTGCTTTGGAAGGCACGCTAAGCCGTTGATCCCGGCTGCTGTCTATGATAACAGTCGTTAAGCTAAGTTAGAGGCCTTCGAGCGGCTTGAGAATTTCTAACAGTCAAGTTGCCCACTCGCTTGACAAGCCTAATCCCAATAAGGTCTAGTTTCCCCCTTGGGTTGGAAGGTCAGATGGCAGTCACTTTCGTAAAAACTAGTGCCTACGCCAATTCTTGGGATTAGGTAGCGGACCCCGGGCATCCTTCAGGATACAACTGTACTGGGAATAACTCTAGGATGATGATGACTACGATATACAAGCAGTTATGACTGTGAAAAAAGTACAGTCAGATCAAGGCAGGGTTCTAAATTATCAAGATAGTCTTTGAAAATTATTGAGATAGTTGTCCGATGATTAGCGAACTATCGGTTAATTAGCCCTGGAACTCCCTCCAGAAATTGACCTTGACGTTGACGTTTAGCGAGCTCGTTCGGAAACACGTCAGATTTTAGGTTATTATCAAATCGATATTAAGCTATAAAAATCACGATAATTATCATTGATAATTATTCTTTCGAACCCTGGCTATAGGTATAAGAATGGAATGTACCAAAAAAATGTTTTATGAAAGAAACTTATTTATTATCATGTCCTTACCGGGATTCGAACCCGGGACCTCTAGCTTCGGAGGCAGTGACACTACCAACCAGGCTAAACAGGCCGACAAAGCCTGATAACTCTGTCCATGTCCGTGATCAACTCCTCCAAAATGCATAGATAGCTAGAGATAAATTCAGGAACTTTAAGTGTAATAATATTACGGAAACTGTCCAAATTAGAGCCAATGAATACGAGTACTTATCCTAATAAAACCAAACACTTTCGCCCGAACCAAAATTAGCTATTCGAAGTTATCGAGTCAACCGCAACATATATAAATTTCTGACGAAACTTTCATTTTTGGTACTTAAAAGCTTTTACGATCGACTGTTTTTTTTAATGCTCAGTCATCATTTCTCAGCGTTACAATTTCCAATATGTCCGAACACGACGAGTTTATCTCTCGAAGTTTACTAGCTGTTATGGGCACCTTCTGTCTCCTTCATCAGATCAGCTCGTTGGTGCCATAATTGCATTGTCACCGAACTTATACCACCACCACCACCATGGCTGTGGACGACCCCAATTTTCATGGGGGGTACCGTACAGGTTTTACCCACCATCCACCATATCAGCCGGAGAACGTCCACTGCTGGACATAGGCCTCCCCCGAGCATGGGGGGTAAATGCCATAATCGCCACGCTTGGCATGCGGGTTGGCGATCGCAGTGTCTCCACCGCACTCCAGGGATGCTGCTGCCCATCCCCCGGTGGTCTTGGTCGTAGTTTTAGGACACACCCGGGTCATCCGGGTCCAGGTTTTACCGTAAATGCCATAATCGCCACGCTTGGCATGCGGGTTGACGACCGCAGTATTTCCACCGCACTCCAGGGATGCTGCTGCCCATTCCACTGTGGTCTTGGCCGTAGTTTTAGGACATACCCTCGTCCACTTATACAAGTATGCCAAATTTCAGCTCAGTCGGAGTGTCGGACGCTGGGAAGTGTCATAAATTTAACTTGCTAGATTTGTTTACTGAGTCGATACAGGTAAAACTAAATGAAAGCTATATTGAGTGAAAGCTGCTGTAATATCAACTCGAAAAGGTTAATTCATATCGTCTGTACAAGTATCTAAGATAAGACATAATTATTATATGCAATTTCTGAACTAACTCAGTCTCACGTCTCCAAGCGTACCAACTCGTACTATGCAAAAATGAGCAAAAAACATCCCTGTTATTTTAATCCTTATAATAAAAGGTGTAAGACTTAAAATAACTTCACAAATAGCGCTTTGGTCAAGCTTAAACCTTACATAGCAACAGACAAGGTTGCATATCGAAGTAATTGAAACTGAATATAATTTATTCCATTTTCGACTTTATTCTAAAGTGTATTAAGCTGCAAATTGGCGGACAGGTGCATAGTAATATTACACCGCATCTCAGGTAGGTCATTGACCGCGTACGTGACAGGTGACTGTTTTGCATATAGTGACTCATGCGCATAAATGAACGGTTTGAAAAATGTCACCCTTGTTGTTATCGATGGCTTATATAATGTAATGGCTCTTTATGGTTGGATGGATCGATTTAGGTTGTTTGCGTGTATTAGGTATAATACTAAATACTTAGGCAAGTTTCAAAAATCGAAATCGTAATAAAATGTACAAAACCAAACCAAAGGGTGCACACGGGCGAGGGGAGATACGAATGCAGTACTGCGCTGCTACCGCGTGTTTTTACTACTGCGTAAACGTATCTAATACTGACACTATCTCGTTAAGTGAGGTGATCTCTGCGACGTCACCAAGCTCAACAAAATCCATATACCTACCGACCCCGCTCCGCCTACTCATGAAGTCACCTTATTCAACATACGATGGGTATGATGACATTCAATATCAATTAACAATTCATGCTTATTAATATTTGCTCTCCCGGTCGTGACTAATTTGCAATGATAATGATTACTCATTCACTGTATTCATTGCGATACATCCGAACTGCTTCCAATATTTCCATCATGTGACCTACATAATTACATTGCTCCGGTTCACATGAATTAATAACGTAAGGTTAATGTCCCACATACTATGGGCCTCATAAGAAGGCTCAAAGTCACCCAAAAAGCAATGGAGAGGGCTATGCTAGGAGTATCTCTGCGTGATCGCTTCAGGAATGAGGCCAGCCGCAGCAGAACCAAATTGATCGATATAGCTGTCCGAACCGCTAAACTTAAGTGGCAGTGGACGGGGCACATTGCACGTAGAACCGATGGCCGTTTTGGCGGAAAGGTTCTCGAGTGGCGACCACGTACCGAAAGGCGCAGCGTTGGTAGGCCCCCCACAAGGTGGACAGATGACCTGGTAAAGGTCGCAGGAGTCCGCTGGATGCGTGTGGCGCAGGATCGGTCATTGAAACACTATTTGGGTAACGCCTATGTCCAGCAGTGGACGTCCTTCGGCTGATATGATGATGACGAATGTCCCAGTCCTTGACATTCACTCAATACTTTTTATCTTAATTTCTAACAATAGATGTGATCGATAGTAGTGCCCTCGTAATGCGTGCGGTATGCGAAGTTAAGCAACGTCTGCGGAGGCCAACTCTTGGATGGGGGATCGCTTTCGATCCAAAGAGAAGCAACGGCTTACACAGCCATCAATTAACCTAGGCCGACGTTGCTTAATCTCGCATACCGCACGCAGTACGCTAGCGCCGCTGGGCCAGAAGCGCTCTACAAGCATGTTAAGGCAAAATTTACACGCAAAATACTTTCTGGGACTGCCCCTTTCAACAAGATCCAGCTAAAGTTTCACTAAGCCCCGACAGAAAGGGTTTCTCACCGTAGTTTGGACTTGCTCCTACTCAAAATAACTTTTTAAGGAGACTTTATTCATGCAATGGGAATATTCAAAACAGAAAAGGCTACTTTGAGAAAATTTTGTAAGGAGTTGTTAACTTTCTTTATCCCCCCTGCATTGCCAAACTTGTTTTAACAGGATGAAAATTTTGTTTTCGTCCCGTGGGAAGGAAGTAGTTTTTTCATGCATGAACTTTGGTATGTATTTATTTCGTTCGTAGTATAGTAATATTGACACCTCATGCTTTGTAGTATTCAAGAATGCATTTGCGATAGCGTTGTACTGGTCGTTCGAACCAGCCTAGTTTTAGAATTCAAGGTTCTGACGGAAGATCATTGCTGCGGGCTCCGCCGCATTTAATGCTGAGTCTGCGCCTATTCTACCACAACACATGGCGCTCGATTAGATTGCTTTTTGTATTTTCTTTTCTATTTCTTTATAATTTTTCTCTTTTTTGCTTAGCTTTAAGAATATGTATTTATGTTAGTTGTGGTTATGTGGTTGAATAAAGTTTGTATCTTTCTATCTACAAGTGATGTATCCAATTTGGACCTTATTATAATGTATGTATTAAGGTCTAAAAGTGTATAAATGTCATTGTAGTCGACTGTGCATAGTTTATGACTGTAATGTAAATGTAATATGAAGACTGAAGAATATCAAATGTGTTGTAAATTATTGCACTTGAAGAATAGCGAATACGCAGCGCGATGAAAATGCGAAAAAAGAAAATGTGTCGGCTTATTAAGCCTAGTTGGTAGTGACTCTGCCTCCGAAGCTAGAGGTCCCGGGTTCGAATTCCGGCCAGGGCATTTATTTGTGCATTTATCACGGATATTTGTTCTTGGGTCGTATGGTCGGTTGTCGTGGGTGGGTGGGTGTATTTATCTATATAAGTATGTATATCGTCGTCTAGAACCCATAGAACAATCTTTGCTTAGTTTGGGACTAGGTCGATTTGTGTAAGACTGTCCCCCAATAATCAATATTTATATTTATATTTATATTTATTTATTTATTTTAATGTCATAAATCCTCGTCTAATTCATAATGAAAGGAATAGGATACACATTGTCGAGGCTGAACCGATCTAGGTATAAAGTTTGCTTTATACAACGACGGTGGCAAACAAGCTTACGGTCTGCCTGCTGGTAAGCAGGCACCGTAGCCTATGAAGGCTTGGAACTACAGAAAAGATCACATGCAGGTCCCTCACTCTCTGACGATCTTGGTCACCTCCAGGAACTCATCACAATACCCCACCACCATAATCATGTAAATTGTACATAACGGTTACCCAATTTATTAAATGTGTATATTAACATGATATATCACCTCGTTTATACGCTCGGGTCATTAACACTAATTACCAAAACAAATGAGCTCGATCAAAAAACAAAACAAAGGAAATTGCATGATTACCAGTATCGTGCACTATCACCCCAAATTGTAATTGGGTTGCCGTAAAATACGTTAATAATAATAAGAGTAATAATAATAATAGAGTTCAGTACGTGGGGTCAGTCGTGTATCGAATTTGCCGCTAGATGGTGCTGTTCCCAATGACGATTCCTGAATCGCGCTATCAAGACTTTTCCTGCAATAATGACCTCTGGCCAGTAGGTTTCGATTTTTATACATGTTTAATTGCAAAAAAATTAATATCCTGTGCTTTGATTTAATACTGTTAACGAGTATTAGTGGTATTATTTTGGGGCCCCTCTGAACAGTATATAGGGTCAGTCGGGACAAATACATCAGTAGGGTAAGGACGCCTATCAATAATATCTGGAAATCTACTGATATTACAACATCTTACCCTTGCAAGAAACTGACTGAATGATTTTGTAGCGAAATAAACAGTTTATTTATTTTTGTTTAATGAAATTAATAACAGGCTGTCGGTCATATCGTAAGAGAGCAATCATACGCTGACGTAAAAAAAATCTTATGTCTTTGTTATATACCATTACAGTTACTTATTACACATTAGGTTCTACATATACTTTTTTGCGGTATTTTTTGTTTAATAAAGTACACACTTTAATGAAACATAAAAATAATAACTATTTAACCTACCTGTTTACAAATATATATACAAACTTATAGAAATGTAGTACATAATTAAATAAAAAAGTAATTAAGATAGCCACTTTCGGTCGTACCCGGGGCAAATGTACAGTCAGCTGCAGAGAAATGTGACCAAGTTTATACCCATAGCTGTGTCAGCGGTGCCTCGTTGAATGGCTATGCCTATATACTTATTAGGTTATTAGGAATTTATTTGTACTTAATCTATTTGTAACAACAAGTGCACATTAAATACTTAGCAAACAGTTACGGAACCCTGAACTGAATGATTAGGCGGTTCGCTGCCGTATCGCCGCAGTATCAAGTTCCTCATTTTATATGCAAATGTATGTTATTACGGCGCGCGAGTGGAAATGATAGTTGCAAATTAGATGCCGCAAGCGCTAGAGGTGGGATTATGAGGAATTTGCTATACGTGACTATAACAAAATATATAAATTAATAATAAATAAATAAATATTAGGGGACATTTTTTACACAAATCGAACTAGTCGCACAGTAAGCTCAATAAGGCTTGTGTTATGGGTACTAGACGACGATATATTTAATAGATATATACTTAAATACATAGAAAATATCCAAGTCTCAGGAACAAATGTGTCTGCTCACCACAGAAACAAATGCCCTTACCGGGAATCGAACCCGGGACCTCTAGCTTCGGAGGCAGTGACACTACCAACTTTACTCTGTAGTAGAAATAGTAGGTATACAGCGGAATGTGTGGCAGTGATGCGCCGTTGTCTAGATGGACAATCTTACACAAATCGATCTAGTCCGAAACTTAGCAAAGCTTGTTTGTACTATGGGTAGTGGGCTACGATATACATACTTACACAGATAAATAAATACATAAATGTATAGAAAACATCCAAGACTCAGAAACATGAATAATTATTCGTGCTCCTTACACAAATAAATGCCTTGACCGGGATTTGAACCCGGGACCACCACTTTCGTAGGCAGGTTCACTAGTGTCACTATCAACTTAAGCTAAAGTGGTCAGTGCCTGTGTTACCGGAATCGGTTGACTCTGACACCTAGCAGTCCCTCGTATTTTTTTCCGCCTGTATCCAGCCTGATTAAAAGTTTCCAGTCGCCAGCACATGTCTTCCCATAGAAACTTGTGAAACTTTTTTTTGTGGTCTTTTTTATATTCAAAGATTCAAAAATTTAAGGATTCAAAAGTGTATTTGCTCTGAATTCATTTATATTGCTTATGTTGCTATTTCCACGCTTATATCCGTTGCTTCCAGGAATTTCCAGACTCGTTGATCTGCAATTTTTCTCCTCTGTTTGCATAATGGGCCTCCCAAGGTGTATATTTCTTTTGCACTTAAGGTGGTCTACAGGAACAGATGATGTTGAGAAGAGAGCGGGCCTGTTATAGCTTTATGTATAAATATAAATATTGGGGGACAATCTTACACAAATCGACCTAGTCCCAAACTAAGCAAAGCTTGTACTATGGGTTCTAGACGACGATAATACATACTTATATAGATAAATACATACTTAAATACATAGAAAACATCCAAGACCCAAGAACAAATATCCGTGATAAATGCACAAATAAATGCCCTGGCCGGGATTCGAACCCGGGACCTCTAGCTTCGGAGGCAGAGTCACTACCAACTAGGCTAAACAGGTCGTCAAGTCAAATGTATCGATATGGTCTTAGTTATGACTGAACTAAGGCATTTTTAGTGCTTTTGTAACTCGGATTCTAGATGAAAACCGGTACCCAACCAACAACATGAAAACATGAACATGCAACATGAACTTGTGCTATTTAATATAACGTTCAGACACTATTTACCTACACACTATTACTATTTTTGAAAAAATGACACCTCGCCGAGTTTCTTACGCCGGTTCTTCTCGTGGCAGAGGTATATTTTTCCGAACCGGTGGTAGTTTATTGACGTTCATAGGTGCATGTAATATGCCTAATTTGAAGAATAAACTACTTTTACTTTTTTTTTTTACCGTATCTATCCCATTTCCACAATCTAAACCATCTACAAATCAATATGAACCTAACTCCACCAACAAAAGTTTGATTTTAGATTGATAAGCTATTCTAATAGCTGATCCTAGTAGGTATGCTAAACGGAAAAGCCTGAATTCAACACCTCGTTAAGTACAGTTGGATAAATAGCGTCCCCTGGCTGGTAAGTGATTACGGCCAGTTTGACGACTGGCTACTAAATATAATACTATATGTTGTACTATGTTAAATTAAAGTACTTGACGATCTGTTTAGCCTAGTTGGTAGTGACTCTGCCTCCGAAGCTAGAGGTCCCGGGTTCGAATCCCGGCCAAGGCATTTATTTGTGCATTTTTCACGGATATTTGTTCTTGGGTCTTGGATGTTTTCTATGTATTTTAAGTATGTATTTATCTATATAAGTATGTATATCGTCGTCTAGTGCCCATAGTACAAGCTTTGCTTAGTTTGGGACTAGGTCGATTTGTGTAAGATTGTC
This sequence comes from Notocelia uddmanniana, assembly GCA_905163555.1. Classification (NCBI taxonomy): domain Eukaryota; kingdom Metazoa; phylum Arthropoda; class Insecta; order Lepidoptera; family Tortricidae; genus Notocelia; species Notocelia uddmanniana. The sequence continues at coordinate 22,932,940 of LR991066.1, forward strand.
CCCCAATATTATTAAAAAAAAAAAAAAGTATCGATTTTCTCCTATGGACACTGGCAACTGACACTTCGGAACTCACAAGGCGGGCGCCGGTGGCGGTTTTGCATTTTTGATGCTTCCGAAACCGTCGACTATCGATTACTGCTTCATATCTCACACGCGCCGCCTCCGCTCTACCGCGCTACTGAATACCGCGCGGTTTTTTGGAGCGACGCGCCCCGGGCCGTGTTCGCTTTACCGCAAAACCGCCTTCCCGCAACGACACTGCGCCGCGCTCTGTGCGTTTCAAGCTTTATTGTAATCACAAACACATTTTTGACGCTTTGAACGTCTAGGCAGAGCCCTATTCCAACAAAAGGACGCTACAGACACAGACAGACATGTGTATAAATATGTAGCCAAATAGTAAAACCACTTTTCAATTATCGCCTATCTCAATTTCAAATTAAAGAGAAAGAAAATTTCGTGCTCCGAGCAGGATTTGAACATCCTGGCGTATGCCGCCAATCGCTCTACCCAACTGAGCTATCGGAAGAATCATGCTCAGTCACCAAGTCCTGCAATCAGTTTCCTACAACGCTTTAGGTAGGCGTACAGGGACATCTACCTAGAAGACGTAGTTGAATCAGGCTTCGTTAACGGCAGCAACGTTTCAAATTACTTTGACAAACCGTCAGTAAGAAATAATGCGCCATCCCATAATAAAAGAATACTATTTTTTATTTCATTTTCATTAGCAGAGCTTCTTGCTTATTATAAAATTAACGCATTATTTCTATCTGTGAGTTTTTATATATTGCGTCTATATACTACTATTACTACTATCAGCCGAAGGACGTCCACTGCTGGACATGATATAGGCCTCCCCCAATTTCATGTAAATGTCATAATAGCCACGCTTGGCATTCGGGTTGGCGATCGCAGTATCTCCACCGCACTCCAGGGATGCCGCTGCCCATACCACAGTGGTCTTGGTTTTTTATTTATTAAAAATGGGATTGCTCTTGGCCAGGGGGCCCATCTAGCCGGGGGGCAAAGATGAGGCCGATGATGAAGCGAGCTCACCCAGAAGATGCCTATTCACTCGTGCCTTAAAAAGGTCTAGGTTATATGAACTCGGAAATACAGACTCCGGCAGAGAGTTCCAAATCTTAGAAGTGCGCATTATAAAAGAAGATGCAAAGCGCTTGGTTCGAATTAGAGGAATTTCGACCAGGTTAGGCGGGTAGCCAGCCGTACGTCTGGATGTCCGATGGAAGAAGGGGGAAGCCGGTTTCTGATGGAGCTCGGTCTTGGCTTACAGGGTCTTGGCTTACAGGGTCTTGGCTTGGTTGTAGTTTTAGGACATACCCGGTTACATTCCGTGTATATACCTACAGGCTGGAAATTATTTATGAGCTCTGGATTGGAACTACCTTACAACGTTGAGATAGCTCAATTTGCTGAAATTAAACATTATTTTCTTTTCTGGCTTTTGTTTCACAATGAAACTGCATTCACAGATTTTGAAAATATGTTCAGACAGCATAAAAAACCGTTTTTTGTCAAAAAATTGTTTGATGCCCACTGAAGCCAATCTGTCCTATTTGCGGTGCGGTGGAGATACTGCGATCTCCAAACCGCATGCCAAGCGTGGCGATTATGGCATTTACCCCCCATGAAATAAAGGGAGGCCTATGTCCAGCAGTGTAAGTCCTTAGGTTTTATGGTGGTGCTGGAATCCTATTTCTATCAAGGAACAGAAAGTCCTTAGAGACTGACCTAGTCCAGGATACAAGAGAGGACACAAATAAAAAAATACAATTATTAATAAAAAAAAGGTTTTTTTTTAATTTGAAAGTGCAGTATTATTGCTTAGGAGAAATAAAATAATATTACATATATGCACAGTGCCCATAAATAATTTCCACGCTGTATATGCTTAATATTATTCGTCATATCAACTGTGGACGGAAACATAAATGGAGGGGCGTCCATTTTAAAAATGGATTTAAATACTCTACCTATCTCTATTATTTTCTGTTAAAGCGAGAATGTATGCAAAATTGGCGGCAATAAGCCGCGCCGTTTAGCTGTGAAAGCGGAACACTAACAACATATTCGTACGGACATGTAAGACTACCATATCCTGTTTTTTCATGAATTCGTGATCGTCTATTTACAGGAAAAACAGAAACATTACCTACAGTTATCTATTGTTTGTTTATTAACATTCGCTGTGTATGATTATTATTAATCTTAGATTAATAATACCAACAGATCCGTAGTGTTAAGCAAGATGACTTTTCATACAGTTGTCTCTTTGAATCCCTGTGGATATCACAGATGAGTTAGAACGGGACAGATAGTCTGATCATATCAGTACGTTCGAAAAGTTAAGTGATTAAATACCCTGCTGTTTTAAAGAGCCATTTTTACGATGGAAATACCTATAAATTATGGTATTTCTATGGGTCACCATTGTACAGTCTGTCTATTTTACTTACTCGCTCGCAGCGCAATTTGTGGGGTTGTGAAAGGGAAAGCGGAACTATTTCGCCACAGAACCCTGAAAGTCAGAACAACCATTAGATTGAGTTAGCCGTTAATATATTGCTGCCGGATGACACAGCCGTTTCGTACCGTCCCGGATCGGATATTAAGGGTTGAGAGTCAGCCAGGCCGTCATTAAGGGAAACTACATCATCATGTTTGCCAATTAAACTAGCGTAGAGACAGTTTTCTTGTGCTACTTTGGATACGTCTATGCCCATCTATAAGGTACCAAAAAAAATTGGTAGCATCCATAACTATTTTTTGGGAATATTAGAATTAGTATACCGTTCTAGTCATTTGTAACTTGCCCTGAGGGCCCGTCCTTTGTGTACTACCTACCTACCCTCTTTATTTATATTAAGAAAATTGTACAAATATCCCCTACAAAAATGATCACCTAATCGCCTATCAATATTGTGAAGGTTTTTATTCAAAATGTACATTTTAACTTATTTCTCGCTGTTTGGAAACTTGGGAGTTTTTTAATCCGAATCATGAGTACGGTTAGTGAAAAGAGTTTGCCCTGTTGCCATTGAGTTTAATATATTTTCTCAAACATGCAATGAAATATTGATGTTATGTTCCTTATAATAGGCTGCAAAGTATGACGTTTCTGGTGCGGCTAGGACAAGACGTTGTTAATGGAATTTCATACAAATCTTGCAGGCCTAGGCTGGCAAAGTCCTCTTTTTTAATTTCCATACCACATAAATTTATGGCATAGCATCATGACATTCTGCCACTATGCGTATAAAAAATAAAACTTTGATTTTTTTGTTGATTATTTCATCGCATGTTTGAGAAAAGCACTATACATACCTCGGCGGGAAATATGGGGTTGCCCGCCTTAGACCTATCCTATATGTCTTCGGCCGGCAACCCCTTTCGTCCAGGCCTCTGTAGTAATGTACTATTATGTTAATTTACCTACATCTACCAAACTACGTAATGTGAAACTATCAGTTAAATAAAATAAATGTTTTGAGTGTGTTTATTCCACTATATGACATTCTATACACATTTTGCATAAACCATCACCATCTCATTACTTTCCACTATGCGTTATAGCTGCCTAAACCATGTATAGAAAATTCGGGTCAATTTTTCTCACAACGCCTCTGGAGTTGCGGGTGTCCATGAGCGGCGCTAATCGCGTACCATCTGGTGATTCGTCTGTTTGCCTCCTATTTTATAAAAAAAATATCGATATATCAATTGTAAACATTTTTCTAAGCAAAAAAATTTCCAAACCACTCGGAAACAAAGTAAAACACACCTTTTGATGAAACCGCTTTTATACGCGCGTCCGAATAATTACGCAACTACCCCGCTCAACAAAGTAGTTCCCAGTCAACAACCTCACCCACCGAATCACCACGCTTACGCACATGTTCTTTACCTTGACCCCTAAACCGACATTACTCGTACCATACAATGGCGTGGCGTAGGTCGGGGCGATGACAGCTCGACAGCTCGCTTTCATTCGGGTAATGTCAAGTTTAAACTGTTTTGTTTGACAGACACGTAAGGTGACGTGCACAACTTGACACATTAACTAAATAAATAATTGACAACTTGACACCTGTTTACGGACTATCTTGCACAAATCGAGCTAGTCCCAAACTAAGCAAAGCTAGTACAAGTACTATTGGATACACTATATACTTAAATACACTCATCACAGAATTACATCACACGTTACCAATAAACAAATCATACGAAAATACTCAGAAAAAAAAATACTTCAGCTTATTTATGCAATTTTAAAGATTATTAAATACATAAACATGAAAAAAGGACGCAGTTTGACAATAATTAATTGTATGTATGTAAAATTCTTTATTGTACATGAGTGAAACATAAAGCAAAACAGTGACGACACAGACGACAGACACAGTGACGTGACAGATTGTTACGTCATTAGCAAACTTCATACTAACCGATCATTATTGACGTTTCGTAAAAAGGTCATCAGCTTCGTAGGTACATGCTGTTCGCCCCTTTCGAAATAAAATAAGATTAATGCTGGGTTGCACCAACTTACGATCACAGACCGATCTACGTTAAATATGGCGCCGGCAGCTGTCATCCCATAGAAACTTGTCAAACTTTCCATACATTCAAATTTTCACGAACACCGCTTACGATTACAGACGGTTTGGTGCAACCCACGCTAAATGTGCCAATACCTTAGTGTTGGGGCAAGTCATTTAAAATTACTACTAATTGTAGGGATGAACTTGACTATTTTTTCAGCGGCCTGTGAACTTGTAAGTGATTCCATTTTCGATGCCCGGTCAAGTACGGTCGTACGCTTTGTCATTATCATAAATATTTAATTTGACGGTCAAACCTACAATCCTACCTACATACATATTATGTCCATACAAAACTATGGTGAGGCGTAGGTCGGGGCGACGACAGCTCGGCAGCTAAATGCTTCCATTTGGCAAATTTAATGTCAAACTTAAATTGAAATTTTGGAGAGACCTTTGAAACGACAACTGAAAGGGAGAGTAAGGTTACCTATTTTGATAACCACAATAAAATACAATACCACCATTTATTTGTAAAACGTCATTTTACATGTCAATGCCACATAAATAAATTGATCTTATTGTCTATGGCCTTAGAGTCTATTCCAGACTACACAATATTGTGAAAATAGTTCACAGCATGGATCATCAGGGTAGACCGACGATCTGGTTAGGTTAGGATTAGGAACGCGCGAGGCCATTGAGGGCGTCGGAAGACTGGTAATTGTGGGCATTCTTGGAGGCCTTGTCCAGCAGTGGACGTATCTTCACTGACATGATGATGATGAATTACTCTCTACTCTCCTAATTGACAAGACAAGACAAGACAAGAAATCGTTTATTCGTGATAAAACTATTAAGTAAACAGAGACCGATACATAATTTGTCACGAAATGGTCACAAGTCAGCGTGATGCTGGCAGAGTCAGCGCTGATCTGCCGTTGTGACCATTTGGTCTTGCTAAATGAAGCAAAGAAGAAAAACAAAATTGTCGCAAATCCGAACCTACCCATCCACCATGACTTCATCTGTCCGCCTCGACACCGCCTCAAATCACGAAACCCGCCTTACAACACGGCAAAGGAATTGATGGCGCACAATTTTAACATCAAAGAAAAATGGAAAGACGAATGGATTACCAACTTACCAAAGGGAGACCTTGCTAGCCTACCCAAAAACCCAAGCTCTACTCGGCTCCAAGACAAGAGTGGTGCCGACTAAACAGACTTCGCACTGAACACGGCCGATGTGGCGAATTCATGTTTAGGTGTGTGTGGCGAGACTCTCCTCAGTGTGACTGCGGGGCCCCTGTGCAGTCCATTCATCACATTATCCACGAGTGCCCAAAACGGAAGTACACTGGAGATTCTTTGGACTTCATATCATTAAATGGAAACGCAGCCCATTGGGTGAAGAACCTTGATATTGATTTGTAAACTCGTAGATGTGTTGAGTCGTGTAATAATGCCATACGACTAAATAAATAACCATTTGTTGAAGGCACGGCGCCGATAATTGCATGTTCCCTTCCCCTAATTCCATGTTCGCTGTGTCCGCAGAAGGTTAATGTAATGAGTTTATTAACTTCGTTTGAACATTATCTAGTACAGATATTAGCCATAAAGCGTCTACACACGAAGCGATCTAGGGTGCTCCCCACCACTTCCACGATATTGCCTCTGATTTTAGGGCCGTGTGTAGAAGCTTTATACATACACTGGTGCAGCAAATTTTCATCTACTTACATTTCATCAATAGGTATAAATTCAATTTCATTTACTAACCATATTGTAGGTAACAGCGGTTGTACATATCTTCATCAGCTCATTCATTGTCGAGGGTAGGGCACAGCCGAATGTCATGTCGCTCATATTTGAAGCAGCTCAACCGGGAAAGTACGAATACCTATAATTTACAGAGGACCGCTGCCGTACTCGTTATAACACTACTGTCTACTTTAATTTAAAAACGTGTGTACTAATCGATGTTATTTTTTGTTTCAGGTAATAACTGACTACGTAATTTCGACGGACGGACTGACACCGAGGTGGATTCATAAGAGGTTTACACCCTTAGTGGGCCAAAAAACAATCATTACTTTACTATGCTCAGTAAGCCAAGAAGTTGGTCAAACAAATTTGAACTTTAATATAGTCCACTTTCGTGGCAGGTACCTACTTGTACTAGTGTCTAATGTATAAGTACAGTTAACCGGTGCAGCTTCCAAAGCGCCCAGTGCAGGAGGAGCCCTCTAGCACCCAGCCAGGAGGGTACAGAAGATACTCGAAAGTACAGCTGTGAGGGTTTTCGTTCATCTAACAGCCTGGCCTTGACTGTGCGAATTGCGGCGCGTTTTGCGTTTTCGTAATTTGCCGACATATCTCAAAGAATTAACACGCTGGAGTAGCAGTGGGCTGGTCACGTTTGCCGTAGAACCGACAACCGTTGGAGCAGACGAGTTCTGGAGTGGCCGCGGTTGGGCAAACGTAGATTAGGACGTCCTGTAACTAGTTGGACTGATGACCTTAAGGGGATTGCTAGCAGTGGCTGGATGGGGAGAGCCCAGACTCGAATATTGTGGCGCAAAATGATGGAGGCCTACGTCAAGTGGACGGACTATGACTGATGATGATGGTGATGAAGCGATTTATCTGTCCATTGTACGGTCGATATATGCGTTAGCTGTAATCACACGCAATGTATTCTGCCACTGAAAGTCGTGGTTAGGCCGTAACATCCAGTGAGCCACGCCCCTCGTTTGACCATAAAAGCAGCCCTTAACCAGGACTTAGTAAATATGATATTAGTTTCTTTTTACATATATTAATTGTCAAGGGTAGGGCACAGCTGATTGCCATGTTGCTCATATTTGGAGCACACCAACCGGGGAACTATCTCAAGTACCTACACCGTACAGAGAAACGCTGCCATAATAACACCACCACCACCACCACCACCATATCAGCCGAAAGACGTCCACTGCTGGACATAGGCCTCCCCCAATTCCATGGGGGGTAAATGTCATAATCGCTACGCTTGGCATGCGCGTTGGCGATCGCAGTATCTCCACCGCACTTCAGGGATGCTGCTGCCCATCCCCCGGTGGTCTTGTCATAATAACACCACTACTCTCTAACTCTGTATGTAGTTTTGTGTCCACCACCAGAGCTCCCGAGAATGCGCTGTGTTGAGAATGCGCTACCTACATTTGTCTTTAGCTTTTAGCTGTCAATATAAACGATGCCATTACAAACTCAAATGGAGTTGGGCAGGACATATTGCCAGGCAGAGTGATGGCAGGTGGACCAAAGCGTTAACAGACTGGTGGCCACGTATAGGCAAAAGAAGCGTCGGTCTTCCACCGGCTCGTTGGGTTGACGACATCAAAAAGACCGCGGATCACACCTGGATGAGACAAGCACGAGATCGGGTTGAGTGGCGTACTCGAAGAGAGGCGTATGCTCAGCAGTGGGCGATTGCGGGCTAAAAATGATGATGATGATGATAAAGGAATAGTCAAATAAAAAAAACATCGGCAGCTCGCATATATTTGTTGCGGAGTTACACCCGAAATCCGTAATCTATTGTGTCTGGTCTGTCTTGCTTACCACCGCCGTAGAATAAAAACTCACAAGTGGGCTCGATCGCTATCACTCCTCGTCTCCGTGACGTCACGATATTAAACCTCAAGTGATGACGTCAGAGTTTTCCTAACAAATTGCCGAGTCGAGGGCCCGCGTTAAGCCGAGGTGCGGGCCAAGATTGCCTTATCACGGAGGGCGGTTAAGGGTTTACGTAGAATAGAACAGCTTGGGCAGATCGGTCCACTTCCTAAAAAAAGGGTAAAGGGTTGGCGGGGCGCAACATAGGGACGCTAGTTAATTACATTATCGACCAAGTGAAACGAAGGTCTTGGCTTCAGCTTTGAAAAAAATGATTTCGTATGTCCATATGTCCGGATTACCGGTTGTTCTCCTGTACAGGGCGCATTTCTTAACCGATTCTCGTGAAATTCGGGAGCAGGTTCGATAATTATATCGATTTTTTTGTCGAGTCAAGTGCCGGAAATTTTGAAATGTGAAAAAAAAATCGCGAGGTCTACAGCTCACTGATCCACTAGTATGTAACTTGTCAAACTTTCACTAGGTGCCTAGATCTAACTGTCATTTTATTATAGAAAATGACATTTCAATCTCACGAACGCTCGAAAACGATACGTAATCACCTGCACGCGGTATTTTCCACTTTTCCGACAGCATACTGGCGTCGCCTAGATACCCTTATTGGTATACTGACAATATTACAATTGCGCAGTAGTTGTAAGTATTTTTGGCCGAGCAAGCGAAGCGTCCCCGTTTCAGCTAGGGAAAAAATCCTTTCATATAGCCGGATGTCCAGGATCCAGCTGTTCTTCTCTACAGGACGCATTCCTCATCCGATTCTCGTGAAAAATTGTGAGCAGATTCAATAACTACTAGTTTATATATATGTTTTTGTCGATTTAATGTTTGGAAATTCAAATATTTTAAAATAAAAAAATCTCGAGTTCTACAGCTCACCTATCCAATAGTTGATATACTGTCAGTATTATATTTGTGTTCTTTTCTGTCGGGACAGGTTTTGAAATGTTCCCAAATATCCTTATAATATAACTTTTCATCAGGTTAGACTAAGGTCAAACGCAATCGCATTTAGAATAAAAAATAGATGTATTGATTTTATATTTGCACGATTTTTACACATTTTTATTAGTAAACGGGACTTAATTGCGTAAAACTGAAAATTATTCACCTAAGGGGTGCCCGACGCATCACAACATCGCTTTCGAATGCATCACAACATCCGTGGTCACGAGCTGACTGGCTTGAGCGGGTATCAACATCTTCTATGAGCTCATACCGCCTTCCCCCTTCTTCTATCGGACATCCAGACGTACGGCTGGCTACCATCCTTACCTGGTCGAAATTCCTCTAATTCGAACCTACCGCTTTGCATCTTCTTTTATAATGCGCACTTCTAAGGTTTGGAATTCTCTGCCGGCGTCTGTATTTCCGAGTTCATATAACCTGGACCTTTTTAAGGCACGAGTGAATAGGCATCTTCTGGGTGAGCTCGCTTCATCGTCGGCCTCATCTTTGCCCCCTGGCTAGATGCTGGCCAAGAGCAATCCCATTTTTAATAAACAAAAAAAATCGCGCGGGTTTTCCGAACTACCCGCACTTGGTATTTATTATTCACATTTACACAAGGGTTGTCACTCGCCCGACACACAACACTAACAACATCCGTTAATGTAATGGACGACGTATTTAACGTCGGGCACACCTCAGGTGAATAATTTTCAGTCTTACGCGATTAAGTCACGTTTACCAAAAAAAAATAGATGATTGTATTTTCCGTGTCTATTGTATTTACTATTCTTTTGTGTAGCATCCGTACTCTATACTACCATGGTACCGTTGTGTATTGTATAATGATATTTATTATGTAATCAGCTGTCACCGTGCCCCACGCGTGTTCCGTCACGCTCAACTGATCACGATATTCATGAAAATGGTTTCCGCTGCGTATCGGCGCTGTTGCTACTGATTTAATTACATGCGCCCCAAATTGGACACGGGTATGTCCTTTGCCTACAACCAAGACCACCAGAGGATGGACAGCAGCATTCTTGGAGTGCGGTGGAGATACTGCGATCGCCAACCCGCATGCCAAGCGTAACCGTTATGGCATTTATCGCTCATGAGATTGGGGGAGACTTTTGTCCAGTAGTGCGTCCTTCGGATGATATGGTGGTGGTGGTCCCAAATTGGGCTTACTGCGAGTATATAACTTCAAAAGGTGACACAATTGTAATAAATTGTATAGTCGTTAGGTAGTTAATTATTAAGAACGACCTCATATTTCGTCTTTCTTAAATTCATATTTAATTAAGAATTGGAGTATTTTTAATAGAAATTGTCGTAAAATCGTAGGTGTAAATTTCATCTCATGATTGTATTGGAAATCTCAGTTTATTTTTTGTTTTTAAAGACTTTTAACTATCGGTAATGGTACAGTAGACGTCAAATATATGCATGTATTTTCCGCCTTATTACATAACAATGACCTGCAAGTCATGATACTGCGATCGCCAACCCGCATGCCAAGCGTGGCGATTGTGGCATTTACCCCCCATGTAATTGGGGGAGGCCTATGTCCAGCAGTGGACGTCCTAGGGCTGATATGGTGGTGGTGGTGGTGGACCTGCAAGTCTGAAGGCACACCTTTATGATTCACTTTTTTTTGATAAACGTCAGATAAGTAAAATGAGCCGTTTGAGTTAGCAAAGAACTAAAACGTTCAACGTTCTGTGAAGCTTTATTTATGAATAATGCCACAATTATATACTAGAACATCTAAGACATACATTGTATAAAAAAAATCTAAAATTAAAAACAAATGTACATCAGCGTAAAAGAAATAAACACACGGGAGATACTGTACCGTTCCAAAACGTGTCCAAGGTAAATTAAAGCCCTGCCAGAGTCTTTAAGAGCCTCGCCATGTTGTGGATTACGTTCTCCACGGTCTACGGTCTACTACTACTTCTCACAGTTCTACGGTCCAAATAGGCACAGGTCATGTTTCAATTATTTTTTAACGGTGAATTTTTGTAGGTACGGGAATATGACAGATCAACCTAACGTTCAATTGAAACGTTAGGACTCACAGTGCTGCCTCTGAAATATCACAGCTGTCTCAGGTTTAATTAGTAATTAAATGGGATCGCCGGAGCTGTGATAGCGTGGGATAACGCAGGCTATGGGTAAATAACCCGATATTCAGACTTTATCATTCAGAATTTACCAACGAAATTTGGTAATGGAATAACAGGAGTAAGGGACACAAGATAAATAAATACGTGAATTTCCTGTAAAAAATAAAATAAAGAGCCTTTTATTATTCCGTACAATGTAACGTATAAAATAATAATGATTATGAAAGAAACAATAATCTTCGGGTAAAGGCCTCCTCCCGATTTAACCACTTCTGATTTGTCTTCCGCTTTATTATAACCTTATTTGTAACCATTACTTCCTCTTATCCACCTGTCTTTAGGCCTTCTTCTACATTTAGTTCCTGTAGTGTTACATGAAGTGGTTGCTTTCGTCCACTTTTCTGCTAATAATCTTTTAATATCACTCCTGAACCAATTCTGAAGTCCACGCAGACAAATCGGGCAGAAAGCTACTAAAATTACGCAACCTTTTTTGACGAAGCGTTTCTCTGACAATTCGAGACGGGAAACGCAACATTTCCATGGGACACCGATTTTCCGGGCCTAATTTACAAATGGGTTGCGCATTAACCTACTTTAGGAACCCAGCGATCAGCGATTGACATGTTTATTGACGTGTTGATGAATTACGAGTTAAATTACGTGTAATAGTTGAAGTTTCAATACGAAATAGTTTTAGAACCTTTTGTTTTACAAGATTTGCATTTTTAGGGTTCCGAAGAGAAAGAAACCCTTTCCTGAGAAAGCCCTGGAGAGCGTTCGTAACCCAGCGGCGCCCGCGTACCGGAGAGCGTTCGTGGCGCAGCGGCGCCCGCGTGCCGCGTGCGGTACGCGAGGTTAAGCAATGTCGGGCGAGGTCAGTCCTTGGATGGGTGACCGCTTTGAGTGGTTACTCAGTCGTTAAGCCAAGTTAGAGGCCTCCGGGCGGCTTGAGAACTTCGAACAGTCAAGTTGCCCACTCACTTGACAAACCTAATCCCAATAAGGTCTAGTTTCTCCCTCGGGTTGGAAGGTTAGATGGCAGTCGCTTCCGTAAAAACTAGTGCCTACGCCAATCCTTGGAATTAGGTAGCGGACCCCGGGCATCCTTCAGGATGCAACTGTACTGGGAATAACGCTAGGAGGATGATGATGAAGAGAAAGAAACCCTTATAGTTTCGTATGCCCGTCCGTCTGTCCGCGGCATAGCCCAGTAACTGGTACAACTAGAAAGATGTAATTTGGCATAAGTATACATGGGAATAACGCCAACAAAACTCTAGCATAAAATCTTTAAAAAAATTACGTACGCACATTGAAGAGTGAAGATTCAATTTTGTTAAGCTCGTTCAAACGTAATTGTTTCGTTTACGATTTTTTTATTCAACAATCTGTATAAGTGATGTTCACGTGATATTAAACTTTAAAGTGCAAATTTAAAGTCCTAGCTAAACGGTGGCTAACTGCGTATGTGAAAAAAAACATGATAGTAAGTAAGTAGTATATTATACAAATTGAAATTTAAAGGAAAACTATCACAGCTAGGTTTTTATATATTGTTAGTTGAGTGAAACTATTGCAGAGATAGGCGATCTTAGAGCCATTAACAATGCAACAATTTCATATAATTACCCAAAAACGTTATAAATAAAAGTGTTAATGTTAAAGTAACTGTGTCTTCGCTAGAGTGACCACAAATTCTGACAAACAATGGACTCGCGAGTTGTCAATTGTCGACAATCGTTAGCGATAACGATGTTGTCGCTCGTTATGTCGCTGTTATTGCTTATTGGTTTCGTTATGGCGAGAAACATGCAAGTTGTGCTTGTGTATGTGTCATTAAAATACGGGGTCATGAGTTGAACAATATTTATGGTTCTTATTGCTTAGGGGGAGGAAAAAATGGAAATTATTAGATACATTAACCTATTTGGGCTGAAAAGTTACGTTGAAGTGAAAATACTCGTACTAGTAAACAGGATAAAACAACGACAATATGGCAATCTTTCCTATAATGGAAACATGAAGACTTTTTTAATTATGGATCTCAGTTTAAATAAAGCGGCCAATAAGTTAACGACAAAATGTATCCCAGAAGTGAATAATAAATGTAAACATTTTAGGAAGTAAAATTCATTTAAAGATACAATAACGACAACATCACAATCTTTTCCAAAACGTAGTGATACCTAAATACTAATATTTTTGTTTAATATAAAATAAATGAGCATTTACGCGTATTAGTGATTTTTAATATTTATATATAAATTAATTACAAATTAGCGTTCTTGACTTATCTTGAATACCTTAAATTATTTCACTCCAATAAAAATCTTACAAACATCAAATATTTTGAAATAATAACGAGTTTGAATGAAACCTTCAAGGCATTTAAACTTAATGAAACCATAAAATTGTAAACCGGCTCTCAAATTATTTTCCAGAACCATAAACACATAATCCTATTAAGCGTGGTCACCTTGCATTCCTATTTGTCAGTATTCACTTAATTACCATCTTTGAATACTCACAACCTCCTCAAACAAATAAACATCTTATCCTTTAAAAGTAAGGTAGAAATTTCATTGACTTCTTAAATAACTCGGTACATTTAAAATTTCTTTCAATTATTTAGAAATTGAGCGTGCTACTTCAAACTGCACCCTATTTCGTAGGCAGATATTCTATTTTCTTAGATAACCATTTTCTTCAACACAATTCTTTCTATATATTAAAGTGTTGATCTAATTTGATTTTTACCGAGTAGAAAATTAAGTATATTTTTGTATAACACGATAAGTTTAATCGATAGGGTAACCATGCGTTTGTAAATTGTCGTCGTAAACAGGTTTATAAACATTTGATAGTGGGTTTATGAAGTGACTTGAAAGACGCCGAAATGTGTTAATTAACCACTGTTAATTTGTTTAATCCGGTTCTCTGACATGAAGTTAAGCGGTAGTTTTTGTGTAGATTAGTGGATTAAGATATAGAGTTATGACTTATGTATAAATCCATTTGGAAAAATGTTTACTTGTAGCAGTGTTAGTAGTAATGGCAAGTTTATTTTTATTTACACATCTGTTGCTGGTTTTACATAAACAATACAAGGAAAAAATTAAAGGATCTAAAAATAGTAATAATATGAAAATTTATCAAGTGTGAAAATTGTAAACACAGTAGAAATAGCCATATGCCAAATACTATGTAGGCTTCAAAAAAGCCAAAAGGTAATAATAGAGTTTCACTTTAGCATTTAAATTATTGTTAAACCAAATCAAATAAATTTCACAAGCTATAGACTAGATAGAACGTTCATAAACTACCTCTATACAAATTCCTCAGATCTAACGACATTTTGAGGATGGGACGCAAATCGGGGATAAATCTACTTCCTCACACAAAATGAACTACTTTCGTACAAATGTTATTGAACTTACGGCATTTTGAAAACAGGATAGAAATCGGGAAGTTAAAGTCGTTTGCGGGATACGCACCGACGGGAACTTTGCCTTTATCCCGGATGATGGAAATTGTTTAATTCGAATTACGGAATAAGTGTAGCGCCAGCCACTTATAGGGGCCCGTTTAAGGGACCTTTTGGTACTTTTTGTACCAATGGAGGCAAATCGGCCTGATTTTAAACCGCCGCTGTACAGTAATGCTCTTATTCATGAAATTTGTTGTAACTTAGCCTAGTTATTAAGCCGTTATAATTAGCGTTTTTTTTTTTTGCGAAATTATAAAAAAAATATTTTACGTTTTACCTAACAAATGGTTTTATAAATAACGGCGTAAGACACAGACCGCATACTTGACATCTTCGACAGTATAAATACATAGTAGTAAAGATAAAGATGAACCACAGGGCGTCAATTATTAAAATACTCGTAAGGGGGGCAGGAAGTTTATCCTATAGGTAACGATAATGAGGCACCGGGTGGTAAATTAATTTAAATTAAATTAATCCAATAAATATATGAAGTAATTTTGCATTGCCAAATTTTTTTATTACCATATATTTAACCAGTTCTCAGATGTTCGCTGTCAGATCGATTTGCCACTTGTTTGACCATGGCTAAAAAACAATTAAAACTGCCTTGTGTGCCCATTCGTTCGTAAGTACGTGCCAGATTTTTAACAATCATAAAATATGAATAACTGTGGAATTTTTAATTTCACATGAAAATAACATGGCTACCGACATATCCCTTTCATTTGACCCCAAAAAGTATCTTTTGTTTGGAAAACCTAAATTAAATTTAATATCGTTCGTTTACTTTTAATTTAAAAATTGTGAACAAAAGCTTTTATTTAACTTCCACAAAGGGATTTGAAATTTATTAGGTTTGTTTTATTCCGTTATGTAAGAGTAGAAGGCAAAAATTTCACTTTTCTCCCTAGAGTTTCGGCCGGGGCAAAAATGAGGTTTTGTCCGTAATTTCATATTAAATGTATGTCATACTACTTTTACTAAGAAGCACATTGATGTCGAAAGAATGTTATACTTTGTACTTAATAAAGAAAGATAGGTACTTTGCACTCAATAAAGTACCGGTCAATGAATAATATATTACGAGTATATCACTTTTAGTTCTGAAAAATAGTGAGTATTTTCATAAATACCTATTATGTGACCTTACGAGTATTTACTTGCCCTGTTTTAAAAGGTGTCTAAGTTTTCATTATTATCTGTCCGCCGGTCACAGACAGTTTTTTTCACCCTAACTGATCCGTTGTACCCTACCTTCGAGTCTTAGCAAGCAACTATACTGTACTAAGCGTACGGTACTGTTTCACAGGACATTCCTCCCTCGGACGCTTCGGTTGTGGAATGAGCTCTCTGCCGAAGTTTTCCCGCGGGTCTAAAGTATGAGGTTCTTCAAGAAAGGAGTGTAGGCAGTTTTAAAGGGTCGGCAACGCGCATGTGACACCTCTGGAGTTGCAGGCGTCCATAGGCTGCGGTGACCGCTTACGTTCAGGCGGGCTGTATGCTTGTTTACCACCGACGTGGTTTTTATACCAATAAAAAATACCCAATAATTGACGTACCAATTGTCAGGCACTATTCTTATGACTTTAGATAAGCCAAGAATGGAGTGACATTACCTTATCACAAAACCAGCCGAGTGCGAGTCGGACTCGCGCATAAAGGGTTCCGCACTATTATCTATACAACATTAGACACTTTATTATAACCTTTTTTAAATTAATTTAAATATTTTTTTTATCAGCTATAAGAACGTCAAATAATATCAAGTAGAATTTTGCTCAAGTGCGAATCGTATTTTAGTTTTTCCATTCATTTTGAGACCAAGCGCCTGATGAAGACAACGAGCAACTTTTTTTTGTATGGCAGCTCCCTAGAAATATATATTTTACTTTATTTTTAGTATTTGTTGTTATAGCCGCAACAGAAATACATCATCTGTGAAAATTTCAAGTGTATAACTACATAACTAGTATGGTTCATGAGATACAGCCTGGTCACAGACGGACAGACAGACCGATACACAGACGGACGGACAGCGGAGTGTTAGTAATAGGGTCCCGTTTTACCGTTTGGGTACGGAACCCTAAAAGGTATAAAAAGACATTGCTCTGGACCTTTCCAGGTATAATTATCCCTTTCCAAACGAAACGGGACAATAACGCCTTTGAGCGGGATTCATTAGGAAATTTCTGGAAAAGATTCGGGTCTTGGTCCGTTAATTAAAGGGGCAGCAGCGTTAAAAACGATTGTTAACGTTTTTGGGTCATTGAGTTTGGAATTTTCATGAAACGTGATTATGAAATATAGTTATTGATGTGCGCTGTTTTTTTCTTATTCAGTAAGTATTCGTACTGCAATATAAGTTACTATTTATAATTCGCTCACAGCTTTACGTAAGTAAATTAATTTCCTAATCTTCTATCCGCCATACATAATTCCACCTGTCAAATTCGAAGATAATATGTCCTTTTCCGGGACTCAAATTACCCCATAATCATCAAACACCATGTTCAAACTGTATACACGATTATCAACCATCATAATATCAGCCGAAAGACGTCCACTGCTGGAAAATGGCCTTCCCCAATGATCTCCACAAACTCCTAGGTTGTCAACCTAGGGCCCGTTTTTTGCTGTGCTTTCCATAGGGGGAAATGTCGTAATCATCACGCTTGGCATGCGCGTTGGCGATCGCCAGTATGCCACAGCTTTATTTATGATCGCGCGTTTCAGGAAATCTACCGATCGCTAGAACGCCATCTTCCGTTTTCCTTTAACAGATATGACTTGACCTGCTCGGTGTATTTTCAAAACATCAACCCAAATGAACCTTATTCTGGTAAAGATAAGGTTATATTTCCAATAGTACAAGTGGAAATTTCGCATTTGAAAGTCAACAGCCGTTCTTAAAAATATATCCTTTGAAGATGGCGTAACAGTAACGCTCCGCCGGCTTTGCCGTGACACACTAAGATTGTCATGTCATGACACGTGACACGTGTCGGTGCACGCAACGTCAACGCATGATATGACGGCTGGACAGGAATTGTGAAAATATTTTTTAACCGACTTCAAAACAAGGAGGTTCACAATTCGCCGGTTGTTTTTTTTAGATATAGGGTCTAACGACCTAGCCCAAAGACATGTGAAACGAGAAAGGTAGCACATCGAAATGCCATCTCGCTATTTGGAGCCCAACTTGGGAAGTACATCCGCCGTACAGAAGACCGGAGCTATGAGAACACTATTACTTTAAATAAAGAATTAAGGATGATCCACAGTAGACCGTTCCGAGCCCGGGCCGGCCCGTTTTCTATGACTGCAAACGCAACGGCCGGCGTATTTCTCTAGAAGAAAACGGGCCGGCCCGGACACGGAACGG
Source organism: Notocelia uddmanniana (assembly GCA_905163555.1). Lineage (NCBI taxonomy): Eukaryota > Metazoa > Arthropoda > Insecta > Lepidoptera > Tortricidae > Notocelia > Notocelia uddmanniana. The sequence goes on from LR991066.1 coordinate 22,951,143, forward strand.
CCTATTGTGAGAATCATCCTTTAATGTTAAAACTCACATGTAAAATCACTATTTGCGACATGTTTCGCACTACAATTGGAGTCCTGCATCAGATTGAGTGTTGACACGGTTGCCGCCCGCGCCGTACTGCGCTGTGCTGCGTATTTCTTACTTTAAGAGGGCGCAGTACGCTCGGTTCTCCATACAAACGTATTTACGCTCTCATTTTAAAACGCCATGCTAGAATAACATGAAACTTTGTATACACAGTGGGATCCGGCATATGTAGGTCGAATTTTTTTTTTCTTTTACAATTTATAGCAACAGAAACTTATTTCCGACCTAAATATGCCGGATCCCATTGTGTATACAAAGTTTCATGTTATTCTAGCATGGCGTTTTAAAATGAGAGCGTAAATACGTTTTTATGGAGAACCGTAGTAAATAAGGTCATCGGAACCCCCAAGGATGCACTGCGTTGAGAATGAGGGATCTGAATTCGTATTATGCTGTCAACACAACGAAACCTCATAAAACGCCATAGGCTACGATGTCTGCTTGCCATCAGTCAGATCATAATTATAGTTGTTGCCACTCTAATGATATTAAGGCGACTCCCCGGCGGGAGCGATATGTCATACATAGGTATTTTGCTCTTTGACGTCAACTTACTGATGTGAGATTTCCTCACTTGATGAAATACTGTCAGTATTGTTTTGACGGCCTGTTTAGCCTAGTTGGTAGTGACACTGCCTCCGAAGCTAGAGGTCCCGGGTTCGTATCCCGGCCAGGGTATTATTTGTGCATTTAGCACGGATTTTGTTCTTGGGTCTTGGATGTTGTCTATGTATTTAAGTATGTATTTATCTATGTAAGTATATATATCGTTGTCTAGTACCCATAGTACAAGCTTTGCTTAGTTTGGGACTAGGTCGATTTGTGTAAGATTGTTACCCAATATTTATTTATTTATTTTATATTACGTCTGCGCAGTAGTAAATACCGTGCGCAGAAAAGTTGCAGTACTGCATTAGTATCGGTTGATACTGACAGCTGTCAGTTTTCTCATATCTTACCGCCTCCGCATCGACAAATCAGGAAGGTGCCTTAGCTGTCGGGGCTCCCGCGGTATTGTAGCACGTCAGGGGTGCTACCGCGAACTTCGAAAATCGAACTTCGTATCGTACCGTCCCTTTCCGTCATATAGTGTATAACACGTGAGCGAAAGGGACGGCACGACACGAAGTTCGATTTTCGAAGTTCGCGGTAGCACAGCTGGTATGTTCTGCGAGGAACGCACGGACGGATTCTGTGCGATAATACGCAAGCGCGTGGCCTCCCTGATGCGCCGCATACGTGACAGTCCCAGTCCCAACAGCCTGCTTAAAGCTTACCGAAAATGTCTGCTGCCCACTATTGAGACACTGGAACTCCATTCATATGGAGTCCAGACAGCAGGTTTTCCGCTTAAAGTTAAATGATAATTACATTAAATTGTAGTAGGTAACGTAAATTTAATGTTTTAATTAGCCTAGTTGGTAGTGACACTACCTCCAGAGCTAGAGGTCCCGGGTTCGAATCCCGGCCAGGGCATTATTTGTGCATTTAGCACGGATTTTGTTCTTGGGTTTTGGATGTTCTCTATGTATTTATCTATATAAGTATGTATATCGTCGCCTAGTACCCATAGTACAAGCTTTGCTTAGTTTGGGACTTAGTCGATTTGTGTAAAATTGTCCCCAATATTTATTTATTTATTATTTATTTAATTAAAAATACTATTTTGTTTTATTAATTTATTTGTAATTGATGCTGGTTTTGTGTAATGTGATATGTGCTTAGCCTGAAATAAAGTTTTTTTTTTAAATTAGACAATAACTTCACGAAACAAATCACTCTGCGACAAACATTCTCAAATAAACGTTTGACCCACTTCTCTATAACTTCGTACGAAAACACCCATCTTCATATAACTTCGTTTGAAAGGGCTAAATTCCATTTCTTTCCGTATTCCAGTGTCAATAACGAAGTTATTTTTCAATAAAACACAATCGAAATTTCATAGGGGGGTTTCCTTTCGCGAACTAGATGTCGGAATTGATATGTAACGAGAAATAAAATATCCCTTTAGCGTCAAATCGAGCAAGCTATGAGATGCAGTCTTTTTGAAGCTAGTATTGTACGGAATAAAGTAGTGGTTCTGTGGGCTGCTTGGCTGTAGACCTGGCAAGTTCGTGGAAATTTCGTAAACCTGACTCGAAAAACATAGCGTGGACTAAAAGATCGCCGTCACTCTAGCTAGAATGGCTAAGATCAAAAGATGGCAATGGTAGTCGCTGACGTCCATTAGGGCATGGCAATTAAAGAAGAGAAGAAACGAAAAAAAAATGTAAATATCAAACCTGCTTACGATAAATTTTATGAGGATTGGTTGAAAAATGCGACCTGTAGAGTATTCTGTTTCGGACGTACAAAGGCATTCTCTTTGAGTTTTTTTTTTTGTTATCACTTATCAGTGTCTATAAAGAAATATTTTGTTACTGACACTATCAAAAACGACTTTATTGACATTGACAAAGAAAGAGCTTTTGCTTGGAAATGACCCGTATAACAAATTAACCATTTATAAACACAATACATCCATTCATTAGACTTTCATAATATGTACCTAAACATGCACCAAAAATTAATCATTTAAGGCCGAGCCAAGCCGAATGCGCGCGCGTGTGCGTGGCATGCGCGTGTGCGTGGCGTGCGCGTGTGCGTGGCGTGCGCGTGTGCGTGGCGTGCGCGTGTGCGTGGCGTGCGCGTGTGCGTGGCGTGCGCGTGTGCGTGGCGAGCGCGTGTGCGTGGTGTGCGCGTTGTTTCGTACTTTGAGTTTGACTTTGTTGGTCCTAAAACTACTGAAAACGCCGCAAACTAATTGTAACATTGACTCACACGGCGTGAAATAATCGTGTAAATAATCAGAGAACCCTTTTTTTGTCCTACGGCGGTGGCAAACAAGCATACGTTCTACTTGACAGTAATCAGACACCGTATTCAATAGACGTTTGCGACTCCAGCATAATCATAAACGCGCTCCCGGCGGCTTTTTATTTAGAACCCACTTTTTGAGCTTCGGAGAGGTACTTAGTTATTTCTGTCGCATTTATATCATATTTGTATTGTGAAAAGTGTACGGAACCACTATTCGTGTGTAGTAGAGTGCTGATATTACATAATTTAACCTACCACATCTTCGTTTCTGGTATCGACGTGTCAGAGCGAACACAATTCTTTGTGTAGCAAACACGTCAGCCGAATGCAAATCAAATAACACTCGGGTCCCAGCGTGTTTCCCTGTGGGACTCCTATTAAAGGTTTCATGGAATATCAACTTTGAAAGCATTTAAATAAGGTTCAAATTACAAGGGAATGAAAATGTTAATTGAGTCATTTTCTTCATGAAATACGAAATAGACTCACAGCCTACATATATTTACTAACATTCTGATATGCATACCAGTATACATACGAACGTTTTAATCAAAGCGATGTGGACTTTTGCCTGATTCATACATTTTAATGTATGGTAATAGTTTTGCTAAGTAGAGTATTGGCAGGTGGACCAAAACTTTGTCAGATTGGTGGATAATTCTGGGTAAAAGGAGCGTTGGTGTCCAACTAGCTCGAGGGATTGACGATATTACGAAAATCACAGGTCACTCCTAGATAACTAGCTCAGGACCGGGAAGAGTGGCATACTTAGGAAGGCCTACGCTCAATATTGGTCGATTACGAGCTGTAAATGATGATGATGATGATTACGATAGTGATTGTGATGGTGTGAATAGTTTTAATCCCAGATTCAGATAGTATATATGATACTCTTTAACATGAAAATCATCTCTAAGGTATCAAATATGTGAAGGGTAGAATTTTGTATACATACATAGATAAAAGCATATCATTTGACAAACATACAATTTATACACTTACAAATTTAGTGGTCTTGGCGCTAAATACATTTTTATACCTTGTTGGCGTCGAGACCCTTGGTCCGTGGGGCCCTAGCGCACTAAGCCTCTTTAAAGACATCTCGAAGAGGCTTAATGACGTTACTGGCGACCGTTACTGATGTTACTAGCTGGCGGTTTCCTCAGTCAAATAATCAGTTTGGAGATTCAGCGAGGAAACCTCGCCAGCATCTTCGGCACAATGCCGCAGGGGCCATTTTTAGATTTAGTTTAGTTTTAGTGTAACTTTATTTTAGTTTAGTTTTTAGGTTTAGTTTTACTATAAGTCTTTTTAGTCAAATTTTATTCTTACAAAAAGTCATTGACATCGTCTAAAGACTTTAATTATATTTGCTTATGAGACACTTATGGTTGCTTACGGTACGGTTTCAGAGGAATTTCCTCCCTCGGACGCTCCGAATCCGAGGTTTTCCCCAGGGACTACAGTATGGGGTCCTTCATCAAGAAAGGTGTGTACGCATTTTCAAAGGGTCGGTTACGCGCGTGTGACATCCTTGGAGTCTTTAGGCTGCGATGACTGCTTACTATCAGGCGAGCCGCACGCTTGCTTGCCGCCGAGGTGGTATTAAAAAAAAACACTAAAATTCTGTACAATAATGTTACCTACCGTTTAACACAACACAAACTTGGCAAAACTGAAAATCAACGATAAAACAATCTTTGCCCCAGTTTTATCCAAAGTTCGCGAAGCTTACATACATGCCGAGCTTATCGCAAATGAAGCTCAAGTTGGCCCGGACAAATTCCCCGCGCCTCTAATCTTGCATAACTTTGCTCGCCCTGTCAACAGCAACTTTGCCCACAGTGGAAGTTCCTGGCCAGTATATTGACTCCATATTTTCTATAATCTCCATATCGACATACAATTAACACTAACAGTCAAACGTCACGTGCTAATCGGCATTACATTTAATAATAGCTTTACATGCATTATTTAATATGAGGTGCAGAGAAATTATTATTATAAGTACCTACATTCAATTGATATTAACCCGGATGAAACCGGTTTCCTCACGATGTTTTCCTCTACCTAAAAGATACCGGTGAATTACAGTCAGCATGAAAAGTAGGGACGCATTTCAAAAGTATACAATTCTTTATTATAAAGGAATAAGAGTGTTGACCCCTTCATATGCGTAGCTACTTTTGATGTAGACTGTATCTAATGATATTTGGTACATATTTTTTTAAACCCAGTGGTTGATTCGCATGCCTTTACCATTCGGTTACAGTTCGTCCTTACCAAGTTAAGGTCCGGCTACACTAATGCTAAAAATACGGCGATGAAACAGAATCGCGGTGACGAGAGGGAGGAACTTATGAGTAAAAAAGTTCACGCATGAGACGCGTCCATGCGTTTACTGTGCGTCAATGCGTTTGAAGCAGCGATGTGGCCAGACCTTTATCTATCAGGTTATTGTACTGCTTTATGCTTAGACTATAATTTCCACGTAACTTTCATGCCGGGAGCAAAGAAAGTGCTGTGAAAAGGTCGCAGAGTGCCATCCGGGCTAGAGAACTTTGGCGTCACGGCATAATCACTAAATTGCCGTGCACTACTTGACATTTCTGCTCAATTCTTTGCTCAATTGCAAATTGAAGAGGAAATGAGTACCTATCACCGGTTGTTAGATTGTCAGATTTCCGGCGGTTCTCCTCTACAGGTAGCATTTCTCAACCGATTCTCGTGAAATTTTGAGAGCAAGTTATATAATTATAGAGAACCTGCGACACCGTCCGCGTACAACTCGTTATATTATAGAAATAATTGCTATTAAATTGATGTAGGCGCATGCTTAAGTATCGCTCGCCCATACAAACTTCTACGCCCCTTCCCACCCCCTTTCCACAGATTTACTTTCGCATTTATAATATTAAGTATATAAGGTTTACTGTTAAGAGGGCGCAGTACGCTCGGTTATCGTATTTACACTCTCATTTTAAAACGCCATGCTAGAATAACATGAAACTTTGTATACACAATGGAATCCGGCATACCTAGGTCGAAAATTAGTTTCTGTTGCTTGAAATTATAATGGACAAAAATTCCGCGATTATTAAGGTTTTCATACGAGCCGTAAAAAACTCAATAAACCTCTGTATTTTTTTTCTTTTAAAATTTCTAGCAACAGTAACTAATTTTCGACCTAGATATGCCGGATCCCATTGTGTATACAAAGTTTCATGTTATTCTAGCATGGCGTTTTAAAATGAGAGCGTAAATACGTTTGTATGGAGAACCGAGCGTACTGCGCCCTCTTAAGAACGGGGTTTTTACCGTGTACAATACTTTTTGTTACCCCGTTCAGTAATTCTAAAGTCAATGACCATGTTAGCTTGAAATCTTATAATTATATAGAACTTTGCTAATTATGTATATGAATTGCCAAATCTGCGGCGAGTCTATAGGTACCCTCAGCGAGTGCGCTTGGCAATATGGCTCTTTGTTCCGCATGCGTCCGACGCGGTGGTGTGATATCGTTCGCTACAAACCACTGTGTGTGAACGGCATCGTAGATCGTCCAGTCCTGGGTATTGTAGTCAAAGCTGATAAGAACACCTAACAGTCCAGTCGTCATGTTTTTTTTAAACGCGGGTATTCCTCGCCACTGATTACACAGACAGCCATTGGACAGGGACACAAGTGAAACAGCCGATAGCTAACAATGCACTGTTCACGTATGGGTGATTGTTAGCTATCATTCGTCGGCCTGTTTAGCCTAGTTGATAGTGTCACTGCCTCCGAAGCTAAAGGTCCCGGGTTCGAATCCCGGTATGGGCATTTGTTTCTATGGTGAGCAGAGACATTTGTTCCGGAGACTTTTTTTATGTATCTAAGTAGGTATATAATATCTATTAAATATATCGTCGTCTATTACCCATATCACAGAGCCTTATTGAGCTTACTGGACTAATACACAAAAATAATTTTTCAATTCGAACCAGTAGTTCCTGAGATTATCGCGTTCAAACAAACAAACTCTTCAGCTTTATAATATTAGTATATTATAAAGCATTGTTACTAAACTAGGGTACGAGTATACTAACTAACATCCATACGTCTCTCTAGCACTCTTTTCCATTCGGTCATCAGTCGCGTTATCCGTTAGCCCTGTCAGAAACACATCACATTACACTGCGGTGATGCTGCGAGCACGGAGTTGAGGAGAGCAGTGGCGCGAGGAATGGGCGAGTGTCGGTACAGGTTCGTGCGTTAGGCAGTGGTTGCTAAAAGAGGCACTCTAAAAGCCGAGACACACTGAATGCGTGCGCAGCACGTGCGCGTGCGCGTGTGCGTGGCGTGCGCGTTGTATCGTATGAAATGTCATAGTAGATGACACACCGCTTGCGTGCACGCCACGCACGCGGTGCAGGTGTGTCATCTACTATGATATTTCATACGCGCACGCCACGCACACGCGCACGTGCTGCGCACGCATTCGGTGTGTCTCGGCCTTAAGTCACTTGTAGCGATAATCGTTCGGCACATTGAAGTTAAGAATTTTTTTCCACAAGATTTACATTGTCAACTTTATTTCTTAGAACATTTAAGATAAAAGCACTATGAAAGCTGCTAGAGATCCCATATTCTTGTCACTGTGACAAGGTACGAAGTGGGCCAAAAATCAAATTCCTTGATTGTACTTCGCCGGGTTGGGCGTCAAATATGACCGAGATGATGTTCCACTGTGCCCTACCTCTTTCCTATATGTAGGTTCCTACTCAAATATACGTACGCGACAGTATTTTTAGCCCGTCGTGCGCTATAAAGCTCGCTGGTATGTCAATTTGTACGAATCCCTCGCTGACATTGCAACTCTACCTAGGTAAATGTTTGTATGGAAACACACGGGGTGGAATTGCGTGTGTAACTGACGCCTAGTTTTTTGAGATTAATGCCGTGTTGCACCAACTAACTATTGTAAACAGATGGTTTAGTGAAACCAACCCTTAGTCATGTAAAAAAAATCTCAATTGCTAAACTTTTAATAAATGATATTTATTTCGTACAAGCAAGGCATGCACAATTTCAATTAATTTCACTAAAATTGATGATCACATAATTTAGACAAAAACAATTTAGTGTTCACAGTACAATAATGAATAACAATTTTTTTTTTTTATTAAAAATGGGATTGCTCTTGGCCAGCATCTAGCCAGGGGGCAAAGATGAGGCCGACGATGAAGCGAGCTCACCCAGAAGATGCCTATTCACTCGTGCCTTAAAAAGGTCTAGGTTATATGAACTCGGAAATACAGACGCGGGCAGAGAATTCCAAACCTTAGAAGTGCGCATTATAAAAGAAGATGCAAAGCGCTTGGTTCGAATTAGAGGAATTTCGACCAGGTAAGGATGGTAGCCAGCCGTACGTCTGGATGTCCGATGGAAGAAGGGGGAAGGCGGTATGAGCTCATGGAGCTCCTGAGCACACTCACCGAAGTACAGTTTGTAGAAGACGCACAGACATGCTACTTTGCGTCGATTGTCGACAATTTGATTGTTTTGGTGATTTTCATGTCACAGCTACAACTCTTGGAAATTATCCTAAATAAAGTCTGTATTTATGTCTGTCGCAATCCATTAATCCTAACAATTAAATTTCTACAAATAAATAATAATAATAATAAAATAGAACCGTTTTTCCCCCGAAGGGTATAAAACGGATATTTAGGTTTCAGCCGGAGCTTGAACCACCCTTTAAGGGCCTTGCCGGCTAAAATGTACTGAAGCCACAAGCCACCGCGCGCCGCTATGGAGGGGGTAGACAGAGACAGATATAGTGACGTCTTCGGTGTGTACTCTTCTAGCACATGAAGATTCACGGGTATGACGTAGATATAGGTATGAATATAGGAAGGCTATTCTCACAGTGGTTCAAGCGAAGGCTCGAACAACTAAATAGCAATTGAATCATATTATTAAATTTGATGTCATATCTAAAACATTGATATACTCATATTACTCATTAAGTAGGAATTGCGACAATCGCAGCGTGCCTACATAAAGTACATTCCCGTATGTCGCCCTTCTAAAAGGCCCCAGTCGCCGCGACCCGAGGATCGTTAGACGCCTGAATAAGTAATAAAGGTGCGTTCAAAGAACCAGGTAACTAAGCGTCTTCGATCAATTTGTAGCTTTGGCGTCGAGTGTGCTTCAGCTCTTGTTTTGTATTTGTCCTTTTTACAGGCTTTTTTGTGTGACGGAATATATTACGAGTTGGATTCAATATAGTTTTGGGTAATCAAAATGCGTGAATACGTACAATGTGAGAATACTTCAGAATAAAAAATAAAATAAAATAAAATAAAAATAGCCTTTATTTCTACTATTTGCTTACGAGTACATAATGTTGAACAAAATTTAATTCTTAATAGTAGTCGCCTGCGAGGCGTAGGCCTCCCCCATGCTCTTCCAAAGTTGTCTGTCGCGAGCCTTACGCATCCAATCGATGCCCGTTATTTCAGTGAAGACATCCTTCCATCTCTTCCTTGGATGTCCTCGCTTTCTCTTCCCTTGGTACGGATACCATTCCACTAAACGCTTCGTCCACCTGTTCTCCATACGACATATGTGTCCTGCCCATTGCCATTTTAATTTTCTCATTTTGGTTGTAACGTCTATTACTTTCGTAGTTTTCCTTATTTTATAGTTGTTTTCCCTGTCCGCTAGCTTCAACCCGAGCATACTCCTTTCCATCTTGCGTTGACAAACAGCGATTCTTTCTTCATCTTTCTTCCTTAAAGACCATGTCTGGCACCCATATGTCAAGCATGGAAGTATAGTCGTGTCGTGTAGTTTTTTCTTTATATTGATATGGACAGAGCCGTTCTTCATGATCTCCTTTAATCCCCAGTACTTCTTCCAAGATGTGGATATTCTTCTTTGAATTTCTTTTTCCGTATTGTCCTCGAACGACACTGTTTGGCCAAGATATATATATTCTTCCACGTACTCTATTTTTTCGTTGTCTATGACAATAACTACAGGATCTCCGTTAGTCAGGATCTTTGTCTTTGATTTGTTCATTGACAGCCCTACTCTTTTGCTCGCCAATGCTAACTCATTTACCATGATTTCCAAGTAACGGATCTATTCGGAACGAGAATTTGAATTGAAATAAAAATAACTATGTCAATATCAATAGGCTTGTTTATACTCCCTCTTGGATAAGCTGTGTGGTTACAAGTTAGCCTATTGGCTATGTGCTTGTCAAACGTCAAAGGTCCCGGGACAATGTCAAAACTCAGAGATATCAAATAATGACACATGAATATTTTATTTACTTTAGTAAACGAGAAAGACCCCGTATTGGATTTTTTACTGAATTAAATAAGAGAATAAATAAATACATACAAACGAAACGAATCGTAGGAAACCGTTAAGAAACCAATAGAAAACGTGAAAGTAAATTTGACAGTGGTCCCCGGTAAGTACACATTTCTGCCATGGTGTGCTCTACGATCGCCTAGCTTACCCCCACCACCTACTTCGCACATAGCCAATAGCGAAGTGCGTGTGAGCAGGTAGGTAATCCATACTAATATTATAAAGCTGAAGAGTTTGTTTGTTTGAACGCGCTAATCTCAGGAACTACTGGTTCGAATTGAAAAATTCTTTTTGTGTTGGATAGTCCATTTATCGAGGCAGGCTTCAGGCTATGTAACACACATGTTCTTAATACCCATTTATTTATGCCATAGATAGATATTGTTTATAAACTGAAATTTAATAATGTTTTAGATGTTTAATATTTTGCATGCTAAAAATTGCTAAATGTGTGATCATGTATGTGAATTTATTTAACCACATTTAAGAGGGCGCAGTACGCTCGGTCTGGCTCGGTTCTCCATACAAACGTATTTACCCTCTCATTTTAAAACGCCATGCTAGAATAACATGAAAATTTGTATACACAATGGGATCCGACATATTTAGGTCGGACCATAGTTTCTGTTGCTAGAAATTGTAAAAGAAAAAAAATACAGCGGCTTTTTGAGTTTTTTACGGCTTGTATGAAAACCTTAATAATCGCTGTATTTTTTCTCCATTATAATTTCAAGCAACAGAAACTATGATCCGACCTAGATATGCCGCATCCCATTGTGTATACAAAGTTTCATGTTATTCTAGCCTGGCGTTTTAAATTGAGAGCATAAATACGTTTGTATGGAGAACCGAACGTACTGCGCAGTCTTAATGCGAATAAAGAACTATAGCTATAATAACTGCGACCAATAGGAGCGTAGACGCGGACGAAATCGCGGGCAACAGCTAGTGATACATATGTCGCTCGTTCGGAATGTTCTTCTTCAGCCTTAAGCTAGCCAATAATGAGTAAGTCTGTTCCATTTTAGCCCATTTAGTGCATTCTTCTTCTTGTGTGTCCCGTATCACATCCCTCAGCCATTCAGACTATTGTCAAATTGTCTTTTTACATTTCTGCGCCCCGTTCGCTGTCTCCACTTCCATCGGACGTATGGCGAAGACCCGCTCAATTCCAAAATGGTACAGTAACAAGAGGTTAAAACTATAAACATGTCGCACAAGATTAAAGTATAAATGCGAACATATCCCAACAAGGGATCTCTTCTTGCTAACCTTTGGGGAATTGAGTGGAGAGTGGCCCAAATGTGATCGAGAATGAGTGGTTTTTGCTGATTGTTCCTCTGCGGCCTATTTGATAAGTTACGCAATTACTCTACAATTATGTTTACAATAGGTATAAACATTATAAACAACAGCAAAAGTAGATGATCATTTTAATACCTTATCACTTTCACTACTTTGACGCATCCGTTGGGATGCGTCAAAGTAGTGCGACAGTTGTGTCGCAGTATTGTTACGGTTACGTTAATGCGACAAAGTACTAAAATCATCATCATCATCATGTCAGCCGAAAGACGTCCACTGCTGGACATAGGCCTCCCCCAAAGACTTCCACAATGACCGGTCCTGCGCCACCCGCATCCAGCGGACACCCGCGGCCTCCACCGGGTCATCGGTCCACCGCGTGGGGGGCCTGCCCACGCTACGCCTTCCGGTACGTGGTCGCCACTCGAGAACCTTTCCGCCCCAACGGCCATCAGTTCTACGTGCTATGTGCCCCGCCCACTGCCATTTAAGTTTAGCGATTCGGAGGGCTATATCGGTCACTTTGGTTCTGCTGCGGATGGCCTCATTCCTGATGCGATCATGCAGAGAAACTCCTAACATAGCTCTCTCCATTGCTCTTTGGGTGACTTTGAGCCTTCTTATGAGGCCCATAGTAAGCGACCACGTTTCAGTACCATATGTATGTCATCACTGGCAACACACACTGGTCAAAGACTTTCGTCTTGAGACACTGCGGAATATTGGACGAAAAGATGTGCCGTAGCTTCCCGAACGCTGCCCAGCAGAGTCGGATTCGACGATTAACCTCTTTCTCGAAGTTGGACCTACCTAACTGGACAGTCTGTCCTAGGTATATGTAATCGTCTACAACTTCGAGCGTAAAGTGCCCGATTGTTACGGGAGTTGGTGCGACATAGGCATTTGACATGATGTTCATCCTTAGACCAACTCGCTCGGAGGCTTTACTAAGGTCATTGAGCATTGTACTTAAATCTTCCATGGTCTCAGCCAAGACTACTATATCGTCAGCAAACCGAAGGTGAGTGAGGTACTCGCCGTTTATGGTGGTGCCTAGCCTTCTCCAGTCCAGAGTCTTGAAAACATCCTCCAGTGCAGCGGAGAACCGTTTAGGAGAAATAACATCTCCTTGCCTGACTCCCCGCTGCAACGGAATAGGCCTCGAGCTCTGGTCCTGGAGTCGGACTGACATAGTGGCGTTCTCGTACAAACACTTCAGCACTTCGATATAGCGGTAGTCCACTTGGCACCGCTGGAGAGATTGTAGTACAGCCCAAGTTTCAATCGAATCGAAGGCTTTCTCGTAGTCCACGAACGCTAGACAGAGAGGCAGGTTATACTCCTCAGTCCTCTGTATAACCTGACGGAGCGTATGGATGCGGTCTACGGTGCTAAAGCCTCTTCGGAAACCGGCTTGTTCGGGAGGCTGGAAGTCATCTAGCCTGCGTGCGAGACGGTTCGTAATGACTCTTGAAAACAGCTTATAGACATGGCTCAGAAGTGAGATGGGTCGGTAGTTCTTCAGTAAGGAGTTGTCACCCTTTTTGAAGAACAGGACCACCACACCTCTGTTCCATGCCTTTGGAGTTTTCCCTCTAAGTACTAAAATGATCGTCTACATTTGCTGTTGACTACACTTAGTTCTGTTATCCTAACATTATCAGCGATAAAGGGTTTAACCTTCAAATCCACTCGCTAAATGTCAAATTAGCACATGACAGTATAATGACATAACACATTATCATATAATACTAGCATTGACCCCGATAACACGATAATGCTACCCAAAATGACATAATCTCATACATATTACTTGGCAGTTAAGACCTTTTCTAATACAGTACATACTTATAAGTAAGCAATAATGGAGCTATTCCTTACAGAAATAAGGTTCAAATTTGGTATTTAATCTTATTGATACCCGTATTATGGAAATTTATCGCTATTATTAGCAGTCACGACCGCTAATACTCGGTATATATGGCTGTCTCTTGTCAACCAATTGCATTGCACCTAAGTATGAAAAGGTCATAATGCTATTTATACAGGCGGTAAAATACAAATGGGTAAATAATAGTACATTACGATACAAGTGAAGAGAACAGGAAATTCGCAACGAGTTGTGATAAATTGAAACACGACCGAAGGGAGTGTTTTAAATCGACACGAGTTGCGAATTACCTGTTCGCACGTGTATCGTACAACGTTTTACAGTACATATGGCTCTTTAAAGTTTCGACATATGCACGTAATCTGCTGATTACCGCACTCGTGCGGTAAAGTAGCACCATATGTACTGTAATAGTACATTACGATACAAGTGCAGAGAACAGGAAATTCGCAACGAGTGGTGATAAATTGAAACACCACCGAAGGGAGTGTTTTAAATCGACACGAGTTGCGAATTACCTGTTCGCACGTGTATCGTACAACGTTTTACAGTACATATGGCTCTTTAAAGTTTTGACATATGCACGTAATCTGCTGTTTACCGCACTCGTGCGGTAAAGTAGCACCATATGTACTGTAAAGTATTTTTCACTTGTAATGCTCGAAAAGTGTGTCATATTAGACTTATCAGGCGGGGCTTAAGTGTTACATTAAACCCTTAGGGAAAATATTTATACATATTTATGACTTACAAAACATTTTAATTGGACCTATCAAAACAGTTTAGGTACCATATTAAATCAACCAATCATAATACTAACTTCACAAGGGTCTACACTACAGTTCACTGAGCCACTCGAGAGACTCTTGACGCGGTGGCGACAAAGTCCGCCCAACGTATTGTAAACAATCAAGCCAAAGATCACTGCGCATCGCAAACATCAAAGAATATATAAGTAAGCATAAGCAAAGGTTGCTAGGTAGCGAACTCTCAGTTTTAAGATATGGAACCCCCTTCAGGTACGGAACCCTTCTTATTATCTCCAAATTCTTTGAACCTTTTGTCTCCATTAAATAACCAACGGTGGATTTTGTAATCGGCCTTCTTTTATTTTCAATCTTACATCTATTGTTTGAAGGTTGAATTGCGAATGCTGGTTATTTTAAGTTAAGCTTTATTATGAAATGAGCGAGGTATTCAAGTTGGATAAAATAAACATTTGATAAAATGGAATTTGAATTTTTGACAATTTGTTAATTGTAAGAAAAATGTGTCAATTAGCGGGCCCCAAACTCATTTAAGATGCGACAGGAATAACGCTAAAAGAGAGGAATAATAAAACCGCTGTTAAAGAGTTGCTTGGTAGATAAGGGACGTAACCATTGTAGAATAACACCAATCTTACACTGAACTAAACGCCCCGCCAGTTTCCACTTACTTTATTTAAACTCACACATTGTGTAGGTAAACTTATTACTCGATTCTTATTCTATCTATCTTCTTTTAAAGTTCAAATTACCTCGCATTTTTTGAGAAAAGCACTATACCTACATGCCTCGGCCGGATCAGGGATTGCCTGCCTCGTATTACTAGACGGCCTCGCTTGCGCTCGGTCATCTATAACACACCCAACAGACAATCCCATCCTTCCCGGCCTTTGCAGTATTGTACTATTACATGGAAGGAGTGTATAAAACAATTCTAAAGGGTCGGCAACGCGCATGGAGTTGCAGGCGTCCATAGGCTGAGGTGGTCGCTTACCATCAGGCGGGCCGTATGCTAGTTTGCCACCGACGTGGTATTAAAAAAAACATAGTAGTTAGTGATGCTTTCCCGTCGGCCAATCTCGGAATAGGACTATACCCGAAGAACTGTCAATCAATTACGGTACTATTTAACATCTGTCATGTCAAATATTTTCATCCTGACATTTGACATTGACTAATCAAGTTTCACATTAAACACAGATATCAGAGTAAGGCACTGGTCCCACCGCCAGCGACTAGCGATAAACGAGTAAAATTTAATATATAAACGAGTGGGCGACGGGCCTAGAAGCGAGTGTTTTTGTATGAGCTTATCGCTTACTCGCCGGCGGTGGGACCAGTGCCTAAAGCAGATCCCCTCATTTAATTTGAACGATTTCTGTCCACCTGATCTATTCTCACTTAGACAGCATGTGACATCTGACACGTCTTCAAGGAGGGAGCGCGGAGTCCAAGCTGTGACTAAAGTTGCATGCAGTCCAGTTGACCGCTTAGAACGTAATGCAGAAACATCAAAACTTCATATCAGACACAGTACGGCGTGGTTTTAATGGTAATAGATTGTGAAAAGAGCAGCTTTCTTCATATGTTTCAAATATTTTCCTCACACGATAGTTACAGTATTTAATATTTTTTTCTTGGATATGTTCAATCCTATATTTATGTGTGATGTATTGAGGCGACCAGACAGGACAGGCATACTCGAGTATGCTGCGAACATACGCGCAGTAGATGGCGTTACACTCTGAAGACGAATCCAAGACCTTTGTATGCTTTGTTTACGATAATGTCTATATGTTCTCTCATGGTGAGCTTGTAGTCTAAGTGAACACCTAAGTCTCTAATAGACTGTACCCTTTCAATAGGAGACCCTTGAATGGTATACGGGAAAGTAACAATTGTACGTTTATATGGGATTTAACATCCTGGTGTGCTTTCAAATGGAGACAACTCGTTAACAGCCGAACATGATTGTACTATCTGCCGCATTCTTCATTTTGGTGCACCATAAGGATTAAAGAGACAACTATATGAAAAATCATCTGGCTTAACACTGCGAGTCTGCTTTTCTCTGATGTCTGTGACATTATTTGAAAACACCTCGTCCTTCAGGTGGTCGCAAACTGACGCTGGTCGCGTAAACGGCGTACCGACCCTACATACTTTTTCTAAATATTGCATCATTGCCATGTCCTACTTTGACAAAGTTGCATATTTGCACGTCCAACTGCACTTGTATTAGCACCTTAGGCACAGAGCCAACAGCTTATCTTGATGTCCTAGCTAGACCGTTCAAAGCTGAAGTAATCTGCATATCTAATGCTAATGAGTAATGACTTTTTTTTATACAACGACGGTGGCAAACAAGCTTACGGCCTACCTGATGGTAAGCAGACACCGTAGCCTATGGACACTTGCGACTCCAGAGGAATCACAAGTGCGTTGCCGACCCTTTATTGGCTTGGGGATGCGCGACGACGACTTAATTACAAAAAAAATTCTACTATGCTGAGATCAAAGCTACGCTACACGGTAAAAAACTTTTACAATACATATGGTGCAATATTACCGCACGAGTGCAGTCATCAGCACATTACGTGCATATGTCGAAACTTTAAAGAGCCATTTGTACTGTAAAACGTTGTACGATACACGTGCGAACAGGTAATTCGCAACTCGTGTCGATTTAAAACACTCCCTTCGGTCGTTTTAGCACCTCTCGTTGCGAATTTCCTGTTCTCTGCACTTGTATCGTAATGTACTATTACGCAAAAATACATTCACATCTCTATTTTTTCTCATTATCTTCAAAATTGAACTGTCATTACTATTGTCTTTCTGTAATAAAACATTTTGGGCACTGTATCCCTCGATCGAAGTATGTAACAATAGAGAAACTTAAAACCCCTTTATGCCCTAGAGCATCAAAATATTGATTAACATCACATTAATGAAACAAAACATCCATTTCGCAAATTGCTAGCACAAACACATATTCTTTATAAAATATGTAAATTCAATTTAATTATTGGAATGCAGCCGAAGTGGGAACAATCACAAAGCAGAACGCCACTTAATAGTAATCCTCGCATATCACACCAATTTCTCAAAATCATTTTACACCTTAATGTAACGGAATACGATCCTATTTTCAGCGGAGGTGACGTCAAGAGATATGAGCTCGCAAGAGCTATTGGGAAGGGTTCTAAACACAAATTGGATTCGAAATTCAAACATCACCGATTAGGTTCGAACAGACGAGTCACGTCCCGCCAATTAGAAAACGGTTTCCGAATTAATTTTGAAAATGGAACACTTGATATTGATGTAGTGGAAATCTGTCACGTGCCAGTTGTAACTGTTATGTATTTAGATGGGTACTTCTAGGATTGATTTGTAATGACAGCTGAAGGTAGTTTTGAAATAAATGAGTTTTGCTTCTGATCTCAATGGCGTTGTATCTTTTATTGGCGACTGTGGTAAATTAATGTAATTTGTGCGAAAATGAATAGTAATCTTCCTAATGTTGTTCTTCCCGGACATTTTAACCCGAAAACTGACAAGTGGTGTGATTATAAGGAACAATTATTATGTGCATTGGACGTGGCGGGCGCCGCGCACGACACCGCGCGGGCGCGCTCATTGTTTTTATCTCAGTGCGGCAAAGACACTTATTCGCTTATCGCATCACTTCTAGTCCCGCTGCGGCCAACTAGTGCTTCTTTTGAGGACATTATCAACGTTTTGGACAAGTTTTTTGAACCGGAAGTGAATGAAATTTTACAAGCCGGAAAGTTTCATAAACGCGTACAATTACATCAAGAGAGCGTGCAAGAGTTTATCGGCTCGATTAGTTTGCTTGCTGCAAAATGCAACTTTGCCGATCTTAAACGTCAGTTGAGAGATAGACTGGTTCTCGGGGTGCGTGACGAGCGCCTGCGCCGCGAGCTGTTGAAGACCAAGGACCTCACATACACGGGGGCTGTTCAGTATTGTCTTAATTACCAGGCGACGTTCCCTGATTTGTACCCCGAAGCTAGTACATCTGTGCAAACTCCACATCACGAAAGTGACCAGATGGAAATCGATAAAATCCAATCAATTAATTGCAAACATTGTGCCCGCGTTCATAAACCGAATGAACGGTGCCCTTTTAGTAAGGCGCAGTGTTATTATTGTAAAAGACATGGTCACATAGCTCCGGCCTGCAATAAGAAACAGGGCAGGGTGCACCAGACCGAAGACAAATGTTCCTGCGACTCGAAGTCAGATCATGAAGATATGAATGGGATTTATGTCTGCGCTGAAAATTACCATGCACCTATTACAACAAATGTGGTCATTAATGGTGCTAAACTATTGATGGAAATTGATTTTGGAGCTTCGAGGAGCATTATAGCTGAAGATACATTCAAGAAGTTGTGGTCCAACCCACCTCCATTACATTCGACAAATGTGAAGTTAGTTACATGGACCCGTGCCCCGTTAAAGGTTCTAGGGCTGGCACACGTACGAGTGGTTTTAGGTGATAAAGAGGCCCAGTGTGAACTTGTTGTTGTTGCGGGCGGCGGACCGACCCTACTTGGCAGAAACTGGTTTGATAAATTGGGCCTACAGTTGGTTGGCGTGTGCTGGTCAGAAGATAAAATAGCTATGTGGAAAAAGGAGTATCCGAATTTGTTTAAAGAGGGCTTGGGAGAGTATACAGGGCCATTAGTGTCACTTCACGTCCGGCCCGGATCGGCGCCACGTTGCATGAAGGCACGCCCTGTGCCATTCCCACTGAGGCAGCAAGTGGAGGATGAGCTGCATCAAATGATTAAGGATGGTGTTTTAAGTCCAATCAAATATTCCAAATGGGCTACTCCATTGAGGATTGTAAAGAAAGATGACGGATCATTACGTATATGCGGCGATTACCGTTCGACGGTTAATGCATCAATAGATGTTGACACATATCCTCTTCCTACGTCGACGGAGGCATTCGTAAAGCTTAGCGGAGGAAGCGTATTTAGCAAATTGGACCTAAAGCAGGCGTATACTCAGCTCAAGGTTGACGAGGACACGGCTATGTTGCTGACTCTTAACACACCCATCGGGTTGATGAAAATGAATCGTCTAGCCTTTGGAGTGAGTGCAGCACCCGGCATTTTCCAGAGAGTCATGTCTACGGCCCTGGCAGACATGGACGGCGTCGCATGTCTCTTGGATGATGTAGCGGTCACAGGGAGAAATATGGAGGAGCATAATAAAAGATTGGATGCGGTATTACGTAAACTTCAAGACATGGGATTTCGACTAAACATTAATAAATGC
This sequence comes from Notocelia uddmanniana, assembly GCA_905163555.1. NCBI lineage: Eukaryota > Metazoa > Arthropoda > Insecta > Lepidoptera > Tortricidae > Notocelia > Notocelia uddmanniana. The sequence continues at coordinate 22,970,748 of LR991066.1, forward strand.
ATCTTTGCTTCACGGAGCATAACGTTTTTGGGACATATGCTGGATGCTGAAGGGCTGCACCCGTCTCCAGATAAAGTAAACGAAATTAAGGCTAAGCCAGCACCCACAAACAAAGAGACATTGCGAGCATTTTTGGGACTGTATAATTTCTACGAGAAATTCTTACCTGACAAGGCGACGTTGCTAGAACCTTTGTACCGGCTCTTGGAAGCGAAAACACGATGGGCATGGGGTGACAGAGAACAAGCAGCGTTTAATAAAGCTAAAAGCCTTTTGTCGTCAGATTGTACTTTAGTGGGGTATGACCTAAATAAACATTTGCTGCTAATTTGCGACTCATCAGATTATGGTTTGGGAGCAATATTGGCTCATGTTATGAAAGATAGATCGGAACGTCCGGTAATGATGGCGTCAAGAACATTACAGCCTCACGAAAGACGTTACGGGCAAATCGATAAAGAGGCGCTCGCGATAATGTTTGGTCTGGACAAGTATCATCAGTTTCTAGCCGGACGGAAGTTTTGCATCATTACCGACCATAAACCCTTGGTTGGCTTATTTAACCCGGATAAACCAATTCCTGACCAAATATCGCCTAGAATGCTACGATGGTCGTTGAAATTGAACGGATACAGTTATTCCATTAAATATAGACCGGGCAAATCTATTGGAAATGCGGATGCTTTAAGTAGATGGACAGAGCCTGACACTTCTTCTACACGGGTGGATACGGACTGTTTGGGCGACGTACTTTTACTAGCGGAGCAGCCCGTCGGATGGAACCTCGACGTGAAAGTCATTGCTGCGGAAACCAAGAAGGATACTGTACTACAGAGGGTGTCGTTTAACGTACTTCATGGGTGGCCGCGCTCAAATAAAGATCCGGAATTGCAACCATATTGGATCCGCAGAGAGGCTCTTTCACATAATAAAGAATGTTTATTGTGGTGTAACAGAGTCATTATACCAGCTTCGCTCCACCAAAAGGTACTTAGATTATTACATGCCCCACATGCAGGCATAGTACAGACCAAAGCATATGCTAGAGGGTATCTTTGGTGGGCTGGCATTGACAAGGCCATCGAGAGAGTAGTGGCTGAGTGTGAAGACTGCCAGTTGGTGAGGAACAACCCACCTAAGGATCCACAAGTATGGGTCATACCAGACAAACCATGGAGCAGAGTTCATGTTGATTTTGCCGGTCCTTTTCAAGGGAAAACCTTTCTACTTCTTATCGATTCATACAGCAAGTGGATAGAGGCAGAAATTGTTCCATCTATGAGCTCAGAGTCAATAATCACAATCCTAAGACGTATTTTCGCCTCCCAAGGTTTGCCGGATGTTTTGGTGTCGGACAACGGCAGAACGTTTACCTCAGAAGATTTCAATTTATTTTTGAAGAGGAACCACATCAGGCACCTATTCACCCCACCTTATCACCCGGCATCAAACGGCCAGATTGAAAGAGCTGTCCAGACATTGAAAAATAAATTGAAGAAAATGGCAACCTGCAACATGCCCTGGAAAGAAAAACTGGCGAAAGCATTATACGCTTTGCGAACCGTGCCCAATAGTTGCACGAATAAAACACCAGCGGAAATGCTTAATGGACGTAAATATAGAACTGCAGTGTCGATTTTACACCCAGAGAGCACGCCAAGCCGAGCCGAAGAGCAGCTCGAGCGAGCGGCGCAGCGGCCGTGTGCGCGCACCTTCCGCGAACACCAGCCAGTGCTCGTGCGCATGTACACCCCAGGACTGAAATGGGAAAAAGGCACGGTGGAGATGGTAGAGGGGCCCAGTACTTATTTGGTGAGAACGGAAGATGGAGAGCTGCATCGTCGCCATGCAGATCAGATCATATCTCGAGCGACCAGCCAGTCTATGGCAACTCCTACATGCGATCAACAACCACCTGGGTTTGGGTCTCAATCTTCAACAACATCAGAGCCTATTGAAATACCTCCCCCAGAATTATGGCCTGATATCATAGGAATACCGAATGATTGTTAATGATATATTTAGTGCTAATCTGTATGTTGATTTAAGCTTGTTAATTGGATGGAAAGGTATGTTATGTATTTAGATGGGTACTTCTAGGATTGATTTGTAATGACAGCTGAAGGTAGTTTTGAAATAAATGAGTTTTGCTTCTGATCTCAATGGCGTTGTATCTTTTAGTAACGAATAACCGAATTTGTACCACGTTGCTTGGGAATAAAGTACAAAATCGCTCGTTTAATTTTTCTCATATCTCGTAAGGTTAGTGCTAAATAATGCATCGTGCAAACGTAATTCGAATTTCAAATTTGAGGCTTTTGCAATCGAAATAAGGCTGAATATCGTTTGATAATGCGTATTAAAGGTTTGAGGACGTTTTATTATGCAATGTCATTGCCTGTTACTTTGCAGATAAAAAAGCGTGAAATTTTGCAATTTTCTGGTACAATTTCACGATGATTGTTACCAAAACGATGTCTTTGATTAAATATTATTACAGAATATAATAGCTCATCAGTACCAAAGGGATTCGGATAGAACAAAGAAACAGGTAAAAGTACCTCATTAGTTTGGGAAAATTCTTTGATAAGGTTTTCCCTTGACAATTTAGTTGTTACGAGGCTTTACGTATATATTGGGGATAGAATAAATGTGTATTTTACTGCCAATTTCGCCTTGTGTTTACGTTTCCTTATATTGTCAAACGTTTTTGAGAATTAGGTTTTACTGCTTTTCAGCAAAAGGGAAGCGTTCACGGTTTCAGCTCATTGATGTATTTTTTTTTTTATAAAAAATGGGATTTCTTCTTGGCGAGCATCTAGCCGGGGGGCAAAGATGAGGCCGACGATGAAGCGAGCTCACCCAGAAGATGCCTATTCACTCGTGATCACTGCATAAAAAACATCTTATTGAAACATATCTTGTCAAATTTATGAAAAGTTAACGCATCTAGTTCAGTGATAGGGTCCTGCTCTGCAATAGATTACCGTATTGCAAAAATAGGTTTTCTACTGTAGCATTATAATTGTGAAGCACCTTAATACTGGAATTTTTAATACAATGTACCTATATTGTTTAGAATATTACAAAAACTTCACCGAGTACGCCGCCGGTTCTTGTCGTGGCAGAGGTTTATTTTGCCGAGCGGGGGGTAGTTTATTGACATTCACAGTGTGCATATAATATATCTAAATTGTAGAATATGATACACTACGATACAAGTGCAGATAACAGGAAATTCGCAACGAGTGGTGATAAATTGAAACACGACCAAAGGGAGTGATTTAAATCGTCACGAGTTGCGAATTACCTGTTCGCACGTGTATCGTACAACGTTTTACAGTACATATGGCTCTTTAAAGTTTCGACATATGCACGTAATCTGCTGATTACCGCACTCGTGCGGTAAAGTAGCACCATACTGTAAAATAATTTTTCTTTGGGTCGAATTCGACTTTATCACATTTTTAATGGATGCTCAACTTCTCACCCTACGGGATGGTTGAGATTTATTTATTTAATCGTATGGCATTTATTTACGAACCGTGAGATCTTCGAGAAGACAAGTACGGTTGCCAGTTTTTGGTTGAGATATAATTGTTTGACGGCCCCATCATTCCCCATTCTTAAGACGCGGTAGCCAACAGAGACGAACCTAACATTACTGATGATGATGATGATGATTATGTTATCACTCACCATCACATAGGGTTTCCATTCTAGTTTGATCCTGGGTAACTTACGACGATAACGATAACGATCCTCCCAGCCAAGGCCCGTTGAAACAGCCTCACCACCACTGTGCGTCTCCAAGTTTCTTTTTTATATTACGAAACGGTGGCAAACCAGCTTACGGCCTGTCTGACAGCAAAACACATAAGTGCCGCAACCCACCATTATTGAAGTGAAAAGAACATTTTAGAAAGAGACTATTTCTTCTTTACAGATTGCGTCCACCTCCAACTCTACAAAGACCTGAAGGAGCGGCAGAAGAACGGGCAGACGAAGGCTTCCCTCTCCCTCCAGCAATACCTCGGCTTCGAAGCTGGATTCACACTGGACAAGGAGTCCAACACACTAGCTATTCTGTGTGAGGATGTGGTTCCTGTGCTGGCATTTGATACCAGGGAGATACTTATACAATGGAGAGTCAAGGTAAGATCTGTAGTCGAGCAATTGATAAAGAGATATGTTTTTTTTTCTTTCTATCGGATAGAAAGAACTAGAGAATGGTTAAGAGACAAAAACGGGCAGGCGATGGCTTCCCTCTCTCCAGCAATACCTCGGCTTCGAAGCTGGTAAATTAAACAAGCAGATCAATTGATAAAGGGATTCCATGACTTAATTCCGCCTCCCCGTTCCATCACCGGACGTCCAGACGTGGTGAGCGGTTACATTCTTACTAGGGTTTGCAGTCCCGGTACTTATTGAAGTCCCGAAGTTTTCGGGACCGGGACTGGGTCAGTCCCGGGAATTCCCGGATACTTTCGTGACTTTCGGGACTTTGTAGTTTTTAGGGAGTATGTATGAAACCGGACAAGTATGAGTCAAACTCGCGCCCGATAGTTTCGTTCCGTACTCTCATGATTTGTAGCTATAATAAACTATTTGGCGCATGTATATTGTCTAGTGTAACCTGTATCTGGATGTCCCTTTACGTTGCTTAAATTGAAATAGTATTTTTATGTACAAGTTCAAAGTTTTATTACCTTACTTGTAATGTAAGACCATGCTTATAATATTACCAAATATCATGATTCTAGGTTAACGGGAATTACCCTATAGGTTTTGATTCCCTTGAGAGTGTCATTATGCGGTATTACAGCCGCATATTTCGATTACGATTACTTAGAAGTTTGATTTTTTCGCAGCTTCAAGGAATTGCGGTTCGAAGTATTTTATTTTTATATCAACCTTGAAGTACGGAGATCAGCCTGTAAGAGATTACAATGGCTCTTAAACAGCTCAAAAATAACAATACACCCGTTGAATATGGTATTACAGCCGAACTCCTGAAGGCAGGTGGAAAACCGGTCCTTACGGCCCTCCAGAAGTTGTTCACTTCAGTCTTACTGGAAATAAGAACGCCAAAGGCATGGAGCGGGTGTGAGGTGTAGTGGTGCTTTACTTCAAAAAGAGCGACAACGCTCTGCTAAAGAACTACAGGCCCATCTGACTTTTGAGCCATGTATATAAGCTGTTTTCATTTCAAGAGTCATTACGAACCGTCTCGCACGCAGGCTAGATGGCTTCCTGCCTCCCGAACAAGCCGGTTTCTAAAGAGGCTTTAGTACCGTATAGTATACCACTTTCCTACGCTTCGCCAGGTTATACAGAAGACTGGGGAGTATGACTTGCCCCTCTGTTTAGCGTTCGTGGACTACGAGAACTTCGATTCGATTCGATCGAAACCTGGGCTGTGCTAGAATCTCTGCAGCGGTGCCAAGTTGACTAGCGGTCTAGCGCTATATCGAAGTGCTGAAGTGTTTGTACGAGAACGCCACTATGTCAGTCCTTCTCCGGGACCAGAACTTGAAACCTATTTAGTTGCAGCGGGGAGTCCGGCAAGGAGATGTTATTTCTCCTAATTTGTTCTCCGCTGCACTGGAGGATGTTTTCAAGACTCTGGACTAAAAAGGCTAGGCATCAACATAAATGGCGACTACATCACTAACCTTCAGTTTGCTGACAATATAGTAGTCTTGGCTGAGACCATGGAGGCTATGCTATAAGTACAATGCTCAATAACGTCAGTAAAGCCTCCGAGCGAGTTGGTCTTAGGATGAACATGGACAAGACGAAGATCATGTCAAATGCCCACGTAGCACCAACTCCCGTAACAATCGGACACTTAACGCGACGACTACATTTACCTAGGACAGACCGTCCAATAAAGTAGGTCCAATTTCGAGATAGAGGTTAATCGTCAAATCCGAATCGGGTGGGTAACGTTCGGGAAGCTACGGCACATCTTTTTGTCCAATATTCCGCAGGGTCTCAAGGCGAGAGTCTTTGACCAGTGTGTGTTGCCACTTGCCAGTGATGACATATGGCACTGAAACGTGATTGCTTACTATGGGCCTCATAAGAAGGCTCAAAGTCACCCAAAGAGCAATAGCGACGGATATACTGGGAGTATCTCTGCGTGTTCGTATCAGGAATGTGGTTATCCGCAACAGAACACATGTAACCGATATGGCCCGCCGAATCGCTAAACTTAAGTGGCAGTGGGCTGGGCACATAGCACGTAGAACCGATAGCCGTTGGGGCGGAAAGGTTCTCCAGTGGCGTCAGCGTACCGGTGGACTGATGACCTGGTAAGGATCGCGGGTGCAGGCTGGATTCAGGATTAGCGCAGGACCAGTCATTGAGGAAGTCTTTGGGGCATAGGTCCAGTAGTGGACGTCCTTCGGCTGATATGATGATACCTCTACGCGTTCACGAGAAAAACACATCAGAGTTGATGAAATGAGCCCGAAATAAACAACTCATTTTGCCATTTCACTAGAGAAGTTCAGTGATATATATGAGTGTTATTCACCACAAATAATGAAATCCCGAAAGTCCCGAAAGCAACGGGAATTACAAAATCAGTCCCGGGAAAAAATGTGAGTTTCATTTCCCGGGAAATACCGGGATTTTCGGGATCGGGATTTCCCGGGAGCACACCCTAATTCTTACGTTGTCAGTCTACCATTTAAAGCGGTTTGCTTCATCTTTCCTAATGCGAACAGCTAAGGTGTGAAATTTGCTGCCGTCGTCTGTATTTCCTGATACATACAATTTGAGTATCTTCAAGGCAAGAGTGAATAGGCTGAACCAGTGAGCAACATCTTAGGTCTTGTCATCGCTTTCCATCGGATGAGACTATGGCCAATCGCTGGTCAGTCAATCATAAAAAAGTTAGATTTTTTTTCTACCGGATAGAAAGAACGAGAGAATGGTTAGAGACAAAACCGTGCAGACGAAGGTTTCCCTCTACTTCTACCAATACCTCGGCTTCGAAGCTGGTGAATTAGACATGCAGATCAATTGATAAAGAGATTACATGACTTAGTTCCGCCTCCCCGTTCCATCACCGGATGTCCAGACGTGGTGAGCGGTTACATTCTTACGTTGTCGATGCAGTGTACCATTTAAAGCGGTTTGCTTCTTCTTTCCTCATGCGAACAGCTAAGGAGTGGAATTTGCTGCCGTCGTTTGTATTTCCTGTAGTTTCCTCCCCCCTTCTCCTTACAAGGAGTCCAACACATTAGCTATACTGTGTGAGAATGTGGTTTCTGTGCTGGCGTTTGATACCAGGGAGATACTTACAGTAGAGAGTGGAGAATCAAGTTGAGATCTATTAGTCCAGCATTTGATAAAGAGATAGAAATAGTTTAATTATATAGATCTCACGAACTTTGCCAGTTTATGCTTAGGTGTGATAAGGCGTTAGCAATGTCGATGACTATTTCCACGAAGAGCATGAGTTACATTTGTTCCCTGGCGTTTGAATATGGGTATGTTTTTGTGTGTGATATGCCGAATCATATTGTGTATACAAAGTTTCATGTTATTCCAGCATGGGGTTTTAAAATGAGAGCGAAACTACGTTTGTAAGGAACTGCGAACTCTTAATGAGATAAAATTGCGAGCAATTATTGGGAGAAACTAAAATACACAATTTTAGCAGAAAATCTCAGTATTTTAAGGGAGGCAGAGTTACGTACCTGTCGGGCTGCTTAGCTTAGATGGTAGTGATACTGCGTAAGAAGCTTGAGGATCCGGGTTCGAATCCCGGTAAGGGCATTTGTTTATGTAAATAATGAGCAAAAACACCTCCACTCATTCCAGTCAGTTCATGAGACTTGGAAGTTTCCTATGTCATTAAGTATCGTCTACTCATAACACAAGCCTTATTGAGCTTACTATGGGACTAGTTCGATGTGTGTAAATGTGCCCCTAATATTTATTTATTTATAATTGTTATACCTGTGCTATGTTGGCGAAATCTGCAGTTTTTTTATAAAATGAGTTTGCAAAATTTAATGAGTAAGGGTGTAATTTTAACCTTATCCCCAGGTCCAACATAACCTCGGCAGCAGTAAAGAGTTCACGGCGGTGATCATCTCCGCTCCCAACTCTATACGCCCAGGTCCGGCCAGGCTACACGCCTGCGGGCCTAGACTAGCGCTGTGCGGCAACCGACCGCCAGAAGTCCTAGCGCTGTGGGACGTCAAACTGTTGAGGTAGGTTCTAGAATATTCTAGAGGATATGAAACTTTATGTTCTTGAGCTTTGTACACATTCGTCTTTTTAAAAGACTGGCCAGATATTGCTCGTGGCTCGATAAGGCCGTGCGTTTGAAACGTTACATGAACGAGTTAGCTGGAACCATTTATAAAAAATTTTCGCAAAAAAGCAAAAACACAAAACACAAGCGAACGTTTTGATTATTTTAATATCTGTAGGTTTACTTATGCAAGATTAACCCTATTTCGACATAATCTAATCACACAAGGTTTTCAATAATTATAATTATTATTTCTTCATCAGAAACATCTTACAAAACTTTTTCTTACAACTAGAGAGGCTTCCTAAATAGGTATAATTCGTTCGTCTATATTAATATCTATGTAGTTTTTAAGTCAAATCACCATGATCCATCCATCACTAACACAAAGCCTGTTCATAGACAATTCTCGCTTTTTTGCCAGCCAGTAATTTTCCGGTCCGCACACGAACAAATGGCGATCGATTTGAATGTGTTTTTTGGCGGGAAAAGGACGTATCGTGGCAAATGGACCGAAAACGCGATACGTCAAACAAATTGGAGACGTTTGAAAGAATATTTCAGTTAACTTTTTTACTGAGAAAGGTGGTTTTGAAAAAAATATATTGTTCTATTGATACAATGATCAAGGTACATAAAGAAAATTTGAAAGCGTTATTTAGTAGAGCAAACCGGGAAGGAGGCCAATAGCCTGTCTACCTTTATTATTCAACAACAACAACAGTTCAGTTTCAGTAACAATGATTTAATTTGAAACGGAACCCTTTAGGATCACTTTGTTGTCCGTCCGTCCGTCCGTCTGTCTGTCAAGACCCATTTTCACAAGAACGCTTGGAGGTATCAAGCTGGAATTTATATGAAATACTCAGGTCTACTGTCCCTTGGAGCTGTCAAAAAATCAAACTTCTCAACCAACGCAATCAAAAGATACAGCCGTTTATGCCGCAATTTTTCGACACTCGCAAGGGAATCAAAACATACAGGGCACTTCCCGTGAATTCAGAATCTTGAAATTTGGTACGAAGCAACGTCTTATAGCACAGATACAGGAAAAATTGCGAAAACCGTAAATTTTTAGTTACATCACATAATAAAAATAGTTTTACGGAACCCTCGGTGTGCGACTCCGACTCGCACTTGGCCGGTTTTTACCTATGTTTAAATGGTTTACTACTGCTGCTTGTATTGTAAGAGCGGTGGAGCTGACACAAGCATAATGTAACGCTTAATAAGAGGCCCTATCCTTGATGCCAATTGCAGAAAAATGTTAATAACCCGATTAATTTTTCTTTTTTATTATTCTCCTTCTTGTTCTACATGTGTCGGTGCGGAGGCGGTATCGATATCACTAAGTTTGAAGAAATAGTCTACTTAAGACTCTGACTGCTCTTTGCTCAGAAAGGTGGCCTTGTAATGGCTCCTCTACATGATGGCCCATCCTGCTGGCCCATTAAGATAGGCCAGCGTGTAGAGAGGGTAGTGGTGTCAGATAGCTTATGGCGCGGTGGGAAGGTGATGGGATGGCCGCGGTGTCGGTTTTTCGGCCGCACATCAAAGGGAGTGGGCCAGCGATGGCGATACACATCTACACGTGGCCCATTCCGCAATGTGCGGTCGTCAGCGGTTGAGTTTGGACGTTCGTGCTGTGTATTTTTTTTAATCGAAAACGACGTGTACTTACGTGGCCTCAACACGAAACAATAAAGTTTTTGGAATGATATCGGGGAGAAAGTGTAATATGGAACCCCAAATATAAATACTGAATGTCGCCATCGCATGGCCATAGCGCTGGGCCATAGGATGGGCCATCGTGTAGAACTGAATGTCGCCATTGTGTAGTGGCGTTGGCCATAGCGCTGGGCCATCATGTAGAGCCATAACCATAAGAGATATTGTTACAAAGATCGAGGTATAAAGAAAATTATAAAAACCTTGTTAATCAATGTTTTTGTAATAAGTTGATATTTCATAATTATATCTCAAACTTTTCCGTTTTCTATTCTTAGGTGAGTGAACTCTCAAGCTTTGTTGTTCGTATAGAAACTGTCAAAATTGTGACAGCTTACATAGTTTAAAGGTGGAAGCGCAGCATTATTCTATATTTAAAAATATGTTACAATATATTGAATTATGGAGGAAACAATCCAAAAAACTCCCGTTTTGTGTAAACGTGGCAACTTGTGTACTATATATACTCTTACTCGTAAACAAAAACTAAGTTACATGGTTCTTTTTGAAGTTGTAATCGCCTTATCTCGTTGGTTCGAACACAGCAATAGAGGGAAAGCCCTTAAGCAAATCAAACAAGTTGTCAGTAAATTAGTTTACCGCGACTGTGTGCCTTTACTTAGCGAGCTGATACTGTTGAGCTGAAACAGGATGGAGTGTTGCCAATTGATTGAGTTTAGATCGTATTAAAAAAAAGTAATGAAAAAGTATTCTTTTTTGAGGTGTGCAATAAAGCATATTGTATTGTATTGTAAAGTACTATTGCTTATTATTGATTATTAAACCAAATGAAACTTTTTCTACTCATTATTTTAATGTCATTTACATAGTCGCTGACTCATAAAAAAAATCCGGCCAAATGCGAGTCGGACTCGCGCACCGAGGGTTCCGTAAAAAATATATTTATTATATGATGTAACTAAAAATTTACGGTTTTCGCAACTATTCCTTTATCTGTGCTATAAGACGTTGCTTCGTACCAAATTTCAAGATTCTGAGTTCACGGAAAGTACCCTGTAGGTTTTGATTCCCTTGCGAGTGTCGACAATTTGCGGAAATTTGCGGTATAAACGGATGTATCTTTTGATTCCGTTGGCTTAGAAGTTTGATTTTTTCACAGCTCCATGGACAGTAGACCTGTGTATTTGATATAAATTCCAGCTTAATACCTCCACGCGTTCCTGAGAAAAAGGGTCTTGACAGACAGACATACAGACGGACGGACGGACAACAAAGTGATCCTACAAGGGTTCCTTTTTTTTCTTTTCGAGGCACGGAACCCTGACAATGACTCCGATAGTAATTCGGTGGAAACTGTATGCTCTGATCCATTAAAAGCACTGTTTATTGTGCTTTTTAGTACTTTATAATATTGTGCCCCTTAACGGATTTATGCTGGCTTTCATTCTTTATTCATTCACTCATTAATTCATGCAATTACTTATAAAATCTTTAAAAACCCATAATAAATTCATATGAATATATAATTCAAACTTTTTTTATAAAAGCACTGCATTTTGTCGTTGTGTTATCTCAAGTGAAACAGAACTGTTTATATTATTGTTACAATAAGTCTTTATTTCTTGCAATTAACTTTCACATTATTCACGCATTGCGCATGCAGCCCACAGATTCTTTTGAAGTGAAGTCTATTATTCTGCAACTTGATAGCCATAAGGCACCTGGTTTGGACACCTTCAACAACGCTTTCATTAAAGAAATTAAAGACGTTGTTGCCGACCCACTGGCAACGCTTTATAACCTGAGTTTTTCCACTGGAATTTTCCCTTCCATTTGGAAACTTGCATCAGTCTGTCCAATATTTAAATGCGGTGCTAGAGACGACCCAGGAAACTATCGCCCAATCTCACTTCTTAGCACTTTCTCGAAGATTTTAGAGAAACTTGTAAATAAACGATTGATAAACTATTTAGAAAGGCACAATTTGTTATCGCCCCGTCAACTAGGTTTCAGAAAAGGCAAATCCACAGATGAGGCTGTACACCTTCTAACAACATCTGTAGCAAACAGTCTGGATAAGAACGAAGCCTGCATTGGAGTATTCCTGGATTTGGCTAAGGCCTTTGACACAGTGTCCGTTCCAATACTTCTTAAAAAACTTAACGCTTGTGGGGTCAGAGGCCTACCTCTGAAGTGGTTCAGGAGTTATCTATCGGAGCGGAGACAGGTAGTCAGGGTCGGTCAACATTCAAGCAATTCTATGAAAGTGAGTTTTGGAGTGCCGCAAGGGAGCATACTCGGCCCTACCTTATTCATTCTGTATATGAATGACCTTCAAAACTTACCTTTGAGCAATTCAGAAACCATCTGCTATGCAGATGATACTGCGGTTATTTTTCGCGGACGCGACTGGGAAGAGGCATTCAAAAATGCTGAAAATGGCATGTCTGAGGTCGCCAAATGGCTCCAAAGAAATTTACTAACCCTAAACGTAAAAAAGACGAAATTTATATGCTTCCGTAAAACTGAAACATCATCACCGCCTCAAAAAATGCTCGATATTAAGATCCACAAGTGCAAAGATGAGAAGGATGTATGCTCCTGCAATTCTATTTGTAAAGCTGAGGTAATTAAATACTTAGGTGTTATGATCGATCACAATCTAAATTTCAAATCACACGTAACATCACTTTCAAATAGAGTGAGACGCATAGTTTACGTCATGAGACTGTTAAGAAACGCGGCTGATCTCAATACACTCAAACTAGTATATTATGCATTATGTCAGTCACTCTTAACATACTGCATATCTTGTTGGGGTAGCGCTAATAAAACTGTATTCATTGAAGCCGAAAGAGCACAGCGTGCTGTTCTCAAAACAATGCTCAAAAAGCCTTTCAGGTATTCGACAAACTTATTGTATAAGAAATGCGATGTACTTACTGTTCGTCAGCTCTATCTGCTGAAAGTCGTCGTTGGTAAGCATAAAGCAATTCTTGGCACAGATGATCATAAAAAAATGTTAAGCAGAAGACTTTACAGAACACAAGTACCTCTTGTACGTACAGCCTTTGCTAAACGTTTCGACCCCCATATTTCTAGTTTTGTATACAATACCGTTGCAAAAAACTGTGATATAAAAAATAGTTCAGTTTGTGAAGCCAAACAAATTGTTAAGAAATGGCTATCCAGTCTATCTTATGAAGAGACAGAATTAATTATTAAAACTCGAAATAGTTGAGATATTATATTAAGTAATATAAAAAAAAAAAAAAAAAAACATCATTTTATAATTTAGTTTATAGCATTATTTTAAGATTTAGGTGCAGTTGACTTATATAGATTAAACATGTAAAATTATTATAGTCTGGCAACCGGCATTATCATATTTTGACACACCACATGTTATTGGTCCCCGCGATACAGGCACGCCTAGTGCGGATACCAAAATTAAACCGCTGCTAGTTTTAAGCCGCACTCTGTACTGCATGCTAGAGATAAGTAGGTAATATAGAAACAATTAACTAAACCACTGTATCAACAATGCTTGTCGTTAATAAAAATATTTTCATTTTCATCATTTTCATTATGCGAATTAATTATATGCGATGAATTTTCTTTTCATGTATATGATTTATTTAAGAATTTCATTCATATTTATATGTTACAAAGAAAACTATGCATTTTTTTTAATTAAAATTAATTGGCGTGTTATCATGCGATTTCTAAGAAAATATTTTTTTTTAACTTTAAATTATTTTTTGAAATTATTTATTGTTTTTTTTTTGATAATGTAAACATATAACAAATAAATAACAAATAACAAATAGTTCATTTACATTAGAGGGTGAAGTGAGTTTGATATAAATGAAAATTTCTGTAACAAGAGTTTGTCATGATACATAGTAATAATAAAGTTAACTAATCTCCTAGCCTAGGTAGGTAAGCTAACAAACGTGAACAAGACGTAGTTTTCATCTAAACGAAAAAAAAAACAATAAGTATACACGTGTATATATGTACATACCTAGTTAGAATACCAACTATAAATACGTACCAATGTTAACCTTTTTACCCAATTGAGGTAAGAAAACTCCGCAACAAGACCAGTTAGAAATTCTTTACTGTCTCCTACAAAACAGGAAGCAAAAGGTAACACTACCCTAACCGAATAAGCAAAAACAATAGACACGCGCTTTTCGCAAACAACTGATGAAATTACGGTCCCGAGAACGAATGGAACAAAGAACGAATGAACGAGGAACGAACGTACAAGGAATGGAATCGAACAAAGAAAGTAACGTGAGCGATGAAATTTTCCTCGCATTTTTTAGTGTAAAGTTGGAGAAGCTACTTTACGTAATCGGGGATAGAGTTCAGTTTTCAGTGTACGTGGAAAATGAGAAATAAAGAGCGTAGACAATTGTCGTTGGAAGTTTAAAATCCGAACTCTAAAAGAAGTAATTAGAGTAACACACACAGATACTAGTTTTCAAATGTTCTAAAAGTAAGTTATCTTTAAAATTAGAACCAACTAATAATATATATTTTTTGTTTGGTGCTGACAGATTAACAGTCTTAAAAAACGATCCATTGCACTCCGGCACAAGACACAACAATTCCTCGTACACCAAAATAAAAGTTAAAGGCTGGAATAAAATGTATCTTTAATTTTCATCATGATCACAGGGCTGGGATATTTATCACAGCCGATTGGTTCAGTTTCTTAAGTTAAATAGCGGAATTGGAGAAGACCAAAAGTGCGCCTTGTTGCTGACTCATCTAGCGGACGACACTTACCGGCTTGCAAATAATTTAGTTCACCCACGCAAATTGGAAGCAATAACGTACGAGCAGCTGATCGCAGTATTTGACAGCCACTTTAAACCGAAACTCCGACACAAGGTCTCCTATCAAGGTCTGAAACAGAATGCCTATCCAATATGTTATTCTGACAGCTTGCTTCTACATTCATTTTTAAATTCAAATGTAGAAGCTTAAGCTGTTCTATTAGTATGTCCAGACCGCTTAGCCTGTACATCCTCTACAGTACCACCGTGAACCAGCCCTAGCTAAAGAATATAATGCGTTTAATATTAAACGTCATTAAGTAGATCATAACACAATTTGCGTAAATATGCAGCCAGCGCCATTAAAGGTCTATAATGGTCATAAAACCGCGTTTAGAAATTCTACGTGCATTTACATACGAGTAATCTACTCGAGTTTTACAAGCTCTTATCTAAGTTTACAGCTCTAGAAAATCCAGCCGTATTTCATATAGAGTAAAGGCTATTGTTGATCAAAGTATAGGAGGTTGTGAAGGGTACGTTCGTAATGCAATGAAGCCGCTCGCAGGTTTATTACTCAGTCGTAAATGTTTGATACTTGTACATATGTAATGTCTAGTTATACTGAAAATAATGAAATAATATTTGCATAGAGCACTCATTTAAAAACAAAAGATTACACATACATATTCAGGAAATATAATAAAATAATATTTAAATACCGCAATCTGAAGAAAAACTTATACTTGAAAGAATCTAAATATATTCGCATCAAAGAGCAGTTACAAAGTTACATATGCGTTTCTATTTGAAATGGTAAAGTTTGAACTATAAAATACCCATCATCCCATGCCTTAGCCGCGCAAACCAGACACGTTTAAGAACCCAAATTTAAAAATAATCGAAGCAGCTCCCGCATTTCAATTTTGAACTTTAGAACTTCTAAAATGTAGTTGATAATAAAGTAAACCAACTAGGAACGAACTAAAACTCGTATTTATGAATTCGTCTTGAAAATTGAACTCTCGAAGCGTTAGTACAAAGCGCAAAGTTGTCTGAAAGTTGATCTTAACGTGCAGTACAGAAAAGTTTTGTCAGAATTTTTAAGAACGACTGCATTTGGGTTTCTAGTTTTAAATTCAGACGTTAGGTACGCGTGCGTTATGAATTTCTAAATATCTAGGTAGGTATTCGTAACGAACATTTTAAAATGGATTTTATGAGGTAGGTACTTTTAGCTATTCATATATGTGAAGTTGGTTTTGCTAGCAGACATAAGATGCAGTAGATTATAAATATTATTTGATGCTAGATCGAATATTTCAAATTGCACAATAATCTCAATATCAATTCAAATACAACAATAAATACAGATAAAACAAGTAAAATTTTACTATGTCAAAGTGTTCATGAATCATGAGTATCATGACATTGTGACAATTTGCCTTATTACATATGCCTAAATGCCCAGGTAATATGAATATTATTAAGCGTACATAAAGTTCAGACTGACTTTTATGAAACATTAGCAATCATTTATTTTCATTCCATTCCATTCTCTTTCAAGCCAAGTTTGTTAACAATCGTTCATAGCGCCATTCGTATCTAAACTCCAAGGCTATTTTTAAAACGTATTTGCGAAAACGCCTATAAAACACGTGAAGACACATTATATGTTACATAAATCCACATAAAAGCGTGGTCGGTGGCAAATTGTCGACAAAAGTAGCGACAAATCATGTCAGTTATTGTTTAGAGATGGCGCGCGTTGATGACGGGGTGTTTGTTACTGGGGGGGTATATTATGGGACAAAAGGGAAATTAGACGAATCCTTCTTTTTCGCACGCGAGTAATATGATTGTGCTCTCTGATGACACTAAGTGACTAATATAATTGTTCATATTTATATACGAGTATACATGTATTGGGCGCGTCGTGGGTAGACCCCCACAAGGTGGACTGATGACCTGCAGGGAGTCCGTTGGATGCGGGTGGCGTAGGACCGGGCATTGTGGCTCTCTCCAGCAGTGGTCGTCCCTCGGCTGATACGAGTATGATGATGATATTGTGTCATTATCGTTCTCTTAAAATGGCTCGGTCATATAGTATTTGTCGAGGTCGTTTGTTGTCAGGTAAATACTTGGTGGTATCAAAAATGAAGATAATTTTTTGCTACGTTTACCAATAATCAAATAGTGAGCGCTTTTATCCAGCCTATGTCCAGCAGTGGACGTCCTAGGGCCGATATGGTGGTGGTGGTGGTGGAGCGCTTTTATTACAAATCGAGGGCATTCTTGGGAGCATTAATTCAATCGAGTAGGTATTAGTGTTTTTTTACAGAGTTCCTGCTATCAGGTCAGCTATCTGACACTTTAATATTGTATTATCATCGACGTACATGCATTGACAATCGAACTACAACTGGAGATTCGGTAATGTAGTCATTTGTATGAAGTGCTAAATATACTTCAGGTACCTACTTGACAATTAACAGCACATGTAAGTACTTACAAATTATAAACAATCGCACCTACCATGATGGGTGTATTGTCATATTTTATGTTACGTTTTTGGGCGCTTCGACCGTAACACGTGAACAAACGTTTTTTTTTTTTTTTTTTTTATTAAAAATGGGATTGCTCTTGGCCAGCATCTAGCCAGGGGGCAAAGATGAGGCCGACGATGAAGCGAGCTCACCCAGAAGATGCCTATTCACTCGTGCCTTAAAAAGGTCCAGGTTATATGAACTCGGAAATACAGCCGTTATGTTCATGTTAATGGCATGATAAACGATAAAAACATTCGTCACTCTCGTATAATTTAATGACTAATGTTTTAAGTTCCGTACCCAAAGGGTAAAAACGGGACCCTATTACTAATACTTCGCTGTCCGTCCGTCTGTCACCAGGCTGTATCCCAAGAACCGTAATAGCTAGACAGTTGAAATTTTCACAGATTGTGTATTTCTGATGCCGCTATAATAACAAAAACAAATACTAAAAACAAAATAATAATAATAAGTAAGGGGGGCTCCCATCCAAAAATGTGATATTTTAGCCCTTTTTCATGGCTACCACTCGCCGAGCTAGATCTCAAGAACCGTAATAGCTAGACAGTTGAAATTTGCACAGATTGTGTATTTTTATTGTGGCTACAACAAGAAATACTAAAATCAAAATAATAATAATAATTAAGGGGGGCTCCCATACAACAGAGTAGTTGTTGGCGTTTTTTTTCTGGTACGGAACCCTTCGTGCGCGATTCCGACTCGCACTTGGCTGGTTTTTTATTTTTTTATTGAGTAGACTAAAGTGACATGCAAATAAGACAACCCAACTTACAACCCCTCTGGTGTTGCGAGTGTGCATGGGCGGCGCTAATCGCTTACCATCAGGCGATTCGTCTGCTCGTTTGCCACCCATGTCATAAAAAAAATATGTCAAACTCATTAGTGATTTCGCGCGTTCTCATACAAACTGCCAGTCACTGAAATTAAAAAATAGGGTAGGCTGCACCAGTATCAATTGCGTCTACAGCAGCGGGAAGGCGTGTTATCGCGATATTTTATAATGCGGACAAACAGACACGTCTGCTGTTTGTCACGCCGTATCTCTGCGCCAGCGATATATTGGAGCATGACATCGCTATGTATCTTCCTGATGCATATACCACAGGAAAGAGCAGGCGTAGCGTTTCTCAAAGTGGGATACAAGAACCCCCAGGGGTTCGTCAGTGGTGGTAAAGATTTTGTCATACAGAGATTTTGTAAATTGTGTATGACACATACATTCCGGTAGGTGACAGTTGACTGTCTAGCTCGCTGGTAGACTTTATTTTAAGAGGTTCGCAGTCGCCTAGAAAACTTAATAGGGGTACGTGGCAGTGTAAGTTGCAAGTATCCATAGGCTACGGTGTCTGCTTACCATCAGGCAGGCCGTAAGATTGTTTGCCACCGTAGTAGTATTAAAAAAAAGTTTGAGAAACCCCGACATTGAGAAATAATTCCTGAAAAAAAATCCGAATGGCTGGATTGTTGTTCTGTTCTGTTGAATTGTAATACTAATAATGAATTTTTTCTTGTAAATAAACCAAATTTGATTTTATTTTTAGTTATTTATTTATTTAATTGATGAAGGATTTTTGGAGTAAAAGAAACCTGAAATATGAATATTCAAAAAAACTCTACTTTTGAAGCATGTCTGTAGCCAAGCATCTGACACGGTTAGTCCTCCTTTGCCAGTTTGATCACCCTAAAGAAATAAATTGAGTAATTAATGTTTCTGTTTATTTGTCTACTTCTTGCAACGCCTGTCAAGACATTCCGTTTCTGTATTAAGTATACGTTATTAATTTTAAATTTCATTTTCTGGATAAATGTTACACTGAATGCCTAACTTTTGACACGTTTTAGAAATTGAATTCTTCTAAAGATTTCAAAACAAGCAAATTCATTGAAATTTTGATATTTCCATTCCTAAATAGGCACTTAACAAACAACAATCACCAAAGTATTTAATCTGCGAAAATCAACAGTCCTCGATCCCAGTTAAAAACGCCCAATCTTGCCAAGGGTTAAAAGGAAAACATCGCCGCCCCAATAAAAGACCTACAGCTATACCAACTTAACTGTGCCGTTAAGCTCGCAAAAATATATCTTCAGCCTACGAATTTCGGTCCTTCCGCGTAGCACAGATAACGTGGTGACTTTCTAAACTCTGCAAAGTACTGCGAAGGGGCGTTTTTCCTCCAGTTATCTTTATTTCTTTAAGAGCTATTCCAAGTGGGTTAGGCTCGAAAATACGCCTTGATCTTTGTATTAAGGAATTTATGAAGGTTTTTTTCGTTTGTACAGCCGGAGATTTTAAATTCGGATGTAATAAAAAAGGTTTGAGTCAGTTTGTTTTTATTGCAGGCATTCGTTTAACTTTAGTTCCTTGTTATTTTTTAGGTCGAATCATTGCTGTTCGTATCTTAACGCGATACATTTGTTTGTAAATATAATTAAATAATAATAATTCCAAACTAAGCAAAGCTTGTACTATGGGTACTAGACGAAGATATCTATACTTATATAGATAAATACATACTTAAATACACAGAAAACATCCAAGACCCAAGAACGAATATCCGTGCTAAATGCACAAATAGTGCCCTGGCCGGGATTCGAACCCTGAAATGAAAAAACAACATTAGGTGGGAAATGTTTAAAACAAAGATAGGAAAATGAACAGGTTTCTTTACTTATTTCAGAGGTCAACTGAGCCCGCGGGCTGAGCTGTGATTGGGCTCAGTTGACCATGAAGGGCTAAATTCCAATCCATATGGTCCAATGTAATCAACAGTGATCGTAACTTTTGTAGCGTTTGCGGTGCAGCGTAGTGGTGTTAAAAGAGTTTGTATGGACTAATACAATTTAAACAGTTAATTAAGGTTAATATTAATTGAGTATTTAAAAACTTTAACTTATAGTGAAACCGAGTCAATTTTTTATAGAACCAGTTAGTGTAACGTTCGTAGCACACACGCTCACACACACACCCACACACACACGCTCTCTCACACACACACACACGCGCGCGCGCACACACACACACGCGCACACACACACACACACACACACACACACACACACACACACACACACACACACACACACACACACACACACACACACACACACACACAAACGCGCGCGTACATACACATAGTTTAGCTTCATGCAACGAAATTTTATTTATTTAAATTGTATTCGTAGCATTACGCAAAAATGGTATAAATGGAACTATTAGTGTAAGTTAAAATAATATTCACTTGAATACCATTCTTGTTATTAATATACGGTTTTCATTATTTAATCAAATATTATAACTTAAAATACATTTATGTCTAAACGTATACTGTTCCCAAAATTGAAGTGGAAGAGCGAGATATCTTGATACAAGTATATTTTATTACTTAATAGGAAGTCTCAACCGACCTTGTAACTGCCCCATGAAAAAAGAAATAAATATTTTTCATTTTCATTTCATTTCATTAACGTTATTAACGCTAATTAATCATACGAATTTAAATCGCTTATCCCAATTCCGTTAACACCACAACGCTGCACCGAAAATGCTACAAAAGTTACGATCACTGGTAATCAATGACGAAAACTAACCAGCAATTCATATCTAAAAAACTCTACACTGACTGAACATAATATCATTGAACGAAAAACTCAAATTACTGAAAGGGGCACTCCTAATAGCAGTGTCAGAGCCATATAAAAAGCCAACAAAGCACAAATCATCGCCAAATAATAACCTGTCTACGTTAATAGCAACGTAAGAAATTAATAACTATTCCACCAGAACCAAAAAGTTACAAAAATCTCACCGAATTTCCAACCTTATACACCTGTAATAAGGCACAGGGTGGCGAAAGTTAGAAGTTAATTCACTACCATTATTTTCTTCTTGAAGCGAATAGTTACAAACTTACAAATACAATCAATAAAAGCGTTGTCGTCACCAGTGCAATAGAAATGTGTACGTACTTGTATTAGTTCCAAATTCGTCCGCACGCAAAGATAAGATTGTGTCATTCCGGTCACCTGACGCGACCACCAGCGATTTGAAAAAGACGTATACGCGTATGAGTGTGAATAGCAGATATGACCTTTCGAGGGCTATAAGGGAAAATGGTGGAAAATAAATTGGTTTAGCGGCGATAATCGGTTGTATTGAGGGGTAATGAGAATTGCTGGCACGGATAACACGTTAGGGGATTTTCCGGGTGTGTTCAAGTGGTAGACGCTATTGTATGTCAGAACTTACTGTGATAGGGTCGGATGCCGAACATTTTCCATATAAAAGACAGAAATTAAGGGATTATCTCCGTAGTCCGACAAAATCTCGAGGGAACCTGCATACATCTGTGAAGAAATTCAATCAAGCAGGCAATAGGTACTTGTTTGCCCACCGCCGTATAAAAAAAAACTCCGAGCTATTATTTTCGTGATTGATAATGATAATATTTTATGAGGGTATTTAATCTCGTATTTAATCGTTATAGTAACATAAGTCTTAACCAACACGAGCTGTAGTTCATTAAAATTCAAATACACCTCGGTTACAATTCCATTCCCATTCCCTAAAGTACTACGTCACTCAGAACTCCATTCATTTCATTCATTCATTCGTTTTGCACTCGGTAATACAACTGCCACATCAACTATCACGCAAGGTTCATGTCATGCATTCATTAATTTTCATTCATTTGGAGAAATTAATGAATGATTTATTAATGTACACACCGGCCAATAATCTATCACCTAATTTTGTATTTGACTAAGTTTTCTTTATACTTGGTAGATTTTCATATAGGAAAAAAATTCGGAGACTTCAGACACAAAATAAAGGTGAATTGTTGGCCGTTACTGTATAACATTAATTCGTAAATTAAACATATACATCAAACGACATATTATTTGCGTGTGGGTATTTTAGTCTTTCACCACCACCACCATATCAGCCGAAGGACGTCCACTGTTGGACATACGTAAATGGCATAATATCCATAATCTGGACTGATGACCTGGTCATGATGATGGTCTGGTATGTGGTGGTCGCGGGCTTCGGCTGATATGATGATGTTGATTCGATAGACTATTAAAGCCTTTCGCTTACTATCGCTTTATAGTCATAAGCTGAATAAATGATTACTTTCCACAAACATTACATTTCTCGATCAAACCTAAAGCCAATTACACATCAAAGGAGGAACAATATTCCATTATTTCCCATCGTCGGCCTCATTACGACGTGTTTGTTGAGGCAGCCTCGGGCTGACTTGGGTTAGCGCACAATACAACAGCCAGCGATTATATAAACTAGCATAGCCAAGAAAGTTTCCTATGAAAAAGAAGTATCTAGGGGTGGGTTCTACCAAACCATCTGACAATCGTAAGCTATTGTGAAAATTATACTCACTAACTTAATAGCCCTGCAAAAAATACATAATCCTACAACCTTGAAGTAAGGGTTACGTAAGCGTAATTTAAAAATTGCATTATGAAAGCGATTTTTGCCATCAAAATACATCTAACATTACATAACCATAATTGAAGCTCCGGTCATTCTCAAAATCCATTTAAATGACTGTTACGTAACCATAATAGAACCTTACTTAGAGTAACCGTTGTTTTCTCGAAAATTAAAGCTGTATTAAGGTCGTGTAATAGACGCTTGGGTTGTGTTTGTGATAATTAAATTAATTGAGCGTATTCAAAGTGAGTGATACTGTTTACTTAATGTGCCCAATATTAGATACTCGTAACTGGAGGTTTTGGGTGATTATAGCGCCTTGTAAATCCTGTGATAACATTGTCTGTAGTGTTATGTTGATGCTATGTATTTTTTGTGTTCAAATTAGAGGTGATCTTAGCTCTCTTCAAACAATCAAGGCTAAAGCTAGGTCTGTTACAAAATCGGTAATATCTACTTATGTACGCATGAAACTCGCTAATTGCATTTGTACACGTTCGTGATTTTGTGGATGAAAAAGCCCTACGATTATTTCCACACGGATTTTTAACATGCTACGGCGCAACTATGCACTAAATGTATAAATCGTAGGTATGCACTAAATGGGGCGTCAATATCACTTTTTTAACCGACTTCAAGATTTCAAAAGAGGAGGTTATCAATTCGGTAGTATGTTTTTTTTTTTTATGTTTGTTACTCCATAATTCCGTAATTTCTTAACCGATTTGGAAAATTCTTTTTTTGATTGTAAGTATATATATCCAAGTTGGTCCCGATTTTGTCAAAACGCAGTTCTGATGATGGGATCCATGAGGAATTGAGGGAACTCCTCAAATCTTTAAGGCAAACATGTAGTGATTTTTGTGTTTTTATCAACAAGTCAAGCATTTTCATCCAAGAATGTGACATTGGATGAAGTGGAACTGCTGATGATGATCAGAACAGAACTCTTCAACGACGAAAAGTTCACGTTTGGCGATTTGTCCTCCTAGCTGTGTTTGTTAAGCAAGTTCTATTTTCACGATTAATTTTTGTCATGCTCGAGTTCTGATGATGGGATCCATGAGGAATTGAGGGAACTCCTCAAATCTTAAAGGCAAACATATAGTGATTTTTGTGTTTTTATCAACAAATCGAGCATTATCATACAAAAATGTGACATTTGATGAAGTGGAACTGCTGATGATGATCAGAACAGAACTCTTCAACGACGAAAAGTTCACGTTTGGCGATTTGTCCTTCTAGCTGTGTTTGTTAAGCAAGTTCTATTTTCACGATTGATTTTTGTCATGCTCGAGTTCTGATGATGGGATCCATTAGGAATCGATGAAACTCCTCAAATGTGAAAGGCACACAAATAGTGATTTTAGTATTTTCATGAACTAATCAAGCATTTTCATTCATAAAAGTGACATTTGATGAAGTGGAACTGCTGATGATGATCAGAACGGAACTCTTCAACGACGCGTAGTTCACGTTTGGCGATTGGTTCTCTTCGTTTTGTTTGTCAAGCAAACAAGGTTTTTCCATGATTCCATGAGGAATTGAGGGTACTTAGTCTTCTACCATTATAAACATACTTATAGTCATTTTTATTTTATTGTATGGAATCTAAGAGTGCACCATCTAAGTATAATAATCGTTCACCGGCCTCCCCCATTGAAGTCGGTTTTTTTTTCTTAAAAATTATTGCCTAAACATCTAAGGTGTAACTTGATATGCATTGGATGGAATTGATCGTTACGTGAATTAAATCAACTAATATCCTTGACTCGTAAAAATAAACGAATCCCCTATCGATATTTGGATTTTAACATCTATAAAGCGACGATACTCACAACACGCAGTCTTCTATGTTTTGCTCTTTTACTCAGTATATAGCCTTCGTGTAATCCTCTGGGAGTTGTACAGAGCACGCGTGTCGGCTTAATAATGAAATTAGCGCACCGGTCGCTGCTGTAAATTGTACCCGTTTATTAGCAGCTTGTTAGCTAATGCTGGTCGCGTGGTTGTATTAAGGTCGTATAAGGGCGCCGGAGCTGCAGTATTGAATGACTTTTTACGTTAGTATATTTTTTATTTATTTCTTTATCAAATTAAGGTAACACAGGTAGAGATGTTAAGGTGACGTGAGTCCTTTCAATTTTGTTTCTTACATTAGCCCTTTCACCGGGTGCAATTCAGACGTATTAATCCTTTTTCTTGAAACAAAATTGACAATTGTATGCCTAAAATTTATGTAAAATTCCTTACTCATTTAATTTCATTGTATTTATAATCAAATCAACTAATAAGTATTTCATTCTATATTGCATACTTTAAAAAAAATATATTCAATGTATGAGATCAAATTCATATAACCAGTCGAGTAACTATGTACAGTGGCGGAATGAAAAGGTTCGTCACATTTCAACTCTATTTTAATGCTGTTAAGATCGAAAAGTGACGAACCTTTTCATTCCGCGACTATACAATTTTCATATAGCAATGTTTACTATTCTAAATTAACTTACGTTAAACTAACCGTCATTCAGCAATTCCCAGCGGCTGTAACACTCACTATGTATTTATCTATTTTAGATTATACCTACTGCTAAATTTACAGTCCACTTTTTTATTTACCATTTTACGGACCTGCGAAGATTTTATACTGGGCATGACGTTATATCACGGCGTGTTACGGCAAAACAACACAGAGTCGACTTTGATTAACTGGACACCTTTAGGGTTCCATACCTCGAAAGGAAAAAACAGAACCCTTATAGGATCGCTTTATTGTCCGTCCGTCTGTCTGTCTGTCAAGACCCTTTTTCTCAGGAACGCGTGGAGGTATCAAGCTGGAATTTATATCAAATACTGAAGTCTATTATCCCTTGGAGCTGTGAAAAAATCATACTTCTAAGCCAACGCAATCAAAAGATACAGCCGTTTATGCCGCAAATTTTCGATACTCGCAAAGGAATTAAAACCTACAGGGTACTTCACGTGAACTCAGAATCTTAAAATTTGGTACAAAGCAATTTTTTATAGCACTGATAAAGGAAAAATTGTTACATTATAGAATAAAAATATTTTTACGGAACCCTCGGTGCGCGAGTCCAATTCGCACTTGGCCGGGTTTTTTTTTGTCCCTTGACCCATAAGACAAATTAGTTCACACCTCGTATGTTAAAATCCGTCTAGCTATACTAAAGCATTCCGAAAAAAAAACTCTCCTACCTACATATAACATTTTAAAACCATTCCTCCTTTATTCAGCAGTCAGTCAGTTGATTGGCCCAATTCTTCCGCATCACGTTATATCCCCGAATTACCTTTAAAAGTTCTCTGAATACCACTACAGCTCGCTTTATACAAGTTTTATGTAACTTACCCCAACAGTTAACCAATAAAAAACACTCCCAACTCTAGGGATTCCAACAAATTAATTGATTTTGTCGTACAACCGGCCGCAAAAGATTTAGAGTCGCCAACGTATGAGTTTAGGAGTGGTCGATTTATTCGCTGCCCTTTTTCACTTTTCGTTTCCAAAACGTTTCAAGTGCTGCTTTTAGTCAGCGTTTATAGGGCTTTTTAGTATGGTAAGGTGATCGTGAGAAATGGCGCGAGTAACTCAAGCTGATGTGGCCGAAAAAACCCGTTTAGGCTTGCAAGTGTAAATTAGAGTCGGTTAAGAGTCGTGTAAGGGTTGTGGTGGACTTGTGTGAGATTTGCTTCCGTTATTGCTGTAAATTGGCTGGGGCGATGCGAGTTCATTTCTGCAAATAGTTTACAGATACAAACACCTCTGTGTAGGTAAGTACGTCAGGTTCGAGCGTGAGTAACGTAACTTTGAAGGGCCAGTTACGGCTCTTCGAAGTCTCCTTAAAAATATAGTGAATAAGGTATTTTTGGCTCTCTGAGCTTCGCAATACTCGTAAGGCGATATTTTTACAGAATTTGTCTCTTTAGTTATAATTTTGCCGACACCTGGCCTACACCAATGGAATACGGGCGTGAGTATTACGTATGTATGTATGAATTATATGAATACACTTTAGATTTGTCAAAGGTCAGACATATGCTAGGTCGCAAGGCAGATTTGTCATTTTTAATATGGCCGGGCTGAAATGACATTTAGATCCACATTACGTACACAAATCGTCTCATAATCAGATAATCACCTCTCTGGATTATATTTACTCGCACCTGTACGTAAGCAGGTTTGTTCCCGATTCTACAGGTTTCCAATTGTACAGATTCCCAATGGTACAGATGAATAATCTTACAGATTTTTAATTATACAGACTACCAATTGTACAGATTAGTAATTCTACAGTTGTTCAATTCTACAGATCCCCAATTGTACTGATTATTAATTCTACAGATTTCCATTTCTACAGATTCTTTGGAGTTTACTACTAGGGTGTAAATAAAAGATTGTTGCTTACGGTTTAGTTAGGGTATACATATTATGAAATGTAATGCGTGCGATATGAACGACACCCCGGTAGTAACTGTCAAAGAGAATATAATCACTACGTGTAACTGTCTGCTACACAGAAAAGCGAGGCGGGATGTGTCGCATCGCCCCGAATTTGGACAGTTTTTTACACCTTGCGATAAGAGCCTTGTAGGCCCTAACATCCGTTGGACACAACTTTGACGCCCCGCCTTAGTGGACACAACTTTGATGGTGTCATTTTGCGAGGCTAGTTGTGCTTCTATGTTTTTTTCATTCGCTGGTCTTATCCGGTAATAATGCGTATATGACTGGCACTATTCTTGTCGTGTCAATTAAACTTTTCATATCCACTGAAATAGTGTACAGTTGATAAAACGGTTTTGGTACACTTCGAAAAGTACCGTCTCCAAAGAAAACAGTATTATTTGATATAGACTTTAACACATTTTGTGATGTAGGTGTTGAAAAAATTAAAATTTTGTTTTTACCACTATCCTCACACACCAAAAACTTATCTTTTAATATAATGGGGATCCGAACATCTTCTATTTGTGTAAACGTCGAATTACCGTTCATTGCACGTTTTCTGGCTCCGTATAGTGAGCGTTTCTTGGACTCAAATGATGGTAGCTTGTTGAAATATTCGGAATCCGGACGACTCAAACTCCCTTTCTACAGATTTTTAAATCTACAGATTCTTTATTCTACAGATTTCCAGCATTACAGATTTCCACCCCTAAGGGCCTCCGCTAAAATGTGACACGGGCCGGGCGCACGCTTCCCGTAGGCACTAAACTGCCCCGAAAAAAGTATATAGTGAATGTGCGTGTGTAAATATTTCTAAGTAGTTGTAAGCGTGTATAGGCAGCGGTGATCACTTACTTGCGAGTTTTACCACTGACGTAATTTTTTTTTTGTGTTTCGACAATTTCACTAGTAGGGCCCGTAGCGTCGCACGCGTCGCCTGTTCGTGAACGTGGCCTTAACACACTAATTTCACTTTACTCATATCGAATATTCCATTAATACTGATGTCCCAGTAAATCATTCG
Organism: Notocelia uddmanniana; assembly: GCA_905163555.1. Lineage (NCBI taxonomy): Eukaryota > Metazoa > Arthropoda > Insecta > Lepidoptera > Tortricidae > Notocelia > Notocelia uddmanniana. The sequence continues at coordinate 22,999,025 of LR991066.1, forward strand.
TTCATTCCGTTCATTCATTCACCGGATTTATAGCCGTCTCATTTCCGAGCACGTGCCCGTTTTAACATTCATATTCATTTAAATGGAAAAAGCACCAAATAGGAAACATGGGAATGTTGTACTCTTCTCGTATTAAAATTTATAACATAGTATCACTATGGCTAGTAAATATATAGTAAACCATCAAATTAATACAACATATTGTAACAACATAAGTTACGAAAAATCTAATGGAAATAACAAAAAGATAAAACTTCAAAGGTTCTAAAAAAAAGTCTGTGACTAAATTAAAAGTTACCAATATGTCTTATGTATATTAATACAAAAATAATTGTATGACAACTTCTACCACATGTCTACCACCAACTACTTACATGTATGAAATCATTGTAATGTAGGTACCTAAACCTAATATTTCACCTAGCAGCAATTACTTATTTTCCATATATTCGGCCAGGACGGATATATGTGGTGGTGTCATACATAATTATATTTAACAAGCTTTTGCCCGCGACTTCGTCCGCGTAATCTTCTACTCTATCCCATATGTTAATCCAAGCTACAGACTGTCCCCCTTATTCATAAACGTCCATCAAGCCTCTATTAGTTAACAAGCCGCTAAAGTTGGTTTGTCCTTATCTGTCATTTTGACATTTATGTTTGTGAGAAAGGGACAAAACAACTTTTTCGTTAACAGAGGCTTGTTAAGTTTTATGAATAAGGGCGTATTTGTATACGAAGTTTCATTATAAACCGTAGGTATAGCCGTTTTTGTGTGAGTGAGCAACAAACATCTAAACATCCAACATCTAAATTCTAAACTTTCGCATTTATAATATTAGTAGGATTAGTATTTTGAAGTGCCTACGCCAACTCCTGGGATTAGGTAGCGGACCCCACGCATCCTTCAGGATGCAACTGTACTGGGAATAACGCTAGGAGGATGAGTATTTTGACTCGTAATTGAGTTACTCTGAGGCATAGAGAAAATAAGTAAGAATAGAGAGCTAACTCCATACATCATTTTTTACTTATTATTTCGTAGTCGACATCTAGGGTCAAATAGCGGAATTATCAAATACAAATACAAAATACAAAATAATTTATTAACCAAAAAAGCAATACAGTTGTTACATTATCAGTGGCCCTTACACTAGGTCGAGCCTGTATCGTGAGGGCCGACAGAAAACAGTTAGAGATTATACAATTAGATGGTGGATGATGTGATGGTGGTGGTGGTGGATTAGGTGGTGGTGGAATTGGATGGTGGTGATTAGATGGTGGTGATGGTGGTGGTGGAATTATCAGTACTGCTATAAAGGTACTAGATGTCACGTATGTCGCTACTGACGAAAAGTGTATTTCTCAACAATTTACTACTAATATTTAAAGCAGAATGAGTTCAAAACAGAGTTCTGGTTAATCCGGTAATAATATTAGCTACAAATGGTTTAGCATTTGATTGTTCGTCCGTCACGGCGTCTATTGTCGAGTAGCAGTATTGATAATTCCGCTATTTGACGCTAGATGTCGACTACGAAATAATAAGTAGAAATGATGTATGAAGTTATATGGAGTGAGCTCTCTATTCTTACTTATTTTCTCTATGTCTGAGGTTAGTAGTCAAAATTAGGTACAATAATTTGTTTCATACCTAAAAATACATGTAATAAATTTTCAAGAAGATGTTTACTCTGCCGGAAAAATTTTGGAATGTAAAATGAAAATGGCCTTCTGAGAAACAGAACAAAGTAGCGCTAGGTGTATTGAAAATAACGAAAAATACGAACTTTTCTGCTCAAAGGTCTTCTCTGAATAATTTCATTGAGACCATCCGATATTCATTCCATTTCGCGTATTTCATCTAACTTTTCCGACCGCCATATAACAGTGTGTGTCATCAATGCGAACTTATATTGTAACCAATGATAGTTTCAAGTGTTATTATTTATGTTATCAAATTCTTTATCATCATCATCATGACGGCCTCTTTAGCCTAGTTGGTAGTGACACTGCCTCCGAAGCTAGAGGTTCCGGGTTCGAATCCCGGCTAGGGCATATTTGTTCTTGGGTCTGGATGTTTTCTATGTATTTAAGTATGTACGAGTATTTATCTCTCTATCTCTACAGTCTACAGCTCACAGAGCCACTAGTTAAAAGGTTCGGCAATCTTGTTGTGATTATTCTGAACGAGCATCCATAGGCTACGGTGTTTGCTCGCCAGTCCGCAAGCGTGTTTTCCACCTTCATTGTATAGAAAATTTACACGAAATCGCAACTCAACATGTAAAATTGGCAATGCATGAAATATTAGCAAAGGCACGTATGTACAGCATCATCTGCAATTACGCGGCCGTCGGCTGTGATGGATCGCGCGGGTACAGCGTGGACCATTAGTCTCGGTCACCTGTCCAGGACCCCTTTTTGGAACCTATTTATAGTGAAGTAGAAAATAGGTATGTATGTATGTATGTATGTATTACTTGATTGTACATAAAACACGACAAAACGATAAACAAACAAAAAGTAGACGTACAAAGGCGAGCTTATCCCTTCAAGGGATCTCTTCCAGCTAACCTTTGAGCAAATGAGTTTATTAAAAACAAATGGAGGATGACGATAAACAACCTGTGAATTATGCACCGAACCAAAGTTAAAACAAAACAAATTAATTTTGAATACACATAATTTATAATTGAATACAGAAAATACGATTAAATATCCTATTATTACTTACAGCTCAAGATATTGTAAATGTGTGTGTGAGAGAAAATAAATAATGTTTATATACTACGATAACTACGATATACTACGATAAATAGGTACATATACGCGAGTAAAAAAAAAAAGTTTTTTTTTTAATAGTTAGGAGTCGGACATCTATAATCTTTAGGTCTGATGCAGCTAGTTAGCTAAAAGCTTAGTATAAGACCGATATTCTGGTTTTTTAGCAGTTGTTTCTTATTGTTTCGTGATATGAATAAATGTCCTTGTTAGTTATAGATATATCGAGTCCCTTTCTGGGGGTTCATTTACTTGAGGTCCGTGCATAGTGGTAACCACGAAATAAGACGCGGTAATTGTAGTTTAGGTGTGTATTTTCGATGAACAATATCAATCACTTCAAAAACTTAAACGATTACAAGGATGTAACTGGATTAGACTACTTTAGGTTAGAAACGTGGTGTGTTCGTCGCAGAACTAGCTTAACGTCTATCTCGATTCAACACACCATTCAGACTGTGGGCATCATATATAATTGTAGTCTTTGGTGGGCATGGCCGCCATCCGCGCCATCCCTCCTTCTCCCCCACCCACTTTCCTCTCGTAAGGTGAACTGTCACTTTTGACAATCAAGTTAGCCAACTTCCGGTACTAGTTCTGCGCCGACCGCACCCAAGCCAATCGCTTGACGTTTCTAAGACTCACATTTCAACATCAAAAATCACAACAATAATTTCAATCGCTACATAAGCATGGAAAATACATGGTGCTGACGCAACTGTAATTTCAAAATTTGCCACGAGCACCTTAGATGACTTCCTGCAACAGATATAAGAATAATAGGTAATTAATTATTAAAGCACAACAATGTACAGTCAGCTGCAGAGAAACGTGAGCCCCTGTTATGTAATACTATTATACTATCCTGTGCCCCTGTGTAGAAGTGTGTATGCAGGGAGGTTAGGTTTCTTTGCAGCCCGGCTAGTATGATAGCTTATACCGTCACGTTTTATGTGACGTTTCAGTACATTTTGGCCATATAACGTGACGGTATAAGCTATCATACTAGCCGGGCAGGTGACTGTGTATACAGGCAGGGATCGAAAGATAATTATCTATGTTAGTTATCTTGATAATCATCGTGATGTTAATAGTATGATAATTATCAATTTCAAATCAATTTTCAATTTTATTTCTTTTTTCAAGTAGGCCTTCTAAAACAGCACTTTTGAAAAGTCAATACACACATAAAACAATTGAAAAAACGATACACGCATACAACAACAAAAAAAAAATAATTATTACACAAAACAAATAATACATGTCTATGTCATGAAAAATACCTGTATTTTTTAATATCTCTTTGATAATAACCTAAAATGTGATATGTTACCGAACGCGCTCAATTTCTGGTGGTAGGGATAAATTATCCGATAGTTATCGGATACTTATCGAAAACCATAATTATCTTGATCATTTCGATCGAACCTTACATACGGGACAGTTATTATTACTTATTAGGTATTAAAGATATTATAATATCGTTGGTCATTTTGACAAATTCTCTTTGTGAGAAAGGGGCACGGCACCGAATCAACCGAGTCTAATAATAAATGTACTTTTTTTTTTGACAGACTTTTAAGTATTTGACACTTTACAAACACGTACAGATCGTACAACAACAGAGTAAAATGGTACAAAATGCCTTAAAAGTTTATAGCAGCTCGATATAATCTTAGAAGTGTTATATTTATCATAAAGTTATTATGTAAGAGAAACCACATTTCGTATTCTGTAGCCAGATAAGGAATTGGCCTTTTACGACTTTTGGGCCGCCATATTTTATTTCCGTACTAAAATATTAAAAGGAAGACATCAAGTCAACAAATAAAACCGACGTAACGCATCTTTACTGTTTATGATAAAATAGAAATCTTATTAATCTTGGGTTAGGGCACTTTTACATGACCCCGTCGTCGTCGGTAATGAAAAATACATTCGATTTTGGCGCAATCCTTTTCCTTGAAAAAAAAAATAAACACTTAAATAATATCTTTATCAGATTATAATTACTTACCTATTAAATCAATGATGTTTGTGTTGGTTAAGTTATTAGTTTACATTTTTATTGAATATATAGAAGTAACGATCATTGGAGTTATTTCATTTTAAATCACTAAAGCATTCCTTCATCTCTCCATAATGACACTGCCTGGCTGTTTACGGCTGTGCTTTAGTCCATGAAATAAACATTCTGCCATAAAAAAGTCATTGACAGCTCGCGTTACCATTTTAATTGAAATTTTCATGCTACACACAATTTCGCGTACCTATTCGTGCGCAGAATTTGGCTATAAAACCTTCCTTTTTCAACCAATCTCTTTGCATTTCGATCGTATCTCTTCCTGGTACCTCGTGGTTTTACAACCGGAACTTAATCGTAGAAATAAAAACCCCTTTCGGAGGCCGGCCGCTCTTGGTGGAGCAAGGTCCTATGTTTGTATCGCACTCACAATGAGATGAACCCTTGTGTAACTAAGACAATATGGAATCACTCGTGCGGGTCATTAAAACGGAGTTGCCCTTAAATCTGTGATGCTACCGGAATTTTAATGTTAGACTATTTAAAAAGTCTGCTCTGACGAAATTATTTTTTTACTTTACAACGTGACTTGAATACCTAGAAATCATTGTAATGTCTTTAAAATAAAACTTTCGAGACTTTGTCGAGCATTACCAAAAAACGTGTTAATTTTAAAATAAAGCGAGCCTCTACGTTCCTCGCATGCCTCAATGGGGCCATTTACACGGTGTTTATTATCACTTGATACACTCATCATGGATATCACATCACAATCCAAATCATTTCGAAAGCCTTGATACGAGTAGTAATGGCATCTCAGTATTGTGAGAATAATCACCGTGTGAACGTGAACAGGTTAATATAATATTATAAAACCAATATGGAACATAATGCCTAAAAAAACTAACCACTTTTGTGTATAGGTGTCAGCAGTTCCAGTATAATTCACAATTATCTATACAGAGCCTTATTCCCATGACATTAGAGTCTGTGTGTAGCCCATTTTGAGCACTGGGCCCGCGTAGCTACTTGTGCTGTTTATTTAAATTATTTTCAAAATTATACCATCCCCACATTTTCCTAAAAAAGAATTCTAATACGTAACGCAAACGTACGCTCAGCAATTCTACCACAAAAACCGCTGGCAACACCAGCGGCAACTTTTTAAAATTCCGCAGCCCGCGGCCTGATGAAGTCGTGCGTCCCACAGGGTAACGAGAGTTGACACACGTTTTATTTGAGCCTCTGAATATAAAGGGATGGACACACGGGGGATGGCGACATTGTAACTTAAAATTTGTTTCCACTGGACCTTGTTCCGATTTAAATTAAAAGGTGAATATGAGTTTGTTAAAATTACAGATGTGATAACATGTCTCCGATATTTTAAAAGTAAAAATACCTACTGAGTATACGGTGCTGTGTGTTATTTATTACTAATACTGGCAATCATCAGGAAAAATGTGGGTGAGCACATAGTGAAAGTAAAACGTCAAATGGTGTGTGGATTGATTGATTGATTGCGAAATATAAGTATTGAAATGAAATTATGTATCACGCAAGAAGCTTAACTTTTATTGTGTATATTGCCCTATTTTGGGTTTAGTTATTATTTAGCAACTTTACTGGCAGTTCTACGCCATCACTGGCTGTAAACTGGTAATTAATACCTGCGACTTCAGCAGAAAATCTCCAGTACTTATCAAGGCTATCAAAACATAACTGCATCCTTAATACGATCTATCGCGCGCCTTGCGTTGGCCGCTGGTAATGCGCCAATTCCATTTGAATGAATAACGATTCAGGTTATATGCCTGAATCTCCCTCATATAATATCTTTGCTCTCATCGGACATAAGTGTAAAGCACGCTAAATAATCAATTAATGATCTCTACCTTCAACCAACAAAGCGATTGGTTTTGTAACACCCTCTGAGCAACACGTGGTGATTTGTCTGTACTCAGCTTTAAATTACTTTTTTTTATCCCGAACAGCAATTATTAAAAACAGAATAATTAATAATCATAACAACTCGCTCCATAAACGTCGACATTATTATAAAAAAAAAAACAAGAATAACGACTTATCCAAATGCCTCGAGGAATTCAAAAATCGAATTCGGTGCTATCTCCCGCGTTTCTTCCTCAACGGTCTTATTTTGGTAGTATATTTCTACCCGTTACGCCATTTTTCCAAGGGCCACTAAACTGAATAAGGTTCGTTTCGTCCGCCCGGGGCCTTCTCTTTGATATTATCCCATCTTTTAATGGAACTCCTAATATTATGTGCTATCTTTATTCTGCATTTTCTTCGGATTGACGAATACGCCTTTTCTAACAATGCGGTTAGGGTTGCCAGGTATAAAATAGTAAACATGAAGTTTTATTTGCGTTACATGCAAATTACTTTCCTAGGTACGTTTGCTAAATATGCAGTCTTGGTGTTGGTCGGTACTAATCATTTTTTATTGTTTTTATGGCATGTATGTACAATTAATTTAATTACTAGTCCAAGGGCGAGACCACATGAATAAAACATAGGAGAAGAAACAGACCACATTCTAAGAATGACTTGTGTTTGCTCTGGGAAAAGAAATAGAATACTAAACCTACAAATACCTAATTGGAATAGTTATTAGCGCCGTAATTAGTTAGGAGAATACTCATACTCATTTATTCGTAAAGTCAATTAAAAATAAAATAAATCAGGGGTTTTCCTGCAATTGTAATTCATAACAAATACAATATTTAAAAAATAAATGAGATCAGTTTTTTCCATCTGGTAGCCCTGGCAACCACCTGTGCCTGGTTATAGCAAACAAAACCTTATTTAAACTGGCTAGTGTTTAAATTTCAATCGCACCAAAATCGCAGTGCTCGTTCCAGTTACGAAAGTCATAAGTGCCAGTAACATTCCTATAGTTACGTCCCTCTCTTACCAAAGTAGTTTCCTGGAGTCTTATCGTCCGTTTCGCTTTGATTAAGGAGCACTCTTTTGAATTAAGAAGTAATGAAGGCGATCATATCTGGGCTTGGGGCGATTGGCTCGCTGTGAATGTTTATCTTGGCGTTTCGATAAATACGAGTAAAATAGGAAAAGAGGGATCTTACTGTTTTTTTAACTCTGATATTTTGAACTGTATCTCGGCGTATTATGAGCTGCAATAAACGCTATGCGTAAAAATTGTGGAGAGTTCGATAATTATAAAATTGGAAAAGTAGAAACTTGCTAATTTTAACTCTGGCAGAACAGTAAGCTATATCGAAGCTTTTTGTTTGACTAATCAGATATTTACGAGTACCGAATTGATGTTTGTACTTTAAAGTAAAACTGTATGCACACGGTTGAAAACTAAAACAGATTTATTTTTATTTGCAAAGCTAAATGTGCACCTTGTCTGAGTATGGGCTAATTATGTAGAAAATCATCGTCTTAACTTTAAAATGTTACTTTGCTATCTTTGTTGGTGTTCTGTCGCTTGTATAATGGGTTGTGCTCCGAAGAACTGTTCGACATGATGCCAACGGCCGCATTCTACTATCGGACCGCTCGGCAAGCAGCGGAAGGCAATCATCCTCACATCTTAAAACCTAAATGGTCGCGTACGGTACGGTTTCAGAGGAATCTCCTCTCTCAGACGCTCCGGTTGTGGAATGAGCTGCCGAGGTTTTCCTTAGGGACTGCAGAGTGCAGTGTGGTATGGGGTTCTTCAAGAAAGGAGTGTATAAATTTATAAAGCGTCGGCAACGAGTATGTGACACCACTACAGTGGACAGCGGTAAAGACAGCGAGTTCCATACAGTTTATAACCTCAAAGTGACTTTTAGGTTATAAACTGTAGGTATGGAAATAACAGGTGTCAGGATTGACTTCTTAACCGCCGACTACTATAGAGTTGCAAACATCCATATGCTGCGGTGACCGCTTACCCTCTGGCGGGCTGTATGCTTGTTTGCCACCGACGTGTTATTTTATTTTTTTTACTTTTCTGAAAGTTCAGCTATTTATAAAGCAATTGCAATAGGTAACATTACATGATTTTACAAAAATCCAAAAAGCAAATTATTCCAAAAAGGTACCTAGAGAACTTGCGTGAAATGAGGCGATTCATGCTTTAATACGATTACGAGCAAAAATGTACGATCGATAATTATTAATTTTACTATTCGTACTCAAGATATCTGAGTGCCTACCGCGAACTTCGAAAATCGAACTTCGTGTCGTGCCGTCCCTTTCACTCTCGTGTTATACACTATATGACGGAAAGGGACGATACGATACGAAGTTCGATTTTCGAAGTTCGCGGTAGGCACTCTGAACACGCATTTATATTCTTAATACCAAAGCCTTTGAATACAAATAAAGATTAAAAAAACATTCGTATTCTCCATTCATGGGATATGTCGTACAACTTACCACATATCTTTCACCTTTCATAGTTCTTATTTCATTACTAGAAGGTTTAATGTTGCATGATCAACGCGTTAAGGTGGTTGGTCTGTACGTGAGGCGCGTGCCAACGCTCATTATACCACGTGGCTGAACGCTCATTCATGCCGTGGTCTTTGCAGTGAATTTTAAAAAGTTTGCGGACAGTGTTGCCGGTTGTCTAATGAAATTAATTGTGTTTGTAAATTTTTGCGTGTTCTTTTTAAAATTTTAAAAGCAACACGCGAAATTCTTTTGCGCAAAGAAATGTACGTACCGAGCGTTAGAGTAAAGTATATGTTTCTATTTTTAAAACAACACACAGCAGACAAACAGCAGCGACGAAAATCTTCCCACTTAGTTTTCTTTAATGTCATTTTGAAAACTATTGGCTACAATACTATTTTGTTTTGAAGCAATTTAAACTTGATTTTCGTCCATACTCAATAATATAAGGAATGCCTAGTGAAATGCGAGTTTCGTAAAATATAGCCCAATCTATAACCTATTTCCCATCTTTAACTGTAATTTGTGATTAATCATAGCTCCATTTAACGTCAGTTCCGCTACAACGAACTCTAAGGACTTAATCTAAACAATTTAACTTGCCTAATAAGGCAAGTTAACAGCTTAAGTGTTAAGCAAGTTAAGTGATGCAGCGGCTTAGGCAACTTGTGTGAAAAGGGACCTTAGATCCGTTGAGGGATTTGTTGGCGTTAAGATGAGTGGTTCTTGACTAAGAATGGATGTAAGAGTTAAATCGTGTTGTAAATTTTGATGTACCAAAAGATAGTAGAAATTAGTACAGTCAGCTACAGAAGTAGCTGACGAGGCAAGCAAGACACGAGCTTTTCCGTGGAAACAAAATTGTGGTGAAGCCTATATGCAATACTTAAGTAACGGATTTATATCCTCGTCATTCCTTTGTTTGTAGTAGTCCTAACTACCCAGTGTACTACACGAAGTACATACTATGTGTACTGCTTCAGACACCGACGTTTCGTTTTCGATTTTATATAACTTTTTGGTATTTGTTTTGATTTAGATGTCGAATATGGTATTAAGCGCATCCACAGTTTGTACTTGGTGAAGTACATTCGGCAGTTACTTTTGCTGCTAGTAAAAGGTCAGTGCAGTGCTGATTGCTTTTGTTAATTAGTACTTTTACAAGTACGCCGGGATCAAGTAGTGTATAGCTGTCAGCTCTATGCTCTGAGCGTGTGGCAGATGTTTTTGAGCGTCTGGTCCTGTCGGATACTTTTGCTATACTTGTATACGTGGAAAGCAAAATACAATGCAAAATGGGGATGAGATACAAAGCCTTTGTCTCCGTAAATACCTCAATGGGATGCGGGCGTGAGTCGTATGTGTTAGGTATTTCATGACCACGCCCAGAAAAAAATCAAGACCAAAATATTGATAAGTATGTGAAGATTTACAACTGAACTTATTTCAAACTAAAAACATGCCTATGGCATTTTTATTTTAATGTCAAAATTACCCCTAAAGACAGGGAGTTACAAAACAACCCCCGGCTTCAATATTAATAAAGCTACCTTAAATCTCAGCCTTAATAAAGGGTAAAATCAAACAACTCGCAAACTTTGCTGTGTTAAGAATTTCGTCTTGTCTGCTCCAAAAGATTGTAACAGGCGCGTGTTGTCCATGGTAGTATGGCGTATTTGGGAAGGAATGCTTTATTTTAATTAAGAGGAGGTATTTGAGGAATTTGCTGTTTGACTTAGGAGTTGACAATGCTGTAATTGTACGAGTTATGTAAATTGTGAGATATAGTGCAAAGGTTGGGTTTCATTTCTACTTTTATTGACCGAGTGAAAAAGATCTCCTATTCTTATGTAAAAAAAAAACGTATGGCTGCTGTTCTTCAAATAAATCCGCCAGACATACGAAAGCATTCCTGTCGAAGCTGAAACTGATACTTTCGTTTCACTCGGTGAAAAACCAGTAAAGATTTAGGATTAGCAATAATATATCATTGCTATGAAGACGCCAGTCAAAATCTATACTATATTTATTAATATTATAAAGCTGAAGAGTTTGTTTGTTTGAACGCGCTAATCTTAGGAACTTCTGTTCGTATTGAAAAATTCCTTTTGTGTTGGATACTCGTAGTCCCTTTATCGAGGAAGGCTTTAGGCTATATAACATCACGCTGCGACCAATAGGGGCGAAGACCCGGACGAAGTCGCGAGCAATAGCTAGTTTTAATAAAAAACCGGTAAAGAGCGTGTCGGGCCACGCTCAGTGTAGGGTTCCGTAGTTTTCCGTCCGTCACATTAAGTTGACATATTAAGTACAGAAACACAAAACCCTAAAAAGCACGTCATTACATTGTGATTTTGTAGAAATGACAGGTACAATAAACACCTGTTTATACGGTTAAATTACAAACTTAGTTCAGAAATTATTTTTGTAATTTTTTCAAAAACTATTCAACCTATCAAGTTCAAAATAATTTTCCTACAAAGTTTTTATAAAGTTCTACTTTTGAGATTTTTTTCATATTTTTAAAACTTATGGTTCAAAAGTTAGAGGGGGGGGGGACACATTTTTTTTTACTTCTGGAGCGATTATTTCCGAAAATATTAACATTATCAAAAAATGATTGTAGTAAACCCCTATTTATTTTTAAATACCTATCTAACAATATATCACAAGTAAGGATTAAAATGAAAAAAAAATCACTCCCCACTTTACGTATAGGGGAGGTACCCTAATAAAATATTTTTTTCCACTTTTTATTTTACCACTTTGTCCGCGTAATTGATATACATATTAGTACCAAATTTCAGCTTTCTAGTGCTAACGGTCACTGAGATTATCCGCGGACGGACGGACAGACGGACGGACAGACATGGCGAAACTATAAGGGTTCCTAGTTGACTACGGAACCCTAAAAAGACGAAAGTCTTCTTTCACACGATAACAAAATTTAGATAATGCACGAAATGGAAAAAAAACATGGTAAGGACAGCTTTTTATGCAATTATTAATTTATATATTTAACCCACATCACAATTAACTTCATGCCAAAATTATTTTAAAAAAACCTCTCTTTTAACTATCTTTCTTAAATAACGCCAACTCAATACAGAGAGACCACCACATCCTCCTATTTTCAGTAAAGTCCTACAAGTTCAGACAAGTTCACTAGCTCTCAAAGCATGTCCGGGGCAGGCAGGCACGGTAATGACGTCTCTTTGAGACCATTTTTACAGACATCGAGCCTTTGCGGATATAAAGTTGGAGGATGGTCACTCACCAAGCAAATCCGTATTGTGCGAAGGGTCGGCCTGAAAACCAGCGTTGTAGTAGATAAGCCTGCTGCAACAAATGCTGAGGTTCGCTCCTTTTTAACATCATAATTGTTGATGTAATCATATAAATTTGTGCCTATTTAAGTTTTATTTTAAGGCTTGCAATGTTCTGTAGTATTGTCTGTAATCATTTTTTAATGTGGTGTTAAATAAAAAAAATCTATGTCTATGTCTACTTGTGGCCACACTCACCGATAGCACATTCAGAGCAATTGACCGAGCGAACTAAGCGAGCGAAGCGTCTCCGTTTCAGCTTTCGACAAAAGTTCTTTCGTATGTCTGTCTGTCTGTCCGGATGTTCTCCTCTACAGGTCGCATTTCTCAACCGATTCTCGTGAAATTTTGTGAGCAGGTTCGATAATTACCATAGATTTTTTCTGTCTAGTCAGTTTTTGGAAATTTGAGATTATTATTTTTTGCAAGGTATTCTGCTTACCGCCACTAGTATAGACTAGGTAACTTTACATAGGGTGGAAAAACATTGCATAGGTATTATAATTTCGTTACCGAACGTTTCGGTATGGTAAAAGCCTGTCATTCATTTCATCATCAGTGCTTGGTAATGGTAACCTCTTCATGTAGGCCTAAATTAGGGTCGTGGTCACACCGAATTTCGCATTTACATAAACTTTTTCGAGGTATAGATCGGTGGCTAGAAGTACGAAGGTTCGATTCTATGTCTGTTTTACAACGCGTTTCACATTTTCTTAAAATTATACAATACAATACTCTTTATTGCACACCTCAATTAAAGGACACAGTACAGTATGTAATAACAATAAGTAGAGGCAAACAAAAGACGGTCTTATCGCTAAAGAGCGATCTCTACCATACAACCTTTGGGTAGCGGAAATCAAAGCAAATAATTACAATTCGCAGTATATATTATTCTCTTTGTTTGCAGTTTGGATTGTTAAAACTTACAGAATTAGGCACCTAAAGTATGCTAGATCGAGTTATTCCTAGAGAGAACTGGCGCAGAAACTGCCTGTCCGAACTGGCGGCGGATGCACATAACGACGTCTCTTTGAAGTCATTATTGAGAGAAAGTCGACATCGATGTGCCTTTGACTGGAATGTCTACTTACACGAAGGGGCATCAGCCTAGCCTTGTCTGTCTGTGTATCTGTCTGTGGTATCGTAGCTCCCAAACGGATGAACCGATTTTCGTTTAGTTTTGTTTTTGTGTCATAGATAATTTTATATAAACTAGTGCCTACGCCAAATCTTGGGATTAGGTAGCGGACCCCGGGCATCCTTCATGGTGCAACTGTACTGGGAATAACGCTAGGATTGCGATGATGAGATAATTTTATCCCGAGTCTTCTTAGCCATGTTTCATGACATGAAAAAGTAGAATATAATAGAATAGAATAGAATAGAATAGAAACCAATTTATTGCAAACCACAAAAGACCAGCACATTACAATTAAAATGTTATTAGACAGCGTGGCGCACAAATGAATCAGTCCTGACCCAGTTGAGGATTCGAACGCGGCTCCACTATTTGCACTCAACGTGTGGAATTTTTCCGACACGTGGCTGGACGGGATGACAGTCTAGATAAATTGATGTGACTTTATATTTATTTATTAGAATATTATTATTAGAATGTGACTTTTCAGGTCATCTAAATTTCTAAAATGTGTGTTATTCACTCTTTTTGTTTATTTATTAATTTTCCTAAAATATATGTAAGAAATTTATTAGTTAGTGCGACGTGTGTGCCAGTCTTCGACTCTTTACCTGCCACGTTAGACGGCCTGTTTAGCCTAGTTGGTAGTGACTCTGCCTCCAAAGCTAGAGGTCCCGGGTTCGAATCCCGGCCAGGGCATTTATTTGTGCAATTTTCACGGATATTTGTTCTTGGGTCTTGGATGTTTTCTATGTATTTAAGTATGTATGTATCTATATAAGTATGAATGTCGTCGTCTAGCACCCATAGTACAAGCTTTGCTTAGTTTGGGACTAGGTCGATTTGTGTAAGATTGTCCTCCAATATTTATTTATTTATGATTGACGCTTGTCTATTATTATAATTATAATTATTATCACTTTTTTTTTCTCCCATGAGTGCTTGTGTCATATCAAGCACTGGTACTGCGTCGAGGACCGGTACAATTAAGTTTCCGTTTCTCTAGCTATTTATATTATATTTGTTAACATATTGCATAAAAATGAACCTCCAGGTCTTTTTTTTAATTACTGTTTAGTACACTACATGTGCACATATGTATAGTTTGGCTATGCGACTGTTTGTGTTCTGAATAAAAAAAAATTGATAATGGTCGGTCATGTGGAAGGGAAGAGAGGTAGAGGCAGAGCGGTGGTTTATATACATATTTAGAAGATAGATTACTTAGTATGTATATGTATTTCTAGTGTTTGATTAGACGCGCTAACGCGCCTTGAAAGTGCATCTTTAGAACCCACTCAGTTATCATTTTGCCTACTCCATGCTAATATGGACCCGGGTATGTCCTTAAACTACGACCAAGACCACCGGGGAATGGGCAGCAGCATTCCTAGAATGCGGTGGAGATACTGCGATCGCCAACCCGCATGCCAAGCGTGGCGATTATGGCATTTACCCCCCATGAAATTGGGGGAGGCCTATGTCCAGCAGTGGACGTCCTAGGGCTGATATGGTGGTGGTGGTGGATGCTAATATTATAACCCTATATCCCTTCCAGCAACCCCTGACTCCTTGTGAAGCAGGCATCCATGACGCTCGCAAGATTACATTCCAGCAGTGGTCAAATAATTTCCAAACGGATTGGATTCTGCATCTTCCTTGCGGAGCTTAGATGCTCGTTGCGTTTGTAATAATCAGCTTTAATGCAAAGTGCACGAGCTGTAATGCTGAAAGAATATTATATTTAACACACCATGGACAACCTATGTATCCACGTGGAGACTAAAAAGGCCCTTTTTTTCAAAGTGTAATGCGAAAATATTTGACAAAGAAACTGGCTAGGTTTTCTTAATTAGGTAGAGTTCAATATTGAATCTAATATTTTTGTACTAACCCACCACCACCACCATATCAGCCCTAGGACGTCCACTGCTGGACATAGGTCTCCCCCAATTTCATGGGGGGTAAATGCCATAATCGCCACGCTTGGCATGCGGGTTGGCGATCGCAGTA
Source organism: Notocelia uddmanniana (assembly GCA_905163555.1). Lineage (NCBI taxonomy): Eukaryota > Metazoa > Arthropoda > Insecta > Lepidoptera > Tortricidae > Notocelia > Notocelia uddmanniana. The sequence continues at coordinate 23,014,746 of LR991066.1, forward strand.
TCTCCACCGCACTCTAGGAATGCTGCTGCCCATTCTCCGGTGGTCTTGGTCGTAGTTTGTACTAACCGTAACATTTAAATTGTTAGGTAACAAAATAAACATATACATATAATATAAAGAACATAAAAATTAAGAAGATACTACGTCCAACAAGATTAAATACTGATACAAGCAGTATGAATATCGCTTTGATTAATTTGCCCTTGCTTTGGCAATTAGCGTACAAAACAATACAAGTATTCTTTATTGCACACCTCGATTAAGGTACACAGTACATAATATCAACAAAATTAAAAAAATATAAACCCAAATGCGTAAAAAAAGGTCTTTAGGGAAATTTGAACAATTAAGAAGAATCGATTGTTTTAAGAATAATCAAGATCGGCCAACGCGTTTAGTATATATAATTTGACCCCACTTTGGACCTGTTCTCGAAGACGAAACCGAGATTCCTATTAGCTACAGCCGCATCTTTTTTTATTAATTATTATTAATTAAAAATGGGATTGCTCTTGGCCAGCATCTAGCCAGGGGGCAAAGATGAGGCCGACGATGAAGCGAGCTCACCCAGAAGATGCCTATTCACTCGTGCCTTAAAAAGGTCCAGGTTATATGAACTCGGAAATACAGACGCCGGCAGAGAATTCCAAACCTTAGAAGTGCGCATTATAAAAGAAGATGCAAAGCGCTTGGTTCGAATTAGAGGAATTTCGACCAGGTAAGGATGGTAGCCAGCCGTACTTGAATCAAACTCCAGTCCCACTACTATTAAATAAGTTGAAAAATCGATTGTTGTAAGAATAATCAAGATCGGCCAACGCGTTTAGTCTCTAGAGTGCCAGAAAGGAACAAACATACATACATAGACTGTTAAACACATTACCCTCCTTTGTGTCGCGCAGTCGGGTAAAAAGAAGAGGCAAACAAAAAGCGGTCTTAGCGTAATACCTCTTCTTAAACGTGGCGCCGTTGTTTAGTCCGGCCACGTGTAAGAACGCAACCATTGATCATTGCATTAGATTTGACTAAAAGTTAAATCATTTTTAGGGTTCCGTACCTCGAAAGGAAAAAACGGAACCCTTATAGGATCACTATGTTGTCCGTCCGTCCGACCGTCTGTCTGTCTGTCAAGACCCTTTTTCTCAGGAACGCGTGGAGGTATCTAGCTGAATTTTATATCAAATACTCAGGTCTAATACTGTCCCTTGGAGCTGTGAGAAAATCAAACTTCTAAGCCAACGCAATCAAAAGATACAGCCGTTTATGCCGCTAATTTCCGCAAATTTTCGACTTCGCTAGGGAATCAAAACCTACAGGTTACTTCCCGTGAACTCTGAATCTTGAAAGTGGGTACGAAGTCTCATAGCACAGATATAGGAAAAATTGCGAGAACCGTAAATTTTTAGTTACATCATATAATAAATATATTTTTACGGAACCCTCGGTACGCGAGTCCGACACGCACTTGGCCGGTTTTTTTTTTATTGCGAATTGACGGAAGAGATCGCTCTTTAGCGACAACACCGCCTGTTGTTTGCCTCAACGTTTGAGGTGTGTAATAAAAAGTATTTCTCTTGTAGTTCTATTTTGTCCATAATTGAACGGATACTAAGTTATTTGTTCATGTTTGAGAGCAGGAAACGGTTCCTATTGTTACACTAATTACAAATGTTCATCAATCATAGAAACATCACGGCCTTTATTGCATTTAATAAGTACAGTCGGCCTCGAACAATTTATTCTTGTATGTATAGTTTAGGAGTTGCTATGGCCACCTCGCTCCGTCATCACTCATCAGATCAGCTCGGTGGTACCAAATATTGCATTGTAACAAAACTTACATCCCCATATCAGCCAAAGGACGTCCACTGCTGGACATAGGCCTCCCCAAAATTCACAGGGGGTATATGTCACGCTTGGCATGCGGGTTGGCGATCGCAGTATCTCCACCGCACTCCAGGGATGCTGCTGCCCATCCCCCGGTGGTCTTGGTCGTAGTTTTAGGACATACCCACGGGTCCCAAAACTTACATACCTATTTATTACAAAATTTCAGCTCAATGGGTTGAGTAAAACTGCTGCTGAGTGCAGTTGCACGATTTGACTCCAACATACATACATACTCGTACATAAAATATGACATACAAACATTCCAAGTTAAATGAAAACTTGTAAAACAACCTCCGGTGATCAAAACCGCCTCTTTTATTCGATTATTTTGTAAAAATAATTACAAAGCGCCGATGCCATTGAATTTCTATTTCCATATTCAGATTATTTTATTGTTGTGAAAGACTTGCTTACAACAAGCCATAGGTGTCCAGAAAAATCAAAATCATATATTTATTCTGCAAATAGGCCACAAGGGCTTTTACATGTCAAAGCGTGAATTAAATAAACATTAAACACAACATATTTCGATGCTTAAAACACATATCAATGTGCAGCCGACTGTACCGTGACTAAATTGATTAAAAACATGCGGGAGGCCCTACAATCCACGGCCAACTGTCAACTAGCATTTCAGTTAACGTGCTATTAAGCTGTTAACCGTACTTTAACAGTCAAATTAGATACAAAGTGGTTTGGATCATAAGGCAATTAAGGGAATTTGTTTTGTTTTTAAAGGACAGTGAAATGAAATATTTTTATCCGCTAATGTAACAGTGAAATTTAATACGTAGACTGAAAAATAAAAATGTTTATTCGGTTGGGTTCCGTTCGAAACATAGAACAAGTAACATAAATTTTTCCGCGCCGCGAAGCAAGTAGTAGGTAGTGATGTGTATAAATGACTGTTTTCTCAACTGCCAGTATGTTCTCGGTGAAGTAGAAAAAACCACATACAGATTCCGCATCAAAAAGTCGGAAAGCAGAATAGAATAGAAAACATTTATTTCGAGTAACATAAGACTCATACGCTCATACAAAAATAATAATTAGCAAGTTTCAAAATCTTATTGCTAGTAACACTAGCTAGTACCTAATTTAATAAACCACCACCACGCTTGGCAGGCGGGTTGGCGATCGCAGTATCTCCACCGCACTCCAGGGTTGCTGCTGCCCATCCCACGGTGGTCTTGATCTTGGTGGTATCTAATTTGATAAACGTCTAATTTGAACCCACTTTGGACCTGTTCTCAAAGACGAAACCGAGATTCCTATTAGCTACAGCCGCATCTTGAATCAACATCCAGTCCCACTACTATTAAATAAGTTAAAAAAACGTAAGTTGGTTAGTAAATAAATAAACAAAATTTACATTGAATAAAATTTTAATTGAAATATTACTATTTCAATTATTTTTCTATACAAGGCAGGCACTGCTGGAAACATTGCACGTACGCGTAGAACCGATGGCCGTTGGGGCGGAAAGGTTCTCGAGTGGCGACCACGTACCGGAAGCCTATGTCCAGCAGTGGACGTCTTTCGGCTGACATGATGATGATGATGATGACTGCTGGAAACATGCATTTCTCAGCACTAGCAGTGTCTCATATACAGTGCAGCCTGTCCGCTATCAATTTCAGAATAGCCTAATGTAAAAAAATGGTTTTCTTTTGTCTACAGTAAAGAGTGTGGGGTGTTTCGTCATCTAAGGCGCCATCCTGATTTATCGATGCGGAGGCGGTACGATATGAGAAAAATGTCAGCTGTCAGTGTCAAACGATATCAATGCAGTACTGCCTCACTTCTGCGCATGGTATTAGTACTGCGCAAACGTAATACTGACAGTAATTCGTCAAGTGAGGAAATTTCACATCAGTAAGCTTACGTCAAACAATAAAATACCTATGACATATCGATCCCGCCCCGCCAAGTCAGGAAGTCGCCTTAAGCTCACATAAATTTCACCATGAAAAATGTAATCACCATAAAAATTACTAGGTACTGCTAGGATACCTAAAGACAAGTATATACCTATACTACCTTACCAACGACCGAGACGGGTCAACATCCTGCTTCAACTACAGTATTCAAAGTTCAGCCCTAGTCAGCCAACCGAAAACTTGCGTAAAAATGGGCCTAACCAAATTTCGTGACGCCAGTGAAAAGAGTTACAAGTCCCATACAAGTTTTATGAAACTTATTACCTTTTCGGTAGTTACGTTTGAGTCCTAAGTTGTGTTCAGAAGCGTAGCCATTCCGAGCGGGTGGCAACCCTCATTCCCGCGACGGTGATTGGCGTTGACGGCTCCGCGTAGGGTTGTCACGTTGTGGACTTAAATATTTAAGTAGGCTAACTTGGTGACGTTATTATCTTGTGTCTTTTGTTTTTACTTTGAGGTTTGTTTGTTGTTAAGTCCTGAAGACTCGAGCCATTACGGATAATACTAGCTATTTACAGTACTGAGAACACTTGCGTTAGTCCTGTGCCGTACCGATTTCTCGGAAAACAAATGGCTCGAAAATTAAATGCCACACGATTATTATTAGTCCTGACGGCTTGGCATGCGGGTTGGCGATCGCAGTATCTCCACCGCACTCCAGGGATGCTGCTGCCCATCCCCCGGTGGTCTTGGTCGAAGGTTTAGGACATACCCGGGTCCATATCGTGTCGATTATGGCATATACCCCCTGTGAATTTGGGGGAGGCCTATGTCCAGCAGTGGACGTCCTTTGGCTGATATGGTGGTGACGGCTTGAGTAAATAAGCTTTCGCTGGGGTCTCTAACCTATTCCTTATTCTGTGCTCTAACTCGCATCACATCACTATTGATTAAATGTATTGATGAGATCAAAATTATATTTATCGCGCGCTTACTTCTTCATCCATCCCCTAAGCCTATTATAAGGAACATAACATCAATATTTCATTGCATGTTTGAGAAAATAATAGTACACTGCAAAGGCCGGGAAGGAAGGGATTGCCTGCCGAGTGTGTTATAGACGGCCGAGCGTTCGCGAGTCAAGCAATCCCAATTCCGGCCGAGACATGTATAATACTTTTCTGCGAGGAAATTTGAAAATTATAAGAAACATCCTAATGAAAATATCTCTTCTTCCCCAGACGTTTCGGCATCGTGGACAAGCGGTTCTGCGTAGAAGGCGGCTCGCGGTGCGGTCGGGGGGAGGGGCTGTTCGTGTTCGCAGCAGAGGGGGGCAGGGAGCTGACCGACCTACTCAACATGTACAGTCATGATGCGCAGTCGAGACTGAGCATTGCTTCTAGGACTGGTTCTGGTGAGTCAGGAAGCAAAATTCTGATTACATTTTCATCAATCAATCGTGTAAGATTTTTTAAGTCTTGTTCGTTTTGACGTCCAGATATTTTTTTACTATAACTTGCATATACGTAAATGGTGGGTCGTAAGCTTAAAATGACACGACGCGAACGTCAATCGATTGGACACGTTAACTGTTTATTTACCAAACCAGACGATGTGACAGCCACTTTATAACAACATTCCACTCAATCAGTTGTATATTCCACTAAATAGCTCAAAGGTTAGCTGGAAGAGATACCTTACAGGGAGTTAGCGCTAAGATCGCCTTTGTACTTCGATCTTGTGTGACATGTATATGTTTTAACCTGTTATTGTGTACAATAAAGTGCTTACATACATACATACATTATTATATCACTGTTACATTTCCCAAACCCATCAAAAAATGCAAGTATTAACTTTTTTATATATTTTTATACAACGACGGTAGCAACAAGCTTACGGCCCGCTTGGTGGTAAGCAGATTCCGTAGCCTATGAACGCTTACGACTCCAGATGATCACAAGCACGTTACTGACCCTTTATTGACTTGAAGATTCCTTGTGTTGGCCGCTAGAGACCTATGCAGGCCCCTGACTCAACACAGCGCATCCTCGGGAGCTCTGGTGTACTCACCATCAGACACAACAACACATACCTAAAGAGTAACTAGTGATGTTATTATTTCTGCGGTCCTCTGCGGGTACCCAGTTAGGCTACTTCAAATATGAGCGGAATCGAAATAATAATAATAATAAGCGAGTTGGCTATATGTTTAAAGTCCAGTGCCACCTCCCTACCCTCAGCCCTCTGCACCGGTGTTGCCCTTAGGCTATTTTTTAATGTCACCATTTATAGGGGCCCATCTAGCAGAGGGCGAGTCAGCGTCTGCGTGAGATAAAAATGTGAGACAGTTTTATTAGGCACACGTCCGTTGTCTCACTCAATAGCCCAGCCATTATATGTGGGTCAGGCCCGGTTGTGGGAAACCAGTTCTGTCAAGCTGGTCTAAGTTGACAGTCGTTCAGATGTACACTTTGAGTAATAAGAAAGGTAATACACAGAATACATGTCATATTCACCAAATAATCCGGTTCATTTAGATTCCATCAACCAGTAATAGTCCCTGTACACCCTGGCGGGTGCTGTCTCTGTGTGCTTCCCATAACACCGGCAGGGACAGCATCCGCTCGGTGTACCCCTTCATTTCATAAAATTGTAAAAAGGGCCTCTACGTGTTGGCTATTTCGTACTCGGTTGGTACTTCGGTACCTCGGTACTTCGGCTCCGCGCACGCCGTCTGGGACACCATTGTCCCGTGAGCGGAAAAGACAAAATATTTATTTCGGACATTTGTTTATCCATAATTGCGTTTGTCGTTCCGCAGAGTTACGCTGAACCGTACTTCTCTAAATCAATTCTAATTTCACGTGAAAATGAAAACCAAATTGTCTTCCAGTCTTGGAAAAACGCTACTCAGACACAAGCAGCATGGACGACGGCTTCCCCTCCCTCCGTTCCGCGTCCCCCTGGGCCGCGGGCAGCCAGACCATGCACTGCATCTCCGACCTGGACTCCAGCCTCGAGGAGGACAAGCTCCGGAGGCCCACGTCGCTGCCCAGGTGCTCCAGCTGTATAGGGAAGATCAGCCATCTGGCCAGGTTAGTAGCTCTCTTAGTTACGCTACAAGATCGCGTACAAGCACCGTTCACCGCTAGATAGTTTATAATTGAACACAGGAGGAAGTTTAATACTACTCGCCGAGGGTGTTCCGGCTGCGTGCGCGCCACTACGTGCGCTTCAGCTCGATTGTGGTGCGCGTGCCGCGGCCGTTAGAGGGGACCATCGCGTGTGTTGATGTCTGGCCGAAGGGTGTAGTGTTTCGGCGGTTTCGAGGCAACCTACCGGGTCCTATACCGGAGATGACGACGCAACGGAGTCACGCTGTTGCGTCGCCTAAATAATATGATTTAGTTTTAAAGATTATTTTGTATTGAAATGTACCTATGTTAGTCTGTAAGGTATATATTAATATGGGCCTTTTGTTGCCTGAAGTAAAAAAAAAGTGACATTTCCCGCCCAACACATTATTATCGGCTGCAACCAAGCGGGGTAGAACAGGGCGCCTTCGGCTTTTTTACAGTCAATCTGACACTGCGCTTGCCGTATATACTATGAGGCGCCCACGTCGCCCTTCATTCGAGGGTCTAATTCCAAAGCCCATTTGACCCCTTATCTTATGTCGGCCTCAGGCAGAAACAATGCGCGCTACAATTGGCATCTAACCACCACCACTATATCAGCCCTAGGACGTCCACTGCTGGACATAGGCCTCCCCCAATTTCATGGGGGGGTAAATGCCATAATCGCCACACTTGGCATGCGGGTTGGCGATCGCAATATCTCCACCGCACTCTAGGAATGCTGCTGCCCATTCCCCGGTGGTCTTGGTCGTAGTTTTTGGACATACCCGGGTCCATTCGGTCCGGGGCCGGGTCTGGCATCTAACACATTAAGATAAATCGCAGGCCTTCATTAAAAGCGCGTTATCATACAGGGGTTTCCTCAGTGCCTTACATCGTTAGGTTGTTTTTAATACGACACGTTTAGGTTTAGGTTGGCCTGGCCACAGGCTGTGAATATGTGCGGCGTAGAACGACTATAGTCGCCCTAACATTGCGGACTACAAGCGCAGGTGATGGATACTAAGGGTGGTATTCCACTCGTCCAATATCTTTGTCCAATTTCTTTGTCAAATCTTTGATCAAAGTTCTTTAACGGAGGCCCATTCCACTCCTCCAATATCTTTGTCCAAGTTTTTTTTTTTATGCGTAGCCATATTGATTTAACTGTCATCGGAATCTTTGATCAAATGTCGCGATCCCATTCAAGTTTGATGAAATCATCCAATTTCTTTGATCAAAGATATTGGATGAGTTTAATACGGGGTGGTATTCTACTCATCCAATATCTTTGTCCAATTTCTTTGTCAAATCTTTGATCAAAGTTTTTTGACGGAGGCCCATTCCACTAATCCAATATCTTTGTCCAAGTTTTATTCTTTTTCATGCGTAGCCATATTGATTTAACTGTCACCAGAATCTTTGATCAAATGTCGGGGTCCCATCCAAGTTGGATGAAATCAACCAAATTCCTTGGATCAAATGTATATTGGACAAAGATATTGGATGAGTGGAATACCTCCCTAAGGGACATAACGTCCCTACGCTTTATGAGCCACATTTAACTACTTGACACAGGCTGTTCTGGGCTTCTTCTGGAAACAACACATTCAATTAAACATTGTTGTCTTATTGTGATTTACAAACGACCATCGAAATCCACACCGAGGCCGGAAGCAACAATCTACAAGATAATCCTGATTATTGTTGCTCGTGCCTTGCCTCGAGTTTCCCTTAATTTTGGCAGAATTACTTTAGCCCCAGCTTACAAGGGTACAAGATATAAATGTACTCGTACAGATTTACAAAAATGTAGGTACTTCGGCAGACGAGTGTTACATTGTACCCGACTGACGAAAGTCTAAACTGCCTTCTTACGCCTAGCACTCACCTCACCCGTTTTTATATGGAAACTGTCAAATTTAACCAATGATATTTGACAGTTTCCATATAAAAACGTGTGAGGTGCGAGATGAGGACCGGTCGGTATGTGAATAACACCCCTGTATGTGTGTTTGTGGATATATGTATTTCTTTGGCACGCTCTAAATGTTGACATATGATGTTTTAAATACGGCTAAAAGTTTGAGTCTCAAAGTTCTCATTTTTTTCCTGATCAAAAAAATTACACAACCTAAATTATATAAAACAGCAGTCTCTGTTTATAAAATTGCAAAATAAAAAGATAACAAGCAAAATACCACCACCACCATATCAGCTAAAGAACGTCCACTGCTGGACATAGGCCTCCCCCATATTCACGGGGGGTATATGCCATAATTGCCACGCTTGGCATGCGGCAAAATAAAAGTACTAAATTTTAAAGAAAAGCTCATTTCTAATAGCAGTTATAATATACGTTAAGTTTAGTCGTCTTTAGTTCGAATAAAATAATACATTACACGTGTCCAATTATCTAAATTCAATTACATCTTCGGATATTTCCTATTTTAGTACAAGCTACTAACTACTCGTACAAAGCGCCCGCGCAGTAGGTAATCGAAGACTTAATTACGTCGAGTTCAATTAATCTCCAACCAGGCCGAATTATGTGCCTTTGCTCTGCTTACATACAAATTGCCATAAGCTAGGTACTATCGGCGAACGCCACGGGTTCACACTTTCTTAACAAAATCGTCTGCAGGCTGGCCGTTTCTATTTGTAGCTAATTTAAATAGAGAACGCTGTGAAGTGCATTTAAAAATAATTCTAGAGGTGTGAACCCGTAGTGTTCGCCGACATTACTCAGTAGTAATATTTGTAGGATCTTATTTTCATCGATTGTAATATCGCCATTTTAGCGTACAATTTGTAAATACTAGGCAAGTTAAAACATTCAGTGCCCTCTATATTAGATCTAAGGAATTTATTTCAGACAAATAAATAGATAAAAACAACTACTTTAAAAAACGCGTTCTCGTTCAGGAGGCGTGGCCAGCTATTGAATGAGTAAATATCAATTCGTCAAAATTACAAGTAACCTTTGATAACGTACTATGTGCTATAGAAAAAAAATGGAAAGATTTTAATTAACCTACGTTTTTTATAATGCGCCTCAATTTTGAATGACTGGCCATGGATCCATTCCCTTTGCTATATTCTAGGAATATAAATTCCGAAAAGTTGAACGAATGACTCCCTGACTTGTTTTTGGACGAATTTTGTTCTTGGACGTGAGTTTACACATGTACCTACAGATTTCCTATTTCCTTATTTGATGGGATACATCAGTATCATACGCAGACACGAGGAGACCACGGGGTAGTACTGCATTTGTATCGCAACGCTCCCGCGCACCCTGCGCTTGTCAGGGGCACTCATTTAAATTGAGGCGCGCAGTATAGAAGCAGTATTCTAATGACAGTTAACACTGACTCTGACATCGTACCGCTTCCGCCATGCCAATTCAGGAAGTTGCCTTGTTCCTTATTATAGCAAACACGGTCCAATTTGCTAGATTATGTAATCAATCCTCTCTCGTCTATTCCAGGTCTTCAGTTGGCACACCCGGGTCGCTGATGTCTCCTGTGTGGACCATGGATTGCATCACAGAAAAACGTGCCGATTCTGATCGGGCGTCCATCTATTCGCGCTCCAGTGGCAGCGCTTCTGAATACTCCGTGCCTAGGACTTGCTTGGATAAGTCAGGTGAGCTCCGCTCTATTCATGGCAGCCTGGTACGCAAGCTCTGCAGAAGTGGTATTTGGTGTCGAAATCTTACTTGATCTGCTCTATCTATATCCTGGCAACTCCCTAACAGTCCTAACACTAATACTAGAGGAACTAAGTATATATACATATTAAACAAGACAGGTGCATAAGCTCTGTCCTATTTATGCTAGCCTGATATAATTATTATTGAGCGACAATCTTCTCGTGCTCCAGTGGCAGCGCTCAGTGCCGAGAACTTGCTTGGACATATTCGCTAAAAATGTGATTTGGCCATCCAAGGGGAGGACTGTGTCCAGCAGTGGGAGTTGTATAGGCTGTTGATGGTGATGTGGTTTTTATGGTTTTGCCAACTTGTTACGTTTCCATAAAGATCCTCATCTGTGGTCATCGTCCCACGTGGTCTTATGCGACACCATAGGAGTTACCTAGTGGTTTGAATTGAATTGACAAATTATCTCCATTTCATCGGGTTGATGGCAGACATTAGGTATATAGATATTAATCCTGTATTATCCTAAAATATTTTATTCCACTTCATTTTCCAAGAAAGCAATTAAAAAAAAAAAACAAAATTTATTTATTTAGCAGATACATTTTTCAATCATTATAACAGTGGCCCTCACACTAGGTCAAGCCTGTGTCGTGAGGATCGTGAGACATTACTTGAAGAATTAACAGTAACATGATGCGTATACAGATACTCGTATAGATAACAAAACTGGGAATTACAATTTTTTTTTTGTTACTGGTAAAAAAACTGATTTTAAAATACTACACAGCTTAATATTAATAATAATAATAAAGCCTTTTATTTCCCAACAAGCCATAATACAAATAAAACATATTTATTTTTTTATTTTATTTATTTAAGGACCACCAACGGATAATACATCTAAAACAAAACATATGTCTTAAAAACAAAAATCTAGCAAAGATGCTTAGCCACTTATAGGTGACCACAGCTCACATATGATTGTAACAAAGAGTTAACAAGCTATTGAGAACATCTTTTCCTTTTAGCAGTTTATTGGGACCCCTTAGGCAGGGTATAGGCCTCCTCTAACTTCTTCCATACGTCTCTGTCTTGCGCCACTCACACAGCTTAATATTAACAAGCCTGCCTCAATTCTATTTCATCTTGGTGTTTATGTCAGTTGTTTAACGTTTTGTATGCTACGCTTAAACTTCTAGGAGTTTTAGGTCATGATTTTTAATTGGCATCGCCTTACCAAGGGTTAAGTATATTTTGAAAGACATCGCTTAACCAGAGCCGTAATTGTCTCCAGTAGACTCAAAGCGCGGGAGCCCAGTATGCTGCCCCAGCATCCCTGCCAAGACCGGCGCCTGCCCCTGCTGGCAGCCCAAGCCCTGCTGCTGCCGCAAGTTTGCCGGGCCCTACGAGAACTACGACGTGCCAAAGACCCCTATGCCTCTGATACAGGTGAGTCATTTTTGCACCATTTCCACTGCCCACAAATTGTCTGGAAGAAATTGCTTATTAGCGGTATTAACGTCAACTGTCTTCTGTTTCATGCGTTATTTGGGGGGGGGGGGGACAATAATGTATTGTAAATGTATTGTGTTGTAACTCAGACACTAACGAATTTGCTACATAATTAATGTCTTCGGGCCAACTTTACTTGACTTAAACTTGGGATGACCTGATATTAGGGTCAAGAGTGGTTTGGTTGATCTATTCGAATTTACCCAATGACAAATAATAGCATTTCACCTTCATATTTTTTTCAATTAACAGTGTCTTGCTGTTGCCATATCATTCAATTCAGCTAAGAATATGAATTTTATGTAAGTCATATACTGAAGGAACTCCCTATAGGCTTGTTCTAGGCAAGCATTTCACCATCGAATTACAAAGGATTTACAAGGTTAATTCAATAACATTGCGCCCAAGGGACGCAGGGGTAAATAACATGTGTACGGAAATTGACTTACCGGATACGAATCTGTTACCTAGGGACTTGGCTTATTTGCCCTGAACATGACTTAAGAGTAATATAATATGCAGGACGTAATCGGTTTATGAGGAATTTAGTAATAGATTATACGAAAACCCATATCATAAATGCGAAAATAACTCTGTTAGTTAACTTTACACGCTTCAACTACTACACCAATTGTGATAAAATTGGGCACGCTTAAACCTTAAGGTCTTAAGGATGAACGTTGACGTAATTTTTAGAAATCGACACAGACACAATATGGCCGAGCCGTGAAGTTAGCTACTAATCAAGTGAAGTTCTTAACTTGGTTATCTCTTTATATTGTTCCATCATAAATAATTAATTAATTTTCTTTCGGAAAACCAGAGCGGTCATAGGTATATGAAAATACCTACTATTTATTTGTACAATCATCTGAAAAACGCCTTAAATTGATATCTGTGTTGAGTTGTATAGCAATCAAATCAATACCTAAACCTTATTTAACAATATAATTGTTTCTCTTTTCAGGAACATCCAATCGACGGAGACACAAAGAGCTTATACGACACACCAAAGAAACTAAAATGCCTTCTCAACCAAACGTGCAATTGTAGCGAAGCCAAAAACCAAACAGACACTGTAAATAACGAAACATATTCAAACTACGTCAACGTAACACCCGTACCGGAGAAACCGGCCAGAGTTCACACTTGTAATTACGCAAATGTAGACCTTTCTGCTACTTTAGAGAAGTTCGAAAGTTCCTTGCAGATACTTCGAAGCGCTGGCTTCAGTCAAGAAGAACTGGATGCTTTAGAAGACATACCAGAGAACGATGATGATATATCCACAGCGACGACAAACACCGTCCATCCAACAGAATGCTGCAACGAGCATTCCAATTACATGCAGATGGAACCTCTTGAAATCAGCAGTTCAAGCAACAGCAACAAGAACTGCTCAGATAATATCAGCAGAATCAGTCATGTGTCTGACCCAACACAACATTCAGAGTCAGATACAATCAGCACAAGACGTTCCAGTTCCGCAGACTTCACTAAAAGACACTACGATGACTTCCAATGCTTCACACCAACAGTGTTACGAAAAGCTAGTAAAAACGAATGCATCAACGAAGGCATCCCAATCATCAACGAACCAGAAGCACCTAAAGAAAAAGCGCCGGAGAAAAGTGAGAACACATTCGTCACCAGGTTTAGAGATGCTGTGAAGATAAGAAGGTCATCTAGCGTGCCTAGTAAATCTGATAAGAACAGAGACTCTTCATCTTCAAACGACTCTGGTGTTTCAACTGGATCGTTAAAGCACCATAAAGGTGATTTTGAGTTTGAGATGCCAGTAACCAATGGCAAAAGCTCTAAAAAGTACTTCAAGAATAAGCCTATTAGGAGAGCTTTGACGCCAGTTCACGGGCCTTTTGTGAAATCCAATTCATCTGATCCTTTGAGGAATCTAACGTTTCATTTTGAAGAGGTCGCGACGATGACCAAGTCAAATTCCTGCGATGTAGATACGCTGACAAGACGGAAGAATCGGAATGGTGAGTAGCGTTTAATGATCTAGCGGCAAGACATAATAAATTTTTTTTTTTTTTTTTCCAAAAAGCTCAATAAAGTTCAAGATATCTAGAATATTAAAATATTAAAACGGGTCACTCACGTCTTAAAGGTCGAATATTACACGTCATATTATCGCATGACATCTAGACTAGCTTAAGTTAGTTTAAATGAGCTCTATCATACATATATGACTTCAGGGAAGGAGTTTAGTTCTTAGTGTTGCTCTAACAGCTTTACTTTACAAATGATATTGTGATGAATATACCTGTCTCGTTGATTAAGTTTCGAGAATTAATAAACAATTCGAAATTATTTATTCTGCAAGTAGGCCTTGTTCTCCGACCCTATAAAGTGGTAAGGTAAAATATTTTTTATCGTTTTAAGAACTGTTACATTTATTTTATAAATTTCTAAGCATTTAAATTTTTTTTTTCCTCATTAGACGCAGACATGACAGCCCGCCATAGCCAAGTAACCAACAACACGTCCTCCGGCGCGTCCGACACGTCGGACTACATGGAGTCGCTGTCGGTGTCGTCATTCAGCTCGTGCGACGTCGCCGACCGACACGTCACCCGACCGCGGTCGGGCAAGGAGTACGCTAGTATTGACAGGGCAACATTAGCTAGTGTATGCGACGTTACGACCGCTTAAGACGATTAGTCTAGACTTTGCTGGGCCCATTGCATTGTGTTTTGCTTTTACAGTCAAGTTTCCAAAGGTTCCAATATCTGAGCAACCTTATGAACTTAACAATAAAGCCGAGTTCATGTTGTTTGATCACTTTGTTAGTACATATATTTTTGTTCTTGACTGTCCTAGCAAATGTGTTTGATTTCACCACTTAATCTCTATGCAAAGTCATCAATCCTGGACTTGTCATAAGGAAACTGTCCTTACTTTTTTTGAGAATTCACACACTTGTCAATTGGCACATTTACAGAAGTACAACAGCATATCGATAGTTAAGCAGTGAGTGCGATCTTGCTCTGCTTAGCCCGCTTAATGTAAACATTACTGGTCCAATTGCATTATATCCTACGACAGTTGTGATAAAGAGTGCAAAAGCAGAGTACAGCTACACTATAACTATAATCTTTTTTTATTTTATTTCGTAGACTGAAATGACATT
This sequence comes from Notocelia uddmanniana, assembly GCA_905163555.1. NCBI lineage: Eukaryota > Metazoa > Arthropoda > Insecta > Lepidoptera > Tortricidae > Notocelia > Notocelia uddmanniana. The sequence goes on from LR991066.1 coordinate 23,029,962, forward strand.
TCATTATGTATGAGAACATGCGAAATTACTATAGAGTTTGACATTTATATCTGTCTGTTTAGTCTATGAAATTAAAAAACAAAGTATAGTATATACGATTTCAGGGCCTCATAGCCATTAAGCTAGACTGGCATGGACTTTTCTGGACCCATTTCAATGCATCATGCAAGCGTACTCCTGGCGAAGCAAAAGCCGACATTCACTTAACCTATTAGTAGCGCACAGGTATCCATGTGTACGTGCCAATGACGAATGACACTTTGGCAATAAATAAATATTGGGGGACAATCTTACACAAATCGACCTAGTCCCAAACTAAGCAAAGCTTGTACTATGGGTACTAGACGACGATATACATACTTATATAGATAAATACATACTTAAAAACATAGAAAACATCCAAGACCCAAGAACAAATCTCCGTGATAAATGCACAAATAAATGCCCTGGCCGGGATTCGAACCCGGGACCTCTAGCTTCGGAGGCAGACTCACTACCAACTAGGCTAAACAGGTCGTAATTAGTAGGTAGGTAGGTAGGTCAGGTGGTAGGTAGGTGGTAATGTATAATCTTGAACTTTCGTTACAATATCCGTTCTGTGACGGTGACAGTTTGCTAATGTAATAAATTTTGTATGAAGATAAATCCGTTTAGACATTTACGCATGGACTTCGTTGGACCTATTGTATTTTTAATACGGAGAAGTCTTATAACCGTGCCGTACTACGTATGAAAAATATATGTATAAGGGTTTGCATCACCTAATACGACACGAAAATAAAAAAATATCGTAGGTGACTTTACGAGTGAATTTACACGTTATATAAGTTTTGGATATAACGTGTATGCTACGTATAAAGACTCAGGTTAGGTCAAAATTAATTGTATATGACTGACTGTGACCTAGAATAGCATAAAAATTTGTCAATCGTAATAGTTCTATAATCTTGATTTGTAAACGTAGATTATGCTGTTTCAAAACATGAAACACTAGTTTGTCACGTTGCTCTATTGATATGAGAGTAGGGAACTGAATAATGTTGAAAGTATTAAAAAATACCATGTTTGCACTCCTTCTTACTTTGGCAGCTCATTAAAGACATACGAGTACATGTCTTTACGAGATCAATAAAAGGTGTATCTGGTCTTCCCATTGAAGTACCACTAAGAATAATCATTACTAATACTTATAAGTCAGTAGTTTTGTATACCTATGAAATATTGGTTTTTGAAAAGAAGGCAGACATACTATAATTATATGTTATTTAAGCATAAAGTAGACTGCTAGTTCTACTGATGGACTTGTACTTACTTGAAGAATAATACAGATAATTAAAACTATACCAATGACATGAATTACTGCGTGACACGGCGATAAAAAGACATGTTAAAAAAAATTAAGCCGTAAGCACAATGTTAAATGAATCGAAAACTTAATAGTTAGAAAACCTTCGCGAAATGTATATACTAACTTAGATATTTATGTAACACTTGTAGGTATTATTTCGTTCCTATGTAAATAGTGGTTAAGGTATATATTAAATACTAGTGAATAGAGGTAGTATTTCTTTATTTACTAGTGTGCCAAAACTCTTGTAGCAGCTATTTGAGAAGCTTGTACAAGATCGTGTGAGAAAATTTTAAGGTATTTACATTTTTCGGTACCCTGTCTTCTACAGAACTATAGTAAAATCTTCTCGCAAGATCTTATATATTAATAAATTTATGTCACCCGTTGCAAAAATGGTCGTCCGAATTAAAATGCATTCAAAAGTACCTGCAAAAAAAGAGTACACTTTGCATGGAAATATTAAGTGTACCCCCTTTTTGCGCATAGGGTGGTACATGCTTGCATTTTATGTAATTAAATTCGTGAAAAAATGATAATTACATAAACTGCCCGCAATGTCAATGTTCGATTGGTCCGACCACAGATAAGAAATATTTTATTTTTATGCAAAAATGAAATAACGACATAACTTATTTCGAGAAAATATTTTGTGTAACAGTTTGAAACTGTTCTTTTGAACTTCGAAAATGTATTTTAAATTAGCGTTTTTGGAATTTTACCTAATATTAACTAAATTAAGGATTTGATAGTTTTAGTACTTAAATTATTTGTGCCTTTACGTACAATGTTTTAGACATTTCATTTATTTGTGTTACCTTACATTTAGTTTACGAAAAGTAGTGTAATAGTGTAAACTTGGGTAAATTTTGTTAGTTTTAGTGTGGTGCATATAAGTAATATATGCAATTATATACAAATGTTTATTCATTGTATTATATCTTTTATAATGTTAAGTATCGCCTCGTACTCTAGAAGCAATAGCCTATGCACTTCCATGATAAATGTATGTGTATGTCTATATGATATAACTTATTATTATTACTACATATTATACAACAGTAAAAAACATTTTGTACTACAAGAAGCTTCGAAACGGTTATCCTGCCAAATAAAAGTAATCAATATTTATCTAGTATATTTTTTGTATGGGTGCATACAATTTGCCAATGTTTAAATAAAATTAAGCCAGTTTGTTCTACTGACCTAAAATATATTTTATTTCTACCTATTGAAATTTAGACAATGACTAGCTTATTCTTTCAGTTTTTTCCACATTAGCGACAACTTAAACTGTAAAAATTTAAGTCTTGCAATAGGTTTAGGTTTCATGAAAATAAATATGTCGAAAATGCCAGTGTAGGTTCGTATTTTATGGTGATATAAAAATAACAGTAAAATATATGCTCGTCACGTTATTATTTTAATTCTAAATAAATGAGCATTCCTTCGCTAATGTGGATTTACCTTTATACGAGACAAAACTGTAAGAATTACACCAAACAAAACTACTCAAGTTACTCTCTATCTCTCTCGTCTTTGTGCAATGTGCTTTAGTTAAATAAGGACGGAATACATAGAGTCCTTGATAAACGTCAGCTAAATGGTATAATGAATTTATCATGGCTATAAAACGTAATTTTATGGACTTATTAAGGAACGGAGAGTAAAGTAGTTCTGTGTAGTTCTCTTTCTCTACAGCTACATTTGAATTAGCAATGTACACGTTGCAGAACATTTGCAATATTTTAAGAAGAGGTCTCTAAAGTTTCCGCAAACTCACGAGAATTAGAAATGAGTTGCCATTGGAAAGATTCCGTCGGGAAATTTTCATGGGTGTATTATTAATATTATGTCTATCACTTATTCTTTAGGCAGGCAATTAAAACAACTGTACTCATGCAAGTATCCAGTGAGTTTCTGTCATTTTTTAATGTTAGTAAATTCCATAGAGAAAACATTCCATAGAGAAAATTTTACAACTTGGGAAACTTGTCGTCTGTGCATTGTTATTCAGAATTCATTTAGTTAATATTTATTCAACACAAAGATAAAATAATTCTCAACCAAAAGGATACCTTTTTGGAAGCCAACAAGGTGCCATTTTTTACTAACGCAATTAAAAAGAGGTTTTTTTGACATCGATAAAAGAAGAACCTCTTCCTTGAAAGTGACACATACATAGATGACCAGAGATACATCAAAGGTGACTTGAACTGGCTGAGCCAACTTGACGACACTTGGCTTTGGCCACTAAACTTTTGAGGAACAATGAGCTTATGGAAAATACAATGAATTAGTAACTTAAACTGTTTTCTTACGATTTTGTCTCTTTGGGTATGATAATACTGGTGTATAGGTGCGGACGTACCGCGTAAAGATGCGACACAAGTATATTATTTACATAACAAATGTGGCATTTCGCGGATAAAGGTACCTAATGGCTGTAGCCATAAGGTTCCTTTTTTCGTGGAACGTCACATTAATGGGCATATAGTGCGTGTTTAAGAGTGCGCAGTACGTTCGGTTCTCCATACAAACGTATTTACGCTCTCATTTTAAAACGCCATGCTAGAATAACATGAAACTTTGTATACACAATGGGATTCGGCATATCTAGGTCGGAACATAGTTTCTGTTGCTTGAAATTATAATGGAGAAAAAATACAGCGATTATTAAGGTTGCCATTCAAGCAGTAAAAAACTCAAAATACCGCTGTTTTTTTTTTCCTTTTACAATTTCTAGCAACAGAAACTAATTTCCGACCTAGATATGCCGGATCCCATTGTGTATACAATTTTTCATGTTATTCTAGCATGGCGTTTTAAAATGAGAGGTTACATACGTTTGTATGGAGAACCGAGCCAGATCGAGCGTACTGCGCCCTCTTAAATATAATTTTAAACCGTGAAGTCCGAGCCACGGATCTTTTTTATACTTTTTATTTGCGCCAGCTATCATAAGAACACTATCTGTGTCTATGTCTAAAAAAATCTTTACACACACATATTTACGATAGTGTCGCGTCTATACGAAGTTGTTTTATTGTATGGTAGAATCACAAAAATAACAAGTGAAAAAACCATCCATATGTATTTTTTTGTGGTTCTGTCATACTTGGTTTTCTTGTCTAGTCAGAGTGTGTGGTGACCACATTTAGTTCTTTTACTGTTAATGAATCTTAGTGCTGTTAATGTATACACATCTTTCTAGATTGTATAAAATTATTTGATACCTATGTCATTAGTTTGAAAATTTTAAAAATGTATGCGATTGTTGATTTGTATGCAATTTAATAATCTATATACGAGGTCTTTCGTATATCTCTATAAAGTAATTTTAAACTTACATATAAATAAAATGAAAAATTAATGCACTTTGAAAAAAAGTCCAAAGGGTTTTTTAAACGAGTTTTTTTTTATGTGTTTCTTTTTTCTTTTTATTGACTATCTGTGGCCACTACACGCATGGTTTCGGTGTTAGCATGCGAAGGGTTCTGTTATTCAGCACAAAATTATATTTTATGTAAACAAAGATATTTTCTTATCTTCTGAGTTTTTGCACATTGTCTTACATTTATCGTTTTGTAATATTGCGTCTGAAGACAAAATATAGTGCATTGAATTGAAATCATGCTATTTTTTTATTTCCATCCACTCTACGATTGCCTATACATAGTGAAATCCAAAAAGACGTAAGTAATCAGGAATCATTTTGACCGGCTCTATACTCAATCCTCTTCCCAACTCAAGAGTTGTAACATTGATTAAGTAAAGTTTTTCTTCTTTTTTTTGTAAAAATATTACATCTGACTACATAAATAATCAGTTTTTTTTTACAATTAATACATATTTATTTGTTTTCATCATCTGATTACAAAACTTTATATAACTACATATAGATAAAACAAAAAACGTAACTAAGAACTAAAACTAATCAAAATAAATTAAAGCTATAATAAGGGGTCGCCCCGAGGCATGGTTCCGAAGATGCTGGCAGCATTTCCTCGCTGTATTGCAATACTGATGCGTTGAGCGAGGAAGCTGCCAGCGCTACGGTCTCCGGTAGTGTCAGCCAGCCTTTTAGACAACTCTTTGTAATACTACATTAATTAAGTAAAGTTTATTTCTTCAAATTTGTAGTAAAAATATAACATCTGACTACATGAATCACCAGTTGTAATTGTAACATTGATTAAGTAAAGTTTACTTCTTCAAAATTTTAGAAAAATAGAACAACTGACTACTCGTACATACATCATGGTCACCCTATTGCTTTTTACACAAGCTATGTGGTGGATGACAATACATCAAGTGTGGTGTATGGTGACCAAATTACATTAATTGTTAATAATAATATTGGGGGACAATCTTACACAAATCGACCTAGTCCCAAACTAAGCAAAGCTTGTACTATGGGTACTAGACGACGATATACCTACATACTTATATAGATAAATACATAGAAAACATCCAAGACCCAAGAACAAATATCCGTGAAAAATGCACAAATAAATGCCCTGGCCGGGATTCGAACCCGGGACCTCTAGCTTCGGAGGCAGAGTCACTACCAACTAGGCTAAACAAGTCGTCATTATCTTCGTTACTAATGTGAAAATTAATAATCGGTATTATTAAGTTTCTCTTTCAGTATTTCATGTCATTCTGACTCTGTCATTACTGATCACGTCGCCGATGTTGTCCTGTATTATTCGCAAATTAAACTAGTGACTGAGATGAAAACCTGATCTCTTTATCGCTTCCATTCTCTCGCACATGATACAAGAATACAGGATATAGCACTCGGGGGAAATTCAGTAGTGTGTGTGACACAAGCCTACGTCATCACTTGTATTGATGGTTCTGCAGGCGTAAGTGTGAGTTGCTGTATTGCCAGTGTTGTATTATGACACTCCCCGACCCCCATGTATACCTGTGAGTGTTTTATTAAATTAATACGTTAATTCATGTTTAACTTGACCTATTTTGTTTGCTTACAAACAAACAAATGACAGTCGTAATGCGTAATAGTACATTACTACAGAGGCCGGGACGAAAGGGGTTGCCGGCCGAAGAAATATAGACGGCCGAGCGCAGCGAAGCCGGATAGGTCTAAGGCGGGCAACCCCGCCGAGGTATGTATAGTGCTTTACTCAAACATGCAATGAAATAAACAACAAAAAAATCAAAATTTAATTTTAATACGCATAGTGGCAGAATGTCATGATGCCTGTGCCACAAATTTATGTGGAATGGAATTAAAGGACTTTGCCGGCCTAGGCCTGCAAGATTTGTATGAAATTCCATTAACGACCCCTTGTCCTAGCCGCACCTGAAACGTCATACTTCGCAGCCTATTATAAGGAACATAACATCAATATTTCATTGCATGTTTGAGAAAATAATATATTTTGCATGATTACGGCAGAGAAAAATCCTTCATGAGTCGTTTTGTTACTATAAAGTGGCAACACGACGGTGACGTAGGCTCGTGTCACAACCCGGAGTGGCAGACCTTGTTTCCTTAGACCATGCTCTCGCATTCTTCGCTTCTCTTTGACGGCCTGTTTAGCCTAGTAGTGATACTGCCTCCGAAGCTAGAGGTACCGGGTTCGAATCCCGGCCAGGGCATTATTTGTGCATTTAGCACGGATATTTGTTCCTGGGTCTTGTATGTTTTCTATGTATTTAAGTATGTATTTATCTATGTGGGTATGTATATCGTCGTCGTCTAGTACCCACAGTACAAGCTTTACTTAGTCGATTTGTATAAGATTGCCCCCCAATATTTATGTGTATCACATCTTTTACGGTCTCGAAGCCAGTTCGATTTGCGGTCACTGTACCACACATACACACACATACACATACACATATTTAAAAGAAATAAAGAAAGAAAATACATTTATTATCTTAAATTCATTAAACAATTAATTTACACAAGTGATTGCTAATTTGTATGACATGACGACATTTACGTTTATCTCGATTTTTTATTTCATTGGAGAACTTATTGCCATATTTCGACAGTGCTGTCAACATCTTCGGTAGTATAGTGGTAAGTATCCCCGCCTGTCACGCGGGAGACCGGGGTTCGATTCCCCGCCGGAGAGATTCTTTTGCCTTTTTAAATTTAAAGAAATATATTTTTTCTTTACTTTCCTTTTTTTCTCGGTAGTTGTGTTTCTTTTTATTCCGTCTTTACCCATGCAAAACATATACGTATGCCATCTTGGACTAGTATATTTATGTTCACGTTGCTGTTCCTATTACTATAGGGTAGATCTTATGAGCATGGTCTACAAGAGACAAACTTTAGGCTTATCAATCAGTTGATTAACTACAAGTTAGAAAAGTAGAAAAACCCCCGGCATTTTTATTTCAAAGTTCAATATCTCAAAAACGACTAAACAGATTTTTATGAAACATGGCTAAGAACACTCGGGATTAAATTATCTACGACACGAAAAAAAACTAAACGAAAATCGGTTCATCCGTTTGGGAGCTACGATACCACAGACAGACACGTTAAACTTATAACACCCCTCTTTTTGCATCGGGAGCTTAAAAAAATACATGTGTGCATTTGTTACGTATCGGAAAGAACGCGTAAAAGACCCCTGATTGATTTAAATGCATAAGCATTGTAACTACCTATAGCAAGGAAATAAAAATCCCAGATATCCAATCTCACTCCGAATTCCGGAAAAACAAATTTTACACCCTAGTAGAGGTCAGAGGGCTTTAAAGGGCTTGTCCGGGAGCAATTTACCCGCTAAGCGCCTAGGGCAGTCCCTTCGTGTAATCCGGAGCCCATGTGTCCGGGCTTAGCCGGACCGGGCCGGGCACTACATACGGGTGAAGAGCCGGATGTGTATTAGGCTTATTGAACTAACCAATATAATTAATAATAGTGTATGTATTTCACAACACTAAAGATTTTTTTTACGTTACCAATAAACAAATCATAGGATAATTATCGGAAAAAATCAAACTTCAGCTTGTTTATGCAACTTCAAAGCTTTATAAACAGAAATATGGAAAAAAGGACGCCGTTTGATCTGTTTGACTATAGAAAATTGTGATGTCATTGGGCACATTTCCCTACAAACTTCATAATAACTTCACGGCCTCTGCAGTCGCAGTCGCAGTATGCAGTGTATTTATCGAAATATCGAGCGTGTAGCATCCGCCTAAAATTTGTCACAATAATAGTACATTACTGTAGTGTCATAATTGTCGTGATATTTGGATCGTTGATACAGATCGTGGAATTTTAGATTACTAGAAATCCAGCGATCCGTATCGCGATACGTGATACGCCTATACTACACACTCGATAAACATCGTGATATCTCGATATATCACGATAAATATCGAGCGTGTAGCATCCGCCTTACAGTTACCGAGACCGTAGCCCACCACCATATATAAGGTGTACAATACAATATAGTGTAATACATAACCAAAAAAAAGATCCAAGAAGAGAAGAGAAGAGAGAGTTCCTCCACGTGTGTGTTTTCCCATCTTTTTGTATTTTTTTTTATTAGTAAAATAAGTAGAAGTGAATTTTCAGAGTTTTTAGTGAGTTTTATCTATACTGTATATCTATACTAATATTATAAAGCTGAAGAGTTTGTTTGTTTGTTTAAACGCGCTAATCTCAGGAACTACTGGTTTGAATTGAAAATTTCTTTTTATATTGGATAGTCCATTTATCAAGGAAGGCTTTAGGCTATATAACATCACGCTGCGACCGATAGGAGTAAAGAAGCGGACGAAGTCGCGGGCAACAGCTAGTAATATTATAAAGCTGAAGAGTTTGTTTGTTTGTTTGTTTGAACGCGCTAATCTCAGAAACTACTGGTTTGAATTGACAAATTATTTTTATGTCGGATAGTCCATTTATTGAATATAACATCACGCTGCTACCAATAGGAGCGAAGACGCGGACGAAGTCACGGGCAACAGCTAGTTTATTGATAAAACTAGAATATTTTACCGGTGTCATTTACCGTTTTGTGCGTAATGGTTGTTTGCCTGTCTGTTGCCGCTTTATAAACGTACCCCGAAACTAATAACTTCTCCTATGATGCCTAACTTCGTCTACAACCACAACTACCACCGCGCCAACTTTCAGTTCAAAACGACATCAAACGCAGATGACCATTACAGGCGAAGTAATTGCGGGATTTGAAGGCACGAAACAGCACCTTCGGATGAAACTGAAACCAGGCAAAGGAAGAGAAACGAAGCGCCATAAGCGAAGTTATACGAATTTTGACGGTAGGCCTCATTTATGGCCAGGCGACGTACGGGCCCGTAAGTCACCCAAACAAGCATAATTTATGGCGTTTACACAATACAATACACTTTATTGCACACCTCAAAAAAAATAAAGCTCAAAAACAGCATAATAAGATACAAGCAGAGGCTATCCAAACTGTGTAATAATAATATATTTTTAAAAATGACATGCGGTTTATTTACGTGCAGGCGTTTACATAGTCACCCAGCTAGCACGATAGGTGAGGGTATATATATATATATTACTTATGGTCACGAGTGTTTTGGATAGAGAATTACGTGGAATATCATACATACGAGTATCGCCCTGAAAGTTGACGGAACATAGGTACGAGTATAAACATCCAGAAAACAGCGGAACAGAAGAACACAATGATGTTTCATTTTGACGTTTCCTTGTTTGAGGGGAATATCGTGAGACCGGTTTCTCACACCGAATCGGAAACACTTTATTGTTTTGAGGATTGACTATTGAAACCAATAGGAGTAATAGGTACTCCATTATCAGTAGCACGTTTCACAAAGTGGTCTAAACCACGCTGTAACAATCCAATATATCCAATAATAATAGCTTTTTAAAAATGAGAGGCAGTTTCATTAGGTATATCATCATCATCATCAGCTCACAGTCGTCCACTGCTGGACATAGGCCTTCCCCAATTCGCGCCACCACACCCGGTCCTCAGCTCTCTGCATCCAACCGCTTCTCGCCACTCTCTTTAGGTCGTCGGTCCACCTGTCGGGAGGTCGTCCCACAGGGCGAGTCGTTCGCGGTCTCCACTCCAGAACTCGTCTGCCCCATTGGCCATCGGCTCTTCGACAAATATGCCCCGCCCAGGTATATAATCCGGTTCACCAACCATGTAATAAGAATAGTCCCTGTACTCCATAGCGGATGCTGTCTCTGTGTGCGTCCCATGACACGGGCAAGGACAGAATCCGCTCGATGTACCCCTTGCATTTCATTAAATTGTCAAAAGGGCCACTAGGTGTTTGCTATGTGGTACTTGTTTGGTACTTCGGTTCCGCGCACGCATCGCAAAGGTCCGAGACACCATTGTCAGTATATATCTTCTTTGCCTTTTTCCCGTGAGCGCGAATGCGTATATTTTCCTAGGTATTAAACGAACAACATTTGTATATTTAAGGATGATTCACAGTACGAGTAGACCACTCCCAGTCCGAGCCGGCCCGTTTTCTATGACAGCAAACGCAACGGCCGTCGTATTTCTCTAGAAGAACACGGGCCGGCCCGGACACGGGACGGCCTACTGTGAATCATCCTTTATTTGTTTGTAATTGAAATCTCGAAAACTTAATGAAATTTAAAATATAGGGGTTCACGAGGGCGAAAAATTGATCTAGTTTGGTCTCATATTCGGGAAAAATTCTATTTTCCGGAAATTCACTAGCGAAGCTCGTCGCCAAGATTATAATTTTAGAATTGTAAACCGGTAACACTGATCATATGGCCAGTCGGAGTTGCCCAAGCGCATGTCAAGCGCCTCAGTAATTGCCAGTTTAATATACATACAGGATGTTCGGCAGATGGATGGACATACGTATATTGGGGATAGATGAGGTCATCTGCTACGTGGTCTAGCACAAAAAAAATGAATTAGGCCTAATGATTTTTATTTGTAAATTTTTTATTTTTATTTTTGAAATTCTGGGTTTTTAAATAACTGAATTCGTAAGATTCTGGAATTAGTCCATATTTAAATAAAAATGTTGTCTTTTTTTATTTATTTTTATACACTGTTTTCTAGATTATAACCTCAATAACTTAAATAAGACTTCGTGTGTCCTGATGTCCCCGGATTTCCGCTTGTTCTTCTCTGGTTGCATTTCTCAACCGATACTCGTGAAATTTTGAGAGCAGGTTCGATAATTAAGTAAATAGAACTTTTTTGACGAGTTAGTTTTTGAAAATATTTAAAAACATTTGTTTTTTCAATGATTTCGTATGTTTCTGCGGGCGGATTTCGGTTTATTCTCCTCTACAGATCGCATTTCTCAAACGATTCTCGTGAATTTTGGAGAGTAGGTTCGATAATTAAGTATTTTGTTTTTTTTTTCGAGTCAGTATTTCGAAATTTTGTAATTTGAAAAAAAACCCGTGAGGTCAGCTCACAGAGCCACTAGTAAGTACATCCTGGGGTTTAAATTCAGGTAAGGGCAAATATTTGATTGACATGTCTTTTTCGTGACCAAAGTCCTCAAATTTTTGTTACTTTGTTCTTGTTTATAAATCATTCTTCTTTATACCATATTTTTAACAAAACCTTAATTAGAACACAGGGATTTTCAATTTATCGTAGAATTATTAATATTACGTACTTATCGTACTTTTAGACTAAAGTTCATATATCTGTAGCAACACTATTCAGTAAAAAAACATCCTGAAAGGTGTTTCAAATATTCATATTCATTATAGGTATATATCGTCGCAAACAAAGCTTACCCCGGCCTGTCTGGTAGTGGTATGCAGACACCGTAGCCTACGTATAGATGCTTGAGACTCCAGAAGACAAGCGCGTTGCCGAACCTTTTTTAAGAGGGCGCAGTACGCTCGGTTCTCCATACAAACGTATTTACGCTCTCATTTTAAAACGCTATGCTACAATAACATGAAACTTTGTACACACAATGGGATCCGGCATATCTAGGTCGAACATTAGTTTCTGTTGCTAGAAATTGTAAAAGAAAAAATATACAGCGGTTTTTTGAGTTTTTTACGGCTTGTTTGAAAATCTTAATAATCGCTGTATTTTTTCTCCATTATGATTTCAAGCAATATAAACTAATTTCCGACCTAGATATGTCGAATCCCATTGTGTATACAAAGTTTCACGTTATTCTAGCATGGCGTTTTAAAATGAGAGCGTAAATACGTTTGTATGGAGAACCGAACGTACTGCGCACTCTTAACTTGAGAGTTCGCGTAATACGGACTTAACCAAAAGACTAGCCTTATAATGACTATGGGGAGTCCGATTTGTGCAAGAGTGTCCCCTTAATATTTATTAATTAATTGAATTTGCTTGACGTGCGTATTCGCTGTGTGTCCCTCGCGTGAACCTCGACGCACCCTACACAGGTAGGGACTCCAGATGGCCTGACACAAACAGTCGCTGTTACAAGATGCATTAATCCTGACCGACCACTCCATCATGCTTATTCGAAAATTTACCTCAGGGAACGCTTTTGTTCCAAATGTAAAAAAAACACAATTTATCGTGGGTCTTGGTTATTTTGTAAGATTCAACAATAATCATCATTATCATCATCGTCTTATCAGCTAAAAGTCATCCACCGCTGGACAAAGGCCTCTCCAAAGAGTGCCACAATGAGAGTGCTATATACCCGCATCCAGCGGAATCCCACGCGAACTTTACCAGGTCATAAGTCCACCTCGTGTGCCTTCCGGTACGTATAACGTACAATAATATAAGGTTGTAATGACGTGGTCCGTTTCCACACTACCTGGTACACTTGGTTAACTGATCAATATATGTAATAGCCTCATTGTGTGTGTGTGTGTGTCCACAATGTAATTAAATAAAGTACTCTTGTACAAACTGATTTAGCGACCAGAAAAACCAATTTCACAGCGGTGAGCGCAAATTTGGAAGCTTTTACAAAGCCCGTGTCAAACCCCGCAATAACTTTAATCCCCGATAATCTGCACATCTGTTAGACGGACACTATCGCCTAAATACCCCTAAATAGGGGCCGATAACGCCCCGACCAGGGGTTGCATTAGGGAAATTGCAAGGGAGAGAATTTATCTGTTTCTTTCGATGAGAGTGCGGGTGTTTATCTCCGTTCCGCCAAACAATAGGTTTTTTGTGGAGCGTTTGTTTGCACATCTTTTACATTTGTTTTGAAAAGGTTGGAATATTTATATCTACCCCGCCTTAGCCCTTTGGCCCGTAAACAGCACCGTCGTATTTTTTGATGAATTTCCTATTTTTTTTTGTCTATCCCCGGTCCACTTTTACCTCGCATTGATGTCTTTGAAAACCTTAAGCCGGCCAAAACATCCTATTCGTGATTCAATTTGGCATGATATTTTCTGTTCATTAGGTACTACGTTTGTTCCCCTTTTGAGAGACCTGCAAATGGTCCTACAGAGCCTTTTCTAGATCCATTTCTCGCTTTTTTTTTTCTGGGATTGTGGGAATTATTCACATTTTTTTACAATGGTAACTTTGGGTTTCGATCTTCTTCACTACTTCACAGTCGTCATTTTTACCAAAAGGTTATTTTCCTTTTTTCGCAATGTTACACAAACGCTTACAACAGCATTTCACCTAAGGAATTCATAATTATTCACAATCCTCATATTTACTTCTGTACTGCACAAAAGATCCCATCGGGTCAAAATGCATCCGCAAGGGCCCTCGTCTAGATAACGTAAGATAATTCTGTACTGAACAGTGAAAAATACTGTTTCTGAAAAACTAGCTTTTGCCCGCGATTTCGTCTGTTTTTAAAGTAAAGTAAAAAAGTTTATTGCTTCAACAAACAATAATAATAATAGTTTGATATAAACAATGCAAATAAATATCCAGGCAATGGGCACCAGTCTCAGCGTTTGCTGAACATAAGTCTATCCAGCGCTGATTTTCAGACTGATCCCTATTATAAACAAAAGTAAAACTAAACACTAAACAGGTTTAATGCTTTTTTGTTATAAATAAATTTATTTGTAATACTTAAATAATAAACAGAGGAATCCATCATAATGTATAGGCATGAAATATTAAAAAATTAAACTAATACCTATATACTTATAAAGGTTTAATTAGTTTATATCGTATCTCCACTCCTCTCCTACTACTATATTATTCTGTGCCCATGAACAACACAAAGTCAATTCATTTAAGTACATACATTAATTTGTCCGTTAGATTATATCACATACGAGTACGTTTAGTCAACCAAGTGTCAAAGTTAACGTTCCATGACCACAGATAATGTCCCGTGAGTTAACTGTCAACAGTCACGGCCGGCGCGCGTTGTATTATTTATCTAAGATATGATTTAAGATGCTACCAGTTTTCATTCTGACATTTGACATTACCTTATAAACTCTCACATTAACGGACATGAATTTGTCAATCATTAAAAACGATAATTGATGGCCACTTCGGGTCTAGTTGTAGTCCGGATGGGAAAGCATTCATTATCATTACAATCGTACCATAGATTAAAGAAAATAATCTTTGATCGGACGGTATATGCGGGGCTCAGTGTGTCAGGGAAGGTTCCTTGAGCTGATAACGTACAGTACAGTCGAGTTCATAACTGCGTGGATACTGCCTGCTGTAATATTAGGGTTGAAACATGCCCATGCGCTTTTGAACCCCACTGTACAATGTGTTCAGTTCTGATAATGTGATTTTATTTAATCGTATGGCATTTATTTATGAACCGTGAGATCTTCGAGAAGACAAGTACGGTTGCCAGTTTTTGTTGCACTTTTAGCACCACCCAGGGGTCACGTGTAGGGTAACGGTGGGTACTCCCTACGGACGTGGTGCAACTTCGACCCCCCATTGTCAAGTGAGTGGGCAACTTGACTGTTAGAAGATAATGTGATGGCTTGCAGTCTGCGTTCAAACAAGTGAGAGTCCAGATGTTGATCCATGCACCAGCGGGCTTATAATCATGATGGTTGCTATTTTATCACTTATCGTCGTGGATAAGATACCCGTCACTTTCGCACTCGCCTACCTACTCAGAATGTGACGAATATTTTATCCATAACGATAAGTGATAAAATGGCAACCATCATACGCCTTCAGGGTGCCTACCGCGCACTTCGAAAATCGAACTTCGTGTCGTGCCGTCCCTTTCACTCTCGTGTTATAAACTATATGACGGAAAGGGACGGGACGATACGAAGTTCGATTTACGAAGTTCGCGGTAGGCACTCAAAGTGTGATTCCGTGACGCTTCATACGTACGTAACGAACGTAAGGTACATCTAACTTTCGACTTGAGTCAGGAAAATTACACTTAAAGTTATATAGATATAACTTATTAATGTGTAGGTTCCTACACTCCGACATTACAACAATCTTTTCTCAAACATGCAATGAAATATTGATGTTATGTTCCTTATAATAGGCTGCGAAGTATGAAGTTTCAGGTGCGGCTAGGACAAGAGGTCGTTAATGGAATTTCATACAAATCTTGCGTACCTAGGCCGGCAAAGTCCTCTTTTTTAATTTCTGTTCGACATAAATTTGTGGCACAGGCATCACGACATTCTGCCACTATGCGTATTAAAAATAAAACTTTCATTTTTTTGTTGTTTATTTCATTGCATGTTTGAGAAAAGCACTATACATACCTAGGCAGGAAATATGGGGTTGCCCGCCTCAGATCTATCCGGCTTCGCGCTCGGCCGTCTATTTCTTCGGCCGGCAACCTCTTTCGTCCCGGTCTCTGTAGTAATGTACTATTATTTAGGCAACCTTTTGAGCTACGCTCTAGTATAGTGTAATGTGGATTCGTTCATTATCAATTCAAAATATGCCAATACCTTCTTTAATAATTACGTCCTTGAAATTTACGTCCTTGAAATGTGCGCAGGAGTGTGTGACGTGAAGTCATCAGCGCATCGTGCGCAATGACTACGGGTTAGAGAGTTGGAGACTTGAGTACATGCTTAGAACAAAACCACGCTGATTAGTTATAGGTCTATTAATTTATATGGTGCCTTAAGGTAAGGTCATTTGTCCCATTGCTCGATGGCTCGACACTAGGGTACCTACTATAATAATAGAAGTGAAGCACTGGATTTCAAAATAATGTCAGATCTTGGATCATTTACTTTAACGACCTACGGCATTTTGGATTCATCACGTATGAGAGAACACGACCCAAGAACGCTGTAGGATGGACTATAAACAATATGTAATAAAAAACTAAGCTTTAAAGTACAGAATTAAACAATAACCACACTGACCATAGAACCCTTTGAACGCTTTCATATTTGTATGAAGTGATCACTCAGACGCCAAGGTATCAAAAATTGATGTAACGTCTAAAGTGATTAAACCAATAAAAACAATTCATAATAAAAAAAATCATGATCAAAGTACAACTGCACTCGGACGTTTTTAGTGGTTGTTGGCATGGTGTGCACGACGACACCCGACTACTTTATAGGTTCTTGGCGTTCAAAGGCTTATGTAGAAGTCCTCTAAAAGATGTTGATATAATATACGATTTCAGGACCGATCACTGTGGAAGTCTCTTGGGGAGGCCTATGTCCAGCAGTGGACAGCATTTACCATTTAAATTAGTTTTTACGAGTTGCCGATATTTCGGCGCTGTTGCAAGCACCATTTTCAAGTGCTGCCAGTTTTATTTAAGCAATAGTGCCGAAATAACTAAAATACACGATAAGTACCCCATTTTTATCAGTAATTAAAATTATCATGTTCAATGCGTTAGGCAATCGGGATTTCAAGATACTTTTGCTTACAAGATAAAATTTCTCCGATTCAAAGAACTGATATTTTGACGTAAGATGACCAACGCAACCAGAGGGCCTACTCCGAACTTCGAAATTCGAACTTCGTATCGTGCCGTCCCTTTCCGTCATATAGTGTAAAACGCGAGAGCGAAAGGGACGGCACGACACGAAGTTCGATTTTCGAAGTTCGGGGTAGGCCCTCAGAGTCGCGCCCTTGGCATACTAACCACTTATGTCTGGTTGTTGTGAAAATTACGATACCTAGTTGAATTCTTTTCGAATGAATCCACATAAGGAAGCTGAGTAGGTATGATTATCCTGAATGGTTTTGATTTTATCCAGTACTAGCAGTCTGCAGTAACGATGATAAAATATAGTCTATGTCCAATTGTCCATCCCGAACATCCACTCTATAATATATCAATTTCCGGTATAGGTACCTATAGGTATCTAATGTTTAAAAAACCGGCCAATTGCGTTGCGGATCACGCACAAAGGAGGGTTCCGTAATGACACCTACTAGTCCACTTTTAAAACCACTATATACTGAATCAATAAAGGTTGTATCTTCACAGGGAACTCACGGCACATACGTTCTTTTATTTGGGCAAGACCGTTTTTCAGCGATAACTCAAAGACCGTTAGACCTATCATGCTCAAACCGAAAATCGTAGAAAGTATTTATGATTGTACACCACCTCAACACTTGCAGCATTTTAAACTTCATAGCTTGAATTATCTATTGATAAATTTAAAAATTATGTAAAGCGTCAACTCATATCATAGCACACATGACTGCATGAATGATAAAACACCGTGGGATTAATTGTGACTGAAATATTAATGAATTAATCATTATGGCATTAGATATTAATATGATCTTTTTTTTTTTGATATTTTGATTTTATTCTAGAAACTGTCTAGATTTCTATATTTTATATTTTTTTTATTATTATTATTATTTATGTTTTGACGATCCTATTGTGAATTTTACTACAAAATAATTTCTTACTTTGACATGTCTACAACAATACAATATTTTATTTTAAAGAATAATAATAGCATCAATAAATTACTCTAAATAATTAATTTATATATATGTTAATACATGTTATAACTGACAATTCGAAAGTGATTGTTGCTAGGCCTATTTGAATAAATAATATTTTGACTTTGACTTTGACTTATGTAAATTAGAGGGGGGAGACAGACAGACTGTACCTGTCAAGAGTATTTAAGTTCACTCCGTTATTTTAGTTCATTTACGCCCTTTACTCAGCACGAGATCACCAATTTTATCACCTGTAGAATATTCCCAGGTTATAGGTAACAACAGTTCCTTCACCCGTCACCCATAGTATTATCTATTGGCTAAAAAAATAGACGCTGGTGCACTTTCGTAAGTGCTACTCGCTGATCTTTGCGTTAATCTCTTCACAAATTTCTGGAGCAGTTCAACTACACGTGTTGACGTTTGATTTCAACGCAAAAAGCATGGTTTCACTTTTTATGGCAACTTTTGGCCTACTTGAACGGAATCAACTGGAATAAGGCTTTTTCCTTGTTTTTCGTTTCAAAGCGTTTACGACTGCAGTTTGAGAAACCCCATTATTTCTGTAAATGGTCGTGTAACCTTCGTTGAACTGAAACCAAGGTTGGCTTTCTGACACATTCTGTTTGGTTTCAACTTGACCACGAATGCTGCAAAGAACTCGAAACTTCGGTATGTATTAAATACATTATACACGCGATTTATCTATTTTGTAGTTGCATTAAATATCCCAAAAAATCCCAATGTTTGAAGACAAGATAAGTTTCAAGTACTCTGTATGTAAATAAATTGAAAATTGTATATAATATGTAAATAAATAAATAAATTGAATTTAAAATTCGAGCACTGGGACGTTTACCTTATTGACCGAGCAAGCGAAGCGAGCGAAGCGTGTCCGTCTCAGCTTTCGACAAAAAAAAATCGTATGTCTGCCTGTCTGTCCGTTCGGAATGTTCGGATGGTTTCTCTACAGATCGCTTTTCTCAACCGATTCTCGTGAAATTTTGTGAGCAGGTTCGATAAGTATATAAAAAAATTGTCAAGTCAGTTTTTGGAAATTTAGAAAATAAAAAAAAAGCTCACAGAGCCACTAGTTTAGTCGGTAACAAACCATACGTAACCGTAAGCGGTGTTCGTTAAAATCTGTTTATATGGAAAGTTTGACAAGTTTTAATTCTTACGGGAAGACAGCCACCGGCGCCATATTTAACGTTAATCGTATGTTGATGCAACTCACCCTTACTTAGCGGCCATACGGCTGCCAGCAGTACCCAAATGCCTTCTAGAAGGCCGACCAGAAGGCCGCAGAAGTAGAGGCAGGCCCAAGCTCAGATGGTTGGACGGCGTCGAAAAGGACACCAGGACCTTAGGGGTGACATGTCGGTGAAGGAAGGCCGCGAATAGATCGGACTGGAGAGATTTGCTTGACCAGGCTAGGGCCTGCCCGCGGCTGTAACGCCTCAGATGATGATGGTTGCCAGCAGTCACGGGAGTTATACCTTTTTTTTTATATGACCGAACTCCCCATCAGTGTCCATTTCCCTGAAAATTAACATAATGTTAGCATGAGCGCGTCACCGCCCGTATGCGCGGGCGCAGTGACGTCACGTGCGCGTATATAACCAGTTACCTCACCGCTTGCAGCATCACTCGCTACTAGTGAATGTTTACTGTTTGGCCTATAGGGAATACTGTTTACAGTTTGTGAATAATTTAAATAATATTGGTGCAAAATTTGTGTCTACCATAATTATGTAGTATGCTTAACTTTTTATTAAGTGTATAATATCAAAGTTCGAAAGTGCAATTTTTTCTTTATTTTACTTTTAAAATTATTTTATATCTTTATTGACGTATTAAATAAGTGCATTTTGGATTAGCAATTCGAGAAATATACGGTTTGTGGTTTTTGATATTATTTACGAACTAGCTGACCCGGGGAACTTCGTTCCACTCCCGACCCAACAAAATAGAAGCTTGGCCCTGTAACAGGAGCAAATATTTAAAAGGACGCTTCCTTTGAGCATCTGCAGTAACACCTGGTGTACAATTTTTGTTCAAAAATTTTCGTTTCGGAGAGATTTTGATCTAAAGTTATGACATCCGAGTAATGGATCTTGACACCACGAGCTTATAGCACATCAGTCAATGCAGTGTTTGAACTTTGAAGTGGTATCAAGTTATGAGTCATGATTGTTTTTGCATTTTTTGTTTTCAAATATATTTTTGGTATATTTTAAAAAAATTGTTAATTTTATTGACTTTTAAAAGTAAAGTGATTGTGACATTAAGTCACTTCAGAAAAGTAATAAAAAAACAAAAAGTTCAAAAATAGTACATTACTGCAGAGGCCGCGAAGTAAGGGATTGCTGGACGAGTTTGGGATAAACGGCCGAGTCGTAGATGAGGCCGGATAAAACGAGTCCTGCAATCCCTGTTCCGGCCGAGGATTGTATAATACTTTTCTCAAACATGTTAGTAAAAAAACAATAAAAACAAACTACAATGTAAAAAAAACTAAAAAATACAAAACGTCCAAAAATAGCAACGCATCACGACAAATAACGGAAATTAAATAAAAACACGAAAAAAGCTAGAAAATACAAGCACCATTTAAAAAAAAACACGAAAGAACTAAAAAATACCGAAAAACTAAAAAAAATACCAAAAATCATGGAAAAACAAACAAAATGGCGAAAAGTACAAAAAAAAACGAAATAACTTTTACAAAAGTCCAAAAATATCAAAAAACACAAAAAACGCTACAAAACAACACGAAAAATCTAAACAAAATACATAAATACTCGAAAAATTCGAAGCAAAAACAACAAAATACAAAAATACAAGAACGATAAAAAAACCGGAAGAACCTAAAAAAATACCAATTTACATAACAAATTAAAAATACATATATATAAAATCGTGGCGGTTGGCTCTATGAAATATTTCCTTTATCAGTTGATTTTAGTAAGCAAATTTAAAAAGTTAGAGCAGCGGACAATAATGTTAGTTTCATACATTCTCCATACATTACTTCTTGGCCGGCGGCCAGTAGGGAGCCATAAACAGGTAACTTCATGTCCTCTTTTCGTGACATTAATGCATAGGTACATTTAGGCGCATGTTTGAAAAAAAAATTTTTTTTTCAACCGAGACCACTTGGAAATAATTGCTGGCTCGCTAAATAGTCCACCGTTTAATTGTTTGCTCCTGTTATAGGGCCCACGCTGTATACCTATGAGAAAATGTTTTTATTTTCGCATATTTTTCCGACTTTTTAATTGTTAATTGGGAGCGAAGACAAATCTAAAAAATCAATGTTTATAAATATCGGCCCAGCCGACCTCGAGTACATAGTCTCGTTCTATATTTACCCCCTCCGCCCCGCAACGACGCTACGCTTTGCGAGTTTCAAGCTTTACGCGCAATAATGATGCGCTTGACCAGGGGGTCTACTCCGAAATTAGAAATCCGAACTTCGAATGGTGCCGTCCCTTTCACTCTCCTATCATACACTATATGAGTGAAAGGGACGGCACCATACGAAGTTCGGATTTTGAATTTCGGAGTAGATCTCCAGCTGTGCTACCGCGAACTTCGAAAATCGAACTTCGTGTCGTGCCGTCCCTTTCACTCTCGTTTTATACAGTATATGACGGAAAGGGACGGTACGATACGAAGTTCGATTTTCGAAGTTCGGAGTAGGCCCTCAGGAGCTTACTGTTATTAACAATAATAAAAAATATAGTATAAAAACTTACCAAATTATAGTAACGTACACGAACACGCATTTTGAATTAAACTGAACAAAAATAAAATAAAAATCGCTTTATTTTGTACCATTATTAACACAATAATGTGTTTATAGTTTTTTCATGTCCATAAATTATTTAATGTAGCAAAGTACAATTCCTTTAACAATCCAGTCCTTACGGGCACATAAATTAGGTAATACTTCACTAAAGTTTAACCATTAAAAAATGATTTAGGTTTTTTTTATGTTACAATTTAGTCAATTTATTGTATTTGCCAATTTATTGTACATTTTAACATGTGGCAAATACTTGTAAGTACCGACTTATTAAAATAACAAAACAATAGAGACAATAAAGAAAGGATAAATATATAAAAAAAAAAAAACAAAGTTAAAAAAAAAACCCCAGATCACTGCCAGGCGGTAGTGCCCAGAAGGCTGGCAGCATTGCCATGCTGATCCTCTGAGCGTTAGTCACGTGAAGCCTCGACCAAGCGCTTGCACAATCCAATGTAGATTCGGTGCGCGGCGGGTCCCACGGTCCGAGGGTCTCTACGCCGAACGGCTGAAATATGAAGCCAACTATTAAAACTAAATATTAACTCAGTCATATAAACACCATGATTTAAATATTAAGTTACAGAGTAAAAGCATTTTTGTACAAGCCAGTTTTTGAGATCACGTTTAAAATTATGAAGCAGAAGTTTTTTTAAAGCTTTCAGGCTCATATTTAATGTAGGCCACTGTCTAATAGAGACCGAGACAATTTGTCGTTTCACGCCGAGATACTAAGATAGTGTTATTTAAAAACACGCGGAAATTGCACTTTACTGAAGCGAGACATTTTCAATTTGATAAATAAAATACGCATTCAAAAGCGGAAGTTGTTTTCAAGCAAGCAAGTTTACAGGTTTTAAGTTATTGAGTGACTTCCGTAACGCATAAGTACCTAAGTTAAATTTCCCCGTGCACGGTGCGGTGCTCGACACTGATACAACACAAATATATGGCTCTTTCAATCATACCTATGTCATAATGACAAAGGTGATCAATAGGTGTCTTAGATTAATAATACCAACAGATCCGTAGTTAACGAATTGTCTCCATGCTACACCAAAATGTCAAATCGCATATAATCCAAAACGTCACAAACATCAGTTCAGTACAATTTGCAGTTAAATTTTTAATCGTATGGCATTTATTTACAAACCGTGAGATCTTCGAGAAGACAAGTACGGTTGCCAATTTTGAAAGCGGAGACACTGACAGGTGAAGACCTGTCAGATATCACTTATCTGTCTCTTAAACTTACTCATTTGTGCATTAGCATATATTATATCTTCTTTCGCATTAGTAAGAATAGATCAGATGTACAGAAATCGTTCAACTTAAATGGGCGGATCTGCTTTCCTCCGATATCTGACAGGTGTCATATATTGGGCATTAAAGTTTCAAGCATTGGGACGTTAACCCGATGCGTTTTGTATTATATTATCATTTTTTGTGTTCATCCACCACCGACATATCAGCCCATAGACGTGAAAACGGATTTGTGTTCATATTTTGTCTAAATTATGATCAATCAAAAAATCAAAATCAAATATTTATTCTGCAAATAGGCCACAAGGGCACTTTTACAAGTCAAAGCGTGAATTTATACAATTTAAAAAAAAACTGACAATCTTACTTAATAATAATGATTAAAAAATATACTGATTAACAATTATATAAAAATAAATTTACAAATATTAAGGACGTATTGAATACGATCTGTCCGAATAAATAAAAAGTACATAAAATTAATTTAATATCTCAGAGATGTATATGGTCTCTGAGCGTCCAAATACGATTAATAACAATTATTTAAAAGTCCTTAGAGATGTAAATGATCTCTAAGCGCTAAAATTAAAATAAGTAAACTTAATATTGTTAGAGATGTATAAGGTCTCTAAGCGTCAATAACAATAAAACTAATCCAGAACAGGATTATGTCTCTCGTCAATCTACATACAATAAAATAACACTAGTATTAAGGTATTTACTTTGCCCTTGCAAGCATGAATAGACCGGACTCCATAGCCAAATATTTAGGACAACGAAGCAATTGATGAAACTGTACTACTGTATAAATTAGTGATATACGACAATCATAAATGGAAGTCAGTAAGTTTATTGAGAAGGTACTAACACTGATTTTGGTGATTACGTTATATATTGAAATAACAGGCACATGTGATCCGTTTTGGGTTAGTATTGAGATGGTGAATTCTGGGTGACCATATAAAATAAAAATATTTATTTGTTCAACAAGAGAGCAAAGTAGATTTTTGCTGCGAGTGTTGATGTTGAGTCCCGAGCTAGCGAAAGATTATGTAATTGAATCACGAGCGTAGTGAGTGATTCATAATTATAATATTGAGCGTAGCGAGGGACTCAAGGACACGAGATGCAAATATCTTTGGTCTCGTGTGATACATACAACTTTTCACCTCAGAGGCGAGAACATATAACGAAAACACGAAAAACGCTACAAAAATACAAAAAGGAATAATGATAGAGAGAATGAAGTTACTTAAACTAACCTACGATATGAAAAATTAAAAAGTAAGTTTTTTTCACGCTCGCAGCAAAATTGCATTTTGCTCACTGGTTTCAAGCAGCAAAACCGCCATTTTCGAGCCGCTGAGGTGAAAAATACTTTAGATATTATTATTATATTTCGAATGTTTCGATGAAGGAGTGTGGTGTATTAAAAAAGGCCTATTTGTACAATACTCAAAGGTGAAAGGAATGTATCCATTCATATCATGTATTAAACATGTGCTAAAGTGAAAAGTAATATCTATCTATCGATTTCAGATTGTAAGATTTTTGTAGTAAAACACATCGCTAAAGGTTGATTTTATGAATTATCTTGGTCTGTGTGTTGGTGGCTTAGCAACGTCATAACTAACTAAGTTTATCGCTTTGTTTACAGCTCCCACTGGCGCACAAGCTTGCGCGAGCGCATAAGAGCCGAGTGTCCATAGTTGAGGCATTGTCAGTAAGTCAGTCGCGGAAGAGCGATGGAGCGAGCGTGTCTGCTGGCTTGTGTGTCTGCGTGCGCGGTTGCCGGGGTCTTCGGTGAGTTGATTACAATAGGACATTTCACAGCAGTAAAAACAATTTTTACCTTACCGATAAACAAATCATAAAATACACGGAAAATATCAAACTTAAGCTTATTTATGCAATTTTATAAATTTTTAAATACAAGAACATGAAATAAGGATGCATTTTGCCCATAGAACAATGTGACGTCATTAGGCACATTTCCCTACAAACTTCATACTAACCGGGCGTTATTGACGATTCGTAAAAAGTTGCTGATTTGACTATCACTGAAATACCGTATTAACTGATTGTAATAATTAACTAATCTAAGTGTACTGTGTGTTGACTGTAATTTGCTTACACTATTTATTGAGAGGCGTCCGAACATGACGGGTTAATCTTTATTAACTTAGAAGTTGCTATGGTAACCTTACCTTCTGTCACCATGGGGGCCAATTCTCGGGTTCGATCGAGATGATCTCTATTCGAGATTCCATACAAGTGACTCTACCATTCTATACAATGTCACGATAGACATGCACCTCGATCGGACCGAGAATTGGCCCCCTGGTCTCCATCATTAGATCAGTTGGATGTTACTATAATATTGCATTTTGACCGACTTTTAATAAGTGGAGGTTCTATGTAATGTTTGCCTGTTTTTTTTTTTGTAAACGTGAGTTATTCAAAACGTCGGCTATTGTTTACCGCGTTTTTTATTGTTATTGATACGCGCGTTTTTTTACTGTTGTTGTTTACGGAGAAATTACACAATTTTTTGACGCTCTTAATTAATTCTTATTAGAGTTATTTTTTTCGCTCAAAAAACGCCACCTAGGCGTAAACTTACAATTTATTGAGAACGGTAAAACATATTGAAATTACATTAGTAAAACAGTTGTGTTATTCCAGGACTTTACTCGAACGTGACGGTAAACATTAGACCCTAAACCAGGGTTTAACGACCTAGAGTTCCCGGGTTCGAATCCCGGCCAGGGCATTTATTTGTGCATTTCTCACGGATATTTGTTCTTGGGTCTTGGATGTTCTCTATGTATTTAAGTATGTATTTATCTATATAAGTATGTATATCGTCGTCTAGTACCCATAGTACAAGCTTTGCTTAGTTTGGGACTAGGTCGATTTGTGTAAGATTGTCCCCCAATATTATTATTATATTTAAACGTTAATTATTCAAGGTAAGTTAACCGGATAGGGAAACACCTCGTTAATATTCTAGGTTAACTAACATTACGTTTGTAACGTTTACGTGGGCATTAGCTGCTCATATTTTATTACGTGTATAATTAGCTGGAAAGCGCAGCGTGGGCAGGCCCCCCACAAGGTGGACTGATGACCTGGTAAAGGTCGTGGGAGTCCGCTGGATGCGGGTGGCGCTGGGCCGGTCATTGTGGATTGTGGCACTCTTTAGGGGAGGCCTATGTCCAGCAGTGGACTTTCGGCTGATATGATGATGATGATGATTAGCCGGTTTAGCCTAGTGGTGAGTGGGCCTGACTATGAAGCTGACGGGTCTAGGTCCGAATCCCGGTTACAGCAAATATAATAATAATATTAGGGGACAATCTTACACAAATCGACCTAGTCCCAAACTAAGCAAAGCTTGTACTATGGGTACTAGACAACGATATACATACTTATATAGATAAATACATACTTAAATACATAGAAAACATCCAAGACCCAAGAACAAATATCCGTGAAAAATGCACAAATAAATGCCCTGGCCGGGATTCGAACCCGGGACCTCTAGCTTCGGAGGCAGAGTCACTACCAACTAGGCTAAACCGGTCGTCAAATATTTGTGTGATGAATATGAAAATATTTGCGTCTGAGGCTTGGAAGTTTTCTATGTATTAATATATCTGTTAAATATTATTGTCATCTAGTACCCATAACACAAATCTTATTGAGCATAAGTACAATGGGCCCAATAGCTTGATTTGTGTGAAATTTGACCCTTAATACAGGGTGTTACAAAAATGCTGTGCATCCCATCATTAAGGCGTTAATTGGTATCGCATTCTGACTAGAAATAATTATTGAAAAAAATTGAGACAGAAAAAATGTTTAACCTACTTATTTTTAGTCAGAATGCGATAACCATTGACGCCTCAAAACGGATCCATGGCATTTTTGTTACACCCTGTATTTATTATTATTCATAGGCGATGAGACCTTAATATGATGGAACATTTGGACTTATAAATAATAATTTACATTAAAAAGTCTAGTAAACATTGCGTCCTCCGGATTTGCGTTTTCCAGATACTTTTCCCACCATGATGGTCTGTAGGAGAGAATACCCATCATGCCGTAGAACAATCCAAATTAGATACCTTCGGGTAGCAAGAGTTCTAACAGACTAGTTGCCCAATCACTTGACAAGCCCAATAAGGTCTAGTTTCCCCCTTTGGTTGGAAGGTCAGATGGCAGTCTCTTCCGCAAAAACTAATGCCTACGCCAATTCTTAGGATTAGGTAGCGGACCCCGGGCATCCTTCAGGATGCAACTGTACCGGGATAACGGATCATGATGACATGTGAACATTTGGTACCAACTATCGGCAATTTATATCGCAGTCCAGTTAGTAACCGGTACCACACGGTACTGACATGAAAATATTGTACTTAGGGAGGTATTCCACTCATCCAATATCTTTGTCCAATATACTTTTGATCAAAGAAATTCGATGATTTCATCCAACTTGGATGCGACGCCGACATTTGATCAAAGATTCTGATGACAGTTAAAACAATATGGCTACGAATGAAAAAGAATAAAACTTGGACAAAGTTATTGGATGAGTGGAATACCACCCCGTATTAAACTCATCCAATATCTTTGATTAAAGAAATTGGATGATTTCATCAAACTTAAATGGGACTCCGACATTTGATCAAAGATTCCGATGACAGTTAAATCAATATGGCTACGCATGAAAAAAAAACTTGGACAAAGATATTGGATGAGTGGAATGGACCTACGTCAAAGAATTTTGATCAAAGATTTGACAAAGAAATTGGACAAAGATATTGGACGAGTGGAATACCACCCTTATTCAGGTTGGAAAAATTATATGGGCTCCGGAGGAGAACTACCTTAAAACGTTGATAGAGCTCAATTTGCTGTAAGGAAGCCGTAATTTATTTCTTCTGAGAAATAAACTGCATTCATAGATTTTTGAAAAAAAAACACAATTTTCAATACTACGCAATTGTACGCAATACTTCTTTCTTATTTGTGGCTTGTATCCTTGACTAGGTCGGTCTCCAAGAAGTTTTTTGTTCCTTGATAGAAATAGGATCGATTGGCATCTAACATTTTTTTTACAAAAATGGTTTTGTTTTGCTGTCTGTACATTTTTTCAAAAATCTGTAAATATTTTTTTATTGCTAAGGAGAATTAAAATAATGTTTCTTTCCAGCAAATTGAGCTAGCTTAACGTTTTAAGATAGGTTCCCTCCAAAGTCCATAAAACTTCACCCTCTATATGTTGGCAAATAAACCCAATCATCAATTAGCGGAGATTTTGATTGCCACCATAAAAATCTTCGCCATAAGGAAAATAAACATCGCATTTGCAAACAAATACAGTCAAAAACAAAAAAATACGTTGTTGCCTGGTAAGCAATTAAGTAAGATTTCTCTCATATAATTTTTATATCGTGGCAAGAGTTGGTTTTGAATCTGACTTATTTATTAACATATCAGTATTGATTTTTTAAACATATTTCTCTCTCTCTCTCTCTCTCTCTCTCTCTCTGTCTTCCTACCTATAAATCCCACATGGTGATGGAGTCTCGTTTCTAATCTTTTCCACTTCGCTCTATTCTCGAAATCGTCTTTCGGTGCCTGACACTCTATCATGTCTTTTAGCACTACATCTCTCTGCCATGTTCTGGGTCTGCCCCTGGATCTTCGACCGAAGATGGAGATTTGTAGTGCTAATTTTCCAACATAATCTGGTGTCTCCTCTTTACATGGCCATACCATCGCAGCCGACTCTACAGCATTTTATCGGCGATGTCGTGCACCCCCAGGCTTCCTCGCACTCGTTGCGAATTCTGTCGAGTCTGGTAACGCCACCACCGTAACATCTTCATTTCGGCAACTTGAATGGTATGCACATGCTTTTAAGTTACAGCCCATGTCTGGCTTCCTTACATAAGAATGTGATGGTCTTGTAGATCTGGCATTCTTTGTCACATGTAACATAAGTCACTTCTCGCAATTTTAGCCACGCAGCTCCTAAATATTCGGTTCTGAATGTTGCATTCTACGTTCCCGGAATTGTACATCAGATATGGTGCTACGCAGATATTCTTAAACACATTAAAAACTTAAATAATAAATTGTGTCTCGAAAATGGCTTTAACGTTTTCGATATTACTATCAGGGTATCTATGGGAGCAACAAAATCGAAGTAAAAGTCA
This sequence comes from Notocelia uddmanniana, assembly GCA_905163555.1. Classification (NCBI taxonomy): domain Eukaryota; kingdom Metazoa; phylum Arthropoda; class Insecta; order Lepidoptera; family Tortricidae; genus Notocelia; species Notocelia uddmanniana. The sequence goes on from LR991066.1 coordinate 23,059,467, forward strand.
CTTAACCGCCTTGAAAGTGAATGATTGCTGTATCTCTTCAACTTATAGCTGCGTCTCTAGGTTGTTAGTGACAAATTAATAGGTGTGTAAAACGCATAACAAAAGTCATTTTCCGGAGAAATTATTCTCACCCGATAATTAAATTTATACGTGCATGTAATGTATGCATGAACACATCTTATTACCTACTACATCATAGTAAATTATTCAACCGTTCATAACATTAGTCCTTATCAATGTCAATCAAAACAAATTGAACCAACTTTCACTATCACTGATCGATGAATGCAAATCCATTGCTACGATCATACATCCTACACCGTCGAGCACTTTCACTGTGGATTGTAACTTGTACGTAATCTGATTAAAAATTGAGCAGGATAACAGGTCGTCACACTTACATACTCTCTTTATACATATACATAGCATAGGCACATAAATATGTAAGCACTTTATCCCTAATCAAATAGTTCATTCCAAATACAAAAAACACTTTATTTTCACACATTTGAAAATAAAGTGTTCCGTTTGATTAAGGGTTAATGTACACAACCATTGGTAAAAATATACATATCACATAAGATTAAAGTACAAAGGCGATCATGATTTTAAGGAATTGAGTGGAATATTATAATAATGGGATAGACTAACTTATACCGTATACAAGATAACGTTTCAATCAGTGAAGATAATTTGATTATTTATTTTAAAACTTTATTTAATGCGTTTATTTATGTACAAAGAAAATATATACAAGAATACTTAACCAAAATAATATAAATAAAAGGAACCGAGAATGCTGGCGGCATTTCCTCCCTGAATCGCAATGCTGATACGGTGAGCGAGGAAGTCGCCAGCTCTTTAATAAACTTTATTAATTTCTGAAGAGAGAAACTTTTGATTACCTTGAAAACTCAACAGTAAGCGACGCTTGCGCCGTTCTGTCAGGCTATACGCAATGGGAACTCTCGCTGGCCTAGAAAGTGGTCTACCACTAAGGTCCAAAACTGTCTATTTACTTGGCCGACTGTTCGTAAACACTCCCAAGGTACGCCATGTTTGTGTTGCGATATGGTGATCAGCGTCGCGGCGCCGGCGTCTAAACTCTGAAATTGTGAGATTTTCCACAGTCGCTCGACACCTCTTCCGCTTCGCCTGTGCACAAGCGCGCCCTAAGTTTCATGGGTTGGTCACAATCTCACGATACATCAGGTTTCGTAACAGCACGCACTGTAAACACCGATTGTCCGATAATCCTCGAGCGTTGACTGATGACTCGAAAGAACAATGAGAGAAATTGGAACCGAACGCTATGATTGAAATCACTACGGCTTCTTGTCATTGTTTGATTCAATATTCTCTTTTAATCAACGATACACTATTGGGTGGAAACACACTGACAAAAACACATACAATTTAAATAATTATTGATCATAACATAAAAGGTTTTTGGTTATAGGTTTCGAGTTTCTGAATTATCAGTTGACATCTGTTTATTATTGTACCTACATACCCGTATTTTACCTCCACTCCCAATCCACACTGGGCCAGCGTGGGGGCTTATGGTTCCCTTTCATCAATGTCAGGAGGCTGTGTGTGCCCAGCAGTGGAACATGTGATGATTGTTAGCCTCTATTGTTTGAATTAAGATTAAAAGGGCCTAGCATTTGTTCAGTATCGTTCTAGGACGTTATGGCACTTACTATTTATTACTTATTCTGTGGCTATGGTGGATTCATAAAAACATTTTTTTTTCTTGACATCCACCACATTAGCCCTAGGAGGTCCACTGCTGGACATAGGCCTCCCCCATATTCACGGGGGGTATATGCCATAATCGCCACGCTTGGCATGCGGGTTGGCGATCGCAGTATCTCCACCGCACTCCAGGGATGCTGCTGCCCATCCCCCGGTGGTCTTGGTCGTAGTTTTAGGACATACCCGGGTCCGTTTCTTGACATATACATCTAAAAATATCTAGACTGGATGCCGATGACGACGAAGCTCTAGCCTTCGAATGTAATAGAATGAATCTTTACTGAAATTGTAACATCAAAAGTTCGTAAAAGTTTGTTCTGCAGTAACTTCATGGTACTAGGCGGCGCCACGGCGGCGGGTGTGATCCGTTTTGAGAAAGTAAAAAATATAACACATGACAAAATTCGTCAATTAGTAGAAGAGCACCACTGCCCGCAAAAGGCAAGGATGAGAGTCTCGCCAGGTTGATAATTGTTTCAAGTTGCTTACTCTATTGACAGCTAAATTCGCAGTCGATGGGAAGTTTATGTCATTGTAATGTATTCGCAGGCCAAGTAGCCACCCTCTGCCGGTCCAACGAGCGGTTCCTCTCATGCGGCGGCTGCCAGAAGACGTGCTCGGAGCCGGCGCCGGCGTGCGCTGCCGTGTGCCGGACCGGCTGCTACTGCGAGGACGACCAGGTCCGGAACGGGACCGGACACTGCGTCAAGCTCGCTGACTGCCCACCTGCATGTAAGTACCTGAGCATTTTAATAGACAAGAGGTTTCTACGCTATAAAAGGAACTTCTGCACCGCTTTAGACACTTTTGCAAGATTATTGGATCAGTCTTTTGCAAGATCCAGACGCAAGAGGTTTTACTCCGCGGCTGTTAACAAAAACAAGTTAGACCATGAAGATTATGAAACTTTTTTACATTCCATTGATCTGTGGAGTGTCTAAATAGACTTGCTAGTTGTTAGTTATCAGTCCAGTCAGTAAACCACTGACCACTTCTTGGCTGTGGTCAGTAAAACACTGACCACAGTGAAGACGTGCTTGGAAACGGCGCCGATCAGTGCTGCCGTGTGCCGAAGCGGCTGCTAGGTACTGAGGACGACCACATCCGGAACGGGACCGGACACTGCGCCAAGCTCGCTGACTGCCCACTGTCTTGTAAGTACTTTTACTACTACCAACATCCACCGTATCAGCCGAAGTTGAATCTTGCTGGAAAAAGGCCAATTTCATGGGGGGTAAATGGCATCGCCACGCTTGGCATGCAGGTTGGCGATCGCAGTATCTCCTTCTAGGTCTTGGTCGTAGCCGGTCGGTCGATCGGTCTGTAAGTCTTACGTCTAACCGAAACCCTTGTGCAAAAGGGCTTAAATACGGTAAGATTCCAAATTTATTGTCGTGAATCAGTGCCATGACTTTAGTAAAATACTGTAAAATCATTTTACAGTATGGCGTTCTTCAAAAAATGAGTATACAGGTATTAAAAGGTTGGCAAAAGGTGTCAGTTGCAGACGTCGATATGCTGTGTGCCACCGACGAGGTCATAAAAAAAACAAATCCACGTCCGACACCAAATCTGTCCGAGCTTTAGGCTAGGACAGGATACTGGTGTACCAGTAAACCAGTTAAGCAGCAAGAGAAGGGCGCAATCCACGATTTTCTAGAAACAACATTTTGTTAGTGCCCAGTCAGCTATTACCGCTGTTATTTCGTTGCTCTACATCCAGTTTAGATGTTGACTGTAAAACAACTTACAATATTTTGGTACCTAAACCTAAGCAGTCAGATTTTCTTAATTAATTTTACTTTTCAGCTGCTGCTCTCAAACAAGACACGACCGAGCCCCGGCCCGACTGTCCTGCGAACGAAGAGTACCGCTTCTGCGAGCCTTGCAACAAGACCTGCGACAATCCTAACCCGCTCTGCCCCGCCCAGTGCATGCGAGGGTGCTTCTGCAAGGGCGACCTAGTGCGAGACAGGAACGGCAGCTGTGTGCAGTACCACAAATGCTCCAAGCTTACTAAAAATGATATCTGTAAGTATCACAATAAGACATGTGACGATCCTAACAACTGTGCCCAACCCTGGGTGACAAAGGCGACTTGGTGCGAGACAGAGACGGCAGCTGCGTGGAGAACCATAGGTGCGTCAAATTCACTGATAATGAGACTAACATTTCATGCAATTCTTAAGGCTGAATTAAATTCGATTTTCCAACCTAATATATTACGACGGTTGTGACCCACGTTCCGGCTCTTACCTAGTCCAACAAATATCTGTCGCCATACAGCGGAGCAACGCTGCCAGTAATTTTGGCATCTTTGGACCATGTCAAAGCCGGACATAATTCATGTATACTTATATTTTATTTGTCTTATACATTTCTGTAGAGCGCTCGGGCCCAGCGGCACCCGCGAGCCGCGTGCGGTATGCGAGGTTAAGCAATGTGGGCGCAGGTCAGTTCTTGGATGGGTGGCCGCTTTGAGTGGTTACCAACTGAGCGCTCCCGTGCTTTGGAAGGCACGTTAAGCCGTTGATCCCGGCTGTTGTCTATGACAGCAGTCGTTAAGCCAAGTCGTTAAGTCAACTTCTAACAGTCAAGTTGCCCACTCACTTGACAAAGGGGGGTAGAAGTTGCACCACGTCCATAGGGAGTACCCACCGTTACCCTACACGTGACCCCTGGGTGGTGCTAAAAGTGTAACAAAAACTGGCAATCGTACTTGTCTTCTTGAAGATCTCACGGTTCGAAAATAAATGCCATACGATTATAATACATTTCTGTTTTATAGAAGTAGTCCTTCAAGCTTAAAAATAAAATAAGACGCACATCGGAATTTGGAATTTAATCATCATCGCAGTCGCTCGAGTAAAAGTGCTACAAAACCAAAGATATACGGAGAGTGGTGATACGCACTTCGCATTTCGATTTTCGTCTTATTGCCGCTGTCCTGCTGGGACGATTATCGTTGGATAACTTTTATGGGCACAAAGTAAATATGTTGTAACAATGGCCAACCACGACACTGGCTGGGCTGCGAACATTTAACAAGCTGTTATTTAACTGTAACTATGGTCCATACGTGTGGGATCTTGCAACTGAATGCAGTGATCTTTCAGTATACTTTTTCACAGCCGATTGACCAGAAATATGACATACTTATGTGAGTTCGGTGACAATGCAATATAGTACCACCGAGCTGATCTGATGATGGAGACAGAAGGTAGCCATACCAACTCCTAAACTACACAAGATAGAACCGTCGTGTTTGGGGTCACTAGTTAATGACTGTGGAAAAAGATTCAGTCGGCAATAAAAGGAAACTTATTCACAGCTAGGACATTTTCTTCCAGCTAACTACGTCAAACCTTTAGCCGAAACTTTAGCAAAGCCGAACTGCGCTCCGGGCCAGGTCTACAAAGACTGCGGGTCTTGTGAGAAGACCTGCTTCAACCCCAACCCTTTCTGTCCGGTGCTGTGCCAGAAGGGTTGCTTCTGCGCGGACGGGCTGGTGAAGAGTCCCAGCGGGCAGTGTGTTAAACTTGAGGAGTGCCCCAAAGGTCGGTATCGGGGGTTTATATACAACACTAATTGACACTGGCCTTGAGTAGTGAGTGTTGGACTGGAGTAGATATAACTTGCACTATAATTTCGTATTTTCTAGAGAATTTTAATGGTCATCTTCACTTACGTTTCTACTTTTCCTTTGGATTGTAGAAGATAATACTATACTTATTTCAGTAACATATATCGTCTTAAAGATAGCACGCCACTTATTTTCCCCTTTTTATTATGGTTTCCTTCGATGGACGGATGTTCTAATCTAAACAAACGAAGTATATACATATAGTTGTGGTTTTTCGATCATCAAAGCTTGTAACGCACAGAGCGCCGCGCAGCGTCGTTGCGGGCCGGAGGCGGTTTTGCGGTAAAGCGAAAGCGGTCCGCGGCACGTCGCACCAAAAAACCGCGCGGGATAGCGGAGCGGCGTGTGTGACATATGAAGCAGTAATCGACAGTCGACAGTTTCGGAACGATCATAAATGCAAAACCGCACCGCGCCGCGCCCGCTCTCTGCGTTTCGAGCTTTATAGTAAAAAAAAGAATACAATATTATGATTCGCAAATCTCATTAAGCCATGCTTATTGTTACTAGCCTTAGGCTGGGTTTTATAAAGTTAGATCCGTTAGACCAAATGTGATAAGCGAGTTGGTAACCCAGTACGTTTTTTGACATAATTTACCGACGTAAGGTCTAGCAGCCCGGCTAGTATGATAGCTTATATCGTCACGTTATATGTAATGTTTCAGTACATTTTGGCCATATAACGTGACGGTATAAGCTATCATACTAGCCGGGCAGATGTTCATAAAACCGAGCATAAGCTACTTTTTCACCAGCGAGGAAACGAGGCTTAAAATAATAGGTAAAATCTGTAATAAATGGAAACACTAACAACCACGTTACCGCTTCGCTGGTGGAAAACCTCCATTAGATCTAGATATTCTCGCGTGTGTTACAAATCGCAATGAGAGTAAAAGTGCACATTTGTACTTACTTATTTTATTTTATTGCTACTTACCATAAATAGCTCCACCGAGGGAGAGAGAAAAAAAAAACATATTTTTTTATTAATTTATGGTTACATATTAAAATTGACGGTGGCATGGTTGGCAACAAATCTACTCGGTGTAAATGACATGTATAACACAGTTACCACTAACCTGAAATCCACGTTTTTACAGCTTCTGGTCAACAGGTCGTTATCACCACATGTTTTAATAAAAATCTCTTCAGTTAAGTTAGATGCGCGCGCTATCAAGGTGAATTTGATATAGTGTGAATGCTAAAGATCTATTTTGAATACAAAAAAGATGCATAAGTGTTCTTTATAATATAAGAAATGAAGAGAGTTGCAGACCACAGTTTATGAAACTAAAAGTACTTACCCTCACATCGCTGTACATCTTAGAAGCGTGCAAATTCATAAGAAATTACCAAAATTTCTACTTCAAACCTGAAAACCCCAAACCGCATGCACACAACTTACGTCGCCGCAATAAAATAGTACAAGCAATTCCCAGCAACTTACGAATGTTTAATAAAGGGCCTTATGCTATGTCTATTACAATCTATAATAAAATCCCCCAATATATATTAAAAAAGAATTAAAATACAACCTCTTTGTAAATAAACTTAAGAATTACCTTATTACAAAATGCCCATATTCTTTACAAGAGTTTATGGAACATTAGATGTCAAATTGCACCTTAGATTTTCGTTAATCTAATTAAGATGAAAAAATATAATTTTAATGTACGAGTACATGTTGATTTTTTTTTTTTATTTGAAGTAGGTCGATAATGTTTTTTGTGTTTATTATGTGTTTCTATTTTATATTTAGGTTTGTTACTCATGTTGCTACGCCTTAGTAGGGTTCGTATGGTTATATGTTCGTACTGGTTAGATTAAGAACATCTTGTAAACACCATGGTTGCAACGAATAAATGATTATGATTACTTGTAATGACTTAATTTGAATCTAAATTTCACAAATTAAAGCTGGTGTAAGTAAATAAGAAGGACAGGGAAATGTTAGAATCCAGTTTCTAAACGTTGAATGCATGTATTAGACTACAATACACTGTTATAACTGTCTGTACTGATGTGATATTAATTGTATTTATTGTTGGTTGAAATAAACTTTTTGAACTATATTCTGTGTTTCTCTTACCTATACTTGAACTATATCTACTTAATTTTTCCACATACTCGTAGGTAAAATATATAAATGGGTCTTTCTATTTATAAAGTTACTTTCCTATATAATTTTTTACTATCCCTATTATTCCTAGTTACTTGTTTGTAGTCAATAGTGGGTAAGTATTGTTCGTATTCTAACTAAAATATAAGGGCCATTGTCTCGCACTGGGCCCTAAAGGTACCTTAGTCAATGGTCAATAAGGTCTAAATACTTTAATTGCATCGATATATCTTAATACAGATTGAGACAGTGCAAATCAGGCGTGGGTCATTTCGCGTACCTATAAGTAAATCTAATTCATTATGCGTGTAATCGGCTATAACACGACTTCTTAGAGTATGCTTAACTAAACTTTGGAGGGGAGCTTATTCACAAAAAACTCATATTCCAGGGGAAAATTAAATTCAAGCGAATGTTCCTTGGACAAACGACTTTCCTGTAACTCAGCCCAAAGTCCATAGAAACATCTCAACATTACATTTTCCAGCTGAAGTGACGTTAGGCAACGACCCGTCGATCGAGGACTGCGCAGCCGACGAGGAGTTCCTCTCTTGCGGCTGGTGCGAGCCGAGCTGTTGGGCTCCCGCCCCCCTCTGCCCCCACGTATGCACACGTGGCTGTCTCTGCCGCCCCCCGCTAGTACGACACTACAGCGGACACTGCGTACAACAGAAGGATTGCGAACCACGTATGTTACTTAGGGCAGTTATTTTTTATAGTCGTGAGTGATGATGATGACATCTTCCGAACAACAACAATACGTGCTATAATTACACGCATAATGACACAGTAAATAGGTACTACTACCGCAGCAGGGTAGGTATGTTACTTTAGGGCTGTGCCCGGTGCTGTCGGAAGCGTATGAGGCGTTCCTCTCCTCTCCTGTGGCAGTGAGAAGAGCTGCCAGGCCCCCGCACTCACCGTTCCACGTATGCACCCGTGGCTATCTCTGCCATCCACCGCTAGTTCGGCACCATAGCGGATTGTCGGAAGACGGATGAGGCGTTCCTGTACTGTAGCTGTGAGCCGAGCTGCTGGGCCTCTGCTGCCCTCTGCCCCGCGTGAGTACCCGTGGTGGTTTCTGCCAGGCCCCGCTCGTGCGCCATTATAGCGGACGCTGCGTGCAACAGAAGCATTGCGAACCACGTATGTTGCTTAAGACTTTGTCCTGTGCTAGCTCTGCTCGAAGACTGATGAGGAGTTCCTCTCCTATGACTGTGAGCTGCTGCGATTTCAATGGTTGCGCGCTGTTTGTGACATATTAGGTCAGTGCGTATGGACGCCAGCGCGCGAAACTGATCGAAATCATGTTTTGGTTTGAATTGGAAGCTGCGGACGAAAACAGACCTCCTACACATAGTAAAAATAAGGACATTTGAGTCTAGTCTACAGCATACCTCAAGGCGATAAGAAGAGATAAACATTCAGAACCGCCCGTGCACCTACATTTTATTACACTTTAACTAATTTCTACATTTATTACGCAGGTGTACAGTAATTAATTAACCTTATCTTTCTAGTACGTTGTCGTTGATAGATGACTGGGACGAGAAAAGCATTTAATTTTCATATAACCAGCATAGGCAGCATACTGTATTTTATGAGGGAATCGGTTGATATAAAGGCCGATTGAATTACATTTGCAAGAACTTGATGTAGGTATGCAATTTTCATTACATCGCCAGGCTGCGGGCTATCGAGGTATACGATCAAACAAGGCAATGTTTGTAATTAAAATCACATGTAAATAGGTCTCATGTTGTCTTCCATTCCCTATTCGTTAGTTACATGACTCTTCGAACAAGCGTTAGGACGCGTTAGGGAGAAAGACGAGTAGGAGCGCTCGTGGCCCAGCGGCGCCCGCGTACTGCGTGCGATATGCGAGGTAAAGCAATGTGGTTGGTAGTGACGTCGTCGAGGTTCTCAAAACTATCAAAAAACGCAAACTGCAATATTTAGGCCATATCCAATATTTAGGAGCGCTCGTGGCCCAGTGGCACCCGCGTACTGCGTGCGGTATGCGAGGTTAAGCAATGGCGGGCGAGGTCAGTCCTTGGATGGGTGACCGCTTTGAGTGGTTACTAACTGAGCGCCCCCGTGCTTTGGAAGGCACGTTAAGCCGCTGATCCCGGTTGCTGTCTATGATAGCAATCGTTAAGCCAAGTTAGAGGCCTCAGGGCGGCTTGAGAACTTCTAACAGTCAAGTTGCCCACTCACTTGACAAACCTATTCCCAATAAGGTGGTTTCCCCCTCGGGTTGGAAGGTCAGATGGCAGTCGCTTCCGTAAAAACTAGTGCCTACGCCAATTCTTGGGATCAGGTAGCGGACCCCAGGCATTCTTCAGGATGCAACTGTACTGGGAATAACGCTAGGAGGATGATGATCCAATATTTAGGCCAATGCGTAATGAGAAATAGGAACTCCTGCAACTCATTATACAAGGGAAGATCCAAGGAGAGAGACCACCCGGAAGAAGGCGCCATTCGTGGCTGAAGAATCTTCACACTTGGTTCAACTTAAGCACAAGGTCTTTACTCCGCGCGGCCGTGTCAAAAGTCCGTATAGCCCATATGATATCCGACCTCCGGTAGGAGATGGCACTTAAAGAAGAAGAAGCAATGTGGGGCCAAGTCAGTTTTTGGATGGGTGACCGCTTTGTGTGGTTACTAACTGAAAGCTCCCGTGCTTTGGAAGGCACGTTAAGCCAAGCTGGAGGCCTTCGGGCGAATTGAGAACTTCTAACAGTCAAGTTGCCCACTCACTTGACAAGGGGGGTCGAAGTTGCACCACGTCCGTAGGGAGTACCGACCGTTACCCTACACGTGATGCTAAATAAAAGTGCAACAAACTGGCAACCGTACTGTCTCCTCGAAGATCTCACGGTTAGAAAATAAATGCCATACGATTATTCATTTAGGAAGAAAGACATTTTCATCATTGTAATAACTATCCTGCAATTCGTAAGAAAATCATATAATAGCATTTCATGCAATTTCTAAAATCAAATGCAGTTAGGATCAGCACTCTCGTATCTACCTTGAACCCATACCAAGAAATTCCTCATATATGTAAGTATGTATGTGTTATGTCCATATTTTATCGCATCGCAATAAACTTTACAGCCAATAAGTCAATCAGGGCACCATGTGGGTGCTATCTGACATTACTTGGCCAGTCATTCGTCATGCCCTTATATGGAATTAACTTTAAAACCGCAATGAACAAAGAAGAAAAAAACGTTGTTACATTATAGGCTGTACAACTTTGTATGAGGGTTGCAAATGCTTTGATTCTGATGAGAAAATTGCTTCATTTTGGAGTGAAAGAACGATTGTTTCGCTTTACGTGGGTTACTTTAAGGATGATTCACAGTAGGCCGTTCCGTGTCCGGGCCGGCCCGTGTTCTTCTAGAGAAATACGCCGGCCGTTGCGTTTGCTGTCATAGAAAACGGGCCGGCCCGGAGACGGAACGGTCTACTGTGAATCATCCTTTACTTCGATCATATACTTTAGTCTCATGCTACTGTTAATCTTCTGTAGTTTAGGGATTCGTATACATTGTAGAGTTCCGTATCATCAAGAAACGTTAATAGTGTTTAATTTCACTACCTCATTTGCCTATAAATAACAGTCTTCTTAAATCTTTATACGATTACTAGCTGTTGCCCGCAACTTCGTCCGCGTATTCGCTCCTATTGGTCGCAGCGTGATGTTATATAGCCTAAAGCCTTCCTGGATAAATGGACTATCCAACAGAAAAAGAATTTTACAATTCGAGTAGTTCCTGAGATTAGCGCGTTCAACAAACAAACTCTTCAGCTTTGAGTTGAAGTACCAACGTTCCTACACATGCACTTCGACTCTCATTGAATACGTCGGATAAAACACAGGAGCAATGAAAATGGTAAAGTTTGAATATGAAAGTTCTATATTGGATGTTTCCAGTTCTCTTCCGGACAAGTATAATTAAAGGGATACATGCATCGGTGTTATCATTTTTTGTTCAAAGCATAAGCTTTGGCTATAAAGCCAAATCAAATCACATGTCAAATCATGGCGAAGGCGAATTGTCGATCGATAATGATCCCATCATCATCGATTGACATGATTGATAGATCAATTGACGACCGACTTGTATTTAATTTCTAGTCTAGTCGTTGTTGTGAGTTTTCTAGTGATTTCAGAGACGTGTACGAGCCCTAACGAAGAGTACGTGTGCCGGTACGGGTGCGAGATCGTCTGCGGGAGCCCGAACACGTGCCCCGACCGTCCGCGCCGTTGCCAGCTCGGCTGCCACTGCAAGCTGGGTCTGCTGAGGGATCCTGCCACTGGTTAGTGTATACTAGGAATGTCTAAATTCGAATTTCTATTTTTTGAACGAAACCAGTCGCGACCTTTTGTTTCGTAATCTGATGGCCGTTGCGACGGAGCCCCGCTGCGAGGGGCTCCTTTTTCTAGGCAGTTTGCCCTTCGGGCATCTGGAGCTGCCAACGGTGAGCTGGGTTTGCCTACTATTATGTATTGAAACTATGCAATGAAGCAACAAATTATCATTGACAAACTAAAATTAATACCTCCGGAACATTTAAAACTTTAATCCAGGTTTGAACTTAGATTTCGACCCAACTCACCCCATTGTAGGGTATCGTCAAAACATTTTGGAAAATATAATATGGAAGGATTGTTTCTTTTATAGGGCAATGTCTCACCCCCAAGGAATGCCAGAACGCATCAAGCAGCCTTGCCCCGGGTTCGAAGCCGGACCTGCCCCCAATATTCCGAGTGCGCGTGGCGCACAACCTAGCAAACCGTCTTGAGGACAACTTCAAACCTGATAACAAGCAGACAAAACCGTAGCCTTTATTTAAATTAATTAATTGAATTATTAGGCTATTGAAAGTGTTATTTTTTTATTAATTTAATCCGATAATTATTATATTTAATATCACCAACCAAATGTGTTTTAGCTTTCACGCGCAACTAACGTAGTGGTTTCCCGTGGCGAAAGATGTCGTCTGTGGAAAAGAACTTTTAACATTTATAAATACTCACGATTCTATATTTATAATGATTTATTCAGTTAGTGTTCAATTGAGTTATTTGTTAATTTATTAAAAATATTTTCTTACGAAGCTGTGTATGATTGAATTGTTTACTCCGTCCAATTTCCTGTAGCCACACATAGCCTATGAACGCTAAAAACTTATTAATAGATAAGGAAACTAGGTACCCACAGTATACAAAGCGCGCGTAAATATCTGCCACGACTTTGTAATTATGTATTTGTAATTCCGTTAGGACTCTTAGTTCTTAGGAAATGTCAGATATTTTTATCGCCTTTGTTTTAGCAGATACACGTATAGAAACAATAAACTTTTTAACCGACACATTTTTCTCCGTTGCCCACCATTCGGATTATATAAAATAAAAAAAACTGAGGACTTGTTGTTAGTGGAATTATTTTTATATTGTAATAATATATTAAGTACTAGCTTTTGCCCGCGACTTTGTCTGCGTAGAACTAATTCTCGCTTTAGAATGATTGGTTTTCCCATACATCTTTCACCCTTCATTACACCCCCGTAAGAAATGATTATGAAAAGATAATGATTATATTCAATATGTCATATTGCTCTTTACCGCGCACGGCAAATTTTAATAAGAATCTTTTTTTCAAAACGAATCATCATCATCATCATACGTATCAGCGGAAAGACGTCCTCTGCTGGACATAAGCCTCCCCCAAAGAGTGACACAATGACCGTTCCTTTGCCATCCGCATCCAGCGGACACCTGCGACCTTTACCAGGTCATCAGTCCACCTTGTGGGGGCCTACCCACGCTGCGCCTTCCGGTACGTAGTCGCCACTCGAAAACCTTTCCTCCCCAACGGCCAACGGTTCTACGTACAATATGCCCCGCCCACTGCCACTTAAATTTAGGGGTTCGGAGGGCTATGTCGGTTACTTTGGTTCTACTGCGGATGGCCTCATTTCTGATGCGATCACCCAGAGATAATCCCAGCATGACCCTCTCAATTGCTCTTTGGGTGACTTTGAGCCTTCTTATGAGGCCCATAGGAAGCGACCACGTTTCAGTGCCATATGTCATCACGAGCAACACACACTGGTCAAAGATCCTCGTATCCATGGCCAAGAAATAAATTAAAAAAAAAGATCCTCGTACAAATACAAATACAAATAATTTATTAACCAAAAAAGAATTATACAGGTAGATAATATCTATTAGACTCCAAACTAGGCCAGGCCTGTATTTTGACACCTGTATTTTGGCGTCTTGAGAGACTGGAATATTGGACGAAAAGATGTGCCGTAGCTTCCCGGACGCTGCCCAGCCGAATCGGATTCGACGATTAACCTCTTTCTCGAAGTTGGACCTACCTAACTGGACAGTCTGTCCTAGGTATATATAATCGTCTACAACTTCGAGTAAAAGTGTCCGATTGTAACGGGAGTTGGAGCTACGTGCTCGTGCTTTCAAAGCGAATGATTAATCTTATTTCAGAATATCAAATGTATGAGTTAGCAAAAATAAAAATAAGCACTGATAATATATTTAAAAATATAGGTACTATGTATTTGTTGAAATCCGGTAAAATAAAAGTGTTGGTGAAGTTAATTGACCATTAAAGCTGCTGGTGACTGTACCTACTTACGAAATTATAGTAATTAACGTTTCCGACTCCATTGACTTGATATAAAGTCGGTATATTTAGTGCCCCACACGTCATGACTTCATAACGTAACGAATCAATGTCAACATAAAGGCTAACGAGTAAGATTCATTTTCAGTATTTTGCTAAGTAAAGCCTTAAGACGGCGCAGTACGATCGGTGTGGATCGGTTCTCCATACAAACGTATTTAGGCACTCATTTTAAAACGCCATGCTAGAATAACATGAAACTTTGTATACACAATGGGATCCGGCATACCTAGGTCGGAAATTAGTTTCTGTTGCTAGAAATTGAAAAAGAAAAAAAATAGAGCGGTTTTTTGAGTTTTTTACGGCTTGTATGAAATAATCGCCGCTTGAATAACTGCTGTATTTTTTCGCCATCATAATTTCAAGCAACAGAAACTAATTTCCGACCTAGACAAGCTGGATACCATTGTGTATACAAAGTTTCATGTTATTCTAGCATGGCGTTTTAAAATGAGAGCATAAATACGTTTGTATGGAGAACCAAACGTACTGCGCCCTCTTAAGTTAGAAGTGCCTAAATTAGATATGGTTTTTGCTAAATCTTTGAAATCTTCCTCTAAAAAGCGTAGGTATAAATAGATGGCGGAGCCGTGGATTATATTAGTATGTGGAAATACCACATAAGTAACTCAGTTCTCCCCCCGACGACTGGGTAACTGGTTGGTTCGCAAATTTTGTGCACGAAAAAAAAAGCACTTATGATCGTATGACATCTGCCGAGAAAAAGCCCCCCCCCCCCCCCCCGCAAGACACTCGCAACTATATCTACAGTAAACTAGTAAGTAGCTCTGTGACACGATTTTTTATTCAAATTTCAAAATTTCCCAAAACTGACTCGACAAAAATAAACCTATAAAATTATCGAATCAGCTCACAAAATTTCAGGAGAATCGGTTGGGAGATACGACCTGTAGAAGAGAATAACCGGAAATCCGGACATCTGGACATCTGGACTTCTGGCCTTCCGGACATTACAAACGAAATCATTTTTGAAGCTGAAACGGAGACCTTAGTTAGACTCGGTCGACCACTACACAATACAACAGATATACTTACAAATACAGTGAAACGTGGTTATGGTCACCAAATTTTTTTTTATTCCTTGGTGGCCAAATTTTTTATTTTTATTTATTTATTCAAAGCCACATTACAACTATCATTACAGGTAACCAATGCGATAGTGTAGCACAATATAATATACATATTAGGTTATTTGAGAATTTTCCTTAAAAACTAAATAGGTAATGGAAGTATTTTAATTAAGTTCCCGTGCAACAACATAATTCGAACATAGTAATTTTTGTGAATTCATTAAAAGAGCAACAGAAGATATCAATTTTACAATGTACTCGGTTAAGCGTGCGCAGGGCCCTTGTCCATGGCGCCTCACGCAGCAGGCCGGTGCGCGCGCGCGGCGCGGCCAGCAGCGGCGGCCGGCGCCGGCGCCACACGTACCGCTCCGGCACGCACAGGCCCAGCGTCGCCAGAAGCGCCGGGTTACTGGCTTTACCGCGCAGCAATTTAAATATATATGATGCGAGGGCCGATTCCCTCCTGACCTCCAACTTATTGTAGCCCACCATTCCCAATACAAATAACGTTGGGTACATTAAGGGGTAAAACGGGTACACGCCGTACAATTTTAAATATAAAAGTCTTACAAATTTATTTTGGATTCGTTCCATCATGAACTTGTACTTCGCTTCGTGTGGGCGCCATACACCTGAGTCACAGAATAAGGAATAGTACAACCTGATTTACCTTCCAAGTGGCTTTTAACGAGAGCTTCGTACAGTGCACGTATAGCGCTTATATTCATATTTTTTTCCGACCGCCGCATCACGAACCCTAAGTTTCTGTATGCTTTTTTACATATTGTAATAATGTGTTTTCTAAACATAAGATCGGCCGTGAAGTGTACCCCCAAGTCACGCACCTCTGTAAGACGTGCGGACTTGGGGGAATTGTTTGAAAATGTCATAAATATAATGGACCCGCCATTACATTGCAAAATAAATAAACCAACAATATAAGTCAAAAGATAGCATGAATACCTAACAAAATCTACACCCCGAACCTAGCAAAACCAACAAAAAAATACAAAAAGATCTCTCCGGCGGGGAATCGAACCCCGGTCTCCCGCGTGACAGGCGGGGATACTTACCACTATACTACCGAAGATGTTGGACAGATCAACGAAATTAAGGTTTATATGCGTACATCTTGTTTTTTAACAAAAATAAATATAAAATGTTTTAAGTTACTAACGTTGGAACAAGTTTTAAATAAAATGGAAGGTACTAAGTACAAGTTTGTAGTAATAATGAAGCACAATGAATTATTTTATAGGACAATAACAAATTGTATTGTAGCAAAAACTGGTTTCTAAACGTCACCCCACTTGTCAAGTCAAACCGAAATGACGCCGACTCTGTGTAGTCAAAGTTATTAATTTTATCCACAGACAGTAACTAAAATGAGTGAAAAATTAAAGGAATTACGTGAACGCTCTCAAAAGAGGAAGAAACTTTTAGCACAAACTGTACGTGAACTGAACATAACCTCTAAATATTTTTAGTGGACTATGGGTGAACTTTGGTAATTCTGGGTTCCAGCTTGGTGTTTCGAGTGTGAGTGAGCTGAGACAGGCTCTAGGGACGTCTAGCGATGTGCCGGCTAAAAAGCAGGCAGTGTCGGAGGGGACTGAAGAGAAGCCAACGAGTAAGGAGCCACCTGATGGGCTCGTGTATACAGACTCTTCCACTTTTCTTAAGGTTTGTGAACTAATGTACATTAATCAATAACACATAGTATAATTTGTAGAAAATAATAGAAACTTAATATTACTCCAAAACATTAATAAAAGAAGTACATACATATTTTCATTGTACATGTCAAATATAATTTAAAGTTTTTAGTCAAATAGCCCGTCCCGTGTCATTCCGGGTGCAAAGGTGAGATTTGTGGAGAGATTTGTAGAATAATAAGAGTATAGATGATCTTACTTAGTGATGAATAATGAATGTCCGTGTCTAATTTTTTATAAATACATTTTTACAACAATTTTTTTGAGACTAAGGCTGGGTTGCACCAATCCGTCTGTAATCGTAAGCTGTGTTCGTTAAAATCTGAATGTATGGAAAGTTTGACAAGTTTCTATGGGATGACAGCTGCCGGCGCCATATTTAACGTTGATCAGTCTGTGATCGTAAGTCGGTGCAACCCAGCCTAAGTTACTCCCTTGTACTAATACACACTGAACCTAAATCTCAATTCGTCTACTTCGCTCATGAACTAATTTGCAATGGGTTTAAATATCAATATGGTAGGCTGACAATTGACTCATTGGTACCCTCGAGAAGGAGAGAGGAATCGAGGAAGACCACCACAAAGATGGGAAGACGACCTGAAGGCGATAGCTGGTGCCACATGGAGGAGCAAAGTCCATGATCGTGAACTATGGAGAACCCTGGAGGAGGCCTATGCTGGAAAGCAAGACAATCCGAATTCCGAAGTCTAAAAGTTGAACAATGTTAAACGTTAAATGATATGATTGTCAAATAAAGGCTAATTGAATTGAATTTAATGGTAGGCATATCGCTAAATTAGCAGACTGTGTTTTAGATGCGACTTAAGGGTTAATACTTACAATATTTATTATAGTGCTGTCTCTTCTTTTGGTTGCTATGTTGTTCTAAGCAACATATTTTACCACATTTTTGGAATATATTGACTTCTGTTATTCCTTAAAACATTTGTTATTGCATTTAAAGACTTAAAAGCACTATGTGTATGTATTCAATACATATTTAGAGAAAGACCCCCAATAAAAATCGTATATTTATAATAATAATAATAATAAATATACTTTATTGGGCACTACAAAGTGAGAACAATATAAACAAAAACCTTAGACTAGTACAATGCAACAACAGGTCTTAGCGCTTATTTATAAGTGTTTTATACCTAAACTCTGTACCCAAAACACGCAGCCGCGCTCCTTCGTGTTCCTTGGTGTGTCAGTCTATCATAGGCAGTCTTAACACATTGGCTAATAGTTTTCAGAGGCGTCTCTAGCCCATGCAGCGCTCAATGCTCACCCTGAGCCATAGGTAAAGATGCCTGATAGTTTTCTTGAAACTATGTATCTATATGTGGGCATAGTCATCCTACCAACTGAGCCATTATATATGATGTACAGATGTAGTGCAAAATGATTTTCTTTCGAGAAAACTCGGATGTCAATTGGTGAACGATGACACCCGAAATGTCAATCAATGATTGTATTAAATGAGTGACGTTTTTATTGTCATCGTTTTCCGATTGAGATCCAAGTTTTCCCGAAAGAAAATCATTTTGCAATACATCTGTCCTTTTATTACTTCTTTAAAACAACTTGGCCCATGCCAACATCTTTTATTTAGTGTCACAGAAAAACTGAAACATAAACACGTACCCTAATACCATAGAGTACCAGACATATATTACATCATATATTTTTCATATTGTACCAAAAACTCTTTATCTATCTTATAGACATAATTAAATTGTGCCTGGCCTCCTCCTGAAAAATATTGACACTAAGAATTAAATTGGCCACTGAAATAGCAATACCAAATATTTCAAACAGGATACCAATAAAGCACTGGTTATCTGCCAGGTTTTCTAAATTTGAGTAATTTTGTGCCAGTAGGCCTCTAGGGCTCATTTACTTGTAAACATCTTCTTAGTTGTAACCTCATGTCTGAGGGACATGACTGCTCTGGATGGTGATGCCCTTACCCACTACTCTCCAGGCTGCTGAGCCTTTTGTACAGTCACCAGCCCGGCTAGTATGATAGCTTATATGTCGGACATATAGCATTCGTCCCTCTCGCACTTACATACTTGACAGTACGGGACGAATGCTATATGTCCGACATATAAGCGATCATACTAGCCCCTCTGTAATGTGTCCCCGGTAATTTCTTGGACTGCATCTGTCCATCCCTGTGGTGCATGTCCTCTGCACCTCCTTCTATAGACGCACCCAGTAATTCTGCGCCTTTCTAGCTTGTAAACATATGATGATGGAACATGTCATGGAAATACATGGCAACATTGACACAACAAACAGATACCTGGGTACAAATTTACTGAGGGATATATTAAGTCTATGTGCCTATCATCTGGGCCAGTTAGTCATATTATTTATTTCTGAATATTGTTATCAGTTTCTGGAATTGTAAATCATTAAATAAAATCGTTTAAAAATTAATTAAAATTGTTTAAAAATTAATTAATTTAATAATATAAAAATAATATAATTTTTTTTTTGCATATATTATGAACTAAATACATCCCAACATTTTGAGTCCCTATCATGCCTCTGAGGATTATGTATACATAATTATAATTACCATTACAGGGAACCCAGTCCTCAAACCCTCACAATGACTACTGCCAGCACTTTGTTGACACCGGCCAGCGGCCACAGAACTTCATCCGTGATGTTGGACTGGCAGACCGCTTTGAAGAGTACCCGAAGCTGAGGGAACTGATTAAGTTGAAAGATGACTTGATCGCTCAGACTGCCACGCCACCTATGTACTTGAAGTGTGATTTGAAGGTATATAGATAAAATAGGGCAAGGTTTCTCAAAGTGGGGTAAATAGGTGGCTGTCAAGTACCATATTTGGTATAAAAAAACCCTTCTTTTTATTTATTTGGCTCACAAAACAAGTAACAGACCTTTACATAAAATACAATTTTAGCTAAGGTTCAGATCCCGAACATGTGTGCAAAGAAGGATAAAAAAATTAAGGCCTTGCTAGTTATGGACAAGCAACTTGAAGAAATGTATAAAATAAATAAATAATATAAATAAATAAATATTGGGGGACAATCTTACACAAATCGACCTAGTGCCAAACTAAACAAAGCTTGTACTATGGGTACTAGGCGACGATATACATACTTATATAGATAAATATATACTTAAAATACATAGAGAACATCCAAGACCCAAGAACAAAATCCGTGCTAAATGCACAAATAATGCCCTTGCCGGGATTCGAACCCGGGACCTCTAGCTTTGGAGGCAGTGTCACTACCAACTAGGCTAAACAGGTCGTAAAAAAAGCCTTTATTGCTCTGTCTCTTGCAATTCTGATCCATTCTGTCCCAGCAACTCTTTTTATGTTATCTCATAAACGTTGGGGTTTAATTGGTCGACCTTTACTTCTCTCGCCATCCCTGGGGTACCTGATATTATTCTAGTCAATTTCTCATCTTATTTTAATATTTTCTTTTGACTCCGATTAGGCGATTACACTTATGTCTATTCAGATGAAATGTATTATATTTTAAATAGAGTTGTGTTTGCTAATAAATTAACTAAACTATTACGCCCATAGACCTGAGAGGCTGTTGTAGCTCTGTATGCCTGCGCGTTATTAAGCTGACGAGCAAGTGTGATGGAATAGTAGATTGTACAACAAGTGCATAAAATAAGCCATCTTATCCGATATAATTTATCGATCCAAGCCGCAGGCGAAGTTCGATATAAAGTAGAGGATAAATAGTAGATTGTTCAAAGCTGGCGGCAGATAAACCGTATGCGGTTTTCCTTCGCGAGTAAAATACATTTTTTTGTTCATAGCCCTAAGATTTGGATAAATAAATAAAAAAAAGTGCATAAAACAAGTCATTTTATCCGAGACAATTTATATGACTACTAGCTGTTGCCCGCGACTTCGTCCGCGTCTTCGCTCCTATTGGTCTCAGCGTGATGTTATATAGCCTAAAGCCTTCCTCGATAAATGGACTATCCAACACAAAAATAATTTTTCAATTCGAACCGGTAGTTCCTGAGATTAGCGCGTTCAAACAAACAAAGAAACTCTTCAGATTTATAATATTATAGTATAGATTTGTATTTAATTTTTATTTGTATTTAATTTTTTTATGACAATTTGTATTGATATAGAGTAGAGGATAAAATGGGTTTTCGTGTATAAATTATCATTGCTTTTCATTTTGATTGCGAGAAAATTAAACAAATAATTAATATAATTAAAGTTATGTTACTACATATGTGGTGTGTATACTTGTGTGCTCGGCGACTGCGGCGCGCGACTTCGGGTTTTACTTTATGCTCTAGAGCATAAATACCTACTTTATGTCGCCTACGCACAGCATAAAGACGAACTTTTGGAGCGTGAGAAGTGAAAAATATGATTATGAAACACTTGTTCCAGACGTTCGACCTGAAGCAGATGGGCAGCAAGTTCGACGTGGTGCTGGTGGAGCCGCCGCTGGGCGCGGGCTGGCGCTGGGCCGACGTGCTGGCGCTGGACCTGCAGCAGATCGCGCAGCCGCGCTCCTTCGTGTTCCTGTGGTGTGGCAGTTCTGAGGGTACGACTTTTTTCAGAAAAGTCATTGTTGGCCCCGCTCGAATGAAGGATCAGTCGTACTTTTCTTCCCTCATATTCCCAACATGACGACCTTAACCAGACGAAACGCACTTGCTATGAATACAGGATACCATGATTTTAGATTCGGTTTCTAAACAGAGAACCTGCAGTACATAAGTACTATTATATATTCTGTGGTATTGCCTAGGTGCGTAATAAATACCAAATTGAACATTTGTTTTTTGTCCCCTGGTAGAAATAAACGTTTTTTTTTTCAAGTGACACCCATTCCTCCTTTTTTTCAAGTTCCTGGTGCATCAGTATGATCGAGTTGTTTATTAATAATAAATGATAATAATTATCGCGTTTACCTACGACAGGGGTCGGCAAACTTTTTAACCAAAGAGCCATATTCAGTAAAAGGGAAATTCAGAGCCAACAATAAGTATCCGTTATATTTTTGAGGAGAGCTCGAAGAGCCGCAACAGCCCCTTCAAAAGACCTACAAAGTATTCAATTCACCCCTCATACTTGCACACTTCTCAGTAAGCACTTTCTTTATAATGCCCCCCGTCCTCACCTCTCCGCATTTAACCGCTTCCCGCTAGTCTCTTTAGGTCGTCCCACAGAGCGAGTCGTTCGCGGTCTCCACTCCAGAACTCGTCTGCCCCATCGGCCATCGGCTCTTCGACAAACATACTAAATACCAATATAAGTTATATACTTACTTTACTCTTACCAATTCCAGGGCTCGACATGGGTCGCGAGTGCCTAAAGAAATGGGGTTTCCGACGCTGCGAGGACATCTGTTGGATCAAAACCAACATCAATAACCCCGGACACTCCAAAAATCTGGAACACAATGCTGTGTTCCAGCGGACCAAGGAACACTGCCTTATGGGCATTAAAGGGACAGTCCGGAGGTCTTCGGATGGAGATTTCATTCATGCCAATGTGGATATTGATTTAATCATATCTGAAGATCCGGAGTTTGGAAGTACGGAGAAGCCTATTGAGATATTTCATATCATGGAGCATTTCTGTTTGGGCCGGAGAAGGTAGGTTCTTTAATTTATTTCGTTTTGTGTATCGGGAGCTATACTCATGAGCAAAGAAAATTAGTACCCTTTGCATTGAATTTCCACATAAAGTACCCATTTTCTTGCTCTTGAGTGTAGTTTGGCCAACGAAGGTTGATCCCTCTAGATTCAATTACGAGGCAACACTTAGGCTGTGTTCCGAATCACGCTCACAGCGCTGTGAGCGCGCTCACGGTCGGACCGATTCACGCTCACAGTGTTTACACGAGATGTCGTGACGTCATTGATGACGTCATGGACGGCGCTCCCGGTGCTCACACTCCCAGCCGTAAGCACCTTGAGCGCAAACGTCAAGTTGACGTTTGACATTTCATTTTAGGCGCGAAAAATGAACTTTACAGTTATATTAGTTTATTTATTAGTTTTTTTTGTACTTTGTCGGTAGCAAACAAGCGTACGGCCAGCCTGATGGTAAGTGGTCATCGCAGCCTATGGACGCCTGCAACTCCAGGGGTGTCTCATGCGCATAACCAACTCTTTAAAATTTTATATACTCCTTTCTTGAAGAACCCGATACTGTAGTCCTTCGGGAAAACCTCGGCAGGGAGTTCATTCCACAGTCAGAGCGTCCAATGGAGAAAATTCCTCTGAAACCGTACCGTACGCGACCATTCAGGTTTTAAGGTGTGAAGATGAACTATTACCTATGCTCTACAATTTGGTCCTGGAACATGTCGTCAGTTTTATATTAGTTAGTTGCAGATTGCGATTAATTTCAATTTTCTACAGATCAAAAACCCAGCCCAGAATATCATACTATGATTAATTGACGAACTCAAAATTCAAATTCAGTTGACGTTTGACAGTAAACACGCTCATGACCGGTCCGAAACAAAACACCGCTCACGCGGCCTTGAGCGCGCTAACTGATTCGGACCGGCCGCCAGCACTGTAAGCGTTGTGAGCGCTGTGAGCGTGATTCGGAACACAGCCTTAGTCATTTATGCATTAGTGTTGGGGTGGTGCAATTCTAACTAACCCATCTGGGTTAGAATAGCACCACCCACTTTCTTGCCTTGGGAATCATAATAGTCGAATATGGGATCCAGGTTGAAGTGTGTTGTGGGCGATAGGCTAGCAACCTGTCACTGCAATATCACATTTTCTCCATGTAAAAACCCGCAATAGCTAGAAGTGGCACTGAAATTAATTTTCGTGTGCCTACCCCTCTTGGGAATAGAGGCGTGAGTTTATGTATGTATTTGTATGTACGTTTAATGTTGCCGTGTTATTGAATCTAGTCTGTTCAGCATTCGTTTGGTAGTTTTTAATGTCTTATTTATTTAATCGTATGGCATTTATTTACGAACCGTGAGATCTTTGAGAAGACAAGTACGGTTGCCAGTTTTTGTTGCACTTTTAGCACCACCCAGGGGTCACGTGTAGGGTAACGGTGGGTACTCCCTACGGACGTGGTGCAACTTCCACCCCCCTTTGTCAAGTGAGTGGGCAACTTGACTGTTAGAAGTTATCAAGCCGCCCGAAGGCCTCTAACTTGGCTTAACGACAGCTGTTGAGACAGCAGCCGGGATCAACAACTTAACGTGCCTTCCAAAACACGAGAGCGCTCAGTTAGTAACCACTCAAAGCGGTCACCCATCCAAGAACTGACCTGCGCCCACATTGCTTAACCTCGCGTACCGCACGCGGTAGGCGGGTGCCGCTGGGCCACGAACGCTCTGATGTCTTATTTCTAATGTCTTATTAAAATTCGAACATCGAGGAAGTGGTCACTTACTGATTCACTATTATTGGCTATGTGCGAAGTAGGTGGTGGGGGTAAGCTAGGCGATCGTAGCGCACACCATGGCAGAAATGTGTACTTACCGGGGACCACTGTCAAATTTACTTTCACGTTTTCAATTGGTTTCTTAACGGTTTCCTACGATTCGTTTCGTTTGTATGTATTTATTTATTTCAGTAAAATTTCCAATACGGGGTCTTTCTCGTTTACTAAAGTAAATAAAATATTCATGTGTCATTATTTGACATCTCTTGAGTTTTGACATTGCCTCGGGACCTTTGACGTTTCAGACGTGCACATAGCCAATACAAGTGACTATTTCTTTCTTATAGAAGTATTTGACAGCTCTTTCAGCATAAAAGAGCATTCAAATTAGGTATATAGGTTTTTTATACTTTGACTGCTAAAGATATGGTGTAGTAAACAAGATGGCGCTGCAAGGTTGGTGTATAGGCAGAATAAATTGGTACTCTTATGGTTTTCCATCAGTTACATTCAGTGATTTGTGGTCAAGCGCAAACTTATTTTGAGTAATTGAATACTTTTTCAAATAAATGCAATGAAATATTTACGTCATGTTCAACAAGAGAAGGGGCCGGGTCGCTCGGGTTTTTATTACTGAATCCTTCGGATTTCATTTGGATTTTTCTTCACCACCACCATATCAGCCGAAGGACATAAACTTCGTCAAATTTCATGGGGGGCAAATGCATTAATCGCCACGCTTGGCATGCGGTTTGGCGATCGCAGTATCTCCAGCGCACTCCAGGGATGCAGCTGCCCATCCTCCGGTGGATTTTTCTCATAACTTTGTAATTTTAAGTTTTAAATGCCTTACCCTAACAGGGTGTCATGTGTACGGTCACGGACTTCCTTCCTTAATTGTTGAGCCATTTAGAGCTTACTTTATACTGGACATTTTATAGTTAACTATGATGCTCAGTATGAAGTGAGCTCTAAATGGCTTAACTATTAGTCTGTGAGTGAACCTATAATTTATTTGTAACAACTATACGATTTCCATGGTGTGCTATAATTATATTATTACCAATAATTTCATTGAATTTTTGAGAAAAAACACCCCGGCTTGAACGGGGATTGCAATCCCCTCCTTCCCGGCCTTTGCAGTGATGTACATATTTTTTTCAGAATCCACCTATTCGGGCGCGACTCCACCATCCGGCCCGGCTGGGTGACGGTGGGGCACGAGCTCACGAACTCCAACTTCAACGCGGAGCTGTACGCGGCCAACTTCGGCTCGGGCCGCGACAGCACGGGCTGCACGGAGCGCATCGAGGCGCTGCGGCCCAAGAGCCCGGCCGGCGCCGGCAAGGGCGCCCGGCCCCGCGCCCGCGGCGGCTTCCGCGCCCGGGGCCGCGGCCGGCCCGCCCTGTAGGACTACTTTTTCTCAAAAATGCCCGTAATAGCGGACGTTCCTCGCTACATGTTGGAAGGCGAAGTGTACAGTTTATGGTCTAGGGTGGTCCTTGTTTCATGGAAGTTATATTTTTCTATGGCGCACCCGCTTAATGTAATTTCTGCGACTAAAAACCAACGTAATATATTTTTTTATATTTTTAAAATACATTTTTTTTCGATTTTTCAGTGTGGAACGACGACTCAAAGTGTAGGTATACATGTCCAATTTAACTTATAATAACATTGCTAATTTTTTTATAATTTTTATTTGTGTTTATAGGAACGGAAAGTATGGACGCTCCTGTAAATCAATACTTACTATACTTAGAACTCCTAAATTATGAATAAAATATTTTTTATAAATCACCGGCGCTATTTTATGTTAAATTGCACATTAAAACACCCTGACTCATCGCCCCACAACGAAAAATCGAAAAAAAAAAAATAGTAAAAAAAATCATCTTGTATGGAGGGTCCATATTTTCAAAATTCGGTAGCGACCCCTAAAAGATATAAAAAAAATCTGAAAAAAAATTACGTTGGTCTTTTAGTGGCAGATATTACATTAAGAGGGTGCCCCGTAGAAAAAAATAACTTAACGAAATACCACCCTATTATGGTCAGTCATAAATTTTAACTACACTGTTACTACAATGTTACATATAAATTGTTTTATTTGTCGAGTTCCAAACTTTTTAAAAATAACAAGCATTCATACAAAAGATGGCACAGGTCGTATACAGCCAACTCAAGTGGTATTTTTCTGTTGGAATCGTGACGTTTTTGTCTGAAATGATGGGTAAGGATCAATCTCCTTATTCATGAATGTCTAACAAATCTATATTACTTTAAATACCGCTAAAACTCGTTTGCTCTTGTCTGTCACGTTGACATTTATGTTTTTGAGAATGGGACAAAGCTAGTTTTAACAGAGGTTTGTTAAGTTTTATGAACCAAACCGTCTGTAATCGTAAGCTGTGTTCGTTACAATTTGAATGTATGGAAACTTTGACAAGTTTCAATGGGATGACAGCTGCCGGCGCCATATTTAACGTTGATCAGTGTATGATCGTAAGTCGGTGCAACCCAGCCTAAAGGGGCAGATTTTTGGACCATTTTAGGGCTTTGAACTTGTCTAAATCCAACTGATTCCTATCTGACTCGAAAATTTGACATGAAATTGATATGGGTAAGTTTTGTGCCGTTGCCTTAAAAAATACAATAATTAGGTCCACATCCAAATCGAAAACACATTTTTTTGTAAAGGAATATGAATGGCTGTGAACTGCCCTAACGGTCATTTAAAATTACGCTATTACCACTGCTCAAAACGCTTGACATGAGAATATCAACCTTATTACCATAACGGAAGGGTAAAAATTACCTTCGTTAGGCACGATGGGCAATTTGAATACAAGTTCATGCCTTTCGGGTTAACTAACTCCCCCTTTGGTTTACCAACGTGTTCGCAAGAAGCGGACTTCTCACAGAAAAAATCAAACGTCAAGGGGAATTGGACATACGACTATCGTAGAATAATTCTCGCGTATTCATTCCTGTATTAACAATTTATAATTAGAGAACACGAAAAAAATGGAATTAAAACAGGAACGGGTAGGTCTTTGTAACCGTGTTCGAGCAAATAAACAATTTCGATTCCTGTGTGTGGTTTGGTTTACTCTTGTGTATAGATACACATTTTTGTCTTTTCTGGTTTCACTTATTCAATTAAATCAAATTATTATTTCATTCTACACATTATTTTGGTATAAAAAAATGTGCTACCTGAGAATCACTTCTCGTTAGTCGATAAACTACAATGTTCAAACCCTCTTAACGTTTGATTTTTGCTATGACAATGCCGCTCCTTGGTTGTTAGACTCGAAAGGGTAAATTAAATTAGCATTGACTGTGTTCAGCCTGGACCCGAGTATGTCATAAAACTACGACCAAGACCACCGGGTTACGGGCAGCAGCATCCCTAGAGTGCGGTGGAGATACTGCGATCGCCAACCCGCATGGCATATACCCCCCTGAATTTGGGGGAGGCCTATGTCCAGCAGTGGACGTCCTTTGGCTGATATGGTGGTGGTGGTGGTGTTCAGCCTTCGTCGTATATCCTTTCCTATATATCCGCCCAGGCATTATTATAAGTACAGCCGAACTCGTTAGTATCTCGACGCTTTGATAATTTGTCGCTCTCACTTGTTAGAAATTTAGTATGACAGTTCAAACATGACGTTAGAGCGACAAGGTACAAAGGTGAAGCCTTGTGAACCCGAATGTACTTCTTAAGCTCTTCTTAATGGTATTTTTATCAATGTAAATTTGAACTGTTGAATTTGTTTTTTTTTTGACAATGCGATTTTAAAACCAAACAAACTATCACTTTTATGTACTTATACAAAATGATTTATTGAAATTTTAATCAAATGTGAACCCGTGGATGCTTAGCGGTGCAATATGGCACCATTTTATATAATATGCATGAAAAATTGGCTAAGCCTTAAAAGTCTTAAGATGACCAATACTAGATTGTTTTTACAATTCTGATATAAAATATTTTATTTATTACTGAGTTAAATAATGATAATGAAAGATGCATTTGTTTTGAGTCAAACAATTGAAAATTCGAAACTTATGCGAAATGCTTGGTCCAAATGCCATTGCATTTTTTTTAAGCTGAATCAGAAGGCTATTTTTTAATTTACCATATTGTCTTGTATAGTTGTCGGCTAAAGAATAAAAGAACTGCAGACAGTGCAAACTTGGCAATAAGTAAAAATCCAGAGTAGGATTGTAAAAATCTATAGAGTATATATACATGCATTATGTACATCTCATTCTCATAGCTTGCTTTCCTGACGATTGTCACACATAATGTGTTGTTGTGTTGGTATACATATTACCATATCAAATTTTTTCTGGCATGAGTACTTTAATGTGTGCGACAACTTAGCAATAATAAGTTCAGATGTTTAATTATATTTTTAACACTTTTAAAAATAGTTTTAATTGTCAATTGCATGCAATTTTAATTAGGTTTATTTTATTTGAGTAGTTTTATCATCCCAAGTATGTATTTATTGTGAGGTAGGTTTGGACGGCATAAGAAATACAGTGACATGTGAATGAATTCAGTATTTTGTTACGATTTTTGTATGTAATTGGATATTTTACAATAATAAAAATGGTTATCATTTTTAAGATGTGTTTTTTGTTTTTATCCTGAATACCTAGGGCATTTAAGCACAGGGGGGTGTTGTGGTGAAGTTCTCGATCCCGTGGCGCCCTCTTAACGGGAGAGTGGGTGACCCCGGTGTTGTTTTCAGTCGGTACGCTCCTCCTGTCATCTCCTTGTTCGTGATTCTGATAGACCAAAGGTGTGGCTCATTAGCAGGCAGCGAAACTTTGGTGCAGATGACATCATTATGACGCAACTAAATTGGCATACAGGATGTTTTTATAAATTATACACAACATAGTTATTAACCTTTACCACGCTTTGACAGATGCAACAGTTGTCACTAGCATGCCGATTTAATAGCAATGTCAAAGATTTATTGTATTATAATATAAATTTGTTGAATCCATATAAAAGTCTTGATGTGTCATTTTTGATCCTTCTCTTTCAATGTGCTTTTTAGTTTTTAAATGTTTTTCTATGTTACTTGGTTTAGCTGTTAAATTTTGCTGACAGCAGGAGCAAAACATTTTTTCATTTTTAACAACTGAAAAGGAAACGGCTGCATAGACTCCATGGCGACTACGGTCAAGCGATACCTATAAAGTGTACCTTATCAATTCACATTTCTTAAATTCACGAATAAAAAATACTAAAACGGTGTACAATATTGCCTTCGATAATTTTCTGATGAAAATGACAAAGACAGTTAAGTAATGATGTTTTTATAAGTACTGGCCGTCTCAAGTGTCAATAAAATATCCGTGTACTAAAGAGGCCAATAAGTTGTTAGTGATTAATGATTATCTATCATCTAAATAAAAACACTCTGTATGAAGACGCTACGTCATACGTCTGTCATCGGCACCAAAGTTTCGCTGCCTGCTCATTAGATTCAATATGGTAGTTTTTTTACTACACATTTTTTATTACTTTACCATGAAACAACGGAGAAAATCCAAGCTTTTATTGCATATTGTCCTTTTTGGAGTAACTACTCGTTAAGAGGGTTCCATTCCAATGAGCACAAACACGACAGCTTCAGCTTCATTACTTTAGTTGCTGTAGCCACCTTCTGTCTCCCATCATCAGCTCGGTGGTACTACAGGGTGATTTCGGGGTCGTGGATCAAGACCCAGTTTTTAGGCTTGGTATCTGTTAGCCATTTCAAAAAAATTGTAGTGACACGAAACAACCGCATTTCATTTTTAATTTATTTTAATGAAAAAATACAAAATATCAAAAATACATGGTTACCCTACTCTCGTTGACGGATGTTATGGAGAGTTGACAGTGCGGTAGGGTGACCAAGTTGTATGAAAAAGTATTATTTCCCATTAAATTTTTGACCATGTACAATTACTTCGGATCACGACCCCAAAATCACCCTGTATAGTATAGGTGAAAAACTTAAGAACATGACCTGTTATATATAGTTGTAGCGTGTTCGAATAGGTGTTTGTGTTGCACATTTTAAATATGTCTATTCAAACTGATTATTTTATGTTGGAGCTGTCATTTTATTTTACAAGATGAGTTTAATAGGTTAAATGTTAAAAAATATAGCGCGTCTCGCCATCAAACATAACACTTTGGCGAGAAATCAAATGCATAGTATGTAAGTTGTAATTTTGATTATATATAAAAAAAAAACACCCTACAACTACAGACAACAGGTCATTTTCTTAAGTTTTTACCTATATTGTACTGTCACCGAACTTACATAAATACGCCAAAGGCCGTAGCAGGATAAGGGACCAAAAAATGCCCTTCATGATTAAGAGGTGGTTTTTTTCTATAGTTACTTACATCTAGTTGTACCATTGTGCCAAGTTTCGTAAAAAATTCCAAATGGTTCGGCCGGGAAAAAATAAAATCCGAATTCATGAAATATGACATTATTAATAATAAAAGTAAATATGATAAAATGTAATAGTATGAACTATTAAATTTTATCATATTTACTTTTTTCATTTTGGTTAATTCAATAGTATATATGTCCTGTAAGAAAATTGAGTCTCTATTTTTAACATTTCTGTAAAACAAACGCAAGTGCAAATTTCAAAAAAAAAATATTTTTACATTTCTGAAGGTGTTACCTCGTTAAATGTCATCTCTAAAAAAGCCTTACTTTACGTTCTATCAGTCGTATTAGTTTGATATTTAAAATAAAAAAAGAACAGTGTCAAATATAAAAAAAATATTTTGGTTGGATTTTGTTACATTTTATTCTTACACCATTATACTAAAGAACTTGAGCATAAATCCTCGTTGTAAAAAGTAAAAAAAAAAAATATTTGACATTTACTTTAATATTAGCTTGAAAATATATGTCAATTGTCACCATTTCAACTAGTAAACTTGTAGTAAACCAAAAACTGTCTTTTCTAATCATCATCACTATTTCTAAATGTAGGTAAACCTTACTAAATGTTTACCTATATTTAGAAATAGCGATGATGACCTTCAGAAATGTAAAAAAAAAATGTAATTTTCGCCTACGTTTTTTTAGACACTTGATTTTCTTACAGGACATATATGCTATTTAATAAACCAAAATAAATAAAAGTAAATAAGATAAAATTAATTAGTTTTAGAGTAATGTCATATTTCATGAATTCGGATTTTATTTTTTCCCGGCCGAACCACTTGGAATTTTTTTACGAAACTTGGCACAATAGTACAACTAGAGTCTGACTAGCATAAGTCTGCACCAGCAATTTTAATTTATTGTCTGTAAATCGGTATATGATAACACTGAAGATAGGGCACTAATCAGTCTTGATACTTTTGTATGATCTTTAATATTTAAACAAATGAATATAATAGTACTAGTAGTGAGTATTAGTATGTATGTATGTATAAATAAATAAATAATGTATGTCAGCCTATATACCTACGCCCCACTGTTTCGTACAAGCCTTTTTATTCTCGAAAATTGCATGTTCGTGTGCTGGAATCGTACGTTTTTTCTCATGCATCATTGAACGGATATTTTTGTTTTTTTTTTATGGCAGTTTTACTGATTAGGCCACGTGATTTTGATTTGATGTTAGTTGATAGTCTTCGATCAATAATAAACCTAGATACACTATCACCTGCAAATTCAAGTCGAAAAAGTGTCCGAATATCATTGCGACTGTGTGCGTGTATAGGAGACACACAAAAAAAAGTAATGCGATTTGTACCATTTCCTTTTATTCGATATTAAGCCTTACATCACAAGCATAACGTTTTATTTTGAATGATAGTGTTTGGCGGTTATAACATTACAAAATGCACGTATCGATTGTGGAAAATTTCCACAAAAGTCCGCATTATGTTAACAGATTGTACACCGTAAATCGAGAGCAATTAGGTTCAGTTTCGTTTCTGTTGATTTTCCACTGATTAGATGTCAACATTGGAACAGAGGCCGTATCGTGTGCCGTGGAGTCGAAATTGTTTTTTTTTTTAATAGGCATCGGTGGAATACAAGTATACGACTTGTTAGGTGGTAACTTCGATTTATACCACCACGACCACTTTGGCTTAGTTGATAGCGACCCTGTCTGTCTATTGAGTAGGACGTCTCGGATTCGACTCGGATTCCCGGTCAGGGCATTTATTTGTGTGGTAAGCAATTGAGCATGAATATTTGTTCCTGAGTCTTGGATGTTTTTAAGTATTTAAGTATGTATTTATTTATATTTCAATATAAGTGGTATATATTATGTAGTAGCCATATTACAAGCTTTTTTAAGTTTGGGACTATGTCGATTTGTGTAAGATTGTACCCTCATATTTTTTTTTTATTTTCATACCATTTAAATCATCAGGAACAATTTGCTTTAACTAAATGTTACAAGGGCATTTTCAGAAATAAGTGTACCCAATTAGCGTGAGTTGTTAGAAAAAGTTAATCAATGTCAGTTTAGTGGCAATAATTAAGAAATAAATTTAAATGAAAACTGAATACACAGGTTATTTTTATCAGTTATATGCGTAAAACAAAATTCTGAAAAGTGACAGGAACAAACCACGCTAGAATCATTTGGTTTAAAACAGGGGTTCCCAAAGTGGTCCAGGTGGACCCCCAGGGGTCCACGAACGATGTGACAGGGGTCTACGCTGGAGTGGCAAAAAAATAGGGGTTCACAGTTTGTACGTGGGGGTCCTCAAAAATTTATCTGGTTTCGATGGTAAATAACGAAACAGATAATGATTTTTGTATTATTTTTATAGCCTGGACGACTGATAAATATATAATAAAAATATTGCGTTCCTCCGTGATAAATATTTCGGTGAATCAAACTACCTATACTATAATACTATATTATTAAAATTACAACTTTCGGCTCCAAAACTTGTCGACTGCAAGTCTGCAACATATCGCGAACGAGCTGTTGGACAAACGAACAAGTCTAGGCTTGCGAAGCACCGTCGCGTCGCTATCGCCGGCGCCGACCAAAACGCTTGTTCGGACGTGCAAAGGGACGAAATACCTATGACTTACGGCAATGTGCTGTGCTTGTATGCACTTGTTTGATTCTTCACCAATAAATACGAATGCTAAGAACAAACGTTACTCATTTGTTTCCGGATTTCGACTACAAAAGTAAAGTGAATTGCTGTTCCTGGTTGCCAGAATCGTGTCGGAAAAGTAAGTACATTATTTGTTTATTTGCTATACAACTTATAGGTATCTCTTTTTGTAGTTAATATATTTGTCTTCTTTGTGTATGATAGACATGTATGAAATATGAAATAATGAACATTACGATTATTACCTACCTACTTCCATAAAACAACAGACAGCCGAAAAAAGTTTATTAGTATTCTTTTTTTGATTCATAGCGAAAAATTATAAATTCTGTTCTATAAAATAGCCATATCCTGTTAAGTAAGACTAAGAAGAAGTTAAGTAAGAATGTTAAGATCACAAAAACTTTTTTATACTTACAGGTAGCTAATTTGAAACATGGCGGAGCCAAAGAAGAAAATTAAGTGTCGACAGTACAGTGTGGAATATTTAAAATTTGGCTTTCTTCCATCAAACGCGGACAAGCGATTGC
Organism: Notocelia uddmanniana; assembly: GCA_905163555.1. Lineage (NCBI taxonomy): Eukaryota > Metazoa > Arthropoda > Insecta > Lepidoptera > Tortricidae > Notocelia > Notocelia uddmanniana. The sequence continues at coordinate 23,093,607 of LR991066.1, forward strand.
CCATGTGCCTTTTATGCAATAAAGTTTTGAGAAATGACTCTATGAAACCATCGAAGCTCGAAGATCATCTAAAAAGGTGCCACCCTGATAAAACAGGTAAAGATTTGAAATATTTTCAATCATTGAAAGAAAAATATGAAAAGAGACCCACCCTGCAAGGTATGTCCGCTTCAACATCTGAAAGTAACGATGATGGCTTGCGGGCATCTTACAACATCTCATTACTCATAGCGAAATCTGGAAAACCCCACACCATTGGTGAACAGTTAATTTTACCCGCTGTTGAAGAAGTTTTAAAAACTGTTCTGCACAAACCTCCATTTGACATACTCAAAAAAATTCCTTTGAGTAACAACACTGTACAAAGACGTATTGACGAAATGAGCTCTGATATTGAAAGTTTCTTGTGTAATTATCTGCAAACAACTCATTTTTCTATTCAACTGGACGAGTCAACTTTACCTGATAATGAGGCATTATTATTAGCATTTGTGCGATTTGTTATGGACGAAGAAATTCATGAAGAGCTATTATTCGCCAAAACTTTGAAGACTGACACTAAAGGTGAATCGATATTTAACATCCTGAGCGATTTTTTAAAAGAAAAATCAATTCCGTTCACAAACGTTACATCGGCGGCAACAGATGGAGCTCCTGCAATGGTCGGGAAATATCGTGGGTTCATAAGCCATCTAAAAAAAATGATACCAGATTTAACTGCAATTCACTGTGTCATCCACCGACAACACTTAGTAGCAAAAAATTTGAGTGCTAGACTGCACCAATCGCTCCAATTTGTGATTAACGCGGTTCATAAAATAAAAAGCAATGCTTTGAATACGCGTTTATTTGCCCAATTGTGCGATGAAAATGATGAAGACTTCCGACGATTGCTCTTACACACTGAAGTACGCTGGTTGTCGAAAGGTGCATGTTTAACAAGATTTTACTCACTTTTTGAGTCTGTCTTGGAGTTTCTGGATAGTAAAGCTCCAGATTTAAAAGAAAACCTGATCAAGTTCAAAGCAGATATCGCGTATTTGACAGATTTGTTCAAAAAGTTTAATGATATTAACTTACAACTGCAAGGGGACAACCTCAATTTAATTAAAACAAAGAGTGTGATTTCCGCTTTTCTTGGAAAATTGAAGTTAATGAAGCAAAACGTTAGTCGACGCGAATTTTCCCAATTCTCAAGCTTGTCACAGGTAGAATGCGAGGATGATGATATTCAGACATATGTTCAACATTTGATTGCCCTGCATGATGATTTCAAAACCAGATTTGAAGACATTCTCACGATGGAAATACCACCATGGATTATAAATCCATTTGATGAAATGGAAGTGGAGAACGTGATATTGCAAGAGGAGCTACTTGAGCTTAGCACTAATGAGGAGCTGAAGGTGAAATATAAAAAAGGGTATCAAACTTTTTGGCTGCAAGCAGAAATACCCCAAAAATATCCTGGACTGTGGAAAATTGCGAGAAAGCTTTTGATATCATTTCCCTCGTCATATCTTGTGGAAAAAAGTTTCAGCACCGTTACAAACCTTTTAACGAAAAATAGGAACAGACTGAATATCACAGAACGAGGAGATTTGCGATTATTCCTGACAAAACTGAACCCAAATATTGACAATTTGTTGTCAATTCATCAAGCTCATCCCTCCCATTAATTTTGAGTGTCATTGTACTTAGAAGTTACGTAACAATGTTTAATTTTAATTATTTTACGACTGTTATTATCATCATAAATATTATAAAGTACTCGAATAAACACAACACAAGCAAAATATACTATATTTAATTTTATTTCACCACTCCGAGACTTAGATTTGATTGATTTTATTTTATTTGATGCTGGAATAGATAGGTTGTGAGTAGATGTCAAAAAAGTAAAGTATTTATTATTGACAGCATATTAACCAATCATTTTTCACTTTTTTTTCTAAACCTGTAAAGAACATTTATGTCACACCTGGCTAAAAGTGGATTTTTTCGCCCGATACATGTGCGGAAATAGCCGCTTTTTCGCCAAATGTTGACATAAAATGATGTATACAACACGGGAGATAATAAAGAAAGCCTTGATCGCACATTTGCGTCCTTCGCTTGCAGCTCGGGCCGTAAATATCTGCGATCTCGGCCTTTCTTTATATTATCTCCCTAGGTGTACATATAATATACTATACTATTTCATAGTTATATCGTCACCAGAGTTAGGTAATAGTCACATTTTTGTAATTTTTTGGGAATATGGTGTAGGCTGTAGAGTAGGGGGTCCACCAGAACAAGCAAATTTTTTAAAGTGGTCTATGAGAAAAAAAAGTTTGGGAACCCCTGGTTTAAAATATTCTTCACCTCTTTCTTTAGCTATAATTTGCCTCCATTTATCTCTCTCAATTTCATTTTTTGGAAAACTGTAATAAGGTTAATAGTAAGTTAGGTTAGTAAGCTACATGTAAGTGAAAACCGTATCAAAATGAGTAAAAAAGTTTTTGATTTAAACAACGTATACTGAGCGAGCGACATGTCAGACAAACAAACTGTTACCACCAGATTTTGATATATGAATAAAGTAAAATACAAATACACTCCATACATAATTATGTGTGTACAATAAAAACAATACATGTAAACTTCCGTAAAAAAGTTTTCAGTCTGCGACTCCTTTCATTCGAAATTTTACTATAGTCCAATTCGTCCGTTCTCCGTTTCGTTTCAATATACGACTAACTCAACGTGAGGGAAAGAGACAGCAGCGTAGCTGGTTGGCTGTTTGAGTATTTCAAATATTTACATAAAATATTTTTTATAAGCGTGTTATAGCCTGACATAACTACAAATTCAATAAATTATGAAACTTTAAATAAATACTCATCGAAAATACGAAATTATATCCTTTTTTAACGTCGTTAACGTGTTGTTTTTGCACTTTTTCACGGAGCACTTAGGCATGTTGACTCGCCGATGGCTAGCGCGCGACTGTGAACGCAAGAGTGCTTAAACGGAATTTAAGCACTCTTGAGCGTGGACGCCGTTGACAGGCAAATAGTGTATCTAGGTTTATTATTGATCGAAGTTGATAGTACATTACGATACAAGTGCAGATAACAGGAAATTCGCAACGAGTGGTGATAAATTAAAACACGACCGAAACCGTGTTTTAAATCAACACGAGTTGCGAATTACCTATTCGCACGTGTATCGTACAACATTTTACAGTGCATATGGCTCTCTAAACTTTCGACATACTTATGCACGTAATCTGCTGATTACCGCACTCGTGCGGAATAGAAGCACCATATGTACCGTAATAGTACATTACGATACAAGTGCAGATAACAGGAAATTCGCAACGAGTGGTGATAATTTAAAACACGACCGAAGAGTGTTTTAAATCGACACGAGTTGCGAATTACCTGTTATCTGCACTTGTATCGTACAACGTTTTACAGTACATATGGCTCTTTAAAGTTTCGACATATGCACGTAATCTGCTGATTACCGCACTCGTGCGGTAATGTAGCACGATATGTACTGTAAAAATAATTAACATTTTATTGTGCGTTTTGTTTGCCATATGTCAAAACTACCACAATTATACTCAACTTATACACACCACTACTTTTATTACTTTTATACACACCAGGTTTTCCCAGAAGAAAATTGTCTTCCTGTGACCAAAGATATTGAGATATTTTTCTGTAGGGGGTGAAGATAGTTTGAAGTAAGTACCTACTTGCTTAATATCTTCGAGACCTTATCTGTCAATTCACGTACAAGCAGTAAAACACTGGAAATTTGAACAAAAATAATACTTAGTATTTACTTTGAGTAAGTTAGTTCAACATATACATTTAAAAATCTAAACATTTTCCGAATGTATGGTAGTATGGAAAACATACAATTTTCAAAAAAAAAATGGTGCATATCTTGGAAACTAAGAGACTTTGTACTAACGCATGTTGTGTCTAAAATATTTCAAATTACCTCCTGTATCATCCCTAAACGTATTTGCACCTAGCTACCTAACATCCTGTACTTATATATGTTGTATAAATCGTCAATTTTAGTAACTTTTACAAAAAAGGGATTACACCCTGTATAACTGTTAGCTTAGCTGCAACATAATTCTCGTTGCGGGTTCTGGTAGACGGGCGGTTCTTTTTAATGGAATTTCATACACACCTTGAAAAACTACCAATATTGTTTGATAAACTCACCGGTCAAAGACATGATGAGATGTAAACATTGCCGCTTTTCTGCGATTCCACCTCTCGCTGTTCTCTCACGGTGTCATAATTATTGAGCATTCGGAATAATAATTCTCGCTCGCCACTTCATACGGTTTGCCCATAATTAGTGCTAACAATCGTAAACAAATTAATTCAATTTAATTCGTATGACACATTTACATTTGACATCTTAGTCAAATATAAAACATTGCCATACGTAATTTTTAAATGGTTGACAGTTCATTTGCTTGGAAGAGATATACTGGTCTGACTCTAAGTGTAAGTAACTATAGAAAAAAAAACCACCTCTTAATCATGAAGGGCATTTTTTCGTCCCTTATCCTGCTACGGCCTTTCAGCTCAATCGGATACCGACGAGTGGGTGAAAAAAGGATTGTAAATATTGATGACAATGATGACAACTTACATACGAACAGTGCAAGTTAAATAAAACCATGTAAAACATCTACATATATGGGCTTATAAGCAGTGATCGTAACTTTTGTAGCAATTTCAGTGCAGCGTAGTGGCGTTAGCGGAATTGGGATTAGCGTTAATAACGTTAATATTAACCTTAATTAACCGTTTAAACTGTATTTGTCCATACCAATTCCGATAACACCACTAGGCTGCACTGAAATTGCTACGAAAGTTACGATCACTGCTTATAAGTTACTCGTAAGGAACGTAAATAAAACAAGGAGAATATATACATCAATATATTTTATTTTACATAGGTTGTCTTTAATCAACTCGACTATTCCGAAGTTCCTCAAAATATAAAAAAGACAAAACAAAAAAATATGACATATGAGATCTTTTACTTACTAGGATAAGAAAAAATTTACATATTTTACTCACTGTGGAACTAAGAACTTACGATTTATAAAAAAAGTATACGCGGAAAGGGCTTTACCGACAGGAGTTCGACTAAAAGTTGTATAAAAGAGTCAAAAAAAGAGGAAATAACTTATATGTAACGTTCATACAGAATCATTCATTGCACGCTTAGCATGTCCCAATTGCATTTCATCTACATTTTATTCAAAATTCGTTTATACAATGTTTTATTTCGAGCACTTATGTAACAAAGAGACAAAAGCTTACATCAGTGGGTATGTCTAATTTAAGGTCAGGTTACATGGGTAGAAATACTTAACCCTACTAATGCTACCGAGGTTGCTTAGATCAACTCTACATAATATACTAAGCGGCAAAAAATGTGCCAAAATCGTAGCAAAATGTATGAAAACCGAACCAAATTTGGGCCATTATTTGCCGATGTGTATATCAATTGCTTGTCGATAGAGCGATCCGCCAGATCAGACAATCGATCGATAAAAGTAGTCACGCTTTACCTTGATAAGCAATAGTAAGGGCACATTCCACCAAAATCACCAAATCTTAAGCAAATTAACCGGGTGAGGTTATTTTGCAATCTTTACAAAGTTTTACAAGCCAACACCATTTTGAACCTAATGTACACTAAGGCTGGGTTGCACCGACTTACGATCACAGACTGATCAACGTTAAATATGGCGCCGGCAGCTGTCATCCCATAGAAACTTGTCAAACTTTCCAGACTGAAATTTTAACGAACACAGCTTACAATTACAGACGGTTTGGTGCAACCCAGCCTAAGTAAGAATACTAGTTGTTTTAAACGCTTCTTAGCCTTCCTCAAGCTTTTTGAATGATTGAAATAAAATCGCTGAAATTGCACAATACATTGTTTTTCTATGGAAATTAATAGAACAAGAAAGATTCAAACGTACGTTTGAAACAACACCCGTTTTTCTATCTTTCAACGTAAAGACCGTAAAATTCCTTAGTCCAGCAGCAAGCGAAGAATCGGATTAGAACTTTAAAGTAGGTAAACAAGTTCAAAATGGCATTATTAAAAGTCACAAACAAAGATATTATGTTCGCCCCGGCAGGTAAAAATCACGAAAAAGTTGCTTACGCGAAAATGTAAAACATCGATGCAGCAAGGTCATTTATACGTCTAGTCAATGGCCGGATAGTATTCGTATTCGTTTTATCTGAATACGAGTCAGAGGCGACACCACGAAAATTTAATATAAACGTTCGTATATCTCATTCTCTGTCGCTTGATAATAAATGCGACAGAAACGGAAATATTCGTAATTAGAATCTCGATTTTCCCAAAGCGGTCTAGATTGGAAGGTCTTATGGCAGTCGGTTTTTTAAAACTAGTGGCCTGGGGAGGGCTAAGAGGGCAAGCTCAACCCCCTCTCCTTACAATCCGCTCCTATACAAAAAAATGATTTTCGCAGGGTCAAGCCCCCCTCAAACGGTGCCCAAGCCAAGACAAGCCCCCCCAAACGAAAATCCTGGCTCTGAGTGGCGTGCAAAAACGGACCCTAGTACGATACTGGAAAAACGCTAGGAGGATGACGAAAACTTGGATTCATAGCGTAGCAGAAATAGCAACATTTTCGTGGTTTTTCCGCTCATCTACACGTAACATTGACATGCAGATTTACGTGTCCAATAAAGCCCTCAACGCCAACCAGTGCCTTCAATTGACAATCCTCTCCGATCCAAAACCACACATTGTCAAGTCTTACATTATACATTACATAATTCATTTGTTATTATTATACAAGGCATATAACTTCTCCCACGCCGCGGCCTTCCGCTCGGAAACATTCGGAAGCGATGAAACTGCCAGAGCTTCCGGTCGCAACGTGCTAGGATACCCTTTAAGTATAATCATCATAAGATCACATTTTTTTATAAGGCAAACAACAATCTTTAAAGCTAACTTTTGATAAGGAAGGGAGGTCGGGCAAACCGATAGCCTAGTGCAACAGAATCCATGGAATGGGGTTTACTAGGTCGGGGTATTCTTTTACTGATGACTTAGTTACTCCGAAACGGATCCAACTAATAAGTAACTCCTAGATTTGTACTTGATGATATATAAATATTATTATTACACTCCGGGCGCAAAATAGCAAATTGCGTACACAAATAATCGCGCCAGTACATATTTACAATCATATTGAATTTTCGAACAAGGAGCCAAATACTTAACAGATAACTATAATGTATATTCAATTTTAGCCATACATTAAAAAGAATTAAAAACTAATTAATGAAAAAAAAATGTTACAATTTCATGACACTTATAAAACATTATTCAAAACGGGAAGCATTCGTGTAGCGTGGACAGCGTTTGTCCGAACATTCGTTAAAAAACTAATTAAACCCTAATCAAACCGAAACGTAAAGTTTTATTTTTTCATAGATTTTTTTCACATTTCAGCTTATACTAGCGTCTCGATCGTTTCTATGACGTTCATCACCTACGTCTATTAAATAGAACCTATGCCTAACCTATCTACTTTTTTTTCCTTAACCGAACCTATTCATTTCCATTTGTGGAATTTTGTCAACCGGAGCCATTCCCGTTTATTCTATGGGACAATGTCGTCACAACATAAAATGGAACAAAATGGGAATTTTCTCAAATTATTCCGTCAAGTTTGTTATAGAATAAATGGGAACAACTCCAACCTACGTCCGATCGCAACGCACGCCTGCGCCAAATGATTGAAACATACAAAAAGCGTCCGGATACTAAATACAAAGTCATGATTGTGATGTACAGAACACGATCGAGTGAAAACTATTCTCAAGGTAGTATCCGAACGGTTTTCCAATTAACTCCGATACATATACAGAAGAGGTCATTTAAATCGAAATTTAAAGTATTTAGATGCATATTTATTTAGTGTTACTTTTAGACCGTTATTATAAAAATGAACTCTTCAGTACAGCAACTCAAGTTAATGCAACTTTTTACATACCGAAGTTTAGGGACAATAAATTTTACTGCGCAATATCCACTACCCATCTCACTCACGCTCTTCATACGACAGAAAGAGATGGGTAGAGGATGTTGTTAGTCACCACCATAACAGGCCTTCAATATATCAACTCTGCTCTATTATAGGCGCGCGTGTTTAGACCATTCATATCCATACCATTCACTCTAGGCATTCCTGGCATTTCCATATCAGCCTCAATAGTCATATCAACATTCGAAATTGCAATTCATTAAATAATTATGACCAGATCAAAAATCAACAATTTTATATCTCAAAATGATTAAAAATTGATTATTTACATGATTTTATTCATCGCAAATGTCGACTATTCCGTTCCTACTTAATCTTCACTGATTTGGCCCAGTTTTATCGATTGAAACTAACATTACACATCCAAGTGCGGTAAAAGCGGACATGACTTGTGGCTATTGCTCGAGCCCAAGGCGAGAACACTAAATATACGTTACACGAGGCTCTCATTATCCCGCCCGAGTCAGCATCATAAATAGCTACTCAAAGAGGTCAAGTCTTTTCTCAAACATGCAATGAAATATTGATGTTATGTACCTTATAATAGGCTGCGAAGTATGACGTTTCAGGTGCGGTTAGGACAAGAGGTCGTTAATGCAATTTCATACAAATGTTGCAGGCCTAGGCTGGCAAAGTCCTCTTTTTTAATTTCCATTCCTCATAAATTTGTGGCACAGGCATCATGACATTCTGCCACTATGCGTATTAAAAATAAAACTTTGATTTTTTTGTTGTTTATTTCATTGCATGTTTGAGAAAAGCACTATACATACCTCGGCGGGAAATATGGAGTTGCCCGCCTGAGACCTATCCGACCTCGCTTCGCTCGGCCGTCTATATGTCTTCGGCCGGCAACCCCTTACGTCCCGGCCTCTGTAGTAATGTACTATTATTAGAAGTTAATAAGAGCTCATGAGTCGCGGAATTAAATGTCCGTCACATTTTGGACCTTAATGTTATTAAAATCCCTACGTATCTGCAGGTTCGTAACCAGTTGCGATCGAATATTTTTTTTTCTTCCTTAGGCATAGGAAACTCTTTACGGTCGCGAAACCCTGGGTAGGTTAGGTTCGTTAGATAGCTTCAGATGCCCGATGGGCAAATCGACTAGAAATGGGAGCGCGGGGCTGTCAAAACGGTCAATTAGGTAAAAAAAATGGTTACAACTGGTTTCGTGCTAATAATAAAAATTCTTTGATCGCAACTGGTTTCGTAGGACGACAAAGCTTTCAATCGTAACTAGTTCAAAATTGCAGTTACGTACGCGGTCGAAGGGACTAAAATAAAGTCGAAAATCGGCGAAACTTTTTGTGCGGGAAGGACTTAACATCTCGGGGACTGGTAGCGTGTTTTCTCTTTCACGATAGATCGCTACCACTAACACTTTCGCTGCGAAGTACCGACTTAGCCGGTTTTATGCTCGTCGAGTCGTAGCCAGTTTCGATACAAAGCTGGAAAACCAGGGTACCCTAATTTAAAATTCGATGGGATTACGGAGGGGTGAGGGATTTATTATTTAAATATAAATAATTAAATAATAAACACCCTGCACGTAGTCGCAGCCAGTTTCGCTATAAAGCAGAAAACCGCGCTACGGTAACTTTAATAAAAACCTGGCAGTGAATATACTCATTCCAATCGATAAAATTAGTATCTAAACGTCACTTCCTAAAAACGTCATAGAAACACAAAACGAGATCCGCAACACTAAATGGGCCTGCCATTTTCACCAATCATCTATTGTCTGTAACCACCACTCGGTCTGTCTTAGTCTATAGTACGATTCTGATCGACCGGGCCGGGCCCAGACGCAAAGGAATTTGAACCGTGTTTACAGAACATACGGTTCATATTTGAATGGAGCCGTTGCTTCCGCCGCCTAACAACGGATGCGTGATTTCATTCAAATATGAGGGCATTTGTCTGTTGAACCACTGTGATTTCGGTGATCGCATCATTGAAGACACCTCTATAGATAAGGGACCATCCATTTCAAAGTGCAGAAAAGAAAATGGAGAGTGGACAACTCCTTTAAAAAAAATCCACTGAATCTTAAAGGGCAATAATAATACATGAGCACCGAAGTCATGGCAGTTAAAACATTCTGAGAAATATACATGATATGATGTTCGCAGAATGTCCCAGTGTCCCTTACGCAGATGCTCCTTTCCGAACGTCCCGCCTACAAAACGTCACTTCGTAGAACGTCCCTTCGCAATAATCACTTCAGTTTCGCATAAGGTCCCGTTCGTAACGAGTACCATTCGCGTTAAGCGTAAGACATTTTAGAGAAGGGACTTACTACGAACTGTGGGGCGAATGCGATCCCCAACTAATGGGTTATTTTGCAGAAGTGACGTATTGGTGATTCAACCCTAACTATGTATATACGGTTCAAATTCCTTTATATCTAGTAGAATCCGCTAGTGAGAACCGTACTTATTGCAAACAGACCATTAACACTAATACAATGCAATGTATGTACAATTACAACGAAATCGAATTAGGCGCGGTACAGCATGGATGTCTTTGCTTCTAAGTCTTTGGAAATTTATTAACCAAGTGCTCATATCATCCCGAGGTGTCGATATACTCGAATTACTCGATCGCACTTTTTTTTTATGACATAGGTGGCAAACGAGCAGACGAATCGCCTGATGGTAAGCGATTAGCGCCGCCCATGGACACTCGCAACACCAGAGGGGTTGTAAGTGCGTTCCCGGCCTTTAAGATGGGAGTACGCTCTTTTCTTGAAGGTTTGAAGGTCGAATCGGTCCGGAAATACCGATAACCGATAAAATACCGATACTAAGGACGAAAGGGCGCATTCCAGCTGGATGTCATGATTTGCTGTCAAATATCGATTTTGCTAGACATCTCCTTACCCTAGTTCTTTTTGTTTATTATGTAGTTTTTTTTTGCAATGTGATTTACTAACAGTATAATCATTATAATATGTCAATAAAGTTAATTTGAAGTTGGCATGCGGGTTGGCGATCGCAGTATACAATACATTAAATTCATTTCGTTTTTCTCACATTATGAAGGAAATTTCCAAAGACTGTGAAGCGAAACATCAGATATTCGAAAATTATACAATATTAACATCATATTTTTTTTGGGGTAAGAAACGACAGCGGTACATTACTAAAACCCATCGTTTAAACCAAACGCAAATAATGCTTTTATTCGGCGCCTAAAGTTATTATGGATTCGCCGCTAGAAGCCTTGACTGACTTGATTTACTTTTGCAACTACAGTCGACATGTTAGGATGTTTTATTTGCACCTTATTTGTCACGTAAAAAGGCGAAAGTGTATTCATATCAATGATGTCGGCCGTACAGTCGAGTTCATAAATATATGTACAGTCCGCTGCAGAGAAACGTGACCCCTTCCATAGAAGTTTGGATGCAGGGGGGCCAGGTCTGCAGCTGACTGTATGTTCCCAAAGGTTCGAACATTATAGTTAACAAAAGATGTGTTTATTGATCACTCTGTCCGTGTACCTATTTTCGACTCGACTGTACATACAAGGTGACACATAAGGGAGCAAAATGATATATTTACGGCGAGGGCGGTATATTGAATCTCGAGTGAAGCGAAAGATTCCTCAATAGAATCCTGAGTGTAGCGAGGGATCAAGTGTTTACGCCCAAGACGGAAATCATTTTGCTACCATATGTTTCATACTGCTTTTTACACCGCCTATGAGGCCCGCTGTTAAAAATATCAAATGTTTTACAAATAATTTTGCTACAGAGTGGCACATAACGCTTTTCCCACCTTCTATGAGAAAAAGGGTCATTGTTGCCCTCAAATGAGTGAAGAAAAGTATAGCTTTAATACCTCTTTCAACGTCAACGACTTTTCTGAACATCAGGTGTGAAGAATAAAATAAACGTGAATCAATCCAGTTTTCAACAACTTTTACTATAGGCGGAATTTTAACAGTGGCAAAAAATAGGTTCTTCCATACATTTCGGCTGCAGACCTTTTCCTATGAAACAGCAATTTTTTTTTCGCGCCGATAAAGTTGGTCCTGGAGTAAAAGTGGCGCTGAATAACGGATAGAATATTTTTACCGCAACTTACGTGTCACCTTGTATGTTCCCATCCACTTTCCGTCACCGCGGTCTCCAAACACTTCCACTGTCGTTTCTTAACGTAAATCCAAACATGGCGGTTGAGATCTTTCGAAACTAAACGAAACGCCTTCCAAAAGACTTAGTCAAATAAGCTGGTGGGAAAATCTGCCTCGCCTCGCGGCATTGTAGTTCTTAAACAATTAATATTACAATAGAATCAAATCACTTGGCGGCTTGGAGAATTATGACGTCACAAGTTTAGTTAAAATGTCTACACATGTTGTGTCGTACACGAAATTATCATCATCATCAGCCTATACAGGGTGTAATCTAATTGGTGATACAAAATAAAGAAATGTGAATCTAACCATGATTTTGAACAACTTTTACTATGGGACCAACTTAGTCGGAGTGGAAAAAAAAACAACCATACAGTTTGCTCTATCGATTGAATTCTTATATCCTATGAAACATCAGGTTTTTTTTGACACGATCAAAGTTGGTGCCATAGTAAAAGTTGTTCAAAATCATGGTTAGATTCACATTTTTCTATTTTGTATCACCAATTAGATTACACCCTGCATATCCTGTGATCCTAGTGAAAAGGGGTATAAGTGCCGTACAATTGTATAGGACTTGTACCCCTTTTTTCACTAGAACCACACATATGTAACCTATTACCACTGATCTTAATTAATTGTAGATAAATTTGTACTCAAATTTTACGCATGAGTTTTAAATATATAGCTGGTCTCCCGCGATACAGGCCTAGCCTAGTGCGGGGACCCCTGGAATCTCGGCAAATTCAAATGTCATGCACCCCATGCCTATTTTATAACTCCTTTTTTTTGTATTTACGTTTTCTGTGCAATAAATGATTATTATTATTATTATATGAGTGGGTAACTTTTGGATTGATAGGGTGTCCGTCAGATACCTAACCTTAGTATTTTAAAAAGGCATAGTTGTGTGAGAGCATGGCTCCAACAAACTGTTCTACATTTTGGCGAGTTTTAGGCTACATTGCCATTGAGTAATAAACGATAACGAACGATTTATTTATTTATTTCTACGATCCACTGCTGGGCACAGGTTTCCTCAACGCAAGTCAAGTTAATAAAATACACAATTTTACGCAAGTCAAGTTAATAAAATAGACTATTTTATTTAAAGTCTGTTGTGTGAATTACAATAAAATATACATAGTTGAGGATCTAAATTTTAATTTATTCCATTGTGTAACGAAAATTAGTCATACAATGTATATGGTTAACTTTCGTTACACAATGAAATCAATTAAAATTAAGAGACAATAAAGTCCTCAACTGTATGTATATTTCTTTGCAATTCACCCTGTTAGCAAACTACATAACCTATGGACGCCATTCTTCATTGTAATAAGCAATATTTTTGGGAGAGTCTGAGTTGTAAAGGTGCCATTGCAGCCTACTTGCGGAATATTTTTTTTATTTGCTCCTCTGTAATTTAATGTAAGTATTTGTAATTACAAACAAATATGGATTCTTTGAGTCTGAAATATTTTATTTATTTATTTAATATGCTTAGTTTAAAAGTTCCAAATGCAACAAACGCCAATATCTTAGAGGTTGCACATTAAGATAATGGAATACTGGCGGATTATACAATTCGATCGATTTTTGGTTTTATGGCTCCTGTCTAGCGGGACAATTATGCCAGCGTCAAGGTTTGGAAGGCTATAGCTTCACACGAAATTTGCAAAACCAATCCAATGTGTAAAGATACGTGTTCCGCTGAAAATTCAATATTAGTATATATACTGCCGAAGCAACTACAGGCTTTAATATTCGATTTGATTTACTCAGTTTTAATGTAAGTTGTGACTGTAAAAAGTCAAGATTCCAAGTAGTTCCTACAGTGAAGTTACAAATCTGGTAAAAAATTAAATATACGATTTCAAGCTAACATGGCCACTAACACTAGAATTACTGTTCAACATGGGATATTTACCATGTATGTTAATATTGTTGAGTTTCCGATATTTCAAAGTTCAAAGTTCTTTATTTGTAAACATAGGTATACAAGGTGGTACAAAAAATGTGTGAACGCTATGTTTCGCCGTTAGGCATACAAATTTGTAATAGTAATTATATAATAATAAATAAAGGCATGTCAATTACAAAATTCAATGTTCATAAAAAAGATAAAATTCCAAATTATAATTGCTTTAAGATCAATAAAACGAGAGAAGAAAAAATTCAATTGTCAGAAAAATAATCCGCTAATGAATAATAATTAATAACATTTTCTAATCAACAATTTGGTGAGATTCGTTTTAAAAACATGCACTGGCGTCCTCCTTAAATCAAGTGGTAATCAAGCGGCGCTGTTGCAAGCACCATTTTCAAGGATTAACTGACGTGTGCTGCGAGTTTTATAAGTACGTCAGTTAATCCTTGAAAATGGTGCTTGCAACAGCGCCGAAATATCGGAAACTCAACAATATTAACATACATAGTAAATACCCCGTTTTGAACAGTAAAAATTAAAATATTAACTCAAAGTATAAAAATCATTTGGGGATTCGGAGGATCAGTTCATTAGGAGTTAGTTTCAAAATAGACATGAAACTGGGTATTCGGAGTTAAAAGATAAAAATCGCAATGCGTTTTTTTTTAAATATCATTTCATATACACTTTGTATTTAAGCAAATATAAATATAGCAACCTTCTCAACGTACATCATCCAAGGAATAACATATAAAAAGTTGTATGTGGACTCTGTAGCACAATATGTATGAGGTACGTAGTGGAATGCCAGCAAAATATTAGTCATAACACCATTTAATTGAACAAAAATGCAAGTTCGATTTTGGTCCATTAGAGAGATAATAAATAAATATTGGGGGACAATCTTACACAAATCGACCTAGTCCCAAACTAATCAAAGCTTGTACTATGGGTACTAGACGACGATATACATACTTATATAGATAAATACATAGAGAACATCCAAGACCCAATAACGAAATCCGTGCTTAATGCACAAATAATGGCCTGGCCGGGATTCGAACCCGGGACCTCTAGCTTCGGAGGCAGTGTCACTACCAACTAGGGTAAACAAACAGGCCGTCGCCGACAGTCTCTTTGATGGAGCGTTCGTGGCCCAGCGGCGCCCGCGTACGTTAAGCAACGTCGGCCCAATTCAACTTTGGGATGAGTGATTGCTTTGAGCAGTTACTAATTGAGCGCTCCCGTTCTTTGGACAATTCCCGCCGATCCCAATGATGTCTATGACAGCAGTCATTAAATTAAACACAAATTAAAAATGAAATTACATTATATTATACAAACATTTGGCTCCAACTTCTAACAGTCTAGTTTCCTGTCCACTTTACAAGCCTAATCCCTAAGGTCTAGTTTCTCCCTTGGGTTGGAAAGTCAGATGGCAGGCGTAAAAACTGGTGCCTACGCTAGTGGGATTAGGCAGCGGAGCCCGGGAACTGTACTGGGATAACGCTAGGATGACGATGATGAGTGTCAGTCTCTGCTAGTTATTTATTGAGCATCTACAGTTGACGAACCCGTAGTATAGTACAGGGGCCTTTCAGCTCGAAGTACGATTTTTTCTATGGAAATGTTAGTTTATCTTGTTTGCACCAGATGTCACTGGGTGCTATCTCTATCGCACTTGCATATTGAAGTGACAGTGATGCAGTATTCGCGCGGTTAGTTTTTACTAAATACACAACGGCGCTACGATCTATGTGGAGTATTTCACTGGTATCTCTATCTCAGTATATATATTGTACTTTGTGGTATAGTAGTCGGCGACTAAGTCAACCCTGATACCTGTCATTTCCATACAGTTTATAACCTAAAAGTCACTTTGAGGTTATAAACTGTATGGGAATGACAGATGTCAGGATTGACTTCTTAACCGCCGAGGACTATAGTAATTGATTGCGAATGTCTCATATGCATCTACGGGCTGAAATCTAATTGGTGATACAAAACATGAAACTATGAATCCATACCATAATTTTGAACAACTTTTACTATGGCACTATCTCTGTCCGGGTTAAAAAACAACTATTACTGTTATTGTTTGGCAGTGAGAGTTTGGGCAAAGTCAAAATATTCTTTCTCGAACATGCAATGAAATATTGATGTTATGTTCCTTATAATAGGCTGCGAAGTATGACGTTTCAGGTGCGGCTAGGACAAGAGGTAGATAATGCATTTTCATACAAATGTTGCAGGCCTAGGCCGGCAAAGTCCTCTTTTATAATTTCCATTCCACATAAACTTGTGGAACAGGCATCATGACATTCTGCCACTATGCGTAATAAAATT
This sequence comes from Notocelia uddmanniana, assembly GCA_905163555.1. Taxonomy (NCBI): domain Eukaryota; kingdom Metazoa; phylum Arthropoda; class Insecta; order Lepidoptera; family Tortricidae; genus Notocelia; species Notocelia uddmanniana. The sequence continues at coordinate 23,110,157 of LR991066.1, forward strand.
AAAACTTTGATTTTTTCGTTGTTTATTTCATGTTTGAGAACACTATACATACCTCGTCGGGAAATATTCGTCCCGGCCTTTGTAGTAATGTACTATTATTCAAATAGGCCCAGCAAAAAGCACTTTCGTATCGTCAATTAAAACATTATCTTATGTTTGGTCTGTCGAATGTCGATTCAAGACCATCATATGGAACAGCAGTTTTTTTTACACTAACAAAGTTGGTCCCATGGCAAATTGTTCAAATGACATGACCATTTTCATGTTTTTTATTTTGTAGATTTCATTCTGTATAACAGGTACTTGGCAATACTCGTTGAAATATGAGGAAACTCTAGGCAGTTTTCTTGATCTTAGGTATTCGGTATCAATTATTTCACTGCCAGCAACGCATATCTGCGTTTACGTTACTTGCACCGAGAGCCTTACGAGTCCGCAGGACGCTCAGTTCTCCATACAAACGTAGTTTCGTTCTCATTTCAAAACGCCATGCTGGAATAACATGAAACTTTGTATACACAATGGGATCCGGCATACCTAGGTCGGAAATTAGTTTCTATTGCTTGAAATTATAATGAAGAAAAAATACAGCGATTATTAAGGTTTTCATACAATACTCGCTGTATTTTTTTCTATTACTATTTCTAGCAACAGAAACTAATTTCCGACCTGGATATGTTGGCTCCCATTGTGTATACAAAGTTTCATGTTATTTAAGCACGGCGTTTTAAAATGAGGACGAAACTACGTTTGTATGGAGAATCGAGTTCAGCCAAACGTGCGGGAGCCCTTAAATGCACAGACGCGTTCATAAAAGGCGCACATGGCAAAGTGTGGCACCTGGCGAATGTTCAGAAAAAGGGAGTGGCAGTGAATAAACACAGGCAACCTAGCTTAAGTTAGCTTCTCTCGAAAAGTAGCTTAAAACGCCTTTTGAACTGTATTCGATAAATTGAAAAAAAAATGATAATTAATTGTTTTGTCATCTTTCTCCAAGCCCGCCCGCCCTCACAATGAATTCTTATAATAACACTAAAATTCGACATTACAACAAGTCGCGAGACCATTTTAAACAATAGTCTCGGTGCAGCCAATTTTGCATATTTGTGAGTAACTATAATAAAATTATTAATGATCAGTGATCGTAACTTTTGTAGCATTTTCGGTGGAGCGTAGTAGTGTTAACGGAATTGGGAAAAATGATTTAAATTCTTATGATTCATTAGCGCTCATAACGTTAATATTTACCTTAATTAACCGTTTATATTGTATTTGTCCATACTAACTCCTTTAACAACACTACGCTGCACCGAAACTGCTACAATAGTTATGATCACTGGTAATAATCACAAAAAACCTAAAATGGTCAAATTATAAATAAGAAAATGGCAGCCTATACAAACGTAACCTAAACGTAACGAAGTATCTGTTGGACAGAGAGACTTTTATTACTATCTCATTCTAACACAGTAGTACAGTCGACGTTAGAGATATTTAACACCTCTACACCTTATGCCACGGTAATAAGGAGATCGATATATACATATCTTTGACGTCAACTATACCTAACCTGTTCAATGTCGTTGTGGCTGCTGTTGAATCCCTTTGCAGAACTGAGATATTCATATTTTAGAAAGAGTGAACACGAGCAGTAAGCTAGCTGTTGGTTTTAGGACCATTTTGACGCAAGGTCCTTTAAAAAAGTCTTTTAGGCGAACATTGTTAGTGTTTATTAAGACAGGCAACCTAGGGTTTTAAATATAAAATGTTATATTTAAATGTTTTTATACCAATAGGATCTTTAAATTTTGAAATTGTATGTGTGAAAGCACTCACAAATACTCAAAATTGTCTGCAAGTCAAAATATAATAAAAAATATCGTCGATTAAACCTCGATACTGGCCATGTGAAGGCTAGAAAGTATCATATAAGTATCATCTAATTTCAGGGAGCTCCGATTCAATATAATATCGGTAATGTGTGTCACTAGTAAAATAATATACAGGATGTAAATGTGAAAACCTGGTGTTAGGATCACAGCCTGTATATTTAAGAAAACTTACCATTTAACTCATTTACCTGTGCAGCCATGTCTTCTTTTTACTTCAATAGCAGAAAGAAAGAGATTCGCTATTAGGATGAAAGTCGGATAATCAATTCTGTTTATCCCAATTTCGGAATTCTTCAAGAAAACTGAAATACCTCTGAAAAAAATTGGTAAATATGAATATAAAAAGGTAAGTTTAAATGGCAGTTTATACAGCTTTTTTAATAGTGACGTACATTACGGCATTAGATGTTTGGAATAGAGTAGATGCGAATCCAAAGACCTATAAAATTATCACATGGCAAATCACGATTCTTATTGATGTTACTTAAAATTCATGAGAATCATTGTAATCATTATGTCATGTGTAATTGAAAAAAATATGAGTTAAGGTGAATCTATAGGTCAAAAGGAACAAAAAAACTGTTATTCAAGCGTAATAACACATCTACGCTCCCCAACCATCTCGTCGCCAAAAAGTGCGTTAGACATAAAAAAAGGTCGAAAAATTCAATGTACTTATCATTCAGTCATAAGATAAACAAAAACACGTAGACATGCGTGATCACACCTTGTGACCGTACTTGAAACTTAAAAAGTATCAAAAAAATCGTATCTACATCGAGGTAACTCCATTACCAAGATCACAATAAAGTGTCCACTCGAATATCACAAGAGTCTTCCTCTGTACAAAAACTCCGTTCGACACAACCCTACTCGAAATATCTACACACAGAAAACTAGTTCGTTTAATTCACTAAAGTAAAGGCTTCAAAGGGTTATAGTCTTTAGTGCACCGTGTTAGGGGAGCCTTTGCCTCGGGAGGGGAAAGCGAGAGCGGACCCGCGTGCCTTCACAAGTATGTTGATTCACCTGGAAAATTTAAGAAACCCATATAAGCGTGGGGACCATTATATGTGCCACATACAGACAGAATGAAAGCCTCTATGATACCTTCTCCAGAGATAAAGCATTTCTCTCACCGCTACACATGTACTATAAAAGGGACGGATGTATTAAGTTATAATCACGTCTTTAAGGCATCGCTCAACATGTTCAAACCCTCATGTTCACGCTCTAGTATATTTTTTTCGAAGCACAAACTCAAACGAACGCGTTTGCGTTTACTCCCAATATGTATGGCAACATACCTGAACATAATTAGTTAAAGCTAAATTTAAACACATTGTTCTTGAGAAATATTGTTTATTAGCTCTGTACGATTGCATGTCTCGATTTTAATGCTTGTTATTCTACTGGGTCCTGTAACACAGGGAATCCTAGCTCAGGACCCAAAGACTTGTTTCTTTGTTGTAAATGTTTTGTCAATAAATATTTCTATTTCTATAAATAGTTACCACCAAAGGCCGCCAGAGGCGCTGTTCACAATTGAGACTAAACGCAAACGGATTCGTTTTGTACCGAAAATATACTAGATGTACAAGTAAGTACGCGGTTGTTGAAGACTCAAGTGACCCGTTCATTTATATTTTATGTATGTAACTGACGGGAGTCTTATATATAAAAAGGGACGAATGCTTTATCTATGGCGATATATCCGAACAACATAAATTTGGTGAGATTTAACCAAACCATAAGGATATCAATTAAGTAGTAACAAACCATACGAATATCAAGTTCAGAATCACATTGTAAAAGAATCTCACCAAACGTTATAGAAACATGGGTTTTTTTAACGCATCATATTCAACATTTTGCACAAGTACATGGCATGTAGCAACCACGCGGATGATATTATTAGTATATCTCGTTTCAAGTTTATAAGAAAAATTGTTAATTTTCTAGGGCACATTACTGAATGATTGAATTTCGTGTTACTTGTAAAATAAATAAAATGCGTTTAAAAAGTAATTCCAATCTGCAGGTGGCTAGAGTGATGTCTTTGCTAAGCGGTGTAGCGAATGAAGTTAAAACATGGGATGAAGAATTTAGTCATAAAACAGAGGCAACAGGCCTAACGCATAACTGAGTGTTCCTGAGGTATGGAAGCGGTGCGGGAGCGGTGCGTTTACGGAACGTCAAACGACGCGTAACTTCAGTCGGGCGTCAGTCTTGTCACTCCTCCCGTACCTCAGAAACAGGCTCAGTTAAGCGTTAGGCCTGCACCACTACTGACCTCTGTGTCACACAAAACAACAGTCTCTTTCACATGAAATCAAAAGTAAGTAGATATATCGTGTGAGTGAGAGAGATGTGTGATACGTAATCAGTTGAGCTAGTCAAATAGATGCGTAATGTAGTGAATTACTTGAATAATCCATGCTGAATTTGTATTGGGAAAGTTTGTTATATTCTTCAAGACATCGTGAGTTTCCAATGACTGGAACACACGTAAGTATGATTAATGAAACCACGAACTAATTCATGATATATTAAGAAAGTATACCTATTTCAGGGCCCGGATACCGGTATTCTGTTCATACAAAAATACCGGTATTTTTTTAGTTCTTATCGTTCTCTCGTCTACTATTTCATGTTTAATCAGGCAATCTAACAATATGAAGTAATAACCCAAATACATTATTGAGTCCTACATAAAGAGCATAAACTAATTAAAAATATTTGGCTATTTCAGGATTTTGAGATTAACCGGTTCCGAGCCCTGACCTATTTAGCTAGATTCGGATTCCAGAAAGCATTCAAAACAGTAGAATGAACGTATTCACCACATAACGCATTTATGCAGAATTATTTACACAAAACACTTCACACGGGGAGAGAAAATAAAAAGCACACATTTCTGGTAGGAATAGTCACAAAACATGAATACCAGTCTATCAAACAAGGTACCTATTTCTAAGCATTTCATGACACAACATACATTACGTCGGTATTTACAATAAACTGTCAGAAAAAAACATCCAACCCATCATTAGAAGTATTTCGAGTCTTCCGGCCGGTCAAATAAACTAGATATTCCATATGATCAAATGGTTGGATAAGTTTTATCTATGTCAACCGAAATAAAACTAAATCAAAAATCATGCACATATAAAAGCACAAATATTCACACAAATCATATTAAAACGGTATTGGATACCAGAATGAGTCTATCCTCACAATATATATATATATTTTAATTCTATGTGTAAATTCCAGTAATTAACATTTTTGGACTTATTAAGGCTGATTTACACTAGTCTAATATTCTTAACACTGAATGAATGTTAACACAGTTTTGACAATGATGCAGTGTGATGTTGGATTCAAACTTTATTAATTGTGATAGACACACTCCAGTATCTCAGGCTCCTTTGACGTACACAAGGGAGCAGCGCATGAGTGAGACGGACATATACGACAAACTGTGGGCAGCAAGCGATGGACGATACGAGCCGCGTCAAGCGGAGGCTAGCGGATGAGCTTGACTTGTGGTGGCGCAGTTTTTGGCACATTATTTTACGCTTGTGTTTTTGTTTTATACTTGTCACCATTATAAGTTAAAGTATGCCTACTATCATACTAAACGCGGTCCGTTGCGGAGACGGTACGACGGTATTTGTGTTTATTCGCCTCGAAAATAAATATGTAGATTCGTTTTCTAGATTCGCCTAATACCTAATAAAAATAAAAATACAATCAGTCTCTTTTCATGTTGGAAAACTTAATGGCTAGGGAGCATATGGAATAAGAAGCTCTATAGTGTCAAAAACGCCAAATAATTACTACTGGGGGGTACTGTACAGTACCCCCTCATGGGCCACCAAACTGCGCCACGGATGAATGGTACTATGTACGAACGTACTGTGTGTACAGTCAAAAACATTTACATATGTACAAAATTCGACACAAAATCTGAATACACTGGACTGGATTTGATATTTGCTATTAAGAGGAGATGCGTTGAATGTTCAGTAATTATTCTGTATATTTTTGAATGTTCGGTCAAACTATTCGTTTCAGTTGCCGATTATTTACCAAACAATATTATATGTATAATTTTTAACTGTTAGTTGCGGATTACTATTGTTTATATTTTTTGAACAGCCGATGAAGGCCTTGAACAGAATAATTAGGTCTAATAATTGTCCGTATCCTGAAAACATACAACCTCGATGTTTTCAAAGTAAGAGTGAATAGGCATTTTCTGGGTAAGCGTGTTAATCTTAGACTTTGCCTTAACTTTTCACCAAATTAGACTGGAGACAAACGCTATGCCACTTTTAAATAAAATAAAAATATACTATTCGGTTTAGCAAAAGCGGGATAGAATATTCGTATCCAAGGAAAACCTGAAATTGGCCAATTTTACCGTCACCGGAGCGTTCCACTTCCGGACTAGATGGAACGGGCACTAAAGACTCCGTTGACCGTTCTGTCTGCGCGGGCTCTACGTATTCAGAATTTGATATGTCGAGTTCTGTTGATATGTAAATGTATGACCGTACACTTGCAGTCGCGGGGTGCGAGCGTGCGAACTGCGGGAGTATAGTTACGTGTCCACGGGCGGGCGCGGGGGCGGGAGCGGGCGCTCGCGCGGCGCGGGCGACAGCGGCCGGTAGCGGCCCACGCGCTCCACGCAAGACCCTGCCGTACAACCGCACCGTCAGTCCCACACATACATACCCACGGGTCGTACACACTTGACAAAACAACTCTAAACCCTGTGTGGAAGAGCTCGCTTTTCAGCGATAACAACGCCTGTTTTGTCTAACATTTCACATGACTATTCGAGTTTGTTTTATGTGTACTATATTTGGAGGTTGAAGAGGCAGACTAAACTAAATACTTTCGTACGTAACTAGATTATAACGTATGTCCATGTTATACAAACTCTCAAAACGGCACACCCTTTCCGAGCTCCGGTCATCAATCAAAAAGACACTAAAAGCTTTTTTAAACGTTAAAATGACTTGTCATAAAATGCATTTTGTCAAAAAAATACACATTTTTTTAGACCATCAGCGCATACGTGAAAACAGTACCAAAGACGTCATAATGGAAAAAACTTGACAAAGAATGAACGATACACCGCAAAAATTAAGAAATATGTATATTTTTTTTATAGCAAGTGTACATTTTGAAAAGGTATACATATTTGGCTATGTGCGAAGTAGGTGGTGGGGGTAAGCTAGGCGATCGTAGCGCACACCATGGCAGAAATGTGGACTTACCGGGGACCACTGTCAAATTTACTTTCATGTTTTCTATTGGTTTCTTAACGGTTTCCTACGATTCGTTTCGTTTGTATGTATTTATTTATTCTCTTATTTATTTCAGTAAAATTTCCAATACGGGTTCTTTCTCGTAAAGTAAATAAAATATTCATGTGTCATTATTTGACATCTCTGAGTTTTGACATTGTCTCGGGACCTTTGACGTTTCAGACGTGCACATAGCCAATAGAGACATATCTGAAATATCTGATTGAAAAAATATTCTTACTTCCCACCAGTCTTCTTACCTTACTACTAAAATATATAGAAACCATAATGTTACTTTTATTATTATGACACGACTATTTGTGTGAGTTCCAATGAATAAAGCCTCCTAATCTCAATACAAAATACCCATCCGTACATTTATATTCAGGCCATATGGAACCAAAATGCATGTCTACGAAACTTGATACATGCAATGTAAAATTCATTATACATGCATTCAAAAATGATCGCACTTTGCTTCCATATTCCGTTCTGTGAAACAAGTGCGTGTGTACAAGTGGTAGCAAAATGCCCATATCGCTCGATGAATTTTGACCACAGATATGATTTTAACCATCACCATGAAATGATAAGTTGAGGGGAATATTTGTGATATTTGAAAGGAGAGAAAAGTATAAGCGTTTAAAATTGTATACTAATTAATATTTTTCAGTGAACACGGCACGATGCCGACATATTAAATAAAAAAGATAGTTATTGCTTTATATTATGATTTCGGAGCAAAGACCGGAAGGATGAATTAAAGAACTAAAACATATTTAAATACACGCTGTTTACACTATCTATAGAATAACAGCTGTTTTCTTTTCGGTGAAACATTCTTTGGTGTTTATTACTTAGCCGCGATGAGAATACGAGTTGAGGGGACAGTTTTTAAAATACCACTTTTACTGTGATACTTTCTGCAACTGTGTTATTTCTGCTCAAAACCACGAGCTCATTCCATCTCGATAGGTGAAAAAGTGTCCCGAAATGTACAATTTTTTTAGAATATCCTTTTTTGTTACCGCCATACAAAGATTAAACTTTTGGTCCCATTAGAATAGTAAGATCTCGTTATTATGAATGGAAACAAAATACAAATTATACAACAAACAAAAGGGATTTTTAAAGATCCCAAATAAAAAAGACTTGCTCAAAGCACCCATCAATTCTTGTTTAGAACGTCGAAACTGACTATAGGTAAAAAAAAACTTAAGGAAATAAACCTGTTATATGTAGTTGTGACGTGTCGAATAGACATTACATGTTTCAAATGTGTAACACAAACAAAAGAAATGTCAAATCAATTCAAACACGTCAAAATTACACACAACAGGTCCTTTTCTAAAGTTTTTTCCTATAGAGCATTTTAAGAAACATGTCATATTACTTGTACGTTTATGTCTAACAAATCGAGCCATGTTCACGACTATATTCATGAATAGGAAGGGTAGCATTGTCGAACGGATATTTTGAAAGTTGTTTAGTGGAATCTAACCCCGTTATACGGTACAAGAACAGAGAGGCGGAATGAACTTTCCAAGATTCATACAATTTGACGAGAAGCGAATAAAACCATTTCATCAGAAGTAAGATCATTGAAGTATATATATTACACAAAAGAAAATAGGGGCCGTTAAGTATTACGTTATTTCAAAATTATATTAACAGTAATACTTTCTTTTAATAACAGTAAACAAGGCTTTTGTTTTTATTTAGGCTAATAATCATTTAATTGAGTAGACAATTGTTTCACTTGTATATTTAGTTTATTTTCAACACTTAACAATAAAACAGAAATATGTACTTGGCCCCTATTTTCTTTAACATAGTATAAATAAAAATAAAATATCACTTGAAGCAATTGAATTTACGGTCCATTCTATGTTTATTTCGCCTCTATGTCCCTGTTTTAAAGAATTGTTATCGGTTCAAGAGATCAATCGTTTCGCGGGGCGAACCAACGCCCGCTCCCTAAAGGGGATATAATTTGTGTACTATATACATTTCGTTAAAATATAAACAATATTAACCTAAAGACCGACGCGCGTACTGACATACAAATGTGCATGAAAAGAAGAAAGATATAAGTAACAAGTACAAAAATCAAAATAGTAAATAATTTTTCAGTCATTGCGTGATTTCAATCAATAAGTACAAATGGATGCGGGTGGCGCAGGATCGGTCATTGTGGCACTCTTTAGGGGAGGCCTATGTCCAGCAGTGGACGTCTTTCGGCTATTATGATGATGATGAAGTACAAAAATGTGAAGTAAAAGTGACATGAGTGAAAAGAGTGGACATATAGGCCTCCCGCGATCGGCACCAGGTCAGCAGTCCACCGCGTGGGGCCTACCCACGTCAGGGCACTAACTGAATGGAATATATATGTTATGTTGTGATGTATTGTGCAAAACTGACATGTAAAATTATTGAATTTTATGAATAAACTGATTGATTGATAATTGTCAACTGCAGTTCAATGTATGTCAGTACGCACACCGTATTGCTGTAGCACTCTTCACACAGCCCGCATTTACTATAAAAACAACTGAACTGTTACACCCACTTAATCATCATTGCTTTCGAGGATTTATGGTTCAAAACGCGATCTAGTTTTTCGAGGTCCTCTTTACGCCACAAACGCACTGAGGCGGCTTGTTTAGCGCCTAGAGCCTAGCGAGTAGCTTACTAAAGAACGTTTCTAGATTCTAGAATGTTCTCAAACGGCCGCGAACTCTAGAATGCTCGCAACCGGCCGCATTGCATACGCTATGCGACTAACAAAGACATCAAGCGCGCAGTGCGGTAGCGAACATTCTGGAACGTTCGTTTTATTAAGCCGCTCGCTAGGTTTTAAGCATTAAGCAAGCTGGTCAGTGCGGTATTACACGGATTCGATTATAAGTAGAAGTTCCTACGTAAGTTTTTGTCCTTCTGAAGCAAAAGGCATTTCTGTCGATGATAATAACATTGTTTTAAATAAAAGGACATTGTGCGTCACCAGAAGATATGTTAAAAGACATAATTTTTTCTCATATCGACTCACCCATTTAAATCTTACAATTTTAAATATTCTTTTTATACAATATACTATACAACACTTCACTAGCTAAAGATACACTTTTGTTTAAGAAGGACAGGATTATTTCTCACATCGACTCACCCATTTAAATCCTACAACTTTAATTATTCCTTTTATACAATACACAACACTTCACTAGCTGTCCCTACTCTTTCTCTTATCGAATTTGCCGCTGAACTCTCTCCAGCTGGCCCTCACATCGCCGAGCGAGAGGCGAGCCCGAGGGGCTTTAACGTCCCTCGCGAGGCCCTCTATGCTCGCGCACTGATGGGTGAGACGGTCCTCTATGTCGTTCGGTGGGGGAGCGTGTTTGTCTTGTGTCACGCCCTCTATATTCGTATACAGGGTTTTGATACCTTGAGCGTGATGCGAGTCGTTTAAACTTGGGCCGTAGTCCCCGTGCGTATAGTGATGCGTTTCTGGAGTGTTTGGACACTGATAACTATGCTTGGTCGTGTCTTGACCGGAACTTTTAGAGTTTATACCCTGAATACACTTTAGGGTGTGCGGGGGCTGTATTCCTTGGGCACACTGGTAAAAATGGTCCCCGCGCAGCATCGGAGGTCCCTTCGTGAGAGTCTCTGGGTACGTGAAGTCTCTACCTTGCCGGTTATGCGTCGCCTGGGGGTCGGAGTGGGTATGGCGGCGCGGGACTTTTTCACGGTCACACGAGGGGGGTCGGGCGTCCGTTTGTTGACACGGGTAGGTATGGCCGGCCGGGCGTGTTATCCCTTGGTCACACGCGGGGGTGTGCCGGACAAGTCGGCGGAGGCGGGCGGGGCACTCACCGGAGTCCCAGTGCTCGTCGGGCTCGGTGTCGGGCTCGGAGCAGTCGGAGGCGGAGGAGGAGGGCGGCGTGGCGGCGCGCGCGGGCGCGGGCGCGGCGCCGGCGTAGCGCGAGCTCGACGGCAGCTTCTGCACGATCAGCTCCACCTGCCGATATACAACTCGATTAACTAACACCACACCACACTCTTCCTACATACAGTCTGCCGACTCGCCTCTTTTTGGGTCAACGATGGGCGGTACGCGGGACGCGGGCGGCGTGGCAAAAAAGCGCAAACTCATTAAGTTTGCGCTTTATATTTTGAAAGGCTCTCAAGTTTGAGAAATTTCATGAAACGTTAGGTTAAAATAAGGTTATCGGTTTTATTTTTAAATCAGTGCCGATCCGATACGATTTCAATAAAATCGATATTAGAGCGTCCGAGAGGTTCCCCGATACGAAACCGCAGTAAAATATGGAAAAAGGCGGCCATACTGACTTTTATTATTTACGTCCCAATTCCGTTCAAAATCGATATCTGAGCATCCGAGAGGACACTTACAACGAATCTAAGGTAAAATTTCGAAAAAGTGGCGGCCATATTGATTTTCGGACGCTAAAATCGATATTTTAGCGTCCGAGAGGTTGCCTAATACAAATCCGAGGTAAAATTTGCAAAAACTGGTGGCCATATTGATTTTTCTTATTTACGTCCCGATTTCGTTCAAAATCGATATCTGAGCATCCGAGAGGTCCCCCTAATACGAATCCAAGATAAAATTTGGAAAAGTAACGACCATATTGATTTTCGCTATTTTCGTTCCGATTTCGTTCAAGATCGATACCTGAGCGTCCAAGAGGACTCTTAATACGATTTCTAGGTAAAGTTTGGAAAAAGTGGCGGCCATATTGATTTTTCTTATTTACGTCCCGATTTCGTTCAAAATCGATATGCTGGACCGTCAAAAAGCTGCATGAGCAAAAGGTCCATGTTAACTAGATGAAGATGCTGCGGTGGGCGGGAGATTTGACAGGGCTAGAAAAAGTTCGTAATGAATTTATCCGCGGTAGCTTTAAAGTCGCACCCATAGCCGAGAAAATCACGGAAAACCGCCTAAGATGGTATGGACACGTAAAGCGACGCAACGAAGACTATGTGGTGCATATTGCATTGAACCTACCGGAGCAAAAGAGAGGTAGAGGCCGCCCGCCATTGACCTGGAGGTCCAAGATAAAAAGAGACCTCAAACAAGCCCAATTGCCGGAACCGACAACCCAAGACTGTCATGGCGCAGTAAAGTGAGGAGACCCGACCCCAAATAACGGGAACAGGGACGGAAGATGAGGACGTCCCGATTTCGTTGAAAATCGATATCTAAGCGTCCGAGAGGACTCTTATAACGAATCTAAAGTAAAATTTGGAAATAATTGGCGGCCCTGTTGGTTTTCCTTATTTACGTCTTGATTTCATTCAAAATCGATGTCTGAGCGTCCGAGAGGTCCCCTTATACGAATCCGAGGTAAAATTTGGAAAAAGTGGCGACCATATTGATTTTCTTTCTCTATGGAATGAGTAAGATGACAGCTACCGACGTCATATTTAAAGTTAATCAGTTTGTAATAGTAAATTATTGCAACCTGTCCACCTTATCTGACTTAACTGACAATGGTCATGGATGGTGGTCCGTAGTGGTGGTGATGGTGGTGAGTCATTACTCAAAATAATTGTGTACGGACATTGCTGCGCGCAGCAATACCGCAGCTGCGGTAAAAAACATTCTCAAAGTACTGAAACGTTCATTGCTCACCTTAAAATCTTCGCTGTACATTTTATGTTGTTTGTCTTTATGTGCGTCGTCCAACTGCCATTTATTTAGCGTCAGCTTAAACGTTTCTGCATTTGAACCTGAAACACGTGCCAAATCAAAAATAAGAATAAGGTCTCCTTTTTTTCTTAAAAAAGGTTTTAAATACAATAATGCTAATCAATTGAAATCCCCAATCTCAATTTCTCTTCGCCCTGGGCTATGTGTAGATTAATTATATTGCATGCCTATTTTAGATCGAACATAGAACTTCCTGTTGTTATTAAAATCCGTTATAGGTATACTGTTGTTACAATAAAAATATCTTTATCATTCTTAACACGGTCAGAATGATAAAGATATTTTTAACAAGCTAAAAGATGATAAAAGCTGTTTTTGGCTTTTTAAGTAGCTAAGCAGAAGCTTAGCTACTTCTGCTGCTGATGTATGGATGGATTCGGACACTATACATTCCCATTAAGTATGTCCAGGATAGTCTGTTTTTTAATACACTGTTGTCATGTTGAAATGTTATATTATTTGTAAAAGAGTCGTCAAGGCCTACTTACAGAATAAACTTTTTTTTTTTTTAAAGTAAAATTTTATTTCCAAAAAGATAAAACAAAAAATGCTAAGTCGATGACCCCACACTAGGCTAGACCTGTATCGTGGAAGTCTAGAATTGACCGAATAAAGTGCGGTCTGTAAATCAAAGTTAACACAGACATAACATTGTACACATGCAAGTTTTGAAGGAAAATTTTATAAATATTGGTAGGTACAGAAAACTATATAATATTAATAATAAGACATTTTTTTAACAATAACTGTGTGTGTGTGTGTGTTTGTGTGAGTGTGTGAGTGAGTGTGTGTGTGTGTGTGTGTGTGTGTGTGTGTGTGTGTGTGTGTGTGTGTGTGTGTGTGTGTGTGTGTGTGTGTGTGTGTGTGTGTGTGTGTGTGTGTGTGGCCGTGCTCTATAGGTATGCTTGTGTTAATGTGTGTAAAATGATGCGTTACATTTAATGATTGTCATAAATTAGAGGTACAGGTTTGTTGACATTTAGCTAATAACAGACAGTATACTTTCCGACTTATTGTAGTATTTTGATAAACAACATTCGCAAAAAACAAACATTAATCCTCCCCTCCTGACCTCAGATCTTGGGACCTGTGAAGAGAGATAATGGCATTCGGAGGACCAGGAAGAATGCCGAGATCGAGGCAGAGAGTCGATGGGCGCACCTAATATAATCGTGGAGAGTAAAGCACACAGGCTTCGCTGGTTCGGTCATCTATTGTAAATGGCGGATGATCGAGCAGTTAATAGAGCACAGTTGGGCCGATCAGAGTAAAGCAGATCCGCTCATTTAAGTTTGAGAGAGACAGACAAGTGACATCTGACAGGTTTTCACCAGTCAGTGTCTCCGTCTTTATAACTGAAAATGTTTTGCTGCGTTAAGTTTATAGGGGATTTAACATTCTGGTGCTTTCAAATAGAGACAACTTGTTGACAGCCGAAAATGATCGTACTATCTGTCGCATTCGAACTCATTCTGGTGCACCATAAGGAGTTAACGAGATAACTATATAAAAAACTGGCCAAGTGCGATTCGGACTCGCGTACGGAGGGTTCCGTACCATTATCTATAAAAACGGCAGAGACCGACTCGCACTCGGCCGGTTTTTAATATTTGTTGTTATAGCGGCAACAGAAATACATCATCTGTGAAAATATCAATTGTTCAACTATAGCGGTTTTTGAGATACATCCTGGTGACAGACGGACGGACGGCCAGACAGGGGAATTTTAGTAATAGGGTCCCGTTTTTACCCTCTGGCTACGGAACCTTAAAAGTCATGTGGGTTAATACTGCGAGTCTGGTTTTCTCAGATGTCTGTGGGTGCGCGCGTGGTCGGCGCGGGGGTTGCCCCCCCCCCCTCTCCGGCCACACCCTGCTCAACTCGCTTCATTAATCGTAATGCGCTGCACTCTAGCTATCATTTATGCCCAAATAAAACCGGCTCCAATTAACTACCGAAAATACCGAAATCGCCACGTGCGACGATTCTCAGCGAACGACTGGAGTCGGCGCGCACCCAACTACGTGTGCGTACGTATGTGTGTATGTATGTACTATGTATTTTCATTTGTCACTTCATGTATTGAATTTAATGGCTCGCTATATACATTGGCGACTTAATAACCTGGAAATTCGGCATAGTTTTGAGGTTAATAGTTAATTATGGGCAATCGCGTGTTTGAGGACTACAAATCATACATGCTGTTTTTAAAAAAGAATTAAAAGTATTTAGCTATAGTTTTGCATGCCATTTGCGTGTTTTTTTTTGTTTCTTGTTACTCTGAACTCGTACACCACTCTTGTAATTTGTGATTTGCAGTGGTGTCTGTTTTCTTGCAATATATATATTTTTAAGTGTTTAAAACCATTCAATGTTATGTTTTCTGTTTGTAAATTGTATTGTGTTTGTCATGAATAATAGTACATTACTACAGAGGCCGGGACAAAAGGGGTTGCCGGCCGAAGACATAGACGGCTGAGCGAAGCGAGGCCGGCAACCCAACATTTCCTGCCGAGGTATGTATAGTGCTTTTCTCAAACATGCAATGAAATAAACAACAAAAAAATCAAAGTTTTATTTTTAATACGCACAGTGGCAGAATGTCATGATGCCTGTGCCACAAATGTATGTGGAATGGAAATTAAAAAAGAGGACTTTGCAGGCCTAGGCCTGCAAAATTTGTATTAAATTCCATTAACTACCTCTTGTCCTAGCCGCACCTGAAACGTCATACTTCGCAGCCTATTATAAGGAACATAACATCAATATTTCATTGCATGTTTGAGAAAATAATATTATTATTATTGTATGTTGTTTCCGCTCACGGGACAATGGTTATTATTATTATTATTACTGACCGTCGTCGGGCGGCACGCGGACCGCGTCGGCGCCGGCGGCGAGGAAGAAGGTGTTGAACCAGAAGTGGAAGAGCTTCTCCTTGCGCATGACCTTGGGCTTGGAGCAGACGTCGACGCGCACGTCGCCCCACATGGGCGTGCACTGCGACAGCGCCACGGCCACGCTCTCCGCCGAGCGCCGCACCTCCTGGCAGCCCAGCGGCGCCTGCGCACAAACAACTGCTGCACGACAGGGGACACACACGATACGGCGACGTGAAGCACCGGCATATATTCCTAAAGGCTTTGTCACACCCGAGCGCGGCGGTCGGACACCCACCAGCGCTCGGCGCTCAGAGTAAGCATTTCTATAGAGATATTGGGGCCTGTTACACGATTATTATTATCACGTGATACACTAATATCACGATCCGTATTGCGTGCATTGTAAAGAATTTTAACGCAAAATCCAAACAATTTTGAAAACCACGATAATATTAACACATAATAATAACAGTTTAACAGACCCCACATGGGTTCCACCAAGGGGGACAGAAAAGCTCTCACGTAGTTAAATTGAGAACTGGTCTTAAACGTCTGACGGCTTACCATAAACAACCTCTTTAATTTGGGCGGATAATCGTTTGTTTGCCTCAAACAACATACATGACATTGAGGCAAATAAAGAAAAGCGGAACCATGACAAGGACAACAAATGGTATATCCCTCTCTGTCGCTCTTATCCAATTTAGCATATGACCATCTCGCTCGGTAGCGGTATTATTATTTGACGTCTACTCTGGAGTACTCTAGAAGCTCGGCGCAAGTGAAGTGGAAGTGCGACAAAAATGATTTGAATTGATTATTGAAACACCTTATTGTTAGTGTTAACATTGTTTTTGCGTATACATAAGCAGTTAGTTGTAAAATAGTGGATGTAGATAAGCTAATTTCAATAGTAAAAAATCATAGTTTATTATACGACCTTACTAATAGAAATTAAGACTATGAAAGATCTTGTTTGGGCGGAGATAGGAGAGGGCGGGAGTTCATAGAGCGAGCTTGCTGAGAACGCGACAAGGGCGCGGCGCGCTCTCGTCACGCCCCGCCGGCATCGCGCTCGACTGTGACAAACCCTTAAAATAGTACAAAGTTGTACAGTTTTTTTTCATCCTGTCATAATCCACATCGAATCCCTAGCTCAGGCTCCTTTTTATACGTAGCTAACTGTACATTTTAGTCTATAGTTATAACATTTGTACAAAAGTTATTCAATACATTTATTTCACAGTACATATGGTGCTACTTTACCGCACGAGTGCGGTAATCAGCAGATTACGTGCATATGTCGAAACTTCAAAGAGCCATATGTAATGTAAAACGTTGTACGATACACGTGCGAATAGGTAATTCGCAACTCGTGTCGATTTAAAACACTCCCCCTTCGGTCGTGTTTTAATTTATCACCACTCGTTGCGAATTTCCGTAATGTACTATAATCTTTACTAATTTTACATTTAAACTACAAAAATAACGGTTAAAAAAATAACGTTCCCAGGTTTAAATTGGACTCGTAAAATCCCATGCAAAACAACGTTAACGGAGCGAGATATCGCAAAGAACGTCATTTCTGAATATTGAAATTACTTGTATAGTTGGGTTGCAGGTTGGGTGGTGGTTGGTAATATTATATTCAATTCACGATGACCCAAAACTTTTTACCGCGAGTGTAATTCCAATATTTTGCGATCTATCGCGCACCTTTGAGCTGCATGGCTAGCACAAGACGTAGTGATTCATGTACGGACAATCGAACCTATTTGAAATCATGTTCAAGATGATGTTGGGACTGGCACGCACTCTGTAGAGCAAGGATGCGCACCGCTTGCGCAGAGAATGATCAAGATAATAAAGTACCTTGGGTGGAGGGGAGGCCGGCGATATGGTGAGCTCGAGTGAACACTAGCCGCCAATAAGCATGGGCGGCAGAGACATGTTCAGCTCGCAGATTGGACCTTAGTCGCAGTGTACGTGAGTCGCGAACCATGGATTTAGAGATGATGATGACGGTGACGAGGATAGTGATGATAAGGAAGATAATGACGTACCTTGAGTGAAGGGGAGGCCGGCGATATGGTGAGCTCGAGTGAACACTAGTCGCTAATAAGCATGGGCGGCAGAGACATGATCAGCTTGCAGATTGGACCTTAGTCGCAGTGTAGGTGAGTCGCGAACCATGGATTTAGAGATGATGATGACGGTGACGAGGATAGTGATGATAAGGAAGATAATGACGTACCTTGAGTGAAGGGGAGGCCGGCGATATGGTGAGCTCGAGTGAACACTAGCCGCTAATAAGCATGGGCGGCAGAGACATGATCAGCTTGCAGATTGGACCTTAGTCGCAGTGTAGGTGAGTCGCGAACCATGGATTTAGAGATGATGATGACGGTGACGAGGATAATGATGATGAGGAGGATAATGACGTACCTTGAGTGGAGGGGAGGCCGGCGATATGGTGAGCTCGAGTGAACACTAGCCGCCAATAAGCATGGGCGGCAGAGACATGATCAGCTCGCAGATTGGACCTTAGTCGCAGTGTAGGTGAGTCGCGAACCATGGATTTAGAGAGATGATGATGACGGTGACAAGGATAATGACGTACCTTGAGTGGAGGGGAGGCCTGCGATATGGTGAGCTCGAGTGAACACTGGCCCCCATTGAGCATGGGCGGCGGAGACATGATCAGCTCGCGGATGTGGACTTTGGTCGCAGAGTATGTGAGCCGCGAACGGACCAGGGCTGCAAAGTACTCCACGTAGCGCCGTTGCGACGGTATCGTTACGCCTGGAAAAGTCGAGGTTCAGATTAAATAAATATAAGGGAACTTATTAAGGTATGGCTTGTGTTATGTATGACTACAAGAAGAAGATACAATTAATAAATATTAATACTTAAATACATAGAAAACATCTGAGACTCGGAAACAAAAGTTCACGCTCTGTAGAAAGAGGAGCGACTCGTAGTTATTCAGAAGGTGGACAATGGTGAGAAATAATGAAGAAGTTCTTGAAAATTTACTCCCTTTACTAAATTAAAGTTTACATGACAGGATTGATACTCGAAGCACGCATTTCGGTAGCTGTTGTAATTAGAGTGGGGGCGCGGTCCCGTCCGCGCTGGCTTCGCTGACGCGTGTGAGTGTATGTGTGCCTATCACACACATATTTGTCCCGTCCGGGATCTGATCCCAGGACCGTCAGTTTCAGGCAGGGTCGTCTAAACTAGTCTCCCAGATTCGGATCATACACAACACAATACACACACATAAACTGTTGCTGTATTGTTGACTGAAATTTAGTTTCTTTCACTGACCGTAAGAGAGATAAAAATGATTGGATGTTTTTTTTAAACTACGACAATCGCACATAAGGCCTGCCTGATAATAGGTAGACACCGTAGGCTGTGGTATCCATAGCCAACGAAAGGCGCTATTTAAACATAAGCAAAAACTTAGCTTAGCTTTGCATTCGGCAAAGGCGTGGCGAGAGCCGCTTGAGAATGTTTCATACATTAGTGTAGTAGAATCTTCGGAGGTAAAATGTGTTCGGCCAGTACGCATGGCTGGTTTTTTCACAGCTATAAACAAATCAATCATTTTGACGTTTGCAAACACGAGAAAAGCTACCTTCGAGCTGAAAGGCATACTTATGTTCTTATGTAGGTTTGGTGACAATGCAATATTATAGGTACCACCGAGATCTGGTGATGGAGGCAGACGGTGGACATAGCATCTCCTAAACTACACAACATAAGCCCGTCGTGTTTGGGCTCATTGGAAACTTCTCAACGAGTAATTGATGACTGTGGAAAATAGGTACAGTCTGCAATAAAAGTTTGTAGCAATACAAATTTTTTTGACTGAAACTTATTATAAGCTGGATAGTACAGTTGCGTTACCTTTTTCGTCGTGCGTCCGCCTCGTCCCGTAAAACCTGAGCGCTTCGTCGGCCGTCGCCTTCTGCTGACTGTACAGCAGGTAGCAGCATATCATTGTGCCTGGAAACAACACGTCATCATCAAAATCATCGTCATCATCAATTCCTTCCCATGTAACCGAGATAAATGTGATTTTTGTAAGTACATGGACGAATAACGGCGGCAACGCAACAGCGGAGATTGAGAGACGCAAATAACCCTTGCGAGCTGCCGGATGCAGAATTGACAACATTCAGATTTCGAAGTAGTCATGAAATCTTAACTTATTTTCGTTAATATGTTAACTATAAACCTAAAACTTGGTTTTAAAATATTATTACACCTATTAGTTTTCAAGATATTAACAAAAACAGCGAAGAGAGGCTACCAACGTTTGTGTAAAGTCACAAGGCTGAATTGTGACAGCGCACAAACAGAACAGCAGTACACTTTCTTGAGCAAATCCGCCTAAACAATAGTGCCTGTTCAGCCGTGTATCATTCTAATGTGTCAGTTTCAAAAATGATTATCTAATTGACCGCTAGATGGCGCTGTACCCTCTGCGACGTTTTCTGAAACGCGCGTTTAAGATTTTTCCTGGAATAATGACCCCTGGCCAGTAGATTTATATTTTTTGTACAAGTTCAATAGCAAAGTATCCTGTGCTGTGATTTAATACAGTGTGTTAACCTTTTCGCCGCCAGACGTCAAAGTAATTCGCCGTGCCCCTGACGCCACAACGGTAAAAAAACCGGCCAAGAGCGTGTCGGGCCACGCTCAGTGTAGGGTTCCGTAGTTTTCCGTCCGTCACATTAAGTACAGAAACACAAAACCCTAAAAAGCACGTCATTTCATTGTGATTTTGTAGAAATGACAGGTACAATAAACACCTGTTTATACGGTTAAATTACAAACTTAGTTCAGAAATTATTTTTGTAATTTTTTCAAAAACTATTCAACCTATCAAGTTCAAAATAATTTTCCTACAAAGTTTTTATAAAGTTCTACTTTTGAGATTTTTTTCATATTTTTAAAACTTATGGTTCAAAAGTTAGAGGGGGGGGGGACACATTTTTTTTTACTTCTGGAGCGATTATTTCCGAAAATATTAACATTATCAAAAAATGATTTTAGTAAACCCCTATTTATTTTTAAATACCTATCTAACAATATATCACACGTTAGGGTTAAAATGAAAAAAAAAATCACTCCCCACTTTACGTATAGGGGAGGTACCCTAATAAAATATTTTTTTCCACTTTTTATTTTACCACTTTGTCGGCGTAATTGATATACATATTAGTACCAAATTTCAGCTTTCTAGTGCTAACGGTCACTGAGATTATCCGCGGACGGACGGACAGACATGGCGAAACTATAAGGGTTCCTAGTTGACTACGGAACCCTAAAAATGATGTGTAAAGAAATAATGCCAATATAAAATTGGGCAGATTCTCAGTAGCTTTTCATAAAAAAAAAATTGTCGGCCAGTGCCGTCGTTGGCGTCGGGGTGGCGATTTTACGTTGTCGGTAGGGCATGCAATTTCCTTTTTATACGTAGCTAATAACAATAGAAATCGGTACCGGGACTGCAAACCCTAGTTGTCGGCTATGGCCGACCGTGGCGTTCAAAAGGTTAACCAGTATTCAGCGGTATTATTTTGGGACCCCTTTGAACAGTGCCTCTGTATGATTTTTTACGCTGTGACGCCTTAATTGTCACTTACTCTCTTTTAGAAAGAGGAACTCATAATGTTTTTAAGGTTCCGCACCGCATCTCGAAAGGAACTCTTATAGGATCGTGCGTCTGTAGGTCTATCCGTCCGTCTGTCACAGTCAATTTGCTCCGTAAATTAAATTAGTGACAAGTAAGGCGTCACAGCGTAAAAAATCATACAGAAGTACTATTACTAGTAAGTACAGTAGTAGTAGTGGTAAGTAGTAGTAGTGTATTAGTAGTAAGGCGGATTTACTACAGAAAGTGTACAACTGTTCTTTTTGTGCGCTGTGACTGCCACAATTCAGCCTTGTGACGTCATACAGACGGTGGTAAGCTTTCTTTACATTTTCATGAATATCTTAGAAACTAGTAGCAAAGTATAAAAATTAAAAAAATATTTTTAGGTTTCTTGTTAACAAATTAACGAAATGAGTTAAGATTTTAAACTATTTGGAAATTTGAAATGTTGTCAATAGGTTTCATGAGAGGACAAAGTGCCACAACGTTACACGTGTTACGTTACGTTACAAACATGGTTACAGTGGATAGGTTCTCGTCCGAACGGCTGTGAGTTATATCCTCCTACGCCACAAAATAAAATGTTAGGGGTAAGAAAGAAATTATCACTAGAAGGCGGGACTGCAGTTCAACTTTCGGGAAAAACACAACTACACTCAATCACGCAATTGAGGCATTGACCTCACGGCCCAGCGCTGGGCACAGGCATCCTATTATAGAGGGAATGGGTAGTAGACGCCACGCTGGCCCAGTGAGGGTAGGCCAAAGCGCGTGTTGGCATCAATCAGGGCTGCCAGTAAAAAAAATTCTGCTTAAATTCTCTTCAGAAAGTCTATATGAGTAACAAAGGGCTTTGATCAAGCGTAATAAAATAATATAGTACACGAAGGGTCCACGGTAAGAACTTGTCTAATCCTTTTAAATTTCAAAGCCAGTTCGCACCTTATGTCTTTATAAGTTAGGTTGCTTTTTGTTTTGAAATTTAAATAGACTAGTTATGTTTTTCCGTGTACCATTCACATACTATATAATCTATAGACCGTGTTTCTGTACGACCAGTTACTTCAGTATATTGCAATGCACATTTATACAATTTACCGGAACACAGTACAATATGTACAGAACACAGTACAGTACAATATTTAAACTTTTTTGGTCAAAACAGAAATGTACAAATGACGAGCTTAAGGTTTAATGCCAAATGGCATTCTCTACCAGCCAACCATTAAACCAACTAAACAGTGATTTATGAAAGGTGCTGAGAGAAAAAAGGATGATAATATTTATTAAGAAAATGAGAAGACAACAACAAATGTATGTATAGTAGTTGATTATGCAAAAAAGCATAAATAATTGTGTGCTTTAGTCCACCTTCATCCATTCTAGAACAAGCTAAATTATTTCCAGCAGGCAGCAATAATCCTAAAATGTAAATAAATTAGGGAACTACTACACTAGGTTCTAGGTTTTATAGCACTTGTTCCCGAGCTAGTAACCAAGGCCGGCAAGTTAAATATGTAAGCATCACAAATTAGTCTGCATTAGACAGCGCACCGACCTAAACTTTGGGCTTTATCGTACCTAATTCTAGATTATGTAACGAACTTGCCGAGTAAAATATGAAGCCTTCTATCTAGGCTTCGGTACCGCGCACGGGTTGTATCGCTAATCTAAAAATACGTGTACAATTTTGGTTCTTACTCCCCAGGCATACGCGGTAAATTGTATAAATATTTTTAGACGTGTTTTGTGGGTTAGCCGAAACAGACAAGGCAGAAAACACGCAAGCAAGACCGCGCATCCGGAATCACCTATCCCCTTTTTTTCAACCAACGCTTTCGAACAATTACTCTTATAACCCCCCATTTCCTAATTTACATCCGAAACACCGAAAACCCATAAAGTTTAGAAAAAAAAAACTATATTACCTTTTTTGTCTGTGAAAGAAAAAAGTCACAAAGGCGAAATCTATGGTCCGGCCCGTACGCTTTTTATACCCTTTACGACTGGCCGCAAAAAAAGATGGGGCGGTTTGTAAAAGGTTCCTTTTTTAAAATTTACGATCGCCGTGTGAAAGTCGGTTGGCGAGGGACAATTATAGGCCGTAAAGAAATTTGGCGAGACCCTGGACGGCCCGGGGTGTACCAACAAAAGCCAGGGGACGGTATAATGTGTTGGGATACGTGTAATTTGCGCCCTTAACCTCTGTCACAGAAATCGCCTTGTTATTTATGTAGCATTTACGACCTCCTGAAGAAAATTGCTACAATGTTCAATTCATATTGAAATAAGGTGAACGCCTTATGTTAGGTATTGTGAAATGCGAGATATTGTTATCTGAAGATAGCTTTATGTTTTGAGTTAAGGTGGGTTTATACCAACTAAACAAACCTAAGAGCAGACGGAGCCGATTATTGATGGAACCAAGTATTACTTTGCCGAAATTCCATGAAAACATTTTTGTAGACGATTGTGTTTTGTCAGTTTTCCTATTCTTAGAATGTTCGTCCGCTTGATGAGATCGCAAGGACACGCGAATTCTAGCTCATGCTCGCTCCTAGAAAGGATCTCTGTTTTTGGTATAGTCAGCGACAAAAGTAGTCTACCACCTTTGAATCTTCATTTACAAATAATAGAGTCGAAAAGCGGTAGAGCACTTTCTAGGCCAACTGTATGTTACCAAAGTGTCAAAAATATCTGTGCACTTTTACACCCTTGTCATTAAAGCCATGTTCGCAGTTTATGCCACCGATTGCGTAGATATTTTCGATATTGACATTTAAATTACCTAATTTTTGGCTCACAAGCAAGAGATTTTACGAATCCTAACATCGAAACGCAAAGAACATCTAAATTAGATTGAGATAAAATTAGATCATTCTTTATTGATTGAAGGCTGTTGTTTCTACTCTTGCTATACGACCACGCATACGCTCGGCGCAAACAGCACACGCGCTTTCAAGTTATTGAAGAACAAGAATCATTCATGCTAAAACGTAAGTCTTACGATTTCACTTATGCTACTGAGTATAATCGTAAATTGTGTTGTGTGTGATAAACTGACCAGTTACAATTCTGCTCCGTAGGGATGAAGGTAGTCAAATCAGCAATTTGTTTTATAAAACGTCAAATTGCTGGCAAGTTGGTAGGGAAATATAAAAAACCGGCCAAGTGCGAGTCGGACTCGCGCACCGAGGGTTCCGTAAAAATATGTTTATTATGTGATGTAACAAAAAATTTACGGTCCTCGCAATTTTTCCTTTATCTGTGCTATAAGACGTTGGTTCGTACCAAATTTCAAGATTCTGAGTTCACGGGAAGTACCCTGTGGATTTTGATTCCCTTGCGAGTATCGAAAATTTGCGGCATAAACGGCTGTACCTTTTGATTGCGTTGGCTTAGAAGTTTGATTTTTTCACAGCTCCAAGGGACAGTAGACCTGAGTATTTTATATAAATTCCAGCTTGATACCTAGACGCATTCCTGAGAAAAAGGGTCTTGACAGACAGACAGACAGACAGACAGACAGATAGACAGACAGACAGACGGACGGACAACAAAGTGATCCTATAAGGGTTCCGTTTTTTCCTTTCGAGGTACGGAACCCTAAAAGTGTCGGTACGATTTAAGATTACATACCAAAAAAATTACAACCGAATTGAGAACCTCCTTTCTTGAAGTCGGTTGAAAAGTTAAAGTGTGAGTTTTTCCGACACTTTACGCGAGTGTTTTTAATCTATTGCGGTGTAAACTAAACTAAAAAAAGTCACTGGTGTTATCTACCGTAGGCATATTGTCTATAGTGTAAACCCACCTTTATAGGACAATGCATTGACAAACTGCCTGTATCTTACAGATCACGGCGCATGGCAGCCGCGATGGATCCTTTGTCGCGAGAACGGGATGGAATTCTTTGGAGTGACAGAGGAGTGACGCGAGATATTGTGAACGCTATGCACATAATGATAAGTCATTTACTACATGTTAACAATGGACAAAAGATTCATAAAGGGGGGATTGTTGGACCTGTGTGCATACATATATTCACTGCATCATTATATATTTGGCCAAAAGACTCGCTTTTCTATTTAGTATGCACCAACATTGTACGTAGAACCGATGGCCGCTGCGGCGAAAACGTTCTCGAACAGCGACCACGTGCTGGAAGGCGCAGCGTGGGCAGGCGCCCCACGAGGTGGACTGATGACCTGGTAATGGTCGCAGGAGTCCACTGGACGCGGGTGGCGCTGGATCGGTCATTGTGGCACTCTTTGGCGGAGGCCTCTGTCCAGCAGTTGACGTGTTTCGGCTGATATGATATTAATAGGTACAATCAGAATCCGTATCCGTATCAGCCAAAGGACGTCCACTGCTGGACATAGGCCTCCCCCAATTTCATGGAGGGTAAATGCCATAATCGCCACGCTTGGCATGCGGGTTGGCGATCGCAGTATCTCCACCGCACTCCAAGGATGCTGCTGCCCATCCCCCGGTGGTGTTAGTCGTAGTTTTAGGACATACACGGGTCCCCGTAGTTTTAGTTTTAGAATCCGTATATTCCGAATGAATCCGATATGAATTAGAACAGTGAACGAATTGAAAGATTTATTGCTACGAGCGACACCCGCAGTAGCTTAGTTGGTAAGAGCGATGGACGGATTCCATAGGGCGTGGGTTCAAATCCCGCCCGGGGTGATTCATTTTTGAATTTTTCCTTCCACTCGAAAATTTTCTAATATATCATCTTACCTGTCCGACCTTTCCCAGCCTTGCAGTGCACGGCGGCGACATTCTTCGGGTCCGCGCTGAGCCACTTGTGAACGTCCTCGCAGAACGGAAGTATCAGCTCTATGTTCGGCGGCGTGTGGTCATCAAACGCGTACCGTACCACCTGCAACAATCGGCGAAAACTTATTTGACAGAAGAGATGAGGTTTTTCTTTATAAGCCTTGTTGAGAAACGGCCAAGTTCGTGTCGGACTGCGTACAATGAAGGGTTCCCCACCTACTACTACTGCTCCTCATTTAAAGCCGCTATCCTTTACTTTGAATAAAAAAAAAAACGTACCTTCATAGGAAACTCACGCATTTTACGTCCTTCTGTTTGGGCACGGCTATAACTTAAACACTATTGGACCTAAAGACTTGTTATACGTTTTACTGAAATCTATAGGGAAAGAACTATTATCTTTTTTTTAATTTTAGGCCTAGTAGTTGCGGAGATGGTCTTCGCACGCACTTGGCCGGTTTATCTCGCTCCGTCGCTGTAGCCGCGCGGGCCCGCACTCAAGTCAGTGTGTGTCAGTTGTGACAACACTGATTTGAGTGCGGGTGCTCCGTCCTGCTTCCACGACCGATCTGACGTGGCCTTCCAAAATATTTCGTCTAATCGGTCATTTACAGCGTGTCTATGTATAAACCCCCTTACTAGTAGTGGCTAAGTGAGCTGTAAACTTCGCGAGAATTTTTTTTTTTAAATTTTAAAATTTCCAAAAACTGGCTCTACTGAAAATATTCTAGGTATATACATAAATTATGGAACCTTCTCACAAAATTTCACGAGAATAGGTGACCTTTCGAGGAGAAAAAACCATTGAAACAAAAATTATTGCCGAGAACTGTTCGACACCAAAATTCTATATAATTATCGAACCTGCTCACAAAAATTTCACGAGAATCGGTTGCGAACCTGTAGAGGAGAACCGGAAATCCAGACATCAGAAATCATTTATGTTGAAGCTGAAGCCGAGACTTTCGTTACACTTTGGGTAATTATTCAATAACGACTGAACTAATCGTCCAGTCTAATAGAAGAATCGCGATTTCGCAAGTCTTGTGCAAAAAACGGGCGACGGGCGGAATACTAAACAGCCGGGAATGCTCCTAGCGACTTGTTCCTGACTACATAAATCCAAGCCAAGCGATTTATTAGCAGTACTATTGTTTTTCCTTTTTGTTCCTTTTAGTTTAACGGCTTTGTATTTGTACGTATCACCTCCTCCAACTCACATGGTATTTATTTTCTTTATCAAGAAGATTTAATAAATATGAGTACCATCACAAAAAGCGATAAAAAGCGGTGCTCTCTCCCTACAAGCTGTCAAACACGGCCCGCATAAATTTGAGCCCTAATCATCATCATTACTGCACGCAATACAAAAGAGGTGTAAAATCTACTAGCTACTCTACTACTCTAAGTAGTTGATTTTTCACTTAATCGAAAAGTATTCCGTACAAAAGCACATGCAAGCGCCTGCATACGGTTGTCAAGCGCCGTACCCTTGCTTGTAAAGCGATAAGAAGGGGGCACGTAGACTGCAATTGCACGTGTATTCTGTGCCCTAGGTAGATATGTGTGAACTGCCACTATCAGCCGCGTTGGTGATAACTTGATAAGGCGGGCGTGCCTAACAAGGCTCTAATCTCATTCAAATGACAGATAACTGTCGTCATGTCAGTTCATTATGAGGCGCGACTGTCAAGTTGACGTTAATGGGGTCAGGTATACAGGTTGTCCATAAAACTAACGCCAAGACTGAGGTGGCTAATAGAGCACCCCTAACCAAATTAGACATGTATGAAAATTTCATAGCTCTCATATTGGAACTTCTACTAAAATCCGCGTAAGACTCCAAGCTAAAATGGTCATCAACATTAGATTTACTGTTAAAAACGGGATATTCATTACCATGAGTATT
This sequence comes from Notocelia uddmanniana, assembly GCA_905163555.1. Lineage (NCBI taxonomy): Eukaryota > Metazoa > Arthropoda > Insecta > Lepidoptera > Tortricidae > Notocelia > Notocelia uddmanniana. Next base: position 23,138,360 of record LR991066.1, read on the forward strand.
AATTTTTATGAGTTTAAGATATTTCGGCACTGTTGCAAGCACCATATAAATTAATATACATGATAAATTATTATTGATTAGTTCATTGATGTTAATAGATTTGAACTTGTTGACATTCCATTAACATTAATTTATTTATTTATTTATTTCGCAATACGTTCTACACGATATTTATGTAAATCTCGTTGTTTTTTCTTGCATGCAAATTGTTTTGGACGAATGTTTTTAACACCTTGTTTTGTAGATTAAATTCTTGCAATGAATGATTGTGAGATTTTCATAGTCGTCAAATTTGCTTAATCCGGAAGCATATGAGCTCTATCAGCCATCTTAGTCTTGGCGTCGGTATTAGGGGCATACTGTACATGAGCGTGCAGTCAGCTGTAGATAAACGTTCCCCCTGCCTAGAAGTTTGTACCTGAATATGCAACTAGAGCGAAAATGCCAAATAAGTTTGTACAAATACATGATGACATTGATGACTCCATTAAAACATAAATTAGATATTTCAAGAGATTTCAATCATTACGATGATCTCTTAATCTCATAAAACGATTGTGTATTATAATTTTCATAATACGTATGTACGTGTATATACATATGTAAAAATTAAATTAAAACTGTAATAGTGCGAATATCAATGAACTTATTTAAATTAAAAACTCTTTGAGTTTGGACGTTGCTGTTGTCATTCCTCTCACTGTGGTCGAGACACCTTTAACCGCAACAGTCACATGAGTCTGTGTGAGTAGCAGTGAGAATATCCCACTTTACCCTTTCCGTCTGTTGTCTCTTGGTGCAGACATCCCGCACTTATTATATATATATATGTATATTTTAACCTATGGTTAGGGCTAGGCATTGTAGGGCTTTAGGGTTGTCTAGGGATGTCTAGGGTTGTAAGGACGATAAGACAGTCAGGTTGGTAGGCTACAGCTCTTCCCATAGTTTGTTGGTATAATCACCTACTTGATTTTACATTTTAATGACCTATTTGCAATTAATATACAGAATGCATATCAAGTTGCACGTAATTAATTAATATTAAAATCTATTCACAATATATATAATTTCAATTATATTGGTTTGTATGGCAGCAAGTTTTTTCAAAGCAGTTAGCAACCGATATGTCGGTAGCATTTAATTACAACGATTTTTCCTGACTGCGTGCGGTCGCATGCGCTAGTTTTTAAATGAATCCGCGGAGTGGTATGGATATATATGAAAACACTAACGAATAGCTATACATATCCATAGCTTAGAGATCATTTACATCTCTAAGGACTTTTAAATAATTGTTATTAATCGTATTTGGACGCTCAGAGACCATATACATCTCTGAGATATTAAATTAATTTTATGTACTTTTTGTTTATTCGGACAGATCCAATACGTCCTTAATATTTGTAAATTTATTTTTATATAATTGTTAATCAGTATATTTTTTTAATCATTATTATTAAGTAAGATTGTCAGTTTTTTTTTATTGTATAAATTCACGCTTTGACTTGTAAAAGTGCCCTTGTGGCCTATTTGCAGAATAAATATTTGATTTTGATTTTGATTCATACTAGTCCATACTAGTATATATATATAGTCCTCCCCATCGGTTTCGATGACGGCGACCCCAACAAATCATGGATTTGCCCTACCATGAGCTCTTATGTGGCTGGCTAGGCCAAACTTGGTTGGCCATAAAAAGACTAGAGACTTACCACCTGAGATGCCTGCGGTATATATTAAAGATTAAGTGGCAGGACCACGTCCCTAATTTTGAGGTTCTGCGTCGCTCCGGGATGTTCGGCATGGAGGCTCTCCTTATGCAGCGGCAGCTCCGGTGGTGTGGGCATGTCCTTCGTATGGGTGACTGCCGCTTGCCTAATAAGGCTGTCTTTTTTTCAGAGTTAGCTGAGGGTAAGCGGAAGCATGGCGGTCAGCACCTACGCTATAAGGACGTGCTCAAACGACACCTGACGGCTTGCGCTATCAATCCTGAGCACTGGGAGGAGTTGGCCGCAAACAGGCCATCTTGGCGTTCTACCATCTTTCACCGTATCAATTTTTTTGAGGAAAATCGCCTAATAACCATGGACCGAAAACGGCAAATGAGGAAAGAGAGGCCTAAACCCTCCTACGTGTACACGTATAATGCGTCTGACCAGCTGTATTGTCATTGTCACTCATGCAGTAGTCCATACTAGTATTATAAATGCGAAAGTGTGTCCGTCTTCAACCGATTTACTCGTAGATGCAATTTGGTGTAAAGTTAGTTTCGAGTCAATTCGTCAAAGTCGTTCAATGTAACGTGTGGATAACTGCATCATTATGCGGATTTAATAAAAATTGCATCCACACTTTACGTGTAGGAGAGATACCCTAACAAAATGTTTTTTGTAATACGGACATGGCATAACTATACGGAAGCCTAAAAAGTAATATGAAACGATTCCAGATACAATAATGAAGTAACGGAGCAGAATCGTTTCGGAGAATCAACTCAAGATAACAGGCAATCAGTGCATATTAAATGTGGCTCGAATACATATAATTAACGTAAACAGCAGAGCCCGACAGGTATGTTGCATAACTTCCGATCATCCGAAAATCCCTGGCGTGTTTGTAAATAAACGATATCAATATCCTTCATTAAACACGTTATATGCAAATGAGGTTTAAAGGTAAGCGCCCACAGGCCCGCATTGCACACATTGGACGCATCGCACGCAACGGATTTTAGTATTCTTTGTATAGAAAGTCACATTAAGAGGAAATACTACGGGCGAGAGAATTGAAAAATAGGTATTTATAAAATCTATTGCCGTCACGCTAATATGCCCGAAGCATCCGAGCTGCGATAGGGACAACTGCAGCTCGGGCCGAAATTACCTATGAAAAGTAGACAAAATCAACGTTTCGTAGTCCCCTGTTTCCTTCTCCAAAACTGGACCGATTTAATTACTCTTTAACCGACTTCAAAAAAGGATGAGGTTCTCAATTCGTCGGTTTTTTTTAAATGTATGTTCACCAGTGGACCGATTTCGAAAATTCTTTTTTTGTTTGAAAGGGTGTGTTTTCTAGTTGGTCCCATTGTCACCAAGTCTGGATCCGATGACGGGATCTTGAAAAAGTCGAGGGAACTCCTCAAATTATATACCAAGAGGATGGCGTAAGTAAGGCTACATCGAAGGAACTCAAATTATACAGCAGGAGGATGAGGTCTGGCAAAGTTTGGAGTCGGTGCTTTTTTGTTAAAAATTTACTTGTTTCATTAAAAATTAGGGGAAGGTTTTTGCTGTGTTCCGTTGTTTTTCTTTTTTTATATAATATTTTAAAATTTGTTTGATGGCTGTCTGAACACCGCGGAAAATTTGACATTTTTTTTGGTTTTTGAACGTTTAATAATTAATTTATGAAAAAAAGGAAAACATAGTGACATGGATTGGGAGTGGCCATAAATTTTATGGAAAAAAAATGCTCTAGTGGCATTATCCAGGGAGGAAACAGGGGACTACGTTTGTATGGAAAAACGGCCCTAGTGCTTCCTCTTAAGTGCGTCCACTGATCCGCACCGTATGTCAGGACGCCCCGCGCCCGGCTTCTGTGTCATGTCAGAGCTATGTTAGTAGGCCCGCCATACTCCAGAACCGCGCCCGTCCTCTGTGTGTTGCGCTTTAATATACGTGACATTGCGTTACGCGAGAGAACGATATTGATATCATACATTTAGTACGGTTAAACGCATTCATCTGACGTAACGACCCATATACAAGTCAGGCGTCAGACCGCATCAGAGACCATCACGTCAGATAAGTGTGAATCTGGCTTTATATCACTACTGAAGAGATCCTAAACACCAACCATACCCGCAAGTTGAACGTCCTTCGGTGACTAACGCTATCTGCCGCGAGTGGCGATTCATGGAAACCACTCCACGGTTCGCGGTAAGACGGACGGGTACCGATAAGCTATCTGTAGACAGCGCCATCTGGTCTAGAGCACTGGGAAACTCATTCCATGTAGTAAGTTCTAGGAGCGGCAATACTTATAGATTAACACCTACCTACCTACTTGCTCTGTAGCATCTGTAGGCATAGAGCGATCATGGCCCAGCGGCGCCCGCGTACCACGTGCGACGTGCACGGTTAAGCAATGTTGTCCGGGGTCAACTTTTGGACGAGTGATATCTTTGAGTGGTTATTAACTGAGCGCTCCCGTGCTTTGGAAGGCACGTCAAGCCGCTGATCCCAGCTGCTGTCTGTGACAGCAGTTAAGCCAAGATACAGACTTTTGGGCGGCTGGAGAAGTTCCAACAGTCAAGTTGCTCACTGTCTTGACAAGTGTAATCCCAATACGATCTAGTTTTAGTTTCCCCCTTCGGATGTAAGGAATATAAAGTCAGATGGCAGTCGCTTCCCTAAAAACTAGTGCCTGCCTACGCCAATTCTTGGGATTAGGCAGCGGATCCCGGGCATCCTTCAGGATGCAACTGTACTGGGATAACGTTATGATGATGATGATGACGATTTGCTCTGTTAGGTGGTGGTAAAGTCTAAGGCTGGGTTGCACCGACTTACAATCACAGACTGATCAACGTTAAATATGGCGCCGGCAGCTGTCATCCCATAGAAACTTGTCAAAGTTTCCATACATTCAAATTGTAACGAACACAGCTTACGATTACAGACGGTTTGGTGCAACCCAGCCTAAGAAAGGTAAGGCACAGCGGAACGTCATCTCGCTCATATTTGGAGCAGACCACCTGGAGAAGTAGAACCTTACAGAAAATCGCAGCCATAACACCACTACTGGCCAGGGCCAGTAAGACAGATCTTTGGGTATGTGGTATTGTGTTCCTCGTGGTGAGTAAGGCCGCCAGAACGAGCAGAGGTATCGAACGGGTTATCATGGGCCCGCCGCGCCGTACACATGTATTCACCGTCGTGGTATTGAAAAAAAAATAGTACCCCAAAGCTGCGCAATAACTGCCACGTGGTACTCCACAGCTTATTTTCACTAACAATGTGGCGACGATTATTTTTTATACTACAGTGTGATAAGGAATGCGTAAAATGATTACAAAAGTATAAACAATTGAGACGGATACAAAGAAAGAACTCAAATATGATATTTGTTATTATAATCTACTTAATCATAAAAAAGAAAGAGTCTGTTTACGGTTTTGAATCAAAATTTTCGAAATATTGGTTGTAAAGAGCTGGCTTACCAGCACCTAAGCGTTTGAGTCAAGCTCAAGCTATTATGAGACACGTTGGAAATTTATTTAATCGTATGGCATTTACGAGTATTTACGAACCGTGAGATCTTCGAGAAGACAAGTACGGTTGCCAGTTTTTGTTGCACTTTTAGCACCACCCCGGGGTCACGTGTAGGGTAACGGTGGGTACTCCCTACGGACGTGGTGCAACTTCGACCCCCCTTTGTCTAGTGAGTGGGCAACTTGACTGTTAGAGTTCTCAAGCCGCCCGAAGGCCTCTAACTTGGCTTAACGACTGCTGTCGTAGACAGCAGCCGGGATCAACGGCTTAACGTGCCTTCCAAAGCACGAGAGCGCTCATTTAGTAACCACTCAAAGCGGTCACCCATCCAAGAACTGACCTGCGCCCACATTGCTTAACCTCGCATACCACACGCGGTAGGCAGAAATATGTACATATTATAATTACAATCCATTAAAACTGGTATAAATGCAGTTCCTCTGTGAGAAAAAAACGTTACCAAGTTTAACCAAACAGCGAAAAAGGGTTATACGGGCTCTTAAATCGGGACTTTCCAATTTGGGGAATGCACTTAATACAAACATGGTGTCAAAAGAGGACCATAACTATTGGTATTGGTACATATTAGTAGTCTCACCAGCATTCCGTACTGAGCGCAAGACCAAACTCTGTGTAAAACGGCCTAATTTACCTTCAAACACTGCCATTCAGAGGAGGAAAAATGAGAGCACGGCTTTTCATTGTTTAAATTATTCGCTTGTTTCCTCAGGAGGTAAATTTACCATTAATTAAAACCACTTCCATTGAAAACGTATGAATTTTAGATTTAAACGTTTTTATGTGCGTTAAACTGTATAATAACTTACCGACCACATTTAAAAACGAAAATAACATAAGTATGTAAACTAAAGTCACAGCTAAAGACGTACTTAATTAAAAAATAATATTATTCAACCGAAGAGTACCTAATAGACAAGGATTGTTAGTAATTTTAAGAGATATATTATATTGTTTAGCCGTAAAAATGCAATTATGTATTAGAAATTAAGACCTTGTAAACAACATGATGCAATAAAGAACTTGAACTATTACAACAATGCTACTCGTAGGTACAGTCGACTACAAAGAGATTTACACACTTTATTACCTTATTGCATTGTGATTACATCACAGACACACATACATATAGTCCCTATCATGTGGGGAAACTCTACCGACGCCCGAAGAGCGTTTGTTACCCAAAAGAAATGCATCAGAGCTGTGTATGGAGCAGAGTACCTCGCCCATTGTCAACCAATATTTCAGAAACTTAATGTTCTACCATTACCTTGCCTCTACATACTGGAAATGACCAAATTTGTTAAAAAGTACCCACACTTCTTTCCGCTACATAACACAATAATTAATAAAACTAGCAGACCTAGCAGAAGGCCGCTCAAATTATACCAGCCCAGACAAAAACTAAAATTATTTGACATGAATGTGTATTGCATGGCCATAAAATTGTATGATAAAGTACCTGAAGAATACAAAAAACTAAACACACAGCAATTCGAAAAAAAAAATGTTTAAGTTGTGGTTGCTTGATAAATGTTTTTATTCTGTTGCTGAATTTTTAAATAATAATTAGGCTAAGCAGAATGGAAATAATATGTATTTAATTATTTTATAGTACTGCGAATTATTAATGATGACTATTTGTTACTTATTACTAAATTACATTCTCCGAAATATTTCTACGCCGATGCAGGCAGAATATGCTGAACTAACGTATATTGTACCATATCCTCAGAAATAAGTTATTGATTGATTGATTGATTGGTATGCGTCCCGGAACCGCCGCATGCCAGGTAGTCAGTCCGAACCAGGTCGGGTCGAGCTGACTTTCTTGCTGGACTTTTCTCAGCTAGGCCAGGTTTAGTGAACCAGCGACAAAACTCCCAGTAGCTCGATTTCACTCACACCCCAGACTCTGTTGAAAACCGTTCAACCAATCTTACTGGACCGCAAACTCTTAGGCGTGAATTCCACTGAGACGGCGTAAGGCGAAGGCGAGGCGCAGGCACGGCACAGATACGGCGCCGCGCCGCTTTTGTGTAATTTACCGGCACGTCGCGTTCCTACATTTCGTATGAAAACGTTTGAAGCGGCATCGTGCCTGCGCCGTACCTTCGCCACGCCGTTTCCGCGTCGCTAGCAGACACGATTTCAGCGCCGCGCGAGCAAGACGTCGCTTGTTATACAGTATGAGCCCTATAAATTTATCAACACCACAAAAACCGTGACGATTTTGAATATAATATAGAATTCTGCGAGATTGTTGAATAATATCCAACTCTTTACGACTAAACCAGGCCGAAGTACAGTAATAGAAATGTTCAGGATAAAATATGGAGAGACTGGTTCTCTCCAATTTTTATGCTGCTTCTGAAGACCGTGTTTTACTTTCGACAATATAATATGGAAACATTTTTGTGACATTTTATACACTGTACGAATACGATCAGGATATTCATGTAATTTTTCCATTATTTTAACATATCTATGTTTGTCTGACAATTTCCACACAGGATGGACCCAATATTTCTGTGCTTCTGTACATTAAAGAATTGCAGCAAAGCAAGCGCATCTTCGTCTTCTGAAGAGGAAGACACGCCATCGCAACAAAATCAGCCTGTATAATGACGCATCGTACCGTCTCCTCGCCGCTTCTGTATAACTTTAATCGCGTCCGTGCCGTATCTGTGCCACGCCTGCGCCGTGCCTTATGCCTTATGCCGTCTCAGTGTAATTCACGTCTTAGAGTATTCCAGTGTTTGAACCGCTCGCGCGGTCGTGTCGGAGGTTTCCCTCGGATTTTCCCCAGGCCACTGTCCCACCGCGCATTCCTATCGCTTTAACGGTCACGACCTATAAAACTAGTCAGGTCAAAAAAATATTGTACTTATAATTACGTCCGAATTGTAGAGTCTACGTAGTCTACTGTACATCCAAGCCGGCTTTGCGGCCCGCCTGATGCTACGCGGGCTATAAAGGCTTGGTCACAACCAAGACTTAGACTGTAGTCGAAGAGAGCGTTAATCAAAATAATTGGGGTGGTTGTCTTCTGGGGGGTCAGTATGAACTATAGAACCACGACTCAAATTTGAATCTGTGCCTAGCTAGAGTTGCAATGCGTGTTTATTTTGAAGTCCTAACTGCCATTACTAAGGGTGCCAAACATTTTCCAGATAAGGAATATACCGCATTATCTGAAGTCCGCGGCTGGAATTTGGGACCTTCTTTGTATGAGGTTCGATACTAGTCATAGCCATACTAGGTATTAACGACACTGAATAAGAACAAAATCCTAAAAATATAATATTCTGAAAAAAAAACCCGTGCAATTTATTTGAAAACGCTCCAGAACTTAGAAAAGCAATTGTTGATGACTTAATCAGATGTAAATTTGATTTTCGTTGGTACATATTTATTTTATAGCATTCAAAATGGTTGATACAATACAAGCAACCATGTCATTCCCGAAGGTCCATTCTATACACTTGTCAAAAAAAATCAATCGGAAATGTTATGCCGTAGATTACCCTTTGCGTAAACATTTGTATAAGATAGATCGCGTTTTAAATATGTCGCTATCCTTATATGACGTCACGAACATGATATATTAAGTTCGCAATAAAAGCGCACAGCACATTTTTTCCTTTCCTAGTATATATGAGCCAATTTTATTTCCTGCTGGCCGTTGCCCGCAATTTTGTACGCGTATTTATATGACGTCACGAACATGATATATTAAGTTCGCAATAAAAGCGCACAGCACATTTTTTCCTTTCCTAGTATATATGAGCCAATTTTATTTCACGCTGGCCGTTGCCCGCGATTTTGTACGCGTATACCTATACATTATAGTTTATTAGTTTTACTACATATCAATTTCCACTCCCAATTTCATCGCCTAATTTTGATGATGTTTCCGCTGGAACTTTCCAGGGATAAGAACTAAGAAAAAACCTGCGCACGCGCATGAAGAAAAAACTTTCTGTCAAAAATATATATTTTTATACAAGCTTTTATTGCAGACTGAACTTTTTTGCATAGTCATCCCTAGGCACCAGACAATTCGTGGCATTTTGAACACAGAGAGGAGTGGAGTCGCTGTTTATTGTATTTAACTGAATGAATAATGATTGAATGATTTACTTGTTTGTATTTTTTCATATTTCTTTGCGTAGATTTTAAGGTAGGTACCTAACCCTAACTTACTTAATCTTTGTCAACCATTCCTCAATAACATGATGACTTATGCAATTATATTACTTGAAATTATTGTTCTAGAAACATATTGTCTACATAAAATCATGTCGCATTATTACAACAAAAAAACTATTTGCTTTCGCTCTAGGTTGACCGATAAAGAATGGTTTGCCATTAAGTCTGCCTTTACCGCAATAAATTTGAAATAAATATTTTACTTTAGAAAAATAATTAATTAATTAATTCAATCATAACATAAGAGGTAACTTTGTAACAGCGACTCCACTGCTATCTGTGTTTAAATTAACATCAACTGTCCGGCCCCTAGTCCTCCATCCCATCACCTACTGAGAGGGTTCCAATGAGTTCAAACACGACATTTTTTTGTGTATGTGTTGCTTATGGCCAACCTCTATCTTCTTCATAAGATCAGCTCGATAGTGCCATAACATTGTATTGCCACTGAACTTAAATTTAAATATATACCTATGCCAAATTTCAGCTCAATCGTACACAGGGAAGTGGATCAAATATAACTTGCAACATTTAATTACAGACTCCGAGACAAGTGAAACTAAATAAAAGCTTGTAGAAAGCTTTTTCGTGGAGAAAACCAGCAAATCTGTTACCTAACCTTGGGAAAGAACTGATAGAGGTACTCAATGACATTAGCCATCTGCGCTTTCATATGTATAGGACTTCCTAGTCGTATAGTTAGTTCCTTCCTAGTGTCGTCACCAGGATCTCGAAAGTAAATGCGTTAGAAAAAGAACGATCCTGGTTTAGGTTAGTTTTGAGCACTGAGACTCTCATCTCTTTATCACAGGTTAAGATTATTTTAAAGTAATAGACCCGGAAGGTCTATAAATCTCTCGGCAAATGTGTGCCCAGGTTTATGTCAGTATAGATGCTTGCTATGTATTTGTGTCACTTAATAATATCAGTGTAATTGTATTGAAAGCTAAAGCTTCTGTACATGTAAGCTCTTGAGGCTTATATGGAGTATAATGATTAATTTTGATTTGTTAAAACGTAGCAACTACCAGGAGCAGTAAAAATATTGCAATTCAAGCGAATATATACCAGGGAATCACATGCGTGAGGAGCCACACGTAACATCACAGTGACTCAAACCACAACCGTGCAATTACAGTACCAAAACGGCTTATCTACATATCATTCAGTAAAACTAAAAGCCGTTTTATTTCAGCAAGGTCGTTTATGTTTATTTATTGTCACAGCTTGCAGGAACATGCTCGACTTGAATGTATTTATGCAATCTTGTCGCCAGGCGAAAACATATGTAAATTATGGTCCAGATTCCATTTCAGTCTTCGAACGTTTTTATTTTGAAGGAATCTATACTAATATTATAAAGCTGAAGAGTTTGTTTGTTTGAACGCGCTAATCTCAGGAACTACTGGTTCGAATTGAAAAAATATTTTTGCGTTGGATAGTCCATTTATCGAGGAAGGCTTTAGGCTATATAACATCACGCTGCGACCAATAGGAGCGAAGACGCGGACGAAGTCGCGGGCAACAGCTAGTTACATAATATATAGTCGCTACACCGTGACCGCTTATGAACACACGAGGTACAATAATGTTACTACAAAATGTTAATTGAATTTAATTATTTTAAGCACATGCACTATCAAAAAATTCTTTAATAATATCATAGAAGAATTTAATTTAATTTACGCTTAAACAGATTCCCTTCTAACATCTTTATATCGCTAGGCAGTTCATTAAAGACACGTATTGCCGTGATAATCGTGCTTTTGTGGTACATCGTATTATTGAACCCGGGTATGTCCTAAAACTACGACCAAGACCACCGGAGAATGGGCAGCAGCATTCCTAGAGTGCGGTGGAGATACTCGCCAACCCGCATGCCAAGCGTGGCGATTATGGCATTTACCCCCCATGAAATTGGGGGAGGCCTATGTCCAGCAGTGGACGTCCTAGGGCTGATATGGTGGTGGTGGTGGTATTATTTGCGTTCGGACGCAGCAGATTGTATTTATACTGCATTCTTAAATTTGTCCTTAGCGAATTCTTTTTTACAAAAAAATCTTGATGACTTTTAACAAATAGGCACAATTCCATTATAAAGATACCAGTTAAAGTTAGAAGACGCTTTTCTCTGAATACATTGCGAAGAGAATGTTTGGTATCTAGATGGTATATGGCGCGTATACATTTCTTTTGGAGAATAAATGTCGACTTAACATCTACAGAGTTTCCCCAATAAATGATTCCGTAAGTTAACAATGGGTAAACATTTCCAAAATAAGCTTGTCTCACGATCTTCTCTGAACATGTTCCAGAAAAAACGGACGGTGCATAGCAATGACTAGAAATAGTACTAATTTTTTTGATATGTGATTTCCAATTTAAATGTGTATCAATCGTCACTCCTAGAAAACTAATAGAGTCCGCTTCTTCTATCGAAACCCCAGCTCCGATTATATTTAAAGACATTTGGGCTGATTTATAATTTCTGAATTGCATTACTTTGGTTTTACTCATATTGACACTTAGATTAATACATGAAAGCCACTCCACTACCTGTTTTAATGTAAAATTATTTTTTTGTTCAAGTGAAGAGATTTGCGACCTCTTTCCTGTAAAAAGTATTGTAGCGTCGTCCGCAAATAACACACAGATTTCATCAGTGACATTTGGAAGCTCATTGACATAAATCAAAAATAAGGTAGTGGTATTATATTATTATTTGATGTCTAGTCTAGCTCGGTTACTCTATAAACCTCACTTGAATTGAAAGTATTGAAACCAACGCAAAACCACAGACTTTCGGTGCATTCAAAAGTAAACTCAAAACACACTATTGATTAGGTAATTGACCGAGCGAGCGAAGCGTCTCCGTTTCAGCTTTCGACAAAAAATCTTTCGTATGTATGTCTGTCTGTCCGGATGTTCTCCTCCACAGGTCGCATTTCTCAACCGATTATCGTGAAATTTTGTGAGCAGGTTCGAGAATTATATAGATTTTTTTTTGTCGAGTCAGTTTTAAGAAGTATTGAAATATGAAAAAAATTAAATTTTTTTGGCGGGGTCTACAGCTCACAGAGCCAGTAGTACTGTAATTGGATAATACCCAGTTTCAGCTCTATTTCCGATTGCAATAGAGTCTTAAATCGCACGCAACGAGAGGACGATATGTTAATCCGGTACAAAAGCAAAATCTTAAGAAAATATTTAATTAAAAACGATTTTCAATAGAATCTACCTTTAATTTCAAGGCTTTGAGAAATAAGGGATATAAGTATTCTTTACTAACAAAATAAAAATTATCCCGGTACCAACAAATGTATCCAATTTCTTTAATATTCTACGAGATTAGATAAAAACTTGCTTGTGAATGATGCGAGTTGAATTGACGTTTTATCTCGCAGTCACAGTGTTCTGATAATGTTCTTAAGATAGATCTCACGTAACGTAATGCTAGGTTCAATCATAACATATATCATTAGTGGTAATCACTAAGTCAATTAGGGGTCTAGGCAGTGATGCTTATGATATAAATATAAATCAACCCAATCCGATCCATTCCATCAAGCAGTGTCAGTAGAAATAGTCACTAATAAAATAAGAAACGAATATTTGCGTGAATCTCAACCAAAAGGTCTCTCTTTGGTCGTTAACAAGGATGATTTCTAATGAGGGCTACCGTTTTTGTGCTCACCAGTTGGCGCCACTGTCGCCCAAAGTCCAGCTGTCAAAGTTTGTTCTTAGATATGAACGTTCGTGAACGTTACGGGCGTGAAACCAAAGATTACATTTAAATCATATTTAATTCATTAACCCGCAAACATATCGAGCATGCCGTAGTGTTGCGCAGTCCAGTTTTGTTCGGAATAAAACACACATACATATTACATACCTAAGTAAAAATCTTTCAAGATTTTTAAGGCTGAGGCCACTGAGGCGGAGGGGACCGGAGACTTGCAGTATTGACCAATCAGCTTAGTTCATCCGCTCCGCTCCTCTCCGTTTCGATATAATGGATTGATTGGTCAATGTTGCACGTCTCCCCTGCGCACCGTCCCAGTGGAAACACGCCCTAGAACGTGTAGTAAGTCCTTGTTAGAGAAATCTACATCACCGATGTTTGCTGTAAACCAGTGTATCAAGAAATCGACTCGCCTCCATGGAACTTGGCCGAGTCGTACGACCTCTCCGAGCAGAGATTGTAAATCTTGTAATGATCATTGTGCGTTTGCTCGAGGAACCTGTACACTTCGTCGATGTGATTCCCATCAACCTGCTTCTCAAGAAATCTACTCATCATCTCATGAAACTTGGCAGAGTCATACGACCTCTCCGAGCAGAGGTTTTAAATCTTGTAATGATCCTTGTACATTTGCTCGAGGAACTTGTACACTTCGTCGATGTGATTCCTATCAACCTGCTTCTCAAGAAATCTACTCATCATCTCATAAAACTTGGCAGAGTCATACGACCTCTCCGAGCAGAGGTTTTAAATCTTGTAATGATCCTTGTACATTTGCTCGAGGAACCTGTACACTTCGTCGATGTGATTCCCATCAACCTGCTTCTCAAGAAATCTACTCATCATCTCATGAAACTTGGCAGAGTCATACGACCTCTCCGAGCAGAGGTTTTAAATCTTGTAATGATCCTTGTACATTTGCTCGAGGAACCTGTACACTTCGTCGATGTGATTCCTATCAACCTGCTTCTCAAGAAATCTACTCATCATCTCATGAAACTTGGCCGAGTCGTACGACCTCTCCGAGCAAAGGTTGTAAATCTTGTAATGATCCTTGTGCATTTGCTCGAGGAACCTGTACACCTCGTCGATGTGATTCATATAAACCTGTTTCTCAAGAAATCTACTCACCCTCTCATGAAACTTGGCAAGTCGTACAACCTCTCCGAGCAGTGGTTGTAAATTTTGTAGTGGTCCTTGTTTTTTTTCTCGAGGAACCTGTAGACCTTGTCGATGTGATTCCTATAAACCTGTTTCTCAAGATTATCAAGAATCTACTCACCCTCTCATGGAACTTGGCCGAGTCGTACGACCTCTCCGAGCAGAGGTTATAAATCTTGTAATGATCCTTGTGCATTTGCTCGAGGAACCTGTACACCTCGTCGATGTGATTCCTGTAGACTCCCTCTAGCTTCTCGGCGGGGAAACCCATCGCTATCATCCTGTCTGTGATATCTGGAGTTATTGTGTTAAGGAAATACAATAGTGAGATCAATTCAGAGGATTCAACAACGGTTATTTGATTACAAAACTGGAACTACCTAAAATGCACATTTGACTAATAACTTGTAGTCCATTATTAAGCATGTCTGTCAACTTTCAGAGGGTTTACGTCGGTATGTAGGACCCTATTTAGTTTTCTGTGAATCGTGACGGGAGCATTTTCACTACTCGTTGAAGCCCTATCTTGTTTTCCCCTTTAATAGAAACAAGTACAGCGTAAGCACCCTGCATGCGGTAGTCGCGTAGAGAAACGTCTACTGAAACTGAGCCTTAACCTAAGCTGAGAAATTTCACGGCAGCTCGTTTATACTGTAAACTGTTAATTTTCCAAAGTTATAATTATTCCTAAACCCCACAACCTCGTCCCAGTCACGTATAGTGACAAAGTAACAATTATCCCAATTAGTTCCGTAATGAAAGACCAAGTTGAAAATTTAGATTCAACCCAAAAATGTCCTAGCAAAGGTCCCGTCCGAAGTTTTACTAATCGACGCGGTTTTAATTTCATTATAGTTCCGCTGGGTAACATAAAGCAGGCATTCATTGTGGGACCCAAACAATACACCAGAAAATTAATTAAAATAACGAGGGTGACCGAACACCGCGGTACCATGGAATTATTAATACTACAACTACAGCAGCTGGAAGCACCAAGGTCGTGATCAAAAGAAACAACTACAAAGAAATGAGGTTGTTCTTGGGTTAGCTGCGTTAAATTAAAGATCAGGGATCTTATTCTAAAATTCAATATTACTTGGACTGGACCACGTTTAAATTGCAAATTACAAGATTTGCTAGCAACATATCCTTCCACTATTTTTACACATATCCTATTTGCCAAAAAATAACAGTAGTACTAAGCAGGAACTTAGAAGTGCGATCAATCTTGTGTTAGAAAACGTACGAGTAACTTATACGTAACGTAACTATTGTCTATGCATTGACATGGAGCTAAGTATACCCCAACTTATTTAGGGTGGGATGCACCAAACCGTCTTTTTAACGCGTTCGTTTGTGTTTGTTTCGAAAAAATATATACTAGAGGTACTGCTCTTATATGCACTTCAACACAAGTATGCTTAACCAGTCCTCGCCATGTTGATAGCTATAGAGCATGGAATTATTTTATTAACTATCTATATATTTATGTAAGCGTATGATCTTTCTGAGGGCTTATTTATTTTCTACTCTACTTTTCTAACCGTGTTAAATAAATTATTTTACACCACACCTTGCCAAAAAGCTCGTTTTTCCGCACGCTCCGCTTCCGGAAAAACCCACTTTTTGGCCAAGTGGTGACGTAAACTTGTGAAAAAAAAACACGGGTCGTAAAACAGAAAGCCCTCTCTCGCATATTTATGACCATCGCCTGCGACTCGGGCCTCAAACATCTGCGATATCGGCCTTTCTTTGTTTTACAACTCTTGTATCGTTAATAGCTATTGCATCGTCTCCACTACCCAAAGTTGGTCTGAAAGAGATCGTTTTTAGCTTTGTTTGTATTCAATTTGGTTTTGTGTAGGTTTGATAATTTTTGGTAAACAATAAATAGTATTTGTATTGTAAGACAAGCCCGTAACAAAAACAAGATAAACCAGTCTCTTTCTAAGTGATCTAATTAGTAATCTTGATCAAGCGAGGATGCGCTCTGTTGAGTGAGGAACTTGAAAATGTCTCGAACTGTTGACAGACAATAAATTTCAAGTAAATAAGGTGTCGGCAGCAACGGGCTTCTGATTCTTTTGGAGTCACCAGCGTCCATAGGCTACGGTGTAAGCTTGTTTGTCACCATCGTTGTATAATAATTTATACCAAAAAAAAAACCTACTCCTATTTTGTACTTGCTATGCTACAATTTGTGGTTTCCGTGAGCCAATGCGGTTACCTACAGAAAATACCGAAATCGGCATATGCTTGCCTATCAGATTCGAGGAGTTCCCTCGATTCCTCCTAGATCCCACCATCAGACCTTCACCAAATTCATATGGGACTAATGTCGGGGTACCTGCTTTGAAACAAAAAAAGAATTATCAAAATCAGCCAACGTGGTCAAGAGTTATCGGGGAACATACATACACAAAAAAAGAACAAGCCAACATGCAGACGAACTAAGAACCTCCTTCCTTCTATTGAAGTCGGTAAAAACACGAAGCTGAGTGCACTTTCCAGTTAATATAAAATTCCATGGTGGATACACTAAAGCGCGATGATGCGTCAAGTTCCATGTAATTCAACACCGGATATCGTCACTGGGCAGGTTCTTACGTCGGATCTTCGGATTTGGGAGGGTTAATCCAATTAACATTTTAAAATGTTCCTTGTCATTGAACTTATTGTAGAAAATCAGTCTTGTATTAGTTTAAGGCTGGGTTGCACAGCTTACGATCACAGACTGATCAACGTTAAATATGGCGCCGGCAGCTGTCATCCCATAGAAACTTGTCAAACTTTCCATACATTCAAATTTTAACGAACACAGCTTACGATTACAGACGGTTTGGTGCAACCACAGACTAGTAAGGGTTCAGACCGCCAACTCACGAAGAAAATATATAGACCGTAAGCAACTATATTTAATCTGTACCCGCTGGTAGATTTTTGACGTTTTTTTTTTTTAATTATTTAATGGCACTGTGGCAATGGAACTTACTGTGAACATCCAACAATAAATATATATATAGCTCATTTAAATTTAACTTTGTGTAGAAGAACTGTGTGTTCAATTGAAATACCGTGAACTATGTTGACCCATATCTTAGTTAAATGAAATTAAACAAACATTTTACTTATCAGCAGATTTATTTTTTAATGTATCTCATCTCATATCCGGGAAAACGATATATCTTCCTCCTTTCACAGAGTTCTACGTTTTACAACCACAACACTAGTACATTTTGCAAAATGAGAACTTGCATGCCTTGCCACATATGATGCACTTCACTATCTTCCATTTGTTGTCCAAACAATGGTTAATACGCGCTTCCAGATGAATTTTCGATTAGCTACACACTGTTTCGTTTGTTTACTGCATAGTAAACTATCAATACTACAATTTAAATAACAACATTCGAAAAAAAATAAAAAAAATGTTCAGAAACGACTAGACGAAATTCCGAGGAGACGCCATTTTATTTTTATTTGTCACTTTATTTTGACGTTTGACGTAGGCAGTAGCCAATCAAAGCTCAGTATGTCGTCAAAATCTTTTGACACAATATGGACGCTATCATACACGTTTCGTTCTACGTAGATAAACAGCCGTGGGTGCAACCCAGCCTAAGTCTCGCGTTTTTACATAGGATTTTTAGGAAAAGTTATTTATTAATTTTACTGGTAGGGAATATCGATTTTGTCACAACACATAATATTGAATTGAATGTCAATGTCATGTCTTACTGGATGTGATGTGACGTGACCGGGACCATTCCTGATTTTGGATGGGGAATATTTCCTAGCGGGAATCACTTCAGAACTTTTATTGGATACTCTTAGAAAGCGAAAATAGGCAAAACTTGAAATTATATACGAGACAAAGACGTACAATTATATACGGGTGTGGCCTGTAAATAGGAACAAAAAATATACCTTCTATGTACTTTTTTACTCTACTAGAGCTATATTAATAACTATTTATTTAAAAAAAAAATACAATTATTTATTAAAAAAGTACATAGAAGCTATATTTGCAAAAAAAATCTCTTTTAAACCTAAAATGCAACAACGATTATGAGTCATTACTAGATGCTTCCTCAATATCAGCAGTGACTGTCGCGTTATAATCTCTGGGTGCCGAGATCCATTACTTGGAGGTCATAGCTTTAGATCAAAATTTCTCCCAAGTGAAAAAAGATATTTTTTTTTTGGACACAAGAGGTTACTGCAGATGCTCTAAGGAAGCAGCCTTTTTTTTGCTCCTATTACAGGCCACACCCTGTATAAGTATACACACATGAAAAACAAACTGTATTTCCTCCTGCGGTCAATGAACGTAATAAAAACAACTTACTTGCACATTAGCCATTACTTTTTTTTATGACAGATTTATAGAATCGGAGAAGCCATTTATGCAGATTATCAGTCCAACCAAATATTTGACTCTACCCCGTAGCTCTAGATATGAATGACTTGAACCAAAATCTTTATAGGCCTAACTGGGGGTCTTATACGAAATTCTAAATCCAAACGTATGGTGCCGTGCCTTTCACTCTCCTGTCATCCACTATATGAGTGAAAGGGGCGGCACCATACGAAGTTCGGATTTCGGAGTAGAGCCCCTGTATAGGCCGCAAATAACGTAGGATCGCCTCATTTACGGGTCAGGACCTATCATAATTTTAAGGGTACAGAAGTTTAATTTGAAATTATTAATATTACTTATTATAAAAGCCAACTCCGCATTGTAAGTTTTTCTAGACTCGGAATGACTGTGACACAGTCCGATATGCGGAAAACCTGCGCTTTACACACTTAGGAACTGTATTCAAGGCATTGAGACTTTTATAGTAATTCTCGGTATGTGGTGTTGTGTTCCTGGTGAGCAAGGTCGTCATTCCAGAGGATGCACTGCTGTTTCGACATAGGTAAATGGAATGGGGATGTTTGGCAGTGATAGCGTCCTGCACGGGTAATCTATCGCAAGAATAGGTAAAATAGGTTCGTCGGCCTGTTTAGCCTAATAGATGGTGGTGACACTGCCTACGAAACTGCAGGTCCGGGGTTCGAATCCCGGTAAGGGCATGCCACAGTCGTGATATGATAGTTCTCGAGGGATTACAGTATGGGGTTCTTCAAGAATGGAGTGTATAAATATTTAAAATGTCGGCAACGCACATGTGACACCCAAGGAGTTGCAGGCGTCTGTAGGCTGCGGTGACCAGTTACCATCAGGCGGGCCGTACGCATGTTTGCCATCGACGTGGTATAAAAAAATGTAAAATTATGCATTACCTATACCTAACCTAAGTCAGGCTAATCTGTCAGAATCAAGAAAAGGAGTGTAAACATTTAAAGGGCCGACAACGCGCGTGACATCCCTGGAGTTGCAGGCGTACATAGGCTGCGGTGACCGCTCACCATCTTACCTTACTCATGTTTGCCATCGACGTGTGAAAAAAAAATGCAGTACCTAATTCAGACTAACCTGTCAGAATCCACTGCATATGCTAATGTCTAGAAAACGGTTCTGATTTCCAAATCAAATATGATAACTCCGCGAACATAAACGTGGCGCATTGAATTTAAAATTGACGGTGAAACCTCTGCCGGCAATCTAGGCATAGCAAACAGACAACTAGGAAGTGTGCGATTAGCATTATCTAGCGAACTAGCAACAGGAGTAGTGACGATTTGAAACAATTGAAACATGAATAGTTTAAATAGAACTTTGGTGTTATAAATTTGAGATTAAGGCTGGGTTGCACCAAACCGCCTGTAATCGTAAGCTGTGTTCGTTAAAATTTCAATGTATGGGGAGTTTGACAAGTTTCTATGGGATGACAGCTGCCGGCGCCATATTTCAAGATTCAAGATTCAAATATTTATTCACAACAAGCACTGTAACAAAAGTAAAAAAACATACACAACAAAGGCTAAGTTGCGAAAAGGAACCCACTCAGCATATGCAGGCTTTATAGCCGGCGCTGGTCTTCCGTAGGTCCCTTAGGGGCCCGTTACACGTCGATCACCATCACTTGATACATGTTTATTTAACGTTGATCGGTCTGTGATCAGCCTTAGGCTGGGTTGCATCGAATTACGATCACAGACTGATCAACGTTGTGGCGCCGGCAGCTGTCATCCCATGGAAACTTGTCAAACTTTCCATACATTAAAATTTTAACGAACACAGCTTACGATTACAGACGGTTTGGTGCAACCCAGCCTTAAACTCAGATTGTCATTGCTAGAGATGCACCGAATATTAGGATATTAGGATACCGGATAGCTACGTATTATCCGGCTGGATACCGGATAGTATACTTGTTTGATTTTGGGGTAAAAATGGAATCTAAAAACAATCACGGTCATAATCGAACTAGTGTATTCTTTTGAAACTATTTAACCTTAATGTTTTTTATAAGAAAACAATTTTAAGTAAGTTTCAGTAAAGACCGAGTTATTTGTATTTAATATTGGAAATCCACCAAAGGCAAATTATGGTGTATAAAACGAACGTTCACTAACGAAACAGGACAAAAACTGCACGTAGTATAGTGCGTGTAGGTATAGTTCCGCTGGCCGAATATTCGGCGGCCGGATACCGAATATTCAGGCCGAATATCCGGCATCCGGCCAAACAACTATCCGTTGCATCTCTAGTCATTGCATTCGCTTTTTAGGAAATTGAAGTCCTTTTTATACGCAAAAAGAAGCTACGGTATGAAAGGCTTCGGAAGCAGGCTTTAATGTCTTATTTTTAACTGATAGAGATTAATAATATATAAACCTTATTATTTTATATAAGATCTACTTATGATCACCGCCGTGTTGCCTCTTGTACTTACGTCCACGCAAAATACAAATTCACACCTTGTACGTAGCATACAAATCGTGGATTTTACACATCGCATTAGACAATGTGTTGCACAATATACTCGAGTAATTATAGATGCACATAATAACCTTGTTATGCTATTGTCAAATATGTATATGGATGTTCAATATTGCCCGTGTATCTGGGGTGTAAAGGCTTGGTCAAACAGAGTGCGCGGCTTCCGCGCAGCGCGTCCGTTGCGCGCCGGAACGTACGGTATAGGATAGGTAAAAAACTTAAGGAGTTTACCTGTTGTATGTAGTTGTAGCGTGTTCGAATAGACATTACACATTTAAAATGTGCAACACAAACAAAACAAACGGCTATTCGAACACGTCACAACTACATTCAACAGGTCATCTTCTTAAGTTTTTCACCTAAAACAGGTTAGCGACGCCACAGAGCCCTCTTATTCACAAACCGACCCGTCTTCACCTGTCACCTCACCCATTTTAAATGGAAACTGTCAAATATCATGTGTGAAATTTTGACAGTTTCCATATAAAAGCGGGAGAGGTGAGGACAAGGCGGTTTGTGAATAACACCCTGGGGTTAGCGAGACGTTTTCAGTTTTTTTTATTCAACGGCGCTGGAAAACAATCTAACGGCCTGATGGTAAGCAGACACCGCAACCTATCGCGACTAAAATATCACATACTTACCACGTTTTGTATACCATGTTTAAAGCAAATAAATGATTTCATTTCATTCCAGAAGCATCACAATTGCGTTGCCAACCCTTTATTGTCTTTCGGGGTGCGCTGTGTTGAGAAAGAGGGAACCATGTCTTCAGCGTCAAGCTAGAGTTCGACAAGACAGTACGATTGCCAGGTTTGTTGCACATTTAGCATCACCCAGGGGCCGTGTGTAGGATAACGGTGGGTACTCCCTACGGACGTGGTGCAACTTCGACCCCCCTTGTCAAGTTTGTGGACAACTTAACTGTTAGAAGTTCTCAAGCCGCCCGAAGGCCTCTAGCTTAACGACTGCTGTCATAGACAACAGCCGGGATCAACGGCTTAACGTGCCTTCCAACGCTCAGTTAGTAGCCATTCAAAGCGGTCACCCATCCATGAACTGACCTGGGCCCACTGGCTGCTGGACCACGAGCGCACCTAGAGACATATGCAGATCCCCCACTCTAAACAGAGCGTTTCCTCGGGATCTTTCTTGTAAAAAATTACTGTGGACTTGATTTCTTGTAAAATGTTGTTCAAATACTTGTTGGTTTTTGGTTGTGACCAATCCATTGTCCTATTGTGCGGTTTTTCTGCCTCGTTGTAGTCCGTAATAACAGATGAGCATATTTCATAGATGAAGACTGCAGCATGCAATAACATTTTACCGGATTATAGGGCCTTTGTGGGAATTTTAAATTGCTTTCAAAATGCAACTATGCAATAATAACGCGAAAAGTTAGTTACCTGTGATGCTGATGGTACAGTCAACATCAAAAGTAGCTACGCGTGTGAAGGTGTCAAGAGTTCAAGACTTTTGAACTTTTCGAATGCGTATTGCGTAGCTACTTCTAATGCTGACTGTACTAGGTACTTTATTATCGTAGGAGTAATTAAGGGAAGTGATTGCAATATATTTGGCTGCTTTTACCGTTATTAAATCTATATACAATGCTGACTGTACAGTCGCGGATAGGAAAAGTCCGTCACTTCTTAACTCTATTTTAATGCCGTTAAAGTCGAAAAGTGACAAATCTTTTCCTTCCGTGACTATACGATAATAACGCTTTAATAACCGAAAAAATTGGATCCGGGTATGTCCTAAAACTACGACCAAGACCACCGGGGGATGGGCTGCAGCATCCCTGGAGTGGGGTGGAGATACTGCGGTCGCCAACCCGCATGCCAAGCGTGGCGATTATGACATTTATCCCCCATGAAATTGGGAGAGGCCTATGTCCAGCAGTAGACGTCCTTCGGCTGATATGGTGGTGGTGGTGGTGGACCGAGAAAGTGGCACATTTTGCTTGAATACAACACGGAAAAATAACCGTCTAACGTGCGACATCCGTGACGACAGCGCGACGAGCCCGCCACGATCACGCGTCACGACTGGATATGTCTTTACATGGCGACCGCAACATCATGCTCAACCGCAGCGTACGCCTGCTTACACGCACGATCAACTCTAAAAATATCTATACGATTTAGAACCTTACTCTCAAGGTATAAGTAACGAAATGTAATATTTACAGACACATTGGTTCAATAATAAGCATTGCTAACCAGACCGCGGAGTTGTGATATCTAGACTCATAGAACGGTTGTCCTTACCTAAACAAAAACCTAGCAGGAGGCAGTATAAAATAGTTTTACTAGCTTTCGCCCAAATCCACACGGGCGTACAGACAAGGAAATTGAAACACGTATATACCCTTCTCGCTCTTGTCACAATGACAATAAGGGTTCAGAGGTAGGTACGTGTTTACATTTCCTCTAGTGTACGGTCACTAACTTCAAAAACAACCCCATTAGAGGATGATTTTCGAGATAAAGAGATGTTTGAATAAAGGTTACAAGATAATATTGTTCCACATTTTATGCAAATTCAGTTTAGCCGTTTTTACGTGATTGAGTGACAACCCTCAAACTTTTACATTTATAGGTACAATGTTCAGGGTTAATGAAACTACCGGTGACGGTGACCGAAGGGCTGGCAGCTGCCTCGCACCACACAATGCCTCTTGGGCCATTTTTAGATTTAGTTTAGTTTTAATTTATTTTAAATTTATAGATTAAGTTATTGCATTTTTTCGCATTTTGTTTAAAAATAATCCCATAATTTAAAATAAAAACATATTTATAATTTTAAAATGACGTCAACAGAATCCTGCGCAGCATACTATCCCCGGCAAAGATTATACATGGTAAATATTTCACAATTGCGTACCATCGCAACCCGTAGGGTTTGGTTATTTTCCCTGTACTATACCTAATACGGAATTACGGATATACTTGGTAAAATAGATATTGCTCATTTACGAGGTACGGAAGCGTTTCATGTGACGTTATCAGGAAAAAGGCAGTTCTTATGCGTAAATTGTATGGTAGTGATAGAGATAATTATTTGTGCAGTAATTTATAAATATTTACCGTATTACGTATTATACAGGCTGCTTTATTGATTTCCGTTCCTTCAAGCGTATTAGTCGTGCATAGCCAAAAAAACTACGTAGCATATTTAGTTTTTCAAAATTCAAGAAAAAAAATATTTTTATAATTTTCATACAAAATAATTAATTATAACACCAACGGTGAATGCAAAACGGCCTTAAGACTTAACGTGGAGTTAAGCAAAAGTTAATGTCAAGTATGACAATATTCGGAATTCGAATGACACGCACGTGAGGCACGTCAACATGAAATGAAATGAAATGGTTTATTGGTTAATACAACGTTACACATTATAAAGGTTGGGACGTTTTATATTAATACTAGATGAAAGCCCGGCTTCGCTCGGGTGAAATAAATAAGTAAGAAATAAAGTAAACATTTATTCGTGACAGTTATGCAAACGAAGAAAGAAATAGTGTACAAAAATGTATAAAATAAAAACATTACAACAACGGATTATGATGAAATTTCGTATAGAAATATAGTCTGTAGTCTGGATTAACATATGGAATAGGGAGTAAAAGATTACGCTGACGACGTCACGGGCAAAGGCTAGTATCTTTGCAAGTTAATCCTAAGCATTTTTATAAGGGTAGTATTTAAAGGCACATAAAAAATTTGACACCGTAATCAGTACTGATTTGTATAGCTAAAATACTAATCGTTCATTAAAATTCAGTTCAGATGTGCAGTTGTTAAATATTGATGTGCCAGTCAGTATTTTTGGTGAGAAGTCAGAGCTGCTAACACGAACGAAAACAAATGAAGTTCGTGTATCTCCCTCTCTGTCGAACTTGCAAAATCGAGCGACACAGAGGGATACACGATGTTCGTTCGTTTTCGTTTCGCGGTAGCAGCTCTCTATTCTCCGCCAAATTCTATTAAGTAAGGTCCTTTACACTGAATATTATGTGTCAATATAATCGCGATTTTTAAAATTGTATGGGGTCTGTTAAACGCTTAATATTATCACAATACTGGTGTGTCAATATTATCGAGGTTTTCAAAATCGTATGGATTTTTCTTCAATATTCATTGCACGTGATACGGATCGTGATATGAGTATATCGCGTGATAATAATAACCATGTAACAGGCCCCTATGGATGTTGCTTCAATATTCAGTGTTTCGCATGATAATAATAACAGTTGGTAATATTTTCTCCAATTAATGGAAGCTATTTAACAACTTGTTCCGTTTTGCCAAAGGTATTTCACATTCCGATACGCGCACCATCCAGGAATAGGAGCCGTCAGACCAGAGGGCCTACCGCGATCTGAAAACGAAGTATTTCCTTCTCCGCGCTCGAATATGCAAGTGCGACAGAGAGGCATATATATTTAGTTTTCGGTTGGTAGCACTTTAGTCCGAGCGCGGCGGACGGTCGAAGAAAGTCCTGGGTGGTGCTAAAAGTGCAACAAAAACTGGCAACCGTACTTGTCTTCCCGAAGATCTCACGGTTCGTAAATAAATGCCATACGATTAAAAAAAAATTTTAAGTTTGATTTAAATGGAAAAAATATCGAAAACTCTATGTCGTTTTTAAAATCCAATCCATAGATACCCCACATGCCTATATAGTAACATTCAACTTTTTTTACAATCCCTGGCATGCATGGAGTGCCAAATTTTACCTCAGATTCGTATTAAGAGACCTCTCGGACGCTCAGATCTCGATTTTGAACGAAATCGGGACGAAAAAAAAACAATATGGCCACGACATATACAAATTTTACCTGGGATTCGTATTAAGAGACCTCTCGGACAATCAGATATCGATTTTTAACGAAATCAGGACGCAAATGAAGAAAATCAATATGGCCGCCATTTTTTCCAAATTTTACCTCAAATTCGTATTACGAGACCTGTCGGACGCCCAGATATCGATTTTGAACGAAATCGTTAAAGAAAAGAAGAAAATCGTTTTGGAAATGATGAAAATCAATATGGCTGCCACTTTTTCTAAATTTTACCTCGGATTTGTATTAGGGGACCTCTCGGACGCTCGGATATTGATTTTTAACGAAATCGGTTTGGAAATAAAGAAAATCAATATGGCTGCCACTTTTTCCAAATTTTACCTCGGAAACGTAATAAAAATTCTCGAGGACGCTCCGATATCGATTTTGAACAAAATCGTGACGGAAATGATAAAAATGAATATAGCTGCCACTTTTTCTAAATTTTACCTCGGATTCGTATTACGAGACCTCTCGGACGCTCAGATATCGATTATGAACGAAATTGGGAAGGAAATGAAGAAAATCAATATGGCTGCGACTTTTTCAAAATTTTACCTCGGAGTCGTATTAAGAAACCTCTCGGATGCTCAGATATCGATTTTTAACGAAATCGTTAAAGAAAAGAAGAAAATCAATATGGCTGCGACTTTTTCAAAATTTTACCTCGGAGTCGTATTAAGAAACCTCTCGGATGCTCAGATATCGATTTTTAACGAAATCGTTAAAGAAAAGAAGAAAATCAATATGGCCGCCACTTTCTCCAAATTTTACCTCGGAGTCGTATTAGGGGACCTCTCGGACGCTCAGATATCGATTTTGAACGAAATCGGGACGGGAATGAAGAAAAGCAATATGGCCGCCACTTTTTCCAAATTTTACCTCGGAGTCGTATTAGGGGACCTCTCGGACGCTCAGATATCGATTGTGAACGAAATCGGGACGGAAATAAAGAAAATCAATATGGTCGCCACTTTTTCCAAATTTCACCTCGGATTCGTATTACGAGGCCTCTCAGACGCTCAGAAATCGATTTTGAACGAAATCGGGACGGAAATGAAGAAAAGCAATATGGCCGCCACTTTTTCCAAATTTTACCTCGGAGTCGTATTAGGGGATCTCGCCGACGCTCAGATATCGATTGTGAACGAAATCGGGACGGAAATGAAGAAAATCAATATGGCCGCCACTTTTTCCAAATTTCACCTCGGATTCGTATTACGAGGCCTCTCAGACGCTCAGATATCGATTTTGAACGAAATCGGTTTGGAAATGAAGAAAATCAATATGGCTGCCACGTTTTCCAAATTTTACCTCGGATTCGTATTAAGAGACCTTGTGGACGCTAAGATATCGATTTTTAACGAAATCGGGACGGAAATGAAGAAAATGAATATGGCCGCCACTATTTCCAAATTTTACCTCGCATTCGTATTACGAGACCTGTCGGACGCTCAGATATCGATTTTGTACGAAATCGGGAAGAAAATGAAGAAAATCAATATGGCTGCGACTTTTTCCAAATTTTACCTTTGATTCGTATTAAGAGACATCTCGGACGCTCAGATATCTATTTTGAACGAAATTGGGACGGAAATTAAGAAAACCAATATGGCCGCCAATTATCCCAATTTTACCTCGGAGTCGTATTAGGGGACCTCTCGGTCGCTCAGATATCAATTTTGAACGAAATCGCAACGGAAATGAAGAAAATAAATATGGCCGTTACTTTATTCAAAGTTTACCTCGGATTCCTATTAAGAGTCCTCTCGGACACTCAAATATCGATTTTTATCGAAATCGTATCGGACGGCACTGATTAATAAAACCACTTACAATACATTGAATCAAAAAAGGTCGTTCTCTTCATAGGGAATTCACGGCATTTCATGCACCTTAAGATCTTATAAGGAACCTACATGCCAAATTTGGTATCTCTCGAACCAGTAGTGTGGGCTGTGCGTTGATATGTCAGTCACTCAGTTTCTTCTTGCACTTTGGCAAAAACTTTTAAGTTTTCATGTCCGCAATATAAAATTTTGAAATCAATGCGATTTTCAAAATTAACGACCCAAAAAACTATAAAAACGACACCCATATTAATATTTAGACATTCTAACCCCCTTGGAACCCAACAGAGGGAATGGTATTTCACGTCCTCCACGTGGGATTTTAAAATCATTGTTGTTTTCGTTATCAGCGACCCGATAAACCCAAAAAACAATACCCATGTCGATTTTCAGAATATTTCACCACATTTCCCCCTTTTAGGGGTTGATTTTTCAGAAAACCTGAACCACGTGTTTACTCATTTATCGTTAGAAATACTTCTGTGAAGTTTCGAATAAAATAGTCCAGCCAATCTTGTTTCCCCATACAAACTTCGGACCCCCATTTCACCCCCTTAGGGGTTGAATTTTGAAAAATCCTTTCTTAGTGCACCCCTAGACCTTGTAAGGAACCTACGTGCCAAATTTGGAATCTCTAGGACCAGCGGTTTGGGCTGTGCGTTGATATGTCAGTCAGTCAGTCAGTCAGTTTCTTCTTTTATATATTTAGATTATACACCCCTAGTATAATATAAAACGAACGAAAATGAATTTTTGAATATCCTTGAAATGCTACGAATTGGGATACTAGTGTCTCAGGGAAGATTACTTTATTTCATCTCAAGAATGTACCTACCCTCGCAATTAACGGAATTCAATAAAAACATCCTGTACATTACTAGCTGTCCTGGCGAACTTAGTTCCGCCCAGACCCGTCCCTTACAAAATGAATGAGAAACTGTTTTCTTTTTGTATAATTTACCGATATTTTAATATTTTTAATAGTTATTCTGCTATGTGGAGCGAAGATAATGCCAAAACATCAAAGATCACAAAAATGGGCCTTGCCGTTCTTGAGTTATAATTATAAATGGTTTTACTAACACGACTTTGTAAATATATCTATATATTTATAGATATATAACCTTCATTTAACCTATTGTAGCTAAAATGACGATAAAATTCGTTTTGTCTTTATCTTTTACTTTTTTATACCTAGTTTCTTCGACTTTCTGAGAAATAAATTTTAATTAACTAATGTTTGCTGAGTTTTATGGATAAGGGGGTTAGTTTGAGCCACTGACCAGTTAAGTGGTCTGTGGTTTGAGCAGTTTCGTGTATAAAAAAGCTGGCAATACGAAATGCATGTATGTCATAGGTACCTGACTGAGAATATTTGATAGGTAAATTAATTAGGTAATACTTAATAGGATACAGGCAGACTATTCGGTCATATTTCTGAGTACCCTTCATAGGGTTATCAATTACCATGTCATCATGTCGGTTAGCGACCTGCCCTCTTATTCACACACCGACTCGTCCTCACCTGTCACCCCACACCTCCCACCTTACCAGTTTTTACATGGAAACTGTCAAAATTTAACAAATGATATTT
Organism: Notocelia uddmanniana; assembly: GCA_905163555.1. Lineage (NCBI taxonomy): Eukaryota > Metazoa > Arthropoda > Insecta > Lepidoptera > Tortricidae > Notocelia > Notocelia uddmanniana. Next base: position 23,167,957 of record LR991066.1, read on the forward strand.
GACTATTTCCATATAAAAACGGGTGACGGGTGAGGTGAGAGGTGAGGACGAATAAGGATCGGTTTGTGAATAAAAGGGCAGCTAATTTAGTGAGCAGGTTTGCGACCTTGATGACTTGAACTGAAAAGATATTTCCCCGATTTTCGGCCTTTTTAGCCTAGTTGGTAGTGTCACTGCCTCCGAAGCTAGAGGTCCCGTGTTCGAATCCCGGTAAGGGCATTTGTTTTTGTGGTGAGTAGAGACATTCGGTCCTGAGACTTGGATGGTTTCTATCCCCCTTATTCATAAAACTTAACAAACCTCTGTTAACTAAAATTTGTTTTGTCCCTTTCTCACAAACATGAATGTCAAAGTGACAGATAAGGACAAACCAACTTTAGCGGCTTGTTAACTAATAGAGGCTTGATGGACGTTTAAGTACATATCTATTAAATATATCGTCGTCTAGTACCCATAACGCAAGCCTTATTGAGCTTACTATGGGACTAGTTCGATTTGTGTAAAAATTGTCCCCTAATATTTATTTATTTTAGGGTCCGTTAAAAAGTTAATGTGTAATTGAAATAAGCTTGTCCTTCAGGCGGTGGCGAAGTGACACTGGTCGCGTCATCATCATCATCTATTGATCACCGGTCGTCACCGGCGTATCGTCTGTATTGGCTATGTGCACGTCAGAAACGTCAAACGTCAAGCGTCCCGGGACAATGTCAAACTCAGAGGTGTCAAATAATGACACATGAAAATTTTATTTATTTTATTAAAGGAGAAAGACATCTTACTGGAGATTTTACTGAAATAAATAAGAAAATAAAGACAAACTAAACGAATCGTAGAAAACCGTTAAGAAACCAATAGGAAACGTGAAAGTAAATTTGACAGATGTCCCCGGTAAGTACACATTTCTGCCGTGGTGTGCGCTGCGATGCGGAACATTCCTTGAGTGCGGTGGAGATACTGCGATCGCCAACCCGCATGCCAAGCGTGGCGATTATGGCAATTACCCCCCATGAAATTGGAGGAGGCCTATGTCCAGCAGTGGACGTCCTAGGGCTGATATGGTGGTGCGCCGCGATCGCCTAGCTTATCCCCACCACCTACTTCGCACATAGCCAATATAGCACATGTGTACTTGCAACTGTCCTTAGTGGCTAGACTAATGAAAAATCCCCGTCCCGTACACAAAATCGATATACGCAAAACAGTGATAACAGGCGGGTCTCAGGAAACTTTTTACCGTTTATTTCCCGTCCCCCCTCTATCCCGTCCCTCCTTATCGCCTGCGATCTACAAATCCAATTTCCTATAAATTTTTAACAAAAAAACACCGGTTCCAAACTTTGCCAGACCCCATCCTCCTGCTATATAATTTGAGGAGTTCCTTCGATGTAGCCTTACTTACCCCATCCTCTTGGTATATAATTTGAGGAGTTCCCTCGATTTTTCCAAGATCCCCTCATCAGATCCAGACTTGGTGACAATGGAAACAACTAGAAAACACACCCTTTCAAACAAAAAAAAAAAACTTTTGAAATCGGTCCACTAGTATCAGAGTAATGGGTGACCATACAAAAAAAAATATAAAAAAAAACCGACGAATTGAGAACCTCCTCTTTTTTGAAGTCGGTTAATAAGACGTCAAATTAACATAATGGACGTTGTAATCGCGTAGCAACCGATCCTGTAGATGCCTGTTCACAATCGTACTAATTACAAAAAAATGGTAGCGAAATTAAGACTTTATGGTTAGTGCACCACAGTTCCAATTTCAGCAATTTTTTTCTCGTAATTAGAACTATTGTGAACTAAGGCATCGTTGTAGTCACCTTGTCTGTCCGAACCGATTCACAATTCAGAAACGCGTATTTGACACATCGCAATCATATTTGAAATTTGAATCGTCTTTCATCATGTTGTCCCTCTCGTGTATGTGCATTGCTGTGTACGTGTGAGCGGGACGCACTGATATGAATGATCGGTGTTATTGGAATGAGATTTTTAGTCGAAAAATGGCTTTGAAGACATTAATGGTAATTTATTTATACGTTGATTCATCGTTAGGAATTAACAATTGTTCATGAATTACGGAAACGTATTCCCAACGGTTCGACAAGTCATTGTGGGATATATAGGTTTTACTAGTTTTATACCGGCGGAGGTAAACAAGCGTACGGCCCTCCTGACCAAGGTCTACGGCAGGGGTCGGCAAACCGCGGCTCGCGAGCCGCATGCGGCTCTTTGAAGGGCCAGTTGCGGCTCTTCGAGGTCTCCTCAAAAATATAGTGAAAAACCGAAAACAGGTATTTTCGCCTCTCTGAGGTTTCCGAAAAATGACATTTTTATTGAATTTGGCTCTTTGGTCAAAAAAGTTTGCCGAACCCTGGTCTAGGGACTCTCGCTACTCTTTTAGAACAACTGAGCTTGTTTTACCCCCCTTGATATGGTGGTGATGGGTGATGGAGCTTGTTGGTTGCAGTGCAGTCCAGACACTTAAAAAGTATATGAGAATTCGCTATGCAGCTCATATGACGAAAGTGCAAGCTCTTTCCTGGTAAAACAGCATCCCGGAAAATACTTTAGCAAAGCCAATAGGTATATTCATGGTTTGACATTGTCACCCATGCCCTTAGTCTAATGTATCAAATAGGCTTGTAGGCATCATGATCATCATCATCATTCAGCCGAATGACGTCCACTGCTGGACATAGGCCTCCCCCAAAGACCTCCACAATGACCCGCATCCAGCGGACACCCGCGACCCTTTCCAGGTCATCAGTCCACCGTGTGGGGGGCCTGCCCACGCTACGCCTTCCGGTACGTGGTCGCCACTCGAGAACCTTTCCTTGTCGGCATACGAAGTGTTAAAGAAATAAATATTAGAGGTCATTTTTTTACACAAATCGAACTTGTCCCATAGTAAGCTCAATAAGGCTTGTGTTATGGGTACTAGACGACGATATATTTAATAGACATATACTTAAATACTTAGATAACATCCAATTCTCAGAAAAAAATACGTCTGCTCTCCACACAAACAAATGCCCTTACACCAGGATTCGAACCCGGGACCTCTAGCTTCGGCTAGACAGGCCGAGAAATCCCCTTAAATTCTTGCACCTAAATCCAAAGTCAAACACTGACAAAAAAGGTCCTCTCTGCAGTTTGTCCGAACATCAAACAATTAGCTGGGGGCAATTATTGAAAGAGTCATCTCATCAGAGGCCATTTCCAGTAGGTATCGTTGTCATTGCGGATATTTATATCCGACTTAAAAAAACCTTTTTGCTCACTCATGTACCTGGTATAGATCATGTAATAAAAATTCCCCTTCGTTAAATAATGATGGATAACTGACAAACTTAGAACAATTGCAATACCCACTTTTTCATTTCAAAGTTCGATCTCTGAAAAACGACCAAACTGATTTTGAAAAACACAACTAAGTAAGAAACCGCATTCAAGTTGGTTCAATAACTAATAGTTTAAGAGCTACGATGCAATATACAGACATACACAAATCTGTACAATTTCGGCTATTTCCATTGATTACTTAGACAATGTTGATATTGAAGCTAGAGGTCCCGTGTTCGAATCCCGGCCAGGGCATTATTTGTGCAATTAGCACGGATATTTGCTGGGTCTTGGATGTTTTCTATGTATTTAAGTATGTATTTATCTATATAAGTATGTATATCGTCTTCTAGTACCCATAGTACAAGCTTTGCTTTGTTTGGGACTAGGTCGATTTGTGTAAAATTGTCCCCCAATATTGATTTATTTAATATTGTTAATTGTATCTAATACATAGTTAATTAAGTTTGTGAACTTTTAGTCCGGAGTGTGACGGGTGGATAATCACGGAACTGGGAACCCTACATAGCGCTTAGACCGGCATACACTTGGCCGGTTGTTTAATTTCAATTCATTCGAATGTCCAAGTGCTATTACCAACTTTCTAAACCACGCACAGAAATCTCAGGTTACTGACGTCATACCTCATTATAGGAATCGAGATTTAGAATGTGCACCGCTGAATCAGGAAGACATACATTGTTGATTGCAATATGCATGTTATAGAATTTAGGGCGTACGGAATCCGTGCGGCGAGTCGAAATCGTCTCATTAGTTATGTTGAAACACGTCTGAAACTATTCATGTAGGTGTTCAGAAATGGTAGGATTCTCACACGGTTTTTAACTGACTTCTATAAAAGTAACCTGTTACGTTGGTGTCTCTAACAATTTAATTGGTTGAAATTTTTAGAAAAATAAATACTTTGTTAAAAAAAGTTAAATGGACTGATTTGTATTTTAAATTATTACGGACCCGAGTATGTCCTAATACTACGACCAAGACCACCGGGGGATGGGCAGCAGCATCCCTGGAGTGCGGTCAAGCGTGGCGATTATGGCATTTACCTGCCATGAAATTGAGGGAGGCCTTTGTCCAGCAGTAGACGTCCTTCGGCTGATATAGTGGTGGTATTTTAAATTTGTTCATCATCAGCATATTGAGCTAACATTGACGATTAACGAAAGAGCTAGATTTCTTTCCGCCACACGCGCCAGGCATTCACCCTCTGTATAAGTGGTAGACTTATAATTTATAATCAATCTAGGTGGTCTTAAACCAGCCTTAAAAACAAAACATTTTTATTCATATAATAAACTAACAGAAGTTTCAAAGAAAATTCACAATAGGTCGCGTGCGAAGTAATCCGCTTATGAAAAGAAAGGGTTCCGACTGAAGACTGCAATTGTATGAATATCTAGGTCACATAGGTGAGCTGATTCACTTCAATTGCTAATGTTGCACCTGGGACAATAAAGTAAAAAGATCTTAGCTGTTATAAATGTTATAATAAATAAGAATAATAAGTAAGTACGAGGGAAATTATATAATGGAGAGGAAATAATGACTTAGATTTAGAGCCGGGCGGCAGCGGCAGCGGTTTTCGTAATACATTGCGTGTGATCCCACCAAACCGCACTGCGTTGCGCGTCTCAACCGTGCAATGAACAGGTAAAACGTTTGCCGCGCCGCAATGCGTGTAGGGTAGCCAGGTGTCCGGCCTCAGCATGACATGTCCGGCTTTTTATACGGTCCTGTCCGGTAATTTTTTTACCTGTCTGGCTTTTGCAAAATAACCGTCGACTATAAATAGCAACAATACGAAAAACGAAAGAATAACAAATATAGCGTCTAGTTCCGCTTTTTAAATTGAAGGCTTGGTGAAAATGATATGGCCGGCTTTTGAAGTTAAGGGCCTGGAAAGTGACAACCCTAAAATGAGTGCAAAGTCCTGGCCGGGCCCTTTGACTGGAACACAAAACGCAAATATGGTACACCATATTACTACTTATTGTTTAAATTCGTACGCGTATATTTTTGATAGACATCCGAAACAAGACCAAAGTTATAGACATCCGAAACAAGTCGCAGTATTGTTATGTTAGTGCAATAAATTACGAAAATTATCATCTACTTTTGCTGTTGACTGTACAACATCAGCTTGTTTAATAGTACATTACTACAGAGGCCGGGATGAAAGGGGTTGCCGGCCGAAGACATATATACGGCCGAGCGAAGCGAGGCCGGATAGGTCTAAGGCTGGCAACCCCATATTTCCCGCCGAGGTATGTATAGTGCTTTTCTCAAACATGCAATGAAATAAACAACAAAAAAATCAATGTTTTATTTTTAGTGGCAGAATGTCATGGTGCCTGTGCCACAATTCATGTGGAATGGAAATTAAAAAAGAGGACTTTGCCGGCCTAGGCCTGCAAGATTTGTATGAAATTCCATTAACTACCTCTTGTCCTAGCCGCACCTGAAACGTCATACTTCGCAGCCTATTATAAGGAACATAACATCAATATTTCATTGCATGTTTGAGAAAAGACCTTTTTCTTCTGAACGACATGCAGACGATTATCCCCCGTGCATGCGATGTGTCAGCTATTCTTTATTTAATTGGATTCGATAGGTTCTTGCTCTTACTTAGGCATGTGAAACAGCAGTGAAGCGAAGCTATAAGTTACTACTGGCTCTATTACAGGGCATATTAATAGTAAACTGCTTGATCGGTATATTTGCAATTTAATTAAATGAAGAGCGTAAAGAAGCATCGATACTAATAGCCACAGCATATACAATTAGTGGCCAGCGACTGAATGACACTTCTTTAAATGCCCGACAATACTCGGAAAATATCAAACTTTTTATGCTACTTTATAGTATTTTATTTTAAGCAACAGTTACATGATGAGGGTTCCTAAAGATCGAGAGTATCTGTAACAAAACGAGCGTAGCGACTTTTGTTATTAAAGACTCGAGAATTTCAAGACCTAATTATGTAACGTTGCATACAATATTTTTTCGAAGACACCAAAATAATTAGATTTAAATTAATAATCGATATGGCTGCAGAACACGGACAACGTGTGCTTCTTTAAAAAAAAAAAAAAACTTTTATATAATAACTAGCATTTGCCCGCGGCTTCGCCCGCGTACTAAGCGAAATTTTTAACTGTCTACAAAAACAGGTTCGTATGTTTGGCGACGATTATCTCGCGTTTGGCTGAACCGATTTAGATGCGGTCTCCAGAAAAGTAGTTGTTACATTCCGGGGTTTCGCTATACGAAGTTTGGTGATTGTGATTCATTAACAGATGAACAGATAAAAAGTCAGTATACATTCTGAGAACCGGCAAACTGTTGAATTTCATTTGATTTTGGCAAAAATAAGGATCGAAAACTATTATCATACATTTCCGAGAGGCCGAAGGGGAAAGGGCCGATGAAATAAAAGCATGTCTTAAATGGCCCTTAGTAAAAGTATCTGTGTACTACAGTAACACCAATAGGTCTGTAAACGACCTAACAGCGCGCAGTGGCCATAAACTCTGGTCCTTTGAAGTACAGAAATACAGCTAATTCAATATCATGTGTAACATTTATTTTTCCTACAATTAAATTTATTAGGTAGGTTTTGCCAGTTACCATTGGAGCATCCAAAAAGAAAATTTGGCCTCACTTCCATTCGCACTCCTTACTGTCAGTCCGTCTGTTACAACCAAGTTGCTTTTACTGGACCTATTGAATTGCAATTTGGCACAAACTATCAAGAATTTAGAGTGCTCGTGGCCCAACGGCACCCGCCTACCGCGTGCGGTGTGCGAGGTTAAGCAATGTGGGCGCAGGTCAGTTCTTGGATGGGTGACCGCTTTGAGTGGTTACTTAACTGACTCTCGTGCTTTGAAAGGCACGCTAAGCCGTTGATCCCGGCTGCAATCGTTAAGCCAAGTTAGAGGCCTTCGAGCGGCTTGCGAACTTCTAACAGTCAAGTTGCCCACTCACTTGACAAAGGGGGGTCGAAGTTGCACCGCGTCCGTAGGGAGTACCCACCGTTACCATACACAGAACCCCTGGGTGGTGCTAAAAGTGCAACAAAAACTGGCAACCGTACTAGTCTTCTCGAAAATCTCACGGTTCGTAAATAAATGCCATACGATTAAAAAAAAATTGAAGGTTGATTTAAATGGAAAAAAATATCGAAACATCTATGTCGTTTTTAAAAGCAAATCCATAGATACCCCACACGCCTATATAGTAACATTAAACTTTTTTGCATACAGGTAGGAATGGAGTGCCAAATTTTACCTCAGATTCGTATTAAGAGACCTCTCGGATGCTCAGATATCGATTTTGAACGAAATCGGGACGAAAAAAAAAAGGAAATCAATATGGCCGCCACTTTCACAAATTTTACCTCGGATTCGTATTAAGAGACCTCTCGGACACTCAGATATCGATTATGAACGAAATCGGGACGAAAATGAAGAAAATCAATAAGGCTGCCACTTTTTTCAAATTTTACCTCAAATTCGTATTAGGGGACCTCTCGGACGCTCAGATATCGATTTTGAACGAAATCGGGACAAAAAAAAAAACAATATGGCCGCCACTTTCACAAATTTTACCTCGGATTCGTATTAAGAGACCTCTCGGACACTCAGATATCGATTTTGAACGAAATCGGGACCAAAATGAAGAAAATCAATAAGGCCGCCACTTTTTCCAAATTTTACCTCGGATTCATATTAAGAGACCTCTCGAACGCTCAGATATCAATTTTGAACGAAATTGGGACGGAAATGAAAAAATCAATATGCCGCCACTTTTTCCAAATTTTACCTCGGATTCGTATTAAGAATTCTCTCGAACGCTCAGATATCAATTTTGAACGAAATTGGGACGGAAATGAAAAAATCAATATGCCGCCACTTTTTCCAAATTTTACCTCGGATTCGTATTAAGAATTCTCTCGGACGCTCAGATATCGATTTTGAACGAAATCTGGACGGAAATGATAAAAATGAATATGGCCGCCACTTTTTCTAAATTATACCTCGGATTCGTATTACGAGACCTCTCGGACGCTCAGATATCGATTTTGAACGAAATCGGGACGAAAAAAAAGAAAATCAATATGGCCGCCACTTTCACAAATTTTACCTCGGATTCGTATTAAGAAACCTCTCGGACACTCAGATATCGATTTTGAAAGAAATCGGTACGAAAATGAAGAAAATCAATATAGCCGTTACTTTATTCAAAGTTTAGGTACCTCGGATTCCTCTTAAGAGTCCTCTCGGATGCTCAAATATCGATTTATGTCGAAATCGTATCGGACGGCACTGATTAATAAAACCATCTACAATACATTGAATCAAAAAAGGACGTATCTTCATAGGGAACTCACGGCACTTCATGCACCTTTAGACCTTATAAGGAACTTACATGCCAAATTTGGTATCTCTCGAACCACCAGTTTGCGCTGTGCGGTGATATGTCAGTCTCTCAGTCAGTCAGTTATTTCTTGATATTTGGCACAATTTTTCAAAAGTTTTCATGACCACAATATTAAATTTCAAAACCGATGCCATTTTCGTAATTAACGTCCCAAAAAACCATAAAAACGACACCCATATTAATATTTAGACATTTCATCCCCCGCGGACCCCAACAGAGGGGATGGTATTTCACTTCCTCCACGTGGGATTTTAAAATCATTGTTGTTTTCGTAATCAGCGACCCAATAAACCATGGAAACAACACCCATATCGATTTTCAGAATTTGTCACCAGATTTCCCCCTTTTAGGGGTTGATTTCTCAAAAAACCTGAAACACATGTTTACTCATTTATCTTTAGAAATACTCCTGTGAAGTTTCGAATAAAATAATCCAGCTAATCTTGAGTCCCCATACAATCTTCGGACCCCCATTTCACCCCCTTAGGCGTTGAATTTTGAAAAATCCTTTCTTAATGCACCTCAAGACCTTATATGGAACCTACATACTAAATTTGGAATCTCTAGAACCACCAGTTTGCGCTGTGCGGTGATATTACAGTCTCTCAGTCAGTCAGTTATTTCTTGAAATTTGGCACAATTTTTCAAAATTTTTCATGTCAACAATATTAAATTACAAAACCGATGCCATTTTTGTAATTAACGTCCCAAAAAACCATAAAAACGACACCCATATTAATATTTAGACATTTCATCCCCCTCGCACCCCAACAGGGGGGATGGTATTTCACGTCCTCCACGTGAGATTTTAAAATCATTGTTGTTTTCGTTATCAGCGACCCGGTATATCATAAAAACAATACCCATGTCGATTTTTAGAATTTGTCACCACCTTTTCCCCTTTTAGGGGTTGATTTCTCAAAAAACCTGAAACACGTATTTACTCATTTATCGTTAGAAATACTCCTGTGAAGTTTCGAATAAAATAGTCCAACTAATCTTGTTTCCCCATACAAACTTCGGACCCCCATTTCACCCCCTTAGGGGTTGAATTTTGAAAAATCCTCTCTTAGTGCACCCCTACACCTTATAAGGAACCTACGTGCCAAATTTGAAATCTCTAGGACCAGCGGTTTGGGCTGTGCGTTGATATGTCAGTCAGTCAGTCAGTCAGTCAGTCAGTCAGTCAGTCAGTCAGTCAGTCAGTCAGTTTCTTCTTTTATATATTTAGATGTATGGAAATCCATTTTGATTCTCCCAACAGTCAAAATGACTCGTCTATGGTATAGGCTTGCATTTGTGCAAAATGTTTATTTGTTTTAATACTGCTGTCAGTCATGTTACTGACAGATAATAATGCTGGAGTAAAAAAAGATTTTCAAATACATAAAGATGAAAAAGGAGTCTGTTTGACTCGAAATTTAAAAAATAGTGACGTACAAAAACATGCTGCTGATTTGACCATCAGTAAAATACCGTAATTAAATAATAATAATAAAGTCGATATGGACTATTTCCAACTACATTCAGCCTTATTAGCACCGCTAGAGAGATACTTTTAGCTTGAAAGTGACAATTACTAATGACGAATGATACAACTATGGAATACATTAGTGACTTGTTGTCAATTATACCATAGCCACGTGTATTCATTTATAAGTACCAAAGACTAGTCAATTGTATAGAGTGCGAACTGCTAATGTCTACAGTCACCTACAGTGTACAGTCAACAGCAAAAGTAGATGATAATTTTAGTACCTTGTCAAGTTGTCACTTTCACTACTTTGACGAGTTTGACGCATCCCAACTGTCGCAGTATTGTTACGTTAGTGCGACAGTGTACTAAAATGATCATGTACATTTGCTGTCGACTGTACTTTACTTTAACCTTTCGTTTGTGATGACCTGACGACTCATGATGATGACCACTGTCAAGGCTGAAGGTATTTTAATTATTCGTTTCTGTCAGTGTATATTTTTGATGGCACTGATACTGATGATGATCCCTTGTTTAAACACCGACGAAAGTTTAAAATAAGTTTCTATCAAAAAAAAATTTTGGTTTACGCTTTTATTGCCGACTGTACTTTTCTGCATTGCCTTTAACTACTCGTTAAAAATTCAGTATATTTTTCGCTTTTTTTGGGTAGGAGGTTTTGTTCGATATTTGTTTTTTTAAAATGGATTATTTTTTGAAGTTTGTTCTTGTTTCATAAGTTGGCGACTGAAGTGAGCATTTGCTCGCGAACTTTCAAAGGAACCGCCCTCGGTGTTCGCATCGAGCCAATATTCACACTATTCACAGTTGGCTAGGCTGGGTCGCTTATGGGCATCGTTATTAAAATACACCTAATTATAATACAAAATAGAGATTTCTAATAATTTTGCTATCGGAGTTTATGTTCTACCTCCGGATTCATCTTGAAGTTACTATGGAAGTAAGTACTGGACACTGGTACAATTTGTGTGAAGTCCAGTTTCTTGTTTTTTTAATTAGGGCTAAAATTTTAATCCATTTTGCATCTCCGAGTAGTATGTTAGGCCTTACAAGGTTAGCTTTGTGAAAAAACGATAAAAAAAGATCAATTATTTTGTACGTTCCATTACAGTAATTTCAATCACGATCCGAAGTCAACTAAAGTTAAATATCAAACAAAATAAAAATATTCCCTAAAAGCCGAGACACACCGAATGTGTGTGCGTGGCGTGCGCATTGTATCGTATGAAATGTCATAGTAGATGACAAACAAATTGCGTGCGCAGCACGCGTGCATGAAATGTCATAGATGACAAACCGCTTGCGTGCGCAGCACGCGTGCACGCCACGCCAGCGGTGTGTCATCTACTATGACATTACATACGATACAACGCGCACGCCACGCACACGTGCTGCGCACGCATTCGGTGTGGCTCGGCCTTTAAATCGAATATCAAACAGCACTTTTGTGACTGCCTATAAAAAAAAATGACAACCTAATTCACAGCCAGCCGCCGGCTTGAGATAATTCACAATATATAGACAATTGGCAGTCTATATAACTTACTAGTCTGTGTAACTACTTAATCGCAAGGGCATGAAATTGTGTATCCATATTTATGAAACTATCGGGGCCACGTTTTCCTTATAAAGGCGACGTCAAAAATATGTATACATTTTTGCGCTGTATTCAATTGTAATACGGAGAAGAATGTATACATATATTTGACGGGGCGTATTTGAATCATGCCAATAGGTACGAGATCTGTATCTAAAAATACAAGAGCAACAATTGTTACACGCTTAAACAATTTGCATAAACTTTGTAAGGCTTCATTTATTCATACGCGTGGCGTTTGCACTAGTAAAAACATAATGTTAAGGCTCTTAAAAATTATAAAAAAAATACAGTTGTATAATTAATATAATAATGTATTGAAATCCATTGTAATTCACTCAAAAGTCATATAATGACTTGTCTATGGTATAGACTTGCGTTTGTATATAAAGTTTATTGTTTTAATACTGCTGACAGTCATTTATATTAGAACGAACTCTATTTTTATTTTATCTAGATCCAACCATTTTTGAAACTTTAGTCAATTGTTTGCATGTTGCTAGGTTTTCATATTCCAATACCAAGTATTCTCACGTCCATGATGCCTCCCCCAATTTCAAGGGGGGTAAATGCCATAATCGCCACGCTTGGCGTGCGGGTTGGCGATCGCAGTATCTCCACCGCACTCCAGGAATGCTGCCGCCCATCCCACGGTGGTCTTGGTCATAGTTTTAGGCCATAACCGGGTCCATCTCATCCCATTAACAAAACAATACCTATCATTAATTTTTTTGGGGCAAGATTTTACTAGGTACGTCAAAATAAATCATCTATTGACAACAATAACTCGCTAATTTTCAACCGGAGTCAAAAACTGATCACCTTGGGTGCGTTTGAATCCACGACCTCTTGAATCCGTCTATCGCTCTTAACCAACTGAGCTACCGTGGGTTCAATCACTTCACTCTTCTCTTGAAGCCTAGGCTTGTAGCTACGACTTCTGAAACGGCACCAACGTCTCAAAGTACACTGAGCATCGTTAGTAACAATGTGCAACTGCATACTAACTGTAAATATACAACACACAACAAGCACAAACAACACACAACACAAGCTACAAGCTGAAAGGTCCGCTTAGCGAAATTATATTTCCAAACGGAGTGATTCATTGTTTTTTTTTCGATTAGAAATTATAATTTCGCTACCCAGACGATTCCGCTTATAACTTTATTTACAGTTAAAACTCCCTAAGTAACAAATAACTACATAAAGGAAAGCTCATAGTGGAGTCGGCTTGGAAGGTGTACGCAAAAAAAACCGCAAATCGATCTACAGTTTAGCCACTTGTCACTTTGTAATAACGAAAAAAATAAAAAAATAGTACTAAATGATATTTATTAAATACTAAATTTAATATCAAAATTGCTTTTTTGGGGTTAGATTAGGATATCACGTTACATTAATATTTTACAAAAAAATCAGCCATATCATTACAGTCTTTTTTATAAAAACAAAAATGACTGTAATGTAATAGTGTGGTATATCTTTAGAATCGCCTCAAAAAGCCCTTTCGTTTAATACCACACACGATAAATTCCAGAAAAATTTTTTTTTCTCATACAAAAAAATTATGACCCAGCGCTCCCCTCCTAAGGGAATTTTTTTTTAAGTACTGCGGCCACTGCGGGTCAAAAATTTTGTTTTGACCTCTAGCATGCGTGTGCCAAATGGCAAAACTGTACATCGATTTGCGGTTTTTCTTCGGAATTGGGCTCGTACGCCGTCCACTATCATATTTTAGCACCGTTTTAGTAGTCAGATCAGATTCGAACCAAGCGCTTTGCATCTTCTTTTATAATGCGCACTTCTAAGGTTTGGAATTCTCTGCCGGCGTCTGTATTTCCGAGTTCATATAACCCAGACCTTTTTAAGGCACGAGTGAATAGGCATCTTCTGGGTGAGCTCGCTTAATCGTCGGCCTCATCTTTGCCCCCCGGCCAGATGCTGGCCAAGAGCAATCCCATTTTTAATAAAATAAAAAAGATACAAGGTTTCTAAGAGTAATGACAGATTTTATAGTGACCTTTGGTTGTCAACCGGCGAAATATACAAATGAGGTTGTTTTCTGCTTGAAATTCGTTACTGCTTTAAGCTATAAGATGACTGTAAGTGATATTTTAACCGCTTTTTTGGGAAAGGAATCAACATACATAGATATGTCATATGTTTTTTAACTTTTTTATGGTGCTGAATGTTAGTTTGTCAATAAATGTTTTTATATCTTCTATCCTATCTATCTTCTATCATCATCATCATGTCAGCCGAAAGACGTCCACTGCTGGACATAGGCCTCCCCTAAAGACTTCCACAATGACCGGTCCTGCGCCACCCGCATCCAGCGGACACCCGCGACCCTTACCAGGTCATCAGTCCACCGTGTACGTGGTCGCCACTCGAGAACCTTGCCGCCCCAACGGCCATCGGTTCTACGTGCTATGTGTCCCGCCCACTGCCACTTAAGTTTAGCAATTCTATCTTCTATATAAAACAGAATTTGCTTTTTTTTAAATAATGATCCGTTTAGAAAAATAACGCATTTTAATGCCGATTTTCGCATGTTTCCGCGGAAATTTTCTATAAGTAAGATGTTTCTTTGGATGAAATGATCAGAACTTAATTATGTAAGTTCAGCCGAGGGTTCGATTCCCGTTAAGGCCGACCGTAAAGCTGATAGCATATTGATGATGTTATCAAAGATTTTAAGCTCTTAAAGGCTCGGTCACACAGCGCGTGCGACCTCTGCTGTCCGGAATCTTAGACATCGCGCTCATAAACACCGATAAGAGGGCTATTTTACTTGAAAATGACACATTTTACAATGTTACTCTGTACTTTAACCTCGACAACACCTTTATACCTAGACTAATAATAATAATCACGATCATGTCATGTCTAAGCTCTACATTGCAAGTGACAGCGTCTAAATCACTTCCCGCACATTGCGGCACTAGGAAACAAAATAAAGGCCAGTAACAAAGCAATCAATCAAAAGTGTAAACCCGGCTTCAGAATACGTTAAAACCAAGGAACCAATTTGTCTGCACTGACAAGCAAATCAGTCTAGTAGAATCAAAGGAACTCTAAATTCATTTTGCACTTTATTATACAAATAGGTAGGTCATATTTTACAAGTCTACTAGTGTTTTGGAAAATAGGGAAAACTTAAACTGGATTCGACTAAACAGGAATAACTTTTATCTTAGGAAGGGTACGAAAGGATAATTATCAATTATAGTTATCTTGACAATTATCGTGATGTTTATAGTCTGATGATTATCGATTTGTTATTTTATTAACCTAGAATTTGATGTGTTTCCGAACGCGCTCGCTCAACGTCAATGTCATTTTCTGGAGGGAATTCCAGGAATAGTTATCAGATAATTATCCAAGACCTTCTTGATAATTTCGAACCCTGAGGGCCGCAGGCATGAGTTAATATTTTCTATAAAGAAACATCTATAGAGGAAGTTACACCGAGAGCACAAAATTGAGCTTTAACGTCACACAAACCAGCTACTTGTACCTTAGCAACCGACAGTTAAACAGTAGGTATCTAATCAACATGTCAACGCATTAGGTACCTCCCCAATTAGATCTGGAAAATAAAACTTAAATTGGCCCAACGCAATCAGCGAGTCAAATAATCAAACGCGGCTGCGTGGCAACAGGGCAAAAAGCTGTTGGCATAGCAACATCTTGCTAACAAGAAAAAAGATTCATGCCAGCGGCGTAAAGTCGGATCACGCCGTCGGGGCATATTAGCGGTCCGCTGACGCTTCGCTTTAGGCCCACAGGGGTGTTATTCACAAACCGTCGTCCTCACCTTACCCATTTACATATGGAAACTGTCAAAATTTTACAAATGACATTTGAGTTTCCATCAAAGACAGGTGAGGTGTGAGGTGACAGGTGAGGAAGAGTACATATTTACTGATATGTAGAATTTGTTGAAGTTAGGGTCGGTAGAGTTAGGCCGCGTAGATTCAGTAGCTTGGCTCTACATGAGATCTGCCCGGCTAGTATGATAGCTTATACCGTCACGTTTTATGTGACATTTCAGTACATTTTGGCGATATAATGTGACGGTATAAGCTATCATACTAGCCGGGCTGATATCATTTTCACAGGGCAAACCTTATGTGGTCGTTGGCAACATTTTACATGAAATGTTTTTGGTGGGATTTTAATTTTATTACACGAGTTTTAAGTTAGCTGCACTTTTGCAAATTCTGTAAAAATACGGGTTCATATTCGTAACTTCCAATGGTCTCTGGGTTTATTATAAAAAAATACTGACCAAGTGCAAGTCGGACTCGCGCACCGGGGGGGCGGGTTCCGTAAAAAATGTTTTTATTATATGATATAACTAAAAATTTACGGTTTTTGCAATTTTTCCTTTATCTGTGCTATAAGACGTTGCTTTACCAAATTCCAAGATTCTGAGTTCACGGGGAGTATACCCGGTAGGTTGTGATTCCCTTGCGAATGTCTAAAATTAACTGTGTTTAAATATCAAAGACGGTATATTTTACGTACAATGAAAATATTATACAAGAATACTGAACCAAAATAATATCAAAGTATATTTATACACACTGTATATGTGTTTTATTTTTTAAATCATGTAAACATAATACTAGTGGCTCTGTAAGCTGTAGAAGAAAAGAAAATTATATTTTGCTTCAACATTCAAAATTTCCAGACTGACTCGCCAAAAAAAATCTATAGGTAAAATTATCGAACCCGCTTACAAAATTTCATGAGAATCGTTTAAGAAATGCGACCTTTAGAGAACAACCGGAAATCCGGACATCAGGACATCCAGGCATAAGTAATTGTTTGACGGCCTGTTTAGCCTAGTTGGTAGTGACACTGCCTCTGAAGCTAGAGATCCCGGGTTCGAATCCCGGCCAGGGCATTATTTGTGCATTTAACACGGATATTTGTTCTTGGGTCTTGGATGTTTCTATGTATTTAAGTATGTATTTATCTATAAGTAGTAATATAAGTATGTAAATTAATTTTGTACTAAAGCAGTGACGCTGCTAACGAAAATTTCAAATTAAAGGGTAAAATTGAAAAATTTAATGCTCCGAGCAGGATATAAGTATCTATGTATATCGTCGTCTAGTACCTATGGGTTTGCTTAGTTTGGTCTAGGTCTATTTGTGTAGGATTGTCTCCCAATATTTATTTATTTTTGTCGAAGTTGAAACGGATACCTTCGTTTCACTCGATCGAAAATTAACAAAACAACCAAAAATCCTTAACTTATTCTCATATTTATGAACGGTATGTATGTCAGTGTAGATATTATTAATCTTGACAACAGTCGCTCTTGGTCCGAAACAATATTTTTATTTCTGAAGGGCACGAGAAACTTAAAGAAAGCGCGTTCCCAAAATAAAACGTGTTTTACTTTTAACAATTGCATTATGAGGCAATGACCTGAAGCGAGGATATTATTTTAGAAAAGAAAGAAAAACATTTATTCGTGACACAAAACAAACATAAAAGAAAAATAAAACAACAGCAAAAATATGTCACGAAATGAGTTTATGGGTTATGAGTTTTAAGTTTTCATACGATGCAGTGATAGATCGTTTTAATCTGCGTAGACGCACCCCTATTCACTCCTTTTGTATTTTGATACCTCACCATCATCAATATCATTAGCCTTAAAGACTACACGATAAAATCTAGCCATGCATGATCTGATACGTTTTCCTATTACCAACCAATTCTGAACCAGCACTTTTTTTAAATAATCTATAGACACAACACTATAAAATAAAAATACCATTTCATCACAATCCGTTCAGCCGTTTGTATGTGATTGAGTAACAGACATCTAAACTTTCACATTTATAATATTAGTAGGATAAATTTGTGAGCTTTTAAGTCCTCATTTTTTTTATACCACGTCGGTGGCAAACAAGCGTACGGCCCGCCTGATGGTAAGCGGTCACCGTAGCCTATGGACGCCTGCAACTCCAGGGGTGTCACATGCGCGTTGCCGACCCTTTATAAGTTTATACACTCTTTCCTTGAAGAATCCCATACTGTAGTTCCTCGGGAAAACCTGTGCAACTACGGAACCTATCGTTTTGTTTTGGGAAAATCGATATAATCGGAAATACATAGTACATTTCGATACAAGTACGAAAATATTGTCATTTTGTACGAGTCCCGAGTGTTGTCAAGACACGGGACGAGTGAAAATGACACTTCCGCACGTATATCGAACGACGTTTTTTAATACTTTTGTGAAAAAATTACAATGTAACAAAAAATAATATCGTATATTCGATCAGATTCGGTGGCTTAGGCATTCGCAAAGTATCTAGCGTGTCACTCTCTGCGTTTTTTGTCCTCGGTGCATAGCGTTCAGGGTATCGGGGCATTTCTAGCCCCCTCTCTCGGAAACCCAGAGGCTTCGCATTGCTCCGAGGCCGAAAACGTATGGGGCCTTAACCTGTCCTAACACAGACCTGCCCCACAATCTACGTTCGCAGAGGCAATGAGACGAGCCGCTTTGCAGACTAGTAAATGAAAATGTTGAGAACGGAACGACGACGGTACGTTTAGTACGGAATAACCTTCTAGATACGTCAACTAGTCCGGCGGATCGAGCTCGTCTCCTTGCGACTGCGGAATGGGAGTCGGGTCTGTGGCTGCAAGCACCTCCATCGCCCAATATAGGTACTTTGCTGGATGACCATACTTTCAGGCTGGCTACGAGTCTGCGTCTAGGGACAGCAACCAATGTCCCACATCGCTGTCAGTGCGGTACTATGGTGGATTGTCTTGGTCACCATGGTCTCTCCTGCGGCCGAAGCGCAGGCCGCATTCCACGGCACGCGGACATAAATGATATTATCCGACGAGCCCTAGGAAGTGTCAAGGTGCCCGCTGCCCTGGAACCTGTTGGTCTAGCGAGAGACGACGGCAAGAGGCCTGAAGGCATGACGCTGGTGCCCTGGAAGATGGGTCGTCCCCTTGTATGGGATGCTACGTGTGTAGACACGCTTGCTCCGACCCATCTTCCAGGCACCAGAATCAATGCCGGCTCTGCTGCATCCTCAGCCGAAGACCTCAAATGCCGCAAATATGCCTCCCTGGGGAGTGGATATTTATTTGAGGCGTTTGGGGTCGAGCCACTTGGACCATGGGGACCAAGTGCGCGTCGACTTTTCAAAGATTTGTCGGCGCGCTTAATAGAGACCACCGGTGACCAGAGGGCTGGCCAATATTTCGCACAAAGAATAAGCATTGCCATCCAGCGTGGCAATGCGGCCAGCCTTCTGGGCACTCTACCCGCTGATGGCGACTTGGGACAATTTTTTTTATCTTTAAGTTTGCTTATTTTATTTTTATTTTATAGGTTATTTTATTAAGTCTGATTATATTGATTAAACAAGAATAGCTACTCAAATATCATGTAAAATTAAAAAATATATATATATTATAAGAACAATATCGAATGCTGCCTTTAGAAACATGTTTCTTGCAGTAAGAAAAAAACGCATTTTTTTGACAGGCGTTTCGGAAGCTATTCTGTTCCATTCAAACTTATTTTCGATTTTTCAATATAAAAAAATAAACGTGTTAGGTATGGTATAATGATGATGTAAGTAAAAAATATAAATAAATAAATATTGGGGGACAATATTTTTTTATATATTTTTATTTCACTCACACACTTTACAAATTAAGAGCATATCTCTACAGTCAGCAGCAAAAGGGACGAGCCACTCAAAATTATTTGACACGCGCTAAAAATCCATACTAATATTATATATGCGAAGGTAACTCTGTCTGTCTGTTACCTCTTCACGCTTAAACCGCTAAACCGATTTAGATGAAATTTGGTATAGAGATAGTTGAGTCCCGGCGAAGGACATAGGATAGTTTTTATTCCGGAAATCATTCCTTAGGTGGTGAAAAGGGGGGTAGAAGTTTGTATGGGCGAGCGATATTTAAGCTTGCGCCTACAACAATTCAATAGCAATTGTTTGTATAACATCACGAGCTGCACGCGGACGGAGTCGCGGCAAAATCTGGTGGTTACATGATTCCAATGGTAATGCATTTGGGGTGTACCTAATTTCTTTGCATTTTGCTATGCCGGTTGACCTTATTTTGTTCATACGTAAACGGGAAAAATTTGTGTCAGCTGTTGTAAATGGCGCATGGACCATCAACGACGATACAATCGACGTCAAAGATGTTTACACTTTTCGCCTCATCACAATGGATTATGGTGCAAAAGGGTAAACTTACGTATCTTTTACGCCGACTATACAAACTCCCCAAAGGTGCAATTTTCTGAAAAGCTACTTACTATAACTGACATTTCTTATATTGATAGTCAAACAGACTTAAGCAAGCAAGCCATGTCTCTCAACTGAGATTTTTTTTTGTTATACCACGTCGGTGGTAAACAAGCGTATGGCCCGCCTGATGGTAAAAGCGGTCACCGCAGCCTATGGACGCCTGCAACTCCAGGGGTGTCACATGCGCGTTGCCGACCCTTTAAAAATTAGACAATATTTTTTTATTAATAACTCTTTTAGAGATAAATAATGCATATTTAATCGCCCGGGCCGTAAAGATCATAATTAAGATTCAGCCTTCGTTCAGGTCTATTTTGATGACTAGACAACAGTTTTAAGTCTAAGGACCTTGCTGGCTGCATATAATTTGGTTTAATAAAAAAACAGATTCACCAGATTCTAAGTACAGTCAACCAATTTGATTCCTGGCCTTCTTTGCACCTTGTCACAGTGACAATGAGATGTCTAGCAGGTTTTATATTGATTTTCACTGTGACGAGGTACAAATTTGGTTCACCATACATAAGGTTAATATTCCTGTGTCCGACACTGAAGGTCAAGCAGCGAGACAATTAATAAAATAAGGCGACAAACTCGTAGATCTCAACCCTACCTGCCTAAGGCACAGGTCCCACCGCCAGCGAGTAAGCGAAAGGTCACACAAAAACACTCTCCTCTCGCCCGCTCGTTTCTAGTATTAAATTCTACTCGTTTATCGCTCGTCGCCGGTGGTGGGACCAGTGCCTAATGCAAGGCCCAGACTTTAAACCAGCAAGCTGATAGCGGATGAAACATGACTTCACATATATTATACCTTCAATACCCAACCTTAGCAAGAGCAGTTTACAGCTTCTGTTTACCAAAAAAAAATTCAGTGAAGCCATTTTTCTCATTCTCCCATACAAAGTTGCATTGTTTTGATGACCATGTTTATATTTATATAATTTTAAGTACAGTTGACAGTGGAATGTGCAGTATAAATAATTCAAAGTGGTTAAGGGTTCATTAATATTCAGCATCATCCTTTTGTAGATATCTTTCACAATGTAGAGCATAAACTACAAAAATTTCAATACCCTTTTTCCGATTTTTTGAGACTTTATTTTCTAGAAGTCTACCTATACAAGGATGAATACACAATTTTTTTAAATTGCAGAATAAAGGTTAAATTGGTCCCAACTGTCTAGAAATAAATAAATAAATATTGGGGGACAATCTTACACAAATCGACCTAGTCCCAAACTAAGCAAAGCTTATACTATGGGTACTAGGTGACGATATACATACTTAGATAGATAAATACATACTTAAATACATAGACAACATCCAAGACCCAAGAACAAAGTCCGTGCTAAATGCACAAATAATGGCCTGGCCGGGATTCGAACCCGGGGCCTCGCCGAGTTTCTTACGCCGGTTCTTCTCGTGGCAGAGGTATATTTTTCCGAACCGGTGGTAGTTTATTGACGTTCATAGGTGCATGTAATATGCCTAGTTTGAAGAATAAACTACTTTTACTTTTACTTCTAGCTTCGGAGACAGTGTCACTACCAACTAGGTCAAACAGGTCGTCTATGCATGTGTCAAATAAAATAATAGACAACATCAAAATAACAAATAATAATCCAAGGAGTGTGTTCTGTTCACCTTAGTTCTAGATGCCACTGAGGCTAAAAATTTGGACTCAAATATAGGAGTACAAAAGGCTCAAAATTGAATGGCCTGGAGAGCAGTGCCCCTCCCTATGGGACTTTGCATCACTTCAGCAAAAGCTCGAGGGTCTACCCCGAACTTCGTATCGTGCCGTCCCTCTCCGTCATACAGTGTATAAACACGAGAGTGATAGGGATGGCACGATACGAAGTTAGATTTTTCGCAGCTCGGAGTAGGTCCTCTGGGGCCTATACCACAAAACTATACAAGCATACAATTTGACAAAATTTTTAACTTTTTCTTGTAAAATTGTACACAATCCGACAAAACTTCTGGAATTTAGTAAAAAAAAAACTACAAAAATAATCACTGCAACAAAAGTATGTTTCAGAATACGGAAAGTTATCATAATAATTAATAAGGAAATAACGTCATAAAAGAACATTTAGCAATCATACTGATACAAGCAGATATAAATCGTAATAAAACTGTGTGGGGTAAATGACCTGCATAAGCACTGATACTGGAGGCACGATTGCAATAAAAATATTGAATATCTGTGGCCAATATGGCAGTAGAAATGTATAGCAAATATGTGCATATCAGTAGTGATATCACAAACATCCATACAACTTGATTCTCATGATTGATATTGCAGTGCCCTACAGGGTTTCATAGCTGAACAAATAAAATGTACCTGCCCTGTATATACCTGACGAAAGCAATAAATACACTGATTACAGTGATTAACACTGGTTTGCCTGTTTTATCAAATTTTCCTGCTTCATGCTTCAGTTATTAAAGGAAAAGAAAATGAAATTTCACTATGGGAATGTGAACACCACATTTACAAGATAAGATAAGAATTCATTTATTCAAATAGGATTCATTGAACCGTTTTTGCATCGTCTCCGGCTACATCAATCTTAAATGGGTACCAGTTCTGTCATGCTGCAGTGACCTTTTACCATCAAGTAGGCCATCAGGTAGTATGTTTGATGGCATTGCCGTGGTAGTATAAAATTTTCACAACTATCTACAACGAGCCTTATTCTCTTGATATTAGAGTATGTTGTCATGAGCACTAGGCCCGTGTAGCTACTTTTGCTGTTGACTATAAAAAAATAGTGCTTTTAAAATAACTTGGGCATTTGACACCTGTCATATACCTGTCAATATAATTATATTGTCGGTTAACAACTCATCAAGTAACAAATAACTTCTTAAAGTAAAGCTCATGTCTTTGTCTCAGCATCATTTTAGTACTAAGATATATGAAGTTTCCAAGAGTAATGACAGATTGTATTGATTTATTTACTTTATGGGGCCTTTTGGTTGTCACATTGAAACATCAAACATTACATCACTTGTACCAGCATGAAAACTGTCACTGTATTCCAAACTATTTAAAAAGCACTAAAATTGATAATAAAATTGTTACCTTTTGATTTTCATGAACAGCATTGCAAATTCATGGATCACATCTAGCACAACTGCCCACCTTCTGGGCATGCTACCCTCAGAGGGTGATTTGGGGCAAATTTATTATTAATATTTATTTAACTTTAACACATTTCCAGGTGACATGAATTTGTGTCATTTTTGTATGGTTTATTGCCTTGATGGCACCAAATGAGTCTCATCGTCGTCATCAGACGAAGGATGTCAACTGCTGGATATAGGTCTACAGACATAGGATTTCTTTCAGTGGAGTTTTTTTTATTGAATTTGATGGGTTGGTAATTTAAGGTGTATTCTACAAGATGAATACTTAATGTGATATTAATTCTTCCTCCACAAAAAAAGTTACCACGAATAAAAAAGTTAAAATGTCATATTTAAACAATTAAGATATGTACAGTCGGCTGAAAAGAAACCTAAGGGGTCACGTTTCTCAGCAGCTGACTGTACATAGATAAGAAATTATGAAGGTTGCCATATATTCCACATCTGTTTTGTACAAACAAAACCCTTTTATCTAAATAGTAATTATTATTGCATTGTCAATTGATGAAAATGATTATTTGTAATATTGCCCTTATATTTAGTTACAATTGAAAATGTATGAGCAGTAACTTGAATCAAAAATATTTATTATGTTAAAATAATCCTAGTCTTGAAGTTAATTACAACAATTACATTTAGGACATCTTGGAAAAGTTGTGTAAAGTTGTTAACCAAAAGCCAATATTTTTATGTTTTTATATATAAATAATACTATTTAGTGGCAAGCATTTTAATAATTACCATCTTAAATTAAAGTGGTCACTATCAGAAATGCGAAACATTAAAATAGAACCGCTGAACAGCCTTCAGAAATAGTTTATCAAGCACACACAGCTAGCTGTGTGCACAGAGTACACATTTATAGGTTATAGTTTTTGTTGCTATGCGAGATTTCTATTCCTTTATACAAAGTAAATATTGCGTTGAGTAAGCAATATTTGCCTCTGAGTTGACACACATGCTTTATGGACTCAAGTGACTATTTTAAGCAGTCAAACCAGATTAGGTACCTACAAGCAAATTAAACACTACATAGGACTTTTAGACTTCAATAACCTTGTGCTCCCAATAAGATAATTCCAATTACTTATTTAGAGTGTCACGATTATTAATTCGTATGCTATTTCACTAGTAACGCCTTTAAAATGAACATAACCTAATAAAGAGTAATATGAATGTATTTTATAGGTTATGAATTGAATGCCCTTGACAGAAGGAAAACTATGAACGAGCCAGGTTATCACAATAATTCCAAGGTTGCTAGTCGAGAGCGCAGCGCGTGTGCTGCGCCTCAAGGCCACAGCCACGATTCGGCTATGGGTCCTGGATAACTCACCGATATCGACATCCATGTTGCCCTAGCACATTAAACACGGAAGCACTTTCAACTAGCCATAAAACACTGAAAAGGATACAGGCTAAGTCCAGGTTGAATCCGTCCTTGATGTAGCGTTTCCGCCGCTTGCTGACCATGCCCTTGATGGGGTTGGTCATCTTGATGTTGGAAATGGAGTTGGCCATGATGGGCAGCGGGCGCAAGGGCCGCGGGTCGGCGCGCCGCGGCAGCAGCAGGGCCGCCGTGCCCTTAGCGGGCCCGCCCGCGGCTAGCCCCGCTAGCTTCTCCGGTGCCTTCCTCTCGCGGCGCCGGCAGCTCACGCATATACCCATAAAATAACCTCAGCCGTGCCGCGTTCATCGGGCCGGCTGGTGCGGAGCGCCCGCGAGACCAGGGACCGGACGCTCCGCTCAGCTCGCGTCCGCCATGCTCCGCGAACACTCGCGCCCGCGACAAGCCTGCCCGGCTGCACGCGCCTCGCTGCTGTTCCCGAGGCTGAAAATCCTCACTCCGCTACGCTCCTCCGAAACCACCTTAGCACACCGTAACACTATAGCATAGCTTCACACCCGGCACCGAGTTACGCGCACGCACTCTCGCTTCACGAAAGAGCGAAGAATAGATTTATCTCGTGCGAATGGCGTCCATCGTTCGTTTGCACTAGAACACGGCCGAACCGTACCGTAGAGAAACAGTTGCACAAGATGGTTATGATGGCCGAAAGTCTTGCATCTGGCTCTCACGCGCGCGAAGTGTTACCTAACGACAGAGAAAGAGCACAACCTCTTATTTTCTAGTGGCTGGTTAGCTCTTTGTTCGAGTTTCCAATATTTAACGTAGGTAGCGCCACTGTAGATTCTTCTGCCGCCTGTTTTTGAACCTGATTTTAACTACGAAATTTTGGTTGTTCAATTTCTGTAATTTTGTTTATAATATTAACACTTATTATAGTATTATATTAGTGTATGATTTAGAATAGCTATGAAACTAGCAACATATACACAGAGCGACGAATAATTGTCAAAGTTTTTTAGCAGATGGCGCTTTTATCAATTCTTTCATAAGTGGCGCCAAATCTCAAAATAAATAAAATAAACGCAATAGAAAACTCTATGAGTATGTTTGAACTACTTTCAATTCGACGGTATTTTTAATTAAATGCAAGATTTATTCTAAAGCCGTTTAATATAATAAAATGCCGTTTAATAAAATGTAAGAGCATCGGCATTAAGTACCAAAGACGCCATGTTATCATCATAAAAAAATTTGACCGTTTTTGTCCAACAGGCAACAGAATTTAAATGTAATCCTTTTTGGGTTTATAATTATAATGAAGTCGTTCACCCCTGTTTTACGACTCGAAAGTATACGGTAGCAGAGATAACCAAAGGCTATTTTTGCATTTTAACGACAGTACCAAAATAGACATTATTAAGTAGTGGATAGAATTAAGAAATATTCACGCGGAATATATCTACATGGAGTAGCCTGTAACACGAACGAATTACAACGGGAAAAACATGAAGCTTTGTATACACAATGGAATCCAGCATATCTAGGCCAGAAATTAGTTTCTGTTGCTTGAAATTACAATGGAGAAAAAACACAGCGATTATTAAGGTTTTCATACGAAACCGAAAAAACTCGCGGTATTAAATTTTAAAAAAAGATGTTCATCTTAGACCTATACAATTGCTAGAAGTGGCAGTGAAAGTAAAATCTCATGTCTTTTATCCCCCTTTTGGAAATAGGTGTCGTTTTCCTGTTACTGATTAAAGAAGCCAGCGCTTCCGATGATTAGCTGTGTTGAGACCGAGGGAGTTTCCTTTACCTTACTTATGATAGCTGTTGCCCGCGACTTCGTAAGCGTCTTCGCTCCTATTGGTTGCAGCGTGATGTTATATAGCCTAAAGCCTTCCTCGATAAATGGAGTATCCAAAACAAGAATAATTTTTCAAATCGAACCAGTAGTTCCTAAGATTAGCGCGTTCAAACAAATAAACAAACTCTTCAGCTTTATATATTTTATTATTATTATAATATATTATAATATTAAGTATAGTTAATTCACTTGCCGACAATGCGCGTTTCACACGCTTGTGATTCGTCTGGTGTCGCCGCAAGCGTTTATTTTTTACTAAATAATAGTCAAGTTAGCAACTTTTTACGAAAGTTCAAAAACGCTAGGTGTGTATGAAATGAACTTTGTGGGAAAATATGCCTAGAGTCTAAAGACGTCACAATTTTCTACGGCCAAAATGCGTCCTTTTTTCCGTGTTTATGTATTTTGAAATTCTTTCAAATTGCATAAATAAAGCCAAGTGAGGCGAGTCTTAACGCGAGATTTATTTATAACGAAAACATTATTAAGTAGTGGATCGGTGAGCTGTAGACATCGTTTTTTTTTTTCAAATTTCTAAATTACCAAAAACTGACTCGGCAAAATATTCTATATTATTATCAAACCTCCTCAAATTTCACGAGAATTGGTTGAGAAATGCGACCTGTAGAGGAGAATATCCGGGCAGACAGACCGGACAAAAATTTGTCTAATCCAAAGTCGCTGTCAATGGGGAGGGGGCCCAGAAGGCAGGCTGTAACTGGTCACCTGAAGCCTCTATTAGGCGCTTCGAGAGATCTATGAGTAGTGGACGCGCGCTCGGCCCCCACGGCCCCAGTTTCAACGCCAATGCCGCAAACATGGAGCCACTTCATGGGGCGGCGCTTTAGGTTTTCGGCGGAGGATGCCGCAGCACCAGCAGCAATTTGGGTGTTTGGAATATGGGACGGTGCCAGGATATCACCGCAAGTAGCATCCCAAACTAGCGGCCGATCCATACTCCAAGGCACCAGTGTTATTCCGTCGGGCCTTTTGCCGTCGTCCCTAGCCAAACCGCTAGGCTCTAAGACTGCCGGCAGTTTGGCACTGACAAGGGCCCGTCGGATGACACCATTGAGGCTGGCATGGCGGGGGAACCAGCGCTTCGAACGCATGAAAGGCCGTGGTGGCCCAGGCTCGACCATGCCACCACATTGACAGCGATGTGGCTGGTTTTTTGGAGCCCCTAAACGTAGGCTAGCTGCTGAGCGGTAGGTAGTTTTTATTCCACTCGGCGTGCCAAACACATATAACAGTCATATTTCGCGGTGTTCACATGTGTGGTTCGAATTTACACTAGAAACGGTTCGAAAACCACTTTGATGACGCTGTACACCCAAATATTAGTAAAACTCCGTAAAGTTGGAAAATATGTGCAAAATTTATTGATTGACATAAACGACAGACAGACCGACCAGCTACGGCATCAGCATTGCGATGACGTGATTAAGAGAATATGTCCGGCTTTCTTGTTTCTTCTTAAAATGTTTCTTATTATATGGAATATACATAGATCGCCATACATAATAAATAAAAAAAACCTTTTTTTGTTTGAGGAGACTGATACAATCATGTGATTGTAACATTTCAAAAACCGGCCGTAAACCGATTCAATCAACCATTCGTTAATAATCGCTTCATTTGACAAACGATACGTCTTAGCCTCATCACTACATATGTCAATTCTTAAATATCAAATGGTTGAAGTTACAGATTACAAGGTATAGTTGACAGAGCGGCTCGACCCATTGCCTCTGGCTGGTCCGTATTAAGACAGGTTAAAGACCAAACCAAAGAATATAATACTCACTAATGAGAAGAACGATAACTCCATACAAAAAATATTACACCCTCCCGAAACGTCAAAAAGTCGTTTATACTACTAGCGACATCGCTTTTGAGCAGTGAACTAAAAGGTGGCTTGTTGGTAGGCAGGTTGCCTCCGGAGATTGGGGCCCGGGTTCGAATCCCGGTAAAGAAATATATTTTTTTACTTCGGCTTCGTAGCATTGTATTTATCTATATAGATTCAAATAAAATGCAGCTGTGTATGTGTGAAAAAATATTTATTTTGTAATATTGTTGATTTTCTCTTTAAAAAGAGATATTTTGTTCGCCTCTTCCGGCAAATAGATCCCGATTGTTAGGCTAAGGGAAATAATGCAATCGAACTTATTCTTGATCTTGGGCAGCAGCTCCACATTTAGCACACATCGTGTATTCATTTGTGGATTTAATTACATCTTCCATCTAACAACCACTGGAGAAAAACTGAAGGTGGAATAATCCACAAACGTGATGCAAGTGGGTACTATCTTCCAAGGCTCAACTAAAGTCCAGTATTACACACAAACTATAATTCTCTTCTTTGCTTTGATTGTATACTGAACACTGAATATAATGGAATGCATTTGCATGCGTTGTCGCTGTTGGGCAAGACAACGCGACAAGAAGAATATATTAGCCAAAACTGAATTTAATACACAATTTCCACAAATAGAATATTGTTCGTGTTCGGTCTTCAATCGTTCAACTTTATTACCGAGAAGAAAAGTAGCTGTAATGTTCCATCGATGTTAACTTATGCTTGTGGATTTCTATTACCAACAGCATTCCACAAGAAAAGCAAAAACAACGTTTGTAAATATAATTGTTTGTTTTGTTGAAATACGTTTTGACAATATTTATGATATGGTAGTTTGACACAAGTATTATTTCAATATATGAAGTTTCCATGGTAACCGAACCATAGAGTTCACTTGCTATACTTCACAGTAGCGCTACTATAACAATAAACAATACAAAATTTAACACAGAATACACAGAATTAATCATGAAATAATATATCTTGCGCGACTAAAATGCAAGAGCAAATTTTACATAAATTTAAACGATTTTTCAGATGCATGGCACCATTGATAAATCAAATTAAGCCCCACCCAGACGTTCCAGCATTGCAGTTGTGGGATCTATAAAATAGAACGAGACAACCGAGGTCTATAATCTTCCTATTTTGCTCTATCTTATAGGTTGCTTCCCACGGCAGACTGCAAGGTGGACTGCTATGTTGCACTGTCTGGATGCCCTTAAAGTATTACTGGTAACAATTTAATTTCACTGCAACTCACACATACGCAATTACGAAGCACCCTACATGTCTTAGCGTAGTTAATACCCCTTGGACCAAACGTTCAGAGGCTGCACACTGCTCCGAGGCCACGAAATAGCCAAGTCTGATTTTTCCCGAGTAATTTTGTGTGATTTGTTAGTCGATTACGTAAAAAATTATTTTATTTGTGTTGTAAAATACCGTATTAGCTGACTTTTTTTTTTCAAAGTGATATTATAAAAAGGAGGAGATAATTCCGCAATTGCGCTCATCCAACATTTGAGCAGATACCATGTTCTCTCTCAATTCAAACATACTGTGTAAGTGTACGTTAGGTGCGAATTATACAGAGACGGCGTAAAGTGATAGCGCTACGCCGCGCCGCTTGAGTGTAATTCACCAACACGTCGCTTTCGTACATTTTAATTCCCAACCGAAGTGAAAAATTGGTCACCCCGGGCGCGGGGCGAGCACCTTAGAGCCCACGACCTCTGGAATCCGTCCATCGCTCTTTCCAGCCGAGCTACCGGGGGCATCGCTCGTGGCAACAAATCCTTCAATGAGTTCACTCTTCCAATTAAGCCCTAGGGAGACTTGTAGCGACATCTACCGCAAAGTTGCTACAACTTCTGAAACGGCACCAACGTCTCAAATCACCAGTGAACGAAAAAAGCATAGAACGCGAGCTTTCTACAAAAGTCCACTTTGAAACGGGGCATTTATTCGTAATGCGCACGCGCGGTGTTGTACCAATAAGAATTGCCAAAAATGTCAGCCGATTTTCTATTACCCATAACAAATAAACGTGATTGGTAAATTTCAAAATGACTGGCTGTGTTTGGTATCCTAGCGCTGACGTTTTATGTGTCAAAAGGGCGGCGACAACGACAACGCTTAGCGGGTGGATGGTTGCATGCAACAAAAAGTCATCTTCATACGCAAAACCGCCGTATTATTTAAATTTGAATTTAAACTTTTCTTTTATTTTTAAATATCATAGGATAACCTTACGAAAATCTAACTAGTCGCTAATTAAGCTGTACCAGAGTTATACTATGCATATTGGACGACCATGTACATAATTTATAGCTTGCTAAACACTGTTAGACATAGAGAACAGCAACCACTCGTAATCGAAACTTTTACAGTATATTCAGACAACGCAAACATTTAACATACGTACGTTAACTCATTTTTACAAGCTTTTATTTAACGTGCCGTGTCAATAACTTGTGTCTTTTTTGTTTGTGCGGGTCAAATCTT
The DNA here is from genome assembly GCA_905163555.1 of Notocelia uddmanniana. Taxonomy (NCBI): domain Eukaryota; kingdom Metazoa; phylum Arthropoda; class Insecta; order Lepidoptera; family Tortricidae; genus Notocelia; species Notocelia uddmanniana. Next base: position 23,198,945 of record LR991066.1, read on the forward strand.
AGAAGCTAAATTAGACCCACTTCTCGATTTCCGATTGAGCTAATATTTGACGTTAGTACGCTCGGCTGAACTCAATTCTCCATAAAAACGTAGTTTTGTTCTCATTTTAAACCCCTTGCTGAAATAACATGAAACGTTGTATACACAATGGGAGCCGCCATATCTAGGTCGGAAATTAGTTCCTCTTGCAAGAAATTGTAATAGAAAAAAATACAGCTAGTTTTTGAGTTTTTTACGTCTTTTATGAAAACCTTAATAATCGCTGTATTTTTTCTCCATTATAATTTCAAGCAACAGAAACCAATTTCCGACCTAGATATTCCGGATTCCATTGTGTATACAAAGTTTTATGTTATTCTAGAATGGCATTTTAAAATGAGAGCTAAACTACGTTTGTATGGAGGACCGAGCTTACTGCATATATGTAAATTCAGTGACAAAAAATATTATGATAATATTATTATCGAGCTGATCTGATGATGGAACCGGAACGTGGTCATAGGAACTCTGTAATAAGTTAACACAATCATACCGACTTTGGGGTCTTTAAATCCACTCTTTGAGAAGTTGATAATAATTGTATATATTGTATGTATAGCGTAGTTACACGCTTATTCTATTATTTTTATTTCGGTTTTAGTTTTTGTTAAAAATATATTTATGTCTCGCTTCCCTCATATAGTTATATAGTCTAATTAGAATCAATAGTCTAATTGTAATTGTACTAAATGTCCCCTAATATTTATTATTTATGGAATTAGTTTACCTTTTTCGAACATTTTAATTTGTGAGATACATGCTTTCATACACAAATTAGTTATGTGCATAAAAGCATGTATCTGAACAAGTTATAATGTTTAATGGGTATCTTAGGTACCTTTTCATTCAGCTATTAACCTTATTTTGATGATGTAAGGTGGCATAACATCATCCCTATACAAAATCGGTTCCGACTAAAAAATTAAGCAAATATGTTTACCGCTTTACTTACATATGAACAGTGATACCATCTTTTTTTTAATGTTTTCTAGAGTGATTAACGCACCACTTCACTGCACAAAAAGGCATATTTTTTATTTTTGAGATTTCAGTTAATACAACTGTTACGTTGCGCCGCCATATTCAAACTAGACAGCCGTTGGACACAACCTTGACGCCCCGCCTTAGTGGACACAAGTTTGATGGTGTCATTTTGCGACGCTAGTTGTGCTTCTATGTTTTTTTCATTCGCTGCAAATCACATTGAAAATAGTTAGTAACAATGTGCTACCCCATTCTAACTGTAATAGCTATTTACGATACAAGGGTTGTAAAACAAAGAAAGGCCGATTACGCAGATGTTTGAGGCCCGAGCCGCAGGCGAGGGTCATAAATATGCGAGAGAAGTCTTTCTTTTTACGACCCGTGTTTTGTACACAATTTTACGTCACCATTTGGCGAAAAAGTGGGGTTTTCCGGACGCGCAGCGTGCGGAAAAACGCGCTTTTTGGCAAGGTGTGGTGTAAATATTTTTACAAGCGGAATCGTTTAAATTTCCAACCGGACTGTAAATTTAAAAATAGGATATTTAACTAAAACATTTATTTTACGTTACCAATAAATCATAGGAAAATATTCGGTGGAAATCAACTGCAGCTTATTTATACAATTTTAAAGATTTTTAAATACATAAACATGAGAAAAAGGACGCTTTTTGACCATAGAAAATTGTGACGTCATGTTTTTGACATTTCGTAAAAAGTTGCTGATTTGATTATCAGTGAAATATCGTAATGATCATCTCGGGCGGGATTTGAACCCACAGCCTCTGGAATCCGTCGCTCTTTCCAACTGAGCTACAGTCTCCGTGTAATTCGCGCCTTAGAGAGAGACTACACGTAAAACCCGGACTTCCTCGTCTAGAATACTAGGTGTTAAAATCGTGATGTCAACACCAGCACAATTTATTTCTACCTGTGCTAAAGACGACTATTGACGCATGTGTGATACTTATGCCTATTGCAAATATTTATTTTCGCATTACCACACCTACTCACCATGCGCTTAGATAATTGCGTGCGCCGTAGACAGCTTGTTGCCAACCGTATTTTTCCATGAATACCTTTGCCTTTAAAAAAAAGTAGTGTCTATTGCGTCTGCCACAGAGTCGAAATTCAAACTCCCGGTTTAATTTCGCGCCGTTTGCTACACTACACCTCAGTAACGCGCCCATCTTTATCGATTATATCGGATCGGATATCGATAAGCGAAACGATAATGGCAAACGATGCATAGAGTCAATTATGATTGACCTTGATGCGCTGCGAAGTAGAACTAGAATAATTACAATAATGACTCTTAAAGTGTGGGTAGGGCTTGGCAACAATAACGTTGTCGTCAAAATAAATATTAGTATAATGAGATAATCTTGTGTACAATGTACATTATAATAAACTGAACAAATAATTAATAGGTAGTTATACAGAGTGGGTCCTTTAGAAGGGTCAGTATGGGCAAGTCTAACTATATGACATACAAAGATCTGTTCTGTAATATAATGTGTATATTTAATCAAAGTCTCTCGAGGGACTTAATATGAGGACTTTAACAACTCGTAACTAGGTTATTCAGGTCCATCTGTAAATAAATGTCGTCAATAACGAAAATTCATATTCATGTTAATTTTATTCATTAACAATCAATATTATATTGGAGCTTAATGTATACGTAAATACAAGCCGCACTAACGGAAATAAATATTGAATATTATATAAGTATGTCAAAATAGAAATTAGCTAATTATAAATACATCACAATTCGAAATATACTTTACTTTATTTACATCTATCACAATATTAATTAAACATACACAATATATCAAATAAAAATTTAGATCATATAGAATTTAAATAAATGTTATTTTACATTACATTAAGATTATGTACGGTCAACCTATAGACACCCCTGTTTCACGAATTCATGTTTCATCATTCAGTACAATGTGTTAGAAATATTTTTTTCAGTTTAATATGTAGTGATTATTAAAGGGACTACAGTATAAATACCCTGAATGTACTTGGATTGCTTCACCACTCTAAGTTTGGTTACGATAGGTTGCCGAGGATCTCTGCGTCTTAACGCCAGACGTTTATCTCTTTCTTCAACGTTTCCACTGTTTATATATTTCATCAAGTTCTTAAGCATCACCAGGACATAGAGGCTAGGAACACTAAGGATTTACAATTTTACAAAGTAGTCTCTGCAAGAGATTTTGGCCATGATTCTAATTGCTCCTTTCTGAGCTATGACAGCAGACTGGAGGACATTGTACCTATCTATAGCTGTTACCCCATAACTGATACGATAATTGACGAGAACTATTTATATTTTGGTTTTACTGTAATTGACCGAGCGAACGAAGCGTCTCCGTTTCAACTTTCGACAAAAATACTTTCGTATGTCTGTCTGTCTGTCTGTCCGGATGTTCACATCTACAGGTCGCATTTCTCAACCGATTCTCGTGAAATTTTGTGAGCAGGTTCGATAATAATATAGATTTTTTTGTTGAGTCAGTTTTTGGAAATTTTGAGATACAAAAAAAAATTGCGATGTCTACATCAGCTCACAGAGCCACTACTTATAGTTTGGTTTTACTGTAATACTATACATATAGACGTGTTCTAAGTGCATTTTCCCGGAGCCAGCACTACGGTACTTAAACGATACACTCGAGACAATGTAAGTAGTGGGGATTGCAGACCACTTCGGGATGAGGGCCCTTAACAGTTGTGCTATTTCACAACTCGTTCATATATCTTGACGTTGGCGGCGTGTTGGTAACAAATACTTATACTTATAAAATCACTAGCTTTTGTCCGTCCGCATGCAACTCGTTATAGTATAGAAATAATTGCTATTAAATTGTTTTAGTTTTAGGCGCAGGTGTAAATTTTGTTCCTTTGTTCCTTTTCCGTACATTGACAATTAGATTTAGTGAAGTGTTATGTTAATATTGTTAATATTTAAATACACATATTTTGTCTATTTAATAAGCATGTGTCTATTGAAAGTAAAACTTGGTTCTGTTTTTATTAGCTATAAAGATAGGCACAGCAGCGTGTAATGTTTCTCTTGTAACTCGCAAAAATGTAACTGAGAGATGGGTGCAGGCTGAAAACCAGCGCTGCGCAGCTGACCCAGCTCGCAGCATATGCTGAGACCTGAGCCCGTTGTCGCAGAATCAATAACCTGTAAATATGTCTAGATGTGTGGTACTGCTGTGTATTTTTTGATGTGGCAATAAATCATTTTTTATTTTTATTTTTTAAATATCGCTCGCCCATACAATACAAACTTCTCCCCCCTTTTCACCCCCTACGGAATGATTTCCGAAATAAAAACTATCCTATGTCCTTTCCCGGGATTCAAACTATATCTATACCAAATTTCATCTAAATCGATTTAAGCGTGAAGAGGTAACAGACAGAGTTACTTTCGCATTTATAATATTAATAGTTGACGACCTGTTTAGCCTAGTTGGTAGTGAACTAGTGACTCTGCCTCCGAAGCTAGAGGTCCCGGGTTCGAATCCCGGCCAGGGCATTTATTTGTGCATTTTTCACGGATATTTGTTCTTGGGTCTTGGATGTTTTCTATGTATTTAAGTATGTATGTGTATATCGTCGTCTAGTACCAATAGTACAAGCTTTGATTAGTTTGGGACTAGGTCGATTTGTGTAAGATTGTCCCCCAATATTATATTATTATTAGTATATAGTTTAGAATTGGCCGAGTGATTATTGGGGTACAAAGGGACATGATGACCCCGTTGGCTTAATTAGTGACCCTGCCTACGAAGCCGGAGGTCCCGGGTTCGAATCCCGGTCAGGGCATTTATTTGTGTGTGGTGCACGAATATTTATTTCTGAGTCTTGTATGTTTTCTATGTATTTAAGGATTTATTTCTATATATAATTATGTGTATCGTCGCCAAGTACCCGCCATTTTATCACTAATCGTCTCGGATAAGACGCCCGTCACTCTCGCACTCGCATACTTGTCAGAACGTGACGAATGTCTTATCCACGCCGATAAAGTGATAAAATGGCAACCATCACACGCCCGACGGCGAGCGACAGCGACTATCCGGTAAGATAAGGTTCCAAGAAGAAAACGGTTGGATGTCAATCCTCCTGGGCATTTTGGTTCTACCGAGGCGTTCAAAGGCTTGCTATTTGCCATGTTCTAGAGAGAAGCGAAATGCTTTTTGTTCGGCAGAATTTGCTAATCGCTGATGTATCTTCAAACCGCCAATGATCGGAGAATTGTATTTTTTTTTGGCTACTAAGTGTACCGTCAACATTCTTCTCAGTATTTGTTTTTATTTGGGTTTTCCTGCTCAGTCATGTGTACAAATTGATTCCTTGATTGAGCCGTTACTAAGAGCGAGCCCATACTGATGCGTTGCGTTTATGAATAGAATTTATGACGACATCGGGTGATCCTATTCATAAACGCAACGCAACGCAGTAGTGTGGCCCTGCTCGAAGTTTTTTTTAACCTTGTCGTCTCTCTGATCATCACGACTTCAAGGACACCTCGTGTAGCAAGTAATAAGGCGCGTAGATAAAGCAACAATAGCCTTTTAGTCAACTACTTAAGAGCATTACACGCGCTATAACAATTGTGCTTTCTTGTACATAATAATCAAGGTATCAGTCGTTAAGCCAAGTTAGAGGCCTTCGGGCGGCTTGAGAACTACTAACAGTCAAGTTGCCCACTCACTTGACAATGGGGGTCGAAGATGCACCACGTCCGTAGGGAGTACCCACCGTTACCCTACAATTGAACCCTGGGTGGTGCTAAGAGTGCAACAAGACTGGCAACCGTGCTGTCTTCTCGAAGATCTCACGGTTCGAAAAATAAATGCCATGACAGCAGTATTAAAACAATAAAGTTAAGTAGTTATGTTATGAGTCGCGTACAAAAATATACCCTCTGTTTTAAACATTACTTACCATCAAAATCTAAACCTTATGTCAGAACGATATGGTATATTCTTAATAAAAAAAAATCTATTTTAAATTGTAAGTTCATAATACACAGTAAAGATACCTGTTTGTTGAAAAATTGTCTCAAATGCTTGCTTATTGCCGTACACTGTAAGATAGTTTTAGATAAATTAACTATTTATAAGTTGTCTTATAAGTGAGATTTTCTGTAATTTCTTAAGACAATACAGTTTCTTTAAACCGAAACATCTTAGGCCTTGTCATCGCTTTCCATCAGGTGAGACTAAGGCCAATGGCTAAAAAATAAAAATAAAAACGTTTTATACAAATGCTAGTCTATACCATAGACAAGTCATTATATAACTGATGGGAGATTCAAAATGGATTTCCATGCATTATTATACAACTGTTTTCTTTTTTAATTTTTAAAGGAGGCACACGTCAGCGCTCGTATTCTGCAACCATATCGATTTTTAATTTAAATTAAAAAAAAATTGCCTTGCCTTGTTACATAATTAGGTCCTAAAATTCTCGAGTCTTTAATAACAAAACTCACTACGTTCGTTTCGTTACAGCGACTCTCGAATTTTAAGAACCCTTATTATGTAACCGTTGCATAATAGTACCTACATTACGATACAAGTGCAGAAAACAGGAAATTCGCAACGAGTGGTGATAAATTGAAACACGACCGAAGGGAGTGTTTTAAATCGACACGAGTTGCGAAATACCTGTTCGCACGTGTATCGTACAACGTTTTACAGTACATATGGCTCTTTAAAGTTTCGACATATGCACGTAATCTGCTGATTATCGCACTCGTGCGGTAATCAAGCACCATATGTACTGTAATAGTACATTACGATACAAGTGCAGAAAACAGGAAATTCGCAACGAGTGGTTATAAATTAAAACACGACCGAAGGGAGTGTTTTAAATCGACACGAGTTGCGATTGTTGCGAATTACCTGTTCGCACGTGTATCGTACAATACAACGTTTTACAGTACATATGGCTCTTTAAAGTTTCGACATATGCACGTAATCTGCTGATTACCGCACTCGTGCGGTAATCCAGCACCATATGTACTGTAATAGTACATTACACAACTAGGGTGGTAAAGGAAAGAAAGGCTGAGATCGCAGATTTTACGGCCCGAGCTGTAGGCGAGGGACGTATATATATGCAATCGAGGGCTGTATTTATTACCTCCCGTGTTGTGTACATAATTTTATTACTACACTTGGCCTTGTATTTTATGCCACAGTTTTTGGCCAGGTGTGCTGGCAGAAAATACTATTTTATAAGATTAAGGTATCAATTCATTTATAGCCTCCTGACGACTGGGTATCAAAATTTGCTAGAGTAAATTATACTCTGTCAGATTGATAAAAAGTCGAAACTTAATTGGGACCTATGTAATATGTGTAGGACGCCGGGCGGATAGTGCAGTTATGTAGTGGCCTCTCCTGTCGGTTATCAGATGATAACGATCCAGACGTCTAGCGATAACGCCGAGCTATGGGAACATAGAATTCACATACATATTTACGATGGCATTGAAGGACGCGCTGTTTAGAACCATCTGTTCCAACAGTCCTTGGAGAATTGTATCGGTTGACATGCACATCACATGTACATCACAAGTTCACGAGTGTATGGGGGTCGGCAACGCGCATGTGACACACCTGGTGTTGCAGGCGTCCATAGGCTGCGGAGACTTACCATCAGGCGGGCCGTACGCTTGTTTGCCACCGAAGTGGTATAAAAAAATACGTAGTCAGCCAAGAAAGTTCGATGGCAGCTTTACCTACTCGAATTTGGTTCAGGCGATTCGTCTGCTCGTTTGCCTCCTATGTCATAAAAAAAAACAGGTGGCGGATGTCCACAAAGGTCTAAAATACTTACTAAGACTCCCACTAGACATTCTAAAAAAAATCCATACGCGAACTTGCCTAGAGGACAATTATACATACAGTACAAGACATACATACAGGACAAGGATACAGGGTGATTTTGGGGTCGTGATCCGGAATGACTGTACATGGTCAAACATTCAAAGTAGACAACATCACAGTTGAGTTGATATGAAGGTTTATAAGTTTTATAACTCAAATAATTATCTTATTTTTTTCAAATTGTAATGGAAATAATACTTTTTCATACAACTTGGTCACTTGGTCGCATCACTGTCCACTCTCCATACTATCCGTCAAAGTGAATAGGGTAACCATGTTTTTTGGAGATTTTGTATTTATGTCATCGAAATAAATTAAAAATGAAATACGTTTGTTTCGTGTCACTACAATTCTTTTGAAATTCTATCTGATACCAAGTCGGCTAAACTGATTTTTGATCACGACCCCGAAATCAGCCAGTATATGGTACCTTTCAAATTCTTAGGCACAGTGACGCACAGTCATAATCAGGCATCGGGAATTCGGATACTTTTATACCTACAACTAGCAAAATCCCGGAAGAAGCTGAGCAAGTATTGAGTCGGCTTCTTAAAATTAATATTTTTATTATTTCGGTTTCAGGATTCCGGTATTGACTAAAGCATCACGAATATCTTACTACTTACATAATACCTTTATATTTTTATGGGTTATCACTATTTTCAGCGATCTTAGCAACATTCTCGTTGGTAAACAGTTTTACCGATATATTCATATTCATATTCATGTAATCGTATCAATCATACATCGTCAGGTTACAGAAATTTTTAAATACATTAAGTCAATAATACGGGTTGTAACAAAAAAAAGTGATGGTCCGTTTAAGGGCGTCATTGGGCGTCGTTCCGTTTTGATTACGGAATACGTGTGTGTTTATGTTATCGTACGTTTCGGTATTCCGAGAAATCCCGGGAAAATTGTTTGTAAAATTATTTTGAGTCCGTCTCCATGCCACTCAACAACAACGCGGTGTAGGTACTGAGACCGAAGTGTAGGCATAAAAGTATCCCAATTTCCAATACCTGGTCGATAACCATGACCGCGCTAAACACAGCAAAAACTCAAATTACTACAGATGTGTAGAAATAAAGTTTATAAACACTTACTATCTTATATTCAAAACTTCAACTTAGACTCAAACATAGTCAATATTCTCTCAACCTCCACCGTTCTCTCTTTCAACGTGGCCATTTCCTCCTCACTCAAAACAGCGCTCTTCTTCCCCGCATTCTTGAGCAGGAAATGTTGTATGAACAGCCTAAGGCTTTCCCTGAACATGTGGAGTTTGGGGGACTTCGCGATCCGGTGGAAGACTTGGAGGGAGCATTCTAGGTTGGCGTTCATTATGATCGCGAGAAGGATTTGACGGAGGAACCTGACGGAACTCTTGTTTAGGTCGGAGAATTCTATCACCTGTGAACAAACTGATGTTTTAGTCATCAAGAACTTAACGTAAAGTTGTAAACTTATACTAACTTAGAATACGGAATCTACGGATAGTATCAATCTCACTAGTTACTAAGCTTAGATATTTTCTGTTTTCTACTATATAATAAAAAAAGAAAAGAGGTCTGGGATTTGGTAGGAGAGAAGAGATTGCTTTTGAGGATGATTGAGAACAGAAGAGGAAATATGTTGGGGCACCTGATACGACATGACAATTACATAAAAACCATAATCGAAGGGAAGATAGAAGGGAGCAGAGGCAGGGGAAGACCGAGACGTGCGTTTATGGATCAAGCCAAAAAGAAGGTCAACGTTATGTCGTATCAGAAGCTCAAAGCATTGGCAAAGAACCGAACAAAATGGCGAATACTCCACCGACAAGAGCTACACTCTTAAATATATGATGATGACTATATAATATTGCCTTGATTTATATTTGCTAGTTAGTAAGAAAACATATGTAAGGGTGGTATTCCACTCGTCCAATATCTTTGTCAAATCTTTGATCAAAGTTCTTTGATGTAAGCCCATTCCACTCATTCAATATCTTTGTCCAAGTTTTTTTTTTCATGCGTAGCAATATTGATTTAACTGTCATCGGAATCTTTGATCTAATGTCGGGGCCCATCCAAGTTTGATGAAATCATCCAATAATTTTTTTGATCAAAGATATTGGATGAGTTTAATACGGGGTGGTATTCTACTCATCCAATGTCTTTGTCCAATCTCTTTGTCAAATCGTTGATCAAAGTTCTTTGACGGAGGCCCATTCCACTCATCCAATATCTTTGTCCAAGTTTTATTCTTTTTCATGCGGAGCCATATTGATTTAACTGTCATCAGAATCTTTGATCAAATGTTGGGGTCCCATCCAAGTTGGATGAAATCATCCAATTTCTTTGATCAAATGTGTATTGGACAAAGATATTGGATGAGTGGAATACCTCCCTAAGCAACATCGGTTACATGGATGCCGTGTTTGCCTATAATTGTATGAATACTCAAGCAATCTTATTTAACAACTTGTCATTTATAAGTATTTTTTGTATTGCACCTGTTGGCAAACCTAAATAAATAAGTAATAAACAAGACAGCATAAATAAAATAAAAAAAACAAAAATGCTGGACACTCTTACACAAATCGACCTAGTCCCAAACTAAGTAAAGCTTGTACTATAGATCTAGACGACAACATCCAAGACCCAAGAACAAATATTATCCGTGCTAAATGCACAAATAATGCCCTGGCCGGGATTCGAACCCGGGACCTCTAGCTTCGGAGGCAGTGTCACTACCAACTAGGCTAAACAGGCCGTCATCATAGTATAATAATCTTTTAGATTGGTAGCATCATCATCATTTATTTAAGAGCCTAGTTATTGTCGGTGGAATATTTAATCACCATCGCGAGATGGTCATATACTAAATTGAATAAGAGCGATAGAGAGAGATACATCAATTGTTGTCCTTGCCATAGTTCCACTTTTTTTATTTGCCTCAACTATTTCATGGCGAAGCAAATGAACGATTACCCGCCCAAGTTGAAGGTTGTTTTTGGTAAGCCGTCAGCCGTATGACACGTTCCCTGTCCGAAGGCCCCCAATGTGGGGACATGAAGCTTTTTTTCAGGAGTCCGTGTCCCCACTGTGGGTCCACGGGTTGTTCACGGCTACGAACTACAACTGTCACTTGGACTTGTGACATTGAAGGATAATTTTGTATGGGGACAGGGAACGTGTTAAGTCAAGTTCTGAATTTGGTCTTGGTGGCACGCGTATAGGATCTCTATAGAATTACTTAAATAAATAATAATAAATAATAAATATTAGGGGACTTTTTTTTTACACAAATCGAACTAGTCCCACAGTAAGCTCAACAAGGCTTGTGTTATGGGTACTAGACGACGATATACATATTTAATAGATATATACTTAAATACATAGAAAACATCCACGTCTCAGGAACAAATGTCTCTGTTCACCACAGAAACAAATGCCCTTACCGGGAATCGAACCCGGGACCTAAACCGACCGACAAAACTCTTAGGTTTAAAAGGATTACTCTGAGGTTTAAGAGGATATCAACGGATCCACTGGCGCCACTCGTAAAAAAAAGGTTATTTAAATATAACGATACATATTAAAAAAGGGCACTGCTATGTACTGTATTTTGTATTTAAGTACCTTTTGAATACATCAAACTAGTGCGCGCCCTGGGGTGCAGAGGCCAGGGACTTTTTAAAAGATGTGGGTCGGCGGCTGAGAGAGAGGGGTTGCGGTCCTCGTTCCGGATCGTTTTTGGCTCAACAGATTTCGTTGGCCATTCAGCGTGGCAACGCCGCCAGCATCATGGGAACTTTTGAGCCATCTACGATCCGGGGCGAATAATAATTAAGGGGGGCTCCCATACAACACAGTAGTTGTTGGCGTTTTTTTTTCTGGTACGGAACCCTTCGACTCGCACTTGGCTGGTTTTTTTTTAAATATCTGTCGTTAAATTTAAATAATCACAATTTTTACGAGTGGCGCTAGTGGAGTCGTTAATACCCTCTTAAGTAATAGTAGCGCCAAATGCAAAAACAGAAATGTACGGTCATCTAATTTGATCTCTGGTCTACTTCGTACCTTGTCACAGTGAAAACCAACGTAATAGCTGCTAGAGATCTCATATTATTGTCACTGTGACGGGGTACGAAGTAGATCATAAATTAAATTGGTTGACTGTACATATGGGCCCACAGATATCAGATTAAAACAGATCCGCTCATTTAAGGTGCAGGGTAGGGCAAGCCATTCTCCATACAAAGGTTGTGCAAGTTTATTGCGTTAGTTTTGGCACTACAGCATTTAATTTTATTTTTTGTTGGTACATATTGGAAATATGCAGAACTTGATGTTGAAATTCTGCATTATCCTCCTGAGGAATGACCTTCAAAAAATGTCAACGCAATCTCAACCTTAATAAATATATAAATATAGATAAAAATATATTTTTTCTATGTCATACCTATACCACACGGGGCCTCAAGAGGTTATTTCAAAAAAAATTAAAATAAAAAAATAATTAAAATTAAAAAAGAAAAACATCAAGACGTAGCTAACAAAAAAATAAGCATATGAACCAAAAATAGTAACTAGAGTGCAAACACAAATGAAGAAAAACTTGCACAAAGTTTGTATGGAAAGAGCTTGCCCACCCCTTCGCCTTAAGTTGAACGATTTCTATACATCTTATCTATTCTCACTAATGCACAAGTCAGTAAGTTTGAGAGAGACGGACAAGTGACATCCGATAGGTCTTCACCTGTCAGTGTCTCCGTCTTCATAACTAAAAGTTGTACTGAATTGATGTTGTGGTGTGTTAAGTTTATATGGGATTTAACATCCTGGTGTGCTTTCAAATGGAGACAATTCGTTAACAGCCGAAAATGATCGTACTATCTGTCGAATTCTAACTAATTTTGGTGCTTAACGAGACAACTAAATGAAAAATCGTCTGGCTTAATGCTGCGAGTCTGCTTTTCTCTGATGTCTGTGTATGGGCCTCACAACAGTCAAGTACCTGTTGCTAAAATTCATGCAATTTTCATCGCCCCGCTCATGCAAACGTAGTAAAACATGTAATATGTGATTACCTTGAGAACAGATAACGCAAGGCCTTTCTCCATGATGAGGTGTATAAGAAATTGCGCTAGATTACTCGTGCCCTGTTTCGACATGCTCTCCATGTCTTTTATCTTGTCCCATACTGCGAATTGTATTGACAACTGAAACAAAAACTTCTGTAAAGAAAGCGAGACTTAATAATGATATGCATATGATATAACCACCGACTGGGCAACGAACACATAACAATACAAATTATAAATTTTACATTCCTTAAGTCATCATCATGTCAGCCGAAGGACGTCCACTGCAGGACATAGGCCTCCCCCACGACCCGCATCCAGCGGACATCCGCGAGCCTTACCAGGTCATCAGCCCACCTTGTCCCCCACAAGGCCCACGTTACGCCTTCCAGTAGTTCCGGTACATGGCCGCCACTCGAGAACCTTTCCGCCCCAACGGCCATCGGTTCTACGTGCAATGTGCCCCGCCCACTGCCACTTAGGTAAGTTTAGCGATTCGGAGGGCTATATCGGTTACTTTGGGTATGTATTTCTTTCCTCAGTTTTTCTTTAATTTGGTCAATATATGTTATTCTTGGTCTCCCTCTCTTCCGCATTCCTTCTACTCTCCCTTCCACAATAATTGTGATATATTCATCGTGTCGTAAAAGGTGCCAAGCATCTTTCTTCTTCTGTTTTCCGTGGTTTCTAACAAGGACTTCCTTTCCTCGACAATGTTAATGCATCGATGGACAGTAGACGCGTATAGGCGTAAATTTATTGTTATTTCTATTGTGTCTGGAATAGTGTCCATCAAAGTGTTGGGGAGGTATTCCACTCATCAAATATCTTTGTCCAATATACATTTGATCAAAGAAATTGAATGATTTCATCCAACTTGGATGGGATCCCGACATTTGATCAAAGATTCTGATGACAGTTAAATCAATATGGCTACGCATGGAAAATAATAGAACTTGGACAAAGATATTGGATGAGTGGAATGGGCCTCCGTCAAAGAACTTTGATTAAATATTTGACAAACAAATTGGACAAAGATATTGGACGAGAGGAATACCACCCTTAAGGACGTCTTCGTCAATTATCATAGGCTTCTAAAATTACTAAACAAACAGTTGTTTCTTTGACAATGTGCCGAAACCCGGGAAAGTTGAATGGCTAAAGGGAATGGAGGTAGTACCTGGTATTTCCTGTCGACGTCACACAGCTTCTGCGCAAGAACTGCATAGTAAGGGTTGTAGGTGCGCTCTTGCAAACAGCACGCCAGTAGCACGTGCACTATTTCCCTTTCCTGGCTGCCTTTCAGACCCAGATGTTGGAGTTTTTCGAACGCGTCCATATAGTCCTGAAAAAACAGAAACAGTGATACAAAAGAAATGCAGAGACCTAGGCACTAGCTAAGTTTCTGCCAGATGGCACATGAAGAAGAAGACAAATAGAATCAAAGTTATTGGCTATGTGCGAAGTAGGTGGTGGGGGTAAGCAAGGCGATCGTAGCGCACACCATGGCAGAAATGTGTACTTACCGGGGACCACTGTCAAATTTACTTTCACGTTTTCTATTGGTTTCTTAACAGTTTCCTACGATTCGTTTCCTTTGTATGTATTTATTTATTCTCTTATTTATTTCAGTAAAATTTCCAATACGGGGTCTTTCTCGTTTACTAAAGTAAATTATATATTAATTATATATTCATGTGTCATTATTTGACATCTCTGAGTTTTGACATTGTCTCGGGACCTTTGACGTTTGACGTTTCAGACGTGCACATAGCCAATACTGACCTGTATTGATAGCATGTGACTTTACCTCGCAAACCAAATGCATAAATCGTAAAATTATTGGGTCACAATAAATTTTATTAGTAAATTTATTTTAAGTTGAATTTTTAAAATAGGGTTAAGGTGTGACTTCGGACCCGGGTATGTCCTAAAACTACGACCAAACCACCGGGGGATGGGCAGCAGCATTCCTAGAGTGCGGTGGAGATACTGCGATCGCCAACCCGCATGCCAAGCGTGGCGATTATGGCATTTACCCCCCATGAAATTGGGGGAGGCCTATGTCCAGCAGTGGACGTCCTAGGGCTGATATGGTGGTGGTGGTAGTGGTGTGGCGGGGGTCTATGGGCGGCGATAGTCGCTTACCACCAGGCGATTCGTCTGCGCGTTTGCCTCCTATTTCATAAAAAATAGTTATTTGTTCAACAAGAGAGCAAAGTAGATTTTTGCTGCGAGTGTCGATGTTGAGTCCCGAGCAAGCGAAAGATTCTATAATTAGGATCTTGAGCGCAGCGAGGGACTCAAAGACACGAGGTGCAAATATCTTTGCTCTCGTGTGATACATACAACTTTTCACCTCAGCGGCGAGAACATATCACGCAAATGAATAGTGATAGAGAGAATGAAGTCACTTAAACTAAACTACGATATGAAAAATTAAAAAGTAAGTTTTTTTCACGCTCGCAGCAAAATTACATTTTACTCACTGGTTTCAAGCAGCAAAACCGCCATTTTCGAGCCGCTGAGGTGAAAATAAGTTTTTGGTCAAAAATTTCATTTAAGGTACAAATTTTATTGCCCACTGCACTTTTTTCCACAATCATAAACTACTTGTTGAGTTGGTTCGAATGAGCCCAAACACGATGGGTTTATCTTGTGTAGTTTAGGAATTGCTATGACCACCTTCTGTCTCCATCATCAGATCAGCTCTATGTCATCATAATATTGCATTGTCATCCGATTTATACATGCATGCAAAATTTCAGCACAATCGGAAACCGGGAAGTGAATCAAATTTAACTTGCAAGATTTGATTACAGACAATGGGACAGGTGAAACTATATAAAATAAATAAATAAATAATAATAATAATAAATATATTGGGACAATTTTTTCCACAAATCGAACTAGTCCCACAGTAAGCTCAATAAGGCTTGTGTTATGGGTACCAGACGACGACATATTTAATAGATATATACATAAATACATAGAAAAACATCCAAGTCTCAGGAACAAATGTCTCTGCTCACCACAGAAACAAATGCCCTTACCGGGAATCGAACCCGGGACCTCTAGCTTCGGAGGCAGTGGCACTACCAACTAGGCTAAACAGGCCGACAATAAAAGCTTGTATAACCAGAGCTTGTGTATCAGACGTTCAAAATGAACTCGATCTTCGGCATTTCTAGCTGTCGGCTGCAAAAGTAATACTACTTACCTCAGCCGACATGATAACGCAGAATATGCTCCTTCTGACATCCGTGTTCATTCTCTGCTTCCTAGCCAGTTCTAGAAGCTTCTGGTCCGTGCTGGGCGCAACTTTCACCTTGTCTTCTAGCTTCGGTCTGTTGCCCTCCCATGCGGAACCGACTACCCACCATTTGCCGCGAGTGTCCGCTGAAATGGATAAAAGATTAGTTCCGTTGATGTATTTATTCATTTCTCGTTGCTCGAGTTCGATTCGAACTTAGTGAAACACTTGAGTGTAAGTATTATCCCATCAAAAACATAAGTGTGAAAATGGCAGCCAAGTTCAATATGCGATGCGTGGTTGTCGTCTTCACCGACAAAAGAATTGAGATCTAAATGGGTGCCAAGGTGTCGTAGATTAGCTGAAAAGGTGCCAAGTCTGGCACTAGATTGTTTACAGTAAAACTAATTTTATGCGGGTTAATGCATTTTGAGCTTCAACTTGGCAGTTTACTTATATATCCAACACCTTTCATGGTAATATAACATATTGCATAGAAAACTGCCAAGTTAAGGCTCAAAATGCATTAAGTCGCAATAAATTAGTTTTACTGTAAACAATCTAGTGCCAGATTTGGCACCTTTTCAGATAATCTACGGAAATTGGCACCCATTTATATCTCAATTCTATTGTCGGTGAAGACGACAACCACGCATCGCATATTGAACTTGGCTGCAATTCTCATATTTATATGTTTTTGTTGGGATATCATTACTTTTTGTCAAACTTAAGAAGTATACCGTTACAAAAAAAAAAGAATTTTCCAAATCGGTTAATAAATGATGGATTTCTGGGGTAACTAGCATAAATAATAATAAAAAAACACACTAATTTCTGATTTTTTATTTAGTGTACGCACACAATTACCAAGCTGCATGCCAAATTTCAGCTTTCTAGGTCACCTGGAAGTGGGTTAGGTTTTTGATTACTAGTCAGTCAGTGGTAAAAATGCCGTTTTAAGATTTTAATATCTCTATAACTGTTTCACCTATAATATATTTATGAAATTTGGGGTTCTAGTTGTTCTAAAGGATCTTTATACATGTACCAAATTTCATTATTTTATGACTTTTATGTTAAGTAGATTTGGAGTTATTGGGGGGTCAAAAGTGGCTCCAAACGGTTCATGTAAAATAACACACGGCTGCTGTCCGCCAGTTCCTGGGGTAAACTTGGCTGGACACGCTGCCGCGAGTCTGGATTAAACTCCATGTGGTCAACAAATACCCGGACATACCCGGATGGACCCGGGTATGTCCTAAAACTACGGCCAAGACCACCGGGGGATGGGCAGCAGCATCCCTGAAGTGCGGTGGAGATACTGCGATCGCCAACCCGCATGCCAAGCGTGGCGATTATGGCATTTACCCCCCATGGAATTGGGGGAGGCTTATGTCCAGCAGTGGACGTCTTTCGGCTGATATGGTGGTGGTGGTGGTGGGTCAACAAATATACCTAGTACTTACAACAAGCTAAGTATTGATCATTTTTTGTTTTTCTAAGCATTTCAAGTGTCCGACTGCTGGACTAAGACGTCCTTAACGCTTCCATATCAGCCCAATGACGTCCACTGCTGGACATAGGCCTCCCCCAAATTCACGGGGGGTATATGCCATAATCGCCACGCTTGGCATGCGGGTTCGCGATCGCAGTATCTCCACCGCACTCCAGGGATGCTGCTGCCCATCCCCCGGTGGTCTGGATCGTAGTTTTAGGACATACCCGGGTCCAAATTTAACGCTTATTTAAACTTATTTATGCCGGCCGCCATTTTGACAATTACACTTCTGGTCCGGATTTCGAGGGGTCCAATTTCCGATACAGCGGGATCTAACTTATTAGTGCAGTTGTAAAAAATAATGGGTATTTATTTATTTAAAATTTATTGCACAAAATAGAAATGTATAAATGGCGAGCTTAATGCCAAACGGCATTCTCTACCGGTCAAACATATGGATAAACAGAGAGTAGAGGATAGATAGATAGATAGATAGAAGATAGAAGACATTTATTCACTACACAAAACAAAAGACACACAGATACAAGAAAAAGGAAAAAAAACGCACATTCAACACAATAACGTGTGTCTTCGCGGCAGTGAATCGGTTGCTGTCTCAGCATTATGCTGAGGTGTCAGACACCTGCAGCGCTGGTTTTCAGACAGCACCGTACGTGACCCACGGAACGCAACACAACATAATATATAAAAGGTACACATAATAAATAAATCATATTTATATAATCATAATAATATACTTAAAAACACAATATTCTTAAAATAATTTGAATTGGCAGAGTTCATTACCGACCGAGCAGGAAGATTCAAAGTGCGATAATGATGAAGACTGTATAACAATAATAATAATAATAAATAATGTCACACGCTAAAAACAAATAACAGCTTCAGAGCGAAACAATGATAGGAAGCTACAAGAGAAGAAGAACGTAAGGGAAAAAGAAATAAAGTGGGGATATTTTATGTGCTGGATGGGTTAGGAATTGGATTTTTGGAGCGTCAACAAATAGCCCTTAAGCTTGCGCTTAAAGGTATACTTGCTAGACGCTGCTTGGATAGGTGGAGGGAGATCATTCCAACACTTGGACGCCGCAAATCTGAAACTTCCTCGAAACGCCGCGGTTCGATGCTTAGCCACCAGAACCATTGCCTTACACCTGCGCGCACTTTTGGGCCATAACAGTTTATTCAGCAAATATGCTGGGGCCCCAGACCGCACTATGCCAAAAAGAAGAGTGGCGAGGTGCAGGCGCCTGCGTGCAGGCATGTTCAGCAGACCAGCGGCGTTCAAGTATGGAGTGATATGGGAGCGGGGAGGGACTCGAAAACAGAAACGAATGCATGCGTTTTGCACTCGTTGTATGAGCTTTTTTGTACGACCAGTAATGCAGCCAGCATAGACAATACCACAATAGTTTAATCTTGACAATATCAGCGATTCACAAAGGTTGATACGCAAATCAACACTTAAGTAATCGCGAATATTGTAAAGAACTTTAAGGCGGTAGAAGCAGTTACTCACAACTTTAAGTATGTGGTTCTCGAAGCGCAACTTGCCGTCCATGAGGAGGCCAAGGTTATTTGCTTCTACCACCCTCTCTATTGGGTCGCCCATGATGGCAACATTACTGGTAGTTAAAACCTCGAGGTTATTGATAGTACTACGGATTTGATGTTCCGACCCAAATACCACATATTTCGACTTGTTCGGATTAAGAACAAGGCAGTTCTTTTCCGACCAAGTAGAAACACGATCAAGATCCGCGTTAATAGTATTGACAGCAGGAGATATGTCCGTGGGTGCGCTAGAGAGGTAAAGCTGGAGGTCGTCCGCGTACAGATGGTATTTGCTGCCCTTTATATTATGTATGATGTCAGCACTATACAATATAAAAAGCAGGGGGCCTAGTATTGAACCTTGTGGCACACCTCTCAACACAGGACAAAGAGCGGAACGCATAATGACGCCATCCATTCTACGCAACGCCACCGTCTGCGTACGGCCAGAGAGATAACTGTCAAACCAATTCACGGCAGAAACATCAAACCCGTAATACGACATCTTTGATAAAAGTAAGGGCACGCTAATGCAGTCGAAAGCCCTGGAGAAATCTAAAAGAACGAGTATGGTACTCTCCCCTATATCCCGAGCCTGTAAAATATTGTCGACTACATCAAGTAACGCAGTAACTGTCGAACGACCCTTGCGAAAACCCGACTGTAGTTCAGGTAGGATGCTATTTTCCTCCAGGTATTCCGAGAGCTGGTCGCAGATCACCCTCTCCATTACCTTCGATGAGCAGGGAAGGATGCTTATAGGACGGAGTTCGGAGAGGTTAGCTGGATTTGGCTTTTTTGGTAATGGTGTCACTTGAGCAATTTTCCAGTCTGCAGGAACGTCATAGTCTGTATACTCTTGTTAATAATGTGCGTCAGTATGTCAGCAGAGTTCGGTAGCGTCATCAGTAGCATGTCAATACCAATCATGTCAAGTCCCTTTGGCAGTAGTCTTAATTGATGTCAGGATTGTAATGACAGCTGTAACAGTCGTAGGTCTAAGAGTGAAAGCATTGTTACAGTGCCTGTCAAACTCATAAAAAGTCATGTCTGATATTGTTACGTCCTGTTTGCCTGGTATATTCAAAAAATGTCTGTTTATTAGGTCAGGGTCGTCAAAGTGATGCGGCAGATCCGTTTGCGTCCGAGAATCTGTAGTAATTGTCCGCTTTAAGTTGGTCCAAAGGGTCTTTGAGTCTGTCACATTGTTAATCTCGTGTTGGAAGAAGGCACGCTTCTCGTTGCAGATGGCCTCGATGACAAGATGTCTCAGGTCCAAGTAATATTGTTTATGTGCAGCGTTCCTTGTCTGCTTAAATTTAGCATGGGCTGCGTTTCTGAGCTGCATCATAAACTTAACGTTACTCGTCAGCCACGGCTTGGGTGCCTCCTTCACAATCTATGGCGTCAAGGTCATTGTTGAAGTCGTTTAAGTTGATATCCTTAAGAGGTCGGTAAGTAATACGTTTTGGCGTCGGTTTCTTTTTTTTTATGTCAATCTCGGCTGTAATAAAAGCATGTCTGCCTAGGTCTGGAATATGCCTCACGTCCACGGACAAAACGCGAGCGTCAGTACAAACCAGGTCTATGGTGGTCTCACTGTGGTCTGTGAAGTGCGTCGGGTCGCTTACGTGCTGGGTCAAGTCAAGTGTTGTCAAGAATTGTGTCAAGTGTTTAAATTTTGTATCAGTTTTGTCAGAGTAATTTATATTAAAGTCACCAAGTAAGATCAAGCGGTCGTAATTAGCGAAAGAAGTAATTGAGTCAGTAATTGCGTCAAAAAAAGTTTCAACGTTAAGCCACGGGGGACGATATGCAGTTCCGATAACTAAACGTTTCGAATTTATGTTAATCGTCAGCCACAATTGTTCCACAAGCGGCGCGGGCGGGTGCGGCACGGTGCGCGCGGTAAGGCCCCGGCGCAGAAAAAACGCGACTCCACCTCCCCTCCCCGCGCGGACGTCGACCGGTCTAGGCACGTGGCGTAACCTGTAGCCAGGAACAGTCGGGGCGCGGCCTTCCTCGCCCGCGCGAAGCCACGTCTCGTTTATTGCAATAATGTCAGCATCAGTCTCTAATATTGTAATAGTCAATTCGTCGTGGCCAGTACCAAGGGATCCAGCATTAAATAAACCAACTTTAAAGTGTTTAAAACGAGGCATTACAATAATAAATAGAAACAAGAAGACAATAACAACTGCAATCGAATAGCTGTTTACCCGTAAGTATTACGCAATCATTCCAACTGGTTAAAGATAAAATAACGAGTCGTGTTTCATGTGTATATAATAAATAGTGTATGCAACTATGCATATATAAATATCTGTATAATAAATAAAGACGTTAATTATTGTTTTGTTCGGTTCGTTCCAGGCTGAGTCACTATACGGGCCGGAAATAATGGTGCAATATCGATTCACTCCCGCGACGACACACAAACACGTAAACAAAGAGGCCATAACAATACGGTAAGGAAGACTGTATACATTTTGACACAAATACAACATAACAATTACAAAAGAATACATTAACAACAGTTTATTATTTTTAGGTCTATACGGCAGCATCAGGTTTGCGAAAAATTTCTAACTCGGACAGTTGGCGTATTCGCTGACTAGGCCGGCCGTCCACTCGCCGGGCGAAGATCTTGCCGTCCCGGGTCCAGACATAGCGCCAGCCGGCGTCACGGGCAGCTTCACGCGCGCGCTGAAACAGCTGCCGGTTGGCACTCGTCAGCCGCTCGTTCACGTAGAACTTCTGCGGCGGCGAGGCCAGCCCTAGGCCCTCGGTTGTGGCGCCGCGGCGCGAGCGCGCGGCCCGCAGCACCAGCGGCGCCAGGCGCAGCACCAGCGGGCGCGGGCGGCCCGGCTCCCGCGCGCGACCGACGCGATGCACGAACACTACGTCGCGCACATCCAGCTCGACGCCCAGCTTAGCACAGACCAGCGTCGCCAGGCCGGCGGTACTCTCGCCCGGCTCTTCTGGCAGATTGGATACCTGCACGTCGTTGGACAAGAGCTCCTGGTCCCGCTCGTGTAGCTCCAGTTGAAGAACAGCGATGGTTTCCTCCAGCACCCTCGTAGCCGCCGTGACGGTGCTCTCGGCGACAGATTTTTCGACAGCCGCGACGCGGCTCTCTAGTGAGTCGACTCTGTCGCTGAATTCGACCAGGCGTGCCCTGTCGTCGTGGAACTCCTGCCGAAAATCCTTGATCTCCTGTCTCACCGCTTGGAGCTCAGCCCTAAAAAGACGTATCTCGCAGCCCAACGCTGATTCGATAGTGTCATCGGCGGGGATCTGCGGCTGGGGCGATGCAATCGGTCGCGATGAGAGCTCCGCGGAGGGCCCCGCCACGGACACAGTGAGCTGAGCGTCAGCAGGCTGGGGCGCGAGAGGCTGAGTAGTAGAGGGTGAAAACGAAGAGAAACCCTTCACCGGCGTGTCAGCCCGGTTATCGCGCGGCTGGAACCTTTGGCACGACGGACAGATCCAGTCTCGCGGGGCCGCTGTTCCCACCGGGAATCCCACACACGCACAGTGATAACTCGAGCTACATTTAGGGCATACTACAGGCCCAATACGTCCCATGAACTTTGCACAAGCCGCACATTTATTGGACATAGTTTTAGTTTTATATTTTCTTACGCGTGGGTAGTGTTTTTTTTTAGTGTACAAGTTTATAGCTGATTTCCACCTATACACAGCACCAATTCACTCACAAACAATGGATGTTATTAGTTTTAAAGTTACAATCGAATATAAATCCCTGCACGGTAAGTAAAAGCTTTTGTTTTATTTTTACTAACTGAACGTAAATCGCTTGCGTGTACGTTGCTTGCGTGCCGTGACGTCACTCTTTGATTGGATGATTTACTTCCTGGCGTCGAATTTTATGTACAACATTAAAAAGTATAACCCAAAAGCCCTACCTTTTAACAAGTCTTCTAGAGTAATGTTAAGCGGGGTGACATAGTTCCCTTTCCTGATAATGCCCTTAAGGGTCTTCTTTAGTTGTTCCACGAAGCTCGGGTCGTAGTTCGGTATCTTGTTCAGATTGTTATTCTTCACAGCCAGCAGAACTTCTAGAAGGAACTTCATTCGAGACCTGGAAGCACAGTTACAATCAAGGACTTTAATTTGGGACCCACTTAAAGGTTGACATCCTGTCAAACTGTATTTTTTTCATCCCCGGTTAGATGTATGGAGTGCCCCCTCCCGTAATTTAATATTTTTTCGTAATTTCACATCACTTTTAACCTTTCTACCAAATTTCATAATTGTAGTGCTTATATACTCCGCGGACGAACAGACGGACGGACAGATATGATGAAAAAACAAAGGGTTCCGTTGTTGCCATCTTGACTACGGAACCCTACAAGCTCAGGTGGTAATGCGCCGAGAAAAAAATAGTCAGTTAGCGCGTTAAATGCTGCTGTCTGGATCCTGCGTTACAATCGTTAGGGCATCAGCTGACGGGAATAGCATATTTATTTATTTGTTTATAGGAGAAGTATAACACCAATAAAACTAAATAACAACATTATTACTTACAGCAGAGCCAATTACAGCAATTAATTAATTTATTTGTAATTATAAAGGTGTTTTTATTGAATTCCGTTCATTGCGAGGGTATAATCCTGAGATGAAATAAAGCAATCTTCTCTAAGACACTAGTACGAGTACCCCAATTCATACCATTTCGAAGATATTCAAGTATTTATTTTCGTTAATTAACACCCCTAGTATAATATAAAACATCCTTAACAATTAAACAATGTTGACGAGCGTGTCATTCCAATTTCGAATTGTCATACTTGACATTAACTTTTATTTAACTCCACGTTAACTCTTAAGAGGGCGCAGTACGCTCGGTTCTCCATACAAACGTATTTACGCTCTCATAGAAATTGTAAAAGAAAAAAAATACAGCGGTTTTTTGAGTTGTTTACGGCTTGTATGAAAACCTAAATAATCGCTGTATTTTTTCTCCATTATAATTTCAAGCAACAGAAACTAATTTCCGACCTAGATATGCCGGATCCCATTGTGTATACGAAGTTTCATGTTATTCTAGCATGGCGTTTTAAAATGAGAGCGTAAATACGTTTGTATGGAGAACCGAGCGTATTGCCACGTACTGCGCCCTCTTAAGGCCGTTTTTCATTCAACCTTGCTGATACAATTTATCATTTAAAAGAAAAAAAAAATTCTGGAATTTTGAAAAACTAAATATGCTCCGCCGTTTCTATGGCTATACACGGCTATATGCTTGAAGGAACGGAAATCAATAAAAACACCCTGTATATCCTGTCATCTGACAAAATTTCATGCGAGAGGAAATGACTAACTTTTTTTTACATGTTCATGTGATCAGCTGACGGGTATACCGCCGGTCTACAACTAGCGGTTTTTCCCCTAAAGGTATTGGCTTAACTATCATGTGATAAAAGTTTCAGTCGAGAGGAAATAACTGTTTTTACGTCGTTTGGAGGCTGTTGCTCCTCAACCCACCCACGGATCGCCAGCTAACGTCGACAGTCCTTCATAATACAACTTTCTTAGCCACTTTACAAATTTTCGTGCCAGAGGAAATGACTAACGATTTATGCGCCTGGCCCGGGTACTATTTACAGAGCCACTTTTCAAATTTTCGTGCCAGAGGAAACGACTAACGATTTTTGCGCCTGGCCCGGGTACTATTTACAGAGCCACTTTTCAAATTTACGTGTCAGAGGAAACGACTAACGATTTATGCGCCTGGCCCGGGTATTATTTTCATAGCCACTTTTCAAATTTTCGTGCCAGAGGAAACGACTAACGATTTATGTTTTAGTTGAAGATATGAATAGTTTATTTATATTTTTAGCTTTCAATTCTTTATATTCTATAATTTTATATAGTTTATAAAAATTGTTACCATTTCATTTGCCAGGGTAGCCGCAAAATAAACATAATATATGTTAATTTTCATCGTAATATAATCTCTCCCACGGGACAGGCAATGCCTAGTGTGGGGGTAAGCATTACTGTAATATAATATGTTTTTCCCTGTGAAATAAACTATTTGTATTTATGCGTATGGCCCGGGCACTATTTTCTTATCCACTGTACACATTTTCGTGCCAGAGGAAACGACTAACGATTTATGCGCCTGGCCCGGGTACTATTTTCGTGCCAGAGGAAATAACTAACGATTTATGCGCCTGGCCCGGGTACTATTTTCTTAGCCACTTTTCAAATTTTCGTATCAGAGGAAACGACTAACGATTTATGCGGCTGGCCCGGGTACTATTTTCGTGCCAGACAAAATGACAAACGATTTTTGCGCCTGGCTCGGGTACTATTTTCTTAGCCACTGTACAAATTTTCGTGCCAGAGGAAACGACTAACGATTTATGCGGCTGGCCCGGGTACTATTTTCGTGCCAGACAAAATGACAAACGATTTTTGCGCCTGGCTCGGGTACTATTTTCTTAGCCACTGTACAAATTTTCGTGCCAGAGGAAACGACTAACGATTTATGCGCCTGGCCCTGGTACTATTTTCGTGCCAGAGAAAATGACAAACGATTTTTGCGCCTGGCTCGGGTACTATTTTCTTAGCCATTGTACAAATTTTCGTGCCAGAGGAGATGACTAACGATTTTTGCGCCTGGCCCGGATATAAGTTAAATTGATTGTCAAAAATATTTAAATATATTTGTTGACAATTTGTATGGCTCTGTTTGATTAATAATGTTTACTGTACAAAAAAGCCAGGAATCGTCTAACAACTTTTTCTACATTAAGGTTCCAAACTGGGAAACGACTTTCTTAGCTGAGTGTACTTGCCCAGTCTGCGCCCGCTCGCCCTGGTCCCGCGCGCGCGCCTGCGCGTCGTGTATGAAGGTCTTGAGCGCGAGCGGCTCGTCCTTCCGCAACGCTGCTCCGGCGCAGCGGAATACCGCCAAAACACAGTCTATACTCTTCTCAGTTGGATCCAGTAGCAATCGGTTTAGGATGTCGTAGAGAAGAGTGGCGTGGAAAATCTGAAGATAACATCTTCACTTAAAAATTTAAAATTCGGTAATTATTCAGTATTCGGCATATTCAAAGAAATTTGAATGTTGGGTATTCGGCCCAATTTTTTTTTTTTTATATATTGGGGACAATCTTACACAAATCGACCTAGTCCCAAACTAAGCAAAACTTGTACTATGGGTACTAGACGACGATATACATACTTATATAGATAAATACATACTTAAATACATAGAAAACATCCAAGACCCAAGAACAAATATCCGTGAAAAATGCACAAATAAATGCCCTGGCCGGGATTCGAACCCGGGACCTCTAGCTTCGGAGGCAGAGTCACTACCAACTAGGCTAAACAGGTCGTCAATTGTTCCTTTCAACTGCCGAATATTTCTGAACCACGAATTTTTTTTCTACAAGTTGTAAAAATCTACTTAATATAATCACTGCCTTATACAATTATCATTCTTGATTAGGTATTATTGATATTATTTATTGTTACCACTGAGTATTGCTTTGTACGAGTGTAAGACATGGACAGGACAAGGCCCCAAAGACATAATAAATATTATGGGACAATTATTTTTACACAAATTGAACTAGTCCCATAGTCAGCTCAATAAAGCTCGTGTTATGGGTATTAGGGATGATTCACAGTAGACCGTTCCGTGTCCGGGCCGGCCCGTTTTCTATGACAGCAAACGTAACGGCCGGCGTATTTCTCTAGAAGAAAACGGGCCGGCCCGGACACGGAACGGTCTACTGTGAATCATCCTTTAGACGACGATATATTTAATAGTAGATATATATTACATAGAAATCATCCAAGTCTCAGGAACAAATGTTTCTGCTCACCACAGAAACAAGTGTCTTTACCGGGATTCGAACCCGGGACCTCTAGCTTCGGAGGCAGTGTCACTACAAACTAGGCTAAACAGGCCGACGACGTAGGAAAAGGATTGAAGCGTTCGAGATGTGGATAAACTAGTTGATATTTTAGGAGGTACCTTGAATGTATATAGGTAGGCGAGACAGCACACAATGTTGTCCAAGGTCTTGTCCTCCATCGGTGGAGGGTTCTGCATGAGGCGGTCGAATATCGCGACCAATTCTTCTAAGAAGTGGGCTCCTGAAACGAATTGAATGGGGAATTTCATATAAAGTGGTAGTTTAAAGTTTACTAAACTCATTTTTAAGGCGCAGTAGGGTCAACAAAAAATATCGCGTCAGGGTGTGAGGAAGCCGCCGAGCGCGGGGAGCGCCCCACTCTCCACACTGTAGTGAACGCCCTGTTACACAGAAAAGGCATGAACAGTACTGCAACTACGTGTGAAACTATTTTTCTTGTGCAGGCGGCGCAGATATATTTTAATCTATATGCCAGTTGCCACATGATGCTGAGACAAATAAACAGACAGACAACCAGATAAACAGCCAAGAGACCAAAATTCTAAAAACTATTGAAGTGTGTTCTGTTACCAGAGATGGGCGTAATCGATTACTTTTGGAATTAATTGCACGACTACATTCCAGTAATCGAGATTCCTCAGTAATCGATTACTTGGATAATCAAAATTACTGTAATACTACTACTATGATTACATTTATAATCCATTCCTTTGAAATCGGTATTGTAAACCACCACTATAATCTTGATTCATCAGTAATCAAGTATTTAAGTAATATGAATTATTTAACTCCAATTCCAGGACTATATTACCTACTTTATTGGCAGACCTTATTTTTTTTTAATTTTGTTAATGTCATGTCACTCAAATAAAATTGCCTCAAGCCCATCAAGAGCAGGGGCACGCTGAAGACTTCCCATGTTGTGCATCTTACGTGGTACCGCTTTGGTGTTGAATCAAAAATAGTTAGCAAGATGTACCAGGAGCGCATGAAATATACTGAGTATAGTTCCTCACAAACGTTGGTTACTGCAGTATGCGGGGGTTCAAGTTACTGGTCGTATATGCGAGAGTTTGATACATAGGAAGCGTTCTGTCCAGTTTATTCTGGCATCTAGTGCAATGTGAGAGGTCAGCTGGTTGGTCGTAGATGTGAGAGCTTCGTACAAAAGTGCGTTCCGTCCAGTTTATTTAGATCTCTCCATTGATTTATTTCTATGGATTCTAAGTGCCCTCCATTGATTTTTTTGCCATGTACAGATTTTGGAAGCTGTACAGCTTTATTAGTCGTAGGTTCTATCTTTTGCCCGCGAATTTATCCAGGTAATATGTTAATCCAGGCTGTAATCATAAATAAATTACACGCCAGAATCAAACATTTAATGAAAACAGTGGACAGATCCCGGGTGTTTGACTCTTAAAAATGCTATGGCTGTAAACACTGGACGAGTTTGGGATAGACGGCCGACTCGTAGATGAGACCGGATAAAACGAGTCCTGCAATCCCTGTTCCGGACGAGGATTGTATAGTGGGTTTCTCAAACATGTTAGAAAATATTAAAACAAAAATATCAACAAGAGAATATTATAAACAAAAATATACATATAAATAAACCACAATAAAAAACAGACAAATGAAACAACACTAAATAATAACAAACAAAAATGGCAATAAATGCTAAAGGTACAAAAAACACGAAAAAACTTTTAAAAAAATAATACAAAACAAAAAAAAACGAAAAAACTAGAAACAATACCAAAAATACAGGAAAACTGTAAAAATACGAAAATTAAAAAAATTAATAACAAAACTAAAAAATCAAATTTCATTTTATTTAACAGTATAGGTATAATATATTTTTTCCGTGATTTGACCTTCATAAAATTTGTCAAATACTAGTTTGATACCTTGGGACTAAATTATATAAATTCACTCTTTTCATTATCTTTGCAATGATGAGACCAACTTAAGAAACTAAACACTGATTCAACTAAATACTACAAAAAAATGAATTATCTATTCATACTAGTTTTACTTATAACTGCGCGACTGTACTTACTACTTCATTTACTAAGTAATGGGCTGGGCGGTTTGTACGCGTCTTCTAAAGAGTGAAAACTTGTACTACTGTATTTGAGTTTCTACTGTAGGTACACGTATTAAGTACTTACCATATTGCATTCGTTATTCTAGTTTTTACGCTGGCTGTAATTAAATGTACCCATATTTATTGATAAAACACGGAATAATCTGCGTTAATTGTACATTAGTGGCGCGGAGTTGCAGTGACACAGGTCCGACCTCGAACGCAAAGAGAATATAATACTCCTTACGGAGACTCGAACGCAGCTCGCTGAGCACTGAGCGGCCGGCCGCGCACGAGCGGGTTCGCGGAAATCAGTATTTATGAAATATTATTATTAGTTATTTTTATTTTAGAAAAAGTAATCGATGTTGGTAATCAAGTACAACATTACGCATTTATTGATATAATTTCCATGTTAATAGTTAATGTGCAAACGTAGTAATTTCTTTTTAAAGGTGTAGTTTAGAGGCATGTTCACGATTTTTTTCTATCGAGCAAAAGTTGCTTAATCATGTTTCGAATCGATAACGTCACTAGAGAAAGGTCTCAAAATTGATTTGCACATTTTTTGGAAACCATATTAACATGTACAAACGCGTAAAATCTTTTGAAAAACTCTGTTTTCTGACCGCACTTAAGTCGCGTCTAATTTGTCAGTTTTGTTACGAAATGTATGCGTTTGACATTGACGTTCAGTTTTGTTACCATCCGTAACGAGACATATTACGCGAACAGAGTGCCGGCTGTGACTGGAGTAGTTGCTCAATAGACGTACACGCCCAGTTATGTTAGGAAGTAGTCAGCTAAACAGTGTTGATAAACAGACGATCCTCAATCTCGTTACTACTCCTAAGGATCTAAGAACAAAGAAAACGGGCACACTCAGCATCAAAAGTAGCTACACATATGAAGGTGTCAAAAGCTCTAATGCCCTTATAATAAAGACTTTTGAACTTTTCAAATGCGTAGATGACTGTACACATTGTTTCGAATTTCCGTACCAATCGACCCGGTTCCATTGCTCTTGATTTCCGCCACCCTGAATGATACTGTACTCTCCGTACAAATCCTCATCACAACGTAGAAATTTGTTAGTGAGAGGGCTTGGTCACTTAGCGTGCGCGACGCAATCGGGACGGCACGTCGGCGCAGCGCGGCCGCTGCGCGATGGATCGTGCGGCGACAGTCAGCGACGCCACACAGGCTGCGCGACAGCGAGCGGCGACCGCTTGCGAGCGAAACATTAGCACATAAACATGCTCGAGTGAGACGGCGCGATCGCGGCGAGCCGACATTGTGCGTCGGACGCGCAGCTGTTGCTAAATTTATTGTAATTGGTTGAATTTAGGGTTTGCAGTCCCGGTCCCGATTTGTATGAAACTTCCCGGGAAATTTACATACCCTAGTTGAATTATTAATAATAGTGGTGGGTAAAACCTACCAACCATAGATATAAGAATACAACAAATATCATTATACTAGATATACTATTTTAATTCCCGCACTCATATTATTTGCTGCTCTTAGAGAAAATTCAAGTTTTTTAGGAAACAATTAGCTAAAATGTGATAAGTGACTCCACTATTGCTGAAATAAATATTATCATTTCGATTAATGCACGCTATAATTGCACAAGTCGGCATTTCTCCACAAAAACCGACTTGTTTACTGCACAACCGATGTCCGGCGACTGACTCAAGGAAACAAGTTTTTGTCCGGACGGTCAGGAAATGGCAGCACGGGCCACACCCACAACTCCCATCTCTTGTATTCTTATATCTGTGCTACATGTCGGTGATACTAACATTAGCAATTAATTAGTTATTTAAATTGGTGTTCATCAATTAAATTTTACGTTCGTATACCTAGTTTGTAGTTATCTGTGGCACAGGCACCTTTGTTCTTTTTTTGTGCTAACCTTCATGGTCGCAATACTCGTTCTTCATAATATATATCGTTTTAATGTACCTTACACATGGGTGCTAGAGGGACTAAAATTTTTAATGTACAATTGGTTTAACTTTTTTATTATTTCAGTGACGTTTATGTTTCAATTATTCATGTTAACATAGTTCTGTGAGTTTTATTGTCACTAACACGCTATGGACATTAGTCTAAATTAAATGATTAAGGTAATTAAATGCACCAAACCGTCTGTAATCGTAAGCGGTGTTCGTTAAAATCTGATTGTATGGAAAGTTTGATAAGTTTCTATGGGATGACAGCTGTCGGCGCCATATTAAACGCTGATCGGTCTGTGATCGTAAGTTAGTGCAACTTAGCAAAGTGTGAGTTGCACCAACTTACGATCACAGACCGGTCAACGTTAAATGTGGCGCCGACAGCTGTCACATCCGATAGAAAGTTGTCAAACTTTCCATACATTCAAAATTTAACGAACACCGCTTACGATTACAGACGGTTTGGTGCAACCCAGCCTTAATGTGCTGCCCATCCACAATCCACGAGAATCAGCAGCAACTCTACAGTCCACCTGCAGCGTTTCGCAGCCACAGCGCGGCCAGCGCGCCGCTCACCGAGTGCCGGCTGTGACGAGAGTACTTGCTACTCGACACTCGTGCACGCCCAGTGGAGGTTCGTGTGGGCCCGCTTGTATTATTACATCTGCGCTAGCAACTCACCGATCTCCTGGCCGACGTGCGCGTGCAGCACGGCCACGAGCGCCGCGTGCTCGGCCTGCAGCCGCGCCGGCGCCGCCGCCCGCGCGCCGCCCGCCGCCAGCCACAGCGCGGCCAGCGCGCCGCTCACCGCGCGCCGGCTGTGGCGCGAGTACAGCTGCTCGACACTCGTGCACGCCCAGTGGAGGTTCGTGTGAGCCAGCTTGTTCAGGACGCCTAGTGACAAATACTACATTGAAATGAAATGTTTATTCGCGGAACATGGGTTACGACGTAGATAAGGGCAGTCCTCCATATTCTACTTATTCAAGCATGCGAACTTTGGTATCTAAATTTTGTTGATACGTGGTCGACAAATTAAATAAATTGTTAATCTATTCTATTACAGTATGAAATAACAATCATCATCATCATGTCAGCCGAATGACGTCCACTGCTGGACATAGGCCTCCCCCAAAGACTTCCACAATGACCGGTCCTGCGCCACCCGCATCCAGCGGACACCCGCGACCCTTACCAGGTCATCAGTCCACCGTGTGGGGGGCCTGCCCACGCTACGCCTTCCGGTACGTGGTCGCCACTCGAGAACCTTTCCGCCCCAACGGCCATCGGTTCTACGTGCTATGTGCCCCGCCCACTGCCACTTAAGTTTAGCAATTCGGAGGGCTATATCGGTCACTTTGGTTCTGCTGCGGATCGCCTCATTCCTGATGCGGTCACGCAGAGAAACTCCTAACATAACTCTCTCCATTGCTCTTTGGGTGACTTTGAGCCTTCTTATGAGGCCTATTGAAAGAAAAAATATATGTACATAGGAAATTATGCACTAAGACCAGTAAGAATGGGATTATTAAGCTCGGAACGCAGAGAGCGGGCGCGGCGCGGTGCGGGGCGGAGGCGGTTTTACATTTTCGATCTTTCCGGAACTGTCGACTGTCGATTACTGCTTCATATGTCACACACGCCGCCTCCGCTCTACCGCGCTACCGAATACCGCGCGCTTTTATTGGTAAGTTACTCGTGCCCCAGACCGCGTTCGTTTTACCGCAAAACCGCCCCGCAATGATCGACGACCTGTTTAGCCTAGTTGGTAGTGACCCTGCCTCCGAAGCTAGAGGTCCCGGGTTCGAATCCCGGCCAGGGCATTTATTTGTGCATTCTTCACGGATATTTGTTCTTGGGTCTTGGATGTTTTCTATGTATTTAAGGATGTATTTATCTATATAAGTATTTATATCGTCGTCTAGTACCCATAGTACAAGCTTTGCTTAGTTTGGGACTAGGTCGATTTGTGTAAGATTGTCCCCCAATATTTATTTA
Source organism: Notocelia uddmanniana (assembly GCA_905163555.1). NCBI lineage: Eukaryota > Metazoa > Arthropoda > Insecta > Lepidoptera > Tortricidae > Notocelia > Notocelia uddmanniana. Next base: position 23,232,263 of record LR991066.1, read on the forward strand.
TTATTTATTATTAATGACGCCGCGCCGCGCTCTTTGCGTTCCAAGCTTTAACGAAATTCTATTTATGAGTTTTTGTTTTTTACCCGTACCCCTTACTGCCCGTGATACATGCTACATTTTTCATCACAATTGCAAGGAAATAAATACAAAAAATCTAAACAACTTACGATATCAAAAGCATTTGCGAGGAAATAAATACAGAAAAAAAAACTAAACAACTCAAGTTATTAACTTGGCCATAATAGATTCAATAGATTGTCAACTTTTTTATACCACATCGGTCGCAAACAAGCGTACGGCCCGCCTGATGATATAAGCGGGTCTTTTTCAAGAGATACTTCCAGTAATTCCACAGATACTGATAAAATGTCCTTCAGTATAATAAGACCAGTTTATCATGCCTGATGTAGGATCAGATCTACGACAAAATATGACTTATTGAAAAAAAAACTATACAATAGTATTTTAAAAACATGACAATAAAATTGTATATACGTAATAGTTCACTAGAAGTAGCATGCGCTGCGTAGCTTAGACAGTCAATAATATACAAAGAACGAAGGGGAAGCCGAGGGCCAAAATATGGGCCAAAATATATTAAGTCCATCTCGCGGGCCCATATTTTTTTTAAATAGTATTCATAGGTAAAGAATTTTTAAAATTTGCGATGTCCTGGATTAAATGAAAAACTTACAACGCCACGTAATCTTTATAATATTAATAATATAACACACACTTTACTCCTTTATAATATTAGCACAGATTACTACTAATAGTACATTACTACAGAGGCCGGGACGAAAGGGGTTGCCGGCTCGCTTCGCTCGGCCGGATAGGTCTAAGGCGGGCAACCCCAAATTTCCCGCCGAGGTATGTATAGTGCTTTTCTCAAACATGCAATGAAATAAACAACAAAAAAAAACAAAATTTTATTTTTAATACGCATAGTGGCAGAATGTCATGATGCCTGTGCTACAAATTTATGTGGAATGGAATTAAAAAAGAGGACTTTGCCGGCCTAGGCCTGCAAGATTTGCGTGAAATTCCATTAACGACCTCTTGTCCTAGCCGCACCTGAAACGTCATACTTCGCAGCCTATTATAAGGAACATAACATCAATATTTCATTGCATGTTTGAGAAAAAGATATTACTTACTCTTGATTTGCCTTTTTAACTGAGCTGTTTCTTGGTCTGATGTGGAATCCTTGTTTCTCAAATGTGGAGGAATGTATACACCTTTCTCTTCCTAAAACAGAAACCATAGCTTAATTCAGAAGATAGAACAGTACATAATATTTTAACCTTTAAATATACGACTTTATATTTACATAATAGAAACAGCATCAAGATACAAGCAGAGGTAAACAACAGGTGGTCGTATCTGGGAACAGTTATTTAAAAAAATATGTTTTAATATTGTTTAAAATGGACGCGGGTGGCGCAGGACCGGTCATTGTTAAAGTCTCTGGGGGAGGCCTATGTCCAGCAGTGGACGTCTTTCGGCTGACATGATTATGATCATGATTGAATAAAATTATGTGTGTTTTTATGTAACCACACCTACACTATGCATTTATATATAAAAAAAAGTCAGTTGTGTAAAAGGTTTCATAATCCTACCTACGGAAACGATTATTTATGACTTATTATGCTTTCGGTACCAAGATAATCAAATAATCATTTAATAAACATTACAGACTGTGTTGACTATACCTTAATGACATTCCCTTCTTTGTCTCTTTTCCGTCCATAAATATCTTCCCAAACATCTGGTTTCTCTTTCTTTTTCTCATCACTTTTACCTTCATTTTCATCTCCAAATTCATCACCACTATTGACTTCATCATCATCAGACAAATGCGAGACTTCATCATCACTGAACATTTTTGATAGTTCTTCCTCTGATACTACTCTTTCTTTGCTTTGCTTCTTTTCTGGGACTGCCTTTGCTTTTTCCTGTTTAGACTTTGTCGATTTTATAGGTTTTTCTAAACGTAAATAAAAATATATTTATTTTATTAATTACAAGTCAATAGCACTTATAAGGGAAATTTGACTGCCCATATTTGAGGACATGTTTCTAGAAATACTTACTATGTTTAACCTACTTAAGTGCTTCTAGAAACATGACCCTATTTAAACTATTCTTTTAAATTTTTGTATTATAGATATTATAATATAACATAGCTTTAAGTAAAAGCTAACGAAATGTAAAATTAAGCTTTTCTAAATGTATGAATCTAAAGATACTTGAAATAACTTATTTTTTTATTTATTATTATTATTATAAAAATCCACTAGAACTTACGCTTTATATATGTAAGAAAATGTAGAGAACTTACCTTTCGGTTCTTCATCAGAATCTTCTTTATCACTTACACCTTCACCTTCTTCGTCATCATCACTATTTTCATCAAATCCATCATCCCCACTGTCATCAGCAGCTTCATCCATTTCATCTTCATCAATACCACTCATGTTTTCATCCATATCACCTTCCTCACTGCCAAAATTACTATTTTTATCACTAAAAACATCCTGATTATCAGTGTTTTTCCTATCCTTTTTAGTTTTTGTGTCTTTTGTGTTTTTATCTTTTTTCAATTCCTTTCCAGTAACAGCCGCTAGGTCTTCTTCAAAGTCAGATTCTCCTTCCACATTGGCTAGATGTTTCTCAGCAGCTACTATTTGTTCTGTAGTTTGTCTGTCACAGATTTCTAGTAAATCTGATTTTTGTATTAAGGAAACATTAGTCACCCTAAATATTTTGCAAAAGAAAATAAAGGTACTTTCCTTGTATACTATAAAGAAAATAATAGAATTATACATAAAATATAGTTATTAAACCTTGAGTGATATTACTTGATATTGATATATTGTTTTCATCCTCCATGCATACCTTAGTTGAGGCTGCTTCTAATTCATATACACCTTTAGAACTTAAAAAACCATTCTTATCATGTTGCATATTAGAGTTGTCTCTATGTTCAAACTTGTATATTATATCGTTAAAACCATGTAACTCCCATCAAATACAAATTTTGGTCAGTAAAATTTGAATCATGTTTTTAATGGACATATAGTTGAATTCCTTTGGTTCAAAATTGAAGGAAACCATATAAATACTATTTGAATTAGAGCTTACTTTATTTGAGGAGTGTACGGTAGCCAGTTAATTTGTTATGATCATAAAGTAATTAGTAGGGATCTTAGAATATTCGGCATATTTTCAAGCCAGCCATGAACATCCATCAGTTGATATGATGATTACATACTTAACTGTCCAGTCTTATTTTAAAATGAACAAAATTGGACATAATTGCACAGTGTTATGTAAGAAAAGATTAACCAACATAAAGTAAAAAATGAGAAACAGAGCTTTAAAGACTAATTATTAATTGTTTATCAAAAATACTGACTTGCATTCTAAATTGCACACCAAAAAAACTAATCACACATCAAAACCGAGTTTTGATGTGCAATTAGTTTTTTTTGGTGTGCAAATCAGCATTTTTAGGTTGTTAGGTCTTTTTTTTGATGTGATACTAGCCATTATTAATCTGTTTTAGAATGGCTAATAAAGGTATTTTCTTGAACCAAATATTCTGTCAAATGTTCGTATTCAGTGAAACCCATATTCGGTGCATATCAAGTAATTAGGATTTTTATTAATTAAAAAAAGGATACAATCTAAACCGTCTTCTTCAAAGAATTTCTTCTTATTTTTAATCTTATTCAACCCCAGCTGCTTTTCCAATTTCTTTATCATCTTGTCTTCATCCTCATTGGCTTCTAGGAACATCTTCCTTCTCTGTTCCTCCATCTGAGCTTTAAGGTTGTCGGCTTCTTTCTTCTCTTTCAGACGCTCTTTTTGAATAATATCTATTGGTGCTGGCTGAGTTTTTTGTTTTTTCTTCTAGAAAATAAATAATGGATGTTACCACTTTTATTTAAATAAGACAAAGTTTATGAAATACTCAAATAATAGCACTTACTTGTATAACAGGCCCCTACGGAAGATCAGCGCTGGCTGTAAAGCTAGCATATACTGAGTAGGTTCGTGACTTTGCCTCGTTTGTTGTCTATGTTTTGGTTTACTGTTATTATTGTGCTTGTTACAAATAAACTTTTAAATTTGAATGAAATATATATATTATCGCATTATCTATTATTTTTGAGCAACAAAATCTTTAAATCACCAACCTAATTATGACAATACCTTCAAACTTCATAAAGTGGAAATGGTTGGTAAAACTTCATGCACTGGTAAACAAGACCTTCTATTTACCTTCAGTTCTGTATCAGGATCCGGGGCATCAGCAGGCCGCCTTACAAACCTCCCTGGTGTATATTTTGGCTGTTCTTGAACAGTTTTTTTCTTTAAATAATGTTCCTGCCTATGAACCTTCTTTTGCTGCCGTTTCTGTTTGCGGAGCGCTTTGCGGGTATTCGGAAAATTTGCCCGTACCACTTGCTTTGGTTTCTTCATGGTATCAAGTTTGAATTCGACACTTTGCAAAAGAAATAAATGATACAATTTGTAACAAGTAATATAGTTTGAGGGTTATATTAACATGTCAAGTTGACAGTTCCATTCACATGGCTTACTTCGTTCATATACCACAGACACCGGTGATTTCGTATAACTGGTTGTTATTATTTTGGAAGATGATACATGGTAGAGTGACAATATTAATTTCTCGTTAATATTTCGATAAAAAAATAGCAAAAACAATTTATAATGAACTCTTCTTTACCAGGAGATTTCCGAACGAACATAGTCTCTATGTTCCGTTACACGATAGTTTCTTAAATAATTTTAACCATAGACATTAATATTGAAATCATGTTTAATGTTATTATTTTACCCTATATCCTATTCTACTCTACTCTACCTCTCAGTCGTCAGCTTTATAGCATGCATGGCTGTATATTTGAAGGACAAATTTTTCTCTTTAATGTTTAGTTAAATTAACAAAATCATCTTGAAACATCGAAAGTGACAGCTACAGATACATGAAACGAAACGTTTTATTATCTAGTTTGTCTATCACTCAAAAATCACAAAAAGCGTGATTAGAAGGAATTTTTGTGAACAAAATAAAATCTTTTACGCGTGAAAACCAAATAGCACCGCCGCTAGGGCATCAGCTCTGTGTTTTTCTTGTGATAAAGTGTTAGGTATACATAAGGCATGATGGTGGAAGGTGCGGCATTTACGAGAACCGATGTGTTCCAAATGGCTATACGGGTCTGCTTCGTGTCTGCTGTCACCTACTTCTCGATCAAATGGCTGGTCAACCAAATAGACCCGACGTCCAAGAGTCGGAAGAAGGCTGAAGAGCGAGCGCGGGAACAGTTACGCAAGTATGTATCGATCGGGGAATACCGAACAGTATTTTAAATGCCATACAGCATTCGTCATAATTGTTATGAATTTAAGCTGCTGAATTATGCATGTTGCATTGGATATTTTTGGATATGGGCTCTTCGTGTTACTAACAAGTGTATTTTTCAATGGTATTTAATACCAATAAGAATTTTCCCTCCTGAAACGTTACGATTTCATTCTTTCTTTTATTTAACACCAAAGTTACTATGAACACACGCAGTAGAATTCATATCATCCTTATATTGGTATTATGGATAGCTTATGCAATTCATTGTAATTTCTGTGCATGTGACATAGCCAAAAAGCATTATTTCGATTTTGATAATGAATAATTATTAATGTATATTTTTTAAGAGAGAGGGAGTGAGAGGACATATGTAACAACTAGGACTTCCTTGAACGAAATTCTATCACATTATTTTTTTTCACATGAAATCGCTTCTATTATTTTTATTTGTTTACTGAACATAAAATTGTCTTCCAAGATTAAATCTATTATCTAAGATTAAATAACTCGCTTGTGAAACAAAGAGCAAAGGTGACAGTGACCAGTGGTGACTAGTGACCCTTTTGATTCACTGTATATGCATAACTCATTATGTAATATTTTTGTGGTGCCAATATTTCCTGTCTTGCTCCCATATTCATAAAACATTGCAAGCCTCTTTTAGTTACATATGATATGTTGAGCCTCTTGATACCAAACAAACATTTGTTGACAGAAACAATGACAGATTTTTATCAGCATACCAATAAATTCCTTCACCATGTAACTGTAAATAGGTTTGACAGTTGTTTATGAAGAAGAGCATCATGTATCGTGTGTTATGTGCAAGTGCGTCGCCAGGGGGGAGCAGGGGAGGCGGCCCTCGTAGAGATTTAAAATACCTCTCAAGCCTCAACCATATCCGCAATTCATACTTTCCCCACCCTCTGCTGGCGACACCCTTGGTTATGTGTTTTAGTACTAATCTATTAACTATTAATGTGTTATTTAAAGTCTGTATGTGGCTATATGTGCATGTTTGTATAGTGTATAAAAAATAAAGCTAACACCTTTCGTTCAGTCATGTTATGTTATTAAATGTCTTGCTTATTTCTACTATGGGAAGCCTTGCCTGTCTTTGTGACCATGGTACAGCTAATAATATCATCATTAACCAATAAACACTTAAAAATCTATTTTATTCAACAAAAGGCATGAGTCATATTAATAATCACAATAAATCAATTATTCAGAAACTGCAGTCTCATTGTCACCTTATGACATTCAACCACATCAGGCTAAGCCAAGTCTCATATTTTTTTCGTATTAAACTTAACCTTGATATAAACCCAATAATGTGACAAATGTGCCACTAAAGTAGGGTTGCCATATGTCCCGGTACTCCAGGACATGTCCCGGTTTGAAGGTTGGTGGTTTAGTGTCCCAGCCTTAAAGCAATTTGTCCTGAATTGAAAACCACAGTTAATTAATTTAGTATTAGTAAAATACAAGGTAAATAGGCATGCAGGTATGTAATATAAGCCTATAGCTTAGCCCAGATGGTACAGCATTCCAGAATGGAGACAGCAGAGAAGGGGAATGGGCGGCAGGGACCTATCCCGCTCATCGATGTGCTACCCTTTGACTTTGAGGGATGAGGCAAGCTCTGATCATGTGCCCTAAAGAGATCAATTTTGTCGAGTTCAGTAAAACGGAGATTTGTAGTAGGTGGCGATCACAATAGATCAGAAATGGTGGCAGTGATATGAAGACATGGCAGCCTAGATTAGCCAGAATAACCACTACCCGAATAATAATAATAATTTCTGAAATATGTCCCTTCAAATGTTCATTTTTGATCTCTATGTATTGGCTATGTGCACGTCTGAAACGTCAAACGTCAAAGGTCCCGAGGCAATGTCAAAACTCAGAGATGTCAAATAATGACACATGAATATTTTATTTAGTAATAATCTTTAATAATCTTGTTTTTTGTTTTTAGTAATCTTTTATAATTAACATTAATAGTTAAGTTTGTTCAAAATTACCTAAATCTAATTATGAAATAAATAGTTTAATATATATATATTTTTTTATTAAACGAGAAAGACCCCGTATTGGAAATTTTACTGAAATAAACAAGAGAATAAATAAATACATACAAACGAAACGAATCGTAGGAAACCAATAGAAAACGTGAAAGTAAATTTGTCAGTTGTCCCCGGTAAGTACACATTTCTGCCATGGTGTGCGCTACGATCGCCTAGCTTACCCCCACCACCTACTTCGCACATAGCCAATATGTACATTACTTTTTGAACAAGCCAGTGAGGCTTGCAAAGCGTCTATATTTCAGCTTGGACAAAATGCTTTCGTATTGTCGGATTTCTGGCAGTTTTCTACAGGTCGCATTTGTTAACCGATTCTTGTGAAGTTTTGTGTTAGTTTTTTTTGTCAATTTAGTTTTAGCAAAGTTTGAAATAAAAAAATAAATTTGCGATGTCTACAGCACACAGAGCCAATAGTCTTTAATTGTCTCAGTTGACGTCCCCATATTTATGGCAACCCTACACTAGAGTGGCATACACATACTAATATTAGATTTATTTCCTGCACAAGTATATATTATGTCACATTATTGTGTATTCTGCAATGTAACATTGCATCATATCCAGGGTAACTTCAATAACATGAAATTAATGCTACTCTATTCATTACTTTTATAGAACCAACTGCAATATAAAATGCACTTTGATTTGGATTATAATTAATTAATTATATAGCAAGGAACATTATCATATGTATGTATTTTTTGTACAAATGGCCACTATACAGTCCGTGCATTTAAGGGTGTCTTCCAGAGCGGGGTTGGGCAACAAGCACACACTACAGCTGGACAAGCTCAGCGACCATGAGATGATCATCGCCTCACAGCTGGTGGTGCCAGATGAGATCAATGTGAGTATTAGATGAGATAAGATTTTCTTTTCTTACATTTCATATGATATTAATAGTAATTATTAAGTATTTAGGTTTAAACACTTCATTTGCGCATGCGCAGTGTGAGTATACTGTAGGGTAAACATTTTAAAGGGTTGGGATAAATGTGAGTATACGGTAGGGGGAGGAGTGTATACATTTTTAAAGGGTCGGCAAAGCGCATGTGATACCCCTGAGTTGCAGGCGTCTTTAGGCTGCGGTGATCGCTTACTATAATGTGAGCCGTAAGCTTTGCCACAGATGAGGTATAAAAAAAACTGTAGTCAGAATATTTCTCGTCAACTTGAAGAGTCTAATAAATAAATTAACGAAAAACTTTCTCGTACAAGTAGGCTGCTATGGTACTTTTTTAGGTGAAATCTACTAGAGATTCAGAAATAAAGTCCACTGTTGAGAAGAAATGCCAAAACTCAGAAATCAGTCAATATTCTCCCGAAAATATGCTTATTATAATGGTAATCAAAATCAAATCAAATCATTTATTCTGCAAATAGGCCACAAGGGCACTTTTACAAGTCAAAATATATCCCTATTAATTAAATAAAATGATTTAATCATCATTATTAAAACTTATGAGTCTTGAGAACTTATTTTGTCGGTTGAGTTACCGTCACTCTTCTCTGTTCATTGTCAAGATACATGATTGATTCAGGCAACAAAGGTCCCTATTAACTTATACCTTACAGACTAACATCATCAATAAGAAATATTTTTAAAAACTAAAACACTTTATTTAGGCGACGTAAAATCGTGATTACGTTGCGTCGTCACCACCGCTGGTGGTTGCCCCGAAACTGCCTAAACACGACGCCTTACGGCCAAAGCACACGCGATGGTCCTCTGCAGCGGCCACGGCACGCGCACGACAAGCGAGCCATAATACTTTACCTATTTAAAATAATCTGAATAAGAATACAAAAAATGAAAAAAAAAAACCTAATACTTAGTTCTACTAGAAAACACGTCAAAAACGTAATAGAAAGTATGAGATAACGTTGAGTAAAACTTCTTAACCCATACTCGTATGTTCATAAATTTTATGTTTGTGGTGTACCACAACCTGTAGGTAAGCTGGAAGGATATTGCTGGGCTGGATAGTCTAATCCAGGAGCTTCGCGAGACGGTGATCCTGCCCATCCAGAAGAGGGACCTGTTCGCCGATAGCAGACTCACGCAGCCTCCCAAGGGGGTGCTCTTGCATGGACCTCCAGGTACCTGATCAAGTACACTCAAACAAGCAAGACTTACATAATGAGTACTTGCATGTGGTTTCCATCGAGTCCCATTGTCTTGAACTGAAAGTTATCAGAGAGACATGGCATCTAACTCTTTTTACGAAATAATTCTATTTTTATTTTTGAAGTTGTAAATTCTTTATCGCGACAATTGTTACCTTGTCCAAATGTCGACAGTCTTGAAACCAAACCAGTGATGTGCAATGATTTTGAGGTTCCACAGCTTATTGGCTGGTAAGCAAACTTATGCTTGACAGTCTGAACACAATACACTGCAGAAACAGTTTATTAAAAGAGAACACAAGATAGAAAACGGCGTTGCGCTATAGGGTCAAAATCTTCATGGATCATCTGGTTGAGACAAATTTACTTAGCATATATCTTTAATTTCAGGATGCGGCAAAACCCTGATAGCCAAGGCGACCGCAAAGGAGGCAAACATGAGCTTCATTAACCTCGATGTTTCGCTGCTGACCGACAAATGGTACGGGGAGACACAGAAACTGGCTGCGGCAGTATTCAGCCTTGCCGTTAAACTGCAGCCCTGCATCGTCTTTATTGGTACGTAGACAACATCTTACTTTATGATAATTTATACAAAAAAAAACCGACTTCAACCAAAGCTTGGTTACCTAATACCTACAGAAAATACCGAAATATGCATTTGCGTGCCTATCAAATTCGAGGAGTTCCCTCGATTCCTCCTAGATCCCATCATCAGACCTTCACAATATTTATATGGGACCAATGCCGGGGTACCTGCTTTGAAACAAAAAAAGAATTATCAAAATCGGCCAACGTGGTCAAGAGTTATCTTGGAACATACATACATAAAAAAAACTAATAAAACAAGCAAACATGCAGAGTGCAGACGAATTGAGTACTTCCTTGCTTCTATTGAAGTCTGTAATAAAACGGCGGTGGCCAACAAGGTTATGGCCTGTCTGGTGGTAAGCAGACACCATAGCCTATGGAGGTTTGCGGTTCCAGGAGACTCAAAAGCGCCTTACCGACCCTTTCTTGATTTAAACCTTAAAATGACAGTTGGTAAAGTTTGCAGACCAAATGGCATTCGCAGAAATTCAAACCACACCAACCACGATAGTAAATGACATCATATTGACGAGGCAACACCTTAAACCGGTATTGCGAACTCTACTAGGGAGCTAGCTCGCAGACCAAATGGCATTCGCAGAAATGCAAACTGTCTAACGTAATAAAATAGTTAATGATGTATTTACGAGGCACCAGCTTTAACTGGTACCTAGATCCACGGTAGAGTTCGCAGACCAAATGGCATTCGCAGAAATGCAAACTGTCCAACCGTGATAGTTAATGATGTCTTGACGAGGCACCAGTTTTAACTGGTACCTAGATCCACGCCAGATTTCACTGAAATACAAATCCCGGAAAATCACCTATATGTGTATTGTTCACAGATGAAATCGAGTCTTTCCTTCGAACTCGCACCCAACACGACCACGAGGCGACCGCCATGATGAAGACGCAGTTTATGTCGCTGTGGGATGGACTCATCACGGACCCCACCTGCACTGTCATCATCATGGGTAAATATAAATATATAAACATAACATATACTCACGCCTGTATTCCCAAAAGGGGTAGGCAGAGCACACGGAATTAATTTCAGTGCCACTTTTAGCAATTGTAGTTTTATAGATGGAGAAAATGTGATATTGCAGTGACAGGTTGCTAGTCCGTCGCACACAACACACTTCAACCTGGTTCCCATAGTCGACCCAAGGGAAGAACGGGGGTGGTGGTATTCTAACCCGGCACCACACGGGGAATATATATTATGTAGTATAAGCTGCATTAAGAGGGCGCAGTACGCTCGGTTCTCCATACAAACGTATTTATGCTCTCATTTTAAAAAGCCATCCCAGAATAACATGAAACTTTGTATACACAATGGGATCTATCTCTATATCTAGGTCGGAAATTAGATTTTGTTGCTAGAAATTGTAAAAGAAAAAAAATACAGCGGTCTTTTGAGTTTATTACGGCTTGTATGAAAACCTTAATAATCGTTGTATTTTTGTCCATTACAATTTCAAGCAAGAGAAACTAATTTCCGATCTAGATACGCCGGATCCCATTGTGTATACAAAGTTTCATGTTATTCTAGCATGGCGTTTTGAAATGAGAGCGTAAATACGTTTGTATGGAGAACCGAACGTACTGCGCACTCTTAATATGGCGCAAAGAAATGTGCGCTTGTGATTTAGCGAAAACTCGAGGAGAGAAATACTGGCGAGTTGTAAATCTTGTTATCAGCACCTGATGATGATGACCCCTGTCAAGAGTGGAACGGATGATTAAGAGACAAAAATAATACATTACATGTTCGTCATTGAAAAATATTACGCATAGTAATTTAGACTGCCATACTTTGTTTTCATTGGATTTATTTTGTCTGTGGCAGTACAAATAATTTTATTTTCTCAAACATGCTCCTAAATGTATCCTAAATGTATGTATGTAATGGACCCGGGTATGTCCTGGACCCGGGTATGTCCTTAAACTACGACCGAGACCACCGGGGAATGGGCAGCAGCATTCCTAGAGTGCGGTGGAGATACTGCGATCGCCAACCCGCATGCCAAGCGTGGCGATTATGGCATTTACCCCCCATGAAATTGGGGGAGGCCTATGTCCAGCAGTGGACGTCCTAGGGCTGATATGGCTCCTAAATGTATGCGTTAATATACCGAAATGAAGACATGAAGTTTCTTGTTTTTGGAGCATTAAGCAAGTATCAAAATCAAAATCAAAAATTTTATTCTGCAAATAGGCCACAAGGGCACTTTTACAAGTCAACACATGAATTATACAGTTAAATAAATTGACAATTATACTTATTATGTTTTCAAAACAGAATTGCAGAACTAAAAAAAAGTAGACAATAATAATAATGATTTCAAAACTATATAATAATAATGATTTCAAAACTATATAATAATAATGATTTCAAAACTATTGAAAAAAACGTTATTGTCCCCTGCTCTAAACTTTTTAAATTTACGTACTAAAATTAAACTGACAAAGGAAAAATTACATACAGCCAACCAACACTAGACTCTGTAAGCATACTTGTGACATTATTTCAGCTCATCGAGCGACATGTTTCGGATTCAATTGCAGTTAAAATGACACTTAGTCCATTTTCAGGGTTCCGTACCCAAAGGGTAAAAACGGGACCCTATTACTAAGACTTCGCTATCTGTCCGTCCGTCTGTCTGTCACCAGGCTGTATGTCAAGAACCGAAATAACCTAAACAGTAGACATTTTCACAAATTTTGTATTTCTGTTGCCGCTATGACAACAAATACTAAAAGACAGAATACAATAAATATTTAAGGGGGCACCCATACAACGAACGTGATTTATTGCCGTTTTTATAGATAAGGGTACGGAACCCTTCGTGGGCGGGTCCGACTCGCACTCGGTCGGTTTTTACGAATTTATACTGTGATCGTAAAAAAATTAAAAATATCTTCATTACATTATTATTACATTATATTAGTTAGAGCTTTATATGACAACACCAATATTTTTGACATTGTAACATGAGCCTTGGTAGACTAGAGTTGAAAACGCCTGGGAGACAAGGATGTTATAAATGTCCCATAAAATGATCGGCCATCCTCAATTTATCCGAAAACGATACCAACTGTACTATAAAATATGATAGGAGGACCGAAAGAACGCACGGCGGAATAAAACCCCCCCCCCCCCTCCCCCCTCCCCCTTCCCACCAGCGGGGCGTCCGCCCTTGTCTCCCGGGCGTTTTTAACTCTAGTGCACCTAAGTAACAAGTGTGCCAAGGCTTTAATGTCAAAAATATTGGTTCCCATACATAAAGTAAATCCTCCTATAAAGCTCTTAACTAAGTATATGCAGGGTTGGGCAAAATACTCAGTTCATTGTATTTGAAATACAAATTACAAAATACATTTAAAAATGTATTTGGAATACAAAATACCAACTACTTCGGTGGCAGGTATTTGAAATACAAAATACAGTATTCAGAATAATGTATTTAAAATACAAATTACAAAATACATTTTTATAACTTCTTTGAAACTTATCTGACAAATCGACAATGCATTTTACAGGTTTTTTTTTTAAATTGAAGAAGGGAATTAATTCCTTTCATAAAAACTATAAGGGATTTCTTCCAGCTAACCTTTAAGCAATTGAGTGGAGATACGATTTATAGGCAAACCGAGAATTAAACATGTACAACACGGATACAAGTTTATCTTGATAACATCATAATATAATATAGATAAAAGTCACAAAATTATATAAAATAAAATTGGCATGGAATACTAATTAGTGGATGAGTCATTGAACTTCCACTGTAACCAACGCAAACATACATTTTATTAAATTATATAAATTAAGTTCATTATATAATTTAATAAAATGTATTTTTGTGCAAATTTATTTTAGAACTTCAAGTATTTAAAATACTAAATACTAAATACATGTGAGTACGGTATTTAAAATTCCAAATACAAAATACTTTACCAAGTAGTTTTTGAAATACAAATACAAAATACTTTACCAAGTAGTATTTGAAATACAAATACAAAATACGTATTTGTATTTTAAATACGTATTTCAAATACATGTAATTGAAATACTGCCCAACTCTGACTATATGACGTTCTCAGGTGCAACCAACCGGCCCCAAGACTTGGACAAGGCCATCCAGCGCCGCATGCCCGCCGCCTTCCACGTGGCGATGCCCAACGAGGCGCAGCGGGAGACCATCCTCAAGCTCATCCTCAGGGATGAACCCGTCGCGCCCTCTGTGAGTATCAAATGTATTGTGTTGTTCTATCACTAACATAGCGAAAGTTGGCGTGAATGGAATTAATGATATATATCTCACTAGTATAAGTTTACTTATGTTTCATTTGTATATTGTTACTACCAGTGAGATCATATAATTGGATCTGTTTACATGTCAAAGTGTTATTGTGCTATAATAGCTGTAAATTCTCCATATCTTAGGGTGGTATTCCACTCGTCCAAATTCTTTGTCCAATCTTTGTCCAAGTTTTATTTTTTTCCATGCGTTGCCATATTGATTTAACTGTCATCGGAATCTTTGCTCAAATATCGGGGTCCGATCCAAGTGTGATGAAATCTTCGAATTTCTTTGATCAATGATATTGGACAAAGATATTGGATGAGTTTAATACGGGGTGGTATTCTACTCATCCAATATCTTTGTCCAATTTCTTTGTCAAATCTTTGATCAAAGTTCTTTGACGGAGGCCCATTCCACTCATCCAATATCTTTGTCCAAGTTTTTTTTTTTCATGCGTAGCCATATTGATTTCACTGTCATCAGGATCTTTGATCAAATTCTTTGATCTGACGATAAAATGATCCTCCATTAAACCCGGTATACATACGCTCGCGGTCAAAAATTTCGGGTCATCCTGAATGTAATAACCGCAATAAGGTTTTTTATAGTTACATAATATACTATTACCAACCACCACCCAACCAAACTATACACAACAATATAAGTAATTCCCGGGATCGTGTCATAAAAATATCAATATCAAAAAATGAAGTTTTTTTGCGATATCTCGCTCCGTTAACGTTGTTTTTTCATAGGTTATTACGAGCCCGATTGAAACCTGGTAACGTTATTTTTTTAACTGTTATTTTTGCAGTTAACACGTAAAATTAAATGAAGGTTATGACAGGATTTAAAAAAATGTACAACCTTGTACTATTTTAGGAGAATATGACGGTATTTTACCGACCCGTATTTTTTGTCCGCGCGTGTATAAGAAAATATACCCTCGTAAAACTATCACGTATCTTAAACTTCAGTGAAAGCAACCTTCAATCAGTTTATTGGGAGTCACTTTTGTCATAATTTGAGTTCAAAACATGTTGTAATCTGTAAGGCCTCTTAGTTAATATATATTTTCATCACCAGATCGACTTCCACCGTCTCGGCGTGGCCACCGAAGGGTTCTCGGGCTCCGACCTGCACGAGCTGTGCCGCCAGGCGGCCGTGTACCGCGTGCGGGACCTCGCCAGGGAGGAGATGGCCAGGGATGACAATGAGGTACCATTCGCTATGTAAACTGACCATTCGTAAGTCTTCATCATAATCCTAGAGTTATTCCCACTACAGTTGCACCCTGAAGGATGCCCGGGGTCCGCTACCTAATCCCAAGAGTTGGCGTAGGCACTAGTTTTTACGGAAGCGACTGCCATCTGACCTCCCAACCCGTCAAGTGAGTGGGCCCAAAGGCCTCTAACTTGACTTAACGACTGCTATCATTGACAGCAGCCGGGATCAACGGCTTAAAGTGCCTTTCAAAGCACGGGAGCGCTCAGTTAGTAACCACTCAAAGCGGTCACCCATCCACTGACTCCGCCCGACATTGCTTGCGGTACGCGCGCGCCGCTGGGCCACGAACGCTCCACTATTGGTCTTATTACAACGGAATAAGGTCTACTAGTAGCTGCAACATGATTGTGCGGACGAGTAAAGTGAGTCACTGGCCATCGTGTGGCCGTGTACCGCGTGCGGGACCTCGCCAGGGAGGAGATGGCCAGGGACGACAATGAGGTACCGTTGGCTATGTTAACTGACCGTTGATAAGCTTTATTATAATTATAAATTATAAAAGTATGTTAGTAGTAGCCCAGTGTACTCGTAGGTAGGTATATTATAAGTAGGACCCGGTTATGTCCTACTACCAAGACCACGGCATTCCTGGAGTGTGGAGATACTGCGATCGCCAACCCGCATTCGAAAATACGCTTTTTCCTAATTATGATAAGTGTCTAATGTAAATCTGCATAGAGTGTCGCATATTCGGGATTTAGGTGTCATCGTGGATTCTGGAATGACTTTCACTCTGCACATAGACACAATTATACAAAAATGCTATAAGCAACTAGGTTTTATATTACGCGCCGGGAAACCATTCCGGAATGCTTTGACCTATAAAATTCTATTCAACAGTTTTGTTCGAAGCCATCTTGAATTTGCGTGCGCAGAGTGGAAACCATATTATGCCATCCATATAGAACTAGACTTGAGAGGTTACAGAAAAAAAATGTTAAATTTCTAGATTTTAGAACTGGCCATACCTATGTTAATTATGACGACTCCCTAAACCATCACAATATGCAGAAGCTAAGTGATCGACGAGATTGTAATGATGCTGTTATTCTGTACTAAATACTTCACTCACATCTAGATGTTCCTAGATTACTTCAAGAGATTTTGTTCAAAGTGCCTCACAGAAAACCTCGTATGTGTCGCGAAAAGGAGCTATTCGGAATACCTAAAACTAGAACATGTTATGCACGTAATAACTATGTTAGACGTGCTTGTAGGTTATATAATAATAATTCAAATTTTCTGAAGTCGATATATTTAATTGCTCAATATACGACGTAAAGAAAGCATTTAAATAAAAATAGTGTGTAATGTTACTAATATTTAATTGTAGTAACTTTTGATAATAAGTTACGGTTCGTCTAATAAATGCGTTTATTAGTAAACGTATTTATTAGACGTACCTTATTCCATAAAAACACTGTAAAAAATAAAAATCATATCCATTAAAAAAAATGAAAAAAAAAAACTTTGGGCCCAAGTCAATTTTTTTTGTGCTTGACCACGTAGAAGGTGACCTCATCTATCCCCTATATACGTATGTGCATCCATCTGCCCAACACCCTGAACATATATACAATACCACCACCACCACCACCACATCAGCCCTAGGACGTCCACTGCTGGACATAGGCCTCCCCCAATTTCATGGGGGGTAAATGCCATAATCGCCACGCTTGGCATGCGGGTTGGCGATCGCAGTATCTCCACCGCACTCTAGGAATGCTGCTGCCCATTCCCCGGTGGTCTTGGTCGTAGTTTAAGGACATACCCGGATCATATACAATACAATACAATTATTCTTTATTGTTCACCAAAAACAAAAAAAGTTAAACAGTAACCGGCGTATACCGGCGGTTGTGGCTGTCTCTGGGGGGAATGGACGTCTTTTTTTGTCTACTAATATTAATTTATTTATTTTTGTTTACATTGTAACTTTGATCCATAGAAATCCGGAAAAGGCGATTCGGACTCAGACTCAGAGTACCACGACGCTGTGCGCCCCATCACCATGGAGGACTTGCGGCTGTCCCTCTCCAAGCTCAAGGAGGCCAAGATCCAGTGTGGGGCGATGCCCCCCAACATGAGAATAGAACTCGACTAGGTGAGGGCCACAAAGTACGATATAAAAGAAGAAGAAGTTTCCGGACCGATTCGACCTTCAAACCTTCAAGAAAAGAGCGTACTCCCATCTTAAAGGCCGGCAACGCACTTACAACCCCTCTGGTGTTGCGAGTGTCCATGGGCGGCGCTAATCGCTTACCATCAGGCGATTCGTCTGCTCGTTTGCCTCCTATGTCACAATATATATACTGAGATAGAGATATAAGTGAAATAATCCACATAGATCGTAGCGCCGCTGTGCTATTTAGTAAGAACTAACCGCACGACCCTCAGAGTACCAGAGTAGACGTCAAATAATAATACCGCTACCCAGCGAGATGGTCACATTCTGAATTGAATAAGAGCGTCAGAGAAGAACATATTATTTGTTATCCTTGTCATAGTTCCGCTTTTCTTTATTTGCCTCAATGTCATCTAAACGTCATGTCAAATAATTTGAGGCAAATAAATAATTACCCGCCCAAATTAAAAAGGCTGCTTATGGTAAACCGCCAGACGTTTAAGATACGTTCTCAATTTAGCTGCATAAGAGCTTTTTTGTCTCCCTTGGTGAAACTCGTATAGGATCTCTATAGAAATCCTTACTCTGAGGCACGACCGCTGCATCTCTGTCACTCCAATATGCAAGTGCGATAGAGATAGCACACAGTGACATCTGTTACAAACAAGTTACACTAACATCTCCCTAGAAAAGTTCGTACTTCGAGGCGAGCCTTTCAGGCAAGCAGGGCAAATAAAATGAGAAAACTATTTTTTGCGAACATAATGTTAAGGTTTAGCCTAGTTGGTAGTGATACTGGTGTCTAAAAAAAAGTAAAAAAAGTAGTTTATTCTTCAAATTAGGCATATTACATGCACCTATGAACGTCAATAAACTACCACCGGTTCGGAAAAATATACCTCTGCCACGAGAAGAACCGGCGTAAGAAACTCGGCGAGGTGTCCCGGAGTTTCTGTTGGAGGTCCCGGGTTTGAATTCCCGGTAAGGGCATTTGCAATATCAATTTTGACGACCGTTCATGGACCCAGGCTTCCCTTCCGATAAGGCATGATGGCCTGGGCATCCGAATAATTTCCAGTGTGTCATTCCCCGCATATCTACCTGTCTTCCAAAATCTTAACTTCACCACAAAAACTATGCATCCCTTTTATGTCTGAGGCTATAAATGCCTGAACCCCTGCTTGTCCGAGCACTGACCTAAGTTCTCAGCAACTGTGGGATGAACCACGCTGTAGGCTGCTACTGGATAATATAAGATAACATGGTCATTAACATTAGAATTATTGTTGCTGTGCGCACGAGTTGATACTGTAAGTGTTGTGTGTCGTGATCGTGTTCGAGTTTTGTTCGAGGCGGTAGTAGCTGTGACACTGTGCGTAAAAAGCGAACCATGAAGAGGGTAGATCGCTATGGAGTGTGGGTAGACCACAAATAAAACTCGCAGCACATCAGTCAATCCTTGAAAATGGTGCTTGCAATAGCGCCGAAATATCGGGAACTCAATGAATCAGGGGCTCCCAAACTATTTTTGTGCGCGCCACTGCTAAATAAAATGCAATGCCCACGCCTACCTTCGCTTCGATGCAAGGAAGAGGAAGGTGAGGTGAGTGAGCTCGCCAAGTATCTTAACTAACCAATATTTTAAATGGAAAAGTTACATAGCCCCCCACTTTGAAAAGCAATGCAATAAACAGTAAACACCCCGTTCTTAACAGTAATTCTAATTACATGGGATTGCTTCAAACAACACCAGTCTCAGCGCGCTCGGCTCCTTGCCGTTGCTGAGTGGGAATCCGGACAGTGGCTCCAAGCTCTGCTTTCCCCGTCCATCGGTGCACTTCTAGACAACTCCACATTCCGCCTCTCCGGCGCTCTTCGCCTGGGAGTGACCTACGTCGCCTCATTCCCCGCATATCTACCTGTCTTCCAAAATTTGAACAATTTCGCCACAATAACTCAGCATACCTTTTATGTCTGACGCTATAAATGGCTGGGCCACCGCTTGTCTGAGCACTGACTTGCCCGGAAACCTAAGTTCTCAGCGACTGCGACGAACCGCTCTGGAGGCTGGTACGGGATAACTAATCTTGCTTCTAATGGCAACCGGAGACTGGTTGCCTCCTTGCTCCTTGCCGTTTCTGAGTGGCTCTAAGCTCTGCCTTCCCCGTCCGTCGGTACACTGCTAGACAACTCCACAATCCGCCTCTCCGTCGCACATCGCCTGGGAGTGGCCTGCGTTGCCCCACATCGCTGTCGCTGTGGTGATCAAATCGACCAGCGCGGCCACCACGGACTGTTGTCGAGCTGCAGAAGTGCAGGACGTCCCCTCGACACGCCAGCCTCAACCATGTCCTCCATCGGGCCCTAGCCAGCGCATCACGAGTAAGGGCCAACTCGGCTTTACTCGTGATGATGGCAAGAGGCCCGACGGCATGACCCTCGTGCCATGGAAGATGGGGCGGCCATTGGTATGGGACGCATGTGCCGACACTAGCGCCCTCCCATCTCTGTGGCTTTGTGAAGGCTGGCTCTGCAGCTAATTCGGCCGAGCATCTCAAGCGGCGCAAAAATGCAAACAAAAATAGTAGCTTCATATTTGTGCCGAGACCATGGGACCCTGGGGGAAAAGTGCCCACAGGGTCTCAAGGAGTGCTCCAAGCGTCTCGCCAAGGCTACGTGTAACCGGAGGGCTGGGGCATACCTCGCACAGAGGATAAGCATTGCTATCTAATGTGGTAAGGCTCCAGCCTTCTGGACACGTTACCCAGCGACAATTTGGGGCAAATATTTTATTTTATTTTACCTACATAGTTTATGTTAAGGATTTTTTCCATTGTTTATTAAATTTTTACAATAAATTATATCTACAAAATATGTAATGTTTTTTCAGGACTCAAAACGTACTTTAAATCGCTGGCTGCTGTCAACTGTCAATACTAGATGTAGACATAGAGGCTTCAAACGGTGAAGTAACATTAAACGAAGTGACTACTTAACAGGTAATGTATTGAGGATCACGACCGTATGGTCGATTTTCCTTAGAACATTAATAAACTAAATTATGTTAAAAACTAAATCCAATTGGAATGTTGACTACAGTAAAGTAAATTAGTCTTATTCGTGTAAACAAAACTCACAAAATACTCGGAATCACGCATCGACTTATTTTTTATATTTTAAAGATTATTAAAATACATAAATAACAAAAATGGATGCCTATTGACCATGTATAAACGTAGTGATATCACTTAGTGCAATTTCCCAACAAACTTTATACTATCAGAGCTGATTTGACGATAATCAACATCCTTATAGATGAGACAGATGTTGGAAGTGTGTTGTAAGTACGACAGTTGTAGGCACGGCTCGAAAGGAGTAATGTCGATGTTAGTCGGAATAGTGTTCGCAAATTACCATGACTATTGTCATTAAATTTCGAACCTTAAGCCAAAGCACATAAAGTAGTCATTACAAGTGCTTTGACAGGTTTCTGGTTATAGAAAATCCGTACTTCGTAGAATTTGTAATCATATCATCGTTATAGTGAAATTCATTTACATTTATAATTTTCATCTCCATAAGAAGTGTTGTGACTGTGAACTATAGTTTGCAGTTAAGAACTCGAAAAATAGTTCATTGAAAGTTAAAAGAGTTTGTGTAGTCTTTGACCTCTTTCGTATAGATATATCTGTTGTTGACCATGTAGATATTATTGGGAATGTAGTGAGGAAAGATGATTATACCATACAAGTCCTATTAATACTTAGTATAAATGCATGGCATGGCAGCATTACGTGCTTGGTACAGAAATACCTAACAATAACGTAACATTTTACTTATAAAAGCCATCACTACGCTTAAATTTGGTAGAATGTTGTAACATATTTTACCCTTGGATAAAGTTTTACGTGCATTAATATTTAGATGAAATAAAAATATATAGACTTTTTGGTCATAATTTTGGTTATATGGTTGCCATGCCCATTGCTCATGGATTTAAAAAGTTACCAGTAATCCAACCATGGATATAATGTAGATATATAAACGATAAATGCCCTGTTGCATAAATGTTTGTTAAATATAATCATTTCAACAGCCTCGATATTAGCGATTTTGCATTTGGAACCTTTATTAAGAGATTAAAATTCGATTTGTAATTTGTACTCTTATAAGTACGCTTGGAATTACAAGGCTAGATTGTCTTGTGGTTTAAATTATAAGTCAAACATGTGCAATTAGAACTAATAATTTAATAAGGCATTATTGCTAATGAATGTATGTGCACCTGGGTCAATGCTACGCCATTTGATGCTATTATAGTTCAGTTCAATTCTGTATTATATTAGTTAGTTCATTGTGTCTCGGTGTCCGTTTGGAACAAAAACGTCTTAACGACGCATAAATCAGTATAAAATTATGGAACGTATCTTCTCAACTTTAAAATTCAAAATCGTTTGAATTATTTTTCCAAACGGTCAGCTTTTTACACTTTTCTATATACGCTTCCAGCAATAATGTTGTTTAGAATAGTTTAGCTTCAAATTATTGAATCAAAGGTATGTGAATGTGAACCTTATTGTGCATTATTTAGGTGCGTTTTCGCTCGGAGCAGCTGATATGCTTTAACTTATAGTTAGCTTTAATCAGACAATATTTTAGAATGCATTTTAAATGTATTTCTTTTGTATTCTTCTATATCAAGTCGGTTGCAAAAATATTATAAATACATGTTTTTTTTAAACATGACATCTGATTTGGCTAACCATAAAATACAACAGGGAACATTTATGTACGAGTTATTTTCTATATTTTTACTTATACGATACATTTCACAGTAAGTTTTTTACTTTACATTTTGTTTCTCTTCATAATGTTTCATACAGTTAAAATATTAAAAAAAATCTATGTAGTAACCGTTAAAATACTTAAAAGTAACTACAGTGACCTGATAAACTGAAAATATAAAATGTTGAATTATAGTTAAATAAAAGTGTTACCAAAATTGAAATGTTTTTCTGAACTATATTGTATATAGGCTTTGATGTTAGCTTTCTGGGTATTTTTACAGACGTATAATGTATTATATTCGTCATTTAATAGGTATTTAGATGTGAAATCTGGGAAAATACCTCATTAAATTTCAGTTATGCTGCGGGCAGTGTGTTTTTGTAATATATGTATAATTGGGAATGTATTTAAGTTTGTTATCAGTACAGTCAACAGCAAAATGTCGATGGTCATTTAAGTACTTTGTCGCACTAACAATACTGGGATGGGTCAAAGTAGTAAAAGTGACAAGGTACTAAAATGATCATCTACTTTTGCTGTTGACTGTACAATTTTTAAATTTGTTATAAAGATATTAACCTTTTAAACGCTATGTAGGTAACCGAGGTAAAATTATCAAGTAAAGCCTTATGCGAAAACAGTCTTGAAAGATTTGTCTTGGCGTATAAATGGTTAACATGTATTCAAGGAAAAAGAATAGGTATAACATAACCTAGTTTGGACCACCACCACCACTAAATCACCCGAAGGAAGTCCACTGCTGGACATAGGCATCCCCCAATTCCACGGGGGGGTAAATGCCATAATCGCCACGCTTGGCATGCCAGTTGGTGATCGCAGTATCTCCACCGCACGATGCTGCTGCCCATCCCCCGGTGGTCTTTAGGACATACCCGAGCTAGTTTGGATATTAAAGCAATAATATATGTTATATCAAAGTAGATTGTGGAAGGGAAAGTAATGAATTTCATCATATCTCTTTGCGATGCCTACTTGTACATCCCCGTAACGCCCACCATAAAAAATAGGATCAATGAAATTTGAATCATGTTATCTAGGACATAGAGTTTAATTCCTTTCGTTCCTTAACATTCATAAGAAGGTGCCACAATTGTAATTTATTTATAAGTATTTTTTTTAATGTAATTTAATATCTGTTTTAAACGCCGTTAAACGGTCCAGTGTAAAAGGAATACATGAAACCCAACAACATTATGTATTTACTTAAATTCTTGCAAATAAAGATTCCGATTCTCAATTGAATGAAACTATAGAATTATGGTCTAAATTGTATTATTAAGGTTATAACGACAACGGACGACCTGTTTAGCCTAGTTGGTAGTGACACTGCCTCCGAAGCTAGAGGTCCCGGGTTCGAATCCCGGCCAGGGTATTATTTGTGCATTTAGCACGGATTTTGTTCTTGGGTCTTGGATGTTCTCTATGTATTTTAAGTATATATTTATCTATATAAGTATGTATATCGTCGTCTAGTACCCATAGTACAAGCTTTGCTTAGTTTGGGACTAGGTCGATTTGTGTAAGTTTGTCCCCCAATATTTATTTATTATTTATTTATTATAACGGAGTGTACATGTACACTCTGTCGCACATTGGGCCTTGCGAGGATGTAAAACGCCGGAGAACTTGAAGATACTAACTTTTTTCACTTAATATAGCCGATAGTAAAATGAAGGCATTTTCGCGAGAGGACACAGGATTTTATGTGACGAAATTCGGGCATGTGGCCATAAAAAACTATATTTTTTCAACAGCGAATGTAGATGATCATTTTAGTACTTTGTCGCACTAACGTAACAATACTGCGGCAGTTGGGATGCATCAATGTAGTAAAAGTGACAAGGTTCTAAAATGATCATATAATTTTCTGTTGACTATACTAGGTAGAAAAGAGTTCGATTATAAATTGATGAAAATTAGCTATTTCAATACTTTTGTCCGTATGAAAGCTTTTGTGTATAACGTGTGCATTTTATTTATACTTTTGTAGTTAAATAGCTTATATTACGACTTAACGAAATACATGAACCTAAATACGGGTGCCCCTAAGGGTGGTATTCCACTCGTCCAATTTCTTTGTCAAATCTTTGATCAAATTTCTTTGACAGGGCCCATTCCACTCATCCAATATCTTTGTCCAAGTTTTTTTTTCATGCGTAGCCATATTGATTTAACTGTCATCGGAATCTTTGATTAAATGTCGGGGTCCCATCCAAGTTTGATGAAATAATCCAATTTCTTTGATCAAAGATATTGGACAAAGATATTGGATGAGTTTATACGGGGTGGTATTATACTCATTCAATATCTTTGTCAAATCTTTGATCAAAGTTCTTTGACGTAGACCCATTCCACTCATCCAATATCTTTGTCCAAGTTTTTTTTTTCTTGCGTAGCCATATTGATTTAAATGTCATCAGAATCTTTGATCAAATGTCGCGGTCCCATCCAAGTTGGATGAAATCGTCCAATTTCTTTGATCAAATGTATATTGGACAAAGATATTGGATGAGTGGAATACCTCCCTAAAATGGATACTATTTCCTTGAGTCGCAATGTAGTGTAGAGGTGAGGGCTGTGCTTTGAAATTGTTAAGTTATTTAAATGGTTTTAGAGCATTATTAAACTTAATGAGTTGCACAAACTTGTGCGTTCAGTTTTGTGTTTGATTGTTATGGATTTTTTATTGATCACCCAGTTCCAACTAATCTTATGCAAGAATAATGTGCCCAGATGAGTTCATACAATTTTAACTACTTTTAGGAACTTCTTATTTTATACTGTTTTTCACGTAAGAAGAGTCCGGTGACAGCTGTCAACCCAGTACAAATTATGTCATTATACGTCAAAAATTACATAATTTGTACTGGGTTGACAGCTGTCACCGGACTCTTCTTACGTGAAAAACAGTATAACTTTGCATGATGTTCAATGGAAAGCATTCCAAGGGATTATTTTGCTTTAAGGAACCTCTCATTGTTTACAAAATAAAGTTTTATTATCCTGGCATTAAAGTAGAACCAATAGGGCGGCATTCGCGCAGTCTAGTGCGCATGCCCAGATCATGCGCGCTTATTAATAATGTGATTTGTACAAGGATCTAAAGGGCTAAGGGTGGGTTATATAAAACTACGATTACAGATCTATCAAAGATGGCGCCGGCCGCTGTCATCCCATACAAAATTGAGAAACTTTCATACAAGATTCAAAGAACACAGTTTACAATTACAGATGGCTTAGTTCATCTCACCCTAAGATTGATAGGTGTGTTTGAAAGGGGTTTGTTGCACTGCAAAAACTCGAAAGTGCTATCGAGTGTAAACGTTTGAAGTTTGAAGATCGAGTGTAAAATATGAACGAAGATTGTCTCAAAAGTATTGTAGCGTCTTTCTTGTTGTTAATTTGTGCGCAGAAATATTTATTGTGTAAATAAAGGCAATAATTTGTATATGCTTTGGTTTTTATTTTGACCGAGTGAAACGACGTTCCTTTTTTAATGATTTCGTATGTTTGTGCGGGCGGATTTCGGATTGTTCTCCTCTACAGGACGCATTTCTCAACCGATTCTCGTGAAATTTTGTGAGCAGGTTCGATAATTATATAGTTTTTTTGACGAATCAGTTTCTTTAATTAAAAAAAAAACGTATTTTTATGGCGAAGTTTTTTCACAGAACCACTACGTGTACAGTCGAGGTCAAAGATATCTTCACAATGTGTGAAAATGTTTTTATGGAAGACAGATATGGTAAACAGAACTTGGGTGCATTAAGTGAAAAGTTGAAACTGTCATGTGCGTTGTAAATAAATATGTTTCTGTCAAATAGTGTGTAAACTTATTTAAACATAAAGATATTTTTGTAACACTCAATTGTAAAGATATCTTTGACCTCGACTGTACGACGGTGGCTAACAAACATAAATAAGGCCTGCCAGATGGTAAGCTGGCACCTTAGTCTGTGGATGACACAAATAGTCAAAAAAGTGGTAAACAAAGACAACTATATATAATCAATAAAACATTACAGCTAAAAATAATCATTTTATTGAATAAAATAAATAAGTTTGGTAAAACCTAAATACATTTAAGTCAGTTAGTAGTTCTATTGAACTTAACCTTATTTATTAAGCTATAAGTAAGTTGTGTTTGGGTCATATAAATAAAAGTAGTATTTCCCGTGCTCGATAGTTAACGTAAACGGAACCTTTATAGGATCATTCATGTCTGTCACAGCCAATTTGCTCCGAAACTACTAGCACTATTGAGATTAAATTTGGTAAAACAGCATTTCGTGATTAATTAACGAACCCTTACTCATACTTATACTCATTTATTTGCAATGATTTTACACATTACACGTCAAAATAATACATTTCATCATACTCGGTATTTACAATAACATAAGTACTTAAAGGTCCAAAAACTTTACCCATTAAATATGTCAGTGTCTCTGACAGTTAAAGTTAAATTACAAATTAAGATACAAAATTAAATTACTATTATGATTATTGGATCAGTTAAATGTCACAACAATTCGGATACATTATAATGAGCTTTTTCAACGAGCCACGATTTTAATTTGTCATAAAATGACTGTCCGTTCTGCTCTTTGATGCAGACAAAACTTAAACCATTTTATTGATTATAGGAAAGATGACTTGTTGTTTCGGCTGTGTTTTTAGTATTCATGGAATGATAAATATGATAAGTAATTCAGTTTTTCCCTAAAACTAAAGCTTGCAACGCAGAGCGCGGCGCAGTGTCGTTAAAAGTAAAAGTAGTTTATTCTTCAAATTAGGCATATTACATGCACCTATGAACGTCAATAAACTACCACCGTTGCGGGGCGGAGCCGGTTTTTCGGTAAAGCGAACGCGGTCCGGGGACGTCGCACCAAAAAACCGCGCGGGATGGCGGAGCGGAGACGCCGTGTGTTACATATGAAGCAATAATCAACACTATGGACAGTTTCGGAAATATCAAAAATGCTTAAGGTGCAGGGTAGGGCAAGCCATTCTCCATACAAAGGTTGTGCAAGTTTTTTGCGTTATATTTGGCACTTCAGCATTTAATTTGATTTTTTATTGGTATATATTGGATACACGCAGAACTTGATGTAGAAATTTAGCATTATTAAATATATATATATGTATATATTTTAATTAAAAAGTAAAACATTAAGACATAGCTAACAAAAAAATAAGCATATGGACCAAAAAAAGTAACTGGTGGGCACACACAAACGAAGAAAAACTTGCACAAAGTTTGTATGGAAAGACCTCCGCGCCGCGCCCGCTCTGTGCGTACTCGAAGTAAAGTTTTATGAGTCAAGCGAGGAAATACAGCGATATTTGTCTTCCTACTTTATTACAAACTAGCTATTGCCCGCGACTTCGTCCGCGTCTTCGCTCCTATTGGTCGCAGCGTGATGTTAGGTATATATAGACTACAGCCTTCCTCGATAAATGGACTATCCAACACAAAAATATTTTTTCAATTCGAACCAGTAGTTCCTGCATGAGATTAGCGCGTTCAAACAAACAAACTCTTCCGCTTTATTAGTATAGATAATTATCAACATCCAAATCCACACTTCCCCTTT
Source organism: Notocelia uddmanniana (assembly GCA_905163555.1). Classification (NCBI taxonomy): domain Eukaryota; kingdom Metazoa; phylum Arthropoda; class Insecta; order Lepidoptera; family Tortricidae; genus Notocelia; species Notocelia uddmanniana. Next base: position 23,260,606 of record LR991066.1, read on the forward strand.
TATAATTTTTCAGAGTTCCTTCAGGTACTATAGCAATATCTGAGCAAGCTCTAAACTCCTCCTGGGCCCCACAACCCAAGCCTTGCGTTCCATTTTCGCAAACACCCCAATTATTACCATCCACGTATCTCCACTGCAACACGCAATGCTCACACATGAGACCTTTAGGTAGCTTGTAAATCACGTCGTAGAACCCAGTGCCTCGCTTAGGATAATACTTGGTCCCTCCACTCTTTAGTTCTAAAAGATGTTTGTTGAAGCATTCCTGTTTGTTGCTAGTGTGGTCAGTACAGAGTTTGAACTCCCAGTAGCCCTTGTGGAAGGCAGTGATGTGTACTGTGATCTTGATGGTGGCGCCAGGGAGGTATTTGGATACGATGACGCCGGCGTAGTTACTGCCGTTGTACTCGTGAGGGCGCGGGATGGGTAAGTTGTAGGGATCGCCGCAGACTCCGCATCTGTAAAAGAATTGATTTTAAAGCTTAATTTTTATTTCGGACGGAGAATTTATTTCGCCTTTTCATGGTTTTAATAACTACCCACGTTGGGTGCCAAAAAAGGCGCTGATACCTGTACGGGGCAAAAGGAAATTGCAATCCGCGCCTGGCTAAAATCCTGGGGGCCTATACTCCGAACTTCAAAAATCGAACTGTCCGGCCGTCCCTTTCACTCTCATTTTATACACTATAACAGAAAGGGACGGCACGAAGCCCTCGGCTAACCATTGACGAAAGACAAGTATTTTGTGCTAAGGCTTACAACCATGACCAGTTCATTATATTTGCGAAAACTTCTCTTAATTTAATCCAAAATTTAAACAAACACTGTGAGAAACTATTAAAGCCGGATTCTCATAGTCTGTCGTCACGTCATATCGGCGTCATACATTTCTTACGGCTAGATTTATCATCAGATGTGCTCTGACTCGCTGACGGCCCGTACTGTGTCAGGTGTTACATACATATAATCACGCCTGTTTCCCAGAGGGGTAGGCAGATATATCACGGATTTCAATTTGCTACGATCCTGACATACAACTTTCGTTTCATGAATTCATAACATTAGGTACTCTTGACCTGGCCCTTCTGCGGAATGTCTCCGATTTGGTCGGAGTACGTCTTGCGAGCCATGCATTTGTGTGTCACCACTCAACTCACTTTCCGCCATTTTTCATATATTGGTTCCCGATTCCCCCGCAGTTCAGTTCGTGATCGTCGTAGTTCACCGGGGTGGAGAAGTTGAAGCGCCAGGCGGTTGCACGGGACGGTGGTTGGGTCACCCTGCCATGCCCGAGTACCAGGGCTGCAGAAGCCAGGAGAACAGCTTCAAGCAGCCAAATGCAGATCTGGAAAAAGGCTTTATGTAGATTGGCCGCAAAGCTAACGTTGTATTTGTACATGAAGCCTCAGCTATTTTTAATACTTTTGGATATATATTTTAATCCCAGCTACACCTTCTGTATGAGTTATGTAAAGTCGAAAGGAGTCGAGGACAAATGAACGGGCAGGTTGATATTTACTGCTTGCCGTTTAGGCTAAAATTTAAAGTAACATATGTTTTTATTCTTTTGGATGTTCTACTTTAACATTAACGTAATAGAGTTTCTATTGGCTATGTGCGAAGTAGGTGGTGGGGGTAAGCAAGGCGATCGTAGCGTACACCATGGCAGAAATGTGTACTTACCGGGGACCACTGTCAAATTTACTTTCACATTTTCTATTGGTTTCTTAACTTCCTACGATTCGTTTCGTTTGTATTTATTTATTTATTTTCTTATTTATTTCAGTAAAATTTCCAATAAGGGGTCTATCTCGTTAACTAAAATAAATATAATATCCATGTGTCAATATTTGACATCTCTTGAGTTTAACATTGTCTCGGGACCCTTGACGTTTGACGTTTCTGACGTGCACATAGCCAATACGAGTAGTAGTAGCCGGTTAAGAAGTCAATCCTGACACCTGTCATTTCCATACAGTTTATAACCTAAAAGTCGGATTCTGCTTGTCTCTGTGTTTGATAACGCACGTGCTCCGGTTTGATTTACGTTTTTCAGTGGCTTTGGTAGCCAATCTTCACTTAGATTAGGATATTTTTGTGGGTGAAGGTATAATAACAACGGGAAGGTAAGTGTTTTGTGTTTGTTTGTCCTGTGAGGATGGAAACGGGAGATACGGAACCCCCTGACAAAGGGGGAACTCAAAACTCTACAAAAAAACGCTCAAATGACGTTGAAAACGACGGAATAGAGCTACATGGTAAAAAATCTATCCCTCCAAATGCATCCGTCCAACATACGTACGTACGGCCAGGGTATGAAAGTAGCTCCGATTTTAAATACTCCGAAACAGATTCAGGGCCTTTTCTCGTGCATGTGTCCCGGGAAGACACCACAGATCAGCCAAGCGCCTCAAGTCGCATGAGGGCTCTAAAAATGGCTCAAGTCATTTACAACGGAAAAGTAGCAGGTATAAAAGAGATTAAAAATATAGGCAAAAATAAATTGTGTATTTACTTTGCATCTGCTTCTGAAGCCAATTCATTTCTGACACACTCTATTTTGGCTACCCATAAACTAGCAGCCATGATACCAAGGTTCCAGGTTTCTCGCATGGGTGTGGTAGGTCAGGTCCCGCTGGACTGGACATTGGAAGAGTTCTCAAATGGAATTCAATGCCCCTCTGGGTCTGGACCAGTAATAAAAGCGCGCAGACTCAACAAAAAGAAAGAAATTGAAGGTAGAAAAGTATGGGAGCCAACAGGTACTGTAGTACTGACATTCCTCGGCCAAATATTGCCAGAAAAAATCTTCTGTTTTAATATGTCAATCCCAGTGTCCTCTTATAGGCTACCTATCATTCAATGCAACAGATGCTGCAGATTCGGACATATAAAGGAACAGTGCCGTTCCAACCCCAGGTGTGCCCGGTGTGCCCAAAATCATGAGGCCTCTGAGTGTTCAGTCCCCGACACAGAAATATCTTGTCTTTTTTGTTCTGGACCACATGCTGCAACCGACCCAAAGTGCCCTGAACTCTCCAGACAAAAGTCCATCAAGCTAGTCATGTCTGAGGAAAATGTTGGATATATTGAAGCCGCAAGAAGGTTCCGCCCTGTTCGCTCTTTGTATGCGGATAAGTCAAAGACTGTTTTTGCCAGCCAGTCCAATCCGGGCAATTCGCCTGCCCCTTCACCACCTTCAAGCCCATCCCATTCTCAATCGCACCAACAGTCACAATCATACAGAAAAACTGTCTTCATTGAGCGGCGACCCAAGCCAGTGCTTGGGAAGTCCTATGATGTAGAAGCACACAGACTGATAACAGCTACTCCCCGTTCTACTCTGCCTAATGGTTGTGCACTAGAACAACCTATCTCAGTTACACCAAACGATAACCTGGGCGACATTATCTACCAGGTTATAGTAAATCTCCTCTCGAAATTTTCAGACATCATACCGTACACTGTTCTAGAAAGCCTTAAGGGCAATATTTGTGCTGCTATTAATAAAGTAATCCAAGATGGGCAATCACAATCTGATACAATGGAATACTAGAAATATTAAAAATAAAAAACAAGAGATATTCCAACTAATCAATTTGTTCAGTCCGGTCATTCTTGCCATCTCGGAGACATGGCTGAGGCCTCAGTCCCTATTTAGGGTCAGAGGTTACTCCTGCGTCCGGGATGATAGGGATGATGGCTGGGCTGGTTGTGCTATCCTTGTAAAAAGAAGTTTTACTTTTTCTCAACTTCCCATACCTCCCCACTCCCCCGGTTTAAATGTTGTCGCGGTTCGATGCCTCAACATCTCCTTTGTTTCTGTTTATATTCCCCATCCAAATCATGACCTGATCCAGGAGCTCAAATTAATTTTAATAGCCTTTCCAGCCCCACTCATCGTTCAAGGAGACTTTAATTGTCACCACACACTATGGGGTTCCCACTGCTGTGACGCGACGTCTTCCTTCCTTCTAGATCTGATGGATGAGGTAAATTTATGTATTCTAAATGACGGAACCCCAACGCGCAGAGTTCCACCCACTCAAAACGCTAGTGTCCCTGACCTTACGCTGGCATCCCCAAACTTGGTTCGCTCTCTGTCATGGACAGTTTCTTTGAACTCTCTCGGGAGTGATCATCTGCCTATTATTACTACCTTGTTAGATTCTTCCTTTTCTCCATTACCCATACAAGCTCCACTCCTCAAATATAGAACAAGCCAGGCGGACTGGAGCAAATTTAGATCCAATCTAGAACTCGCTATGGGAAATATGCCCACTATCACACAATCGAATGTGTCAGAATCGTACAACTGGTTCATTGCGGCTATTTACTCTGCGGCCGATAGCTCGATCCCCTTAAAAAACACAGCACGCGATAAAATACCCTCCCCGGCGTGGTGGGACGCTGAGTGCTCATCAGTTATTAAAGAGCGTAACCAGGCGGAGTCTCTTTTCGCTGCCGATCTTTCTTTAGAAAACTATTTAAATTTTCAACGTGTGAGTGCTCACAGTAAAAGGTTTCTCAGCAAAAAGAAATTTCAGGGCTGGCGTTCCTTTTGCGAATCCCTGTCCCCTAGGACTCCTAGTACATTAGTGTGGAAAAAAATAAAAGCTTTTCGTTGTTCTCAAACAGACAACAATGTCTCTAGCAATGCCTCTCCGTGGCTTGAGGGGTTTACAGCAAAACTTGCTCCTCCATTCGTACCGCACTGGGAAGGCGTTGGCACTTATTGTTCACTTTCCTCGCCACCTGAAAGAATGAACGAAGCCTTTAGTTTTGACGAGCTGTGTTGTGCACTTGATCATTTGAGGGACTCGACACCGGGTTGTGACGGCATTCCATATTCCTTTATTACCCAAAGCTCTAAATTAACTAAATTGATTTTCCTACAAATTTTAAATAATATATTTTTAACTGGACACGTACCTGATAGCTGGAAAACCCAGATTATAGTACCGATTTTAAAACCTGGTAAGGATCCACTGAGTCCTAATTCTTACAGACCCATTGCCTTGTCGTCAGTTCTAGGCAAAATTATGGAGCACCTATTAAAAAATAGACTAGAGTGGATTCTAGAAAATAAAAATATCATCCCTAAAACTCAGTTCGGTTTCAGAAAGGGTATGGGCACAATGGATAGTCTGAGCATTCTTACCTCTGATATCCGGCTATCTCTCACTCGCGGTGAACACGTGGTGGGCGTCTTCCTTGACGTCACAGCGGCCTACGATAACGTTGATCTCCCTATACTCAGGCAGAAAATGCTCAATCTGAGTATACCCGTGAGGATTATCAATATCGTGTGCAACATGTACATGGGCCGGTCCATTCTGATCCGATCAAATGGTAAATTGTCCCCACCCAGTCTTGCTTGGAAGGGCCTCCCCCAAGGATCTGTTTTGAGCCCTCTTCTTTACAGTCTATACACATCGGACCTCGATACCTCCGTTAATTGCTTCTGCAAGATTTTGCAGTATGCCGATGACATCGCTTTGTATTCTTCATCGAAAGACTTTTCAGAAAGCACACATGCCCTTAATTCTGCCCTGTATTATCTCAACTCATGGTTATCCGACCATGGCTTATCCTTGTCTGCAGAAAAAAGTAGCGCAGTCGTCTTCTCCAGGAAAAGGCATGTTCCTGACCTATATATCCACATCGACGACCAACCTGTAATTGTTAAGGACAATGTTAAGTTTTTGGGCATTATTTTGGATTCTAAGCTGTCCGGGGTCAATCACTTGAACTATGTGTGTCAAAAGGCAGAAAAAAACGTAAATATCATTCGTGCTTTATCAGGTGTTAGGTGGGGCTCACACCCCTACAGCCAGAAACTCCTATACAACGCCATTGTCAGAAGTCATTTTGACTATGGTAGTTTTGTCCTGGAACCATGCAGCAAGCTAGCGTTGGCAAAACTTGACAGAATTCAGGCAAGGTGTTTAAGAATCATTACAGGAGCAATGAAATCTTCCCCAACGAACGCCCTCCAAGTCGAGTGCATGGACCCCCCTTATTCTTTGCGCAGACAATTCTTGGCTGACCGGTTCTTTTTCAAGTCACTTCATGTAGCTTCACATCCGTTACTCCCAATCCTTGAATCTCTCCACCAACTTGTGGCCTCTTCTCCATATTGGACTCACAAAGTATCTCCTCTCTTAGTAAATAGCTATAAAAAGTTCTTAGAGCTATCTGTAAAAGTGTTTCAAAATTACAAAAATCCTCTCTTTGAAACTAACTATGACAGTCTAATTTTTCAGCCTACGGTTATTTTTAATCTAGGTGTGTCAAAGAATCAAATAGGTGCGGATAATGTATTTAATAAAGTTATGGATGAAAAGTGGTCAGACTATCTTGCTATCTACACGGATGCTTCCAAGTTGAGCGAAAATGGCCCTGTAGGTTCAGCGGTGTGGATCCCCAGGTACAAAATTATATTAAATTTTAAACTCCCTCCCGGTAACTCTGTGTTTTCGGGAGAAGCTATTGCGTTGCTTGAAGCGGTTTCTTACGTGCAATCTCACCATCTTAATAAGTCTCTTATTTTAACCGATTCCCTGAGTTGCCTGCAGGATATAGTTAAACGTCCATTCCATGCTAAAGAGAACTTCCCTGTAACCCTACAAATTAAGGAGCTCCTCTACAGGTGTCACATGGATAAAATTGATGTGGTTCTGGCTTGGATCCCAGGTCACAGTGGAATAAAAGGAAACGAGACGGCTGACCTTTGCGCAAAGGAAGCTATTACGCAGGGCAACAATGTTCATGATCGATGTTTTACCCGTGACCTCAAAGCGCTTGCTCTCCCGCACATGCGAGATGCCTGGAACTCCCGTTGGCAAACTACCCGTATAAATGTTGGCAAAAATTATGGAAAAATCCAACCAGATCTGCCCTCTAGGCCGTGGTTTTTTACTAGGAAAGGAATTCCGAAAAACATTACATCCGCGATTATTCGTTTACGGCTAGGCCACATTTGTACACCTGTATTTTTGGCAAAGATACATGTTCGGGACCACTCTCTGTGCGAATGTGGTCTGGCGGAGGGTACACTTGAACACCTTTTTTTTAACTGCAACCGGATCGTCACTCCTTTGTATGATATCCTACCCCCGGAAATTCCCCGGCCCATCAACATTAAATTCCTTTTAACCCTGGTGCACTCCCCCTTTGTGTATGTCTTATGTAAATTTATTAAAACTAACAACTTGTTTTTGTAGTAGTTAGATTAACAATAAATGTTTGTGTTGTCCTTTGTTTTAGATACTCTTCTAAGTGAACCTGGCAATCTGAAGTCACCGGTCAAATTCTTAATAAACACGTGCCTTTTTAAACCTTGACGTTGGCGGAATCATCGACAATATCGATGGGGCCATAAAACACAAAGATTGATTGAACCTAAAAGTCACGTTGAGGTTATAAACTGTATGGATATGACAGGTGTCAGGATTGACTTCTTAACCGCCGACCACTATAATAATAAAGTTAACGGGTAGTTACATTACCTTGTTCATCGTTCCTAGCTGATGTGCTTCAAACTTGAAGAATATTATTAAACTTGTATATTTTCACTCAAGTTATTAATCCACGAAAACCCGACTGTTAAATGTGTCAAGGCAACAAAACACTTTCCTTTTTATATAATTTATAAAGGAAAACAAAGGTACTTATGTCATAAATAAAATACGTTGCGTAAATTCAGTGTGCGTACCCGGTAAGGGTGACCTGACATAGCCTTTTTAACATTGGATGTACTTCTGTTACCTACTAAAAATATTTGTATGACAAGGTAAATTTACCTTGTGATCATCTTCATGAATTACCCAGTGCATACAGGAGTGGCGTAATTAGTGGTCGTCGGATTACGTCTGACTACGTCAGTTATCCACCCATTTTACCCATGGCGTCATTTCCATGGACATTTTGGCACGTGTGACGCGCGTTGCAAAAAATCACCCTCGACACGCGATAGAGGGGGGGGGGGGGGGCTTTTTTCACTGCGTCACGGGCGGGGGCTACTCTCTGTCGTCTGTCACACATTTTGTGATAATAAATTTGGTGATAATGTTTGTTATTACGTATATTTTAGCAACAAATACCAAAAATCGTGCTAGTTTAAATCAATAACAAATACCAATATATTGATAAATTACATTTGTTTTTAGGGTTCCGTATCTCGAAAGGAAAGAACGGAACCCTTATAGGATCACTTTGGTGTCCGTCCGTCTGTCTGTCTGTCAATACCCTTTTTCTCAGGAACGCGTAGAGATATCAAGCTGAAATTTATATCAATTACTCAGGTCTAGTGTCCCTTGGAGCTGTGAAAAAAATCAAACTTCTAAGCCAACGCAATCAAAAGATACAGCCGTTTATGCCGCAAATTTTCGACACTCGGAAGGGAATCAAACTACAGGGTACTTCCCGTGAACTCTGAAACTTGTGATTTGGTACGAAGCAACGTCTTATAGATAGCACAGATAAAGGAAAAATTGCGAAAGCCGTAAATTTATAGTTACATCATATAATAAAAATATTTTTTACGTAACCCTAGGTGCGCAAGTCCGACTCGCAGTTGGCCGGTTTTTTAATTGTACGGAACCCTTGTTGCGTAAGTCCGACTAGCACTTGGCCGGTTTTTTTATCCCACGTTGGTGGCAAACACTACACTCCTTACTTGAAGAACTCCTTACTGTTTTCGGCAGGTAGCTCATTCCACAACCGGAGCGTACACTAACAAAGTTCGTGGCAATTCTGTCTCTGCAATATCACGTATTCCTCTTTATATCTACAATTGCTGGAAGTGTCACTAAAAATTCAATTTTAATTGCTCTACCTACCCTCTGTTGGAAAACAGGCGAGTCTGTATGTAAATAAGGTATCCAATTAGATAGGTACTTTACGTGGAGCCTTCAATTTGATCACGCGTTGAGCCACGCAATGATATAAAGTACATATTACGAGAAAGTGGATTTTCAATATACGTTTGAAACTAAAAATGCAAGCAGACAGCGGACATAGGTACATAAAATTGAATTTAAACTTTCTTGAGTCATGAATGTCATGATTAAGTCTATATCATTAAAACACTCCTGAGGAAGAATTCCCGAAGAGGTACTTAGTTATTTGAATGAGGAATAAAACTGCACGATTTCACAACACAACATTTATAGCTACTTATTTAAATATTTCATAGGTATTTGTATCTTTGGCTTCTCGTCTTCTGTTTTCCATGGTGATGCCCATGCGCCTGTGGAATAACAAACGTTATTAATAAAGCATAGTACAGAAGCGATATAATTGGGGCCCTTTACACGATTAATATTGCGAACTTGATATATTCTACAGTTAAGAACCTAGGTTCCTTGCAATCGCAAGCCGGTATCTGGAGTCTATTTCAACACCAAGCTCCATAATGTAGTTTAAGTACTTACTTGCACCTACCTGTCGTACCTGATGTCTGTTATGTTGTTATTTAGATTTTATATTGTTACTAAACGCTTGTGAAATATTATTATTCTCCTATTAACACGTGTAGCTTCGTCTGTAATGTGTTAATTTATGGAATTAAATAAATAAATAAATATTATCACAATACTGGGGTGTCAATATTATCGTGGTTTTCAAAATTATTGGGATTTTGCTTCCATCGTCATCATCATCATCTGAGGCGTTACAGCCGCGGGTGGGCCTTAGCCTGGTCAAGCAAATCTCTCCAGTCCGATCTATTTGTGGCTTTTCTTCTCCAACATGGCACCCCCAAAGTCCTGATGTCCTTTTCGACGCCGTCCAACCATCTGAGCTTGGGCCTGCCTTTACTTCTGCGGCCCTCTGGTCGGTCTTCTATAGAAGGCATTTGGGTACCCTGGCCTCGTCCAACCGCAACACGTGCCCTGCCCACCGCAGGCGTACGATCTTTTGTTTCTATATCCATCAATATTCACGTGATACGTATCCTGATTTGGATGTATCGCGTGATAATAATAACCGTGTAAAAGGCCTTATTCATATCAGACACGATTTGCAATGGAAGTACAGATGTTGTGACTAATGCATTCCCAGCGACTAAATTCGGAATACCAATAGATCCGAAGAAGTGTCAATCAATTGGGAGCCAGGAATGCACGACCAAATAATGTCCGGCCCGAGAATGCGCATCCACTTTTTCGGACGCGGATTCTTGGAGCGCTCGTGGCCCTGCGACGCCGCGTACCGGGTGCGGTATGCGAGGTTAAGCAACGTGGGGGCAGGTCAGTTCTTGTATGGGTGACCGCTTTGAGTGGTTACTAACATTACGTCGTTGATCCCGGTTGCTGTCTACGACAGCTGTCGTTAGGCCTTCGGGCGACTTGAGAACTTCTAACAGTCAAGTTGCCCACTCACTTGACATGGGGGGTGGAAGTTGCACCACGTCCGTAGGGAGTACCCACCGTTACCCTACACGTGATCCCTGGGTGGTGCTAAAAGTGCTACAAAACTGGCAACCGTACTTGTCTTCTAGAAAACCTCACGGTTCGTAAAATAAATGCCATACGATTATTATTACAGTATTAAAGTTCTATTATATGCAGCAAGACGCATTATATCATTGTTAATTGAAGTCACAGAATAACTTATTGCATTTTAGGGGTTACATGTTCTTTCTTTTTTTTTATTAAAAATGGGATTGCTCTTGGCCAGCATCTAGCCAGGGGGCAAAGATGAGGCCGACGATGAAGCGAGCTCACCCAGAAGATGCCTATTCACTCGTGCCTTAAAAAGGTCCAGGTTATATGAACTCGAAAATACAGACGCCGGCAGAGAATTCCAAACCTTAGAAGTGCGCATTATAAAAGAAGAGGCAAAGCGCTTGGTTCGAATTAGAGGAATTTCTTAAAATGCAAGCGTTATGAGGGTACACTTTTGGCCTTCAACTCAGAATATAGCTTAGTTACTGGGATCACGGGTAACATGTGACCTAATTCATAGCAGTTTTCTGTAATTTAGCATCATATACAGGGTGTGGCCTGTAATAGGAGCAATAAATTTAAAGGACGCTTCCCTAGAGCATCTGCAGTAACCTCTTGAGTCCAAAAAATTTTTTTCTTTTTTCAATTGGGAGAAATATTGATCTAAAGTTATGTCCTCCAAGTAAGGGATCTTGGCACCCAGAGATCATAGCGCGGCAGTCAATGCTGATTTTGAGGTTGCTTCAAGTTATGACTCATAATCGTTGTCGCATTTTTGGTTTAAAAGAATATTTTTGGGATTTTTTTAATTTTTTTTATAAATTTTTAATTTTTTTTGAATAATTTGTTATTAATATCACTCCAGTAGCGTAAAAAAGTACATATAAGCTACATTTGCGGAAAAAAAAATCCAAAAAAAACTTTTTTTTTTCAACTAAAATCATTTGGAAATACTTGCTAGAGAGCTCAATAGTGTACTGTTTAATTTTTTGCTCCTATTACAGGCCACACCCTGTATATTCACTTATAGTGATCATGTGGGCTATATAAGTGCTATTTAAGATTGCGTGTAACGAGCTGATTAACAGTATTAAAGTTCCATTATATGCAGCAAGACGCATTATATCATTGTTAATTGAAGTCACAGAATAACTTATGTATTATAGTAGTTCACATATTCTTTCTTAAAATGCAAGCGTTATAAGAGTACACTTTTGGCGTTCAACTCAGAATATAGCTTAGTGTTAGTCTATAAAAATGCTTATTTGCTGCTGAGAGTACTATTGATTGCTAAGAGATGTATAATACTGAACTGTATACCTATATTATTAACGCCTGCAACATTACAGTGTCGTCTCCGTGACGCATAATAGCATTACTATACAGGCGAAAGCGTAATCTTCAGCTATTGTGGTTGGAGTGTACTCTAATAAGTCTGCATAAATGCTAAAGTTACTGATGTGGACTTTTGTTGCATCCTATAATGCAGTATTGTGCTACTTGGGGTATAAAGTTGTGTATTACACTACAGTTAACTATCATTTAATTTTTACTTTAAAGGAGGTAAGAAAACTGACCTTTTTCTTCTTTTTGCTTTTAGCTTGTTTAGTTTTCCGCTTGTCACTTGTTTTGTACTCGTATCGTAAAGGGCTGGGCTGGTGCTTAGAAGAAGTAGGCTGACGCTTTCGAGGATTGAGGTTGCCGCTTAGAATGGGGCTGATGGTTTAACGTTTGTAGCTTCGAGGGTTGAGTGTGTAAATGCAGTTGTTGAGATTGTTCCTTCGAAGGCTGAGGTTGTCGAATCGAAGTTTGAGTTTGTGGTTTAGAGGGATGTCGCTGTTGGTTCGAGGATTGAGTATGTAGATTCGATTGTTGAGGCTGTTGCTTGGAGGATTGAGGTTGTTGATTCGAGAATGGAGGCTGTCGATGCGAGGGTTGCGATTGTAGATTCTGTTGCTTTGAAGGCTGAAGCTTCCGATTTGGGGATGAATACTGATGAGTTGAGGACTGAGTCGGACGATTCGAGGTTTGAGGTTTCAAAGGTTGAGTTTGCTGATTGGAAGGCTGGAACTGTTGGTTCGAGAGTTGAAGGTGTTGGTTAAAATTTTGAGGTTGTCGATTGAGGAGTTGTTGGTTAATGGTTTGTGGGTGTTGTTTTGAGGGCTGCTGTCGATTCGAGTGTGGCTGTTTCGAAGGCTGCTGCTGTCTTTGTGGCTGGGGTTGGTGGTTCGAGGTTTTGGGTTGTCGGTTCGAAGGCCTGGGTCTGGTTGGACGCTGCGGTGCTGTCGGGCGCTTCGGGTCTTGGTGTATGAGGTAACCTGCACGGTAACAGCATTATATATTTATTTTATCCCCAATATGTCTTCTGCGACACTGTACTATATTAAAATTCAAATTTAATTCAGCAGTGTAGCTAGTCGTATAAGTTTTCTTGTAATTGTGAAATCTTTGGATCACTTAAAATATACAAAATAATTATTTGTAGCTTTTTGAAACGAGCCACAAACGATGGCATTCCTTTTCCATTTTTTCATGCTAACATAAACTTCAGGAATTTTCATACAGTATGCTCATTAAAAAATAATCTTTAAACCGAAGTACTTTCATATAATGCAACCATTAAGTTCTCCTAACTTCCTGATATTTGGTGTCTGTACATAAATATTTCTCACATTATCTATGTATAAGTATGTAATTATCTATATAAGTATTGTATATCGTCGTCTAGTAACCATAGTAAAAGCTTTGCTTAGTTTGGGACTAGGTCGATTTGTGTAAGATTGTCGCCCTATATTTATTATATTATTTATTAGGTACTACAACTACCATACTGTGAGTGACCACCAGCCAACTCGTGGAAAAGTCTGTGTTTCTGCGACTTTCCTAAAGCATTTTTGAATTAAAGTATTATAATTTAAGCGTGGGGAGTTGTGCCTAAGTTTTTTGGATTAACCTAGCTGAACTAACCGAGCTGTTGTGTGGTAGTTGGTGTACCCGGGTTCGGATCCCGGTCGGGGCATTTATTTGTGTGATGAACACAAATATTTGTTCCTAAGTCTAGGATATTTTCTATGTATTTAAATATCTATCTATCTATATAAGTATTTAATGCATGCTGTAACAAGATGGGGTGTCTAAAGAGGTTAGTTTAACTATATCGGCCAACGCTACGAGTTCACATCTCTAGGATTATTTTCGAATGCACTTCACAGCGTTCTGTAGAGGTATTTAAATTATACAGGGTGATTCAGGAGACGTGAGCAGGACCAACACTACATACAAAGTAAATGGCAATGAATCGTTCACCATTGTATTTAAGTGAAACACCCATACCTTTTTCCTATATTTTAATTTTGGTTAAGTTAAAGTTTAATTCTCTACAATCGTGGTCACCCTACAACAACTTGTTTATAAAGATTAAGGCTGGGTTGCACCGACTTACGATCACAGACTGATCAACGTTAAATATGGCGCCGGCAGCTGTCATCCCATAGAAACTTGTCAAACTTTCCGTACATTTAAATTTTAACGAACATAGCTTACGATTACAGACGGTTTGGTGCAACCCAGCCTAAACCTCTAACTGTTATGACAGCACTTTGATTACGAAGAAAGTAAATTGTCACATTGAGTGAGATACGATATTTCAAAAGTAATCGGACTCGGGTGACATTCAATTTGACACGTATGACTTGACTGAAGTATTCTGATTGTAGGGTGACCATGAATTTCGTAAATAATTAAAAACATTTTGTTTTCAACACCAAAGATAAATGAACGTTAACTTCACTAATACGTAGTGACACGAAGCAGTAGCTTATGATCTACTGAATCCGTAGTGTTGATCTTGCTCACGTCTCCCGAATCACCTTGAGGTATATCAACACAAACGGCCCGCCTGCAGACGATTTTGTTGAGGAGGTATGAAGCCGTAGCGTTATATCGTCGCCTAGTACCTACTCTACTTAGTTTGGCACTAGGTTGATTTGTGTGAGATTGTCCAGTCCATCAGAAGAATGTACTACGAGCGTGAAAAAAAAATTTAGTTTTTAATTTTTCATATAGTCTGTTAGTTTAAAAGTAACTTCATTCTCTCTATCACTATTCCTTTGCGTTATATTTATATGTTCTCGCCGCTGAGGTGAAAAGTTGTATGTATCACACGAGAGCAAAGATATTATTCTCGCATCACGCTCAAGATTCTAATTTTGAATCACTCGCTACGCTCCAACTACGCTCGTTATTCAATTATAGAATCTTTCGCTTGCTCGGGACTCAACATCAACACGCAGCAGAAATCTACTTTGCTCTCTTGTTGAACAAATGTCTATTTCGCGTATGAAATGAGATTAAGCATTATTGATATTATGAGCATGAAAAAATGGGATAGGGAATGATAATATATTTAAAAAAACATTTTAGGAATCAATTTATTGTATAAAAAATAAATAACTTACTCTCTAATTATTTGGTTCGAGTTACAAAGCATTTAGGAACAGTTCAAGACACCAATATGTAAATATTTTTTAAACTTATTTCATTGTAATAAGGTCCAAAAATAATATATCCATATTTATGCCCTCGACTGTACATTATACTTAGTTATTCAATAGCTAACCTAACCTAACAAATATGGCTCTAAAATTATCACACAGAATCTCAAAATTAGACAGTTAAATTAAATTCGACATTAGTTAAAGCTGTAACAAAACGCACATAACCTCAAAATCATTCCTTTAAATCATTATTACCTTGGTCCAACTCAAAGTATCCCTTCTGCAAGTAGAATAGGAGCGGGGTCGGGATGTTCCCAATATCATTCAGCGTTTTAGATACGCCAATAGCTATGTCAGAGCACGCCCTGAATTCCTCCTGGTTTCCACAGCCAAGACCTGACGTTCCGTTGCTGCAAATACCCCAGTTGTTACCAGCCACGTATCTCCACTGCAGCACACAATGCTCACAGATCAGACCAGTAGGGAGTTTGTAATTAATTTCATAGATACCACTGCCTCTTGTAGGAGTGTACTTGGTCTCTCCATCTTCAGTTACTAGAAGGTGTTTATCAAAGCATGCTTGGCTGTTGTCCGTGGGGTCAGGGCAGAGTTTGAACTCCCAATAGCCCATGTGTGAGGCGGTGAGGTGGGTGGTGGTGGCGATGGTGGCTCCAGGGAGGTATTTGGCAACGATGACCCCGAGGCCGTATGTGCCGCCGAGCTCGTGAGGTCTTGGGGGTGGGATGCCGTAGGCATCACCGCAGATTCCGCATCTGAAGTGAGAGTGGACTTGTTAGCGTTAACAAAATTTAATTTAGGTTGGTACCTGGCTTTCTTGTAAACTATAGATTCAGGTTCATTTATTGTCAGATTCATTTATTGTCATAGTGGGTAGATTATATGGATAATCCATTAAATATCAGCATCTTGCTTCAATCAAGCGTGAATCCACACACACATATCTCCTTCGTATAAGAGAAAGGACTCTATGTGGATATTAATCGAGACTGCAGCGAATTACGAGTTCCTTAGCACCCGAGTGTCATAATCATAAATCTACTAAAGAAAATACTTATTTAATAGTGACCGACTTAGGGTTATAGAAGCCGTCGGGAGGATAGAGTGACGCTTTATATTGGTACTCGGGGCTGTGTACCTTTCAGTCATTTTCCTTGCCACAGTACTAGAAGTTGCTGCTCTAAAGGGGCTTCAAAATATTACCTGCCTTGAACATCTCGCCTGGGTTAGTAGTTAAGCTGCGGGTGCTGTTTTTGTCTGAGTATTAGAGCCACAAATGCTAGTAGGAGACTTTTTACACGCAGACATCTTGACCAGGGACGCAGAACTCGGTAGGAGATGGGCTACACATAGACACAATGACAGCAAATCACTTGCCATCATTGCCAGACCAACCACTGCGAAGAGCAGCCCCCGTAATTGAGATCGTCCTCATCGAGTTTCCCAGGAACTGGGTTACGGGCGTGTGACTCACGTGAAGATCACTGCGTCACTCACCAATCACCCAGTACCAGGGAACCAGAACTGAGTGTCCACTGTGACTTTGCAGGCAATAGGTATACAGAGACGTCCTGTCACCATTGCTGGACCAATGCGTGGAGAAGTGACGGAGAGTAGGATTATGTCGGAGTAGGGTATAGAAATCAGTATAGGAGATAGGATAAACACTATGAAGCGACTCACTTCCCACCGTTGCTGGACCACTGTGTAGAGAAGCCTCCGCAGTTGAGGCCGTCGTCGTCATAGTTGGCGGGCGTCGCGAACCCGAGCCTCCATGCAGACGCGCGTGACGGTGGCTGCGTCACGCGCCCATGCCCTAACACCAGGGTCGCAGAGCCCAGCAGAAGGAGAGTGGGGAGCATCATCTGCGTCAAATACTATTTATATCGTATCTTATATCTATGTATGTAATGGACTAATTAGATTGAACAGTGTATGTCAAAGATGTGTGTGAAAAAGGGCAGGCGTTAATTGGCATAGCTTTCTGACTAGAATTAAGTAGGTAGGTCAATTTTTTGGCACTAAGATTATTTTTATAAAGTGGATTTTTGGCAAATTTTGTCGAATACGAATACGAAATATTTTTTTCATAAAAAGTAAGATGCATGTGAAATCCTAGTATGTACTGCAAGTATCCATAGCATTAGACAGGCTCTTCACTTGCCATCAAAGGTGTATTAATGTTAACAGAGAGCATTTTTGTTTTTAAAAACTATTTTGTGACTATGAAGGTATTGCAGAAAATTAAGTGACACAAATATCTACCTTGTTATACTAGCACTATCAAAACGCACAAAAAAACAATTTAAAAAGTTAATTAGGCAATAGAGCAACAACTTTTTTCACGGCACCGAGCAAAATCGGAAGCGTTCGGAAATGAAAGTGATGATTGAAGCGATTTCCCGCCATTTTATATAGTTCAAGCATATCTTCTGATCGTTATCTTACAAACATAATCAAATACTCGGTTGTATAAAGATATGAAACGAATCACAACAATTAACGGCATTTCTATGTAAGTCTTCCTAATCAGATAAGGGATGACCTAGATTTGTTAAATTCGCGACATCTGGGCCTTGGTTTGGTTTAGTGTGCCGGAAATAAGACCTCTTTAATTTACTTTTAAACATTTAAACGAGGAAACAAATTTCCGTGTACTTAATAAAATATGGGATATATTTTTTGTCTAAATTGCTGGAGGTAAATAAGTACCATCAGTACCTAATTGAACTCTTAAACTTACACAGCCCTCAATTTCTTCTCATCCGATCTCGATCCTTCTGTAATACAGTTTATAACCTAAAAGTCACTTTGAGGTTATAAACTGTATGGAAATGACAGGTGTCAGGATTGACTGCTTAACCGCCGGCTACTAGGGTAGCTTCGCCGGTTCTCCGTCCAGCGCCGGTTCTCGTCCTTTTGAGTGACTTCTTCCTTACAAATGCATAGAATAGGAGTATATAAACAATTACCCGCGCAAGTTTTGGCTCTTTGCGTTCCTTAATACCGAACCTACAATGCTAACTATAAACAAACATTATTTAACAACGTGTGGCTAAGATATAATTAACGAAAGTTTACACCACATTTTAGAGCCTCGAAAACCGCGCCAAACTACAAAAAAAATAGTGTGTAAGGAAAACTTTGAAGTAAGTTTTGTTATTGTTATTAACTAATTGCAGTGATATTTTTGGCACATATTACTAGTAATATACATAACGAAGACAATAGTGAGTGTTAATTATACTTATTGTACCTAAAACCTGCATAAATTTAGTGGACGGGAACCGGACCATCAATTTTGCGTATTTGCCAGTTTTCGTCTACGTGGACGGATAACCGGCTTGGGATCATTTTACTGGATTTTAGCCTTGGTCCGGTTCTCGTCTATTGAAATCAGATCAAGTTGCAGCAAGGTAATCAAGGTACAGAATAATTATTGAAATGAATACAGATGATAGGTATTAGGTACATAAGGTCCACTGCTTTACTGATGACGTTAGCTGTCAAATTTTAGCCATAAACAAGACTAGAGTACGATGACGTAAGCGGGGGTCATCGATAGGAAATCAACATTCAATTAAATTATTTTCGTTCTTACTTTATCTTCATAAAATATTCCTACCTATTTAATGCCGGATCCACACAATGGACCATAATGGCCAACGTACACGTACAGGATGTAGTCATACGGTGGAACGAGATGAAAAACTGTCTATCTCCCTTTAACGCACAACTGCTTCCTTTACATCGGATCATCATGGCCCATTGTTTTGTCAGGCATAAAAGTTGTTCTATAATTATTTTACGTAAATATATGGCGGTGTTTTCTTTCTTTCAATATTCGTTGTGGCAATGACTCTGACAACTTACACGGGGAGTTTACCAAAAGCAAGTATTACACGTAAAGCACAGGCCAATAAAGATGTAGTCCAATCTCGTCGACAGGATATTATGAATCGGAATTGTCTTTTAGAGCAGTTTCAGATTGGGGCGATCCTAATAAAGTCAAATTCAATACATCCAAGGCACAGACGTGTCTCATCACTATTAAACGGAGTGAACGGACTCTCGACTCCCAATTTTTCAGAGTGTATGCATACCAATTTGCCAATTTCTGACCATCTACAGCTCCTTGGCATGAGCAGCATGTCCAATATGAACTTTGGGTCCTACATTGAATTCTTGGTGTAAACTGCAGGAACCCAGCAAAAAGTTTACAACCTCTCTAAGGTGAAGCGGTACTTCACACCTGGTCCTGGGCAAATTATAAAACTATTAAGTAAAGGTCGGGTATGTGCAGTACTGCTGCCAGCTTGGAGATGGATTTGCTTAATATCAGCTGGCTTGGCTTTAATTGATAAGCGTGCCAGGAACCTCATACCTACTCTCTACATAACTTGGACTTGGTTGAAGCTAAGATGCAATGTCTAACTAAATCATCGTAATACGCCTGCATATTGGTGTGCTAGGATTAAACGAATTAATCCCTCCCTGACCATTTTGACATCTTAGGACAAAGAGTGGACGACATGGGTTTGACCCTTATGTTGTTAACAACAATGTTGACATGCCTCTAAAGTGCACGAAGAGTTTTGATTCTAGTTATCTTACGAAGACAACTAAAGAGTGGAATAATTTTCGAGAAAATTTATTCCCTTTTCATTATTTACAACTTACTAAGATCTTTTCAAGATGTAAGTATTTTCTAGGTACGCGTTTTACACCCTTGTCCTCATCATCACTTACCATCAGCTGAGATAGGGGTCAAATGCTTATCATCCTCATAACGTTTTTCCTGGTTATGCTCTAAGGACCCCGGATTCCGCTTTCACAATTAATCGTAAGATTTGCCGTAGGCACTAGTTTTACGAAAGCAACTGCCATCTGACCTTCTAACTCAGAGGGAAAACTAGCCCTAGTTGGGATGAGACCGCTTTCCTCACGATGGTTTCCTTCAACGAAAAACTGCTATTAAATTTAAAAATATATTTCGTACACAAGTTTTTAGGGTTCCGTACCCAAAGGGTAAAAACGGGACCCTATTACTAAGACTTCGCTGTCCGGCCGTCCGTCCGTCTGTCACCAGGCTGTATCTCAAGAATAGTAATAGCTAGACAGTTGACATTTTCACAGATTGTGTATTTTTGTTGCCGCTATAACAACAACTACTAAAAACAAAATAATAATAATAATTAAGGGGGATCCCATACAAAAAACGTGATATTTTAGCCCTTTTTCATGGCTACCACTCGCCGAGCTAGATCTCAAGAACCGTAATAGCTAGACAGTTGGCACAGATTATGTATTTTTATTGTGGCTACAATAACAAATACTAAAATCATAATAATAATAATAATTAAGGGGGGATCCCATACAACAGAGTAGTTGTTGGCGTTTTTTTTTCTGGTACGGAACCCTTCGTGCGTGAGTCCGACTCGCACTTGGCCGGTTTTATTTTTATTTTAAATAAGTCAGTGGTGCGAGCCGGGGTTCACACCCGCGACCTCTAGATTGAAAGTTGCATGCTACAGTGGATCACTCAATGATTACCTTTTATATCTATAAAAAATAAGTTGATCATTTATTTATTTCTTAATAACAAAAGCCAACTATTAAAACATTGTAAGATAAATAGCTAAGTGCGTAGCATTAAAGGTTTTATACTTAGAAATTGGTTTTTGAGTGTATGAATCACTCCTCTTTTCCTATAGACGAGAACTGGCTCCGCGTGGACGAGAACCGGGACAAACGGACGAGAACCGGCAAAAACCATACTTTTTCATTTATCATCTTTTACAAAAATAACGGTGTATGTTATTAGTTAAAACTTATACTTGGCGAAAAATAGAGTATATTGCCATTAAAAAGAAATATTACTCGTATAAATTGCTATAGTTCAACATATTATTTTCCCGTCACAAAGTTGGCAACTCCACTAATCGGACGAGAACCGGCGAGGCTACCCTATAGTATTCAGAGCAATGACGCATAGTTGCAACTTGCAGTATCCAAGAAGCAGACGGATGGCTCGCGGCATTTGTGCTCCCGAAGTGTTATGGAACCGTATAGAACGGACATTCAAGTTGGACATATGCTATATTTTATCTCGCGGACCCGGTTTTAGGTAAGGAATTTAAAAATTTCTGTGTCTAGTACTACGGGTTACGCTCGTAGGCCATAGCCACGTATTCGCCGTATAGAGCGCGTAGTAGCTACGAACAGAGTACCCGACAATCGGGTTCTCGGCGCTGAATGTGTTGCAATAGCTATGGGGCACTTTACCCTATACACAAAAAGGAAAAAAAGGAACCCCTTTGGTACCACTATGTCCATCCATCTGTAAAGACTAATGACTGTATTTAATCCCCGACGCAAAATAGGGGTGTCGTGTCTGTGACACCGTGGTGATACCATAGCTCTTTAACGGATGAACAGATTTTTGTGCCGTTTGTTTTAATTTGAAAACAGTATTCCTAGCGATGTTTCATAGACATATTTTATCATAATCGTTTCAACCATTTTTGAGATATTGAACTTTGAAATGATAATGTCGGGGGTATTTCAACTTTTCTATGTTGCTTAGTCATTCACTGCTACCGACGCACATGTGCGTTCACTTCTATGCAAGTTTGTTCCTGAAAGGGCGTGGCTAGCAGTGAATGTGTTAAGAACAACTTATGTTATCGGTTTCTAATCGGAACATATATTTTAATTAGTACGGAACGTTTTTAACCCTTAACTTGGCAAGAAATAGAGAATGTCCCTAATTCTAGCCTCGGTGCCGCTGAATAGTCATACTCATACTGGCCAAGAAAAAAATACAAAAAGACGGTCAGAGTTTGGGAAATCCAGGGGATGTTGTCAAGTTAAGGGTTACACGCTCAGCTGTGTACAGATGTAGTGCAAAATGATTTTCTTTCGGGGAAACTCGGATCGCGCCGCCGCCTATCGTTTTCAGCTGGTATAACCAAAAAAAGCCCTCTTATATGAGTAGATTAAAGCATTTCGGAATGGACTCTTTAGATTTGCGTAGAAAAATTATAGATGCGACTTTCCTTTATAAGCTCATTCGACACATAATCGATTGCCCTCAAATATTAAACTTTATCTCTTTCCGGGCTCCGTCCAGAACTCCACGAAAGCCAATCACTCATCTCTGCCCCCCGCTTAGACGAACTGCCCTAGGTAGCTACTCGCCTATTCCTAGGCTATGTAAAATATTGAATACCTGCAGTAAAGAAACAGATATACACTTTGATTCATTAAATGTATTTAAAAAAAAAGCTCTAAAATATTTTTTGTTTAAGAACTAAAAATATTGAAAATTTTATTTGCAGAAAATTTTACTTTCAATATGTTTAATGCATGCTGTGTTTACCTATAAGTAATTGTTACACTTAACTATGTATTTATAGTAGTGTAAACAATTGTTGGTAAATCAAATAAATAAATAAATCTCAATTGGAATACGATGGCACCCGAACTGCCAGTCAATGATTGTATTAAATGAGTGACGTATTCATATCAATTATTATGGAACTTTATTGTTTAGTGTATATGTAGTAGTGATTGACAGTTCGGGTGCCATCGTATTCCGATTCAGATCCGAGTTTTCCGGAAAGAAAATCATTTTGCACTACATCTGTATCTATACAGGGTGATTCAGGAGACGTGAGCAGGATCAACACTACATACATAGTAAATGGCAATGAATCGTTCACCATTGTATTTAAGTGAAACACCCATACCTTTTTCCTGTATTTTAATTTTTGTTAAGTTAAAGTTTAGTTCTCTACAAACATGGTCACCATACAACAACTGGTTTATAAAAATTAAACTTCTAACTGTTATGACAGCACTTTTATTACGAAGAAAGTAAATTGTCAAATTGAGTAAGATACGATATTTCAAAAGTAATCGGACTAAGATGAAATTCAATTTGTCACGTATCACTTGACTGAAGTAATCTTGAGTTTTGTCCCACAAATGGTCTTCTCGGTGGAAATCGTCGAAGAAATGCTTCTACTCATATATTCAACCTAAGATTCCTGGCCGTCCGTGGTTTTTTAAATATCGTTCTCTCACAAAAAGACACACCAGCATCATCATTAGACTGCGTCTTGGTCGGGTTTGTTCGCCTGAGCTTCTTTACAAGTTTAAACTTAGAGACTCTCCTTTGTGTGAGTGCGGAGGAGAGGTTGGTTCTGTTGACCACATATTTTTTAACTGCCCGCGTAACTCCCCCTCCTTTAATCTCTACTCAATGCTGCCGAAATTAAATAAAAAAAATTTTATTTTTTAAATTTCAACTGTTTATTTCAAATTTCTTTTTTTAATATTTCACATTTAGTTAAATTTCTTAGCTAAATCTTAATATTCTAAGATTGTGGTGCTAAGCCTAGTATTTTTTTTAGTCTGCTATTGTTAGTTTTGACTTATATTACATTATTGATTTTTTGATAATACTTTTGGCTTGCTTTGGCTTATTTACTAATCTATTGATAACATCTAATGGGAAACCATTTAGTGTATGAGGTAGGTAGTAAGACCATATTCTCTTGCCATATATATTATTAGTATTTCTAGGTAAGATGTAGTTTTTCTGGTTTGTTAGACTTCTCAGACCAGCTGGCCTCTCATACCTACTTAGTTTTCCCATTCTGTCTTTATATTCTAATATTATGGCCAGTTTAACTTGATCATATACATTTAAGATTCTACAGTGCTTAAACAATTTATCATAGTTATGTCTATGCTTATATTTAATTTTTAGTGGTACTATAGTTTTTAATAACCTTACTTGTATGTTATATATGCGCTGTAAATATGTCTTATATGTTCTTCCATAGCTTGAAATACCATAGCTTATTACTGAGTGGGCCATAGCCATATATAGTAGGCGCAGTGTGCTATATGGCATTTTGTGCTTTAATATAGTAATATTACAGAGGATGGCTCTGAGCTTTTTGCAAAAAAATATCCCCCTTCCCACTAATGTAGCATCTCTGATTTGTTTAACGGACAATAATAAACTTTTTCGCTTACTTGCCAAGTTTATGGAAAAGAATAATATTAGACTTTAACCCTTTCTGTCTTAAATCTCGTGTTGTGTGTGTCATTTGTGTCGTTCTGAGCTTCACTAACTATAGACATTTTAATATATTTTGTAGTATCTAACTACGGTGGGGTGTGTTTGTATGTTTGTGTTGTCCGTTTGATTGCAGATCTCGAGCAGAGCAGTCCTATCAACTTGATAATGGCAAATTTGTGCCAACCCTGTTGGCCAGAACGCCATTAAAAAAGAGAAGAAGAAGACTGAAGTATTCTCATTGTAGAGTGACCATCCATTTCGTAAATAATTTAAAACATTTTGTTATCAACACCAAAGATAAATGAACGTTAATTTCACAAATAGCGGTACGAAGTAGTAGCTTATGATATACTGAATCCGTTGTGTTGATCTTGCTCACGTCTCCCGAATCACCCTGTATTCTTTCAGTTATACCGCTGCATTTGTTTGTGACATCGTTATCATTGCTTTCGCGTTCAAGTACTTAGAAATGAGGAAAAACAACGGCACAGAAGGCACGTTTCATTGTCCTTTTAAGTGGTGTTACATACTCATTACGTTATTTTAGTCACAGGAAAATGGGTCGAGTAATTTAATAAATGGTTTTTGCCCAGAACCGCCTATTGTTCTGTACTCCATATTATCATGACGTAAAGTTATGAAATAATGATTTAACTTCAAAGAAAACATATCCTTTTTAACCGACTTAAAAAAAGAAGGAGTTTTTTATGTTTGTTACCTCAGTACTTTCGACTGAGTGAACCGTTTTTGATGATTCTTTTTTTATTTGAAAGCTGGTACTTTCCGTGTGGTCCCATATTACCACGGTGTTAATATGGGATAATTTGGTACAGTTCTGACAATGGCATCCATGAGAAAACCATAAATGCGCACGATAAATGGACCAATCTGCACTCGGTTGAAGTCGTTTTTTAACCGACTTCAAGATTTCAAAAGAGGAGGTTATCAATTTTTTTTTAATGTTTTTTACTCCATAACTCCGTCATTTCTTAACCGATTTGGAAAATTCTTTTTTGATTGTAAGTATATATATCCAAGTTGGTCCCGTTTTTGTCAAAACGCAGTTTTGATGATGGGATCCATGAGGAATTGAGGGAACTTCTCAAATCTTTAAGGCAAACATATAGTGATTTTAGTGTTTTTATCAACAAGTCGAGCATTTTCATCCAAAAATGTGACATTTGATAAAGTGGAACTGCTGATGATGATCAGAACAGAACTCTTCAACGACGAAAAGTTCACGTTTGGCGATTTGTCCCTCTAGCTGTGTTTGTTAAGCAAGTTCAATTTTCACGATTAATTTTTGTCATGCTCGACTTCTGATGATGGGATCCATGAGGAATTGAGTAAACTCCTCAAATCTTAAAGGCAAACGTATAGTGATTTTTGTGTTTTTATCAACGAATCGAGCATTATCATACAAAAATGTGACATTTGATAAAGTGGAACTGCTGATGATGATCAGAACAGAACTTTTCAACGACGAAAAGTTCACGTTTGGCGATTTGTCCCTCTAGCTGTGTTTGTTAAGCAAGTTATATTTTCACGATTGATTTTTGTCATGCTCGAGTTTTGATGATGGGATCTATTAGGAATCGAGGGAACTCCTCAAATGTGAAAGGCACACAAATAGTAATTTTAGTATTTTCATGAACTAATCAAGCATTTTCATTCATAAAAGTGACATTTGATGAAGTGGAACTGCTGATGATGATCAGAACGGAACTCTTCAACGACGCGTAGTTCAAGTTTGGCGATTTGTTCTCTTTGTTTTGTTTGTCAAGCAAGCAAGGTTTTTCCATGATTCCATGAGGAATTGAGGGTACTTAATCGTCTACCATTATTATTATTATTAACATACTTATAGCCATTTTTATTTTATTGATGGAATCTAAGAGTGCACCATCTAAGTATAATAATTTTTCACCGGCCACCCCCATTGAAGTCGGTTTTTTTTCTTAAAAAATATTTTTTCTTAAAATTATTACGTCTTTGTTTAACCCTCGATGCGGAACGCAAAAGAGGGGTGTTATAAGATTAACATGTGTATCTGTCTGTGGCATCGTAGCTCCTAAGTCCTAAACGGGTGAACCAATTAGATTTTTTTTTAATCAGCTTTTCCCGTGACGATTTTTATTCATGTTTTTTTTTTAAATCGGTTTAGCCGATCTTTTCTAAGTTGACAGTTCCTAAAAATGGAAATCTGTAACTATAAAATGGTGGGCCTGTTTAGCCTAGTTGGCATATAGTGTCACTGCCTCCGACACTGTCAGATTTATTGATTTATATATACATTCTGAATTTCAGCTTTCTAGTTAGCACTAACAATCACAGAGCAAAGCCTAGGACAGACTGTCGGACAGACACACAAGACAGACATGGCGAAACTATAGGGGTTCCTAGTTGACTACGGAACCCTAAAAAACTACTATAACATGCGTATCCTCATGTATAACAACCTACCTGATTACATTAAACTAGAAAGTAAGTCGATGTTCAAAAGAAAGTTAACTAACTGGTTGAGAAGTAAATGTTTTTACGACTATAGTGTCAAGGAATATATGATATGACTAATAAAGTTATTGTCTAATGTTTTTTAATTGACTAGTTGTTATTTAAAATGCTGTGTAAGGAATTGACATTTATCATTTACATCCTGTTGTTACAAAAAACCTTTTAAAATTTGCACACTTGCATGTAGGTAGAGTATGTACTCGTATATGTACCTATATTACTTTAACGCATTCACTGCCACCGACGCACATGTGCGTTCACTTCTATGCAAGTTTGTTCCTGGGGGGCGTGGCTGGCAGTGAATGTGTTAAGAGGACACCATGCCCCAGCCGACCTTGACATTTCACCCGCACTTCCCTGCTTGCTCCGTTTCCCTTGATGTAAACATCGCGGTGACTCGCTAGACGATTTTGCTTAGTTCGATATAGCGTGAGGTCCCAACGCCGAGAACGATGTTCTCATATTAGAATAGTGTTATTTAATTGAAACTGCACTAACTCTAAACAAAACGGTCTAAAAAATTCCCTTTGAATCGAATATCCATACAAAGTGTATCTACTCGATTTGTTTGCTCTTGAGTGTAAATACTAAAGTGATAGATGAAGTACGGTACGCAGTTTGATTTTGTATGTATTATACGTTTGCATTACAATATTACGTATCAATAATTTATATGTAATATTGGTGATGATACTTGGATGTAAATTAATGAAATATAGAGTACCTACTCACTGAAAAAATCAATATACTCATTCCAAAGTACCAACTTAACTACCTTATGTTGTCACAAAATGAGAAATATATAGTAATTTAATTATTAGCTGTACATTTTTAATAAGAAGGCTCGTATTTAGTATTTTCATTTCTGGAGAAACATACTGGTATTTGCTCTTGGGTCTTGGATGTGTCAATGTATTTAAGCAGTGGCGGCTGTACCTTGAGTGCGCTCGTGCGTTGCACTACCAAAAATTTAGCACCATCAATACCATCGTCATCAATAAAACAATCTCAATTATCTGTAATATACATATATATATTACATTAAAAAAAATGCAAAATAACCAAGCACTACTCTATGTCGTAGTCTTTAAAACTCTTTTTCGCTCAGTCTCAACTCAAAAAACCTCTCCGTGCGCTTCGTGGAGCGCACGCACTAGTCAGTACATTTTCTATGAGAAATGCGTTAGAACGTCAGGCGCGTGAGACGGAAGATACTCCGTACAAACTCTATGAAGAAATAGGTGAATTCGGTGCGCCGCACGAAGCTCGCGTATGCCCGCGTACTGCCGCTTAGCCGAAGATATCCGAGAATTTGCCGACTAGACACCGGGCGGCCGGCCGAGTGGATGACTCGTGTATTACCCGACCAAGCGAAGTTAACGCTCAAAATATAAAGCTTTTCTTGCGCACCAATTGTCAAGTTCGTTTAGTTGGTTGATAACATGTCCTATGCACTTTTCTTCGACCTTGTCCGTGCAGCGCGCTATTATTCGTTTCGTGTTTATTGTTTGTTTTTGTAAGGATGTAAAGTGTGCCTGTCTTTTGTGAAGTGAGGAACTGTGAGTTTAATGGAAAGAATAAGTGTGAACAATAAAATCGAGAATATTAAAAACAATAATAAAACTTTAAGTGATTGATAAATTAGAAATAAAATATCTGGACCGCCAAGGTCTTATTTGCCAGGGACCAAAATCGAGGGATTGTGGTAATACATAAAAAATAAATTTGTTAGTAGGAAAACGTGGTTGTATTGCAATTTTTGAGTTATTCAAATAATTTATTTCAGAAACATGGTTCCATATAAATGACATAAAGATGTTAGTAACAATAATTCTTACGAACACTATGTTAGTAAACAAGTAAAATTAGACAAAAATAATTTAAATGGATTGTTAATAACATAATATTCCATATATCCATAAATTAGCGCACCACCGGTTCTCGTAGTCAGCAGCCGCCACTGTATTTAAGTATGTATTTATCGACATAATAATGTATATCGTCGTCAAGTACCCATAGTACAAGCTTTGCTTAGTTTGGGACTAGGTCGATTTGTGTAAGATTGTCCCCCAATATTTATTTATTTTATTTATTTATACGTTCCGTAGATTATCTGAAAAGGTGCCAAGTGGTGTGGCAATAGATTGTTTACAGTAAACTTAATTTTTTGCGGCTCAATGCATTTTGAGCCTTAACTAGGCAGTTTTCTATGCAGTATGTTATAGGTTATAAAACCCATTGGGAGTGGTATAGTTGGATAACTCGTTTATGTATGGGTTTACTGTTGTGATTCAATAGTTTGCGTGATATTTAACTTTAAAGTGCTAATTTTTGTTGGAATCAAGTCCTCTCTGCCAGTTAAATGGTTGCTACCAGGTATGTGCAAAAATTCACGGTAGCATATATAATGGATTTAAAGGTAACAGAACAGCTAAGTAGAGATTAATTACTAGTTACCGAGTTATTTATACCTAGCCGAAATTAATAAACGTACTTGAAAAAACAAATTTTCGTACAATTTCCCTTGATTACCTGCTTAAGTATGAGATTAATTGTAACTAATATACTATATACCTTAACATAAGTTTCTGAACCTTTAAGTCCACATAATGTAACTGGTGACTGACTACGGAACCCTACATTGCACGTGGCCCGACACGCACTTGGCCGGTAATAAAACGCAACTTAACACCGCGGAATAAAATATAGCATGTGTCCAATATGTCCATTCCGAAGATTTATTCTAGTAAATTAATTTTATCGATCCGAGTCAGTATTGTTACTTCGCGCTATGAAGAAGATGGTAGCGGCAAAGATAGAACTCCAGTCGCATCTTACACTTTTTCATTTTATTGTAAATAATCAGATCGTGACAACAAACGACATAGCCTTCCCGCTCGAATTGAATAAAAATTCATGTTATCAAAACGAATGATCGTATCGAAATTTCAAACGTTCACATTACGAATCTTTTTCCGAAAGAAGGGTGTAAATATCACTTGTAGTTTAGGATTAGTAAATTGTATGTTGAAAACAGCCTTTTTTCAAGATTGATTTTGACATAGTATTTAAAGTCATACAAAAAATTCAAACGTTCAGATTATTAACAAAGGATCAAAAAATAATATATATATATTTTAGATTTTTTCACTGGATAGTTTCAGAGCGTTAGCGTTTCAAAGTCTATGTTTTAGGGCATATCCGCGCCTTAAGATCTTATTATTCTTATGTTGCCATATTCTGGCAAATAAATATTTGATATTGATAAAATCAAAAAATCAAAATCAAAATTTTTATTCTGCAAATTTATAGGCCACAAGGGCACTTTTACAAGTCAACACATGAATTATACAATTAAATAAATTGTCTATGATAATTATTATGTTTTCAAAACAGAATTGCAGAACTAAAAAAAAGTAGACAATAATAATAATGATTTCAAAACTGTAGTGATTAACAAACTCACAATATTCAATTAAAATAAACTTACGATACATTACATAAAAAAAATAGTGACGTATATATACGGTCTCTGTCCGAATACACAAAAGTATATACAATAAATTTAATATCTAAGAGATGTATATGGTCTCTGAGCGTCCATATATTTGATAACTCATAGTATAGGTGCTTGCAGGATTGTTTATAAGGGTCCAACGCGATATTTATTGACAGAGCGAGCGAAGCATCTCCATTTCAGCTTGGGAAAATTACTTTCGTATGTCTGTGCGATTGTTTTCCTCTATAGGTCGCATTTCTCAATTCTCATGATGTGAGCAGGTTCGATAATTATATGGAACTTGTTTGTCCATTCAGTTAAAAAAAAAAACACAAAATGGCGAAGCCATGGGGATTGAAAATGTAAAAATAATATAACTTGCGAGGTCAATAGCTAAAACCACTAGTTTATTAAATCGTTGGATACCTATGCCAGACGACAACACTCAATTTAAGACTTTAGATTCATGTTCTGCCTTAATCATAACGCACGAATATTGGCTTATAAAAATAATCAATAAAACATTACAGCTAAAAATAATCATTTTATTGAATAAAATAAATAAGTTTGATAAAACCTAAATACATTTAAGTCGGTTAGTAGTTCTATTCAACTTAACCTTATTTATTAAGCTATAAGTAAGTTGTGTTTGGGTCATATAAATAAAAGTAGTATTTCCCGTGCTCGATAGTTAACGTAAACGGAACCTTTATAGGATCATTCATGTCTGTCACAGCCAATTTGCTCCGAAACTACTAGCACGATTAACTACTTATAATTCTTCACAAACACAACAGCGATTTACCAATATTGGTTCTTCTTCACTGACTTTTTATGTCAAAAACTGATATTCCTATTCGCAATGGTATTGTTTCGCGGTAGCGGCTCAGCTGCATAGTGCGTTGGCGGGCTAATTGAAGTCGCAAGCAAATTCTTGCATCATGTCAATGAGTCTTACAGGGTAACAACTCCAAAGTCAGGCCAGTTAACTTGATACATGGCGTAAAATGCATCACATGTAAAACGCATGATTGGAAATAAATACAGAACAATGGGCTGTAAAACCATAAAGATTAGTAAGGAGATTTCGAGAGCATGCTTTATCTATTACGGTTATCTTTAGAGCTGTGACGTCAATTTATGTCTACTTTTAGATCAATAAACCATCGACACAGAAATCAGAAATTAGAAAATTTTATTTGTCAAAAAAGAGAGAGAGAGAGGTATAAAAGATTTTACAGTATAAAATGTCCTTGTATTCAACATGGAAGCATGTGTATAAATTATTTATAAATTACGCTAGAATGCAATACTGATAAGGGTAAAACTGAAAGTTTCGGGAATAGAAGAAAATATTCAGTATAAGTGAGTTTATTTATTTTTATTGTTTTTCAAAATATTCTCCTTTGTATTTCATGCACTTATGCATGCGTTCAAACCAGTCCATAAAGCACTTTTTGAACTCTGAAGTAGGGGTCGACAAAATGGCTATTTTATAGGCCTCCACTGCTTCTTCTGGCGTCTGAAACCGCTGACCACGCAGTTTGTCCTTGATTCTGGGGAATGTAAAAAAGTCGTTGGGACTTAAGTCAGGGCTATATGGAGGGTGGTCCAATATTTCGACTTTTTCACCGTCCAGGTACTCAGTTGTTGTCCGAGCGGTGTGTGGGCTGGCGTTGTCGTGGTGAAGGATGATGCGACGACTAGGGTTTGTTTTTCGGAGTTCAGCAAAGACGTTCGGCAAACAAATAGTGGTGTACCAATCAGCATTGACTGTTCTACGATCCTCAAGAGCCACAGTAGCTACGTGACCAGATTTAGAGATAAACGTAGCCACCATCTTCTTAGCCGTACTGCGAGAACGAACAACTTTTGTGGGTTTGAGCTCGTCTTCGAAGACCCATACTAGGGATTGGTTTTTAGTTTCAGGCTCATAAGCGTATATCCACGACTCGTCACCTGATACTATGCTAAAAACAGCATTTGAGCGTCCCTTGTTAAATCTTTTCAAAGTTTTGCGGCACCAATTGACACGGACTATTTTCTGCTCGTCAGACAATAGGTGAGGTATCCAACGGGAAAATAACTTTTTCACGCCTAATTCTTCTTTTAAAATAATTTGTATTTGACTCATTCCAATACCCAGGTGCTCTTGAATTTCCCGATATGTCACATGTCGGTCTTCATTTATCAGACGACGCACAACATCGACGTTTTCTTGCGTGACTGCCGATTTTGGTCGACCTTCACGCACTTCGTCGGTGAGGGATACACGGCCACGTTGAAATTCTGAATACCACCTGTATATTGTAGTCTTTGAAGGAGCTTCAATATTAAAAGCAGCAACCATCCGCTCTTCACATTGTTTTTGTGTTAGTCCACTTTTAAAGTCATAATAAATCATAGCTCTGAAATTTTCACGCCACAATTCCATTTTAAGCAGTGACTCGACGACTTCAATAAACAATTGAAACCGAACCATACTTTTTTTTTTCTAAGTGGCCAGTGTGTTGAGATAAGGAAACTTCAGAGATTATAAAAAGGTATAATACATCGTCGCTCCCATGCTAAAGTAACGAAACTGCTTTTTTGTCAAAATTGAGTTATTGATGTAGAAGTGTACCAATTATGACAACGCACAATGTCACAAATTTTCAGGCTTCTATCTTTTAAGCTTCCCAAGTTACCTTTGTACCAATCTGCATTTATACATTTTTTGTCCCATGGTAAACTTGCGATGTGTAGATAAGGTGATTTGTCTTGGCAGATAAAGTTATGATGCCGGTGGATAGTTAACGAATCTGCCATTTGCGTAAATTTTCTTTGGTGGGAATTATTATTAACAGGTACGATTAGCCTATAGCTAATTTGCGAATCTGACAGATAAGGCAGTTTACTGTGGTCGCGTATATTCCTCATACATATTAGTCAACTATAGCATATTTGCGAATCTGCACATTCGTTAATTTACCGTGGTGGCAACTATTTACTCAACTACATAAGTAGACTACAGCAAATTTGCGAATCTGGCAGATACGGTAGTTTACTGTGGTGGCATTTATTCCTCATCTATATTAGTAAACTATATCATATTTGCTAATCTACACATACGTCAGTTTATTGTAGTGGCATTTAATGCTTATTTACATTCATAACCCTTTACATAATTACGAACCCACCGAGTCGTTATTTTACTATGGTGGCAAATAAAACCTAGCTACCAAGCTAGCCATAGCAAGTTTGTGAATCTGGCATATCTGTTAATTTATTATGGCGACTATTCTTACCACATCACATAAATAAGTCTATTAAACTTTGCGAATTTTGATAATCAACATTACGAATTGGTAATTCAAAAACAAATAATAAAGTGTTTTGTTGTTTGGCTGAAATGTTAATTTCCTTTGCCTATTTGTGTTTTATAAACTTTCATCCTGACACTACAAAAGTAGTTTATCGTTGTAATGTTCAAGTTGTTGTTGAGCTTCTTTTTTGCATTTTGTGGAAACAGGTTTGTTTTAAATATGAAAAGAAACAAGAAAATGATCCTTAAAGTTTTTGAAGATGGAGAATGTGATGAATCATCGAAGAGTAAGTATCTTAGTCCACTTTTTTATAGCTAAACTACCTAATTATAAACAAATACAAGAACTTGATAAGACCTTTGTATTTAGGTGTTCACTTAAGCTAATAAATATTAAATTCCAGGGAGCAAACAATGAAAGTCGAATAATCAATAATGGGACATTTCTATTCTTTAATGCTGTAATGTAATAATTTTTAGTTTTATCCCGTACGGACTGTATGAATATGAAATAAACCAGTTGAAGAGCATTTAAATTAGCCAAAATGTATCTAAACAGAACTATAACTTATAAACTACTTAACACGAAAAAAAAAATGAATCTAATCGTTTGCCTTTGGGAATTTTAATCTCTTTTGTTTTGGTAATTACGGTAGTAGTCATTTGATTTTCGTACATAAAATTAATAACTCTTTTATCAGTGCAAAAACAAATGACAGTAACCATTTTTTATAATGGGTCTTAATCTACATTGCACTTTAAAAACCTACAGCAATAGAAATCGCAACCATGGCAAATTTGCGAATATGCAATTTTGGTGAACTTGAAATATGATCCTAAATGTTAATACTTTAAAGCATGTTTTAAAATGTGTAGAGTATGCATATTCGCAAGTTTGCTTTGGTTGCTAAACAGATAAAGCTTATGTCAGTCATAATCATTCATTATATCTGTTTATTATGCGTGTGGGCATTTTTATTAATTAGTGTATTAGGTAATTAGTGTGTGTGTGTGTGTGTGTGTGTGTGTGTGTGTTAAATAAAAATTAAGTGTTAGTTCTGTGACGACAATTAAGCATAGAATTTATGTAATAATTTACTTGAATACATTTAAATAACGTTTTTATGCGTGTCTTTTCGATTAAGAAATGCTAAATTGAAAAGAAAAAGTCACCTTTTATACTAATTAAATCCGTAAATGTCGTCACAAAATTGACACTAAGTTTATTTTTATATAACAATTCACGCTAGTTGGGTAAACGAATTATTGAAATTTCCCGTATAATTAATTTTATTTCCCTCAATAATTAACTCGCTTTCAATAAACATAATAATATGACCAATTAGATTTTTACAATTTCTTTTTTTGAAAGCAAGGAGAAATATTGTATGAAATAAAGTTGATTAGTATGCAAATAGTCAACTTTAAATTGTATTTATTTTGTTTTTTTTTTTCAGCTTCATCAAAATCATCACCAACTCAGCAGTTCCTATCAATGGATGCTTTAAACGACTTTCAAAATAAAGTTTCACAGAGGAAAACAACATGTAAAAATTATGTGCAAAATGGGATTCCACATGACAGTCCAGGATTAGATAATGAAAGTGTTCCAACTCCGACATCAACAATAAAAGATTGTGATCTCGCCCTAGCAACCCCTGAAGCACCGATATACTCACCAATAACCTCAATAGACAAATATACCTTTTTGTCTGGAAATAAAACAGCAAGTTCTATAGGCAAAAACACTTTTCAGTCCATAAATTATGAAAATGCAAGCCCTGACTCAATTCAGGACTCCGAAATATCTACGGCAACATCTGACGGACCGATGAACTTTCCGGTGATTTCAGAGGATGAAAATATAATTATTGGCGATAGTAGTGAAAATAATTCACCAGTACGATCGATATCAATATCACCTGATCACCTAAACGTGTTTGAATCGCTATCGAAATCTAATTAATGCTTTTGAGTTCGGAGACTTAAGTGATGACATTGTTAAAGATCCCAATTTTGCTCCGGAAGATGGTTCAGATGACAGTTCCTCTGATGATTCTACTCGTGTTTCTTCTAGTGTTTTTACTGTAGCCGATGTTCATATCGAAAAACCCACATCCTTCTTTCATTTTGTTCCATTAAAACAAAAAGGACAATTACAAATTAATAAAAATGATGCTTCGTCACATGTACCAATGCACGGTGACTGCATTGAGGTTTTTACAGAAATTGGATCCGAAAGTCGAGAAATATTAGGCCATTCCCATCCGGAGTTGCATGCGTTTGTCCCGAATGCACGCAAAAGAAGAGCTTCAGAAAATGATTTGTTACAAATTGAAAAATCTGTAAATAAAGTAAGAAGGAGTGCTTCGCTGTCAGGTCTTATTCTGCCACTCGAACAAAATGAACCCATTTCTCCAAAAAAAAGGATTCGTTCTGATCCCTCAAAGTGGAAACGTTATGTACAAAGAGAGAAACGTGCCAGAGGTGAAGCATATAAGACCGTTAGTGGTAAAGACGTTGCAGCAAGACTGATAAAAGAACCTAGGTGTGTGACGAAACCAAAACATAAATGTAATGAAAACGTGCCAAAATCGTTAAGAGAAACTATTTACAAATCTTTCAGGTCTCTGAAATCATTAGATGATCAACGCCACTTTATAGCTCTACACGTACAAAGAGGCCAAAAAAAACGATCAACCACGGATGGTCCTTCGCGTAAAGAATGTACTAACCATTATTCATTCACAATAGGCGAAAATACGAAGGTCCACGTATGCAGAGAGTTTTTTTGGATACTCTGAACATAACAGAAGGCATGGTTAGAGGAACATTAAAAAAGATTTCCTCAGAAGGCGTTCTCGAACAAGACAACAGAGGCCGAAAATCCCCACCTAACAAACTCTCCGCTGACAGGTTGAATGATATAAAGTCACATATATTTTCATTTCCCACCATGGACTCACATTATTGCAGAAGTACCACAGAATACAAATATTTAGAGGCTTCGCTCAATATACAAACAATGCATATACTTTATAAAAAGCAATGTGTAGAGAAAGAACTTATTCCAGCATGTTTAGAAACGTACAGAAAAATTTTCAGATCTTATAAATTGAAGTTTCATGTGCCAAAAAAAGATCTATGCAAAACATGCATAGCTTTTAAAAATGGCGAAACCAGTTCTAACGATCATGCCAAGCACCTGAAACGAAGAGACGACTCTTATCGGCGTCGGGACGCCGATAAAAACGCTGCAAATAATGATGTGAAAACTTTGGCATTTAACTTTGACTTAGAAGCTGTTCTTCATACACCTAAAGGACCAGCAGGTCCTTTCTTTTATGTTCGAAAGCTAGCAGTCTATAACTTGACTTTTTATAAGTTTGGTAACCAAGAGGTAGATTGTTATACTTGGGATAAAACTGAAGGTAATCGTGGCAGTATCGAGATTGCGACCTGCGTATACAAATACATTGTCAATAACGAAGGTATCACACATGTTAGAATGATGTCGGATAACTGTGGTGGACAACAGAAAAATTACGCCTTCTGTTGCATGCTCTTACACCTTGTCTCGACGCACCAAACGATTGAAGTAGTAGATCATGTTTTTTATGAATCTGGACATAGCCACATGGAGTGCGACTCCGTTCACTCCAAAATTGAACAAAAGGCAAAAAATATACCATAATAATACACCTGATGGATGGACTCAAGTAATGAGATCGGCTAGAATGAATCCCCGTCCATTTAAAGTAAATATCTTGGGCCATGACGAGTTTCTGAACTTCAACTCTAACGAAGTAAAATTTGCAGTAGAGGCTACGAAACGGCTTCGAAAAAAGAAAAAAAACAAAAGTAATGAAACAGAAGAGAACGGGTCTCAAGATGAGACAGAAGAAAAAGTAAAAACTAATTTCAGTAAGGCAGTGTGGATTCAGTATAGAAAAGAGAGCCCCAAGTCAATCTTTATAAAGACTGACTATAATGACACACAATTCACAGAACTCACATTTAAACCTAAAAGAGGAAAAAGTGCTGCAATATTACCAGCTCGTGCTTATGCAACAAAAATACCCATTTCAAAGGCAAAAAAACGGGACCTCATGAAACTTTGTCATGATAATCAGATACCTAGGTACTATCACTCTTATTATGAGAGTCTTCCAGATTCTGAAAAAGTAATAGATCGCTTACCGGAACCCGATATCGAAGAATGTTAGTTTTTATAGATATAACTTTGATAAATGTATCTTATATTGTTTTTTGTTTTGTTCATTATTTAAGTTCATTTTTTTCAGCTGAGAATTTGTAAAGCTGTTGATGATAAATAAAAAATACACAAGTTTCTCTTTGTTTTTTTATTAAAGGGCACTGTAAATTTCATTTTAGGTTCACACTAAAAGGATCCTGTGGTACCTATCTTAGCAGTTTAAATCGTCTACACTTCCACTTGTGTGTGTAAAAAATATTAGTAATCCATTTAATAGTTGATTGGCCTAACACATTGGAAGTAATCAAATATAGATGATTTAAACTGCTTAATTAGGAACAACAATGATATTTTACCCATATACATAAGCTCTCGTAGTGGTTATAAGTATTTCGCATTAAATTGGCATGATATACAAAAATATTTTTGTTGAAACCAAAAATTTATACAGATTCGCAAATCTATTACTTAATACAAAATGGATAAGAAGGCATTCTAATTCAAATACACCATAGTAAACACACGAAACTGTCATTTTCGTAACTTTACCTCAGTTTAAATAGATTAAAACGATTTTTAATTTGCGAAACTGGTACTTTCGTGAGTTTTCTATGGTGAAAATTCTTACCTTTTTTTTGCTATGTATGGAGGTGCAAAATTGCGAATGTGCCGTAACTTCTAATTCCAATAAAATAAAGTATATCTGGCAAATTAATCATGTACTATATGCATTTTGAATACACTACGTGTATACTATATCAATACAACTTCAACGACCACTTAAAAAAAACCAAATTAATTTTTTTTGCAAGTTCAAATCACTCCCCAGAAAAATGTGTTTTTTGCGGTTTTGTTACTTTAGCATGGGAGCGACGACATGTTAAAAATAAATTAATAAGTATTCGATTCCCGCCACTTTCAGTGCAAGCCTCGTAGATGTCACTAAGTTAAAAAAAATAATAATAATAAGATAAACACTTAGTAAAATGTCAGTTGATTTTTATAATTTAAATATTCCCTTACACTGTAAAAACATTTATCCATCAGCCATTTCGTCAATTTATTTTTAAATATATTCCCCGATAATGCTTGTAAATCATTCGGTAAATTATTAAAAATAGTTATACTTGTATTACAAACATTTCTTTTGTATAAGTATATGTCCTTGTGACTGGGTGGTTTGTAGGGTAGCTTCGCCGGTTCTCCGTCCAGCGCCGGTTCTCGTCCTTTTGAGTGACTTCTTCCTTACAAATGCATAGAATAGGAGTATATAAACAATTACCCGCGCAAGTTTTGGCTCTTTGCGTTCCTTAATACCGAACCTACAATGCTAACTATAAACAAACATTATTTAACAACGTGTGACTAAGATATAATTAACGAAAGTTTACACCACATTTTAGAGCCTCGAAAACCCCGCCAAACTACAAAAAAAATAGTGTGTAAGGAAAACTTTGAAGTAAGTTTTGTTATTATTATTAACTAATTGCAGTGATATTTTTGGCACATATTACTAGTAATATACATAACGAAGAAAATAGTGAGTGTTAATTATACTTATTTTACCTAAAACCTGTATAAATTTAGTGGACGGGAACCGGACCATCAATTTTGCGTATTTGCCAGTTTTCGTCTACGTGGACGGATAACCGGCTTGGGGTCATTTTTCTGGATTTTCGCGTAGGTCCGGTTCTCGTCTATTGAAATCAGATCAAGCTGCAGCAAGGTAATCAAGGTACAGAATAATTATTGAAATGAATACAGATGATAGGTATTAGGTACATAAGGTCCACTGCTTTACTGATGACGTTAGCTGTCAAATTTTAGCCATAAACAAGACTAGAGTACGATGACGTAAGTTGATAGGAAATCGACATTCAATTAAATTATTTTTGTTCTTACTTTATCTTCACAAATCTAGAACCTATTTAATGCCGGATCCACACAATGGACCATGATGGCCAACGTACAGGATGCAGTTATACGGTGGAACGAGATGAAAATATGTCTATCTCCCTTTAACGCACAACTGCTTCCTTTACATCGGATTATCATGGCCCATTGTATGTATAGTCGGGCATAAAAGTTGTTCTACAATTATTTAACTTAAATATTATATATGGCAGTGTTTTCTTTCTTTCAATATTCGTTGTGGCAATGACTAACAACTTACACGGGGAGCTTACCAAAGGGAAGTATTGTTTCACTATAACTTTTGGTGGAATATGCCTGGTTCTAGGCGTTATAGCAACACATGCAACAGGAGGTATCTCTAAAGCTTAAGACAGAGGCGCCACCGCGAAACAAAAACTGACTCTCTGTCGCACTTGCATATTCGACTGACAGAGAGCGAGATACTTTGTTTTCAGTTCACGAGGCATGCTAGCCTAGTGAACAAGCTTCACAAGCAGGAAGCTTGTTCATCAAGTTATCAGTCTATTATTTATTATGAATATATATCAGGATATAATTTGGCCTAAGCAACTGGATAGCTGATTTCCTGAACGGGCAATTGACCCGTGTGGTCTTACAAGCAGAAGGCTACACATCGAGCCAAATGGCTTTAGATGTCAGTGCCCCTCAGGGACCTATTCTGCCTGCTACCTTATTTTTATTGCATATAAACGACTTATGGTACCTGTGGGTATGCCGATGATAGCACTGTTGTAGTCAGATATCTTTCCAAAGCACAGGCCAATAAAGATGTAGTCCAATCTCGTCGACAGGATATTATGAATCGGAATTGACTTTTAGAGTAGTTTCAGATTGGGGCGATGCTAATAAAGTCAAATTCAATACATCCAAGGCACAGACGTGTCTCATCACTATTAAACAGAGTGAACGAACTCTCGACTCCCAACTTTCCGGAGTGTATTCATACCAATTTGCGAATTTCTGACCATCTACAGCTCCTTGGCATGAGCAGCATGTCCAATATGAACTTTGGGTCCTACATTGAATCCTTGGTGTAAACTGCAGGATCCCAGCAAAAACTTGACAACCTTTTTAAGGTGAAGCGGTACTTCACACCTGGGCAAATTATAAAACTATTAAGTACAGGTAGGGTATATGCAGTACTGCTGCCAGCTCGGAGATGGATTTGCTTAATATCAGCTGGCTTGGCTTTGATTGATAAGCGTGCCAGGAAGCTCATTAGTATCTAACTTGGACTTGGTTGAAGCTAAGATGCAATGTATAAATCATCGTAGGAAATTCGCCTGCATATCGGTGTGCTAGGATTACACGAATTAATCCCTTCCTGACCATTTTAGGACAACGCGTGGACGACATGGTTTGACCCTTATGTTGTTAACAACAATATTGACATGCCTCTGATGTGCACGAAGCGTTTTGATTCTAGTTATCTTACGAAGACAGCTAAAGAGTGGAATAATTTTCGGAAAAATCTATTTCCATTTCATTATTTATAACTTAGATCTTTTTAAGATGAGTGAATGGGCAGTATTATCTAGGTACGCGTTTTACACCCTTGACCTCATCATCACTTACCATCAACTGAGATAGGGGTCAAATGCTTATGCATGATCATCCTCATAACGTTTTTCCTGGTTATGCTCTAAAGAACCCCGGGTTCCGCTTTCACAATTAATCGTAAGATTTGGCGTAGGCACTAGTTTTACGAAAGCAACTGCCATCTGACCTTCCAACTCAGAGGAAAAACTAGCCCTAGTTGGGATGAGACCGCTTTCCTCACGATGGTTTCCTTCACCGAAAAACTTCTATTTTTAAAAATTTATTTCTTAATAACAAAAGCTAACTATTAAAACATTGTAAGATAAATAGCTAAGTACCTACGCATTAAAGGTTTTATACTCAGAAATTGGTTTTTGAGTGTATGAATCACTCCTCTTTTCCTATAGACGAGAACTGGCACCGCGTGGACGAGAACCGGGACAATCGGACGAGAACCGGCAAAAACCATACTTTTTCATTTATCATCTTTTACAAGAATAACGGTGTATGTTATTAGTTAAAACTTAAACTTGGCGAAAAATAGAGTATATTGCCATTAAAAAGAAATATTATTCGTATAAATTGCTATAGTTCAACATATTATTTTCCCGCCACAAAGTTGGCAACTCCACTAATCGGACGAGAACCGGCGAAGCTACCCTACCTGGTTTGTACAGAAGGGACATAAGATGAGGTCTTGTTCGTCTCTCTATGACACGAGAAGAACGTAAATAAATGACTAGAGTATTGTAGGCACGTCGTCATCAAAATATATCTGTATATTCTGTACTCTATAGGGTACTCAAAATATCTGAATATGCACTCTATCGCCTTGACAATAATCGTCTTTTGTGAGCTTATTGTTTGCTTCGATCTAATGGCGACGATATGGGCATGATATCAGCCTGTAGTCCCGGTGGTCAATAAAATGTCTACGGTCGACTACTACACGATTATCACGAAGAAAAGGGACTATCAGAGTCGCGGGTTTTGTCCCAGGCGGATCCACCGCCCTCGAAAGCCCCAAGGAAAATGGCGCACCCGGAAAAGCGATGCCTGAGAACTTCAGTGGGTTCAAAAGTCAAAACGTTTAATCTGCAAATAGACCACAAGGGCACTTTTACAAGAAATCTAACTCTATCAATTAATAAGTTTCTGTCAAAAATGTATTTTTTAACCGACTTCAAAAAAAGGAGGAGGTTCTAAATTCGACTGTTTTTTTACGTTTGTTACCTCAAAACTTTCGACTGCGTGAACCGATTTTAATGATTCTTTTTTTATTTGAAAGCTGGTGCTTCTCATGTGGTCCCATATTAATTTGAATCAGTTCTAACAATGGCATCCATGAGAAAATCATATAAGTCTTTAATTTGCATTAAGTATGTGCGTGCCAAGTAGACGAATAACTCGGTTGAAGTCGTTTTTAACCGACTTCAAAATTTCAAAAGAGGAGGTTATCAATTCGGTTGTATGTTTTTTTTTAATGTTTGTTACTCCATAACTCCGTCATTTCTTAACTGATTTGAAAAATTATTTTTTTGATTGTATGTATATATATCCAAGTTGGTCCAGTTTTTGTCAAAAGGCAGTTCTAATGATGGGATCCATGAGGAATTGAGGGAACTCCTCAAATCTTTAAGGCAAACATATAGTGATTTTTGTGTTTTTATCAACAAGTCAAGCATTTGCATCCAAAAATGTGACATTGGATGAAGTGGAACTGCTGATGATGATCAGAACAGAACTCTTCAACGACGAAAAGTTCACGTTTGGCGATTTGTCCTCCTAGCTGTGTTTGTTAAGCAAGTTCTATTATCACGATTAATTTTTGTCATGCTCGAGTTCTGATCATGGGATCCATGAGGAGTTAAGGGAACTCCTCAAATCTTAAAGGCAAACATATAGTGATTTTTGTGTTTTTATCAACAAATCGAGCATTATCATACAAAAATGTGACATATGATGAAGTGGAACTGCTGATGATGATCAGAACAGAACTCTTCAA
The DNA here is from genome assembly GCA_905163555.1 of Notocelia uddmanniana. Lineage (NCBI taxonomy): Eukaryota > Metazoa > Arthropoda > Insecta > Lepidoptera > Tortricidae > Notocelia > Notocelia uddmanniana. The sequence continues at coordinate 23,303,677 of LR991066.1, forward strand.
CGACGAAAAGTTCACGTTTGGCGATTTGTCCTTCTAGCGGTGTTTGTTAAGCAAGTTCTATTTTCACGATTGATTTTTGTCATGCTCGAGTTCTGACGAATCCATTAGGAATCGAGGAAACTCCTCAAATGTGAAAGGCACACAAATAGTGATTTTAGTATTTTCATGAACTAATCAAGCATTTTCATTCATAAAAGTGACATTTGATGAAGTGGAACTGCTGATGATGATCAGAACGGAACTCTTCAACGACGCGTAGTTCACGTTTGGCGATTTGTTCTCTTCGTTTTGTTTGTCAAGCAAGCAAGGTTTTTACATAATTTCATGAGGAATTGAGGGTACTTAGTCTTCTACCATTATAAACATACTTATAGCCATTTTTGTATTTTATTGTATGGAATCTAAGAGGTGCACCATCTAAGATTAATAATCTTTCACCGGACTCCCCCATTGAAGTCGGTTTTTTTTTCTTAAAAAATATTGACATTGAAAATGTCTTTTCGTTCGCTCCAGTATAGGGTCCCATTTCACGAAATAGTGCGATCCCCTTATATTTCAGAGAGTTGTGAATGTATGATATTCAAACTAGGCTCAAAAGACGCGTATTTACGAGATGTGTATATAAGATGCAAAGAGAATTATTTGAGAAAGTCCAGAACGAAAACAGTTTTGGCCGAAATAGTGAAAAAAGAATTCAATTTCCTCCGATTTTTTCATTTTGGCACTCGATATTTTGGAAACGAAGAATGATATCAAAATTTTGATCTAAACTCCTCTGGACAATTTAGTCGGCTACAATTTGAGCCTAAAACAAAGACGATCGGGTCAAGGGTTTGCGCTGTAGCCTAAACCTTTTGGAAGAATAAGTCAAAAATTATTATTAATTATAGTTCGAGACAACAATAGCACATTATTGCAGTGCCCGGGAAATAGCAATTCGTGGATAAGTCAATGATGTTTTGGAAGACCAATATCTTCCAAAACCTTGGCAAATAATATAGTTGATTGAGATTGCATAAAACATGTCATTTTATCCGAGACAATTTATCGACCCGAGCCACAGGCAAGGGTCGATATAAAGTAGAGGATACAATGAGTTTTATACATGAGTTATACATCTGCTTTTCACTTCGATTGCGAGAAAATTAAACAAATAATCAAGGTTATGATATCATATAATTTATCCTTCTCCTGGGGCCTAGGGTGTCATGTTGAATTCGACTTTGAAAATTCTTGTTATACTTAAGTAGTTATAGTCGCAGTTTGGAGGTCGAGTTAATTTGAAGTCGCCGTTATCTTGCGTGAATATTAGTAAAGTGGCAAATGCCTTTTTATGTGGTTACCGTAACTTGGCTGCGCTTTAAAAAATTGCCAATTTAATAGGAATTTTGTATGTGAGCTATGTTTATATATTATATATCAACCAAATTGGCATAACGTTAGCAAATGTAATGCATTTTTTTATTTTGTTGAGTTCATTTTCAATGTACCTTGATGGTCGTGTAGTGCACGAGATCTGTGAATTTTTTGTTGTTAAAATGTTCGGTTATTGGTACAAGCTTTTATTGCCGACTGTACTTTTTTACACAGTCGTTAACCAATCGTTGAGACCGTTCTAATGCCCTCAAACACGACGGGTTTAGCTTATGTAGTTCAGGAGTTGATACGGGCACCTTCTGTATCCATCATCTCAGATCAGCTCGGTGGTACCATAATATTGCATTGTCATCGAACTTACATAAGTATGCCAAATTTCAGGTCAGGTATTATAGATACCTCAGGCATACTTTAGGATGCAACTGTAACATGAGGTGGATGAATGATTTTATTTAATTTAATCGTATGGCATTTATTTACGAACCGTGAGATCTTCGAGAAGACAAGTACGGTTGCCAGTTTTTGTTGCACTTTTAGCACCACGGTAGCAGTCACGTGTAGGGTAACGGTGGGTATTCCCTACAGACGTGGTGCAACTTCGACCCCCGTTTGTCAAGTGAGTGGGCAACTTGACTGTTAGAAGTTCTCAAGCCGCCCGAAGGCCTCTAACTTGGCTTAACGACTGCTGTCGTAGACAGCAGCCGGCATCAACGGCTTAACGTGCCTTCCAAAGCACGAGAGCGCTCAGTTAGTAACCACTCAAAGCGGTCACCCATCCAAGAACTGACCTGCGCCCACATTGCTTAACCTCGCATACCGTACGCGGTACGCGGGCGCCGCTGGGCCACGAGCGCTCTATGAATGATGAATTCACCAGATGCTTTTCCACACCGAGACAACTGTTTCTCATTTTTAGCTATACTTAGGTGTTTCTTATCCAACTCTTGTCACGAGTATTGACTAGGTTTCCTGTGAATATTCTATATGGAATTTTAGTTCTCTAAACCGATCTTATCTATGTATGACCAATCGATTACCTAACCTACATATTACACATCATTATTCGGTCATTCTCCAGAACGATGTTATAATTCTAATTAACGCGTCGCTTTTTTTCCTCTTACTTTTCAATGAGTTTTATCTCAAATATAGTATCTTTTTGATCATTAAAACTTAAATCCTTATTGGGCACATTAAATATATTGACGGTTAATTAGTTAAAAATAATTTAAAATTTCTGTGGCGCGTGAATTAGAAAAACGACGTGTTATTTAGAATATTACACTTTTCCATGACGTGTGAATTATAAAAACGACGTTTTAATTAGAATATGTTATTTTTGCTGGATGCAAAACATACAAAACGGACCCGGAAAAATAATTAGGTATAAATAAAAATCTTTTTTAAATTAAAACAAAAACGTTAGTGAGCAGTCTTTTTATTACAAAAGGCAATATGGAAATAAAATAGAATTAAAACATTTTGAAAATTCTTAATAAAACATCCATAACGACAAACATAAGTAAAAATCTCTCCAAAATCGTTTTAAAATCAACACACTACAAGATAAAAGATAGTCTTCCAATTTGGCACTAAACATAAAAACAAATATTCTTTAAGGACGCAAGAAAAAATCTGTGGACGTGTTGAGGTCCTACTTGACCTACATCATGGTAGGAATACAATTACCATATAATTCACTTAAGAAAACAAATCGACTTTTTTTTTTAATACTTACACATGATAGAACTAAAACAATCCGACAATAGAACTTTCTTATTATAATCATGAGCATTCCATGAAAACATCAAGTTTGTGTCCCTTACGAAACGCTATGGCAGCTACCCAAATAAAAAGTATTAGATCTAGATATCTAGGCTGCTTAGAAACAACATCAATCTTAAAGCCGTAATTTAATGTAATGTAACATTTAACGGCTTTAAGATTGATGTTAGATGTAAATGTAACATTACAATGCTGATAATTAGCTTTCTAAGTATACTTCTCGGATATATTATAATAGTGTCCCTTACGAAATAGTTTCATGAAATGCTCCATAAAAACAAAATCTCAAACCAAATCAAATTATATATTTGCTCTTATTTGGTAACAATTACTAAATAACAGTCTTCTTGGCGACTAGAGATACTTATTTAATATTCTCATAGTTAACTTTGTTTTCAACTTAAATTATATCTCAGTACCGTTAAAACATCTTTTATCGAAAAGAACTTGTACATATTCTAAATCATATTAAGCAAGTTCTATTTTCACGATTAATTTTTGTCATGCTCGATTTTTGATGATGGGATCCATTAGGAATCGAGAGAACTCCTCAAATGTGAAAGGCACACAAATAGTGATTTTAGTATTTTCATGAACTAATCAAGCATTTTTATTCATAAAAGTGACATTTGATGAAGTGGAACTGCTGATGATGATCAGAACGGAACTCTTCAACGACGCGTAGTTCACGTTTGGCGATTGGTTCTCTTCGTTTTGTTTGTCAAGCAAGCAAGGTTTTTTCATGATTCCATGAGGAATTGAGGGTACTTAGTCTTCTACCATTATAAATATACATTATAGCCAATTTTATTTTATTGTATATCTATTTAAGAGTGCACCATCTAAGTATAATAATCTTCAGCAGGCAAGGCTTATGTTCAGCAGTGGACGTCTTGTGGCTGAGGTGATGATGATGATGATGGTGATGATAATGTAACTATGCATGTAGGTCAATTCTTACGGTAAGTAATTATTATTCTGAATTTAAACTATAATATAACTATACATATGACGATATTTTTCCACAAATTCTAATTAACGCGTTGATTTTCGACGCGTTAATTAGACGCGTGAATTAGGGATTCTTGAAAAACACAAAATAACTTTTTAAAGGTACATGTAATAAATCACAGAATCTAGTATCAATTAAATATTGCGACCTTTAATGTATTCTGTAACTCTCATAGCAATAAAGTTGCTGGTTGATTTTTAAAATGTAAGCTTGTTAATTAGAAATTTCTTAAACCAAAACGCGTGAATTAGATACTTATGTGCGTAATCTGCGGCCTGGACACAACTGACATTACCATCCCGCACGGGGCTTTGGGCGCGACTGACTGCTTGACCGAAATGCGGTAGCGAGATCCGTGCCTACATTCAGACCACTGGTGTGGTCAAAAACGATCGCGACGCGTGATTTAGGATACGTTTCGAGACAAAGTAATTATAATTGAATTTTTTGTGGTTTATGACTGTATTGACTAGATTTTTTTTGTACAGTGAAAATATATATTCTTTTGTGAAATAAACTTGTTTTCATCGGGTTTTCTTTATGTATATCATCAGGAAAAATTGGAACGTAAGTAGTTTTGGTAGTGGGACGCGACGTGTTTATTAGGAGAATGGGACTTTTAGATTTTTTTTCCACCCGAAGCCTTTTAACTATCTCTTTGAAAATTCATGTACAGCTCAATACAAATACCTTCTACGATAAAAAAATATAAACCATGATAAAATCTATGATTTTATATGGTTAAAGAGTGAAGACAAGCAAAAATGTACGTCTGGAGAATGACCGTATTATATATTTATCAATGAGTGCAATTCGCAGTGATACCCTGTCGCTTTAAAGCGAATCGAGTTCTTACTCTTTTTTACTTATAAATGTTAGATGTTTCTTATCCAACTCTTGTCACTAGTACCTATTGAGTAGGTATATATCTCGTGAATATTCTATATGGAATTTTAGTTGTCTAAACCGATCCAATCTATATGTATGACCAATGAATTACCTAACCTACATATTCGCGTTAAAACACATCATTATTATATATTTATCACTGCGAATCTATTGTTTTAATCTATTTAGATTCCCAATTCATTCAATACGATAAAGTTCTAAAACAAATATTGAGGTACAAAGATTACGTACAAATGTTTCCATGCTTATCGTTTATCATCAGATAGGTAGCGATAGAAATCACAGTTTTACTTAGAAGTACATATGGAATAATACATGTTTGTAAACATGAGGAAAAGTTGTTAGTAAACGATACGAGCATGTTCTGTTCGTCATCAATTAGAGTCATTCATTAGGTGAGTGTCAGTACCTAAATATAACCATAAAATTTTTACCGGATGTGAAGAATTTTTTCAAACCGCCGGCCAATTTTAATTTACTAATTTATCCTATTAAATGTTGTCATTTATCTGCCCAATAAAACTAAAAGGACGGACCATACCTTAAAAAAAATAAAAAAAAATTTAAGTAAATAAATAAAATAAATATTGGGGGACAATCTTACACCAATCGACCTAGTCCCAAACATGACTAAACTAAGGCCCTGTATAGTTTTAGTAGCAAGTATTTTATGAATGTATGGTATATTATTATTATAATTATGTTGAATTATAGTATGTGGGCGACAGGACATTGCTCGTGTTTTTCCGGAGAATACGAGTTTTTCCGAACATGAGAACTAGATCGATTTTTCGACCACGTAAACATCTATATTGTAAATTTCATTAAAATCGTTAGAGCAAACAATTAGATACATCTATACAAATCCTATACACGTAAATATAATACACACATAAATGTAATCCTATAAACGTGAAAATTTATATATGTATTTGTTTGTTTGTAATCTAGATTTGATGAGATTGTTTACAGTAAAACTAATTTACTGCGGTTTAATGCATTTTGAGCTTTAACTTGGCAGTTTTCTTAAATATCCAACCGCTTTTATGGTATTATAACATATTGCATCGAAAACTACCAACTTAAGGCTCAAAATGCATTAAGCCGCAGTAAATTAGTTTTACTGTAAACAATCTAGTGCCAAACTTGGCAACTTTTCAGATAATCCTCGGAACTTGGCGCCCGTTTAGATCTCAATTCTTTTGTCGGGGAACTTGGCTGCCATTTTCACATTTATGTTTTTGATGGGATTAAATTCTCGAAAACCGTTCTAACGATTTTAATGAATTGTAGGATAAGTATGTAACATATGTTGTATTCTATACTTAATTATTTTGCGTATGTATAACTTAGTTATAAAAAACCGGCCAAGAGCGTGTCGGGCCACGCTCAGTGTAGGGTTCCGTAGTTTTTGTAATTTTTTCAAAAACTATTCAACCTATCAAGTTCAAAATAATTTTCCTACAAAGTTTTTATAAAGTTCTACTTTTGAGACTTTTTTCATATTTTTAAAACTTATGGTTCAAAAGTTAGAGGGGGGGACACATTTTTTTTTACTTCTGGAGCGATTATTTCCGAAAATATTAACATTATCAAAAATGATTTTAGTAAACCCCTATTTATTTTTAAATACCTATCTAACAATATATCACACGTTAGGGTTAAAATGAAAAAAAAAATCACTCCCCACTTTACGTATAGGGGAGGTACCCTAATAAAATATTTTTTTCCACTTTTTATTTTACCACTTTGTCGGCGTAATTGATATACATATTAGTACCAAATTTCAGCTTTCTAGTGCTAACGGTCACTGAGATTATCCGCGGACGGACGGGCGGACAGACGGACGGACAGACATGGCGAAACTATAAGTTGACTACGGAACCCTAAAAACACCAATAATTCGTCGGCTTTCTTCGTTTCTTTGTTGTAGTCAATGTTTCGCACCACAGGGCACCAACTATGAATATTCTCTGTTTGACCTGAAGGTTGTCTGGTAAAAAATGCCTTATGGCATTAAGTTCGCTTTTTTTATCTGTATCTTGTTACCGTGCACGTGCAGTAAAGTTTAAATAAATAAACATCTAAGGCGATTGTTATGACAAATTCATAGGAGTGTCGCCTTAGTGTCAGCACTTGGAGTCAATCTGAGATACCTATAGTTCGCTTCCAAATTTGCTATCACGCTTTCAGCTTCCACGAAATCAAGTTGGAAACAGAAATGTGTGTCTCAGGTTACATCCCTGAATTGTTATCTTATAATTATGTTGTTTATGTGTCTTTATCTTAAAATTGGATAAGGAAATTTTATGGAATTGTATAACTAAATACTTACAGCAATCTTAGTAATAAACGATACTACTAAACTATATTTACTCACCTTATCTTCAGCAAGTAAATCATAAGGCGCACTTCCGAATTTCACAGATTACATCTTAGATAATGATCTGTAAAACAAATCACTATTTCCTCATAACAAAATTACGCACTATAACAAAACGTTATATCTTCTATAGATAAGATCTTTTCTTATTTTTCAGGTTAAAACGAAGGTTTATTTTTAAGTTCAGCGCCAAATTTATTTTAGAATATCATGTTTGAATTGATCGCATTTCAATAAATACATTAGTTAATAAATATTTATATCCACGTCACTTTGTTATTAAATTATATTTTAAATTTTGAAAACGCAGTACGCTTTTCCCGCTGTTTTAGCCGCGCGCGTCTATAGTAGGTGTTGTTTTTTTTAGGCAACGGTTAGCTGGCTGGTCAGCCAGCGCGGACGCGTCTCTCCGACTGGCCTGGGCTATTCCATTATTCTGTTTAGCTAAGCCTTTCTATTAGATCGATTGACTTTCTCCCAAACCGATGACCGTGCGAGAAATATAATTATTACGCGATTATGCATAAAGGAGCGCTGTTAGATGGACGAACTGTTTGTTTGTGTTCTATACAAGGCCTTTCATATATTTTTCACAAGATCGGTAATGTTCAGCCACTTGATAGTAGGTATGTTAGGTTACGTAATGAATATGCCTTGTGATCCTTGGGTGATAAGATAATACCCAGCCTTTCAAAGCGATAATTTTGTATACTCGTACGCTGAGGGACAAAATGTAAATCCCTTACCGTTTGCATCGGCATAGTGTGTATTTGGCGCATCCCATGCATCACCAACAATACAAAACTGCATACAAATCATTCTTGGCGTCGTTTCACCATATGGATCTTGGCTGATTTTCGCATTCCCTGCTCGTCTCACACAACCAGTTTAGGTTAACCTCCGATTACTCGTATTACTTACGAATCCCAATGTAAAATTAGACTATGGACTAGTGAAGTGTGAATGGTGACAAGTAATTAATCGCCTATTTTGCCCTGTTTTTTCTTCCGATCATTATTGGACCATAGAGTACGCAACAAGTCTTCGGATTGTTGGTTCTGCAACTCGATCGTCATTTAACGGTTATTGATATTAAAATGGAGAGCGTGACAATTACCATAAAATCCGTACCGACCCTGCTTAAAGATCTTAAAGTTCGGTGTTGTTTACATCATATTGTTTAGTAATAAATAGGTATTGTAAAGGTTTGGTTATAGCTACGGTGGTCCAGTGGTTCAAGCATGCGGCTATAAAGCGTTGGTCGCGAGTTCGAATTCGAATACCGGCGCGTACCATAGACTTTATCGGTATTTAATTTTAGCTTTTCCGTGTAAGAAAACTTCATGAAAAGAAACCTGGGATGTTTCAATTCAACGTTGTATGTGAAGTGTGAAGTCATTAATTCGCTCATTTCATTTCGCTCTGGGCCAGCGTAGGACAGGGCTCGGAAACCGGTATTATCTCGATAAAAAAAACGGTGATTTTTCGTTCTCTCATGTACTAATTCACGTTTAATCAGGCAATCTAATAATACGAGTACGAAGTAATAACTTAATTAATTATTGAATTCTACATAAAGAGCATAAAGTAATTGCAAATATTTCGGTTTTGAGATTAACCGGTTCAGAGGCCTGCCTAGGAACCACTGCCTAATTTAATCCCTCTCATAAACGAGAGGAAGCCTGTTCCCACCAGGGACGTGGGGCAGATGTTGGTGGTGACGGTGAAAGGTTTATAGGAAGCATTTTATTGATATGCGTATTAGTGAAGTAATTTGAGCAGCCCTTGTAGCCTGCAGGCCTTTCTCTTAACGCAATGCCTGCAGGCGCGCGGCGCCGGAGGAGGGAGGCAAGACGTCAAAGGGTAGCGGATAGCGAATGGGAAAGCCCCCCCGTTCCCCATCCGCTATCCGCTACCCTTTGACGTCTTTCATTTCTACTTTTTTCTAGTTTTCTTCCCATATTTACGTTTTAGTGCATTTTAGCGCAAACTGTAGTTTGCCAATATTGTAAACCACAAAATTTGCTATAACTTTTGGGTTGAAATATTTCTTCTACGACCTCTGACAACGAAGATATGGAATAATCTATAGAGAGATACGGTCGAAACTGCTACCTATATCCAAATTTCCTCCCATATTAACGTTTCAGTGCATTTTAGCGCAAACTGTAGTTCTGCAATCTTTCAGAAGACAAAATTATCTACAAATTAAAGTTTCTACAAAAGTAATAGTAATATGGAATGCTCAAGAGGGGCTTAGCTCGTATACCTTGTAAAATATGTGACTTTCAAACCCTCGCATCTTAGAAAATGGAGTTCAAACATTGGCGAGAACGGTAGCACAACTTGGTGCATGTCAATCCGTTCTTCATGCACGAGCACATGGTAGTCAGGCACTGGGATGAACAATTGCACGATACAATATCCGTGCCGGCTTTGGGGATGGGAATATATAGGTTTCTCCACCACCGGTCGGGCATGATGAGCATTTTCCCATACGTTAACCTGAAAGGTTTTTAACCTCGGTGGACCGCAGAGCCAGGAGGCTCATTGGCGGCAGTACGGTAGTGGGAAATAAGCTGCAGAGCTTAGCACATCGACGCAAAGTAGCATGTCTGTGCGTCTTCTACAAACTGTACTTCGGTGAGTGTGCTCAGGAGCTCCATGAGCTCTTACCGCCTTCCCCCTTCTTCCATCGGACATCCAGACGTACGGCTGGCTACCATCCTCTGGTCGAAATTCCTCTAATTCGAACCAAGCGCTTTGCATCTTCTTTTATAATGCGCACTTCTAAGGTTTGGAATTCTCTGCCGGCGTCTGTATTTCCGAGTTCATATAACCTGGACCTTTTTAAGGCACGAGTGAATAGGCATCTTCTGGGTGAGCTCGCTTCATCGTCGGCCTCATCTTTGCCTCCTGGCTAGATGCTGGCCAAGAGCAATCCCATTTTTAATAAAAATAAAATAAAATAAATAAATAAATAAGTACCGCAAAAGCAACTGATTTCACTCACAGTTTGCCACCGTTTAAGTATCGTGAGCGTTCCGTATTATGGTTACCACTTACCAGTGATCGTACAAACTTTCAATTTACAAATAATTTTCGTTTTCTCAAATATTGCAGACCTGCAGTTTCCACTAAAGTGCACTTAAACGTAAATATGGAAGGAAAACTGGACAAAGGTAGCAATTTTCGGCGGTAACTGTCCATACATGATCCCATATCTTCGTTGCTAGAGGACGAGGAAAAAATATTCAAACCCAAAAGTTACAGCAAATTTTGTGATCTACAATATTACAGAATCATGATTAGCACTAGAATGAACTTTAAAGACGGTATAGGCAAAAAACGTGCAAAAAAACTGAAAAAATGACAGCTTTTCCAAGATGGCGGAGAAAGATATAGAGCTGGAAGGAAGGAAACTTTGGGTTGTCATTACAACATATCAAAAAATCATAACAATCGGAGCTCTTTTAGGGTACCGGAACACGGATTTACTAAATGTATGACGATTTTTTTTCTATGAGCGGCACCTTTCTCGGTATACCGTACTTCCGGTTTAAATTTCGCAATGACGCCAGGCAGATCGGCAGGGTCAAAACTCTGAAAACGTGGTCAACCCAACTGTTGTACATGATTTGCTTCTTGCATTCTACTTTTTCAAAAATGATCCTAGAATGGGCTTTTATGAAGTTGAATAAAGGTCTTCGCACACTATAACAACTCAACAGCCACTCGATTTAAAGCTAAATATTGAAATTTAAGCCTTATGTCGTATTATCTACAGTACAATTTCCAAAACTGATGTTAAGGTAGTGTACGACGTGTAGTCTACGCGTCGTCCACGTGTCGTACACTCTTGTCATACATATTTGAGTTGAGTTGGTGCCGCAGTGGTGTGGAGTCGATATAGTGTGCGAAGACCTTAAGTAACTATAATCCCTGCTTCGTATTAACGAATCTGACAATGATGTGTGATGGTAATAAAAGTAAGTGTAACCAAAGTAACTTGTTTATTACCATAGGGGTTCCTTGCCATAATTTTAAGGTACATAAGTTAAATAATAAATAAAATCACAACTTAATGAATACTTAAAATTAACTCGAACGTCACCATAGTCGAAATTTAAAATTTGGAATTTATGAACGCAACCAACGGTGGTGCCAATTCGCGCCAAAAACCGTCAATCGGGACGTCACTATGCTTAGTCTATGGCAGGTAAAATGGTGTCTAAAAACGTTAACAAAATAATTCACAATGAATTAAAAAAATTGAATACGTCTACACTATCGACAGCAAACTTTTTCAAGTTATTGTATATCTCCGTGAGTTTTGTTACTGCTGAAACATTTTTTTAATGCAAAATAGATTCGCAGCAAGATAATTGTTGAAAAAGTGAACCATCAATGAGGAGGGCGTTTTTAGTTTAAATATTACTCTACAAATCACAAAACCCTAGGACCCACAACACACGTCAGATTCTCTGATCAGGTTCTATGATACTGCTTTTTACTTTCTCGATCACTTAACGGTTTTGACGCGAAGCGGTCGAATACAACAAACGCCACGAGCGCCTTGATGTTTAAATCGGGTCTAAAAACCTGATCAGGCACCTGACGTGTGCTTCAAACCTAATATCTAAGGTACGGGACAGAACAATTTATACTTGCATTGCATGCCCCTGATGTCATGTGAAAATGAGACTTTATAATGTACTGAACAAACAATAGTGCATTGGTGGAAATACATAAATGATAATGCTGTTATGTTTATGTTAACGTACAACTATCCTGTGCAATTTTCGGTCTATTACGTCTATATACACGCAAGGAATTCGTACAACTAGTAATCAATCGTGAAAAGCGATCAAATTATCAACTTTTACCTAAATATACATCACAGATAGAGAAATATAAAAATTACTAATGTCTATAAGTAAATGCATTAGGAACTACCGACCCCTTTGCATGGTATGGTTTACCGACGACCATGCATTCATTTTTTTTTAGTAAGTCAGTGAGTACTAGAAGAATGCTTCGGTGATAAACCGCATCACAGTTAGGGGAGTAGAGATTTTGGCGATAATTTTACTAACTTTCTCCAACGAATACACTGCAAATCAATCACATAGTACTGTCAAAGAGTTAATTTACAGAATTAACAGTTTATCACGGCTATTGTTGGTCACTAGTGGAAATATCTGCAAAGTATTGACAACTAACCTATTCAGAAACGAAAACGATCCGAAATAAGCTTTCCGCAAATTTTCTTACAACACAAATTTGTTGATCAGAACATGAATCAACAGCATGGGAATAATTATAAGAAATAATGGAAAAACTAACAACATAGGCAAATAGAAAACGAAAATTCATAGTAACAGAGGAAGAAGACAAAATAACAGTGAATAGTTCATTCGCCCCGAAGGGAATAAAGTCCGATCGAAAAACTGCCAACCACTTATACATTACATTGATAATTGATATTCTTACCATAAGCTCTGATAACTTCACTGACATTTGCATTAAAAAATCTATGCATAATTGACTAGATGCATCTTATTTTAATAAGCATTTACAATTGGAGATCTATCCGCGTCTATCCAAAGATTTGGAATACGGTCGATGCAAAAATAAATAAATAAATACTTTTAAAATAAACGATTCATACAAAAATTTGCTTGAGATAAATTATGCTGGAATTCTGCTACGCAAAATCGAAGACTAGTGCCGGTGAGATTACTTCTTGTCTTCACTTGTTTTGGAGTCTGACTTCTTTGTGTCTCCTTTACTCTCTGGGGTTTTTCCTTCATCTTTGTCTCCTTTTTTGCTGCACTCTGATTCCGAGGCTTCTTGGGGCTTTGTTTTACTGTCCCATTTGTTTTGAAACTCTTCGTTCAATAATTTCTCGAATTCGGCTGCTGTTTTGTTAAGGTTCTTCTTCATGCCAGCATCAGGGTAGGACTAAAAATATGGAAATGATGTAGGTTCTGGTTTACAAAAATAGTTCACCGAAAGAGTATACGGAAGTGGTAAAAGTGTATGGACAAAGAAGATGGTAGCTAATGACAAGCAAGATTTTTACTTAAAGTGTAGGTTTTTGTGGTAGGGATAAAGAGCTGCTATTGGCGGCTTTTAGAAGCCGCCATTATACTAACTGTGCCCGATGAGCGCGTTTTGCTACTGCATAAGGAATGGTATGAATCTATATAAAAATAAGCGTTGCGTTCGCAACACCTACTGTTTTTTAACAATATAGCAAATTTGAGAGAGGCAAGGCATAGCGGAACATCATCTCACTCATATTTGTAGCAGCCCAACTGGGACCTTACAGCATCAGTACAGCCACAATAACACACCTAAACTACTGTCCGTTATAAATTATAATTAAATAAATAAATAATTCTCAGAATTACATTCATTTTTCGGGTAAAATCAGACGTAATCGCGTATATTAGAAAATGACAATAAATATTTCTGATTTCAATGTCTCACTGATTTAGTTCTAATCCAATAGTAAATGACGGTGTGACGGTCTGTTTTCAAATTATCTCCGGACCGAATTTCAGTCAGATACTATTTTATTTAAATTATAAATGACAAAAGGTGGCACTGCTAATTAATTTTCATGTGCTCTGCCTACCCGTTTTGGAAATATAGGCGTGAGTTTATTTATGTATATATGACTAAAAGTCAAACCGCAATAAAGTCATCAACCGAATAAGCATTATACCATAAAATTAAGGCTTATTTTAGTTATTTTACATTGAGACAATAGGTCTCCTTAACTTTTTGCCGTAAGTTTAAAAAGTTTCGTGAGTTATTAAGTTGGCAGATCAGCAGTGTCGTGTGTTACCGCCGATACCCGAAGTGTCTTTCTAAAATCCGAATGTGATTCAGAAAGTTAACGGACTGTACTTGTTCTTTAGGTAAGTATATATGCAGTGGTGAGCAGTGTGTAAGAGAGAACACAAGGAATCCTCAAGTCAATAGAGGGTTTTCTACGTTTTCTGGAGTCCCAAGCGTCCATAGGGTACGGTGTCTACTTACCATCAAGTAGGCCGCAAAGTTGTTTGCCACCATTATTGATTAAAAATAGAAATGAATCCAGGATTGTATGGATTTTTCTGTCTACTTGTAATTGGGTAATCCCTCATCATATCATCATCTCATCATGATCATATCAGCTGAAAGACGTCTACTGCTGGACATGGGCCTTCCCCAAAGAGTACCACAATGACCGGTCCTGCGCCACCCGCATTCAACAGACTCCCGCAACCTTTACCAGTTATTATCAGTGGACGATTCACACCAAACGGCCAGTCTGCGCGCACGCCACCAGAGTCAAAGGAATTCGAACCCTCCATACAAAAGACTTCGTTAGACTACCGACCGGCTGCCCGCAACACATTCAAACATCAAATCCAACTTCTATATGCAGGGTTCGAATTCCTTTGACTCTAGTGGGGTGCGGGCCGACTCCAGTCGTTCGGTGTGAATCGTCCATTAGTCCGCCTTGTGGGGAGTCCGCCTACGCTGCACCTTCCTGTATGTGGTTCCACTCGAGAACCTTTCCGCTCCAACGGCCATCGGTTCTTCGAGGAATGTGCCCCGCCCACTGCCACTTAAGTTTGACCAAGTAGCAAGTGTTATTAACATCCAAGGTGAATCCAGTTTTAGAGTTCCCTAAAAAAGTATTTACCTTTAGATAGAGACGGACGTTGTTGAAAATACGCCTGAAATCTTGAACTACTTGCTCGTATTCAGTGTAAGAAGCATTCTTCAGCTTTGTGGAGATGTCGTGGAGGCACATTGGATACTTCACTACTTCGTAGAATCTTGGAGCCTGAAAAACATTGTCTCATCATATCAATTTTCCACAATAACGGCACCAATGTGTTGTGATATTGCTAATTGTTTGAAAAACTATATTTCCAATAATAAATAATCTGCCGGTTCACTCTTATTAACGAGAGGAGGCCTTTACCGAGTACATGCGCGTATAGTGCTTAATGATGATGATGAAATAAAAATATGGTACTCTAAAATGAAAATAACTTAGGATCTTTTTATGTTTTCTTAAAACAGTACTTTTCTACAACTGCTACTTTTCTACTTTTGTAAAGATAAAGTAATTACCACTTTTATGTCCATGTCGTGCTGAATAAATGTGGCCTCATTCACTTGAGTTAGATTGCCAAGCAGGGCCTCAAACTTCTTGACAGTAGCGGCGGACAAAGGCTTCTTCTTCTTAGGGTGATACCACATGCCGGAGACGGCTACCTTGGACTTTGATGGCTTCTTTTGATTCTCGCCTCTAACGTAGTTCCCTGTCTGGTCGTAATTAGGACACCGAGCCTCCTTCGACTCCTGCTTTTTCTCAGGAATAGATACCTCGTCAGATTCAAGAGATTTCGGCTCGGAATCGAGGAGCTTGCTGGAGTCGTTGCTTAAAACCGACTGATCTTGGTTTGTTGAAGAGTTCTCCCACAGAGTATGCACTTCTTTAGACATGAAGTGTGGGCCCATTCTAGCAGCCCACTCGCTGTTTTCCATATTGAACTTCACTTGTTTTAGATCATCGGAGTAATCGTCACTAGCACTCAATCCTAAAGCATCGTACAGCCTCGCAGTGTCCGATTTTGAGCCCTCGTGAATAAAGTCGACAAGCTTAGGGGCAGACTGCTTAGCTGCTTCCCATGCCCGATCAGACGTCATTGCAGTTAGGATCTCTAGGGAATCAGCGTTCCTAATGTCTAGCCCAGATATCGTCGGTCTCGACATCAGCTTATGCTCGTCTGCAAATATATCGTCACCACGCCTAGGCATCAGGCACGGCCATGACTCGAGGTTGTACTTCGGTTGCGGTGCCAAAGTCACAGGAGGAAAGGGCGCCTTCATCTTTAATGCTATTTCCTCAACCAAAGGGTTATCAAATGCCACTTCCTGATTAGACCCTTGGATAAACGGTGCTATCGGATCCGCTGGCTTTATAGGCACTTTGTAACTTCCAGGTTTCATATACACTTTCGACATTTCGTGATACTCATCATTTTCAGGATCAATAAATTGCACGGGGCCAGAGATATTATTTGGAATCGACACAACGTTCGACGGAATCTGAACGTTGTGCGAGTGATGAGTTATAAAATCGCTAGGTTCTTTTTGGACCATCTGACCCCACGCCGCAAAAAAATCAGCCTCTTCTTTTGTGTCGCCGCAGCTGTTATTTTTCTGTACGTACCGCCCTCGCATTTCGACAGTCGATGCTAAGTTTGGTATCAAAGTTTTCTCTACATGACTCAAAGGTATCATTTTAGCTTTGAGTTCCATGTCTCTACGTTGCATCTGATCGTACAACATGCCGCTCATGATTGGTTGGCCGGGAGCTTTACCAAGTTCTGCGTCTATTTTATGCTTCATTTGGTTATACAATTCCCTTTGCTCAACGTGGCACATGTTTTCCAAGGCTCTGAAATCAGGCAAGTTGGTTATAGTCCAGGATTGACGAGGTTTTGTTTCCCGAACGCTGCACGGATCGCACTTATAGGGACCTTTTAAATATGCGTCCATGTCACCCTGTTCACTAAGAGGATAGAAGTTATGGGAGTTCGGTGGCGGCACTACAGGAAACTTCTTGAAGGCAACTCCTGATCTGACCGGCCACGGACCTTCGTTGAAAGGTTGAGAGGACGTATGATTTTGATTCTGTACCCAAGGCGGTTGGACGGCATTGAACGGTTGAGGCGAAGCGTTGACAGGCCTCGAGGTACTAACGTGAGGCTTCACCGACTGAAACTTGCTCTGGTTCTGATGCCGCGGCGCTGCCGAGTTTGTGGCATAGTAATTGTGAGTAAAACTCTTCTGCTCCATTGTAAAACCATGATCTAGACACTTGTAGGTCTTATAAATATGAGTCAGCATTTCTTTGGTAACAGCTTGCCATTGCACAAAGCATTCACGTATATTTGGGCTATAATATTTGTTTTCAATCCTAGAAAACGTGTCGTGTTTCTCACTGAGCAGTTCTTTAACGCCTTTCCAGCCATCTAAAATTCTGACGAAGGAGAATATAAAGTTTTTGATTACCCACGGTATACCTTGTGAGTGTAAGTTAGCCACGGCACTGTCAGGTTTCTGTACATTGGATCTAGTTTTCGCACATATAGAGTGTATATTTTTGAAGCAAGGCCTATTGTGGTGTGCAATTGCTATATTCTCAGCGTCGGTGCAAGCTTCTATAGCAAGTTGAACAATTTGATTGGGAATCTGATCATGAATCATTATCTTATCCAGGGCGGTCAGAAGGACGTCGGATGACCCAGAAGGTTTATTCTTGTCATCTTCTTGGTAAGATTTTTGATTATTAGAGTCTGCTCTAGCGTTTGATTCGGGCATATTGCAAAGTTCTGACACCATTCTTTCGCCTTCCACAAAAAAATCAAGGCTGGAGGTGGATTCTGATGTTAGATTTCTATCTTGTTTCTTATGTCTTTCGGTCTCAGTGCTACTGTCTTTGTACCTCTCGTGGTACCGCGGATCAGCGCTGTAGGCTTGTCTTTTATCTTGGCTCTTGACGATTTTCTTCTTAGCCCCTGTGCCAATCGGTTCTTGGTAGGAGAGAGACCAAGTGCTGTGCGAGCGCTGGGTATTAGGATTACGGTCCATCTTGCTATAGCTGGACGAAGATGGATCAAAAACCAGGCCCACTAGCGGCGAGTTGGGAGGCGAGCTGAATGTTGGCGCCGACGGGTTATTGTATCTGCAAAGATAACCCGTATTAGACAGTGTGTATGAACACGACAGTGTGGTGTTTGGTATTAGAGTGTGATTTTATGAGATAACCTCTGATTTTGGTACTGCTGCTCTGCCGCCGTTGCTTCGTAGATACCAGTCGCCACGCGGCAGTACGTCGCCATGTTTGAATCGGATATATCTTTGTTGGAGCACCCTAAAAAGATTTTTTTAAACATTATAATAATTGTTTGTATAACTTTTAGTTTTCCATGATTTTACATGAATTTTTTTTACAGCCAAAGTAGTCTCGAGACAAACTGTCACAATATTTTGTGTAATGAGCATGAATATTGTTACCAGTCTTAGATGTTCTCTAGAGATTGAAAGAACCCCATAGTTACCTCAATAATTATAAATATTAGTGCAGTATTAATATTTCAATATAAATATTCGCTTCAAGCGCGAGCAAACTTGACGGTAAACTTGATCGTGTATAGCCAGCATTGGTCTCTCCTATTAACTGAGATACACAGCGTGGGCAGACCACAAGGTGACCTGGTAAAGGGAAGGGAGTCCCGCTGGACGCGGATGCGCGAGACTGGTCGTTGTGGCATTCTATGGGGAAGGCCTGTTTCGAGCAGTGCACGTGCTTCGGCTGATACGATGATGATGATGATGATGATGATGATAAACCAAGACGTCGCCTGTACACATGGTTAAGATTGGAGACGTCAAAAGGTAGCAGACGGGTGGCAGTGGCTACCCCCCGCTACCCTTCCCGTCGTTTCACTTGACCGACAACATTTCTGCAATTTCTGCAATTTGCACATTGCTACGCAGATCTATCATAAAATATTGGCAATTCATATTATCTAAAATCTTAACGTATCTATTTTAGAATACTTTCATTCGGTATGACAATCTGATTGGTTTTTGATTTCACACGCTGATCCATGGGGCCTTTTACACTGTTATTATTATCACACGATACACTCATATCACGATACGTATTACGTGAATATTGAAGCAAAATCCATACAATATTGAAAACCGCGATAATGTTGACACCTCAGTCATCATCCTCCTAGCGTTATTCCAGTACAGTTGCATCGTGAAGGATGCCCGGGGTCCGCTACTTAATCCATAATTGGCGTAGGCATTAGTTTTATGGAAGCGACTGTCATCCAAGGGGGAAACTAGACTTTATTAGGATTAGGCTTGTCAAGTGCGTGGGCAACTTGACTTAACGATTTCTGACATAGATAGCAGCCGGGATCAACAGCATAACGTGCCTTACAAAGTAGGGGAGCGCTCAGTTAGTAACCACTCAAAGCGGTCACCCAGTCCAAGGGTTGTCCTCAGCTAACGTTGCTTAAGCTCGTATACGGCACGTGGGTGGTGCTGGGTCACGAACGCTCGCTAATAATACTGAAAAGGTGCTATGGAAATAACGATATAGAGAAATAGTAGTGTGTCAAAAGCCGAACGGCGCAAAGAGGCCTGCAACGAGTTCTACCAGAGGTCCTCAAGTTGTCCGCACTCCGCACGTCACAGCGTAGACGGCGGCTGCAATGGAGTCTACAGGCCCAGTTGTTTTCGGAAAGCTTTCTTTTCGGTTGGCAAATTGGCGGAGGGGCCCATGTTTGTTGATCGCAATTTGTTAAAAGCTGGGTCCTCTTGGCTTTAATTAACCAGATTTTCCATAAATTCTTGAATGAAACTCACCATAGCTGCTCTTCTGCATCACGGGATGGTGGTAGCCGTCCTGATGTGGGCGCTCGCCTTCTCGGATGTCGGTCTTGTTCGATCCGCCACCATACTCTTGCATTTGGGATTGCGACTGAAAACGACATCATTGAGTTATGAGATTTCATTGACTCGGGTTTAGGTATAAACAACTGTACTTTATGTAGGTAAGTTGTATCAATACATGTATACCTATATTTCAATTCGCGGAAAGCAAGATAAATGAAAGAACATAAAAAAAACGGCCAAGTACGTGTACAAGTACTACTACTATTCATTTCACATCCCATACGATATAGTTTGTAAAACTTTTCAAATATTTTTTTCTACTTGCCCCCTAAAACTGGCCTCCGTGTTTAATAAATATTTATTTACGTTACACTTTCGTCTTTGAGTCACCGACCGTCTTACATGTGTGTACCATATTTCAACTCATTCGGTCAAGTAGGTTCGGAGCAAATTGGCCGTGACAGACGAACGGATGGACGAACGGACAGACACACGAGTGATCCTATAAACGTTCCTTGTTTTCCTTTTGAGATACGGAACCCAACTATTAAGATTTTAATCCATAGGTACACACAAATACATCTTATTTATATTTCATTTGATGGTTTCATCGGAAGATCAGCGCTGGTAATCGCGCCAGCTCCACGCTGAGATGGAACCGTGTCGTGCATTTTCAGCAATGGTGGCATACATGGGTACTATTTCCACTAGTAATTTTTTTAAAGATTTTTATAACTCTAGATGGCCTATTAAATTGTTAGATTTTTAATAGATTTATTATGCCACATGTTGCTGCCAGTGAAATTACTTCTACATTCCCCAGCTATCAATAATCGTAAATACGTTAATTATACTGTAAAAGGTATTGGAAAAAACAATCAATAGCTTCGCTCGCTACCGCTTTTTCAACATGCCTATGGTTCTAGATAACGGACATTAAAGTTATCAATATTTAAAAGGAAGTAGTCTATTTGAGTCTGTGGTTTTATGATATTTCAGCCATTTAACAAGATCGATAAACCACCGATTCAATTGCAGCACATTGGCAAACAATTCGCAAAACCGCAATAAATTAAGATAAGTAAATTTGAAGCTTTTTGCTTAGTATAAAAATGGGTTACCTGACGCGAAATTGATAATTAGGAAGATATTTTATTGGATTGATGTAAGTGTAAGGAAAATACTTGACGTAAGACCAGTTGCTACGCAGAATCTAGTTGGTGCCCACTGAATAAATTGAATCAATCTTTTGGCGATTTTCCCCGTCAATTCCACTAAAATAACGATTTTTACTCTGGGACAACTTCTACTGTGCTTCTGTATAGTTTTAACAACTACTGTCATATTAGTCATACATATGATTTTAAGCTAAGCGTATTGCATATTTAGAATAGGTACCACAAAGTAGGGATTCAATAGGGTACTTACCGAAACAATATGCTGTTGTCCTTTCACGGGGTCTCCTCGCAAATCAGAACATATTTTAAAAATCCACTTAACGGTTACTTATGCCTGTCAAATGGCAGTTTTCTATTTTATTTTATTTTATTCTTACGTATTAACCAATGATTGATTTGATCTGTGGCAGTGTCTGGGTTTCTTATTTCCTATCTATATATTTTTTGTGTAGATCGTTTCTTAGCATGATCCTTTCACTGTGAGATGAGCAGTAAATGACTTGGCGACCATATGATTCCGTTCATTTGTTTCTTGACGGTTTGTCTATCGATTTTTGGTTTTTTGACTGAGATCAACCTCTGTGCAGGATGTCTAACATATGATCAAAGAGGCTAAGCAAGTCATAATTGATCCCACGAAACTGTTTCATGGGTTTTATTAAAGTTTACGTAGTGTAACAACATAATAAATACACTAATATTATTAATTATATTTTACGTGAAATTCGCGTTAACCTGCATTCAAAGATTCTAACACTTAGAGCCTTACACAACTTGGACCCACACAATAAAGAATGCGTACACATACAATAAAAAATACTGTTATCGCTACTTTATATTCTTATAGGTAATAAATAGTCGAATTTTAATCCGTATTTGTACGCCAAGGCGTCTGTTTATCAATCGAGTGAAACGAAGGTCTCCATTTCAGCTTCGAGAAAAATGATTTCGTACGTCGAGATGTCCAGATGTCCGGATTTCCGGTTGTTCTCCTCTACAGGTCGTATTTCTCAACCGATACTCGTGACATTTTGTGAGCAGGTTCGATAATTATATAGACTTTTTTAACGGCCAAGTTTTAGAAAAAAAATTATTTCAAAAAACTAAACATTTTTCTCGCGAGGTCTAGCTCACAGAACCTCTATGTCCCGTGGGGTAACCAATTTTAAACTAAACGCCCTGCTTACACAGACATCTGTCGTTAAGTATACAAACGCAAAGTGGCGGCATGCATATTAAAATTGGCTTACTCTAACTTTTAACAAATTAGAATTAAATGTCAACTTCTTTATTTTAAATAATTTAAATAAAAAAGTTTCATAACAACAACTATAAATAGCCGGAGTTCCTGTAGCTTGCTCGCATGCATTCATAATTAAATACATTCATAACATTTTGACCTGATTTCTCAAAAGACAGACAAGATGAGGAAATGCCGCCGCGGCCGCTGCAGGAGACCATCGCGTGTGCTGACTTCTGGCCGAAGGGTGTCGTGTTTCGACGGTTCCGGGGCAACCTACCGAATCCTACACCGGAGACGACGATGCAACGGTGCCACGCCGTTTCGTCGCCTAAATAGATATTTTATAAGCTTAAGTTTCATGGCGCATTGGGTTAACTGTAAGGCCATGTAAACATTTGTAAGAAATAAATAAATAAATATATAATAAATAAATCAAGTTTCGTTCAGAAAATTTGAAACACCTTTACACCTATAAGGGATCTTTTATATTACTCTAATGTTGGCACGCCAGTACATACGAGTATATCTACGTGCCAGTCTAGCGCTGGCGACTGACGTCAGCGAGTGAACTCGTCTAAAAGCTCCCTATCCTGAGATCAAGAAAAAAATATAGAGGGAGCATTACGAACAACTACGCACAGGGTGTCTACTCCGAAGTTTGAAATCCGAACTTGCGTATGGTGCCCCTTTCACTCATATAGTGTATGGCAGCAGTGTGATCTTGATATCGTCTTGCGAGACGCCCTTGAGAGGTACCCAACCCTTATTGCGGTTTTTTTTAATACAAACTTCACTAGGTTGTTCCTAATGCTCCGTCTATCTTTTATTTCTTGGCCTGCCTATGGATTCACTGGCACACGAGTTTGAGTATTGCCATAACGGCCGAGGCAAGAGCGAGGCCGACTATAGGCGTGACGTCATTGGACCCGTTGCAAAAGTCCTTGGTACAGGAACAGACCTCTTGTCGGCCGCCGTAGCCGGAGCGGTGGTAGCAGGCACCCTGAAAAAAGTAGATTCTGTCATATGCCTACTTACAGACTGAAATACTAATATTATCATCGAAAAGTGGAGAATTTTAACAAAGTGCATTTTTCTCTGGCTGTCGTCATAATGAATGCTCAAGTCGGGATCAGAAACCTGCTTGTGACTTCTCTGGGCAGGCCAAATGCTTATTTGCCTAATTCATGGTAGAAAAAAGAGCCCAATTAAAAAAATTGATGTGCACTCATAATATGTAATACTTTCTCAAGATATGTTCAGTATAAATAGAGTACCTAGAGTTTGATAAGGCAGTTCAGCTTTCCAAGTCACCAAGTCGCGAACGCGACTGGCACCTGACGTGCAGCACAATCCTGTGAGACAGCGTGTGCGTCACGCCACGCAGCTTGTGCCGTATCTCATCCGAGCCACAGCTAATAACGCGAAACGAAAGACGTCCACTGCTGGACATAGGCCTCCCCCACCGCGTCTCATCCTAGCTCCTAATAATGCAGCTGGCAAGCAGTTGCCCGCTCACTGCGATGTCCTCATACTGTAATCTTACAACTCAACGTATGCGTCATGCCACATACCTTGTACCGTGTCTCATGCCAGCAGCAGCTTCTAATAATGCAGCTGGCAAGCAGCGGGCTGTTCATCGCAATGTCCTCATACTGTAATCTTATGACGCCGCGTATGCGTCACGCTACATACCTTGTACTGCGTCTCATCCTAGCCACGGTACCCCTCGGCTCATAATGACACGGCTAGCAGGCAACTGCCCGTTCTCCGCCACATCCTCATTCTCATACTGTAATCTTACGACGCAGCGTGGGCATTATGTCACATACCTTGTACCGTGTCTCATCCCAGCCACAGCTCCTAATGACACGGCTAGCAGGCAGCTGCCCGTTCACCGCCACGTCCACATGTTGCACTATCTTGCGACACAGCGTATGCGTCACGCCGCGGTCGTGTTCCGAGCAGTTGCGTTTCAGGTTCTCTGGAAGGATGGCCTGGAGGCATTGAGAGTTTGTCGCGCTGTTGCATTCGTAGCACATTATTGGGGAACCTGGAATATTAATAACCACGTGACTAAATATTATACGTACATTAGTTTAATAGGTTACCTGTAATCACAGAAGTAAGACCGGTCATTGTGGAAATCCTTGGGGGAGGTCTTTATCCAGCAGTGGAAGTCTTTCGGATGATATTATCATCATCATCATATTAGCCGAAAGACGTCCACCACTGTCCCCCCTCATCCAGCGGACTCCCGCGACCTTTACCAGGTCATCAGTCCACCTTGTCGGGGCCTACCCACGTTGCGCCTTCCAGTACGTGGTAGCCACTCGAAAACCTTTCCACCCCAACGGCCATCGGTTCTACGAGCAATGTGCCCCGCCCACTGCCACTTAAGTTTAGCGATTCGGAGGGCTACATCAGTTACTTTGGTTCTACTGTGGATAACCTCATTTCTGATGCGATCGCGCAGAGAAACTCCCAGCATAGCCCTCTCCATTACTCCTTGGGCGACTTTGAGCCTTCTTATGAGGCCCATAGTAAACGTTTCAGTGCAGTATGTCATCAGCATCACTGGCAACAGTGGCAACACACACTGGTCAAAGACTCTCGTTTTGATTAACTGCGGAATATTGGACGAAAAGATATGATGATGGTATTGATGGTGAACCACAAATGCCTATGTACTTGGGTACGTACAGAAGGTTATCTATTGAACAATACCGATGTTTGGCAGCTAGATGACTAGATGAGCTAGACGACACCGAATCATGTTATGCAGCTTTACGTGCCGCATCGTCCAGTAAGGATAGTCTCGTTTGCGCGTCAACGCCGCCCAACAACCTAGTCACATGTTAGTTAGTTAGTTTTACTTGGCGTTTTCTGCAAGTCGACATCCAACGTGCCTATTTTGCGTGAAAGGGGTAGCACTACTCTAGCCACCCTAGTTCCTGTAGGAAATTCACCAAAGCTCTGATATTGTTTACTGCTTCGCGCAGTGTGTTTGGAGTTCCTATGCGCTTTTTTCTGTATACTTCTACCTGCTTGTAGTCCAGTAGAATATGTCTAGACGTCTCCTCTGCCTCCATACATGCTCTACACATGGGGCTGTATGTAATGCCTAATTTGAAGAGATATTTGTTTGGAGTATTGTGTGTTATTATTCCTACTAGGTACCTCTACTTTACGTACTTGGTTTCTGTGTGTCCTCAGTCACCTAGTAACTAAAACGTAGAAATGAGGCGGGCTAAGGCGCTCAAAGCTCTTCATGGAAGGTGTGGAACCAAACTGGACCAAGAAGCTTAGGAAATTCAGCAGAAAGCAGCTCAGAATTATAACTGGGGTGTTTACAGGTCACTTCGGGGTCAAAAGACTCTACCAAGATGGGGTTGTCAGGCAACATAGTTTGTAGGATGCGTGGCGAGGACGACGAGACAATGGAACACTTGCTGTGTAAATATCACGCCCTTGCCAGACAGGAAATGAACGACTCTGGCAATGGTTACCCAGAACCAAAGAAATTCAGAGTATTCCCGCTGAGCTCCATTATTCAGTTTGTGGAAATGTTGGAGAACAGCTTGGAGTAGGTATAAAGGAGGGGCAATTGCACAAACAATCCCATTGGTAAATCCCATGCGCAAGGAACCTCATACTACTACATAAGTATCTAGTATTTACTCATCATCCTCCTAGCGTTATTCCCAGTACAGTTGCATCCTGAAGGATGCCTGGGGTCCGCTACCTAATCCCAAGAATTGGCGTAGACACTAGTTTTTACGGAAGCGACTGCCATCTGACCTTCCAACCCGAGGGGGAAACTAGACCATATTGGGATTAGGCTTGTCAAGTGAGTGGGCAACTTGGCTGTTAGAGGTTCTCAAGCCGCCCGGAGGCCTCTAACTTGGCTTAACGACTGCTATCATAGACAGCAACCGGGATCAACGGCTTTGCGTGCCTTCCAAAGCACGGGAGCGCTCAGTTAGTAACCACTCAAAGCGGTCACCCATCCAAGGACTGACCTCGCCCGACATTGCTTAACCTCGCATACCGCACGCGATACGCGGGCGCCGCTGGGCCACGAACGCTCGAACAAAGTATCTAGTATTTACTATGGTGAATAATTTCGATACGACTTTAATATGAATGTACTTTATAATTCTTGATTGATTACACAGTAAATAATAGTTTTAATACGCATTATTTAAAAAAAAAAAAACATTTTCGTACCATAATGCAATTCCCGTGCTACCAAAAACCAATTCCCATGGACAGATAAATTCCCGTGCCCGGGCTAAATTTAAAAACTGCTATAACTTCCATAGTTTTATGGATATTGCTACACCGTGAGATAATATGTGTTTATTATATTTTTTATCAAATTATCGGCATTGAATTTTCAGTATATTTCGAAATTCCATGGGAATTAGACAAAAATGCTCATTTGGTGAAATTCATCCATCTGTATTGCGAACATACGTAAAGAAACATTTAGCTTTTATTATTTAAGAAGGTCTGGCTCCGCGGGCTCTTGCTCTGTATTCACTCTTGTCTTGAAGAGACGCCGAGATTGTATGTATCAGAGGGTCTACTCCGAACTTCGAAAATCGAACTTCGTGTCGTGCCGTCCCTTTCACTCTCGTGTTATACTCGTAGATATTATATGAAACACAGACGACGGCAGCAAATTCCACTGCTTAGCTGTTCGCATAAGGGAAGAAGAAGCGAATCGCTTCGTGCGATTAAAGGATGGTAAGTAATTTTTAACTCATAAATATACCGTATGTTTCTGCGGATATTTTGAACCCTACATCCAAGAAAACACATCTCTGAAAGTGTAATTTGAAATATAGATGAAATTAATACGTACGTAAATTACAGCCTAGCTAGCACGATATACCATACCTTCACGTTATATTTATTTATATTTATGTGTTGTTTTAGTACATTTCGGCCCTATATCTTGACGGTATAAGCTATTGTGCTAGTTAGTCAGGAAATAAGGTAGAGGAATCAATTATGTGGTTTAGTTTAGGCCGACGTCTACAGATTCCCAATTCTACAGATTCCCATGTTAACATACTTATTCCCAATTTTACAGATTCTCAAGTTTACATATGCCCAAATTTACAGATTCTCAAGTTCCTAGATTCCCAATTCTACAAATTCTTATGTATACATATTCCCAATTTTACAAAATCAAAATCAAAATCAAATATTTATTCTGCAAATAGGCCACAAGGGCACTTTTACATGTCAAAGCATGAATTTATACAATTTAAAAAACTGACAATCTTACTTAATAATAATGATACAAAAAAAAAATATACTGCTTGACAATTCAATGAAAATAAATTTACAAATATTAAGGACGTATTGAATACGATCTGTGTCCGAATAAACAAAAGGAATATAAAATTAATTTAATATCTCAGAGATGTATATGGTCTCTGAGCGTCCAAATATGATTAATAACAATGTTTTCAAAGTGCTTAGAGATGTAAATGATCTCTAAGCGCTAAAATTAAAATAAGTAAACTTAATATTGTTAGAGATGTATAAGGTCTCTAAGCGTCAATAATAATAAAACTAATCCAGAACAGGATCATGTCTCTCGTCAATCTACATACAATAAAATAACACTAGTATTAAGGTATTTACTATGCCCTTGCAAGCATGAACAGACCGGACTCCACAAACAGCACCCGATCACGAGTATGACGCGTATCTCAGCCATCGCCTCCCTCGACCATCTGTTAGGGAAGGTGGCGACCCGATCAACGACGCCACCGTAAGCAAAGCCCTTTAAGCGAGCATGGCATATTCAGGCTGCCGGACATTAATAAAATCAAAGATTAAAATTACTCTTCGGCGAGAAACAGCATCATGTTTCATAAAATGCAACGACAGAGATAAGTATTTATACAAGGAAATATGCTAAGTGAAGCATAGGTATATTAAAAGTAACAGGATTTAACTATCACTGGCTTAAAAGCATTTTTGTCATTTAAGAAATCGTTGACAGTATAATAGGCCTGGCTTAACAAATAACGTTTAATATGAGACTTAAATTTACTAAGTGGAAAATTAACTATATCGATGGGTATTTTATTATAAAATCGTATACAGTTCCCCACAAACGACGTGCTAACCTTCCGGAGACGACTGGCCTTCACTGCAATCTTGTGTTTACTTCTAGTGTTGTAGTCGTGGATATCACTGTTAAGTTTGAATTCTTGAATATTTTTTCGAACATACATAATGTTTTCAAGAATGTATTGACATGCCACAGTAAGAATATTTGCCTCCTTAAATTTTTCTCTGAGAGATTCTCTGGCCTTAAGTTGGTAGATGGAGCGTACAGCTCGTTTCTGTAGCACGAAAACGGTCTGGATGTCAGCCGCTTTTCCCCACAACAGGATTCCATAGGACATAACACTATGAAAGTAACTGTAATATACCAGCCTGGCCGTCTCAACGTCAGTTAACTGTCTAATACGTCTTACTGCATAGGCCGCAGAACTAAGTTTGCCGGCCAGAGTGGCAATATGCGCATGCCATTGCAGTTTTGAATCTAAGGTGACACCTAAAAACACTGTTCTATCTACAAATTCCATTTCATCCGACTTTAATTTGATCTTAGAGTTGTTTGCCTGCTTGACATTAGGCATAGTGAATTTGATGCACTTTGTTTTCTTGGAATTTAAGAGCAAATTATTTGCTGTAAACCAGTTCACAACAGTACCTAGTGCCTCATTAATACCGTCAAAGTTTTTGTCTTTGCGGCCTACCTTGAAGATAAGCGACGTATCATCTGCGAATAGCACTATATCATGTTTATCTTTTACAAGGTTTGGTAAATCATTAATATAAACTAAAAACAGAAATGGACCCAAAATTGATCCTTGAGGAACTCCAAGAGCAACCGTTGTCCCTGCAGATTGAATCCCGTTGATGACTACCCGTTGAGTTCTCTCTGACAGATACGATGTAACAAGGTTCAGGGCACCGTTTTTTATCCCATAATGGCTTAACTTTCTAATTAAATTCTCGTGATTAACGCAATCGAATGCCTTTGATAGATCACAGAACACTCCAATAGCATCTTGAGCCTCTTCCCAGGCATCAAAAATATGTTTAATTAGTACCACACCGGCATCAGTGGTAGAGCGACCTCTAGTGAACCCGAACTGATTGCTATTGAGTAGTTTATTGCGATTAAAATGGGACATCAGCTGATTAAGAATGACTTTCTCAAAAACTTTGCTTAATGCCGGTAGTATTGAGATTGGTCTGAAGTTGGTAGGGTCAGTTTTTGATCCTGATTTAAACAACGGGATGATTTTACTGTGTTTCATCAGGTTAGGAAAAAATCCAGTATCAATACATTTATTGAAAATATCAGCTAAGAAAGGTGCGATTGATTCTACAATGGAATGTAATACTTTTACTGAAATACCCCAAAGATCTTCAGTCTTTTTTAAGTTTAATGATTTAAATGCTTTAATTACAATATGTGAAGTCACGTAAGTGAAGCTAAAGATTTCTTTACATTCTGTTACATTTTCCTTCAATAACGATTCAGCGACATCTGGTGATGAATTCAAAGACTTCGTGGTATCGACGGGTACATTAGTAAAGAACCGCTCAAAATGATCTGCCACTTCGTGGTCGGAACTCACTAGAGTGTCATCGACTCGCAGGCTGAAGTGCGCATCTTTTAACTTACTTTTCCCAGTTTCATTGTTGATAACTTGCCATACAGTTTTAAGATTTACATATTCATCCATTACAGATTCTCAAGTTTACAGATTCCTTATTATACAGATTTAAAAAAAGTCCTACTATGTGAAATAGGAGCCCCGCGGAATCGGAATCTGTAGAATTGAAATTCTGCAGAATTGGGAATCTGTAGAATTGGAAATCTGCAGAATTCAGAAACTGTAGGATTGGGAATCTGAAGAATTCGGAATCTGATGAATTCAGAATCTGTGCAATTGGAAATCTGCATAATTGGGAGTCCGTAGAGAAACGCATCTGTAATGGAAATCTGTAAAATTGGGAACAATTCAATTATGTTCAAGACCGGCCTGCTTATAAAGTTCCAGGGATGAACAGGTGTTCCGGGGTTTCAACCATAAATTAATATATACGATTGTATTAAAGGGATACTTCTTATGGTGCCTACCTATTTATATTCGTCACTAAATAGAATAACCATTAATGTAAAATAAACACAATCATAATACCTAGTACATAATAAATACATAATAAATATTGGGGGACACACATTTTGCTTTAGTATGTGGTTCATATCACCGATACCATCACTTTTATTTTTACGCCATCTAGCGTAACGAAACTAAAATTGAAAACGTTGAGTGTAGGCCATCAGCTAACTCATGCAAGCTAGAAACAAAGAAGTATCCACTTCAAAAATGTGGCCAGTATTGGAATGATACTTGTCTTTAGTAGCCAATTTTAGACGAATTTGCCCTAATTTTCAAACAAGTTAGGTACGGTCAAAGACTACTATGAATATATGGGTACGGTCAAGTGCAAAAATGCGTATCGATTGAATTCTGTCATAAATACGCATCGCAACCTTAATCCGTGGACATAAGAGCTATGGGACATATTCTTGAGCAAGTTGTATGCACCCATATTTTTACACTTGACTGTATACTTAAGTATAAGCATCTGTTCGCAAACATTTCTGAATTAATGCACATAAAAATATTTTTTTACAAAACATCTCTAAAAATCTCTTGAAGAGTTTTCCTTCATATAGTAAGTACACGCACGGCCATTTCAAATTAATTGAATTCCTGGAAAATTCCGGTTTTTCAGGTAATTACGTATATGTATATACAAGACAAGCCGGCCCCAGGACTGAAAACCCTAAAAAACTATTCATGATTCATGTATGACGCCTAGTGTGAAATTTTAAAAAATGCTGTTTCAAAATTAGGGCTTAGCTGTATCTAATACGAATTATTTATAATCTCAAGTAAAATTGACCACGTGTCGTAACATCTCGCTAAATAAGTGTCATAAAACTCATAAATCTATTACTTTCATCTAGTGCATTTATGTATGAAAAATATGTTTATTTGGAAATAATAATACACACTCACCGTATCCAAATAACCCGCAAATGACCAACAATCCAAACGCAAAATACCTCATTTTCAATTATTTTTCCAAAATGTTTTTTTTAATCAGGTCGCGACACCAGTGCTGGCCTACTTGGTACTTTGACTAAGGATAAAGATAAACAGCCAGCTGCTCAAGAGTGGCCGACCCCGCGCGGCGCGCGATTGATTTGAGTCGAGGATGCCGCTTATTCCAGGCAGGAAGCGCATTATTTAGCAAGCTTTGGACCTAAGTATGTGGGTCTCTTTATTCGGTGATAGGCAATATTGGTAATAGGATGATAGGCTTGTAAAAATAGAACAGATGGGTGCTACAAGTATCAATGATAGATCAACAGGGTCAAATGGATGTCATCTCTTATTGCAGTCAAAGGGGACAGGAAGACTCGAAACAGATGTAAAAGGAGACAGAATAACATACAAGACACAAAATAGTTTTGTCAAGAAATCCACGGAGCGATTTTTGTTGTTAGTAGTATTAAATAGTATAGGGAGGTAAATAAGGAACACAAATATGAAAAACTAATAAATATAATAGCAAAACACAAACACAACAAACAATCTATGGCACAAAGATTTACAGTGTCAGTGTTTAACAAAATGGCAGCTATTCAGTGACCTGACGACAATTACCATCAATTACCATCGTTCATCACCTATGTACAACGCTAACTAACTTAACATGTACTTACTACATAACGAACACATAGAATGAGAACCATTCAAATAAGTTACATAATCTATATAAACATCTAATAATACCTATTATCATTTACAATTTGACTCTAACGGCGGGCTTGGTAACTGTTTCAAATTGGGATATGTAAACTCTAGTACAAGTTTGCCGTTTTTAATGCAGCTAGCTGCTAGGATTGCCGAGTTTGATTTAGAAAACTACGCAAAAAGTTGACATAAATGCGTCGTGATCACGCAAGCGATCGTTTTTGCGATAAACTTTGAGATGTAGGGTAAAAAAATAGTCATTTCTTTCCCAAATTGAAACATAGTCGGCAACTTTCGTTACAAATAGCATTCTAGAGCATCATTAATCGACTAGACTACCCAGCAACGCCTAATTCCTAGTTAGCTTCTCCGTTCTAGACGGTTCTAGAACCTGAGGATCGCGGATGTGAGCAGCATGAGGAGCGTGGCGGCAACGGGCGCGGAGGCTGAGTTGCAGCCGTCTTCGAGGCAGGAGCACACCTCCTGTCGGCCTCCGAAGCCGGAGCGCTGGTAGCAACGGCCCTGGGAAAGAAAAGGAGATTAGAATCATCAACATATAACATCCAAAAGTCAAATAAATGAAATGATTCCCAATGATGCATCGAATGATATGTTTTGATTTTATTGAGCCCTATCTTCTGATGGATATAGGGCTCCGAAAGGACCTCAACAATAATCAGTTTGCCTAGTTTGTAACTTGTCTGGTATATGTCACTCTCAACACAGCGCATCCCCAAGTAAAAGTAAAAGTAGTTTATTCTTCAAATTAGGCATATTACATGCACCTATGAACGTCAATAAACTACTACCGGTTCGGAAGAATATACCTCTGCCACGAGAAGAACCGGCGTAAGAAACTCGGCGAGGTGTCATTTTTTCAAAACAATATACATTGTATAGTTAAATATAAAATTACAGTGTCAGCTACTACAAAATAACTTAAATAACAATGCTACAGTAGAAAATATATTTTCGCGAAAGATTACCCGTGCAGGACGCTATCACTGCCAAACATCCCTGCCTGCCTATACATGATGTAATCGTTTATTACACTTATTTCAAGAGTTATAATATGCTCTTGAAATGTGTTTGTTTTACTACAGATTTGAATTTAGAATTGCTAAGTTCAGTAATGTGTTTAGGAATTTTATTGTAGGATTTGATACAATTTCCCAAGAACGACTTTTTCGCCTTTACTAGTCTATAGAAGGTTATTTTGAGTTTCCCAGTATTTCTCGTGGCTATTGGTTTATCAGCGTTCGTTGGAAAATTGCCCAAATTCTTCCTAACATACATTATTATTTCAATTATTTCAAATATCAATGTCAATAAAGGGTCGGCAACGCACTTGTGATTCCTCGGGAGTCGCAAGTGTCCATAGGCTACGGTGTCTGCTTACCATCAGGCAGGCCGTAAGCTTGTTTGCCACCGTCTTAGTATAAAAAAAATGTACGGGTGGCATCCGCAGACGATCAGAGATTATTTGATAAAAAGATTATCTCAATATTGACTATTATTTTTCACATTGTTGAAAGAAAAAAATAATATTACATAAAACTTGGTCACTCTACACAACAATATGCTTTGTCATCTCATGAAACGTGCAGTGTCAAAATACTCAAAAGTGATAGGGTGACCAGGATTAAGGTATTCGGTTACTGTTCTTGTAGTTTCATCCGCATATATGTCGTACTTCACGACATAAATTCAAATAATGGGTATTTTTATTCTCAAGTCGTTAACTAACATGACAGACAAATTGTACCTTAAATATACTTATATATCCGAATTACGAATGTCTCCATCACTCCATCTTATACTGACTACCAGAAACCATCTCAATTCTTCATCGACCGCAATTTCATCGGCAAACTACATAACCTGATCTAACTGCCGTTTCCATATTCCTTCAATTTGACCTTAACGTCACTAGCTTTTAAGTTGATAATTGCATCTCAGGTGGTTGTTACTAGGGCGTTTTTGCTAGGTTTATAGTTTCGTATTCCACTACATGTACTGACTTTACTGACAATTCTAATTTCTTTAAATTAGATTTTTACACACGTAATCTTAAAGTCGATATTCCATGGTCAGGTTGCGTGTAATTAGGTCGTTTTCGTCGGGTATAGTTTGGGTAATTGTTTGGACAACGACGACAGCTCGTTTGCATTGATCCACTTCGGTGGTCGGTTTCAGGTATTGACGCCCTTAATTGAAGTTGGTAATTGAAAGGCAGGTCGATCGAATGTTTCAAAGAAAATGGTTTTTACTTATTTATACGTAGATAAATGTAGAATCTACATTATTAACATACGTACATTTACCTATAAGGTGATAGCATAATTAATTCGATTCTTCAATATATTTCATAATAGTCAAGTCATTAACATATTTATATACTTATATACAATTGTATATACATAACTGGTTTGGACATATTAACTGACAATTTTTGTAGGTAAAAATGACTGTTCATATGCTCTAACGTTCGTTCGGAAGGTTACTCAATCATTTATGTCATAACTATTACATTTATCATAAGTTAGTGAGTGGAAAATATGCAACTCCAAAACGATGCAAAAAGTCCTCTTCTCCTATAAAATAATGAAGATTTATGTGTTTAAGTTAAGAACATTATGTCCTATATGGCTTTTGCGTTCACAATTAGGAAATTGTATGAGTACTTTTTTATTTTTTTTATTTCCCAGACATACGTTCATATTTAACGTATAACTTATAGACATTATGAATATATATAAATGTTTACCACATAACCTAATTTCTTTCTCATTGATCACGGGGTTACGTTGCGTGTTCGATATTTCTTCCATAGCAACAATATTGGCCGACCACACTTGTGCAGAAACTAAATTTGGATTTAGAACACAACGGAAATAATGCGGGCCAAGAGCAGTAAAGTCATAAACTTGCTGTTTGTAATGTAATGTACCTACCGTGTTTTTAGCGGTTACCTTTTTCAAGTCACAACAGAGGATGTTTATTTTATTTATTAGGCATATAAAAGCAGATAACAATCGTTACACAGGAAATAGAAGATAATTCGCCGGTGCTGATTAGGTCATCCAAAAAACGAGTAGGTATACTGCACAGTGCACAGCATGATTGCTTACAAAATAACAATGAGCGATAACTATCCTAAACTGTGAAGTATATACCTATGGTAGAACTCACAAGGGGCTTTGTATTACATTGTCGTATTAACGTTATGTTTAATAATAATAATAAAACGGACATATTTTGATTTCTTTTTTTTTATGATACACTGACCAGCGATTGGCCTTAGTCTCACCCGATGGAAAGCGATGACAAAGCCTAAGATGATGCTCACTGATTCAGTAATAGCCTATTCACTCTTGTCTTGAAGAGACCCAGATTATATGTATCAGAAAATACAGACGGGTTGTATGTGACAAACTACTGAAGTATCCCGCTACTCTTGAGTTTGACTGTACGCAGGTATGTACTTACGTAACAATTTACTACCGCATATAAACTAGATGGTAAGTATATCTTTTCCTCAAATAGAGGTTTCGTAAGTCAGTTTCTCCGGGGTGTCATATGAAAGGCCTTGAGAAGTACACTCAAGGGCACTAATATGTATACATTTTTTCACCGTATTCCTTTGAAATATGGTCCATAAATGTATACATATATGTATGCGCTGTATATGCTGGTTTTTTTACGGTGGATATACTCGTATTTCGAAATATGACGGAAAATGTGAATAAAAATACTTTTGTCCGTCCTCCCCCTGTGGTTTAGTTTACACTTTTAACTTTATAATACTAACAGTAAAGCCAATTACAGGATCTCTCAGATAGCGCTAGAATATTATAGTTAAAGAAAGTGGGTACTCGAACACAAAATATGCAAACCGTATTAGGATAAGAATATTGGAAACTTTTGAAAAACGACTAAAGAACTAATCAGACGAGTTTAGTGCATGTTCACATTATCCGATTCGATCCGATAACAATGTATTACTGCTCACTGTTCACAATGCACGACACGATATCAGTGAAATTCCCATACATTTTTATCGGTGTCGGAGCCGACACCGATATTGTATCGATGCTGTGATAACGTCCTTACAAATGTCAATAGGTATAACGCATTAGTATTGCAATACAGCGAGGAAACGCTGCCAGCATCCTCGGCACCATGCCACGGGGGCCCAATTTTCTAGATATATTTTAGTTTAGTTTAGTTTTAATTTAGATATATTTTCTTTCATTTTTAGGTCCATTTTAAGATGATTATTATAAAAACGTATAGATAAAGAATATTCATTAAATTATAGGTATAAATACTTTATTGTCATAGTCATGTCATGAAAAAGTCAAAATTAAAACAATCAGATAAATCTTGTGTAGTTTGTATTTTTTCGTATAATTTTAGTCCATTAATTGCGGAAAAAGACAGTTCAAGGTGAAAAATAATGAAAAATTAAATAAACTGTGATATTCAGTATCAGTTGAGTGGTGTGACTAGGTTGTGTTACCTATATTTAACAAAGTGCTATTATTTGACCAAAGATACTACGTAAGTAAACTATTTACATTTAAAGGGTCTTATTTACTGGTAGTGATTATATTCTCTTTGATTTACTGCACGCAGGCGTATAGACTTATAGAGCAGTTATAACCGATTTACTCGGGAGGGAGTTATGAGTTTGTGTGTGATCTGATTGGTTTAAAAAATCTAGTTGGCCGCGATCCACAAGAATACTGCTCTGTTATAATGAAGCTGAAAATGTAGTTGGTCGCGCGCCGCATGAATATTGCTATGTGATTGGTTAAACTATTAAAGCTGCGCACTCCTCTCGGGAGGATGCCCCAGCGATCATGGATTGATACGGGAGGTGATATTTTCGATTTTATTCGATTAGGACTGGTGCTAGAGTTATTTATTTCCTCGCAAATGTAATGAAAAACATTGTGTTTAACTCGGGGTAAGAAAATTGCAAACTCGAGATATACGAGATAGACTCTCGTCCGCAATTTTCCACTTACGCCCCTCGTTAAGCAATTTAGAATAGCACCACTCATTTGTTCCCATAGGTGTTGTAAGAGACTATTATATATTCCCATAACGTATAGGTGTCATTGAAAATTTAAAGGCTCAACTTTAGAATATGCAACACCGAGTTTAGCGTTCATTTTTTTTTTATAAACAGTACTCATGATTAGAAAGCTTTCCATAAAATTTCAAGTTGCGGAAATGTAAAAAAAAAATTGGGCAGTTTCTATACTAAAATCGGCAAATAATACAACGCCATGACAATCAGATGAGTTGCGTCACTCACGTCAATGGAGCGTAGGTATATCAAAAACCGATCAGAGCACCCCACTATCCACGTGGTCTTGTCTGCCCTACCCCTAGAGTGTATATAAAAATTCGGAGGCGCTATGGGAGAGCAGCCCTCGCCCGCCGTGATAAAGCGCGGGAACCGTGCAAGGTGGAGCGGCGGAGCCTGGTCGCCGGAGGCGACCAGCAAGGCGAAGCTGCGGAGCCGAGCATGGATGGCCGTGCTTTGTTACGCGAGGGCGGAAGGGGTGCTCGTCCCGCAGCGCCGGAGCTAAGGCGGAGTCCGACTGTCATGGCGTCGCGCGTCGCATTAATTACCGATTTTTGTATAGAAACTTTCAACTTTCCAATTTTTTTTTCTTTTTTAAACCGTACGTCGCCGCAACTTGCAGTTTTGTGGAAAGCTTTCTAACAGTGAGTAATATTTATAAAAAAAAATATGAACGCAAAACTCGGTGGTGCATATTCTAAAGTCCTTCCAATTTAAACGTCATGTGCTCTGTCTTCTCCTTATTTTT
Source organism: Notocelia uddmanniana (assembly GCA_905163555.1). NCBI lineage: Eukaryota > Metazoa > Arthropoda > Insecta > Lepidoptera > Tortricidae > Notocelia > Notocelia uddmanniana. The sequence goes on from LR991066.1 coordinate 23,341,777, forward strand.
ACCCCCGACGCAACGAAAAAAAGGGGTGATCTCTACGTTTAACATGTATATCTGTGTATATGTGCGTCTGTCTGTGGCACCGTAGCTCTTTAACGGATGCGGAGTGCGGTTTTTTATTTGAAAGCAATTTTTTCAAACGAGACCTAAAAGTCTTCGATCGCACCTGGTTTCGTAAAAGAACGAAACGGTTTTTGAGCACAACTGGTTTCGTACAAGACCGAAAAACTGTACGATCGCAACTGGATATGAAATGAAATGAAATATATTAATAACAATTGTTACAAGTCAAGATACAATATCGAGTTTACAAAATTTGCAATAGTGCTTAAATATTATTAATTAATTACATTATAGTTGTTAATTTATACCAATTTTCTTCATATTACATTTGTAGTTTTATTATTGTGACACATATATTATTTGCCTTTAAAGAATTATTGGTAAACTAAGAAACTCATCATATGAATACAATGACTCCTGCTTCAACCACTTCTTCAGCCTAACCTTAATTGAGAAAATGCACCGTGAAAAACTAATATATATATAATATTGTACATTGTCTAACAGAATACGATGAGAAAAACCGAGGTTATAAATCATGCGAATATGACTAATTGGGGCGGGAAACCATGAGATTATAAAATTCAAGTATATGACAACAAAACAACAATAAAAAAAGTACATGTAACAAAACACGATCGTGGCAAAATGCGAATGGGGAGTAAAACATGCTGGTGAAAAACGCGTTCGGGGGACCCATCTAACAAATCAGGTGGACCAAAACGTTTACAGATTGGTGGGCACTTACAGGTAAAAGAAGGGTCGGTCGTCCACCGGCTCGATGGGTGGACGACATAAAAAGACCGCGGGTTACACCTGAATAAAACTAGCACGAGACCGGGGCAAGTGGTTCGAAGAGAGGCCAACGCTCAGCAGTGGGCGATTACAGACAGAATGATGATGATGATGAAAATATACCTCGCTGGCTTCACAAACCTTGTAGTTGCTCTCATCCCAGCCACAGCCTCTGATGACGCGGCTGTCTGGCGGCATGCCGTTCATCTCGAATTCCACGATCTGCGAAATCTTGCGGCACATGGTGTCCCGGGAGCCGCACTCCTTGCGCAGAGAGTCCGGCAGCTTGGGCATGAGACAGCGGGAGTCATTGTGGCTGTTGCATTGGTAGCACACGATTGCTGACCCTGGAAATTGATACTGGATTAGATTGGCTGGGAAGGTTTACCAAGGTAAAACGTTGATTTTGTTCAATCGGGATTTTGACACGGCACATTCACTGCCAGAAACCTAGTGGGTGCTGCGTAACTTTTCTGAATGCTGGACAAGTTAGGTACATCACGATGTAACTTCGCTACATCAGTTTCAGGGGTATATTCAAGATTTTAGTCTGGCAGTGAAAGTGTTGAAATTCTGTTGCAATGCCTATGTGTACTAAACATGCATAGTCAATGAAGTTAAACACATTTATTTGCGTGAATGCAAAAATGGTGAAAGGTGTCACGGTGTATAACGTGAGCCATATATGTAAATTCAGCCATCTGGTGGCACACACAGTTAACTTAACCAAACAATAAAAATAATAACAAAATCTTAATGCAGTTAACAGAAAAAAGACTGTACATGTGCGTAGTACAATATATATATTTCGTTTTTCACCAAGCCTGCCGTAAGTTCTGTCTGAAAATCAGCGTCAATAAGACGGAGGTGATGTCTCTGGAACACATGAACGCGAGTCACTGACCATAAGGCTTGATGAGGATGTGCTGAAGCAGGTGGATAAATTTCGATATTTGGGGAGCACTGTAACATCCAAGTGTGACCTTGATACCGAGATCAATAGCAGGGTCGGTGCTGCACCTGCGGCATTCGGCAAGCTGTGTTCCAAGGTCTTCTGCTCACATGACCTTAAGTTGGCCACTAAAATTTCTGTGTACATGGCAATTGTGCTGCCAAACCTCCTATACTCCTCTGAGACGTGGTGTGTGTACCGCCACCACATACGCACTCTGGATCGTTTCCACCTTAAATGCCTGCGATCCATCATGAAGATCAGATGGTCCGACAGAGTGCTAAAACACCGAAGTCCTGCGACGAGCCCATGTTGGTTGCATTGAGGCCTATCTAATGCGTCGGCAGCTTCGGTGGTGCGGTCACGTGTCTCGTATGGCGGAGTTGAGAGTGGCGAAACGCATCTTCTACTCTTACAAGGATGTCCAAAAGCGACATATTAAGAGATCCCTCTCAATGGGAGTGTTTGGCATCGCAGCGGTCAGAATGGCGCAGGATGGTGAATATCCAAGTTCGCGAGTTCGAGGATCAGCGCAAAGTTGACCTTGACGGTAAACGCGACCATTTAAAGGCCCGCCCACCTGCTGCCATAGCATATAATTACCGGAACGGCGTACTTTCGTGCCCGCAATGTCCACGGAATTTCGCCGCAAAGATAGGCTACATAAGCCACCTTCGAGCGCATGAGCGCCAAAACGCTAGATAGGAGTCGGAGTGGTCGCCATGGCCGATAACGGTCGGATCATCATATAACAATAATTATGTTTTAAAATTTAAACAATCATGAATGTAAATGACTGGATAATTGATAAAGAGATATTACGGAATGTTTTTAAATTCTTAAGTGAATACTTGTAATGTTGATGATTGATCACTCCGGGTCTGGATTAACTTAACTACGAGTATCTTGTTACGCTTAAAAGTAAAAACTTTAATTCGAGTTTCGGCTGTTAACAGTGTCAACTATCCCCTCTACAATGACATCCATTTAAATCAAATTTTCACACGTGTTTTTGTTAAGAGGTAGAGCCAGCTTAACTTTTCACCGAAATTAGTAGGTACATATGATTTGTTATAAGATAAGGTATGTATACACACAGGTTGTGTGTGCGAGTCTACAGTCTGGTAAAGGCTATCAAACTCTACGTAGATACCACTAAAGCTATAATACATTTAGAACAGACGAGAATCCTCCGACCATACCCCCTGCATAATAAAGGCAGCAATATTGTGGAGCTTACATAACACTATTCTCAGGGGTGCGAGCAAACAACCTTTACGTAACCTGTAACAAGATTTTTGCCCGCAGACGTTGGGGAAAAGCGCTTTCTTTCATCCTTTAAGTGGATAGAATACCCATCAATAATATGAAGAATTTAGCCACTTTTAAAGCACGAAGTGTACAGTCAAGTTACTTTAAATGAAAAAAAAAATAGATATAGTCCCATTCTTATAAAAACTGTGAGATTTTATGATGGTACGAATGGTATACTGGTACAGAAAAATCGTTTAAGTAGGGAGGGAGCAGACATCGTAACCTATGGACGCATGCAAGTCCAAAGGAGTCATAACTCACAAGCATATCATTTATTTGGGAATTCGCTGTGTCAACAGCCAAAGAAAGATACAGGTCCCACCACACTCGATCAACACAGCATTTCAAATCAATTTCATTCTATTAGGTAACTTAGGTGAAATAATATGTAATAGGTATAGTAATTAACTAACTAGTTTTGATCATAGTTGAGGAAAAGAGATCATTACTAAAAACAATACAAAATAGGAGAGGAAAAATTATTGGACACCTTATACGGCACGATACTTTCTTTATTAACATCATAAGGCAAAGCTGAAGGAAAAAGGGGCAGAAGAAGACCTAGCCTACTTGTAATATTACTTATTCTGTGCCTAGATTAACGTATTCGAACGAAGTGAAGAAGAAAGTTGTTGTCGCGTCGTTTCGGGAGGTGAAGAGACTTACGGAAAATAGAGAAGAATGGCAATTACTCCACCGACAAGAGCGTGGCTCTTAAGTTTGATGATGATGATAATAACTATTTTAAGAACTTGTCGCCTTTAATTCGCGTTGACAAAATCATTAAACCATTGTTAGACATCCTGACCTTCCGGCGATAACCGTTCCTATTACGTGACGGATACGCCGGTACGATTTTAGGCTAAAAATAGCTTAGTGCTATTGGCTATGTGCACGTCTGAAACGTCAAACGTCAAAGGTCCCGAGACAATGTCAAAACTCAGAGATCTCAAATAATGACACATGAATATTTTATTTACTTTAGTAAACGAGAAAGACCCCGTATTGGAAATTTTACTGAAATAAATAAGAAAATAAATAAATACATACAAACGAAACGAATCGTAGGAAACCGTTAAGAAACCAATAGAAAACGTGAAAGTAAATTTGACAGTTGTCCCCGGTAAGTACACATTTCTGCCATGGTGTGCGCTACGATCGCCTAGCTTACCCCCACCACCTACTTCGCACATAGCCAATAGGTAAAAGTACTAAAATTATATAACAGTTTCAGTGCAGCGGCAGAGGAATATAGACCTAAACGTTTTGATTTTTTACTCACAGTTGTATATTAGATTTTTTTTGTCGGGACTGAGACAAAAATTTTCAATATTGATAACGAAAACTCTTTACAGATGTAAGTCATCATCCTCCTAGCGTTATTCCCAGTACAGTTGCATCCTGAAGGATGCCCGGGGTCCGCTACCTAATCCCAAGAATTGGCGTATGCACTAGTTTTTACGGAAGCGACTGCCATCTGACCTTCCAACCCGAGGGGGAAACTAGACCGTATTGGGATTAGGCTTGTCAAGTAAGTGGGCAACTTGACTGTTAGAAGTTCTCAAGCCGCCCGGAGGCCTCTAACCTGGCTTAAAGACTGCTATCATAGACAGCAACCGGGATCAACGTCTTAACGTGCCTTCTTGGCGCCGCTGGACTACGAACGCTCCTTTTTACACATGTAAGTAGTGAAAAAAAAATGATTCTTACTTATAAGGTAAACGTCCCGATGCTCGGCACCTTAATGACCAATAGTTGACACCACAGATATCAGAGTAAAGTAGATCCGCTCATTTAAGTTGAATGATCTGTGCATCTGATCAATTCTCACTAATCCACAAATCAGTAAGTTTGAGAGAGACAGAGAAGTGACATCTGACAGGTCTTCACCTGTCAGTGTCTCCGTGTTCATACTGTTCATAACGAAACATTGTACTGAAGGGACGTTGTGATGCGTAAAGTTTATATGGGATTTAACATCCTGGTGTACTTTCAAATGGAGAAAATTCGTTAACAGCCGAAATGATCGTTTGGTGCACCATAAGAATTTAACAAGACAATTAATATCTATATGAAAAATCATCTGGAGTAATACTGCGAGTCTGCTTTTCTCTGATGTCTGTGGTTGACTCCTATTGATCACCTCTCTCATTATTCATTATGACATAAGATTGAAAGTGACATGTTTTGGGGACAGTGTCGAGCACTGGGACATTTACCTTAGATAACTTTCGCAATCTTTTTTTTAATTCAGCTGTCTTACCAGCCGTCTTCCGCGTACGTACAATACGTTCTTCGAATCTGTTGACCCTTTCCATCAAAGCAGAGCCTCTTTCAGGAGGAATATAATAATGCAGTTGTCTCACGCGTGAGATGCCGAGGCGCACGAACACACACACACACACACACACACACACACACACACACACACACACACACACACACATACACAAATACGCCCGCACCCATATACACACACACACGCACGCACGCACACACACTAACCTCATGCCAAACTTAAATTCTTAATGACATTGACTTAAGATATAGAAATAGTACATCAATGCTTAATGATCGTCTATTACTTAGCTTACTCTTTTCCAAATTTATGCAGTAGTTTAAGTTAATAGGTAACTTAAACTACTGAATATCATTTCACTAATACTTTAATCATTGTTTTCTTATCAGAATACGCCTGCCCGTAATGTTTGGTTTCTTTTTGTAATTGTTGAGCAAATAAAATGTAAATCTGTACCTGGCCAATGGCAAAGTAAGATGAAACCTTTTGTAAAATTGCTGTAACTTGTGCTGTGGATTTTGTATCGTTAAATAATTAAATAAATAATTCATAGTTAAACATACTACCTATACTTATTTACTTGTTTTTGAGTGGGTCTCGAAAACGGCTGTACCTAACTCAAACTATTTCGATGAGATTTTCTATACACACAGGGTAAATTAGCTGTTGGGTTCGCAGTCCCGGGATTTTCGGGATTTTTATATTAGCATAGTCCTATTTAAATAGGAGTCATTTTAGTAAAAACTGATTTTATTCGGAAAAACATGAAAACCTCCTAGCCAAGCTTGATCCTACGTACCTGATGATCTTAGTAGTAATACTCTGTTGTACAAAATACTCGGGTTATGTCCTAAAACTACGACCAAGACCACCGGGGAATGGGCAGCAGCATTCCTAGAGTGCGGTGGAGATACTACGAACGCCAACCCGCATGCCAAGCGTGGCTATTATGGCATTTACCCCCCATGAAATTGGGGGAGGCCTATGTCCAATAGTGGACGTCCTAGGGCTGATATGGTGGTGGTGGTGGTACAAAATAAATACAGTTACGAAAGAAGTTAAGTACAAAGGTGAACTCGAGAGTCTCTTCTACGATGTCATCATCATCATCGTATCAGCCGAACGACGTCCACTGCTGGACAAAGGTCCGGTCCTGCGCCAGCCACATCCAGCGGACTTCCTCCTTTACCACGTAAGACGGTACGAGTATGTACGGTCAATCAATTTGATTTCTGGGTACCTTACCACAGTGAAAATCAATATGAAATCTGCTAGAGATCTCATCTATATTAATAATTTCGTGCAGGGGTACGGTAGACCCGAACGAGACCTGTCTCAAATTGAAGAACGTATAAAAATAACGATTTTTGAGTTGAACATATGTATCCGCAAAATTCGGATTGTCGCGTATTTTGCATTTAAAAGTGTTAATTTGATGACAAAACGTCGGCCATATTGCCCACAGACTATTGCTATATTAAATTTGTTGGTTGACAGTGTCGGCTACGTTCGAAAATCGTGAACTATTTTTGCGTCCGGTATGTTGGCCAGGTTGCTGGGCTATGTTCTGGGTGATGGGCCATCATCGCCCATTGTGTGGATTCGGCTAGCCGCGTCTGCAGCGTTTTGTTTTTGTAGTTTTCAAGCGTTCTATACACCTATCAGCCTAGCTAGCACGATAACTTATACCGTCACGTTATATGGGCGAAATGTATTAAAACGTCACATAAAACGTAACGGTATAATCTATCGTGCTAGCTAGACTGATTGTCACAACAACCGCCTTCAAAGCGAATGTATGGGGCCTGTTACATGGATTCATATCACGATAAGTATCACGTGAATATTAAAGCAGAATCCATACAAATTTGAAAACTGCGATAATATTGACACCCCAGTATTGTGATAATATTAATCGTGTAAAGGACACCACTTGAATGTTTGCTGAGTCTGTCCGCCATCTTAAAGCTGCGTCTCTATTTTGTTTGTGACAAACTACTAGGTGACTTATGGCTTTTAAACGTCTAGCAAAATTCTATCCCTATCTCGCTCTATCTTATAACTTAGTGGTACTGGGGGACTACTCCGAAATTCGAAATCCGAACTTCGTATGGTGCCGTCCCTTTCACTCATATAGTCTATGACAGGAGAGTGAAAGGGACGGCACCATACGAAGTTAGGATTTTGAATTTCGGAGTAGACCCCCAGCTCATGCCCCGCCGCGCTCGGACGTTAGAGGCGCTACTGCGAACCGAAAACGAAGTATCTGCCTCTCTCGCACATGTATATTCGAACGACAGAGAGGAAGATAGTTCGTTTTTGGTTCGCGGTAGGCCCTCAGGCGTCAACTTTAAAACGAATAGGGTATTTTACTATAAGAGACATAAAATTCAAAATGTAATAAAAATTAAAAACCAGCCAAGTGCGTCGGAGTCGCACACTGAGGGTTCCGTACAACTAAAAAACAAATGTTATTTATCAATATATTGATATTTTTGGTAAAATATACTTCATAATAAACATTATCACTTAATTTCAAGTTCATAGGTCGATGGGAAGCTAAAAATTTATATGTGTGACAGACAACACACGGAATATTCTTTGACATTCTTCGACCGTCCGCCACGCTCGGACTAAGGTGCTACCAACCGAAAACTAAATATATATGCCTCTCTGTCGCACTTGCATATTCGAGCGCGGAGAGGGAAATACTTCGTTTTCACATCGTGGTAGGCTCTCTGGTCTGACGGCTCCTATTCCTGGATGGTGCGCGTATCGGAATGTGAAATACCTTTGGCAAAACGGAACAAGTTGTTAAATAGCTTCCATTAATTGGAGAAAATATTACCAACTGTTATTATTATCACGTGAAACACTGAATATTGAAGCAACATCCATAGGGGCCTGTTACATGGTTATTATTATCACGCGATATACTCATATCACGATCCGTATCACGTGCAATGAATATTGAAGAAAAATCCATACGATTTTGAAAACCACGATAATATTGACACACCAGTATTGTGATAGTATTAAGCGTTTAACAGACCCCGTACAATTTTAAAAATCGCGATAATAGTGAGTATAAAGGGCCCCACTGAATAGAATTTGGCGGAGAATAGAGAGCTGCTATCGCGAAACGAAAACGAACGAACATCGTGTATTTCCCTCTGTGTCGCTCGAATTTGCAAGTGCGACAGAGAGGGAGATACACGAACTTCATATGTTTTTCGCGTTAGCAGCTCTGACTTCGCACCAAAAATACTGACTGGCACATCAATATTTAATAATGCACATCTGAATTGAATTTTAATGAACGATTAGTATTTTAGCTATTGGCTATGTGCACGTCAGAAACGTCAAACGTCACGGGTCCCAGGGCAATGTCAAACTCAGAGATGTCAAATAATGACACATGAATATTTAATTTAATTTAGTAAGCGAGTAAGACCCCTTACTGGAAATTTGACTGAAATAAATAAGAAAATAAATAAATAAATACAAACGAAACGAATCGTAGGAAACTAATAGGAAACGTCGAAGTAAATTTGACATATAAGTCCCCGGAAATTGCACATTTCTGCCATGGTGTGCGCTGCGATCGCTTAGTTTACCCCCACCACCTACTTCGCACATAGCCATCAGTACTGATTACGGTGTCAAATTTTTTATGTGCCTTTAAATACTACCCTTATAAAAATGCTTAGGATTAACTTGCAAAGATACTAGCCTTTGCCCGTGACGTCGTTTGCGTAATCTTTTACTCCCAAATCCATATAATTCCATTCCATACTTTTATTCCCAATCCAGACTACAGACTATATTTCTATACGATTCGAAGTTTCATCATAATCCATTGTTGTAATGTTTTTATTTTATACATTTTTGTACACTATTTCTTTCGTCGTTTGCATAACTGTCACGAATAAATGTTTTGTTTATTTCTTTCTTATTTATTTCACCCGAGCGAAGCCGGGCTTTTATCTAGTATTACTTATATTTTGGGTCCAGCGGCGCCCGCTTAACGCGTGTGGTAGGCGAGGTTAAGCAACGCTGGCCTAGGTCAGTTCTTGGATGGGTGACCGCTTTGAGTGGTTAGTAATTGAGCGCTCCCGTGCTTTGGAAAGCACTTTAAGCCGTTGATTCCGGCTGTTGCCTATGACAGCAGTCGTTAAGCCTAGTTAGAGGTCTTCGGGCGGCTTCAGAACTTTTTGTTTGAAAGGGTGTGTTTTCTAGTTGGTCCCATTGTCACCATGTCTGGATCTGATGACGGAATCTTGGAAAAATCGAGGGAACTCCTCAAATTATATACCAAGAGGATGGGGTAAGTAGGGCTACATCGAAGGAACTCCTCATATTATGTAGCAGGAGGATGGGGTCTGGCAAAGTTTGGAGTCGGTGTTTTTTTGTTAAAAATTTACTTGTTACAGCCCAAACCTTGTGTGAATAATTAATGTTAGTAAAGTCATTAAAGTCGGCAAGAGGTCGTATTCGTCAACAGAATGACTTTAGTGGTGAGACACAATTAAGTAATGGAGAGGAGGCGTGCCAGGGAATACAACCACCCACACATGCAGTGGAACCGGAGAATCCGTTTTAAAACATAAGTTTAACTCGTAGTACGTATACAGTACTCCAAGAATGTTGTCTACCAATTTACGTTTTTAGGGTACGCAAAGGGTAAAACGAGACCCTATTACTAAGGCTGGGTTGCACCGACTGACGATCACAGACTGATCAACGTTAAATATGGCGCCGGCAGCTGTCATCCCATAGAAACTTTTCAAACTTTCCATACATTCAAATTTTAACGAACACAGCTTACGATTACAGACGGTTTGGTGCAACCCAACCTAAGACTCCGCTGTCTGTACGTCTCTCTGTCCGTTTGTCACCAGGTTGTATCTCATGAACCGTGATAGTTAGAGAGATGAAATTTTCACAGATGATGTATTTCTGTTGGCGCTATAACAAAAAATACTAAAAACAAAATAAAATAAATATTTAAGAGAGCTCACATACAAAAAACTTTTAATAAGTTGCTCGTTGTGTTTATCAGGCGCTGGGTTTCTTAACTAAAATCCGACTCGCACTTGACCTAAATTCTACTTGATATTATTTAACGTTCTTATTACCGATAAAAAAATAAAAAATAAATTATTATTTAAATTAAATTAAAAAGGGTTATAATAAAGTGTCTAATGTTGTATAGGTAATAGTTCGGAACCCTTCGTGCGCGAGTCCGACTCGCACTTGCCGGTTTTTTTATTATCAGTACATTAAGGTTCAAAATTGGAAGACGACATTCGTTGCTGACTGTACCTATCTCAGTGTGGTTTACAGCAAACATATGGGGAAGTCGATGCTAATTTGTCGTTTAGAATTTTTATTTGTTTATTTACTAACCAACTTACATTTACAGATAAACGAGACATGTAAGTTATACCTAGGTTACAATTAGGTACTTTTATTACTAATACAATTCTACATATTATATTATTGAATAGTTGTGGGAGTGGAGTTTGATTCAATATCGGTTCCGTCTGCGAGAATAGGTAAAAAGTACCGTTATCCCTTGTGTTTCTGTTGCCCTCCTGCACTACCCGATAACAATTTTTGATCATCTTTCCTGGTACCCAAAGGTTGTCTGGAAGACGACCGATACTGTGTAAGTACTGCTCATCTTAAAATTGGTTTTACTCGCATACCGAACGCTTATTTGCCGCCGTCAATAAAATAAAATAACCAGTAAATTTTTTACATAAAAAAAACACCGACTCGAAACTTTGCCAGACCCCATCCTCTTGGTATATAATTTGAGGAGTTCCTTATTATTTGCCTTACCCCATCCTCTTGGTTTATAATTTGAGGAGTTCCTTTGATTTTTCCAAGATCCCGTCATTAGATACAGACTTGATGACACCACCAACCAACTAGAAAACACACCCTTTCAAACAAAAAAAAGAATTTTTGAAATCGGTCCACTAGTCTCCGAGTAATCGGTGAACATACATAAAAAAAATATTCTGATGAATTGAGAACCTCCTCCTTTTTTAGAAGTCGGTTAATAAAAATAAAACAAGCCTAAACCATTAAACTAGTAAATATGTATAATTAGAAGTAGTGAAAGAAATGTTACGCAGACCAGTAATGTTTATGTTTCACTTATATTTAGATTCGAACGCTGTACCTAGTTCATACAATCATCATGTTCAGTAGATTCAACATGTTAGTACCAGGCATGTGGTAACTGTATTTTACCGATCTTCACACATCAAACTTTACTGTATAGTAACAATTCAATAAAATATGTACAAATACTCTTTATTACACAACAGGCGTTATTTATAAAGAGCGATCGCCTCCAGACAGCCGTAGGGTAGCGAAAAACAAAGTATAAGTGAGATTAATTCGTAAGTAATGTACAACGTAATCTCGAAAGTCGAGCGGACAAGGTGGTATCTTTATGCTAAATCACTTTTCATAGCTAAGCGAAGGGTACTTGCTTGCCTAAAATATCACATAAAAGTTTTTAAACACCCTTAAAAAGGTTAGAAATAGTGCCGAGGGACCGTTTCATTATGTGACAGATTCTTATCTGGGATAGGTCTTAATAGGAAAATATAAAATTTTAAGCGCGAAATTCGAATTGGGTTAGGTATTCGTATATTATCTGTTCCATCCAACTAGGGGAAGCAAAACCACGGCTGTCCGAATCAAATTACGAAACGGACGCACTTAACTAATTTAAATTTAACAAACCTTGATGAAGCAAACTGCACAATACCGCCAAAAAGCACAGCGTCAGGGCGGCCATTTTGAATAAAATCGGTATATTCCGGATCTCTCTAGCCGTGGCAAGCGGGCGGAGCGCTGTCGGCGACTGGACTGTGTGTTGTTGGTATAAACCAACGCTTAGAGGTTATATCCACGTCCTAAATGAACCGACGCTTATTCAATTGGACTAATACCGTCACAAATTGACGGTAACTCACGTGAATGCTGATTTGTGGATAATCGTTTTTGAATTCCTTCAATAGGTGTGGTGTTAAGGCGCGTCCATCCGTTGCATCTGCCGAAGCAGCTCTTTATTCGATCTCAATGACTTGCGAAGCATTGGGTTGCATTGAAACTCTTATGTTTTTTTAAATAGATAAATACGTATCAGGGGACAAGATTGATTTTCGCCTAATATTCTCCTATAAGTGTGTTTTATGGGTAGTAAGCGACGACGATATATTTAATAGAGGCCAATATTTAAATATATAGAAAACATACAATACTTGGACACAATTATCCATGATCATAACACACACACACACACACACACACACACACACACACACACACACATACCTGTCCTGTTAAAGTTATTTATTTAGCACACAAACCATTACAAAGAAAAAATATATATTAGGTACACACGACATATTGCGCGTTTTTTTTTTTTTTTTTTTTTTTTTTATTTATTATTATAAAAAGATAAAATTTTACAATTGGTGTATGTCCCACAAAACGGTTTACACAGTTTGACTGTGGGATCTGAGTCTCTTCGCTGACTACTATTACTACACATATATAATTAATATAATATAACATCTATTACAACTTATTACTATTTGCATATAGTTTAGACTCTATTCCAAACTATGCTATTTAAAAAATAACTAAATAATTTTCTTTTAACGCAGTTTAAAATGTAGATTAGTAGTAGATTGACGATGGAACTTCCATTTAGGAACCTCCAAATTAAATCTAAGAGCTGAAATCGAAGATAATAAGTGGGCATGGCTAATCTAGCTTGATTCAACATAGATCGCGTTAGATCGACGAACTAGCGGTTAAGAACTTCCAAATTCAATTCAAGGACTGGCACATAAGTTAGCTCTACAGTCAGTCAGTGGAGGTATAAATTAACTACAAAATAAACCATTGATCAATAAGAAATTGATGTGTCCCTCGTGAAGATGGCGTCGAGAATGACGCGCAGTAAAGAAGTGGTACTGAATCGACAGCTCGCAGATATTGTACAACACATCGACAAGTTGCCTAAAATTGTAAAAGAATGTATCATAGCAAACAAATTTGACATGACATGTTTTGCAAGATCATTTGAACTTTTACTGCGCCTACTCATAGTACCTGCTACGCGCGTAACCGCTGCCACGATTGTGTATTCCGGTTTGTATCAAAAAGAGAATCCAAGAACGGATTGCCAGCAGTGAAAGTGATAAATGCCCAGGCGCACTCATCGTCTACGCATACATTTTGCTACGTAGCGGGAAAATTATGCTACGTGCTACGTCGTAGCATATGCAAAGAATGATGACTCCCATTACAGACTATGCCTCTACGTGCTATTTTCGCTTCAAGGCGGAAAAATGCTGCTACGCGGTACGGCGTAGAACACGTAGCCATTGTGGGTCTCGATTGGGTTTAACACTTTCATTGCCAACGATTTCGTAGCGCTACGGTCGTAGCCGATAACATGCGAAAACCCGTATGTAGAGGAAACGCCTACGCGACGAGTGCTAGACGCTCGGGTTCCCGGCACTGAACGTGTGTGCATTAACACTATTCCTGCCAGACTTAAAGCTCGAAATGCATTTTTGATCTTTCCGAAACTGTCGACTGTCGATTACTGCGTCGTGTCACACACGGCTACCGCGCTACCGAATACCGCGCGGTTGTTTGGTGCGACGTGCCCCGGACCGTGTCTGCTTTCCCGCAAAGCCGCCTCCGGCCAGCAACGACGCTGCGCGGCGCTCCTTGAATACGAGGGCTGTTCCGAAAGTTTTCAGCTGCTCTCACTCTATTCATGCGATATATGTTTTAATGATACCATTATGCGGGTAATTTCGATACATTGATGTTGGGGTGAAACTGTTGATGAAAGTCGCTTGGGTTTTTTAACCGACTTCAAGATTTCAAAAGAGGAGGTTATCAATTCGGTTGTATGTTTTTTTTTTAATGTTTGTTACTCCTTAACTCCGTCATTTCTTAACCGATTTGGAAAATTCTTTTTTGATTGTAAGTATATATATCCAAGTTGGTCTCGTTTTTATCAAAACGCAGTTCTGATGATGAAATCCATAAGAAATTGAGGGAACTTCTCAAATCTTTAAGGCAAACATATAGTGGTTTTTGTGTTTTTATCAACAAATCAAGCATTTTCATCCAAAAATGTGATATTTGATGAAGTGGAACTGCTGATGATGATCAGAACAGAACTCTTCAACGACGAAAAGTTCACGTTTGGCGATTTGTCCTCCTAGCTGTGTTTGTTAAGCAAGTTATATCTTCACAATTAATTTTTGTCATGCTCGATGTCTGATGATGGGATCCATTAAGAATCGAGGGAACTCCTCAAATGTGAAAGGCACACAAATAGTAATTTGAGTATTTTCATGAAATAATCAAGTATTTTCATTCATAAAAGTGACATTTGATCAAGTGGAACTGCTGATGATGATCAGAACGGAACTTTTCAACGACGCGTAGTTCAAGTTTGGCGATTTGTTCTCTTCGTTTTGTTTGTCAAGCAAGCAAGGTTTTTCCATGATTCCATGAGGAATTGAGGGTACTTAGTCTTCTACCATTATAAACATACTTATGGCCATTTTTATTTTATTGTATAGAATCTAAGAGTGCACCATCTAAGTATAATAATCTTTCACCGGCCTCCCCCATTGAAGTCGGTTTTTTAACCGACTTCAAAATTTCAAAAGAGATGGTTATCAATTCGGTTGTTTTTTTTTTTTGTTTTTTTTTTATGTTTGTTACTCCATTACTCCGTCATTTCTTAACCGATTTGTTTTTTTTTTTATTGTATGTATATATATCCAAGTTGGTCCCGTTTTTGTCAAAAGGCAGTTCTGATGATGGAATCCATGAGGAATTGAGGGAACTCCTCAAATCTTTAAGGCAAACATATAGTGATTTTTGTGTTTTTATCAACAAGTCAAGCATTTGCATCCAAAAATGTGACATTGGATGAAGTGGAACTGCTGATGATGATCAGAACAGAACTCTTCAACGACGAAAAGTTCACGTTTGGCGATTTGTCCTCCTAGCTGTGTTTGTTAAGCAAGTTATATCTTCACAATTAATTTTTGTCATGCTCGATGTCTGATGATGGGATCCATTAAGAATCGAGGGAACTCCTCAAATGTGAAAGGCACACAAATAGTAATTTGAGTATTTTCATGAAATAATCAAGTATTTTCATTCATAAAAGTGACATTTGATGAAGTGGAACTGCTGATGATGATCAGAACGGAACTTTTCAACGACGCGTAGTTCAAGTTTGGCGATTTGTTCTCTTCGTTTTGTTTGTCAAGCAAGCAAGGTTTTTCCATGATTCCATGAGGAATTGAGGGTACTTAGTCTTCTACCATTATAAACATACTTATGGCCATTTTTATTTTATTGTATAGAATCTAAGAGTGCACCATCTAAGTATAATAATCTTTCACCGGCCTCCCCCATTGAAGTCGGTTTTTTAACCGACTTCAAAATTTCAAAAGAGATGGTTATCAATTCGGTTGTGTTTTTTTTTTGTTTTTTTTTTTTATGTTTGTTACTCCATAACTCCGTCATTTCTTAACCGATTTGATTTTTTTTTTATTGTATGTATATATATCCAAGTTGGTCCCGTTTTTGTCAAAAGGCAGTTCTGATGATGGAATCCATGAGGAATTGAGGGAACTCCTCAAATCTTTAAGGCAAACATATAGTGATTTTTGTCTTTTTATCAACAAGTCAAGCATTTGCATCCAAAAATGTGACATTGGATGAAGTGGAACTGCTGATGATGATCAGAACAGAACTCTTCAACGACGAAAAGTTCACGTTTGGCGATTTGTCCTCCTAGCTGTGTTTGTTAAGCAAGTTATATCTTCACGATTAATTTTTGTCATGCTCGAGTTCTGATGATGGGATCCATGAGGAGTTGAGGGAACTCCTCAAATCTTAAAGGCAAACATATAGTGATTTTTGTGTTTTTATCAACAAATCGAGCATTATCATACAAAAATGTGACATTTGATGAAGTAGAACTGCTGATGATGATCAGAACAGAACTCTTCAACGACGAAAAGTTCACGTTTGGCGATTTGTCCTTCTAGCGGTGTTTGTTAAGCAAGTTCTATTTTCACGATTGATTTTTGTCATGCTCGTGTTCTGATGATGGGATCCATTCGGAATCGAGGAAACTCCTCAAATGTGAAAGGCACACAAATAGTGATTTTAGTATTTTCATGAACTAATCATGCATTTTCATTCATAAAAGTGACATTTGATGAAGTGGAACTGCTGATGATGATCAGAACGGAACTCTTCAACGACGCGTAGTTCAAGTTTGGCGATTTGTTCTCTTCGTTTTGTTTGTCAAGCAAGCAAGGTTTTTCCATGATTTCATGAGGAATTGAGGGTACTTAGTTTTCTACCATTATAAACATACTTATAGCCATTTTTGTATTTTATTGTATGGAATCTAAGAGTGCACCATCTAAGATTAATAATCTTTCACCGGACTCCCCCATTGAAGTCGGTTTTTTTTTCTTAAAAATTATTTTCTTAAAAATTATTTTATTGTGTTTTAAGTACGACGTGTCAACAGCCCTATCGAATATGCGATGAACGGGTCACAATACCAATTTTGTGTTGCGGGCCAATATTAATTAATTCGTTACCAAAACTAAACGGAATTTTATACACCGCAAACTATGAATCTTTCCTGTCTCTACCCACGTAATCTGTTTCGATTGCAATAAAATCAGCGACATTGAGCAGGTGTGTCGAATATTAGTCTAGGTCGCGAGACTAGGGACTGGACATCATCACGAAAAAAACTTAAATTAAATAAAATCATTAAGTGATTTTACATTAAAATCAGCAAAACTAAGTTAGGAAGTCATCCCGGGCATTTTCCACCACAGTTGTTAGGGATTTCGATGCCAAAACTATTTTTAAGTATCAAAAATAGTACTATTTTCGCAAATTTTTAAAAGCTCATACTAAAGGCCTTTTGGTAAAAAAAATAGCCAGCTCATAACTATTGAAATTACCCACATAATGGTGTAAATAAAAAATATATCGCATGAATAGAGTGAAAGCAGCTAAAAGCTTTCGGAACAGCCCTCGTATATATATCCCAGAAATCGATGTAGCGAGTGACCAACCTGTAGTGACAGCCCGCTTAGCGGGTCCTAGGAGCTGTCCGGCATCTGAGAAAAGTTACGCAGCGCCAGCTAGGAGGGTTACTAAGTCCTTTATCAGTTAAAAACACTCCTAATTGAGCAATTTTCTGTGTGAATTGACAAGTGTCTCATTGACTTTTTTTCGTTGCTATCTAGAACAGGATTATGGTCTAATATCATGGCTTTTAAATGTTATTTTTAGATTTTTCATTACGTAAAATATCGTTTAAAACATGCCATATCAACCAATTTCAACCTACAAACTTGTTATTTTTTCTAATTTATTTAGGCAAGATACAGTGAAATACGAGGGCTGCCTTGTAAGTTCTGTCGTTTGCAAAAATCCCGTAATTGCATAAAAAAGAACTAGTATCATCTTAAAATATTTGAATTTAGAATTCGAAAACAAAAGAATGACTCAAAATCGGCCCAACCGTTTTAGTACAGCGTTCGTTCAAAGTTGACAAGTCAGTTGTGAAAATGGAAATTTCGAAGGAAAATTTACGTGCCATAATTTTTTACAACTTCAAAAGGGGCTTAACGCGACTTCAGCGCTTCGAAGAGTTGACAACGGTTTTCAATGATAAAGCACCATGCCTCTGGACTGTGGAACGCTGGTATTTAGAATTTCAACGCGGTTGCTCTAGTCTTGGTGATAGACATCGTGAAGGTCGACCAAAAACAGCCGTTACCCAGGAGAACATTGATGCTGTACGGCAACTGATCGTCGAAGATCGCCATGCGACATACCGTGAGATAGAAGCTTCCTTAAGTATTTCAGGGACCAGTGTTCACAGTATTTTGCATGATCACTTAGGCGTAAAAAAGTTGATCTCACGCTGGATACCACATTTACTCAGTGAAGACCAAAAAACTGCTCGCGTTCGATGGTGTCGCAAAACTCTGCGGCAATTCAACCGAGGAAACTCGAAACATGTTTACGACATTATCAGTGGTGACGAATCATGGATATATGCCTACGATCCCGATTCTAAACAGCAGTTGACTGTTTGGGTGTTCTAAGATGAGCCAAAACCGACCAAAGTAATACGCTCACGGAGCACTTCGACAAAATGGGCGCCACGTTTGTGGCGAAAAGGGGCCACGTTGCCACCATCGTGCTCGAGGATCGTAAAACGGTTAATGCTGACTGGTATACCACTGTCTGTTTACCAGAAGTCATCGGCCAGTTTCGAAAAAATAACCCAAGACGTCGTATAAGACTGCACCACGATAATGCGAGCTCGCACACCGCCCGGCAAACAATTGCGTTTTTAAAAGAACAAAACGTCTAAATTCTGGAACACCCGCCGTACAGTCCAGACTTAAGCCCTAACGATTTTTTTACTTTTCCAAAAATCTAGCAACGACTTCGTGGTCAACGGTACCAGACGCCTGAAGAAGCGGTTGAGGCATACAAAACGGCCATTTTGGAGACCCCGACTTCGGACTGGAATAAGTGTTTCGAAAATTGGTCCGATCGAATGAAAAACTGTATTACATATCACGGTGATTACTTTGAAAAACAACAAATACCATTTAACACTTAAATTGTCTTTAGCTTTTCCATACGACACAACTTAAAAGGCAGCCCTCGTACAGAAATGATATTATGTTTAAAAGACTTTGAGTGCCATAACTTAAAATTACAAAAAAACGTTAACTTAATGCAGCTTAATGTAGGAGCGATAGAAAGCGATACAATTTGCAAATCGAGTGCATTCTTAGTTATTTGTTACAAATCAAAATATGGCTCCGTTACCATCTAAAACTTTAATAGAATCATCGTATATTTAATCAGTTTACTAGAATCATCAATACATTTTTAAAATTTCTAAAGCCTCTTAACCACCGATGACTGGTTAGATGTGGAGAGTATTATTTCCTCGCCAGTACCGGATTATTCCTTTCAATACCACATGTAGGACACATCCTTAGAGTTTAATAATGATTCTATCATTGCACCTACCGAAGCACCTTGAGGCGTACCAAGTGCATACATAATTTATTAATGGGACAACAAATATAACACCCGTAGTATACAAACGTCGTTTCTAGGCTATTCCCATCGCTTCCTCACCTCAGGCAATCCAGTTTCAGTCAGACCTCTGATTACTAGTTATTATTATGAATGGCTGTGTCAAGTTACACAAGGTGAGTGGTGAGGTGAGGCACAGTCGGCGAGGAAAATGGTCTGCCAATTTTGAACCTTAAGTAGTAAATAATAGAGTCGAAAGTGGTACTCTAATTGATTGGTTCATGTTGTAGAGACTTGTGTTGTTCTTCTTCTAGGTGGGTTAGGTGTAGGTAGATCACATAATGGTAGGATATTTCGTGATTCTCTGCCGTGTCGGTAAACGGTAGTATCCTGCGTACACGCGCAGTAGGAAGTGGTGTTTGGATTTTAGTACAGTCAGCTGCAGAGAAACGGGACCCCCTCCCCCCTGCATAAAACTTCTATGCATAGGGGAAGGGGAGGGTGGTCACGTTTCTCTGTAGCTGATTGTATATTATTACTGAGGCTCGGAGAGTAAGGAATTGTCTGACGAGTTGGTTGTCACTGTGGGAGTTAGGCAGTCCCGGTCTCCGCCAAGGTAATTAAATACAGTGTTTTCAAAAACAATATGAGGAAAAAACACAAAGATATTGCAAAAAAACATTGGTGATGTTACTAATAACGCGGTGATATTTTGATTTAGATTATCTGAAGGCACTCTTTCTACGACTTCATTAAAAGACGGTATTAAAGTTTCACATTGACTTTAACACTTAAATGCGGTTTTTAAAGTAATGTACTCGTTACACATTTAGTTAATTTCGAGGTCAAATCATGGAAATTATTGTACCTTATTTTAAGATTATAATTGTTTTTTTCTTCTAATCATACATAATGAAAAGTAAAAAATAAAATTTTATAAAAGTGCGCACACACTGGAAAACGCGCGGATTGCAGGCGTTTTTTTTTTTGGCTGAATGTCATTTTTCCTCTGTCGATTCGGTTTAATATGGTGTTGTCAGAATTTTTTAATGTATAACGCAACGGGTTTTGGTGGGATTATCATACTCCTAGGCAGGGAAGGGTTTCAAGTTTAAGGCCGCGGGAGTCCGTGAATATGTTATTAAAATTAATATGAATGTTGATCAATTACATTGCTTTTGATCAAACGATTGTTCGACGTAACCGGGGACAAGAGAGCTGGTACCATTGCGATTCAGCGAAGAAACATGGCCAGCATCCTTGGTACCATGCCACAGGAGCCTATTTTAGAATTCGACTATTATTATTTTATTTATAATAATTGTATACTAAGTTAGTCCTTCGTCGCTCGTGGCCCAGCGGCACCCGCCTACCGCGTGCGGTATGCGAGGTTAAGCAATGTGGGCGCAGGTCAGTTCTTGGATGGGTGACCGCTTTGAGTGGTTACTAACTGAGCGCTCTCGTGCTTTGGAAGGCACGTTAAGCCGTTGATCCCGGCTGCTGTCTACGACAGCAGTCGTTAAGCCAAGTTAGAGGCCTTCGGGCGGCTTGAGAACTTCTAACAGTCAAGTTGCCCACTCACTTGACAAAGGGGGGGGGTCGAACTTGCACCACGTTCGTAGGGAGTACCCACCGTTACCCTACACGTGACCCCTGGGTGGTGCTAAAAGTGCAACAAAAACTGGCAACCGTACTTGTCTTCTCGAAGATCTCACGGTTCGTAAATAAATGCCATACGATTAAATAAATAAACTGAGTTAGTTGTAATCTGTTTTTTTTTAATACTAGATGAAAGCCCGGCTTCGCTCGGGTGAAATAAATAAGAAAGAAATGAAGTAAACATTTATTCGTGACAGTTATCTTATGCAAACGACGAAAGAAATAGTGTACAAAAATGTATAAAATAAAAACATTACAACAACGGATTATGATGAAACTTCGTATAGAAATATAGTCTGTAGTCTGGATTAACATATGGAATTGGGAGTAAATGATTACGCTGCCGACGTCACAGGCAAAGGCTATAGTATCTTTGCAAGTTAATCCTAAGCATTTTTATAAGGGTAGTATTTAAAGGCACATAATAAATTTGACACCGTAATCAGTACTGATTTGTATAGCTAAAATACTAATCGTTCATTAAAATTCAGTTCAGATGTGCAATTGTTAAATATTGATGTGCCAGTCAGTATTTTGGTGCGAAGTCAGAGCTGCTAACGTGATCGAAAACCAATGAAGTTCGTGTATCTCCCTCTCTGTCCCACTTGCAAATTCGAGCGACACAGAGGGAAATACACGATATTCGTTCGTTTTCGTTTCGCGGTAGCAGCTCTCTATTCTCCGCCAAATTCTATTCAGTGGGGCCCTTTACACTCAATATTATGTGTCAATATTATCGCGATTTTCAAAATTGTATGGGGTCTGTTACACGCTTAATATTGTCAAAATACTGGTTTTGAAAAACACGATAATATTGATTATCGTGGTTTTCAAAATCGTATGGATTTTTCTTCAATATTCATTAAACAGCACGTGATACGGATCGTGATATGAGTATATCACGTGATAATAATAACCATGTAACAGGCCCCTATGGATGTTGCTTCAATATTCAGTGTTTCGCGTGATAATAATAACAGTTGGTAATATTTTCTCCAATTAATAAAAGCTATTTAACAACTTGTTCCGTTTTGCCAAAGGTATTTCACATTCCGATACGCGCACTATCCAGGAATAGGAGCCGTCAGATCAAAGGGCCTACCGCGATCTGAAAACGAAGTATTTCCCTCTCCACGCTCGAATATGCAAGTGCGACAGAGAGGCATATATATTTAGTTTTCGGTTGGTAGCACTTTAGTCCAAGCGCGGCGGATGGTCGAAGAAAGTCAAAGAACATTCCGTGTGTTGTCTGTCACACAATAATTTTTTAACTTCCCTTCGACCTATGAACAGGAAATTAGGTGATAATGTTTATTATGAAGTATATTTTACCAAAAATATCAATATATTGATAAATCACATTTATTTTTTAGTTGTACGGAACCCTCAGTGCGCGAGTCCGACGCACTTGGCCGGTTTTTCTTACATTTTGAATTTTATTTCTCATAAAGTAAAATACCCTATTCGTTTTAAAGTTGACGCCTGAGGAACTATCTTCCTCTCTGTCGTTCGAATCTACTTGTGCGAGAGAGAGGCAGATACTTCGTTTTTGGTTCGCGGTAGCGCCTCTAACGTCCGAGCGCGGCGAACGGCATGAGAAATTCAAATTCCTAACTTCGTATGGTGCCGTCCCTTTCACTCTCCTGTCATACACTATATGAGTGAAAGGGACGGCACCATACGAAATTCGGATTTCGGAGTAGACCCCCAGTGCCACTAAGTTATGAGATAGAGCGATATAGGGATAGAATTTTGCTAGACGTTTAAAAGCCATAAGTCACCTAGTAGTTTGTCGCAACAAAATAGACTGCTTTAAGATGGCGGACAGACTCAGCAAACAGTGGTGTCCTTTACACGATTAATATTATCACAATACTGGGGTGTCAATATTATCGCAGTTTTCAAATTTGTATGGATTCTGCTTCAATATTCACGTGAAACTTATCGTGATATGAATGTATCACGTGATAATAATAACCATGTAACAGGCCCCATACATTCGCTTTGAAGGCGGTTGTTGTGACAATCAGCCTAGCCAGCACGATATCTTATACCGTTACGTTTTATGTGACGTTTTAATACATTTCGGCCATATAGCGTGACGGTATAAGTTATCGTGCTAGCTAGGCTGATAGGTGTATAGAACGCTTAAAAACTACAAAAACAAAACGCTGCAGACGCGGCTTGCCGAATCCAATCTGGCCAACACACCGGACGCAAACACAGTTTACAATTTCCGAACGTACCCTACCCGAAGCTGTCAACCAACGAATTTAATATGGCCGACCTTTTGTCGTAAAATTAACACTTTTAAATGCAAAATACGCGACAATCCGAATTTTGCGGATACATATGTTCAACTCAAAAATCGTTATTTTTATACGTTCTTCAATTTGAGACAGGTCTCGTTCGGGTCTACCGTACCCCTGCACGAAATTATTAATATAGATATGTGTGTATAGTGAAACTGTTCCGTGGTTAAATAAAATAGCATCAAGACATCATCACGGTTTAAACGATCTTCCCATACCGACACGTAGAACTGCCCACGTGACTGCACTGTAGGGCAGCGCGTGACCAATAAGTTTAGTTTAAGTATACCAGTCTAATGGCTTGCAAAATAAATTTTCTTCTTTCTTCTTCTTCAATAGTTGTGGGGTTCTCTGTGGGAGGAATAAAGGAGTGTTGTTATTCATCATCATCTGCTGATATACATCCCATTGCTGAGCACATACAGAAGATATCAACATACTAAATTAATTTTGTATTAAACAGTAACGCTGCTGACGAAAATTTCAGAGGCTAGAGCGATTGGCCGCTTATGCCAGATGTGGCAGGTTCGAATCCTGCTAGAAGCATTAAATTTTTCCCTTTAATTTGAAGATATCACTATCTACTGCTCAATCCCTCTCATCTCAGTGATCAGTAGTCCCCACGCTGACCAAGTGCGGGTTAAAGAATGAATGTTAACAAACACCTTAAAATTTCTGTGCTGAATTCAGGAAGGTCTTTGTGTCCAGCAGTTGACGTTCTCCATCTCTTGACGATGATTGCATGTATACTATTCCTCCTATATTTTTCCCCATTTAAATAAATAAATAAATATTAAGGGACATTTTTTTTACACAAATCGAACTAGTCTAATAGTAGGCTTGTGTTATGGGTACTAGGCGACGATATATTTTTTAATAGATATATAATAGATAATAGACTTAAATAAATAGAAAACATCCCAGTCTCAGGAACAAATGCTGCTGACCACAGAAACAAATGCCCTTACCGGGATTCGAACCCAAGACCTCTAGCTTCGGAGGCAGTGACACTACCAACTAGGCTATACAGGGCAAAAATAATGTCTTAATTTTTTGACTCTAACCAATGCCCCCAGCCACTGTACCAGGACGATTGCAGCACCAATTGCCATAACGCGGGACTTCCTCTAATCTGTGATCGAGAGGACAGAAATACATGGGCCTCAACACCAACAACCTACCACAGTATACCTTAATGTGTTCCCCATAAAGGCGAAAATCCTTCGAAGCCCCAGCCAACTCTCCCGGACACATACCCATAATACCTAGGCGAATGGTCTTGTAAAATGAGTTTTATGTTATAGGGTTAAAGTTGGTTTTAGTTTATGTTGGAATTAAGATTATTATGTCACGCCAAGGTAGGCGCTTTGAATTAGATAATGAGGTTTTTATTCAGCGGCTGTAAATTAGAGGTTTTTTTCCTATACTAGTAAAAGTTTCCTAGCATTTCACAATATACGTATGTATTTATGTATGTATGCATGTATGTAATTTTCTTATTGTACACAAAACACAGGTAAAAATACAAGCACATTCGGTTATATCGGTACAAAGGCAAACTTATCCCTTTAAGGGATCTCATCCATTTAACCAGTTAAGTGTATAATAGTCATGGTCCTAAGCATATCTCCATGACGACACAGACAAATAAATTTTGCATATATGAGTATGTGTTGAATTGAGCGTAGTAATGCACAAATGATTCAACCCTAAAAGTTCGTAAATAGTATTTTATGCAACAGATACATAACTAACTAATGCGTTCGTGGCCCAGCGGCGCCCGCGTACCGCGTGCGGTGTGCGAGGTTAAGCAATGTCGGGCGAGGTCAGTCCTTGGATGGGTGACCGCTTCGAGTGGTTACTAACTAACTGAGCGCTCCCGTGCTTTGGAAGGCACGTTAAGCCGTTGATCCCGGTTGCTGTCTATGATAGCAGTCGTTAAGCCAAGTTAGAGGCCTCCGGGCGGCTTGAGAACTTCTAACAGTCAAGTTGCCCACTCACTTGACAAGCCTAATCCCAATAAGGTCTAGTTTCCCCCTCGGGTTGGAAGGTCAGATGGCAGTCGCTTCCGTAATAATTAGTGGCTCTCTGAGCTGTACACCTAGCATTTTTTTTTTCAAAATTTCTAATAACTGACTTGACAAAATCATTCTACTCGTATATGATTATCGAACCTGCTCACAAAATTTCACGAGAATCTGTTAAGAAATGCGACCTGTAAAGGAGAACATCCGGACAGACAGACCTACAAAAGATTTTTTGTCGAAAGCTGAAACGAAGACGCTCCGCTCGCTCGGTCAATAAGGGTTCTTAAATTCGAGAGTCACTGTAACAAAACGAACGGAGTGAGTTGGCAGTTTTCTTAAATATCCTAAGAGTACAGCTTTTATTGGTATTATAACATAATAATAATAATAATTAAGCCTTTTATTTCCAATAGATATTAACATTCAAAATACTCGTAATTCATATATACTCATTAGCAATATAATAATATTTTATAATAATAATTTAAAACCCAATGGAAGGTGAACACCGTCAAGACTGTTCCGATCGTCATCTCGTCTACGGGAGTTATCCCTCGCACTCTGCACACCAACCTCAAAACTCTTGATATCCACCCACTTACATATATCCTCCTACAAAAAGCGGTCATCATGAACACATGTCGAGTAGTTCGTAAATTCCTAGCTATAGAACCGTAGGTTCTATCATTCAGTACTCGTTTGGCCAAAAGCCCGCGATTTCTGAATTAAAACTTCCTCCTATTAGAGAGATAAACAAAGAAAACACATAATAATAATAATATTCATTTATTTTAGACAACAAATGGTCCACACATACAAATACAAATTTCAAGTTAATAATAATAATATACAGCAAATTAGAATAAATTAGAAAGAGAATTACAATAAATAATAATAAAATAAAATAAGCGGCGTCATTTAAAACAAGACTGTAACTAAATATACATCACTTAACATTCAGATGTACATGAATCTGCATGCAGTGATTCATGTAAGGACAGTCGAGCCTATTGGAGATCATATTCAAGATGATGTTGGGGCTGATAATAATTAACATTCATAATTCATATAATTAGATATAAAATTTAATACAGTAATACATAAGTGTTTGTTTCCTACTCTATTGGGCTGTCCATTTCTGGACATAGGCCTCCTCCCTCCTATTCCATTCGCCTCTATCGGCAGCTACTCGTGTCCACGTGATACCGGCTTCCGCGACGATGTCGTCCCGCCAACGTCGGCGTGGGCGTCCACGCGGCCGCGCGCACTCTCGTGGGTACCAGTGCAGCAGTCTCTCGCTCCACCGTTCGTCTGTAGTGCGAGCCGTGTGGCCCGCCCATCGCCATTTTAGACGGCATGCAATCTCTGCTGCGTCAATAATTTTTGTGCGGCGACGAATCTCGGTTTTTCTTACTCTGTCTGTTAGTTTTAATCCTAGCATGCTTCTTTCGGCTTTTCTTTGGAATACATTGATTTTTGTCAGGACTTCTTTAGTTAGTCAGGAATTCTTTAGGTATTATAACATACTGCATAGAAAACTGCCAAGTTATCTTTATTAAGCTCAAAATGCATTACGCCGCAGTAAATTACTTTTACTGTAAACAATGTAGTGCCGGACTTGGCACCATTTCAGAGAATCTACGGAACTTGGCACCCATTTAGATCTCAATTCTGTTGTCGGTGAAGACGACAACCAAGCATCGTATATTCTTAATAATAATAATAAAATACTTTATTGTGCACTACGCGGAAAATTTTACAATGGTAAAACATGAATAGGACTTAGGTATTCTTAATATTGAACTTGGCTACCATTTTCACATTTATGTTTCTGATGGGATATCATTACCTTTTGTCAATCATCGCCAAACGGTGCTTTTTAAGAGCGAATGCACGAGTTACTATACAGAATACCCCAATCGCTATTGGTACTTCAAACGTCAAATATTTGAAGAGTTCCCTCGATTTCTCCAGGACCCTATGATCAGATTCTTACCTGATAACTATGGGACTACCCCTGAAGTATACCGTATCAAACAAAAAAGAATTTTCCAAATCGGTTAATAAATGACGGAGTTCTGATGTAACTAGCATAAATAATAATAATGAAACTAATAAAAAAAACTATTTTCTTATTTTTTCTGGTGTACACACACAATTACCAAGCTGCATACCAAATTTCAGCTTTCTAGGTCACCTGGAAGTAGGTTAAGTTTTTGATTACTAGTCAGTCAGTCAGTAGTAAAAATCACGTTTTTTGGAATTTAATAAAATCTCAATTATTATTAAACCTATATTTATGAATTTTGGGGTTCTACTGTAGTTGTTCTAAAGGATCTTAATACATGTATCAGTATTTTTTTATGTTAGATAGATTTGGAGTTATTGGGGGGTCAAAAGTGGCTCCAAACGGTTCGTGTAATATAACACACGGCTGCTGTCCGCTAGTTCCTGGGGTGAATTTGA
Organism: Notocelia uddmanniana; assembly: GCA_905163555.1. Classification (NCBI taxonomy): domain Eukaryota; kingdom Metazoa; phylum Arthropoda; class Insecta; order Lepidoptera; family Tortricidae; genus Notocelia; species Notocelia uddmanniana. The sequence goes on from LR991066.1 coordinate 23,369,842, forward strand.
CTGGACACGCTGCCGCGTGTTTACATATGGTTTTTTTTTTTACAACGACGGTGGCAAGCCAGCTCACTGCCTGATGGTACGCAGATACCGTCGCCTATGGACCTCTTTACCAGGTCATCAGTCCACTTTGCGGGCGGCCTGCAAGTCAATGCAGAATAATAATCCAATTAAACCAACATTGAAGGAATCTTTGGATCACATTAACGACTATTTCTCAACGATAGGAGACACACTTGCAAATAAACTGCTTACCGAATCTGGTGAAACGAAAGCTTCCCTGCTATCTAAGGTTCATGTCCCTTTTTCCCCATTAAAATCCTTTTTCATGGCTCCCACTGACATACATGAAGTTGAGAATATTATTGAGACTTTAAAAACTGACAGCGCCCCAGGAATGGATGGAATAAGTAACCGCCTTTTAAAAATGTTAAAACCGTTTGTAGTAAGACCTCTCACCACTATATGCAACCTTAGTCTCGAGCATGGTTCTTTCCCAGATACTTGGAAGACAGCAACTGTTGTCCCAATTTACAAAGCTGGTGCCAAGGATAATGCCAGCAACTACAGGCTAATATCACTCCTGTCCAGCTGCTCTAAGGTGCTGGAAAAACTAGTAAATAAAAGGCTAATCTCCTTCCTAAATTCAGAAGGCCTACTAACGGATAGACAATTTGGCTTCCGACAGGGGAAGTCTACTGAAGAAGCCGTGTCTCTTCTCACTAGTCTAATTTGCTCACAACTAGATAAGGGAAACCGATGCACTGGAGTGTTTTTAGACTTAGCAAAAGCATTCGATACTGTGTCTGTGCCTATACTATTACAGAAGCTTGAAAAACTGGGAATTAGAGGTACGGCACTCACATGGTTTAAAAGTTATCTTACCAACAGGCGTCAATATACGAAGTTTGGAAACGCAACAAGCGAATTAAAACCAGTGAATTTCGGGGTTCCACAAGGGAGTATCCTTGGCCCCACACTCTTCATATTGTACTTAAATGACTTGGCACAACTATCTTTAAACAATGCCGAGATAATATGCTACGCAGATGATACCGCTATATTATTCTATGGAAAAACTTGGGAGCAATGTCTAGAATCTGCGCAAAACGGTATCTCTAACGTCTCAAATTGGCTCAAACGCAATCTTCTATCTCTCAACACCGCAAAAACAAAATTCCTGTGTTTTCACAAAACTAGTACCTCAGAACCGCAGATAAAGACAGTCATAAAGATTCACGAATTTAACTGTAGTCAAAGATCATCTTGTAATTGCTGCTCTATCGAAAGATCCTCTTCTATAAAATATTTAGGGGTCATACTAGATGAAAAACTTAACTTTTGTAAACACATTAACTCAGTATCCGCCAGAGTCAGAAAACTTATTTACGCCATGAAAATACTTAGAAATGCAACTGACAGAAGCCTTCTCAAAATGATTTATACTGCCCTATGTGAACCTATTATAACTTACTGTATCACCGTGTGGGGAGGTGCGACGACTTCCGAAATGATAATATTGGAAAGAGCACAGAGACTTCTACTAAAGGTAATTCTCAAGAAACCACGATTGTACCGGACAGTTCATGTGTATAATGACATGGATGTGCTCAGCGTGCGTAAGCTTGCAGTAATCAGAATGGTAATGGCTATGCAACATAAAGTAATCCGGACTACAGCTTACAAAAACTCTTCTGGCAAGCGTGTTTTTAAGGTACCCATTTCCCGGGTTAATACTACTTTTGCCAAAAGGTTCGCCGAGTACCTTCTTCCTCACATTTATAATAAGATCAATAAACTATGTGACATCAAAAACTGTACCATAAGTGAAGCGAAAAAGAAAGTGACTAGCTGGATTAAAACACTCACCTATAGAGAAACAGAGCAATTGTTAAAGGTGCCATGATGATGTGCCCGCGCACACTCCCACACACACACACACACACACACACACACACACACACACACACACACACACACACACACACACACACACACACACACACACACACACACACACACACACACACACACACACACACACACTCACATCTACATACACGCACTCACTCATAAGCTGAAGACTAAATTCATTAACTATTAAATATGGCAAATGTATTGCACTAGGCCTTACTTAATAATTCACAGCGTAGACCTTTATAAATACCAGTGGTAAATTTGAACTGATCCCACGAGACAGGCTTAGCCTAGTGTGGAGGTCATAGGTAAAAATTGTAACCATCTTAATATTTGGTAAATAAACGATATTTTATTTTATTTTTTATTTATTTTATTTTAGTCATCTCTAACAAATCAATTATTGAATAGTAGTAGTAGTAAAACTCCTTATTGGACAAAAACACAACAGATACAGAATAGTAAGCTTTTACTTACAATAAACGACTACATTTTTCTTAAATTATTTACATTATATTTTGTCTCTTTCTAACATAATTTGGAAGTTTATTAAAAATTTTAGGGCACATCACCAGAATATGTTTTATATATTCAATCACTTGCCTGAACACATTAAGGCCCAAGATGGGATCAGATTTAAAAATAAGCTCAAGAAATGGCTGTTAACAAAAAGTTTCTATAATCTAATAGTACATTACTGCAGAGGCCGTGAAGTAACTCGTTTTATCCCAAACTCGTCCAGCAATCCCTATTCCGGCCGAGGTTTGTATAGTACTTTTCTCAAACATGTTAGAAAAAAAACAATAAAAAAACTACACTGTAAAAAGAACTAAAAAATACAAAACGTCCAAAAATAGCAAAGCATCACGACAAATAACGGAAATTAAATAAAACACGAAGAATGCTACAAAAAAAATTCCAAAAAACACGAAAAAAAACAATAATATCAAAATAATTAAACATAAAAAGCATTAGAACATGAATAATGCTACAAAAAATACCAAAAAACATGAAAAAACAAAAAAAATGATGAAAAGTACAAAAAAAATACGAAAAATCTTTTACAAAGTCCAAAAATATCAAAAAACACAAAAAACGCTACAAAATAACACGAAAAAACAAAAAAAATACATAAATACTCGAAAAAAAAACCCACAAAATACTTAAAATGCTACAAAAATACAAGAACGAAAAAAAATACCGGAAAAACCTAAAAAAATACCAATTTACATAACAAATTAAAAATGTATATACAAAATCGTGGCGGTTGGCTCTATGTAATATTTCCTTTATCAGTTGATTTTAGTAAGCAAATTTAAAAAGTTAGAGCAGCGGACAATAATGTTAGTTTCAGACATTCTCCATACATTACTTCTTGGCCGGCGGCTTGGTTGGCTTGGCTTCTTGGTAGGGAGCCATAAACAGGTAACTTCATGTCCTCTTTTCGTGACATAAATGCATACATTTAGGCGCATGTTTGAGTAAATGAATATTTTACAAATAGGGCCATTTCTAAATATTTTTATGAACTCAATATTTTGACGCTTATAAAATAAGGCTTACAAAATTCGATGAGTCCTAGCCCATATATTTTCATTTAGTTATCAACTTGTCTCTACTCTCAAGAATGGCTATAGTTCTTTATGGGTTTAGGAATTCCCATAATCGCTGTCGATCCATGTCGACATATAGTTTATATCCTAAAACGAACATACTTTTATACATGAATTGACTAAGCGAGCGAAGCGTCTACGTTTGAGCTTGATCAAAAATGCATGATTGTATTTCCGACTTTCGGATGTCCGGCTACAGGTCGCATTTCTCAACCGATTCTCGTGAAGTTTTGTGAGCGGGTGCGATAATTATATATGAATATTTTTGTCGATATATTATTTCTGAAGTTTTCAATAATCCATAGGGGTTCAAAGCGTAAAAGATATCACTGTGTCTACAGCTCACAGTGCCACTATAGGTATTAGGTACCTTTTATTGTAATGTATTTAAATGTATCATCATCATCATCATGTCAGCCGAAAGACGTCCACTGCTGGACATAGGCCTCCCCCAAAGACTTCCACAATGACCGGTCCTGCGCCACCCGCATCCAGCGGACACCCGCGACCTTCACCAGGTCATCAGTCCACCGTGTGGGGGGCCTGCCCACGCTACGCCTTCCGGTACGAGGTCGCCACTCGAGAACCTTTCCGCCCCAACGGCCATCGGTTCTACGTGCTATGTGCCCCGCCCACTGCCACTTAAGTTTAGCGATTCGGAGGGCTATATCGGTCACTTTGGTTCTGCTGCGGATGGCCTCATTCCTGATGCGATCACCCAGAGAAACTCCCAACATAGCTCTCTCCATTGCCCTTTGGGTGACTTTGAGCCTTCTTATGAGGCCCATAGTAAGCGACCACGTTTCAGTGCCATATGTCATCACTGGCAACACACACTGGTCAAAGACTTTTGTCTTGAGACACTGCGGAATATTGGACGAAAAGATGTGCCGTAGCTTCCCGAACGCTGCCCAGCCGATTTAAATGTATGCTACAATTATATTTGATTAGAACCACCACCACCGCCATATCAGCCAAAGAACGTCCACTGCTGGACATAGGCCTTCCCCAAATTCACGGGGGGTTTATGCCATAATCGCCACGCTTGGCATGCGGGTTGGCGATCGCAGTATCTCCACCGCACTCCGGGGATTAGAACAATTAGGTACAATTCTTGCTTGTATGTGAGTACATACAAGCAAGAATGGTACCTAATTGTCACGCGAACACGAGATTGGAACACGATTGGAACACGAGTGTGTTGCTTACTGATTTTGTATAAATATTTAAAAATATGGGTCTATCGAGGAACAAGATTTGTGCCAACAAACGCGAACTAAAAACTTAATAAAAAGTTTCTTCCCGAAGCTCAAAGTAGCGCAGCACAGCACAAAATATCAGGCTGGCAATTTTTTTAAAAATCTGCCCCCTGACCTAAAAAGTAATTTTCTCAAACATGCAATGAAATATTGATGTTATGTTCCTTATAATAGGCTGGGAAGTATGACGTTTCAGGTGCGGCTAGGACAAGAGGTCGTTAATGGCATTTCATACAAATCTTGCAGGCCCAGGCCGGCAAAGTCCTCTTTTTTAATTTCCATTCCACATAAATTTGGGGCACAGGCATCATGACATTCTGCGACTATGCGTATTAAAATTAAAACTATGGTTTTTCTTTGTTGTTTATTTCATTGCATGTTTGAGAAAAGCACTATACATACCTCGGCGGGAAATATGGGGTTGCCCGCCTCAGACCTCTATATGTCTTCGACCGGCAACCCCTTTCATCCCGGCCTCTGTAGTAATGTACTATTACAAGGTATACCTAATTTATAAGGTAATTTGTAGAAAAATGAAAGCATTCTTATTGAGAGGGTGCTTCTACACTATTGAAGAGATTTTTGTGCGCGATACCTAAGTAGTTAAAAGAATTAATGACATGACATATAATTAGTTAAATGAAATGTAAAAATTATAGTTGTTTAATAGTATAGTTTAAGCAATCTTTTTATATATAATTTTAATTAATTTCAAACATAATGCCTGTATGTTTCTGAATATATAATAATAAAAAATTGACTGGTAGTCATTTTCTGTTTTACGAATTCACCCGCTTTCTTTAGGGCGTTGCTAAGAACAAGTTGGCGATGTCACGAATGTCGCGACCTTTTGTGGTTCTACAAAATACTATCTATGGCCTATTTGGCTTACCTAAACCTAACAACAGCCATGTAATATGCATTACCTACGTCTACGGCATCAAACATAGTTTTTTTAATACCACCTCGTCCGTGGCAAAAAAGCGTACGGTCCGCCTGATGGTAAGCGGTCACCGCAGCCTATGGACGCCTGCGACTCCAGGGGCGTCACATACGCGTTGCCGACCCTTTAATAATGTATAATCCGTCTTCGTCGTAACTCTCACATTCTTTCTCTTCTCTTTAATATACTTTTTAATCCGGCAACCCCTCGCTACCTCAAGGAACGATTTAACTATCTGCGTTCAATTAGATCCTCTAATAAATTTCTTCTTGCTGTGCCTTCGTCCTCCTCTAAATTGTATAACTGTTCATTTACTTTTCAAGCTGTCCGACTATGGAACTCTCTGCCCCTAGATGTACGACGGGCTAAATCTAGTGCGTCTTTTAAATCTAGTCTGAAAGAGCACTATTTGTCTCTTCCATAATATTTTTCGATACTGGTCTGTAGTTTACTTTTGGGTCTCACTTAAGTTTGTGGTATATGTGTATGTTTATTTATTTACTTATTTGTGTATATTTATATTTATATATAGTGCTTTATGTGTTTTTTATTATTATTATATTTCTTTTTATTTCTAGTAGTTATTTCTTTTGTTTGCACCACCCACTTATCATGTTTGTTTACTTTTTTCTCCGCTACCCAAAGGTTGTCTGGAAGAAATCGCTCATTTAGCGATAAGACCGCCTGTTGTTTACCTCTGCTTGTATCTTTATGCTGTTTATATCTGTAATTCTTTTTTTGAGGTGTGCAATAAAGCATATTGTATTGTATTGTATACCTCAAAAACTTCCGAGAAAATATTATCGATGCCATTCGAAGTTTTTAAAGGGGATTAAATGTTTGTATGGGGTCCAACTTCAATTAAAATACATCAAAAGCCGCAAATGATGGTCAAAGGTGGTTATTGTTCACGGACACCAAAAATCTCCATACTAATTAACAGAAAATTTTGACGTCACAAGTGTCACAACGCACGACCCCCGTACTAACTAATACTAACTTACCTACATGAGTACAGTCACCAGCATTAATATCTACCAAAACAAAGGCGGCGTAAATATCTGACACGCCCTAACGACCCTAGAAATAGAGCCGTGTCAGATATTTATGCGCGCTTTGTTGTGGCAGATATTGGTGCTGGTGACTGTACATACTACTAACGTTTTGTATTGAAAGAAGAAAATTGCTATTTTACTCGTGAGATACTGCGTTCACGTACATAGTGGTTGTAAATTTTTATTTTTAATTGCATTTTTAATGATAAAATATAATAGGAATACATTTTTTAGATACTTTAAGTATCGTACCTATTTTATTGTTGTTCTGATTTTATTTTGCAAATTTTCATTTTATTGTGTTCATTTGATGGTATACAGTGTGTTTCCGGCATGCGAGCTTTTCTGTAAGCAGGATATCGAAACGTAGTTCCTAAACATAACCATGAGCTTAGTTTTATTATATTATTATAAAACTAAAATTTCAATTTCCTTTGTTTTCGAACAAAATTTAAAATGCCGGCAATGTAAAGCAAAGTCAATAGTGAAGACAGTACAAATGACAGCCCTTAATGTTTTGTTTACTACGACGTCATCTTAAGCCATTTAATTCAAATAATTATGATTTGCTAATATGTACATGAAAATAGTTGCTAATGAAACATACTATTGTCCGTTTTGAAAAAAGCCCGCGTGCCGGTAACGCACTGTATAATGGCAATATGTTATATATAAAGATTAAAAGTCCGCAGTAAGCTGGGTTCTCCATGCAAACGTAGTTACGCTCTCATTTTAAAACGCCATGCTAGAATAACTTGAAACTTTGTATACACAATGGGATCCGCCATATCTAGGTCGATAATTAGTTTCTGTTGCTTGAAATTATAATTCAGAATAATACGTCGATTATTAAGGTTTTCATACAAGACGTAAAAAACTCAACTCGCTGTATTTTTTTTGTATTACAATTTCTAGCAACAGAAACTAATTTCCGACCTAGATATGGCGGCTCCCATTGTGTATACAACGTTTCATGTTATTTCAGCAAGGCGTTTTAAAATGAGAACGAAACTACGTTTGTATGGAGAATCGAGTTCAGCCGAGCGTACTGGGGACCATGAGGAAACTACCCTAGTAGTTGCAATCAATCCGCATATTGTATTGGCCAGTATCAAAATGGTTACTCGACCTTTGCGCGTCTGGCGTCTGTGTCCCATCTCATTAGAGGGTCACCGTGAAATATGCACACTGAGTCGGCTATTCGCAACTTACCAACAAATCAACCACAGAAACATTAACTCGCAATATCATTTTTTTTTACAAATTAACAAATTTCCAAAAACTGATTCGACAAAAAATTCTATATAATTATCGAACCTGCTCACAAAATTTCACGAGAAACGGTTGAGAAATGCGACCTGTAAAGGAGAACATCCGGATCTGTCTGTCTAGACATACGTACGAAAGAATTTTTGTCGAATGCCGGAACGGAGACGCTTCGCTCGCTCGGTCATTTAATCAGAGGTCCAAGTTATACTGGATCTACAGAGCAGTCGTAGGCTTGTGAATTACTCCCCTGTGTGAATTATTCGACTCAACACTCAACACACTTGTTATGAAAATAATATGACGACCGACTTAGTCCAAGATAGTGATTATTGATCCTACTACGAAGCCAACGGTCCTAGGTTCGAATGCCGTTGAGGACAAATATTTGTGTGATGAGCTGATGAGTTTGTTTCTGAGTCTTAGATGTTTTACAGTATTTTTTTTTTTTCAAAAAAAAGTTAAATTTTTCTAATTGAGAATTACTCGCCAAACTAAACGTTTGATGGCGAGACGCGCTTCTTTATTATAACAAAATTAACTTAACCTATTTCATTACCAGCTTAATTGCTAATGATTTTTTAATCAAACCAAATGTTCTTAACCAAATATTTCTTCACAGTATACAGCTTTGTGAGAAGGAAAAAAAAACATATTGCAGCTAAAAGAGGCTTGACAAGTTTCATAGACATAAGTCCTTTGTTGATTTAAGTACTTTGACATTTTCACTCATAATTGTACCTTTAATTTTTGATGTACGAGGGGCGTTCAATAAATTCTCGGTATTAGAATGAAAACAAAAGAATATTATAGGTGTTTTATTTTTATTTTTCAATATACTCCTCTCCTATGTTTATGCACTTATAAGACCGGTCAAATAGTTTTTTTAACCCCTCATAAAAATAGTTTTTGTCTTTGGTGTCAAAATGCTCCTACACTACTGTCTTCAATGCTTCATCGTCAGAAAATTAATTTCCACGTTGATTCTTTTTGAGATTGGGAAACAAATATAAGTCACTCGGGGTCAAGTCTCGAATATACGGTGGGTATGTAATAGTTTCCAGTCCAGATTCAAGAGCAGCAGCATGATATGAGCACTATGCACAGGAGCGTTGTCGTGAAGAAGCAGAACACCTTTGGCGGTAATTTACCCCTTCTGTTGTTTGATTGCTTCCCTTATTTGGCATATAATATTAACGTAGTGCTGTCCTTTAATACTTACACCCTTTTCTGTATAATAGATCAGCAATATTCCTTCACAATCCTAGAATTTTGTGATCATGACCTTGCTAGCTGAAGGCACGACCTTGAACTTCTTGGGATGAGGAGTTCCTTTAATGTGCCACTGCATGGACTCTTGTTTGCTCTCAGGGTCATAATGATGAACCCACGTTTCATCTCTACTAACAAAATTTTACAGTATCTTATCAGGAATTTCACCGCACACCTCAAGAAATTCGGAACAACGAGCAACACGCGTATTCTTCTGAAGCGGTGTCAGGATTCGCGGTACCCATCTCGCACTGACTTTTGACATATTAAGATGGTCATGAACTATATCGTGTCTAGTACCAATAGAAAGGTTGGTTCTTTAAGCTATTGCTTTCACCTTTACTCAACCATCTTCAGATATAATTTTCTCCACTTTTTTAAAGTTTCTTATGAAGAAGCTTCGACGGGCCGACCAGCTCTATGGTCGTCTTCGATACTCTCTCCCCCATACTTAAATTGACTTGACCACTTCTGAATTGTTGATAAAGAAGGAGCAGACTCACGGTAAACATAATCCATTTCTTTTTTATAGCATATTGATTTTTTACCTGTTTGGTCAAGAATTTTATTACCGCTCGGTGCTCTAATTTAACCAACATTGAAAAAACGCTCATAGTGATCACGTTTGTTCGGTACTTGCAAAAAACAAAAGAATATCGCCGTTTGAATTTTACTTTTTTTTAATATTAATGAATGACTTTTACTGGCCAGTATTAAAAAGTTTACCAAAGAGGTTTAAAAGATGTCAATACCGAGAATTTATTGAACACCCCTCGTAGATAACGTCAACTGGGGTGACTTTGATCATTCGGTTGAACCGTGGTGGTGGAAATATTACAACATCATCTTGGCGTTTACTTGATAAAAACTACCTTATTATATTATTGTTGCGACGAGTTATATTATAACCGTTTCGTTGCTATAGAGTTACATCAGCAAAATATTCGAAAATCCACCTTGTCATTACATTTAATCCATGGCCCAGCGGTATAGACATTGGTCTATGGAGTCGCCGCACCCGGGTTTGAGCCCAGCGACCGACATGCTTTTTGTAAGATGTTTTTTCATTACGCTGAATACCATGGAAAGTTCCAGAAGAAGTAACTGAATGGAATATTCGGTGCTTAAGAACATTTAAAGGAAAATGTATGGGATTACAATATTCGAGAATCGTCGTTACAGCGCAAGTTTCTGGAATAGCCAACGCTACTCGGAACAAATGAGTAATGAAATAAATATCGAAATTATCTTCTAGAATATTCGTTTAGGGGTATATAAGGGGACCAAGTCCCCGGTACAAGGCAGTTCACTGTGGAGTAAGTTAAGTGAAGGATTGGAGAGGGAATCGGAGAGAATATGGAAGTGAGTAGTTAAAGTGGACTAACAGTGAAGTTAAGTATAAGTCATATAGTACACAGTATCGGTGAAGTTATTAGCTGTGTCACGTACTAATAGGCGCGGGCTCGGTCGACTTGTGAGGGTCAATTGAATCTTTATTAGTACGCGGGAACTCAGTAAACTTTGTCAGTGTATCTAAATTGCTTAATAAACCTATCGTCGTGTTACAGAGGTATTATAACCCTATCCCGTACCCCACGCTCGTAACATTATTATTGCCGATAGTACTGTTTTATGCTAAATTACGAGTATCATACATCTGGTGAGAACCATGCATTCATTGATCCTTATAAAGAAATAAAAAGTCCCCCACTATGTGTCGTTTTTTCATACTTTTAATATGTCACATAATGTGAACCTCAGGAATATATAGAAAAGTATGTGTAAGGTGTACACCAAACCAATGCGTCAAACCGAATAGACCTATTTAGAGGCTTGAGATTCAGATTCAGATTTAAACATTTAATCTGAATCTATAGTTACAGGTCTACTAATACACAGTTCGAAACGCACAGAGAGGGCAGGTTGTACGGAGTGCTTTCATAGTACAGATTGATCCTGTAATGTTTTCAATACGGTTTCAAACCACCACCAACACCAGTACTGTACAAGTGTTATAGTGCAAAAATAAAATATGAAAGTGTCAGTAAGTTCGTCTATAGTACTTAATAGTACCATAATCACTTTATATATATTAGAGTGTAACACTTTAAATATTCTTTTGTATGGTCCTGTAAGCGTGTGTGCGACCCGACCTATTACCAGCTCTTTCTAGCCTGTAGTGTAGCCTGAGGTGAAGTGAGGTGAGGTGAGGGTGTGATCTGTGTATTTTTTTTAACCCAGTGTTACGTTAGGAGCCGGGGTCCGAACCGACAACCTCCAGATTGCGTCCCGTGCTACTTCGTTCTTCGTGTACTGTTCGGGTACAATGGCTTTGAAACATTTTACGCGAATTGTCACACCAAATTGTCCTTCTGCGTTACGAGTATTATGATGCTGGAATGGTATTCATAACGCTTATCGACCACTCGTTTCAAGTGTTCTGGTACTTTTGATCATCTAGGGCACCATTTTACAAAGGTGAACTTATCTCTGTAATCTCATCCAGCTAACCTTTGGAGCAATTAAATACCTATGAATTAATGTTATTGCATGCCTATTGGTAAAATATAGCGAATCTACTAATAATAAAGGCCATCACCGAATAATTTGCAAATAAATAGCAAAATAGCGTGGGCTTTGGAAATTAAAAATTATAATAATAAATATTGGGGAACAATCTTACACAAATCAACCTACTCCCAAACTAAGCAAAGCTTGTACTATGGGTTCTAGACGACGATATACATACTTATATAGATAAATACATACTTAAATACATAGGAAACATCCATATACCCAGGAACAAATATCCGTGCTAATTGCACAAATAATGCCCTGGCCGGGATTCGAACCCGGGACCTCTAGCTTCGGGGGCAGTGTTACTACCAACTAGGCCAAACAGGCCGAAAGAAATGACAAAAATGGACCAAAAAACCAACACAGCGTTAAATATACTATTCAAACATGACGTTAACCACGGTACAAAGGTGTTAATGTTGTACGGCACTTTTGCACTATTTTAATAGTACATTACTACAGAGGCCGGGACGAAAGTTCCGGAGGACCAAATTTCCCGCCGAGGTATGTATAGGGCTTTTCTCAAACATGAAATGAAATAAACAACAAAAAAAAAACAAAATTTTATTTTTAATACGCATAGTGGCAGAATGTCATTATGCCTGTGCCACAAATTTATGTGGAAGAGAATTAAAAAAGAGGACTTTGCCGGCCTAGGCCTGCAAGATTTGTATGAAATTCCATTAACGACCTCTTGTCTTAGCCGCGCCTGAAACGTCATACTTCGCAGCCTATTATAAGGAACATAACATCAATATTTCATTGCATGTTTGAGAAAAATCTATTATTTATTGGCCCCGGTTATATCTGAACCTGGGTTTTGCCCCAATGTTTGACCATTGTGAGTTGCCAGTATGGCATGGCACTAATAACTGTGGGCCTCATAAGAAGGCTCAAAGTCACCCAAAGAGCAATGGAGAGGGCTAGCTATTGCCGGGAGTTACTCTGCGTGATCGCATCAGAAATTTGGCCATCCGCAGTAGAACCAAAATAACCGATACGAGTATAGGTCTCCGAATCGCTAAACTTAAGTGGCAAAACCGATAGCTGTTTGGGCGGAAAGGTTCTCGTCTCGAGTGATGACCACGTACCGGAAGGCGCAGCGGGAGTAGACCCCCTACAAAGTGGACTGATGACCTGGTAAAGGTCGCGGGAGTTCGCTGGATGCGGGTGGCGCAGGACTGGTCATTGTGGCACTCTTTGGGGGAGGCCCATGTCCAGCAATGGGCGTCATCGCATGATGCTATCTGAAATACTTCAAATCTGTCGATGACCCTGAATTAAGTCATCGTACTTTAGTATTGTTGAAATTTTACAGTTAACGTCATCAGTGGACCGTCTGTACTATAACCTTGTAATCTGTTACTTCAACCATTTGACACATCACAACACCCATAGAACGTAAACACGCAAGACTTATCGGAATTATAAATAAAATCACGTAATAGTATTAGGGTATTTCAAGTAAATAAAAATAATATTTTGCATTTCTTAAACATAATTTAAGTTATGTTACATTTTTTTAGTTCATTGTTATTGAGTATTTTACGATAATAATTCAGCGCCCAAACAGTTACGTGTTATGTCGTTTTCTTTTTAAAACTAGTGTTGCGACCAAGTCTGTCGTTTCGATTCAGAAGATATTTCCGTAAATTGATAGAAATCGATTAGATAAGCATATATTTATAACGATAAATTTATAACCAAAAGAAATCTGTTGACGCTGTACACCTAAATATTAGTAAAACTCCGTAAAGTTGGAAAATATGTGCAAAATTTATTACATAAATGACAGACAGACCCACCAGCTATGGCATCAGCATAGCGATGACGTGATTAAGAGAATATGTCTGTATTTCTTATTTCTTCTTAAAACGTTTCTTATTGTATGTAATAAAGAAAGCCATACATAATAAGTAACATTTTTTGTTTGAGGAGACTGATACAATCATGTGATATAAAGTATATAAAGGCATCATAAAAACATTTCAAAAACGGCTGTAAAATCGATTCAAACAACCATTCGTTAATAATCGCTTCATTTGACAAACGATACGTCTTAGCCTCGTCACTACAAACGTCAATTCATAAATGCCAAATAGTTGAAGTAACAGATTACAAGGTATATTATCACTATTATCAGTGTCTCCGATTAGTCATACTCGTAGTTATTAGGCATTACCCGGACCATTTTCACATTCACACACCATCCATTTTCACATTTATGTTATTGGACCCGGGTATGTCCTAAAACTACGACCAAGACCACCGGGGAATGGGCAGCAGCATTCCTAGAGTGCGGTGGAGATACTGCGATCGCCAAGCCAACCCGCATGCCAAGCGTGGCGATTATGGCCTATGTCCAGCAGTGGACGTCCTAGGGCTGATACGGTGGTGGTGGTGGTAGTTATTATTGTGGCGCAAAATGATGGAGGCCTACGTTCAGCAGTGGACGGACTATGGGTGATGATGATGATGATGATGTAGTTATTATTACGAAACTCGGGCTTAACCTAAAAACGTACCGAAAATGATGAAATGGAAAACAGGTTTTGAATTGCAATAAACCCGGACATTCAATCATTTGTGCGCTGCGCAGACTTAGACAGGAAATTAGATTATCATAATTATACAGCTCTTGAGTGTGTAATTCGCGTAAGTGGATCTGCCGGGTTCAAATCCGGGTTGACTACAAGTACAGTCGAGTTCGAAATTATGTGTACAGACAAAGATACCAAAAATATGTAATGAACATTATTTTTGAGGGCATAAGGTTGCTCAGATATATTTGGAATAGAATAGAATAGAATTATTTTATTTGCTACAATACTTTTAAATAGTACATGGTGTTGAGGTTGAGGTACAGCAGTACAGTATTCAGTCCTTTGGGATTTTACAATTATTCATGAACTCTATTGAACCAAAAGAAAGTAAGCTCTGGTTGTGGAATGAGCCTGCCAAGGTTTTCCCGAGGGGGCAGTATGGGGTTCTTCAAGAAAGTAGTGCATACATTTTTAAACGGACGGCAATGCGCTCGTGACAACCCTGGAGCCGCAGGCGTCCACAGGCTGCGGAGATCGCTTACCATTAGGGGGCTTACCCTACGCTTGTTTGCCACCGTCGTGGTATAAAAGAAAACCATGCACGATCAAGAGATTTCGCACACGGGGCATAGACTTGGCAATGCATTTGTCAACATAGCAATTATTGACGTACCTTCGGCATCAAATATATCTGTACCTACCCGACAGTCATCATCATCCTCGCGTTATCCCAGTAACATTGCATCCTGAAGGATGCCCGGGGTCCGCTACCTAATCCCAAGAACTGGCGTAGGCACTAGTATTTACGGAAGTGATTGCCATCTGACCTTCCAACCCAAGGGAGAAACTAGACCAACCGTAGGCTTGTCAAGTGAGTGGGCAACTTGACTTGAGAACAGTCAAGTTGTTAAAGGTCAGATGGCAATCACGGTACTTCTTCAACTCTCAATCACCTCAAGTTCTCAAGCCGCCCAAACACCTTTAATTTGGTCTTGAACGACTGCTGTCACAAACAGCAGCCGGGATCAACGACTTAACGTGTCTTCCAAAGCACGGGAGGGCTCAGTTAGTAACCACTCACATCAGTCACCAATCCAAGAGTTGACCTGGGCCGACATTGCAATATACTTCAAAATTCAAAATAATTGACTTAACCATTCATATCAATGAAGTCTTTTTTTAGTCTTGCTCTGATATATTTAATTAGGTACGTACCTACAGCCGAGTACAAAGATATGTACTTATCCAATTATTCACCTTACTGCATAATATTAAGGTCCAAAAATGTATACTCGTACATCTCTTGATAGTCGATTGCAGCTGTAGGAGAATGCACCTAATGGTCATCAGCGTCACATAGGTCAGTTACCTCACTGCCAACTAAACTCACCACCAAATATAACAACTTGTAGGAGTACCTATATTGTTTGAGAGTTATAGTTAAGCTATGTTTAAGACACTGTAGTATTCCATAGAAAAATAACAATCGATACAAACCAACATCCAATCATCAACAGACGATCAATTCATGCAAGACCCATCACCTGACTCCACCGTCAGTTTGCTCAAGAAAATACCACACCACAAACGCGCGAATATATGCACCACTTTATTAATGTTTCCTTTCCCAGACCTGAATACCTTTCCACCTAGAATCTGATCCGAACCAATCCAGATTCTCCTTTGTAAGTACAACAGGCTCACAATGTGTGACACACTTATAAACTGATGTTGAACCGTCTTTATCACAGTCCGCAACCAGCTTCAGTTGAAGTGGAACGAATCCTTAATTTAAGACTTATGTCTTGTACCTGATTTTATTTATTAAGGAAATAGGCATAAAAGCAAGTTTTTCGTACAATTCGAATTTATAGCTAAAGCGCAAAACGCCTGAATAAATTGACGCGGCAATTTGTTGACTCGTTGTAATTTGTATTTTGGATCCGGAGGCGTTCGACATGGCGAGCACAACGCACGTTATCATTAGCGTTCTTTTGCCAGTTTTCTTCTCTAATACATGCAAGTATTCAATTTATTAGACTTTTTTACGTTTTAAGTTGTCAGTGACTTGCATGCAATACTGTTAAGTAGATTACTTTGAAGGAGGTCAATGAAACTAAGTAAGTAACCTACAAAGAAAATGCGATGAATTTTCATTATAAACGTTCGCTTTGAGACAAATTTTCAAAAAGGTTGGTTTCGGGTATCTACTTACTACCAATGCTTTATTATTGAACTGTTATCTGTTTTACAAATATTTCGTAATGTCGTTTATTGAGTATCATTTAAGAACCGACCTTTTAAACCAGCCATTTGCTCTTCATATTACCAACATCAGCACTGTTGTTGTCGGGTGCAGTAAAGGAAACAAACACGTACATTTTTATCCCATATTGTAATAAGAGCGAAAATTGCGTGTTTTGGTCTCCTTGACCTGTGTTAAAACATTTGAGGGGTTGATTTTAATTGATAGAAAACTGCTTAAATAATATACTGATAACGTTTCCCAGGTGAAGCCATTAAATGCTACGACTGTAACAGCGCCAACAATTCAGCCTGCCTGGACCTCCATCTTCCTCGGATGAATGCCATCATACCTGTCGTGGATTGCTCCAAGGCGCTGCCCAACAGCATCAGCAAGCAGTTCTTCTGTCGCAAGATCACTCAGACTAGTAAGTCAATCATCATCATATCAGCCAAATGATGCCAACTACTAGATGAAGCCAAAGGATCTCTCCAATGGAGAGGTCTTGCGCCATCAGCCAATGGATCCTCGCGATCTTGACCACATCGTTGGAGCACCTTGTGGCACATGTCTTTCATGTAGGCGCTGCCTAATAGCATCAGTAAGCAGTTCTTCTCCTGTAAGATCACATAGACCAGTACTAGTAAGTCAATCAGTCATAATTATAGCCGAAAGACAACAAAGCCTCCCCTAGGATTTTCTATGGCCAGTCTTAAGCCGTCCTCAGGCAACGGGTCTTCATCTTGACCATCATACCGGTCGTGGAATGCTCCAAACCGATGACAAACACCATCCGCAAACAGTTCATCTGTCCTAAGATCACGGGGACAGAAGTAAGTCAATCAATCAATATCATTATATCGACAGAATGACGTCCAAGAGTATCCTAGGATTTCTTTAATGACCGGTTTTGCGCCATCAGGAAAAAGTTGTTTTGGAAGATCATGAAGTGTAGATAGTAAATAATTAACAGAAATACTGTGGGCAAGCGCCATGGGGCGTCCATGCGGTCTCCTAACTCTGAGAGTTTATGGACAGACTACTAGCACCATTACCACCAGGTAGAGGAGGAGGGGGAGATACTAACCTCATTCTCCTTGGGGAACTTACTCACTGAATGAGCGAAGCGTCTCCGTTTCAGGTCGCATTTCTCAACCGATTCTTGAGATATTTTATGAAAATATTTTTTTTAACGTCGACTCACTTTTTGCAAACTTTGAAATTTGAGGAAAAATAATTAGCGAAGTCTACAGCGCACAGAGCCACTAGTAAGTACCTAGTTGAATTGCAAACTGGCTCTCAATACAAATAATATAAACCGGCCAAGAGCGTGTCGGGCCACGCTCAGTGTAGGGTTCCGTAGTTAGTTCAGAAATTATTTTTGTAATTTTTTCAAAAACTATTCAACCTATCAAGTTCAAAATAATTTTCCTACAAAGTTTTTATAAAGTTCTACTTTTGAGATTTTTTTCATATTTTTAAAACTTATGGTTCAAAAGTTAGAGGGGGGGGGACACATTTTTTTTTACTTCTGGAGCGATTATTTCCGATAATATTAACATTATCAAAAAATGATTTTAGTAAACCCCTATTTATTTTTAAATACCTATCTAACAATATATCACACGTTAGGGTTAAAATGAAAAAAAAAAAATCACTCCCCACTTTACGTATAGGGGAGGTACCCTAATAAAATATTTTTTTCCACTTTTTATTTTACCACTTTGTCGGCGTAATTGATATACATATTAGTACCAAATTTCAGCTTTCTAGTGCTAACGGTCACTGAGATTATCCGCGGACGGACGGACAGACGGACGGACAGACATGGCGAAACTATAAGGGTTCCTACGGAACCCTAAAAAGGTACTTATGATGATTTCACATGAAAGGGAAATCATTGCAGATTGCACTCAACGTGCGGCAGGCGTTAATGGCACAACAATAGCTAATTGTGGCATTATGCAGATTTACCAGTGCGTGCATATGCATATTCTGTTAATATGACAGGAGAGAAAAAAAAAATAGACGCCATATTATGCCCATTTGGTGTTCTCTGATCGGTAACTATTTCTATGAGTCTAGAAGTCAAGCAATTCAAACGGTTGATTAAAGATGAACTCTTGTGGTACAGTGTTAAAAATGTTAAAATGAATAAAATAGTATTTTGTAAATTATATACAACAAAGAAATGATGTATTTGTTCAAGTTTAAACGCGCATTTAACACATAAAACGCCTATATACAAAATAACTTTAACAAAATGTCACCAAAATAAGTAATATCCAGGTAAATCCGGAATTAATGTCGTATTCGATGTCCTGTAACCTGTAACGTATTGGAACTCATTCAAAACTACTTCGCGACAGTTCAGTTAAACTAGTTAAAGCGTTATAACGAATGCGAGAAAAACATTAAGATCAGATTAGAATGCGAAACGCATGCGTCAGATAGCGCACTAGTTCATATTCTATAAATATAATTAATAAATAAAACTTTATGTGTGTGTATGTGTCTGTTGTAAGTGTGTTTGTTGTCTTAATTAATGTAGCTATTCGGAATAAATGTTTTTTTATTGAGAAAAAAAATGGACAGCTTGTCATATCTGATGTAACTAAAAAACTGGCAATTCGAACTATGTCTATGTACTTAAATCTGCGCAAGCTTTTATTCTTTGGACAGCCTCGACTCTCAACCGAGTACTAAACTATTTTTGAAAAGTCATCATTTTCGGAGGCATCAGAACAATTGAGGTTTGCGTGCGACACGATATATCTATTGACCCCCGTCAATTGTGTCCCCACGGGGCCACAGGATACATCTCGCTAGCGTGACTCCCATGGAACTATTTCAAAGTTCAAAATGTCCAATGAAATCGTTTAATGTGAAAATATTTTTTTGGAAGGGGTATTTTTACGACAATTATTTTGAACAGTCCTCAGCAGACTTGATAACGAAGTTAATCCTGATACTATCATTTTAATACGTTTTATGCTTAAACTAAAAATGTTTTATAGGTTCCACACACGTATCAATTTGTCACTTAACAACCTAGGAACGCAGCTATAAGATGGAAATAACATACAGTAATCATTCAATTCATTCACCATCAATGCGGTTGTTGCGGTGACAAATAGTTGTGATAGAACGCTTTATAAAACGTACTATCAAGACCTCAAGCAGACTTCTTATCTGCTGATAAGCATGAGACATTATGACTTCATCGTCTTTTCAATCTTGCTTGAAACCACTTTTTCAGGCACATTTTGACATACATCAATTTTCTTGCAGTCCTCCACGCGGACCACACTCCAGAGGTCAGGATAACACGAGGCTGCGGCTGGGTGAAGCACAAGCGAGAATGCTACACTGCAGACAACAAGGACCACCTCGAAACCGTTTGTCAATGTTTCGGTGATATGTGCAACTCGGCTGCCACGCTCCAAAACGTCAAAGTGACAGTTGCCGTCGCCGCCATTTTTGTTTTATTTAAAAGTTGGCGGGGTTATTAAACTGTGTGATTTACGAACGAAGTGTGCTCTGACTGTCGATTGCATTAACTTAATGTTCCTGTAAGAAATATAATTTAATTTAATAATAATGATGTTGGGCGGAAATAAATGGTACAACTTATGGTTATTCGGTTTTTGTATTGACTTTATTTCCAAAAGAGCCAGGCGGAGCATTTTAAATGTGTTTCTCAGTGACTCTTCCAGCAATAGCAAGTTAAAGATGGATATAATGTGATCAACCACTTCACTCAAGTCACAGCTCAAGTTTATACCACCTACTTCATACACACACCCACATCTCGTCCTTATTACATGTTATTACAACTAAACAATTAAACATTCGGGTCAAGGAAGATCGGAAATATAACTTCACACACTTAATAACTTTGAATGTTGTTGCATCGGAATACGGACGCGGATTGTCATCCGATGAACTTAAAAGGCGGATTAGATGACAAATGGCATCATGGCGTATCGACAGTTTCCTCGGGAACAAGTGTTCATCTCCATTTATCCACATATCATACATAGTTCAACTTGTGTTAGGTGAAATTATTGTTGCGAAAATGCTAAAATTGTTGGTTATAGTGTTATTAGCATCGACGTGTGTTCAATATGGTAAGTGTTTTTTCTTCCAACAATGTTTTTTTACTAGTTATTTACCATGTGTATTTAGTATCATCATCATCCTCCTAGCGTTATTGCCAGTTGCATCCTGAAGGATGCCTGGGGTCCGCTACCAAATCCCAAGATGTGTATTTAGTATCAATGGTCTGTTTATTGTCTACACTACCCGATTGTAACATTGTTTAGTGATTTAGTCTACAAGCAGCAGGTTTTAATTTTTACCTCACAGTTTGAACACACCCAAAACAGTTCGATTATCTTCAGATTAAAAATAAATTTGGGACTGCGAACAGCAATTGGAGATATTGTATTTTACCTAATGACAGCCAAATCAGCATTTTTTACGAAAGATCAAAAAACGCTCGATTAGTAAGTAGGTACGAGCATTTAGTTATTTTAGCTCAATCTGCCAACTCAACTTGACCAGCTAATTGTGTTAAAAATCATGGTATTTTTAACCTAAAACGTTAAAATTATCAGATGTTCTACAAGTTTGTTGTGTCTATGTAAAAGAGGCTTGTCTTCTATAAAGTAGATGTCGCTGTACGCCTCCCTAAGGCCTTGTAAGAGGGAACTAGTGAAGAGTTTCGTGCCCGAACTTGATTGTTCCGATAGCTCAGTGGCTAGAGCGATTGGCCACGTATGCCGGATGTCGCAGGTTCGAATCCTGCTCGGAGCACTAAATTTTGCATTTTTTCCCTTTAATTTAAAATTTATGTAATAGAGGTTAGAAGGAACATTCCCATTCGTTATCTCGTGTATTTGTGTTTACAACGTGATGTCGTATGTTGATACGGCGACCCCGCATGACCCTGATATCGCGGATTCAACGTAAAAGGCGGAACATGGACGAATGTCTAATGTATCATTCTCAACCAAAAGGTACCTGTCGATGCCAATAGAAACAAGATCTAATGATGGCTACCTTTTTAAACCCCGACGCAAAAAGAGGGGGGGTTAAGTTTAACGTGTCTGTCTGTCTGTGGTAACGTAGCTCCCAGACGGATGAACCGATTTTCGTTTAGTTTTTTTTTTGTGTCATAGATATTTTTATCCCCAGTGTTTTAGCCACGTTTCATGAAAATCTGTTCAGCCGTTTTTGAGATATTTATTTATTTGAACTTTATTGCACAGTAACAAGTTACGGATACAAAAGGCGAACTTAATGCCATACATAAGGCATTCTCTACCAGTCAACCTTCAATTATTGAGCTTTGAATCGAAAAGTCGAGGGTTTTTCAACTTTTCTAAGTTGTAGTTATTATGCTCACAAGTCGGCGCCACTCTCGTCTCAAGTAAGGTCCAGCTGTTAAAGATTTTTATTACATATTACGGGCGTGAAAGCAAAGTTTACATTTAAAACATAATAGGTACTATAAAACCATACATTATAAATATTAGTATCAAGCATGCTTGCTTTGTTCGGAAGAAAGAGCACATGAGTTTCCAAAAGATAAAACTGTTTCAAAGCACTGAAATTCATTGACCCGGTCGCTGCCGGTACGAAAATACATATTTTTTTACGTAATGTATAAATTAATCAAATTAGAATCCGCAGGAGAGATGAATAGCGTGTAAAAAACATACCAAGTGCGTGCGTTGTTTGAAATAGTTTGAATAAAGTAAATGGTGACGTCATATTTCCCTACGAAACTTCAACACTATAACCGACTGTTTTTGACGTTTCGTAAAAAGTTGGTGATATGAATATCAGTAAAATATCGTGAATTATAATTAGTTTCACTGCTTCACGAAAATTATCTATCCTCAAAATGTATTGGTTACTTTGAGACATAGTGGAATGAATTAAACTTTAGCAACTTCAAGGGATGTCGCCGAAGCCAGGAAGATGTGGCGTGAGTTTATGAAGGCCCTTTGCACCTTTGGGTTGCCCAAAGACAACAAAAACAATATTATTGAGTAATTAACTGTGTGATTTTGACTGCCTTTATTTAACTTGCCCTGCCTCACGAGCACGATAGCTTATACCGTCACGCTACATGGCCGAAATGTATTGAAACATCACGATACATGAGGGTATCAGTTACCTCCTTGCTAGCTAGGTTGTTAGTATGTTCGTAAGTGTGGGACAAATCCTGCAACTGAAATTTAGATCCGTAATCACTGTGCCTCACAGATCCTCACCCATCAATGGTCCTGCCGAAAGACCAGCGCTGACTTCTAAGTTAGCAGCATGCTGAGGCTAGACCATTTCATTGTAAACTTTAAAAAATTGTGTAACATGTTAACATTTTGTCTGTTTGCCATGAGTAAAGCTTTTCTATTTCTATTTATAATCCTCAACCGAACTGGGCAGAAATTATAGGCATACTTAGGTAAGCTCGGTGGCAATGCAAGCATCGAGCTGATCTGATGATGGAGACAGAAGGTGGCCATAACAATTCATAAACTACACAAGATAAACTCGTCGTAAGTATCTGGACGCATTGGAACGGTCTCAGCGAGTATGCAATGAGATGACTATGCAAAAAAATCCAGTCGATAATAAAAATTGTACCAAATATGATATTTTTGACAAAAACTTAAGCTTGAAGCGCACAGAGCGCGGCACAGCGTCGTTGCGGGGCGGAGGTGGTTTCGCGGTGAAGCGAACGCGTTCCGGGGAACATCGCACAAAAAAACCACGCGGTATTCGGTAGCGCGGTATAACGGAGGCGGCGTGTGTGACATATGAAATAGTAATCGATAGTCGACAGTTTCGGAAAGATCAAAAATGCAAAACCGCCTCCCCGCACCGCGCCGCGCCCGCTCTGTGCGTTGGAAAATGCTTAACTACATCTGTCTCGCTCCAGCCAACGCAATCAGCTGTTACGAGTGTAGCAGCGTGAACAACTCGATGTGTCTCGACCCCACCATCTACGACAAGGAGACTGTTCAGAAATACTTAAGCCTCACCGACTGTGGGACGCAGGGCAACCAGGAGTACTTTTGCAGGAAGATTGTTCAAACCAGTACGTAATCGGTATTCAGTTAATCTATAAGACCGTAATAAGACCTGTCGTCATGTATGGATCAGAATGTTGGGCCTCAAAGGTAATGGATGAAACGAGACTGCATGTTACAGAGATGCGAATGCTGAGATGGATGTGTGGTGTGACGAGAATGGACCGGATTCGGAATGAGTATATAAGGGGAAGCCTGAAAGTAGCGCCCATTGCCGAAAAACTAAGAGCCAATCGCCTGGCGTGGTACGGGCATGTAATGAGGAGGGATGAAAGCCATGTAACGAAAGAAAAGTATTGGATATGAATGTGGATGGATGCAAGAAACGAGGTAGGCCAAAGAAAAGGTGGATGGATTGTGTGAGAGATGATATGAATAGGAAAGATGTGAATGAAGAGAAGACGCGTGACAGAGATATATGGAAGAAAAAGACATGCTGAGCCGACCCCCAATAAATGGTAAAAGGGCAAGAGAATGATGAGTTTGTTTATTGGTTGCATAGGTACATTAGGTGGATACCTAGTGGTTAGATCAGCTATGAAACCCTGTGTGGCACGGCAACATAGATATTTTAGCGTGCGTTTCTAATAATTCGTTTGAATCCACCAATCACATTCATTGGTCCACATAGCATAGCACTGGTGGAAAGAGGTTTTCGTAGCGTAGCTGTCACATCCTCGCAGCATAGCTGCATAGCACATCTCTGGTGGAAAGACACCCTTATACTAAACAATATGTGTTATAATCCACCGGTGTGTCCGCTGGAGGCGGGTGGTGCAGGACCGGTCAAGTGGACCTCTTTGGGGGAAGTCTATGTTTTTTTTATACCACTCCGGTGGAAAACAAGTGTACGGCCCGCCTGATGGTAAGCGGGCACCGCACCCTATGGACGCCTGTAACTCCAGGGGCGTCACATGCGCATTGCCTTTTAAAAATGTATACACTCCCTTCTTGAAGAACCCCATACAGTAGTCCCTCGGGAAAACGTCGGAAGGGAGCTCATCAGCCAATATCCATCAAGAAGGATGTCCATCAATGGAAGGAATTTCCTCCTTAGGGAAAAAAGGTTTTATTATTTTATGTTCTCCAGTTCTCCACAAAAACCATGACTCCGAAGTGCGCGTGCACCGCGGCTGTGGCTGGGTGCGCTCGCGCCGGCCCTGCTACAAGGCCGACAACGAAGACCACCTGGAAACCGTCTGCCAGTGCTTCGAGGACGGCTGCAATGCGGCAACCGCTGTAGTAGCGAAGTGGACGCTACTGGTCGCCAGTGGGGCTATGATGATGAATAAATGGAGTTAGATTAATAGTATTTTTATTTATTTTACTTTATCCCTAGGTATAGGTACCCACATACACCTGAGTATTTTACTGATAAAAAGTCTATAAATACCGCATCGAGATGCTCAGTGAGTGAGTCTAGATCGGGTACAATAATAAACCTCTATAAGAGTGATACGAATGCTTTTAGTTATAATTAAATTTAGGAGTGCAAATTGCAATATCTTGCTGAGTCTTAGCCTTTTCTTTATTGCACACAAAACATTGCTGGATTTACCTTGAGACCACGTGATATCTATGGGCGATGAACCTACAATTATTATATTATATTATATATTTTAAGCGAATGGGACCCGGGTATGTCCTTAAACTACGACCAAGACCACCGGGGAATGGGCAGCAGCATTCCTGAGTGCGGCGGAAATACTACGATCGCCAACCCGCATGCCAAGCGTGGCGATTATGGCATTAACCCCCCATGAAATTGGGGGAGGCCTATGTCCAGCAGTGGACGTCCTAGGGCTGGTGTGGTGGTGGTGGAAGCGAATGTGATACAGTTGTGTATAGTTGTAGGTAGCATTTATATAAGTCTTGTTTTGTGTGTTTTATGGAATAAATCATTCTTCTTCTTCTTCTTCTTCTTCTTCTAGTTACCAGTGCAGCCATAATACATGTAACTGATTATTAAGAGTTAGATTTAATTAAGAAAATATTCCTGGATATATGTAAGTATTATTTATGTCTTTCAATTCTCCACTAATACGGCTGTGGCTGGGTGCGCTCGTGCCGGCCCTGCTACAAGGCCGACAACGAAGACCACCTGGAAACCATCAGTCAGTGCTCCGAGGACGACAGGCGGCTGCAATGCAGCAACGCCTGTAGTAGCGAAGTGAACGCTGCTGGTTGCCAGTGGGGCTATGATGATGAATAAATGGAGTTATATTGTCAATAGTTCTTTAATTAAGACTCCCTGGGCAAGATTCCCTATATCCTAAATCCATAAATGTTGCAATAAATACTACTACAAGGTCAACAACGACGACCACCTCGAGACGATGCTAATGTTTCGAGGTAGTCTGCAAAGCGGCAACCACTGTGGTAGCGAAGTGGACGCTACTGGTTGCCATTGCCAGTGGGGCAGGGCTATGATGGAACCATGAAAGTGATATCCTCAATCCATAAATGTTGTTATAAATGCTACTTAGGTAAACGTTTTAATGCTCGACACATTAATGCTCAAAAGATGACACCTATTGATCATCTCTGTCATTATAACATAAGATTGACAGTGCATGTATTGGGCAAGTGACGAGCGCTGAGACCTTACAAGGTCGACAACTGCAAAACGGGGACCGCTGTGGACGCCGCCAAGTGGACGCTGCTGGTTGACAGTGGAGTCAGTGGGTCAATGATGATGAATTAATGGTCAGATTGTGAAATTTTTTATTTATTTAGGATTCCATAAATCCTAAATATTGCTATAAATACTACTACAAGGTCGACAGCGACAATCACTTGAGGTTGACTGCAATTTTTTGAGGGCGGCTGGAATGGCCTCGTCTTTTTTCCAATGAGGCGTATGCGTATGATCCTTCTAATATTATAAATGTGAAGGTTTAGATTTTTGGATATTTGTTTTTTTAATCACGCAAAATCGGCTTAACATATGGGGCAAAACAATAGTCTGTAGCCTGGATTAACATATGGGGATAGGGAGTAGAAGATTACGCGGACGAAGTCTAGTAATGAATAAATAGAGCAAGACTTGTATGTATTTTGAAGTATCATTTCTTCTACGGACTTGGGCGACTTCCTGATTTATCGGTGTGGAGGCGGTAGGATATTAGAAAACTGTCAGCTGTCACTATCAATATCAACTAACAGTCGCTTATATGTAGGTACACCTACAATAAAAACTTACACTTTTCAAATAACATGTCAAATAAAATAGAGAAAAAAAATACAAATTTTAAACACTTACCGCATATCAATAATATAAATTGAAAATAATAATTAAAAAAGATTCTAAAATGCATAAATGGCTCTAAATACTGGGAAAAATGCATGATAGAAAATGAGAGCATCTGCTTAGCTGACACCATTGCTTATAAAGTCACGCTAAATGTGACGTTTTAGTACATTTAGGCCATATAAGCGACAACAATGCGAATGCACGAAATGCGTGGATGCAGTAGTGCCCCGCTTCTGTGCATGATATTAATATTGCGCAAACAAATACTGACAGTATCTCGTCAAGTCAGGAAGTCGCCTAAACGCAGGCGCAGGCGGGTATAGGCAGTTAGTATCTATTTAATTTATCTAATATCCCTTAGATCTCTTGGTTGAGGGCGGCTATAAATCCGATTACGATGACCATCTATCTGGAAGCCGTTTGCCAGTACTCCGAAGAAAGAAATTATTTATTAACGTCTTTACACAACATATTACAAAACATTCATGAATACACAACAGACGACGCTAAAAAGGGCCCCACTCAGCATAATGCCACGGCACACCGCGACGCTGGTTTTCAGTGGGGTCCTGCCTTAAATCTATCGAATGACGACACAGACGCAAACAACATAAATTATATAATATAAAGAGAAAAATAAATCATTTGACGTAACTGATGTGAGTATGATATTAGGGCTTAAATTTAAGAGTACGTACGTAAAAAAAAACAAATACAAAGAAATGCCACTATTATAACGTAAGAAATTGAGTAAAATAACAATTGTGAAATGAGTTCAGCCACCATATCCAAACATTATAATAAATATAAAAATAAAATCATAAAAAAGGGTCGCAAATCCAAAACTAACAATCTGCAATGCAATGGCACAATCTCGCCGTAGCGAACTGGACGGTTCTATTGCCGTTGGCTACTCGCAGCCAATTCAACAGTAATGAAGAACTTTGAAAATGGAATGAAAGTTGTACAAGTTCTTTCCTAAATCTCTTGACTCCAAGAACCATGACAGTGACAAAATAAGCCAACGCTATACAGAGAAAGATCCACCTGTTGTATACACTGATGCTCCTTAGAAGTTTTTGAATAGACGAACGCATAAAGGCTTGATGTTACTCTCTCCCTCTGTACTGTGTATAGTTGAGCCCTATTTTTAAAATTAGGGCGATTTAAAAATAGGTTCAAACTTCATTCGTAGGTATAGGAGTGAACGCGTAATCTTAAAACACGTCTTGAATCAGTACAGCTTACTTGTGAGTCCATCTCGCATTTATCACCACGTCACGTATAACTAGTATAAAATAATAATTCATTTTAATAATCGAACTTAATTGCTAAAACTAAGACGAGTTAGATATATGTAAAATTATTAAAATGTTAGTTCTAGTGCTTCTTGTCTCAACATGCCTTCACTTTGGTAAGTTAAATTTAAGTTTAAAAAGTTATTCATATTTTTATTTATTTGTTACTTATTTTTTCAAGTAGGCCTTATAAAAACACCACTTTTGAAAAGTCGATACAGACATAAAATAATAATAGAAAAAACAAAATCATTACACAAAACAAATAATACATGTCATATTTAAGTATATGAGAATAAAGTAAAATTGTCTAATAATAAAATCATGTCAATAAAAATACACAAAATTAATTAATAATAACAACATAAATGAAAACAATAAAATTATAAGTAGGTACTAATAGTACGAGGAGAGTATTATATGTCAATTGATCATAAAACTAAGGTCAATAATTAATTATTATGCTACCACAGGAATTAGAGCAAGCATACCTTAGTTATTATTATATATTCGAAAAGACGTAAGTCTTTCTTTCAGACTCAAATAAAAACAATCGATGTCGATGCCGATTCGGTAGGCAGTGTCCGTGATCCGTAACACAGTCGTCCTCTTATCATAATTTGTGTTTTGAAACACAATGACCACTTTTATCTCTCTTGACCTTGATTGACATATAAATCGGTACAATATGAAAATTAATACAGTGGTTTTACAAGTATATCTGTAATAAACAAGATTCAGTAGGTAACATAAATTAATGCACGATTGACTAATAAAATTGACGCTGCAAGCATCGCGCGATGAAAATATTTGTAATGATACCTTATTGCAAAGTTGAAAAAGTTGAAAATTACAAATAGCTAAGGTTGAGATTATTTAAGTTAGGTATAGACAGTTATTTTTTTTTGTAAGGCCCGCCAAATACAGGCTTAATTTCGCGGAAGTCAGCCTGATGTGGCGAGCCTAATGCTTGAATCAAATTAAATCAAATTCCTGAAAGGAATGTACATTCAACCAATTTGATTTCTGGGCCACTTCGTACCTCGTCACAGTTACAATAATATGAGATAGATAGATAAACACTCTATATGTTGTGGAAACGAATAGTATTTATATATATCTATCTATGAGATCTCTAGCAGCCTTCATGTTGATTTTCATTGTGACTGTTGGATATAATGTATCTCTTTCATAACGTTTATTCACACAGGCAACACTCTATTATCTGTAGCATGATGGTGGCCTGTATCCGGTTCCCTTACCTCCCTTGTCTTTTGTCTTATCATGGCTCCACTGACATCGGCCTCTATAATTTATATTAATTTAAATATCGTTAATTACATATAATATGTGAATCAATACTGTACGATGACGTTGCCGATATGTGTTTTAACTGTGGATAATTGAAATACATTCATTTAAGCACGTTAAGCCGTTTATCCCGGTTGCTGTCTTTGATAGCAGTCGTTAAGCCAAGTTAGAGGCCTCCGGGCGGCTTGAGAACTTCTAACAGTCAAGTTGCCCACTCACTTGACAAGCCTAATCCCAATAAGGTCGGTTTTCCCCTCGGGTTGGAAGGTCAGATGGCAGTCGCTTCCGTAAAAACTAGTGCCTACGCCAATTCTTGGGATTAGGTAGCGGACCCCAGGCATTCTTCAGGATGCAACTGTACTGGGAATAACGCTAGGAGGATGATGAATTGAAATACATTCATTTGTTGAATAAGATCATTTTATTTCGACGTCAGCTCAACGTAACCTGCTTCCATCTTCATTTGTGCAACCTCACTCCACGCCGAACCCTGCGCTCGCTTACTGCTCAGTAGTGACAAGGCACGAAGTGGCCCAGAAATCAGATTGGTTGTAGAAATCGTACATATCCATGCTCGGTGTCGTTGTTGACAGAAAACCCACAATTCGACATTCTTCTACCTACCGTATTCGTGCCGTGTACCGTTGTTTCTCTACCTATAATTAAATAAGTCCCCTCGCAGCGGCAACAATCCGTTGCTACGACTGCAACAGCGTGAACAACACCATGTGTGTGGACCCGAACAGCTACGACCAGGAGACGTTGCGGCGGTTCATGGTGCTCGCCGAGTGTGGGCAGGGCGTCATCCCCAACAATCAGCGATACTTCTGCAGGAAGATAATGCAAGTCGGTAAGTTAAGGCTCCTTTCGCGAAACGCTGGAATTTGTAGAGTTTTGAAATTGTCTCACGCTCCATCAAAACTAACCACCTTTTTAATGATAGAAAAAGATACGAGTATATATTTATTGAATAGTTTTTATTTATATACTGGTTTGTGTTGCTAGAGATATGAACTTTAATGTAATGTATGATGTATAAAATTAATAACTCAACAATAATTTGTAAATCCCTGTGTTCTAAGTAAGGTTTAGTTAAAAAAAATGGTAAGTGTTTATAATAACGATTTACAATTGTATGTATGACATGAAAAAAAATGAAAATTTGAGGTACAAAAAGGTTTATGACTGCGCGCGCTCTTCAGAAACCTGGGGCCTATACCACAAAACTTTACAAGCGTACTATTCGACAAAATTGTACTATTTTCCATAGAAAAAGTTGTCAATTTTTGTGGTATAGGCTTGTAAAGTTTTGTGGTATAGGCCCTTGCCAGGCTAGTATGATAACTTATACCGTCACATTTTATGTGACGTTTCAGTACATTTTTGCCATATAACGTGACGGTATAAGCTATCATACTAGCCGGGCTGGTGTCTGTAATCAGGTAAATATTGTTAAAATATTTAGTACTTCTCAAATTTAAGGCCACTAGTCACAAAGTAAGGAACTAACCTATGCAAATGAAGTAATCACATTTCAGAATAGCTTTTCTGGTTTTTTTTTTAAATGAAATATCAAAAAATGTTTCTGACGCCTGTGTAAAAACAGGACTCTTAAGACTCGTCCCTTAATGAAGTTCTAGTAGAACTCATTGTCACCCGTCGATGTCTATCAATCGAATCGAGTTATCAAAAACAGTAGTGAAATGGGTTGTCACTTGTCAGTAAACCTCACGAATAAGCCCAGAGCGGCGAGGAGTAGATGTATCCACTATACCATTCCCTCTCATTTATGAGTGTATATACATTTTTTGGGTGTAGAGGAACAGTTTAGTTATGACAGAACGGCTCCCCGCAATGATAAAGAGCATTCGTTCTGTTTATTCCATTCGCGCTCTCTTTTGTGTATGTGGAAGAGGTCAACGGCCTTTATGATATAGGACTTTTGACACTTTCATATGCGTAGGTACTTTTGATGCGTGATGGTAAAGAATTGTAAACTCTAAACTTCATCTCCTAGTTTTAGCTTTAATTTTAAGAAATACTTGCCGTTGCCTAACAGGGTTCATGTGTGATCCAACCCAAATGTAACACCTATTTTGTACCACATGATTAAGATGCAATAAATGAATTCTGAATTATTATGCTGAATGTAACTGTTTTATCTTATGTTCCCAGTGTACCACAAGAACCGGGAACCGGACATCCGCGTGTCCCGAGGTTGCGGCTGGATACGCTCTCACCTCGACTGCTACAAGGCTGACAACGAGGATCATCTAGAAACAGTCTGCCAGTGCTTTGAGGACGGATGCAATGCAGCGACCTCTATCATGGCGGAGTGGACGCTGCTGGTTGCCTTCGCGGTTGTGATGCTGAATACATGGCTCTAACTTTTTGTATTAGTTTCATTGAAGTCCCTTACCCTATCCAAACCCTCCAGCAAGGTACCCTCAAACAAGGTCAAAAATGAGGAACATCTACTAATCATGTGCCGGTGCTTCCAGTGAATGTAATGCGGCAATTGCGGCAACCTGTATCGTAGCGAAGTGGACACTGTTGGTTGACATCTCGCACGAAACCAGGATTTTGTTTGGCGGCGATATGGTTTAAAGAGTGCACTGCACCTATAACCTGACTCAGCAATTGCCCCTAATGACCCTACTATATGGGTACAATCAATCAATTTGATTTCTGGGCCACTTCGTACCTTGTAACAGTGACAACAATATGAGATCTCTAGCAGCTTTCATATTGGATTTCACTGTGACAAGGTACGAAGTGGCCTGTACATACTACTCTGTGAGGTTATCATCGTCAAACAATACGATCAATGTCTCGTATGAGATTACTACCAATTTGCCAAACAGCATATAATAACGACCCCACAGTCAAACTGTTGCTACAGTTTTGTGGGGCAATGTAATATGTTAGGAACTTATACATATTATATGTATAAGTTCCTACTGATGTGATATTTAATAATAAATAATAATAATAATAATTTAAAAAAAATACACGAAGAGAGTGGCGCCCTCTTTAACTTAAATTTACAACTTACACAAGATTACAAACTTGTGGCTCTGTGAGCTAATAGACCTCGCAAGTTTTTCTTTATCAAATTTTAAAATTTCCAAAAACTGACTCAGAAAAAAAATCTATACAACATTTCTGATGAGAAGTTTGACATGTCGAAGAGAACATCCGGACAGACATACAAAAAATTATATTTTTTTTCAAATTTCGAAATTTCTAAAAACTGACTGTACAAAAATATCTATATAATTATCGAACCTGCTCACAAAATTTCACGAGAATCGATTGAGAAATGCGACCTGTAGAGGAGGACATCCGGGCAGACAGACAGACATACGAAAGAATTTTTGTCGGAAGCTGAAACGGAGACGCTTCGCTCGCTCGGTCAATAACAATCTCCCATTACAATAACTGAGTCATGAACATGAACGTTAGCCAATGTAAGTACAATATATTACATAGCTAAATCAATGCAGTCAACTGACAATAAACTGACAATACAACATGTCTCTATTTTGATTTAGTCACAAAAACACGGAACCGCACCTCCGGTTGCCATTGTTGTCATATTGTCGACGCGTACTTGCGTAGGGCAATACCCCCGTCCAACTTACACTGCCTCTCAGCCGTTAAAAAATTAGTTCTAATACCATGGAATAAGAGTGTCAGTAAATGCATATAAATCTGTGTTATGATGTCCTCTGTAAAATTGCAGTCATTCAGCCATCGAAAAATATATCTTAATACTTTTCAATAAGGTTGTTGTAAAATGCATATAAATAGGTGTTGCGATTATTGCTGCACAAAGTGACACGGTCACTCGGGTAATACAAAATAAGTCTTTAGGCTTGGAAATAAGAGTGTTTGTAAAAGCATATGAATGTTACGATTTGCACAGAATCTTTGCCACGGACGAAGAAGGAATTAAACAACCACCGAATCATTTATTTATTTACCAGGTTGTACAGGCTATTAAAAATATCAGATTCAAATAAAACTAACAGCAGCTGCAGCCTGCACCATTTTAGATGAATGTATAAGCTAAAATTATGTTAGTAATGTTCAACTTAATAATAATTTGATTAAGTAGTAAGTATTAGGTACAGGTAATAACCAAATTACAAGGAAAGTCGTTAATAAGTACTTAATTAATTGAAGTTGTTAGAACAATTAATAATTATTATTTTATTAGAACATTTAATATGTTACATAATCAATGTTAAACTTTATTAATAAATATAACGGATACTAAAAAAATGGCTAATAGGTAAAGCCTATTATAATTTAAAGGAATTTTATTCTAGTGAACTGTAAATAGATTTTAAGACCATTACATAACATTGTATACCCGGAAGGGTAACTGTTGATACACTTACATTTGCACCATCTTTGTACCTACACAGTTTTATACAATAAAGATTTTCTATTCTATTCTATTCTATAAATTCATATTATACAAGTATAAAAAAATCTAAACAAAACTTCAGAAAAGAAAAGCAAATAAATTCTAAAAACATACATTTTATAAATTATTTTAGTTATTGATTAGAGCGCCATCTAACCGAGCGCTACGAAAGGAACATACGCCCGTGCTCTATTTCATCCGCTTGGATACGGCGGTTCATAGATGGCACTTTGTTCGTGAATATAAGAAAAAACTTAAATGGTTATTATTAAGTACTTCACATTACTTGCAAAACTAAAGTACTAATAGTATTTCGATATTTTAAAGAGACATCGACTCTAATAAACTATTTAGGACTTTATTTTTTCATGGTTTTATAAAAATTTACTTCCGTGATGGAGCTCAAAACCACGAAGTAACAAAAAAAAATTAATAACTGATACGTTACTAGCAATAAAGTCAAAAACTTAGATGTTGCGATAGCATGCCAAACCAGTTGGTGTTTTTGGCAACTTCAAACAAGTCAGGTTGGCCGAGTGGTCTAAGGCGCCAGATTTAAGCTCTGGTTCCCGAGAGGGAGCGTGGGTTCGAACCCCACACCTGACAGACCTTTTTGAGTTTTTTTACGAACATTACGAAAAATCACATTTTTCATTGTTTTTCGATTAAAATTTTGATTTTTCTAGCACGCAACAAATACCTACATATTTTCTTAGTCTTGCTACACTGACATTGACATCCCTGCTATTTCAAGCGTCCACTGGGTACGGTACTTTCTGGAAACTGCACGCCAGATGTAAGCATAGGTAAATATGGGTAAATCTAAGAGCAATGAAAACGAGTAGGTGCAGATGTTTTGTATTACGACGGTGGCAAACAAGGACACGGCCCGCCCGTCTGATGGTAAACCAACACCGTAGCCTATGGACACCTGGAAGAGTGCTGCCCTAGTAGGTAGCTATTGTATTTCTATGCAAAGTGTACCATGTTACTTTGCTCTTGGCACCTTTTGGCGGTATCAATTAAGTGAGCATTTCCTGACTGACATATAATTTAAGTCTTACGCTACGTTTTGCTGGTTCTATAAGTAAGTAATACTAACATTTGATGTTCACTAACATCGATTTCGATCGATTCGTATTCTAAATCGATGTTCACTAAAAGTAAAAACTGGTTCGATTCGCATTGGCCCCGTAAATAATAATGAGTCATCTAGGGCTCTAGGCTATTGTCAGTGGTTATCGACCGACATGGGTAGGGACTGGCGCGTTTCCCCAAGGTCACACTGTGGTCACGCGTTGTGCAATGTGCCATTCCGGGTAACACTCACAGTGAGCGCGTGACGTCACTAGATTGCGCAATGATTCATCCAGACCCGCTTCTTGGAAATTGAATATTGTGCTTTTGAAGTGGATACTTTTCTAATATGATTAAAAATGGGATTGCTCTTCGCCAGCATCTAGCCAGGGGGCAAAGATGAGGTCGACGATGAAGACAGCTCATCCAGAAGTTGATACTTAGCCGTATACAAAGGGTGCAAAATGCTTGTGCCCGGTTTTGTTTTAATATTCCACCACGTACTCATGTCACCCCATTTTTAAATAATAGCAACCTCCTAAAGATGTTCCCGCGTCAGGAACTTATGTTGGCCTGTTTGATGTTTGACACAATTAAAATTCATATTCCTGGCTGTATGAGAAATTGGTCTGGTCGACAAACACTGATGGACATAGGCCTCCCCCAAAGACTTCCACAATGACCGGTCCTGCGCCACCCGCATCCAGCGGACACCCGCGACCTTCACCAGGTCATCAGTCCACCGTGTGGGGGGCCTGCCCACGCTACGCCTTCCGGTACGTGGTTGTCACTCGAGAACCTTTCCGCCCCAACGGCCATCGGTCTTTGATCAGTGTGTGTTGCCAGTTGCCAGTGATGACATATATATGGCACTGAAACGTGGTCGCTTACTATGGGCCTCATAAGAAGGCTCAAAGTCACCCAAAGGGCAATGGAGAGAGCTATGTTGGGAGTTTCTCTGCGTGATCGCATCAGGAATGAGGCCATCCGCAGCAGAACCAAGGTGACAGATATAGCCCTCCGAATAAAAACTTAAGTGACAGTGACTTAAGTGGCAGTGGGCGGGGCACATAGCACGTAGAACCGATCATTTTCAAGAAGATCACTCAATAAGCATCCATTGTCAGATAATCAATCGCAATATCATCTAACAAGATTTGATCGACCGTCAATATTATAGAAAAAATCAATACATCGGACTAACTGCGCAATTTCTGTATACAAACATATATTAATCTATTTGGAAAACTACCAGATTGTACTAGTTATCTCGCAGTTTGAACCAAACTAAAATTACAATCAAAACAACCGTATGACCTACAAAATAAGATTCAAATTTGCGTTAACTTTGGAATATAGCAATAATAACTGTATCAGTTGTATCACACACACATGTAAACAAACGTTGTGAATGATTGCGTGTACGCACGCGCTACGCACACATGCGCGGATTCAAATATAGAATGAGGTATACTCATGAATAACGTTTATGAATTGGCAGACAAACATGTTTTTATGTGATGACGCAGTGTTTTTCCTGGGCCGGAATTTTCGGTCCCTTGAACTTCTGACCACATAGATATTGGCACTTTTAGCATCCTTGTATACCTTTTTATAGTGAGCAACACAAGCAAGCGTTCATTGGCTACGATGTCCGGTTACCATAAGGACCGCATGTGTGGTATTTAACCCCTCGTACCTAGGTACGAACCTATGCTTATGACACGTATCCATGCCAAACATTTGAACGTATTGTTTTACATCCCAAGGTCATTATTTGATTAGACAATTTTGACATCCGCATACGAGGGGTTGAGTTGATAACTATGACCATAATACGAGTATAGATAATACATTTTTAGGGTTCAATAGCAAAAATGGCGAAAACGGAACCCTTATAGTTTCGTCATGTCCGTTACCGTCCGTATGTCACAGCCGATTTACTCGAAGACTATAAGCAATACAATAATGAAATTTACAGAAAAGTGATGTGAAAATACGAAAAAATACTATATTAAGGGGGCACCATAAACATGTAAGTTAACCGAAGGCTGAAATAGTTATTTGTTCAAGTTCAAAGAGAGCAAAGTAGATTTTTGCTGCGAGTGTTGATGTTGAGTCACGAGCAAGCGAAAGATGCTATAATTGAATTACGAGCGTAGCGACTCAAAGACACTAGGTGCAAATATATTTGCTCTCATGTGATATGTACATACAACTTTTCACCTCAGCGGCGAGAACATATAACGCAAAGGAATAGCGATAAAGAGAATGAAGTTACTTAAGCTAACATCATCATCATCCTCCTAGCGTTATTCCCAGTACAGTTGCATCCTGAAGAATGCCTGGGGTCCGCTACCTAATCCCAAGAATTGGCGTAGGCACTAGTTTTTACGGAAGCGACTGCCATCTGACCTTCCAACCCGAGGGGGAAACCGACCTTATTGGGAATAGGCTTGTCAAGTGAGTGGGCAACTTGACCGTTAGAAGTTCTCAAGCCGCCCGGAGGCCTCTAACTTGGCTTAACGACTGCTATCAAAGACAGTAACCGGGATCAACGGCTTAACGTGCCTTCCAAAGCACGGGAGCGCTCAGTTAGTAACCACTCAAAGCGGTCACCCATCCAAGGACTGACCTCGCCCGACATTGCTTAACCTCGCATACCGCACGCAGTACGCGGGTGCCACTGGGCCACGAGCGCTCCTATTACTTAAGCTAACATACGATATGAAAAATTAAAAAGTAAGTTTTTTTCACGCTCGCAGCAAAATTGCATTTTGCTCACTGGTTTCAAGCAGAAAAAGTCGTTGTCAGCAAAAATTTCATTTTGCTCACTGGTTTCAAGCAGCAAAACCGCTATTTTCGAGCCGCTGAGGTGAAAACAAAATTCAATACACGTACGAGTAGTCGTGTTGGGTAACTATGGATAGGCCTTTAAAATGATATGTTTTTAATAAACTTTTCCATTTAAGTCAACAGTCCACCGTTGATTTTGATTTTTGATTTTGTTGGTGAGATATTACCTGTCAAAGTCGTAAAAAGTGTGCCCCCCTCTAATTTCCAAACTATGAAGTTAAAAATTCTGAATCTCTCTGATGAAGATAGATACGACCTTTTTTGATTTAATGTATTGTATAGTGGTTTAAAATGTGGACTAGTAAGTGTCGGTACAGAGCCCTTCTTTGTGCATGATCAGACGCGCACTTGGCCGGTTTTTATAATAAATAATAAAAATGCAATCACTTAACTAGTTAATACCTACCAGTGGATGATTATGGTCAGATAACTAACTGTTATCATCAAGTTATTGGAAAACAAGTCAAACCTACATAAATCATCATTATAATAAATCGCATAATTATCTTAATGTAAGTACTTAATCCTTCTTTGCTCAGACGGATAAGATTATTTTCACGGAAGGGCATATACCCTATCCCAACGCTTGTTGTCTGTGTCACTCTAATTTTCAAATACATGTATGTACATGAACGATGGTATATGCCTCTTTTGGCAATTGGTAGAAGTTGCAGTAAAAATTATCACGTTCAAGGCAAGGAGACAACACAAAATAGGAGTAGACTTATGATTCAAGTACTGTCCATCTTGTCATCTCGGGCGTTCTGCTTTTCCCTTTTGAATACATGCGTTTGTATATACAAATGAGTAAGACTTTATTTTATACCAAGTCAGTGGCAAACAAGCGTACGGCCCGCCTGATGTTAAGCTGTCACCGCAGCCTATAGACGCCTGCAACTCCAGGAGTGTCACAGGCGCGTTGCCGACACTTTAAAATTTTATACACTCCTTTCTTGAAGAACCCCAAACTGTAATACCTCGGGAAAACCTCGGCAGGGAGCTCATTCCACAACCGGAGCGTCCGAGGGAGGAAATTCCTCTGAAACCGTACTGTACGCGACTATTTAGGTTCTAAGGTGTGAGGATGACTGCCCTGCCGACGGCGAGCGGTGCGATGGTAGAAAGCGGCCGTGGGTATCAAGTCGAACAGTTCTCAGGACGTGCAAAATGGGTAAGTAACCATCTGACACCTGTAAATACTGGTTAATCATCATCATCATCATTTTCAAAATTCAGCCCATAATTGCCCACTGCTGAGCATAGGCGTTTCTTCGAGTTCGCCATTCGTTCCTGAGCTAATCTTATCCAGGAACCGACCCGAGATCTTCCTAATCTCATCTACCCATCAAGCAGGTGGACGACCGACTCTTTTTTTCCAAAACTTAATATATAAAGTGGCCACCAATAGGTTAAAATTTTGGTTCACCCACCATCACCTGTAACTGGTTAACCAACACCTAAATTCATACCTATCATTATATAACGGCATGATAACTTAACTAGATACCTGACGATATTGAAGAGCAATCCTGAGATGAGAATGCTGAGATGAGAATGCTGAGATGAGAATGCTGAGATGAGAATGCTGAGATGAGAATGCTGAGATGAGAATGCTGAGATGAGAATGCTGAGATGAGAATGCTGAGATGAGAATGCTGAGATGAGAATGCTGAGATGAGAATGCTGAGATGAGAATGCTGAGATGAGAATGCTGAGATGGATGGATGTGTGGAGTGACGAGGAAAGATCGAATTAGAAATCAGTATACTCGTATAAGGAGAAGTTTGAAAGTAGCACCCGTGACAGAGAAAATAAGGAGCAGTAGGTTAGCATGGTAAGGGCATGTAATGAGGCCCTCCTCATAAATTCAATATTCCTTTATCAATATGACATTCATCCCTATGAATGTCATATTGATAAAGGAATATTGAATTTATTGGGTTGAATGTCGAAGGACGAAGAGCGATTGGAATGCCCAAAAAGCGATGGATGGATTGTGTGAGAGAGGATATGAGAAAGAAAGGAGTAAGCGCTGAAGTGACGAATAATACAAAGGAATTGAAGAAGAAAACATGTTGCGTCGATCCTGCATAAGCGGGATAAGGGCAGGGAGATGATTGAAGAGCAATCCCATTTATAATAAAATAAAATAAAACAACTAAAAAAAATATGGAATAAATTTCTCTTCAAGCTGAGAACTCTTATAAATACAATTGATACAATAA
Source organism: Notocelia uddmanniana (assembly GCA_905163555.1). Taxonomy (NCBI): domain Eukaryota; kingdom Metazoa; phylum Arthropoda; class Insecta; order Lepidoptera; family Tortricidae; genus Notocelia; species Notocelia uddmanniana. Next base: position 23,410,087 of record LR991066.1, read on the forward strand.
ATGGTTTTTCACCTCAGCGGCTCGAAAATGGCGGTTTCACTGCTTGAAATCAGTGAGCAAAATGGTGAAAACGACTTTTCCTACTTGAAACCAGTGAGCAAAATACAATTTTGCTGCGAGCGTGAAAAAAACTTACTTTTTAATTTTTCTAATCTTAGGTTAGTTTAAGCAACTTCAAGCTCTCTATCACTATTCCTTTGCGTTATATATTCTCGCCGCTGAGGTGAAAAGTTGTATGTATCACACGAGAGCAAAGATATTTGCATCTCGTGTCTTTGAGTTCCTCGCTACGCTCAAGATTCTAATTTTGAATCACTCGCTACGCTCGTGATTCCATTATAGAATGTTTCGCTTGCTCGGGACTCAACATCACCACCACCATATCAGCCCTAGGACGTCCACTGCTGGACATAGGCCTCCCCCAATTTCATGGGGGGTAAATGCCATAATCGCCACGCTTGGCATGCGGGTTGGCGATCGCAGTATGTCCACCGCACTCTAGGAATGCTGCTGCCCATTCCCCGGTGGTCTTGGTCGTAGTTTAAGGACATACCCGGGTCCAACATCACCACTCCCAGCAAAAATCTACTTTGCTCTCTTGTTGAACAAATTCAAATTTCTTTTTTTACTATTCTCTAAAAAATGAGACTAGTAAAAAAATAAATTTGATTGGAAACAAAAGTAAGTAACATTGATATGGGATTTTAATGGAATTAATTTAATAATAGTCTTATCCGTTCCTAGTGTATTTCATTGACAATTTTGTGTTTTATATCTTGACGTGCATTTATATTTACTTTCTTATTGTATGTATGAATTATTGTATATAGCGTAAAGCGTGTGACACACGCGAAACTTTAGTAACATCTTCTCTACTCGCACTATTTGACAATAAATGATTTCTAAAAAAAAACCTCCTTCCATAAGCACAACTGCCGTGCAGGGCTGGACGCGATACGAGAAAAATCTACCCTCAGAGAGACAGGAATGGCGGAGTCGTAGTCGCGACTGACGGAACTTGGCACGTGCTTCCTCTCGAAAGTTCAGAAAACTGTGGAGCCAGTTTCTAACAATTCTAACACGTTCGTGCCAACATTTTCGTAGCTCTACGCTCGTAGCCGATAACATGCGAGATCCCTTATGTAAAGGAAAGCCCTACGAGCCGTGCGTCCGCCGAGCAGGTTCCCGGCACTGAAAGTCCAATGTCCAGAAGAAAAGAGATAGGATCTGCGCAAGCGGGGCTCCGTTGACTCTATTAGGTACGATATATTGGAGCAACTAGAATACTGTCTTAGAAGTCCCGACTTTGGACGAACATTTTGAGATATTTAATGCTAACGTAAGTATCCAGAGTAGGGAAGACAGTAATAGCTATTAAAATTAAATTATGTTAGTTATGGCTACGTAACTATTATAAGTATAGGTACCGTATACATAATATGCATACACGTGGTGTCTTATTTGCTAATTGGTTGTACATGAGTTTGCCTGCTGTTTAACGCCTTGTTAACCTTATTAAACACACAGTAATAAAGCTAATTTAACCTTAGCTAGTCTTGTAAATAAGAAGTAAGCGAGTCAGATACGAGTATATAGATGGAAATATTTTTAGTATGATAAGATATTAATTTGACAGTAATAAACACAAAGTCTCTTACAAATTAGAAAATATGCCTGGGACCATCTAAGAGAAAGACTTTTGCAATCGGATGACTAATTGATTACATAAACATATACGGTAAGTATATTTATAACCTCGACTGTACCGGTTTTATACAAAAACATAAACATAAACCAACATAAATTATAATAGTATAGAGAAGTTAATAAGAATGGCAATCTATAATTAGGATGAACGATTACTTTATATTTACAATACTTATGACAAAAATGCAGTTACGTTTCTTAGAACGATGATAATTCACAGCTCTACGAATTGGTGGTCGCTATATACAAACACATTGTACATATGTACTTAACATTTACCTAACTATAGTAGTAGACAATATCTGTTGTACATAGTTATGTTAATATATGTATATAATTTGTGTTGAGTAATATATAGAATATATGGTTGTATTTGGTTCTTTGTGTTTAAAATTATTATTCATCATTTTCAACAATAGTTTCTTCTTGGAAAGTACGACAGTAATACACGATTATACGTCTAGTAATAAACTTTACACGGGTTTTCAGTAGTTAGAAGCAGTAGGTAAATAGAGGCACTTATTAATAGAATAGGAAAGTTTTAAGTTTCATTACGTGCTCCATCGTTTACTGAAACATGCTAATGGCCGAGGGAGCGCGAAGCGTCTCTGTTTCAGCTTGAGCAAAAAAGTCTGCGAATGTCCGTATGTTCTTCTCTACTGCAGTTCTCAACCGATTCTCGTGAAATTTTGTGGTTCGAGAATCATGTGGTTTTTATTGGCGATTTTGTTTTAAAGATTTTTTTTAATGGATGAGCCAGGGGCCCGTAAAAAATATAAGTCGCGAAATTTACAGCTCACAGCGGAGCCTACTAGTTTAGGTAATCTGGTAATGGGTCCGTTGCCAGGAACTTTGTGAAATTCCCGATTAAGCCCGGAACTTGGAATCTGACAGCGGGGTGTCACTCGTATTGCGATGCCGCATATATGCGAATGTGAACGCACAGGCGTGTTAATAAATAAATAAATCATCATCATTCTAGCGTTATTCCCAGTATACAGTTCGCCGGGATACGCTACCTAATCCCAAGAATTGGAGTAGGCACTAGTTTTTGCGGAAGCGACTGCCTCTGACCTAAATAAATAAATTAATTAATTAATATTGGGGGACAATCTTACACATATCGACCTAGTCCCAAACTAAGCAAAGCTGGTACTATGGGTGTATGGGTACTAGACGACGATATACATACTCTACCACACCTAATTCGGTGGTATTACGATCTTTATTATAAACACTGGTCCCCCTATATCAGTGTGTAGTATACAGAGTGGACGGTGCCGATTTACGAACTTGGCTGGGTCCACATATATCGAAAATTTGTGAATTTCTCAAAACATGTAACGTGACGCGATATATCTTGTTTAGGTACATACATATAGGTACATGCAAAATCACGCACAACCCATTTTCACACCAACCCACTTCTTACATACCTATTACCGTAGACAAAAGATAATGGTTCTATCAAGGTCGCGTGGGTTCATTTACTTCTATTTCTGGGGGTGACCGGGCCTCACCCTCCGTGACGTCAATGCAGGCGTGACCTTCCGTGATCCCTAGCGCTTATACCTTAGGTTGGGCACTAATAACTTGATTTTTATTTAATCGTATGGCATTTATTTACTAACCGTGAGATCTTCGAGAAGACAAGTACGGTTGCCAGTTTTTGTTGCACTTAGGGGTAACGGTGGGTACTCCCTACGGACGTGGTGCAACTTCGACCCCCAAATAACTTGATAACTAAGCGGTGTAGAATTAGTTTAGAAGACCCTGAGGGCCTACTCCGAACTTCGAAAATCGAACTCCGTATCGTGCCGTCCCTCTCTGTCATATAGGCTGGGTTGCACCAAACCATCTGTAATCGTAAGCTGTGTTCGTTAAAATTGGAATGTATGGAAAGTTTGACAAGTTTCTATGGGATGACAGCTGCCGGCGCCATATTTAACGTTGACCGGCCTGTAATCGTAGGTTGGTGCAACCGGCCCTTAGTGTATATATAACACGAGAGTGAAAGGGACGGCACGACACGAAGTTCGAAGTTCGGAGTAGGCCCTCTGATATTGATTTGACACTTAATAAGGTTGTTCACTGAGGGAAGCCGCTGTAGACAAGCGGTAAGACGCACGACTTAAAATCTGGGGGTCGTGGGTTTGAACCCCGGCTGAGTTTATCAAAAAAACTTATGTAGGACATATCATTTTGATATTTAACAGTCGAATCGCTAAACTTAAATGGCAGTGCGTGGGGCACATTACACGTAGAAGCGATGGCTGTTGGGGCGGAAAGTTTCTGGAGTGGCGCCAACGTACCGGAAGGCGCAGCGTGGGCAGGCCCCCCACAAGGTGGACTGACCTGGTAAAGGTCGCAGGAGTCCGCTGGACGCGGGTGGCGCATGATCGGTAATTGTGACGCTCTTTGGGGGACTATTTCCAGCAGTGGACGTCCTCTGGCTTATGTAATGATATATTATGATGATTTAACAGTAACACTCCGGTGAAGGAAACTATCATCGTGGGAAAACTTTTCTTTCTGGGATGGAAGGCCAGTTGGCAGTCACTTGCATAAAACTAACTACTAAGGTTAAGGTTGCGCACATCTAAGGTAAGGTTTGGATTTCTCTGCCGGCGTCTGTATTTCCGAGTTCATATAACCTGGACCTTTTTAAGGCACTAGTGAATAGTCATCTTCTGGGTGAGCTCGCTTCATCGTCGGCCTCATCTTTGCCCACTGGTTAGTTGCTAGCCAAGAGCAATCCCATTTTTAATAAAAAAATAAAAAAAAACTAGTCATCATCATTAGCCAAAAGACGCCCACTGCTGAAAATAGGCCTCCCCCGAGACTGCTATAACGACCGGTCATGGGCTGCCTGCAAACTTAAGTGGCACTGGGCGGGCCACAGTGCCCGGAGAACGGATGGCCGGTCGGTGGGGCCAGCAAGTTCTCCAGCGGCGACCACGTAACGGACCTCCACGAGGTGGGCTGGTTAAGGTCGCGGGATTGAGCCAGACCGGTCGTTGTGGCGGTCTCTGGGGGAGGCCTATGTTCAACAGTGGACGTCTTTCGGCTGATGATGATGATGACTCTCTGTTTAAGTATCATTCATTTTTTTTCAGCACACTGATTTGCAGCACATGTACAGATAAATAACAACGATAAGTTTCATTATCATTTCGCGACACCTGACGCGAATACACGAGTCTGCATGCCGCAACTTGGTACACAACACAACACAAAACCACAAATATCTAAAAACCAACACATCCCTGAAAACTACTTTATCTCTTTGACTTACAGTCGAAAATCGAACGGTATCTAACTTTCTGTTGGTTCTTTATTAATAAACAAGAAGAGACATTTAGCGCAAAAGAAAAAGGTCATAAGTATATGTAATTTTAGTAAGGATTATGATTTTTTCGCCCTGCATGGTTTCACTTTATGGTATAGTTACTGATAAAGCAACGTGGATTGCGCACGTGCTAAGCAAATGTCGGGAAAGCACGTGTCGCGTACGGATGTGCACAATCTAACCGGCAGACACTTGCAATTGCAAATAATATGTAAACAGCTAATTCATACACTTATGTCGTTATGTAAGCTAACGGTCATAAAGTTGTTGGAATAGCCCAATAAAGGGATTTCATATCTGCAGCTGTTTATTTATTTATTTGATTCAGGCGACAAAGATGTAAATAATGAAAACTGTTTGTAAACTGTATCTAAGCAAATAAATATTTCCGACTTCTGAAGGCCCTACAGACTAACATTCCTATAAATATGAAAATATTCTTAAAAACTCAACAATCGCGTACCCTTTTACCATTTAGTAGGGGCCGGCGCAGCAATTCTTTTTTAGGGTTCCCTACCTAAAGAGTAAAAACGGGACCCTAATACTAAGACTTCGCTGGCTGCCCGTCCGTCTGTCTGTCACGAGGCTGTATTTCAAGAACCGCGATTGTTAGACAGTTGAAATCTCCACAGATGATGTATTTCTATAACAACAAATATTAAAAACCGGCCAAGTGCGAGTCAGACTCTTTTAGATTAAGACTTTCTCTAACCTAGTTTAGTCCCAAACAACTGAACAAGACCTTTTAGCAATGACGCTTAGATATTTTTAAACATCCTTGCATCAAAATCAAAATAGTTTATTTGCGAGAATACAGTCAAATAGGTGTTAATATGTGATAAAATTAGTACAGTGTATTCTGCCTGATACTGGACATGCAAATTAAGTTAACTTAAATTACTAGGGAACAATTAATAAATATTAGGGTTATAATCTAAATATTCTTTCACAGAGTAAAATGCATTTTGAGTCAAATAATCTAATAATTTGCATTTACGATGTATCTTATCGCGACTGTACATTGTAATTGTCATCAGAAATAGAGAACATTAGAAGACAATTAAAAGATACCATATCATCATCACAAGGTGGACTGATGACCTGGTAAAGGTAACGGGAGTCCGCTGGATGTGGGTGGCGTAGGAGTTCATTGTGGCACTCTTTAAGGGAGGCCTATGTCCAGCAGTGGACGTCCATCGGCTGATATGATGATGATGATGATATCATCATAAGCCTAAATACGTGGTTGACACACTGCCGTGTGTCACATGATCTTATAGATGAGAGGGACCGGACAATACACTGAAAAAAAAAGGATAGCTCAACTAGTTTGGCTACTTTTTTTTTATGACATAGGTGGCAAACGAGCAGACGAATCGCCTGATGGTAAGCGATTAGCGCCGCCCATGGACATTCGCAACACCAGAGGGGTTGTAAGTGCGTTGCCGGCCTTTAAGATGGGAGTAGGTACGCTCTTTTCTTGAGAAATAGCCAAATTGTGCTAAGTAGTAACCAAAATTATGATAATTTTCAACAACTAATTTTGATTACTAGTAAACTCTCAGTTTGCCAGTCCTCCGATTTAGTTACTAGCAGCTAACATTTGGGCTACTGTCAACAAATCTTTTTTTTTTCAGTGCTGTCCCCACACAGCCCCAAAGCGGATTGAAGACTTCACGTACACCTTTGAATTTAAAAATCAAATGATAATCCGTACATAAGTTTGAAATCATCATTGGTACAGTCAACCACAAATGTAGATGATCATTTTTGTACTTTGTCCCACTAACGTATATAATACTGCGACAATTGGGATGCTTCAAAGTAGTGAAAGTGACAAAGTACTAAAAAGATCATCTACTTTTGCTGTTGACTGTACGAGCGAACGAATGCGAACCCACGAACGCTGCTTGACAACCTCATGCTTGATTTACTGGATGCTATGCTACCGGAGTTTAATCACAGTCTATCATATGACGCAACCAGATATTAAAATCAGTTGTTATTTCTTTTCGGGCACATAAAAAAAAGTTTAGTTTTTACGTGTCTGTACAATTAAGATGTCTGGGGGAAATTGCTCTCTTATTAGAGACATACAAGTTTTTACACTGATATGAACGTAGCCTTTGTAAGTCTTCGACGCTTTTCGAATAAGATTGCAGAAGCCATTTCGGCGAATAGAGTTCGATTACCTCTAACCATTAAGTTATTTCAATACAGGTACTTTTCAGTCGAAACATGAAACATAGTAAACAATACAAGCCATAAAACTAACACAAACATATGTACGCACACAAAAAACATCACTGTGTGCCAGTGACGCACGCGCGGGGGAGGGGAGTATCCTGTGTATATACCCGTCGCGCGCGAAACTAAAACAGTTTCGTTCTAGAAGGAAACAAGGAAGCATCTCTTAGAGTACACTTCAGGATTACCGCCGGCTGCTCGCCATGGGTACGTTGAACTATAATCGTACAGCTGTGTTTGTAAACAGATGGCGAGGTTTTATTTATCATCCTTGACCTACTTGTTTATAGACAGCTGGAAAATTACCGTGTTTTCATGATTTCATTTTACATTTTTAGTGTATTTTTTTTATCTGAATTGGGTAGTGTCCTGGGTAAACAATAGTATTATAAGTAGTCCCTTGTCCGTCATTAGTTTATCAAAAATATTAGTTTCGTATATTTTTATGTTATCAATCAAATAACAAAGATATAATGCGTCATCGTTCAGAGTCACGAACTAATAGAAGTGTAGCACGGCGTAACGTCACGCGGAATTTTAACTGTCTATCTTCATATTCGTTTAATTGAAAAAAGCATAGATACATATTTAAAAAAATTATAATCTATATTACTGTCAATCATTTTTTTAGGACACAAGCCTATTCTTCTTTTTCATTCCGATGCATTTCGTTTTTCAGTACATTTGAGTGATTCTTTAGGTCCTATCTTTTGTCTATGCCGATAAGGTATATTTCTAATTGCGTCGATCGTTGCAACAATTGCGCCTTATTGACACTGGCAAAGCCCTTCTGGTTGAGAAAGACACATTTATTCATCCGGACTCTATAATTATGTAGGTTTTTCGTATTTTTTTTTCAAATGTCACTCTTAATGTACTGTGCCAAGAGTTTCAAGTGCCAAGTTCGATTCCGGACATGTACTTATTGGTGTAAATAGATGTCTAATTATTAAATATTAAATACTATCTCTACCTAGATATAATTTATTTTGTATTATGGACTCTATCTATTATTGTCTTCATGTATGAAATTCCCACTCTTAATTATATCTAGATTTTTCCATTTACGATTGCCTAGAATGAAAATTAGAAAACTCATTGAGTGGAATTTGTGTTGAAACTTGTACGAAACACGAAGCTCACGCGAAAAAGTAAAATTTAGTCCACCACAATCGATATTCATTTTCTAGATCTTGTAAGTATTGCGATGACCTCACCGATTGACTTATTGACCGTTAGCGTCATTGCGTCATCCTTTCACCTTGCAGGTTAATTTAATTGATCACTGTTACTGCGCAGTAACTGTGATCCAATTTGTACTGTTATTTGCAATGAAGCGTTGCTATAAAATCATAGATATTCTTGTTAGGAGGCCTGATACATTATAAAATGTTTTGAACTCAAATTATGTCAATAGTATTGATAATTAAAACTAACTGGTTGAAATATACGATGCTTTCATCAATGTTTTAGACAGTAAAGATGCCATTTTTTGCTTTTTTGTGTGTAAGCGAAGCGACGAACACTTAGCTTGAAACTTTTAGATTTTGCACTCCAAATGTCAGTACGTTTGACACGGTGTACCAAATAATTTGCTTAATGGATAATACACGAGATATGCATGACGAAACAGTTATTTCTTAAAATCATTTGAATTGACCGTATTGTATCAAATTATTCCGTTCAAAAAACGACTTTACCACCCTAAAAAGTAGGTTCAAAATGTAATGTCAGTTTTTTAAAAGATATACATTTTAAAAAAATTAAATAATTTCAATATACATAAACGAACGATGCGATACTTTGACCGACTAGAGGGCAAAACCTGGCAAAGCAAAAACCTTTCATAAAGTCGCCATCAGACACATCGGAGCACACCAAGAAATACACTCTATCTATTGTACAGACATGAGAGAGACAGAGAGAGTGCATTTCCGTACTTCAACACCCAAAAGTACAAATGTAGGTACCTACTATCTAATAGCGACTGCATCTAAAAACAAAATTGAAGTAATAGAAAATCTGTTCTGTGATGCCATAAGATAATTAACAATGATGCTGTTAAATAAAACGATATTTTATCAATTTTGCTAACAACTTTTAATCCCTGTACTGTATCCGAGGAAATAATTAAAATAATGTATTTACAGTACATATGGTGCTACTTTACCGCACAAGTGCGGTAATAAGCAGATTACGTGCATATGTCGAAACTTTAAAGAGCTATATGTACTGTAAAACGTTGTACGATACACGTGCGAACAGGCAATTCGCAACTCGTGTCTATTTAAAACACTCCTATCGGTCGTGTTTTAATTTATCACCACTCGTTGCGAATTTCCTGTTCTCTGCACGTGTATCGTAATGTACTATTATGCCATATTATGATAAAAATAACTATCATCAGAAAATAAATCGGGCGCATACCAGGCCCATTCTAATGACGCAGTTTCCTAAACAGCAATGAAGGCGTCATAGCAACATACTTAGATTTATTGACCCAGACGCTCACGTGTTCGCAGTTATGTGCCTATTGCCTCTCACAGTGCGTCACATGTTGGTATATGTGAATCACGTGTGTATGTAACGCAATGCTGTTTCCCGACCTCATTTGATAAGGATTTAGTACCTATGGATGTACATAAGCGAAATAAACCAACCGTTTCAAACATTTTACCATACGCATACATTTACAAGGAAGTTATATTCGCTCTAGTTTTCCTTAAGGACTAATTTCAGAGTGGTCACTTAATGATATCATCACTGTCATGTCATCATGTGTTTCCGAATGTTAAAGGCATTGGGTCCTATTGGGCTTAAGAATAAATCCACATGTAGCACTTCTAAGGTACTTACCTACTTTTAAGTGCCTAAGTGGCACTATATCCTTATATAGGGAACAGGAAAGCCAAATTAGAACCTAAATCCTTTACATAGAATCAGATACATACAATTAGAATATATGTACATCCCTATCTTAAGGATGTTGTACAGTAATAGTACTAATAAAAACCCTTTCTTTCCAGAAACGTTAAATTTAAAACCGTTAAGTAAGTGTCACGAGTGGTCTCCGGAAGCGCACCATGGCGTGGAGGCCACTGAGGTCCGAGCCAGCGAGCCGGGCCTCCTGGCGTCTACTTCTTCCGAGGAGCGCGCCATCCGCCGCGTCGTCGGCCGCTGGGGCGCCGAGTGGTTGAGCTGACTCGGCACTGGACCCAAGAACGCTGGCCTCAACTGGCCGGCCGACCACCCCCTGCCGCCGCCGCGCTGGGGGGCCACGCGCCCGGCTCTGCACCTAACTCTTCATCAGTATGAGGACCTGGTGGCTAAAGCCGAGGCGCTGATAAGCCGAATCGTCGTCTTAGAAAACTATGACTCCGTCAACAATTTCCTGTCTCTTTATGATGCCTATATGGCTGCTCCTGACCAGTATCTTGAAGAGTTCTTCCCCAAATACAATCCTCCGATCAGGGCCCATAAGCATACGTGTGTCGGTCTCGGTATGGAAGTCATCAAGCGTTTGAAAGTCTTGGAAAAGGACTTCCCGGGCATCAGCAAATCCATGATGCTAGTATCTTGTGACGAGAATATCCAGGACTTGGTCGATTACACCACCTCGTTCCCTGGGCCACAAGGGTTCTTAATCGAGACTGAGAAAGACCACGTTATGGCTGCCATTCACGTGAAGATCGATGGCAGATCGGGTATATTTCTGTCGGATTTGGGATACCACATCTCTCGTGTCGTCACTGCTATGGCTGATCGTTGCTACCCACACACTGGTAAGTTTACATGCTTTTCTTTTGTGGCTTGTCATCATATCGAAACGAGAAGTATCCTGTCATTTAGTAAAATTCCATCATTGTTGAGGAATGTTAGTGACCAATTATCGGAATTATAAAAATGATCTTCAACTCTGACTTGACGGCCTGATACTTAGAGAGAATCTCACTTGTATTTTCTTGTATTTAAAGCTTGTGTTACCTCAAGGCATCATAAAAATACCCATCTGAATACACACATTTCTAAAATCTAATAATTTTTCCAGGCTGGTTCACCCAGAGCGACGAGCCCCACTGTCGCAAGGACTACAACTACCAGTTCAACCTGCAGAACCTCAACTACGTGGAGTGGCACGAGCGTGAGACGAGGGGAGACAAGGTCAAAGCCCAAGTCTCCCTGATGTACGTCGCCAAGCCATATCTGACCGCCGTTGAAGTCACAGAGAAGAGAAACCTGGTGTGGGATCTCAGGTAAATAATCTTGAGATATCTTCTTAAATAATTAGCATTATCATCATCATCCTGCATACTAGAACTTACGCTTTAATTTTATAAGCGTTACCCATATAATGGAGGTAATCTATATACATACGTAAGCACTGCACAAATTAGAATTTCGCCTACTTGGTCTTACAAAACAGGTCATGTGCCAAAAGTATTCGCACTTGTGATTCCTCTGGAGTCGCATGTGTCCATAGGCTACGGTGTCTGCTTACCATCAGGCAGGTCGTAAGCTGTTTGCCACCGTCGTAGTACATAAAAAATATTACTCATAATAGTAATAGACGCAGATATTTATCGCTAGCGCCTTGCACTAATGTTAGAATTTTATAGTTTTTGCCAAGAACTAAAACTACTATCGTTCCTCCGTTTGATCTCATGAAAAATGTGCTTAAATCCCTCCATCCCTCACCAAGTCAATAAAGGGTCGGCAACGCACTTGTCATTCCTGTGGAGTCACAAGTGTCCAAAGGCTACGGTAACTACTTACCATCAGACAGGCCGTAAGCTTGTTTGCCACCGTCTACAAAAGCTATTTTCTTTTCGATTGCATTTCTCCCCGCATCATCCTAAAACCACATTTTTCCTGTTCCAGGAGTCTGCTGGCTCGGGACCCCAAGGGTCGACTGACCGCCGGCATCTACTTCCCCATGAAGCCCAAGACGCAGGAGTTCACCATGTTCTTTGACAGCAACAATGGCAAGCAGAGGAAGAAACTCAAGTTTCAGACCTTCTTGGAGCTTCAGAAGGTAATTATCATTTGTTTAAATTTAGGTATAATTAAGGAGTATCAACCTCTGCAAAAACACGATATAATCTACCGAAAATAAACAATTATCATAGCAGTTCGTAATTTTTTTGACGATTATTAACAGAAACGAAATGATCTTCGCAAATCCTTACCCGGAGGTATTTTTGCTCAGTCTCACGCATCTTCGACGGCTCTGTATCTAGAAACTAAGATGTGTGTTCAAAGTAACTCGTAATTACCATTCCTACATTCGAAAAAACTATTCGTTATCATTATCAAGCATTCAAGATGACGATACTTTAGTATATACCTATGCCAGTCGCGCTTTCCGAAATGTATGTCCCTAATTTAGAACACAGACCCAACGACGTAAATCCTAAAAGTATCTGAAAGTCTGGTTATTATAAAATGCGATAAATCTTTGGCTCACGTCCAATATCAATGGAATTCCAATTCGGGCGGCGTGACGTCAGTGGTTCTGTGTCTGGCTATCTTTGTACTAAACTGAGTAATCTGGATTAAACTGGTTTTCTGATCACCCAAAAATAACGGCATGTATTAGAACTGGAATCCGCGTCATGAATGGTAACAAATTTATTTATTTATTCATTCAATACAATGTAAGCTTACAGTATTATCATACCAAATCACTGACACGCTAATATAAAAAAAACTATCATAGAAATTGTCAAAATTATAAAGTTAATTACAAGGAATGTTGAAGAAAAAAGTAGGCATATTACATAAATTACAAAGTCAGTCAATTTTAAGACAAAAGTCAAATGACTGTATGAGCGCCATCTAGTGAACCTGTTTGATATTTTTAGCACGACATTGGCACTCTTTCTGTTTAAGTTCAAAACAAACATCAAGGTACCGGATTAGAGATTCCTTGTCACTGCTTGGTGACAAGGAATCTCTTATCCGGTACCTTGTGCTCATTCTTGACAAAAATTCTCACTTTATCTAGGTATACCCCGTTGCATATATATTGTACTTAGTTTCGATTAGCGTACGAGTATGAAGTGTATCCCATAGACTGCTAAATGAACTGTCTACCAGTTTGACCTGAGTTTATGTCATGCATGTCTTTATTATTGCCTCTTGTCATCATCATCATCCTCCTAGCGTTATTCCCAGTACAGTTGCATCCTGAAGGATGCCTGGGGTCCGCTACCTAATCTCAACAATTGGCGTAGGCACTAGTTTTTACGGAAGCGATTGCCATCTGACCTTCCAACCCGACGGGAAAACTAGACCTTATTGGGATTAGGCTTGTCAAGTGAGTGGGCAACTTGACTGTTAGAAGTTCTCAAGCCGCCCGGGAGGCCTCTAACTTGGCTTAACGACTGCTATCATAGACAGCAACCGGGATCAACGGCTTAACGTGCCTTCCAAAGCACGGGAGCGCTCAGTTCGTAACCACTCAAAGCGGTCACCCATCCAAGGACTGACCTCAGCCGACATTGCTTAACCTCTATGCTATTATTGCCTGCAATATATATAAAGATAACTTTACAGAGGAGTCAAATGTTATGTTTATGTCTCTTATTTATCTCAAGGTCGAAGAGTCTAAAGTACTGAAACAGTTTATTAAACTGAACAATATGAAGTGCATGTTATCTACACAGATAAACGTTCATGTCGCGTTACTGCACGGTTCGGCTGACATTGTAATACTTATTCGATAACGGCTATGTTTTTCAAATCTGTATGAATAGTACATTACTACAGAGGCCGGGACGAAAGGGGTTGCCGGCCGAAGACATATAGACGGCCGAGCGAAGCGAGGTCGGATAGGTCTCAGGCGGGCAACCCCATATTTCCCGCCGAGGTATGTATAGTGCTTTTCTCAAACGTGCAATGAAATAAACAACAAAAAAATCACAGTTTTATTTTTAATACGCATAGTGGCAGAATGTCATGATGCCTGTGCCACAAATTTATGTGGAATGGAAATTAAAAAAGAGGACTTTGCCGGCCTAGGCCTGCATGATTTGTATGAAATTCCATTAACGACCACTTGTCCTAGCCGCTCCTGAAACGTCATACTTCGCAGCCTATTATAAGGAACATAACATTAATATTTCATTGCATGTTTGAGAAAAGTAAATTGTTGCGGCCTTATTTCAGCCTTAGTTTTATAAGAGGGATCCTGTCACTTGGCCTTCTTTCTGTCCTGCATCATTACAGCTAATGTCTCACTAGACCTAATGCATTTTTCTTCGAAACAGTGAAGATTTCCTTTGAATATCATACATTACAGGTCATTAGGTTAGATTTGTTTTGCAATAATCCTATAAAGAGTACTATTTAAGAAAACATTGGGTCTAAGGAAACATTAGGTCTAATGAAACATTAGGTCTAATGAAACATTAGGTCTAATGAAACATTAGGTCTAATGAAACATTAGGTCTAATGAAACATTAGATGAATTGAAGTATTTAGGGCTAAAGTAGGTCTGACAAGGGAGAATCTTTATAAATATCCATTAGCCCTGGCCTTAAGTCTGTAAGTCATTATAAAAAATGTACTGATAACCAGATTTTTTATGTAGTCAAACCCGGCTTATGAATTAAAATGTATTTTATAGTTTGCTTAAATTAAAACTACAGCGGGATCATACATTAATCACGTGAGGTTCAAGGGAAATAATCACCAAATATCACGGGGGGGAGAGGGAGTTTAGTGAGAAATCACGTGCGAGAATCATATCCGCGCAAACATACTGCTGTTATTAATTACACCGTCCTGAATTCAGAACCTTTAGAGCGGGACGTACATATATGTTAAAGTGAGAGGCTTCAACTCCTCTCCCCTATTCAGGATGCTAAATTCAGGAGAAAGTAATAGCGGCTTAACTACTATATCTGGACAGTGTGTTGTCTTTAAAGATAATATCTTGAAAAAATGTATCTAACAAATATACACATGATGTTGGATCCCCTATCCTAGGGGGCGGAGTAGTCTCAAACCTCACCAAGTATCAGGTAATCAATGTACGATCCTAAACTAATATATTATAAAGACTGCAAATGTCAACGGGATCACTAGATGGCGTTGTAGCCAGCCTTTGGTACCAATAAATAAGTCTTCTTACTATATTCATTCGCACCCCAATGAAGACCTTAAAACAGCCCACTAAAGTTCACATTCCTTTACAGATACCGGATGATGTGGTAGAAGAAGTGGACCAGTGCAACGAGCAGCTTCGTCTTAAGGACGGGGAACTCTTGTCCATCCTCAAGCGTCTGGCCACCATCGTCACCGACGAAGAATATATGGCTGAAGTGCTGGCCATCAACAACAAGATCGTCCAACTCTCTGCTGGTCATTAAACCCACTGGCCGTTACGAAAAACACCTGTCACAAGTCAGAATAAAATAAACAATTGAAGATACTGGTCATCGAAAAGGCCAATGTGTGAATAAAAAAAAGAACAGTATCAAACCGGACTGCCAGAAACCAATAAACGTTACTGGCTAGTAAAATACCTATAATAGCGGTTATATATTTAAAAAAAAAAGATTAAAATGAGTGGAACAGAAAACTAAATTCCTGACATTGACAAGGGTTTTTTTGATGGTGTATTCAGCTTTTTATTGTGATTTAAATTGGCATTGTAAAGAGATTTTCTTAATTCATTTATCTTCTTAGATTTACTAATGTTCATTAGTTTCATTCGATTTTTGTTCTAATTTCATATAGACATTTGTTTTTTGTAGAAAACACTATTGTTTAGTGTAGAGACCATTCTTATTTCACGTAGAGACACTAGAGACCATTTTAGGGGTTCAGTAGTTACTAGTAATTAGTGCTGAGACGTGTAAAACGATGAGGCTTGTTGGGAAAATAAAAATATAAAAAAGTACTCCTTGTTTTTTTCTGGTAACTTTGGATGTTCGGGTAACATTAAACGGCCCTCAAAAAGGCGAAAATACAGGCTGATTTCGGGGTCGTGGATCAAGAACCAGGTTTTAGACTTGGTATCTGTTAGCCATTTCAGAAAAAATGTAGTGACACGAAATAAACTAAAAATGAAATCATTTTTAGTTTATTTTGATGAAAAAAATACAAAATCACAAAAAACATGGTTACCCTACTCTCTTTGACGGATGGTATGGAGAGTTGACAGTGGGGTAGGGTGACCAAGTTGTATCCCACCACCACCACCATATCAGCCCTAGGAAGTCCACTGCTGGACATAGACCTCCCCCAATTTCATGGGGGGTAAATGCCATAATCGCCACGCTTGGCATGCGGGTTGGCGATCGCAGTATCTCCACCGCACTCTAGGAATGCTGCTGCCCATTCCTCGGTGGTCTTGGTCGTAGTTTTAGGACATACCCGGGTCCAACCAAGTTGTATGAAAAAGTATTATTTCCCATTAAAATTTGTAAAAAAAGAAAACTATTTGAGTTATAAACCTTCATAGCGATTGTGATGTTATCTACTTTGAATTTTTGACCATGTACAATTATTTTGGTTCACGACCCCAAAATCACCCTGTATGTAGACATTAGGCAGAGGACAAAAAGTATTGATGAAATCAAGTATTGGTGTAATTGACGCTTACACCTGGCTTATACTTACAGGTATGCTTTACTTACTAGGAGGACCCAACCTTATATGTCACTAAACTTGTACAGTTCAACCTAATAAAAATATTACACTTACTAATAACCGGATTCCACGAAGATAAAACCCTCATTCCGGTTGAAATTACGATGTTTTCAGATTTCAATGGCTTCACGTACTTTTGTACTGTAGAAATGACGTTTGGTAGAAATGAATCTCGGTCTATGGAGCTCAATCCAGTGCTTTACTCCTGATTCCAGAAATTTTTCAGTTATGGTAGACTTATTAACTTGACGATTTCTGCCAGCTGCAATGTGCTCCTTGACCCTTTCCGTGATGGTTCGCTTAGTCTCCCCAATGTAGGAACTCCCACAACTGCAATCAATGTTGTAAACGCCAGTCAGGCAGTTTTTTGTTGGAGTCTAGTTCCCGTTATTTTTTTATTTTAAGACGAAACCCAAAAAACCCTGTTGATACAGTTTTTCCTTAATCGTATTAAGTTGAATGGAGCTCACCGTCTGTTGACCCCATCAGATCTAAAGTTCTCAGAAGTCTGATCCCCGCAAAGAAACTATTCTTAAAAGTTCCTCAAATTAACGTACCGTCTGCCTGGCTTTTGTGTTCTGGAGATATTTATAAACACGCTACTAGAGGTCAAAATAAAATTGTAGACCCGCAGTTCTTAAAAAAAAACCCTTAGGAGAGAAGCGCCGAGTCATTTTTTTTTGTAACAGAAAAAAAAAATTAAGACCTATCGTGTGTAGTATTAAATGAAAGGGCTTTTTGAGACGATTCTAAAAATATACCACATCATTACATTACAGCCATTTTTTTTAATTAAAACAAAAATAACTTTCGAAACATTAATAAAACACAACAAACAACAAGTTTGGCCTCCTCCAGATACGATATGGCTGATTTTTTTTGTACTATATACCCCACAAATGTTACATGATATCCTCATGTCTAACCCCAAAAAAGGGAATTTTGAAAATAATTTCATTTAGTTTTTGTTTTTTGTTTTTTCAATATTAAATTGGAGGCGTGTTACCTACCCGTATTTAGTGTGATGCCACCACTGTCCGTATACTAGATCTGTAGTTTTCCCAAGGGACAACAGTATCCGGTTCTTCAATAAAGGAATGTATACATTTTTAAAGGGTTTGCAACGTGACATCACTGAAGTTGCAGGCGTCCATAAGCTGCGGTGACCGCTTACGATCAGGAGGGCCGGCTGTACGCTTGTTTGCCACCGACGTGGTATGAATAAAAGCTTACGGCCTGCCTGATGGTAAATAGATACCGTAGCCTATGGACACTTGCGACTCCAGAAGAATCATAAGCGCGTTACCGACTCTTTATTGACTTGAGGATTCGTTGTTGACAGCTAGAGGTATATGACGGTCCCTCACTTTTTTTATATCACGTCGGAGGCAAACGAGCGTACGGCCTGATGGAAAGCGATCACCGCAGCCTATGGACGCCTGCAACTCCTGGGGTGGCACATGCGCGTTGCCGACCCTTTAAAAATTTATACACTCCTTTCTTGAAGAACCCCATACTGTAGTCCCTCGGGAAAACCTCGGCAGGGAGCTCATTCCACAGTCGAAGCGTCCGAGGGAGGAAATTCCTCTGAAACCGTACCGTACGCAACCATTTAGGTTCTACTCTAAATACTATGCATCTTGCCATGTCTCCGCTACTATAATATTGTTTATTTATTTAGCACACAAAACAAATAACAGTGGGAAAGAAGATAGATTGGAGGTATTGATTAAAACACCATCCAAAACGTATGCACAGCATGATTACAAAATATCAGCGAGCGATAACTATCCTAAAACTCTTTGGGTGATTTAATTATGTATACTACTTAATACTTCAATGCTAAAACTACACTAAATTACCTACATACCTGAGCAAGTTTGAAACAGAGATTTGAGTAGACACATGACTAAAATACAAATACAAATGGCTATAAACCTTAAGAGTGCGCAGTACGTTCGGTTCTCCATACAAACGTATTTACGCTCTCATTTTAAAACGCCACGCTAGAATAACGTGAAACTTTGTATACACAATGGGATTCGGCATATCTAGGTCGAAAATTAGTTTCTGTTGCTAGAAATTGTGAAAAAAAATTACAGCGGTTTTTTGAGTTTTTTACGGCTTGTATGTAAAATCTTAATAATCGCTGTATTTTTTGTCCATTATAATTTCAAGCAACAAAAACTATTTTCCGACCTAGATATGCCGGATCCCATTGTGTATACAAAGTTTCATGTTATTCTAGCATGGCGTTTTAAAATGAGAGCGTAAATACGTTTGTATGGAGAACCGAGCGTACTGCGCCCTCTTAAGAAGAATAATTATTAGAAACCATTTTATACGGAAGCCTGAGTACTTTGACCAAGAACTTCGACTATACACCACCACCACCACCACCACCATATCTGCCCAAGGACGTCCACTGCTGATTCAACGGGGGGTAAATGCCATAATCGCCACGCTTGGCATGAGGGTTGGCGATCGCAGTATCTCCACCGCATTAGAGGGATGGAGGGATGCATCCCGCGGTGGTCTTGGTCGTAGTTTTAGGACATACCCGGGTCCAACTATACTATCTGCCTCCTGAAAATACATCGCGAATCGGATATGTCAATAATTCGATAACAGGCCATTATTTTTACAACACATTCTTACAATAGGATTGTAATAATAATTGTCTGGAACGGACCGGTCTTTAGCGATACGGCCGCCTGTTGTCTACCATAGTTTATGTCTATGTTATAAAATGATTTGTTTTTCTTAGTGAACAATTTGTATTATTCGGTCCCAGAATTTAAAATCTATGCTCCTCGTATTAGCGTCATCCTAGTGATCCTAGCAACAGTTGCAACGACTCATCACCATCAGCCACGAGTTCGTCTAATACTAATAATAATCCTGTATCTAGTACACGACACGTGTCGAGCCATGAACCATCACGAACAATGGTCATTGTTTCCAACACACGTGCTACATCAACGGATCAGCATGTGTTAGAACACTTCCATGTCTTTCTGCCTCTGACACATTCGGTGCCGGTGACACGAAACCGTGTCATTTTTGTATGTATAATTGCCTTGTCGGCGCCGAATGAGTCTCATCGTCGTCATCAGACGAAGGATGTCAACTGCTAGATATAGGTCTACATACCTACACAGGATATCTGCGTTTAATTCAAACAAACTCTCGGACGCTCCGGTTGCGGAATGAGATCCCCGCCTTTAGATTTCAGAGCTTGAGGAAAGCATACTTAATACAAGCCTTCAAATTGTATCTAATAAGATCTAGGTCCACAAATAACAAGGAAAATAAACGTAATAATGTACTCATTATTGACTTACGTCACACAAGCGCCAAATGGTGGGTAAGCGTAAACTGACGTAATACATATTGAAAATGCCGTTATTCTAGTTATATGTATATTTCATTTCCAGCCATAACAAGCAATCAACGGAAAATTGTTTCGATTTATTACTCATTCTGTTCTGACGCTTCTATGTTTTCCTATAATCATTCTTGTTATATAAATACAACAGACATAAACAGTCAACAGCTTTTTAGTTCATTATTTTCTTATACGAGGACGGTGGCAAACAAGCTTACGGCCTGCGATGGTTAGCAGATACCGCTTGCGACTCTTTATATACCTACCGTCATTATAGATGGAATTCTAGAGGCAAAAAATAGTGGGGATAACACTCGATAGCTACGCCAAAGCAAATATATGGGTGAATACAACTTGCTCAAAAATATTTCCCATGGCTCATTTCATTTGTCTACGGATTAAGAGTGCGCACGCGCAGTACGCTCGGTTCTCCATACAAACGTATTTACGCTCTCATTTTAAAACGCCATGCTAGAATAACATGAAACTTTGTATACACAATGGGATCCGGCATATCTAGGTTGGAAATGAGTTTCTGTTGCTAGAAATCGTAATAGAAAATAATATAGGGGTTTTTTGAGTTTTTTCGGCTTGTATGAAAACCTTAATAATCGCTGTATTTTTTCTCCATTATAATTTCAATTACAAATACGTTTGTATGGAGAACCGAGCGTACTGCGCCCTCTTAATGTTTCGGTACATAAATATAGTTATGTGAGGATTCATTCAATAAATATTTTTTTCACCTTAGCGGCTCGAAAATGGCGGTTTTGCTGCTTGAAACCAGTGAGCAAAATGCAATTTTGCTGCGTGCGTGAAAACGACTTTTCCTGCTTGAAACCCCTGCAAAATGCAATTTTGCTGCGAGCGTGAAAAAAACTTACTTTTTAATTTTTCAAATCGTATGTTAAGTAATTTCATTTTCTCTATCAGAATTCTTTTGCGTTATATGTTTTCGCCGCTGAGGCGAAAAGTTGTATGTATCACACGAGAGCGAAGATATTTGCATCTCGTGACTTTGAGTCCCTCCCTACGCTCAAGATTCTAATTTTGAATCACTCGCTACGCTCGTGATTCAATTATATGATCTTTCGCTTGCTCGGGACTCAACATCAACACTCGCAGCAAAAATCTACTTTGCTCTCTTGTTGAACAAATAACTATTGCACTCGAGTGTTAATTTAAAATTTTATCTATAAAGTGTAGTGTCTTTAACAGATTTTGTCCCTTGTAGATTAACCCGCATTCCGGAGCGAATAGTTGAACCACAGAATAAGTTGGTTGAACTATCAGATGATTTACAAACACCACCCATCACATCACTCTTTTTACAAGTACGGGACACCAATAAAGTACATGTTACAAGATCTTATTTAAAAAATACATTTACTTGGGCGTACAGTCAACCAATAGGCACCCCGCACCCCTATTGGTTGACTGAATCGGTTGAGAAATGCGTCCTTAGAAGAACATCCGAACACGCTGGTGGCGGCTGATGGCTGCTAGACGCTGTAAGTTTTCCGTTGAAATAAAATGAAATTAAATAAATAAATATCGGGACTACTATAATACTTTGCTTTGCTGTTGCAAAAATAGATGATCATTTTAGTACCTTGTCATTTTCACTACTTTGACGCATCCCAAATGTCGCAGTATTGTTACTTCAGTGTGACAAAGTACTAAAATGATCATCTACATTTACTGTTGACTGCACGGCTGGGCCACTTCTTACCTTGTCAAAGTGACAATAATTATGAGATCTCTGGGCAGCTTCATATTGATTTTCACTGTGACAAGGTGGGAAGTGGCCCAGAAACCATATAGGTTGACCGTACATGCACCCCTATTACAGGTGAATACATCATTTATAAATGTAAATCGTCCTATGTGAAAATGTTGTTGCTGGTGAGAACCTGCAAATGGCATTTTGAATCATATGTTGAAAACTAATGTAAATAGCAGCTGTTGGGCTTTTGGTTCTCCGAATAAATAAATAACATTAGTATGGGTTTCCAAGCAATTAAGTAATTGAAATTGCATTGACCTCGGACGCCGTTGTTAACGTTTCAATTAAGTTAATTCACCCTTTCCCTGCAAATACCTAGAAATAGCTGAACGCGACAGCGACCCACGCAACCCCTACGCAACCGTAGGCTTTCATTCAAACTAGTGGATGTTTTTAGGGCAGTTGGGTAATAATAATTTATGTTAAAAACTTGTTACATAGTTCAGAGCATTATCCATCAGACCCCAAACTAGGCTGTGCCTGTATTTTGGCAGTCTGCGAGTGCGATTAATGAGATTGACAATAGTGTACAAGACAAAGAACTTAAACATTATATAAATATGAAAATGCATGCTTGTGTGTATGTGTGTGTGTGTGTGCGCGCGTGTGCGTGTGCGTGTGTGTGTGTGGGTGCGCGTCTGTGTGTGAGAGAGAGGGTATATATTTAATGTTGGAGATTCCACAGCTGCATTATGGATTCAAATTAGTATTTGATTAGGCTTTCGGTTTCAGCGTAAGTTAGCGTTAGTAACCATTTCTTCACCACACTTTTGGCTTTACAAACAGAAAGCATTTTAATGTTCTGGAAATCGCAAATCCTGTTATATGCGTACGGATGTGAATAAGCAGGAGACTTTCGGGCCAGAGCTGATTTAAGTGGTGGCAAGGGGGCTTTGTAAATACGTCTGCTTATAATTTCTTCATAGCATGCAGAATTAAGTAAGTCACTATGAGTCCGAGACACTGCTTTCATGATAAAAAGCTGGCGTACTCTCAGAAACTTACATTCGCGGTAAAGTGTATCAGTGGGATAACGGAAAGGCTTTCTCAACATCACCTTTATCACCGCTCTCTGTGCACGTTCCTCCTCCAGGATATGACTCTTGGCTGCGCTACCCCAGACTGCCACGCCATACTGTAGAATCGATTGACATAAAGCATGATATACCAAGCGCAGTACATCTGAGGCAGCGCAGTCACGGAGTCGCTTCATCACATAAATAAGTTTCCTTGCTCTGGAGGCAAGTAACGACACATGTTGTTTGAATGAGAGGTGTTGGTCAATGAGAAACCCTAGGTACTTAACGTAGTCGCCACTACGTTAAGTACCTTTTTCTTTTTCAATTTCTTGACAGGCGCAGCTACTCACATGACTGAAAGATGATGCCGTAGTGTAATGCACACAAGAGTGCAACTTAATTGTTTTACTCACAGGCGGAGAAGAAACCACCGTTTTAGAGAAAGCGACAAAGTTGGTTTTGCTAGCATTTAGTGTGAGTAAATTGCGGCTAAACCATGAGGCAACGCCAGCAAGTGCACTCTCAGCCACGCAGTATGTTTCATCCCACGTTTTTCCATTTACAACTATAACTGTATCGTCCGCGTAGCAGACAAGCTTTGCATTCGGTATGTCAATGTTTAGGATATCGTTAATATAAAGAGTGAACAATGACGGGCCGAGTACGCTCCCCTGCGGTACACCAAAGTCGTGAGAAGCTGCTCGCTCACGTGCTGTCCTATTTTGATAATCTGGTTTCGTTCTGTTAGATAGCTAGCAACCCAATTTAACGCAGTGCCCCTAATCCCCATGTGTTCCAGTTTCCTCAGAAGTATGGTCACCGAGACCGTGTCAAAGGCCTTAGCCAGATAAGAAGAAAAATATACCTATGCACTTATTGCCACGATCCAGGTGACCAGCAATTACATTGGTAAGTAAAAGCACTGCATCTTCCGTCGACATCCCAGCCCGAAATCCAAATTGGCTGTCGGAAATCTAGTGATGACTTTTAATGTAATTGACCAATCTAGTGTTAACGATTTTTTCAAGTATTTTTGAGAAGACACACAGTAAGGATATTGATCTGAAATTGCAAGGCATATCCCTGGAACCACTTTTGAAAATGGGAGATACAGAGGCAACCTTCCAGCAATCCGGGAAACAGCCAGTTTCGATGCTCCGATTGCAGATGTATGTAAGTGGCTCCAGAAGGACATTTTTTATATTTTTAATCAGTAATGGTTTCACCTCATCAGGACCAGGCGCACTGAGTGGTTTGAGTTGGCACAGTATCCCATCTACTTCGTGCATATAGGCATATATGCAATAGGCATGCTTCTTGGGAAAATAAATAGGATCGTAAAGAGAACTTATCTCGTCCAAATTATATTACATGGATTCATGGCCTGCGTATCCTAATAGCAAAAACAAAGCGACTCATCCAGTGGGTATAAAATGCCTGAGCTCGTTTTTGCTTTGACATTGGACAGGGGGCATTTCACCCCAACATCCTCAAAATGAAGCACCATTGCAAGCTTCATCTGGCATATCTCCTTTTTGTGGCGACCGCGTACCGGAAGGCGTAGCGTGGGCAGGCCCCCCACTCGGTGGACTGATGACCTGGTAAGGGTCGCTGGATGCGGGTGGCACAGGACCGGTCATTGTGGAAGTCTTTGGGGGAGGACTATGTCCAGCAGTGGACGTCTTTCGGCTGACATGATGATGATGATGAAAGCACAAAACTCCAGCATCTTCGAGAAGTTGTTATAGTTATACACCCAGAGGTCACACAAGACACGCCAATGCAGCATACAACTGATGACACCACAACATGCAGCAAACGCGTTCCGAGGCAATTTCAGATATGTGGCAACAAAGTGCTGGAAGAATATCCCACCACATTTCTGGAACCTGCAATGTATGTCAAGTTTTAGAGCAAAAGTTAAAAAATATATATTTATTATATCTATATGAACACCCGAGGCGACAGGAAACACTGGAAAAAAGTTGGTTATTAAAAATAAATTAGTTGACATGTACATATAGTCTACTAGTAGTAAGTAAGTTAATACGTGTATACCTGTGTTTTCTGTCCCGTTTATAATAATATCAGTTCTCCGAAAATGCCGGTTAAATGTCCGACGACCTGTTTAGCCTAGTTGGTAGTGACACTGCCTCCGAAGCTAGAGGTCCCGGGGTCGAATCCCGGCCAGGGCATTATTTGTGCATTTAGCACGGATTTTGTTCTTGGTTCTTGGATGTTCTATGTATTTAAGTATGTATTTATCTATATAAGTAAGTATATCGATAGTACAAGATTTACTTAGTTTGGGACTAGGTCGATTTGTTTAAGATTATCCATCAATATTTATTTATTTATTTTTATTTATATAGTATTTAGTTTATTTTTCACATTTTTCTATGTATAACATGTTTCTTGGTTATCGTCATGGCATCATTGTCAGCAATTGTCTCCAATTAAAAGCACACCAGCATGTTGGATCTCATATAAACTTTACGCACCACAAACGTCAGATGATGACCTGTCAGATGTCAGTTGTCTGTCTCCCTCAAATTTGCTGATTTGTGCATTAGTGAGAATAGATCAGTTTTACAGAAATCATTCAGGTTAAATGAGCGGATCTGTTTTACTCTGAGATCAGTGTTTATATTGCTAACCTTTGTTTTGTTCTTTTTTTAGGGTTCCTTAGCCAAATTGGCAAAAACGGAACCCTTATAGATTCGTTATGTCTGTCCGTCCGGCCGTATGTCACAGCCGTTTTACTCGGAGACTATAAGCACAACAATTATGAAATTTGGTAGGAAAGTGTATTCTATGAACCGCTACAGAAAAATGATGTGATATTACGAATAAAAATAAATTAGGGGGGACAACGTAAAGTAGTTAAAGTTAAAAAGATTAGATAAAAAACGAAATACTGATATTAGGAAAATCACAAATGTACAAGATGCTCTGGAACATTGTAGGAAACAATAATTTTTAAGAAAAAAAAACCGACTTCAATGGGGGAGGCCGGTAAAAGATTATTATACTTAGATGCACTCCTAGATAGATATACAATTAAATAAAAATGGCTATAATGTATGTTTATAATGGTAGAAGACTAAGTACCCTCAATTCCTCACGGAATCATGAAAAAACCTTGCTTGCTTGACAAACAAAACGAAGAGAACAAATCGCCAAACGTGAACTACGCGTCGTTGAAGAGTTCCGTTCTGATCATCATCAGCTGTTCCACTTCATTAAATGTCACTTTTATGAATGAAAATGCTTGATTAGTTCATGAAAATACCAAAATCACTATTTGTGTGCCTTTCACATTTGAGGAGTTCCCTAGATTCCTAATGGATCCCATCATCAGAACTCGAGCATGACAAAAATCAATAGAATTTGCTTAACAAACACAGCTAGAAGGACGAATCGCCAAACGTGAACTTTTCGTCGTTGAAGAGTTCTGTTCTGATCATCATCAGCAGTTCCACTTCATCAAATGTCACATTTTTGTATGATAATGCTAAATTTGTTGATAAAAACCCAAAAATCACTATATGTTTGCCTTTAAGATTTGAGGAGTTCCCTCAATTCCTCATGGATCCCATCATCAAAAATCGAGCATGACAAAAATTAATCGTGAAAATAGAACTTGCTTAACAAACGCGGCTAGGAGGACAAATCGCCAAACGTGAACTTTTCGTCGTTGAAGAGTTCTGTTCTGATCATCATCAGCAGTTCCACTTCATCAAATGTCACATTTTTGTATGAAAATACTCGATTTGTTGATAAAAACACAAAAATCACTATATTTTTGCCTTTAAGATTTGAGGATTTCCCTCAATTCCTCATGGATCCATCATCAGAAATCAAGCATGACAAAAATTAATCGTGAAAATAGAACTTGCTTAACAAACACAGCTAGGAGGACAAATCGCCAAACGTGAACTTTTTGTCGTTGAAGAGTTCTGTTCTGATCATCATCAGCAGTTCCACTTAATCCAATGTCACATTTTTGGATGAAAATGCTTGACTTGTTGCTAAAACACAAAAATTACTATATTCCCTCAATTTCTCATGGATCCCATCATCAGAACTGCGTTTTGCCAAAAAACGGGACCAACTTGGATATATATACTGACAATCAAAAAAATAATTTTCCAAATCGGTTAAGAAATGACGGAGTTATGGACTAACAAACATTAAAAAAAAAAACACAACCGAATTGATAACCTCCTCTTTTGAAATTTTGAAGTCGGTTAAAAATGGAAGTGGGCAGGTCATATCGCCCGTATGCAGGAAGACAGGTGGACAAAACAAGTCACAGTTTGGACAGGACCGCCTGGCAAACGCTATAGAGGTAGACCTATTGAGAGATGGGCAGACGAAATAAAAAAAAAAACAGCAGGCAATAATAACTGGGTTACCACCGCCAAAAACCGAACTATCTGGAGGAAAATGGAGGAGGCCTTCACTCGACGAGAGGTCCTTAATACGAGGGTAAAACTGAAAGTTTCGGGAATAGAAGAAAATATGCAGTATAAGTGAGTTTATTTATTTTTATTGTTTTTCAAAATATTCTCCTTTGTATTTCATGCACTTATGCATGCGTTCAAACCAGTCCATAAAGCACTTTTTGAACTCTGAAGTAGGGGTCGACAAAATGGCTATTTTATAGGCCTCCACTGCTTCTTCTGGCGTCTGAAACCGCTGACCACGCAGTTTGTCCTTGATTCTGGGGAATGTAAAAAAGTCGTTGGGACTTAAGTCAGGGCTATATGGAGGGTGGTCCAATATTTCGACTTTTTCACCGTCCAGGTACTCAGTTGTTGTCCGAGCGGTGTGTGGGCTGGCGTTGTCGTGGTGAAGGATGATGCGACGACTAGGGTTTGTTTTTCGGAGTTCAGCAAAGACGTTCGGCAAACAAATAGTGGTGTACCAATCAGCATTGACTGTTCTACGATCCTCAAGAGCCACAGTAGCTACGTGACCAGATTTAGAGATAAACGTAGCCACCATCTTCTTAGCCGTACTGCGAGAACGAACAACTTTTGTGGGTTTGAGCTCGTCTTCGAAGACCCATACTCGGGATTGGTTTTTAGTTTCAGGCTCATAAGCGTATATCCACGACTCGTCACCTGATACTATGCTAAAAACAGCATTTGAGCGTCCCTTGTTAAATCTTTTCAAAGTTTTGCGGCACCAATTGACACGGACTATTTTCTGCTCGTCAGACAATAGGTGAGGTATCCAACGGGAAAATAACTTTTTCACGCCTAATTCTTCTTTTAAAATAATTTGTATTTGACTCATTCCAATACCCAGGTGCTCTTGAATTTCCCGATATGTCACATGTCGGTCTTCATTTATCAGACGACGCACAACATCGACGTTTTCTTGCGTGACTGCCGATTTTGGTCGACCTTCACGCACTTCGTCGGTGAGGGATACACGGCCACGTTGAAATTCTGAATACCACCTGTATATTGTAGTCTTTGAAGGAGCTTCAATATTAAAAGCAGCAACCATCCGCTCTTCACATTGTTTTTGTGTTAGTCCACTTTTAAAGTCATAATAAATCATAGCTCTGAAATTTTCACGGCACAATTCCATTTTAAGCAGTGACTCGACGACTTCAATAAACAATTGAAACCGAACCATACTTTTTTTTTTTAAGTGGCCAGTGTGTTGAGATAAGGAAACTTCAGAGATTATAAAAAGGTATAATACATGTTAAAAATAAATTAATAAGTATTCGATTCCCGCCACTTTCAGTGTAAGCCTCGTATGTAATATTTCTTTAAATGTTTACTGAAACTTATATTGTATGATTATATTATATTAAGGAAATAAATAAGGCTATAATAATAATAAAAAGGGGGGACAACCCATACATATGACCGGGAATAAAAAAATGGTCTTCAATGTACATAGGTGAGTGGAATATCTATAGATAGGTATTTAAAAATAATATGTAGGTTTCTAAGAAACTTGTGCCTCTCCCCCCCCCCCCCCTCTAATTTCTAAACGATGAAGTTTTAAATTAAAAATGAGGTGATGGACAATTATAAATACTTTTAACGATTTTTAGTTTGAAACAGATAGGTTAACGGTTTTTGGGTTATCGCTGAAAAACTGTATTACCGAATACATATGGCTCAAACTTTCGACACATGCACGTAATCTGCTGATTACCGCACTCGTGCGGTAAAGTTGCACCATATGTACTGTAAATATTATTATTATAGCCATAGCTACCATAGAAAAGACGTAGCATATTTAGTTTTACGAAATTTCAAGTTTTTTTTTCATACAAAATTATTAATTATATCATCAAGGGTGAATGAAAAACGGTCTTAAGAGTTAACGTGGAGTTAAGCAAAAGTTTATGTCAGTTATGACAATTAGGAATTCGAATGGCACTCACTTCAACATTGTTTAAGTTTTAAGGATAATTTATACTATACTAGGGGCGTTAATTAACGGAAATGTATTCTTGGATATCTTTAAATGGTACGAATTGGGATACTAGTGTCTTAGAGAAGATTACTTTATGAAATAACCCTGGATTTGTACCCTTGCAATTAACGGAATTCAATAAAAACAACCTGTTATTTTGGCGGCCCGAACCGGGCAGAGGCAGATAATCGTCACGAGGCTCGCAGACGTGACGGCTATGAGGCTAATCATGTGATAGCATGTGTTGAACTTGTGTAGACAGAACCAGAGCTAGCAGTCAATGTACTCTAATTACTTTGAAATTGAACTTAAATTGCATCATAACTCGCGGGCCCAGGCAAGAGTCATCAAATGATGTTTAAGTATAGGTACATAAATCAACATGTAGCACATCAATCGGTAGCTCTTTAGAAATGAATGTCAGGTTTCGCAGAAAATAGTACGTTTAACGAGGGCCATAAACGGAGAATTGTGAACAAGAGTACTTATATCAGAAGCCCGACGCCAAAGGCTCTTGATGACACGAGTTTGCAATTTTCTTACGCCCGAGTTAATCACAATGTTTTCATGATATTTGCGAGGAAACAAATAACTCCAGCACTAATAAAAATTGAAGAAATCGATAACTTCATATCTAGTATCAATGTATGATCGCCAGGGCGTCCCTGCCAGAGGAGCGCGCAGCATTAATATTGCAACCAGCAGCAGCAGTATTCTTGCGGCGCGCGACCTACTACGATTGTCAGCTTCAGTATTTCAACCAATCGCAGAGCAGTATTCTTGTGGAGCACGGCCAACTAAATATTTTCAATAAGAACACACAAAAACTCATAACTCCCGTGGGAGGTAAATCGGCTATACACTGTAACCGACCAGTTTAGTATGACCTCTAATTTAAACCTATACCTCTAATTTAAAGTGAATAAAGGGTTTTTTTCTACGAGCTGTGGATAAATCAAACGGACTTCTTCGCTACAAACTAACCTATAATTGGTTAGTATAACCTCAAAATACTCACATTTGTTATGAAATTAGGGTGAAACAAAAGTAGGATCACAGATAATATTGACCGTGATAATATGGACATCCCAGTGTTGTGATAATATTAACCGTGTAAAGAGCCCCAATAAGTATAGCGTGATACTCACTACCCTACCACTACCACAGATAATTAAGCGTCACAATAGATGTCACGGCGGCCCGAAATCAGCTGATTCCATAACCTAAAACAGCAATGTCATAAGTACAAAGGAACTGCATTAATGGTTGAATTCTTTCTCATTTAGTAGCGACTGATTCTAAAGCTCAAAAGAAGAATGTCATAAGTGCAAAGGAAGTTTTTACTTAGTTATGGCGTTTTGCTTTTTAGTGTTGGCGGTGAGGGGACGACGCGGGTTTCGGTCATGCGCACACGGCATGACGCCGTGCGGATAACGAAACGATAACGTTATCGCTGCAGGGGAAATAACTGGTACAACGATACTATTATGGTAAGTAATTACACTAATTACTGTTTGAATCTTCGTGCAACTTAAGCGTAGCTTAGAGATTAGTAGTAGGAGTAACTCTTTCAATTTTATCCACAAGAAAAGCTTATTATTGATACATTTTGTGGACGAGATATATGTAGTAAGAAATTAACAATATGAAGAAAGTATTTGGATATTAGTAAGTATTTGGATATTTTGTAATTGTTTGTAGCTATCGTCGAGGCAAAATAATCGGCATTGAATCATATTTGTTATTTTACTGATATAAAAAAATAGAGACATCGCACCGTAAATTTAAAAACATATTTAGTACTAATCATTTATTTATGTACAACGAAAATATATACAAGAATACTTAACCAAAATAATATAAAGAAAATTAAAACTAACTTAAATCTAAAACGGGCCCTTGAGGCATTTTACCGAGGATGCTGGCGGCATTTCCTCGCTGTATCGCAATGCTGATACGTTGAGCGAGGAAACCGCCAGCTCTTACGTCAATTACTTGCCCAATCACTCTTGATATTTTATTTCAAATATGCAAATACTAACAATGCGTAAGTTATTAAAAAGCGCGTTAGCAGGACCATCGTTTGACATGTTAAATTAAGGTAGGTACGAGTTCATAACACAAATAGGTATTTACCACTAGCACAAACTCATAAAAATATTTTAGCTTCTTAACCACTAACTCATTGGGGTTCTTTTGAGAAACAAATATTTAACGGCTATTAATAACAAGTTATTTTAAGCGTTTCTAGTCTCCACCCTAGCGAGCTGCAAATATAAACGCACGTGCACGACACTGAACAACGATCAGTTCAGTTTGTACCCGAGTCGAGTTAGAGTGTAGACGCTTGGATAGCGCGCGGAAGCGACTACGATCTATTTTTCTTTTTTATTTGGCTTCTAGCCGTTGTATGGGTAAGTCTCACATATTTTCACTTTCTACATGCCTTGTAAATTAATGTTCCAATGTATTTTTATAGATAAAATTTGTGTACACGCGCAGTGGTTGGGTTTAAGCACGCAAAATGAAATATGTTTGGAATGACTTGACACGTAAACAAAGCCATGTTTGTTTCTTTGTGAAAATGCAATTCAACTGGTGTAGATTTATCTTATAACAATGTAAATGTATAACAAATAAACACCTCACTGTTTAGTCATTGTATTCTTAGGACACTTATTCATTATTTCGTGTTAATTTTGACCTCAATACGGTACGTCGGTGATTACCGATTGCGTATTTTTCTTGCGGCTGTTTTTATGGTTGGTGGTTGGATGGTGACGATTTCTTTTGTTAAAAAATGTGTTAATATTAACATTAACGCATTGTACCACGTGAAGAATTTCCACTGTGTACACGCGTGCAATAATCTGAATAGATGATTATTTTTTACCGTTATTTAACTAAATAGTTTATTAATTACTATTAATGTCAGCGTAAATACAGTACCTCAATTTTTCCATATAAGTAGGTAGTTGTATTAAAAAAAAATAGCAAATCGGCTCCCAATAATGTAGTCAAGTAAAAATAGGTACCTATTTAGTAGGTAGTTAATAGTACGTTGTACATAAGTTTTGTTTATTTTATTCGTAATTTTAATGCTAAGTACCAAATTAACGTTAAATAACGTATTGCTAATTTAATAGTCATAATGATAACTATGATAACAATAAGTTTATCAACATAATAATTATTAATGAATAGGTAGGTTTTAAACCTTATTAATAAACATAAACGTTTTGAATGAAGTAAGATAGTTGTGGCAAGTATTTATTAGGTCAGTGAGTACTGGCCCTTTGACGTTAAGGTAGACCTACCTTGTCTACCTACTGTCTAAAATGATTTAAAAATTGGCTGACATTGAGCCAAACATATGTTATACCTAGAATGTACGCTTTTCAATGAAAGTACTGTACATCTATATGCTAAGGTATGTAGGTATTAATAGTATGTAGGTATATTTCAACTGTAGACTGATCGTAATTCTTAACAAAAACCGTTAGGTATTAAACTTACTCCGCCCTTTTAATATCCAAAAGCCGTTACATAGATTTGACACAAAAATCTAACTATTATAAAGCCTATTGTGACATACTTAGGAAGTGACGTCTTCAAACAGCACGTGGGTGCAAAGGTCAAAAACATCCACTGACACCCACTATCGGAAACTGGGTGATCACTGAGCACGATGCGTGGGTGATTCCACCCTTACGATCCATAGGGATCATCGCTAAAGGCATCGTTAAATTGTATCGTGTAGCTTTTTGAGATATTCCTCAGATGTTACCTACGAAACTTTTGGCCTTTCGGTATTATATCGACGTATACGTAAGTTTTAGGAACATAAATTTAACCTCAGCCTGCAGGCAAATTTAACCTCTGCCTGCAGGCAAATTTAACCTCTGCCTGCAGGCAAATTTAACCGTCTGCCTGCAGGCAAATTTTATTGAATTCGCCAATAATTTTGATATTCTTTATAGCGAAAGGTTTGTAAAATATGTAAACTGAAAGATGCTACAATTGCGCAAAAGAAAAATTGCAAAATATCAGGTGTTATTTTACATGACTCGTGTTTGTGTCAGCATGATTCATACACATATAAGTACCTACTTGGATTCAGCTACCTCTTAGTAACTGTTTCACGTACTATATTATCAAATAGCTGTTGCCCACGATTTCGTCCGCATATTCGCTCCTATTGGTCGCAGCGTGATGTTATATAGCCTAAATCCTTCCTAGATAAATTGACTAAGTAACCAACACAAAAATAATTTTACAAATTCGAACCAGTAGTTCCTGAGATTAGCGTGTTCAAACAAACAAACTCTTCAGCTTTATAATATTAGTATAGATATCTACCCCGAGGAGGACGTTAAGGAGGTCTGAAAGAACTTGGTTTACAGCATGTTAGATCTCACATTTTTAGTAGCGAAAACGTTTACAAACTTGGCATTATTTCACATTGATGTTTTGATGGGATCACTTACATACAATACTACCATCATGCATAGCCTTCAAATAAGTGTGTCATACCTACTTAATGCCAATGCCATTTCATAAACACGCGATCAATATTTTTTACGATTCTGCGAAACACGTTTCAGCTTGGGGTTCCCCTTTTCGATGTTTTCTGATGATTACCAAATTGATGGTAACATCCACAAATGTATTCTGAACTGACTGAACCCGAAACTCCAGTGTACGCTTACGATGTCGCAAAGGATTTCCCGCGATTTTCCTGTGCATCTCTCTCAGCTGCAGATCATAAAACAACTAATTAAAAAATTATACCTACCAAAAAAAATACTCCTACTTTGAGCTTGCTATGCCACAATTTGTGGTTTCCGTGAGCCAATGCTTGGATACCTACAGAAAATACCGAAATCGGCATATGCGTGCCTATCAAACTCGAGGAGTTCCCTCGATTCCTCCGGGTGCTTTGAAACAAAAAAATAATTATCAAAATCGGCCAACGTGGTCAAAAGTTATCGGGGAACATACATACATAAAAAACGAGCAAACATGCAGACGAACTGAGTACCTACTTCCTTAAAAAAGTGCTCATAACCCACAATGTCAAAAAAAGCACCAGTCAAAAAGTATTTAGCCAAGATCGCCAATAAGCTTGGTCAAATGCATACTAAAGAATGAAACGTTTAACGATGACTCAGAATAAGAACCAAGACATAAACAGAACGTTAAGATCAAATTAACATCGAAAATCACGCTGGCTGCCAATTATTACCGTGAAAATGGATCCGACGCGAAACAATCGGTATTATACAGACACGAGCAAGTTAATAGCGAAACTAGAAGACAGTATGTCAGTATGGAAAACGTGTAAAGTTATGGCATTTTGGTTTTACGCTACTTAGGCATACGTTCGCAAATAGAACGCCTGCTTCCGCGTCAAATTACGTTAAGTATTTATATCATGTAGGTATGTACTTCACCAAAAAGACCTATAACCTAGACCTAAGACGCGTTGACGCGTTTGCATCGACCTACCGATAACCTGATCTTCAGCTCTACATTCCCTAATTCAACACAAACCGTCTAAATCATCTTCATCATCAGTTGGGACATTTCCACTCTCGCAGTGCCCTTGGCTTTTCCGGACCGATTTTCTATACACAATATTTGATAGGAAAGTTTTGGGACGTTGTGGTCAGTGGCTGGAAAGGTCCGGTACCCTGCTAATCGATACTGGTAGTGTTGGTAAAGACTTGAGTCTTTGGAGTCTTCATTCCAAAGACTCGACTTAGTTTTTTAGACTAACCGAAGCTTGAGTGTTTTGTAGAGACTCGAGTCCTCTAAAAATACTCGAGTCTTCTAAAAAGACTTGATAGTTTTGTTTACTAAGTGTAACAACAAAAACTTGAGTCTTTACCAACACTAGATACCGGTCAGCTAATTCAAAAAGGTACCTTTAGACGAGCATAGCAAGAGCCTTTAGACGAGCATAGCAAGAGCCGAATAAATATATTGTTTTCAGATATCGCTATCAAATCTATGAAGTCTGGAAAGTCACCAGGCAGAGAAAGATGGCGTTCTTGCAGAGCTATTGAAAAAATTGGGACCTACGAGTAAAAGCACGCAGGAAATTTATTATATCTGCAATGCTATTTGGAAGACTAGGAGATGATATTAGTGTCTCTGTACAAGAAAGGTTCTACCAAAGTCTGCAACTATAGAACTTTAGCGCTCATACCTCACGTCAGTAAAATTCTCCTTTACATTACAAACACTCCGACAGTTTTCTCGATTTTCAAATCCCAGAAGGGCAGGTAGGTTTCGTGAAAGGAAAGGGTACAAGAGAACAAATCCTGAATGTGCGACTAATTACCGAGAAGAGTCGTGAATTTAACAGCCCGGTAGTTCTCTGTTTTATATGTAACTAGACTACTCGGAAGCCTTTAACTTTGTACAATGGGAAAACTGCGGGTGGTGCTTGCAGAGATGGGAACTACTGAACATCTTATAGACCTGTATGTCAACAATCGTTCCTTTGCGATTGTAAAAATGGATTCCGACTGTTCAGGTGTACTTCAGACCAAGCGACGTGTAAGACAGGGCTGGATACTGTTACCTCTGCTCTTTAATGTATTTGGTGAATACTTTTTCGGAGGACTCTTGAAGATTGGAGGAAAGGGTTCACGATCGGCGGTAAACGCATCTCCGACTTGCGCCACGCTGACGTAATCGTTCTACTCATCACATCCATTCACAACATGACGGTGGTTCTGAACAGACTAGAGGTAGCAAGTAACAAACTGGGGCTGACAGTGAACCGACAGAAAACCAAGTTTAATGGTGATTGATCGAGCTGGAAATTGACAGGTGACCATGAGATCCAAGGTATTCCCCAGAGGCCAAGCGCAGCATCGCAATGGCTAGATGCAATGACACACACACCTTCAAGTAATTTGTAAAAACCGAAGCATGTATGCGGTAGAAATATGGGCAATACTAGCCAGGGAGAGACAAACATAGACGCATTAAAGATGTAGTGCTGAAGGCGAATGCTCAGGATACCCTAGACAGCCAAACGCACTAATGTGTTGATTCTTTCCCAGCTCAGTATGAAGACATGGTTATCCACTGTTTCCCGACAACGGCTGCTTTCATACTGTGGACATATTATAATGCGCAGCGATGATGATAGTCTAGAGAACCTGGTCGTGTCGTGGTTGGTGGAGTGGAAGGCAAGAGGGCCAGAGGACGCTCACCGACTAGATATACGGACCTGATCAAGGTAGTCACGTCCTCAAGCAAGTTTCACCAAGCAGTGAGGGCTACCATGGATCGAGACCGATGGAGACAAGTCATCAGGTCGGCGACATCCAACAGTGATAACGATCCTCAGGAATGAGGGACCGACTGAAGAGAGAGAGTCCTTGTGTTGTGTAAAGGTCGATTGATTTAACCTGGTGTGTCCAAGCCATGGTTAATCTTCGTTGTTGACCCTGAATAGGGATAACACTTTATTAAAATATAATATGCCCATCTCACCGGCAATTATTCTATTTCTATCTTAGCAGTGTTCCTAGCTAACGAGAGCCCGCTTGCTTCCAAATTCAAAGAATTACCAACTGAGATTTAACCTTCAAAGTTGAAGTTCAAACCCAGAGAAACTGAACGTTTTTGAGATACTCGTAAAAGCGAGCAATTTTACTTTTAAATGGTTCATAAGCTGCCCTTATACTAATCATTCAAGTAGTATCCCACGCGCATTCATACAAATCCAAATCAGTTCGCTCGAGTTTTATTATATTCTAACAGCTGTCTAAAATTCACGTGTCGCTCATGTGACCCACTTAACTATCACGTGTACGTTCGCGGTCGCCCAAAACACACGTTTCGTGGTTTCTATGCGAAAATAAACTTTATTACGAATGAATAAGAGTAAAGGGCCGGTCTCAGTGCCCTTCACTAACGATTGCGTAACCGGTAGTTTAATTATCGTAATGATTTTGAAATTAATGACTGGTTTGTGATGACTGATGACGTTTAAACTTGCTTGGAATTACCGTGCTACGAGTATTAGTAAAATAGTTATCTAATTGCTTAGCGCCTGTAATTTCCTGGAGATAGAGTAGATATAATTTGGCGTAAGGCGTATTATGAAAGCGACTCCCATCTGACCTTCCAACCAAAAAGGTTGTTGTTGTGTTGTTTGTAGAGTAGATATAGCACTAAACAATTTTATAAACAGTGCCTTCCTTGAAAAGTGGATAGAAAAGTTGGAAGGGGAAGGCCTCGGCGAAAGTATACTCCGAACAAATCGGAGACATTCTGCAGAAAGGCCAGGTCAGGAGTACCTAAATCGGCGCGCATGCATGAAGAATGTTGTGGGAGTTCATGAAGCGAAAGTTGTATGTCAGGATTTTAGCAAATGGAAATCCGTGATCTCTGCCTACCCCTTGAAAGTATTTAAAGTAGTCATGTTCTGAGCCACTTTCATAACAACCGATAGGTTAGTACCTATCGGTTGTTGCCACTAGTGCCCCTAGTGGGGCTCTGTGAGCTGACGTTTTTTACGTTTTCAACCCCCACGGCTCCGCCATTTCCAAACACTAAATCGACAAAAAAAAAAAACTATCGTACCTCAC
Organism: Notocelia uddmanniana; assembly: GCA_905163555.1. Lineage (NCBI taxonomy): Eukaryota > Metazoa > Arthropoda > Insecta > Lepidoptera > Tortricidae > Notocelia > Notocelia uddmanniana. Next base: position 23,448,302 of record LR991066.1, read on the forward strand.
AAAATTTCCCTTCACAATAATCGGTTAAAAATTTCATCCTATAGAAAGTTTCTTGGGACTAGAACCGACCCAAACAAAATGTCAGAATGTAAAACACTGTCAATTTCGGTAAAACTGAACTGAGGATTCCCAAGAGCGATAACAAAACTCTTTTCACCAGTGTTATGATCATTGGTCAAAACACTTTGGTGCATTAAATACAAGTTATTTCATTTCAAATACCTAATGAATGAAAAGCAAAAGGAACAGTAACATCCTCATCCTCCTAGCGTTATTCCCAGTACAGTTGCATCCTGAAGGATGCCTGGGGTCCGCTACCTAATCCCAAGAATTGGCGTAGGCACTAGTTTTTACGGAAGCGACTGCCATCTGACCTTCCAACCCGAGGGGGAAACCGACCTTATTGGGAATAGGCTTGTCAAGTGAGTGGGCAACTTGACTGTTAGAAGTTCTCAAGCCGCCCGGAGGCCTCTAACTTGGCTTAACGACTGCTATCAAAGACAGCAACCGGGATCAACGGCTTAACGTGCCTTCCAAAGCACGGGAGCGCTCAGTTAGTAACCACTCAAAGCGGTCACCCATCCAAGGACTGACCTCGCCCGACATTGCTTAACCTCGCATACCGCACGCAGTACGCGGGTGCCACTGGGCCACGAGCGCTCCAAAAGGAACATTAACAAGAGCAACAATTCGAAGAAACGATAAAATGACAGATCTCATACTTGGCAGACTGACAAGAATCTCTGGCATTTATATATGTACATCCTTGTGAGTGATGAGATGACTGATGATGATGACATACTGTTTTCTACAGTGGTAAAGAAAGGACCATCGGAACCATCACAAAAGAGATAAGACTTGACTGTTTTTTATCGGGACGTGGAGATAACAATTGGCTGATTTTATAAACAGAATACTAGATGATTCAAGACTTGACTGTGAACAGAATGAAAATATTGTTATGTTCTCGAGTTTGCAACGCTCTTCACCCGTGTCATAGTGAGCTCAATACTTTGAGTACAAAAGCCTCATTGCTACTGTTTCAATGACTCCATGACTCAGAGGAAACGGCTGCCATAACGATACTTAGACCGTGAATCATGTAATTAAGGGCCTGACGACACACCTACCTGCCTATCTACAAGTCATTGTGTACAAGTGCTTACTCACATACATATATATGTGTAAGAATTGTTCCAGTCAATTATACTCGTATTGCTCCGAAGGGAACACAAAATGGACCTGTCGTCCTTAAATTGTTTCATTAAATTGAATTTAAAAACGTACTATATTATGTTGAAATACCTGCTCCGTTCCGTCGTGGGTAAAAATGGCGTAGTTTATGATTTTTAGAACATTAATTTTGACGACCACTTCGGCTTATTTGGTAGTGATGCCTACGAAGCCGGAGATTCCGGGTTCGAATCTCGGTCAGGGCATTATTTGTGCATTTGCCACGAATATTGTTCCTGAGTCTTGGATGTTTCCTATGTAATTAAGTATGTATATCGTCGCCTAGTACCCATAGTACAAGGTTCGCTTAGTTTGGGACTAGGTCGATTTGTGTAATGTTGTCCCCCCAATATTTATTTATTAATTGAGACATAACTGATTCACACAACATATTAAAAAACCTTTGCGATTTTAGCCTTTTTAGTGACGATTTCTTCTGGATTACACTAGAAGTATAGGTCGATTCACAGAGCTGGCGCGGAATGTCTATGAAATTATTGACAGTTTCATACATTTTCCCGCGCCAGCTCTTGTGAATCGACCTATACTAGAACTCCTGGGGATGCACTGAAATTAGGAGGCTTTTCACTCACACCGAATCATGAAGGCTCAGCACTGCCATTGTGATTATTCCAGAATCATTTCTGTTCACCATCAGGCTGGATGTACAGTCAAAAGCGAAAGTAGATGATCATTTTTGTACTTTTTCGCACTAAAATAACATACTGCGACAGTTGGAATGCGTCAAAGTAGTCAAAGTGACAAGGTACTAAATGATCATCTACTTTTGCTGTTGAATGTATGCTCGTTTGCCACCATCATTCCTGGCATGAATGAAGCAGTTTCTTCTTTAGATCAATCTTGATAATCCTGAATATTTTCACGTCTAAACATTTTTTTAAATATTAGTGACAGTAATGATCAGGAGTCGACCTTTGCTTACTACTTAGGTACTAGATTTTAGAAACTATTTTAAGTAACTGGGGTAAACGTATCAATACGTGAGACCTTAATACCCAATAGTTGACAATGATATAAGACCTAAAAATAAAATAAAAAAATATTTTTTCGATGAGACCTTGTTCATTGCCAGTCGGATTCAGTATCAGATAGCTTATCGGTTACGCCTAAGCGATAATCTCTTAATCGCCTTAATTTCAAGAGTTTTCAGTTTTAGAATTATAAACGCCCCTTTTTGCTTCAGTAGATAAGCATTCATTACCGTCACCTGTCAATTTAGTACATGTATATTTTTAGACCTGTCAAACGTTTTTAGGTTATAAAATAGACATTTATTTATTTGACAGATAAAGATTATTTTGACTCAAAGGTCAATACAGCGAATATATTCGCTGTATTGACCTTTGAGTCAAATTAATCTTTATCTGTCGAATATATTCGCTGTATTGACCTTTGAGTCAAATTAATCTTTATCTGTCAAATAAATAAATGTCTATTTTATAACCTAAAAACGTTTGACAGGTCTAAAAATATACGTGTACTAAATAATTAAATACGAAATAATTAAATTAGGCTAAAGGTTTTCTTTTTTTATATTATGACGGTGGCAAATATGCATGGCCTTACTGATGGTAAGCAGACTTCGTAGCCTATAGCTTGCGATTGCAGAACAATCACACGCGCACTGCCTACCCTTTTTTGATATGAATATATTCATATCAAAAAAGGCAATCGCAAGCTATAGGCTACGAAGTCTGCTTACCATCAGTAAGGCCATGCATATTTGCCACCGTCATAATATAAAAAAAGAAAACCTTTAGCCTAATTTAATAATTTCGTCAAGTTTGGACACGGATCCCTAAAACAGGGTTCACTAGGAGGGTGAGGGAAGCTGGACCCCAACGCGATAAATATGGCGTCGGTGCGCCAAACACCGCACTGCAGCTGTTTGAATATCTAGATATAAATTTACCAAAAGGATTTAGTTAGTTAACTTTATCCTACATATGAGTACAAAAGGCGGACTTAATACCCTGAGGCAGTGTTCGACAGTGACCAGATATCATGTATTTTAGTTTTTATTTGGGTAGTTCCATTTCATAACTTTGACGATAAAGAGGAAAACCCACCTCACCCCGTAGTGCCTCGTATTTGGGGTGAGAGGGGTTTTCATACAAAGGTGATTTTGGAACATTGTTGGATCGATTTTTTATTATTATGCGTATTAACTATAGGTCCATTTTAAATTGGAATGCATTATTTTTGTAGCAGTAGCCTTAAAATCCCTTCTCACCCCCCCTCTCAAACCTTCTCTCCCCATTCATAACCCACCTCTCCCCGCGAAACCTACTCACCCCGTTTTCCGGTACAAATACAAATGCTTTCGGACCTAAATATGTCCCGACATCCGGCGGATTCCGGATGTTCTCTTCTCCACAGGGCGTATTTCTCAACTAATTCTCGTGAAACTGAAAAATCCAAAAACTGAATCGACAAAGAACCTCCATATGTAGAAATTATCGATGCGCCAGGTCCACAGCTCAGGGAGCCACTTAATAGAGGTGCGAATTATTCGGTATTAAGGGGCTTCTAACTCCTAATGGCCTTCGATCTGTAACTCTCCGTTTTTTCGTGTTTTTCGCGGCTTATCGCATTAACAACAACGTGATTTACCGAAATACATATGTATTTCAAAATCTTCCGGATATATGGTAACAAACTTCGGCAATTTTAGGCCAAAAATACAGGACGAAACTTTTCTAAAATTGAGTTTAAAAATTCTCTCTTACGTTGTTACAGACGTGAATAAGGAAATATTATAATCAGATTTCATATATATAAGTGCATAAACAACAAACTAATATCGAAAATAAAGCTTTTTTTGGGCCATGTGTTAATAAATCATAAAAAGATAAGTATAGGCTTTTTCAAAATGCGGTTCGTGTGAAAATCTTGATGAACGATTGAATAACCGATAACCGTTTATGCCATATCAAATCAAATCAAATCAAATATTTATTCTGCAAATAGGCCACAAGGGCACTTTTACAAGTCAAAGCGTGAATTTATACAATTAAAAAAAAACTGACAATCTTACTTAATAATAATGATTAAAAAAATATACTGATTAACAATTATATAAAAATAAATTTACAAATATTAAGGACGTATTGAATACGATCTGTCCGAATAAACAAAAAGTACATAAAATTAATTTAATATCTCAGAGATGTATATGGTCTCTGAGCGTCCAAATACGATTAATAACAATTATTTAAAAGTCCTTAGAGATGTAAATGATCTCTAAGCGCTAAAATTAAAATAAGTAAACTTAATATTGTTAGAGATGTATAAGGTCTCTAAGCGTCAATAACAATAAAACTAAACCAGAACAGGATTATGTCTCTCGTCAATCTACATACAATAAAATAACACTAGTATTAAGGTATTTACTTTGCCCTTGCAAGCATGAACAGACCGGACTCCACAAACAGCACCCGATCACGAGTATGACGCGTATCTCAGCCATCGCCTCCCTCGACCATCTGTTAGGGAAGGTGGCGACCCGATCAACGACGCCGCCGTAAGCAAAGCCCTTTAAGCGAGCATGACATATTCAGGCTGCCGGACATTAATAATATCAAAGATTAAAATGACTCTTCGGCGAGAAACAGCATCATGTTTCATAAAATGCAACGACAGAGCTATTTGTACAAGGAAATATGCTAAGTGAAGCATATGTATATTAAAACTAACAGGATTTAATTATCACTGGCTTAAAAGCATTTTTGTCATTTAAGAAATCGTTGACAGTATAATAGGCCTGGCTTAACAAATAACGTTTAATATGAGACTTAAATTTACTGAATGGAAAATTAACTATATCGATGGGTATTTTATTATAAAATCGTATACAGTTCCCCACAAACGACGTGCTAACCTTCCGGAGACGACTGGCCTTCACTGCGATCTTGTGTTTACTTCTAGTGTTGTAGTCGTGGATATCACTGTTAAGTTTGAATTCTTGAATATTTTTTCGAACATACAAAATATTTTCAAGAATGTATTGACATGCCACAGTACGAGTAAGAATATTTGCCTCCTTAAATTTTTCTCTGAGAGATTCTCTTGCCTTAAGTTTGTAGATGGAGCGTACAGCTCGTTTCTGTAGCACGAAGGCGGTCTGGATGTCAGCCGCTTTAAATATATCTATAGTTTTGACGGGGGATTATCAACTCAAAACCAGTTTACTTTAACTATATACACTTTCTTCAAAACCCCATACTGCTAGTCACTTTGGGAGCCAGGGCTAAGGGTAAGGAAAGCAGAGGGAAATCACTAACTATTAAAAAAATACAAAAAATCGTTCACCAGCTTGAACTCTCGCTGAAGCGCTAAGGAAGTAGATGCTGATGGGAGGTAACATCGCATTATGTATTAGCTCAAAACATAATGCGATGTAATGTTTTGAATAACGGTTCTACGTAACGAACAAAAGGTCATTACCTTACTGAAACCACGCCAGACTGGTATCAGATTACTAAGAAATGGTACCTATATAAATTAACGGGATTCAAACCGATTCAAAGTAAATTTTATCAGGAGGTAATTTCAAAAGTGCGGACCCTACCTTCCTAAGTCTGTTTAAGAATTCTCGTTCGCTAGATCTTAACCTCAGCTAGATTCATTATATCTTTATGAGTTATTCTTTAAGATAAGGAAATCTATTGATGTTATTTCTAACTCTGTCAGCGATAGAGTTAATATATAATCATTTAACAATACAATAAGCTTCCTATATTACCTTAGTTATCAAATACTATGTTACAACAAGTGGAAGAGCGCTGTTTAACAAAAGTATCAAGAATACTTAAAAAGAGACATTACAGTCATTGTTATCCCAAATCTTTTATTGAATAAATAATTTTATATTTTATTTTCATGCTTATTCAGAGCCTTTGATTGGACGATGTTCATTACTATCGACGGGAAGAAATTGCCAATTAGCACGAACTTTCTGTTTTCTTTCCGAGCAATTATTTTGACCATTTTTGAGGCATAAGAAAATTAACCCTTAACCCAACCCAGTTTATACGTTACACATAAGTAGTTATGCTTTTAATTAAGGAGTCATCCCATTACATTAGATAACCTTAAAATGTCAGTTAATTTGTAATGGTACTACACTATGACCGCTGTCGCCAGAGGTATAGTTCAAATAATTTAATTTGTCCGATTTGTTACAAAGTAACCTGTTCAAAAAGCGACTTTTTTACTCCTAGCTAGATTCAAAATCCAATAACAATTTTATAAAAATTCCGACATTTGAAAGCATACCATACTACTTGTAATACTATTACTTATTGTGTGACCATACCAAGCACACGTCGATTCACCTCTTTTATCCAAGGAATTTTAATTTCATATCGTAGATCACCTTGCCTTTCTAACCGCACCCACGTGACGAAACAAACTAGTGAATAGCAACCTTGCCGTTTTGCTGCCAACATTGCTCGTAATTTTAATTAGGCCTTGCGTTATGATGGCAATTTCGCGTTACCGGGTCGAGACCACGTTTCACACTCCAATTAGATTTTGGATAATACTTTTTTGGCAACTTAAAGTTGGCTGCCCTACACTGAACGTTTTCAATTTTACTTCCGCTAAACGCTAAAAAGTGCTAAAATATAATAGAAAATTTTAAGAAAAAAACCGACTCCAACCGAGTTAGTTGTCCATTTGTCGCGCACATACTACGAATTGTTTCCTGACCGCATCTAGTCACTACCTAGAATCGATTGTCACACCTGGCTCCATCTAATTATGTACCTATTGAATATTTATTATGAACTATTATCAATTATTGTATTTTTAAACCCATGTTAAATTACTTTAAATTCATTACAAATTAGTACGTAAGGCTTGTCTGTTAGTGCTAATTTTTACATTAAATAAATAAATACTTAATGCAACTTAATAACAACAACAAGACTTATATGGTTTTCTCATGATTGCCATTGTCAAAACTGGATCAACACGGGAAGCACCAGCTCATCATCAAAATCGGTTCCCTCAGTCGTAAGTTCTGAGGTAACAAACATAATCAAAATACAGTCGAATTGAGAACCTCTTCCGTTTTTGAATCGGTTGAAAAGTGATGGTACCGGTGGTTATCAAGTAGGTACTGAAGCATAATAGTATTATGTTTGGGTTTAGGGAAAGAAAAACGATTCAAAAGTCACTTGGAAAGTCACTATTTGCGAGATGTTTTGGACCATACGAGTGAGTATCAACCGTCCTTTTAGTGTTAATATGTCTAACGTTATTATAATTTTGTGTATATCTAGGTTTATTTTACATTGATTATTATACTATTTAGTGACGAAAATTAATAATAATTCCACTTGATTTACGGTTGTATCTCTGATACAAATTTCACTCTGTATCACGATTCCGTAGAAGTGCGCGCGACGTGTGCGAATCAAACGAGTATTTGTATCTAATCAATTTGGTATGCGAAACGTATGTCCGAATCGACTCTCATTACATTCGTGCGGCGTTACTGTCGGTGTACATTTTTAGTTATTGTTGAAAAGTATTTTGTTGTAGGTATTTTATTTCTTAGTAAAAGCGTGAATCATTTTACAGTCTGATTCAAAGAACCGGGAATGCGTGAACATTTAATAATTCAGGGAATCTGTGTGAAGTCGGAGAATCTGTGTTTCCTGGTGACGTAGAACGAAGATTTTTCTCTACTTTTATAATTGGGAAAGGTACTAATTTATTAGCTGAATGTTTTTTTCTAATAGTAGTAGGTACGCTACAGCAAGTTAAAGTTCATTGCTCCCTACGCTACGCGGTACGCTCGTAGGCCGTAGCCATGAATTCCCCGTATGTAGCCAGTAGCAGCTACGAACAGAGTACTCGACAATCGGGTTCTTGGCTCTGAATGTGATAATCCACACGCTTGTGGTAAAATATCTCCTTTTCTCCAGCTAAAATAACATCGAAGAAGAATAAGGCGCCCCTAATGGAGTCATGGGCACTCATGGCTTAAGAATGTTCGCACTTGGTTTCGCCCTTACGATTAAGAAGAGACATTCACATAATATCTACAAACTTTTTTGTGTATTGCGGAGGTAACACAAGATAAATATAAATAAATATAGAATCTCACTAACTACTTTACCAACTATAGCCGTTTTAAGTGACGCAGGTATCGATATAATATGAATACCTAATAAACACCACTATAGTTCTTGCGTCACACTACGACGAGTCAAGCTTAGGCTAATGGCCGTACAAATATGGTATTGTGGGTTATTACGTTAGATAACACGCTGGGTATCTCTCAACTTCCTTTTCGGACTCTGTGTATGTAGCTATATCTCTGATGTTGGCTGATCTCATAAATACCTCCTCATTATTCAGATGCGTGGCAATTCGCCACACGCTTTCTCCGTAACAAGCTCTACCCCAATCTAACTGGCTCGTATCGGTACGGGGCACTTCGAGTCAATATTGGCCTGGTTCGAGCGCGGAACATAAAGTGCTTCCAAATTAAATGCTCATACTTTATGAGATAGATGGAGCGCTCGTGGCCCAGTGGCACCCGCGTACTGCGTGCGGTATGCGAGGTTAAGCAATGTCGGGCGAGGTCAGTCCTTGGATGGGTGACCGCTTTGAGTGGTTACTAACTGAGCGCTCCCGTGCTTGGGAAGGCACGTTAAGCCGTTGATCCCGGTTGCTGTCTTTGATAGCAGTCGTTAAGCCAAGTTAGAGGCCTCCGGGCGGCTAGAGAACTTCTAACAGTCAAGTTGCCCACTCACTTGACAAGCCTATTCCCAATAAGGTCGGTTTCCCCCTCGGGTTGGAAGGTCAGATGGCAGTCGCTTCCGTAAAAACTAGTGCCTACGCCAATTCTTGGGATTAGGTAGCGGACCCCAGGCATTCTTCAGGATGCAACTGTACTGGGAATAACGCTAGGAGGATGATGATGACTTTATGAGATAGATAGATAAAAATAATTTACTTACTTTTAAACTTTTTATATGAAATTTATGTTTTTATTTTCCGAACACAATAATTAAATTAATATTTTGTTCGAACGTAATTAAACATCCTGTGCATGATGGTTATCACTTTCTGTCAAGTGAGCTACACGTTGGATGCCCTTCATGGTCTACTGAGCCCACTCTCAACTCAGCCCGCGGGTTGAGTTGACTACGTTTATTTGTACGGGGGCAACTCGGCCCAGAAATTGGCTAAGGGGTCGACAGAGCCCGTGTGGGCTCAGTCGACTACAGTTTAAAGTTATATGGTTGACTCAGCCCACGGTCTCAGTCGACTACAGTTTAAAGCTATATGATTGACTCAGGCCACGGGCTCAGTCGACTACAGTTTAAAGTTATATGGTCAACCCAACCAACGGAAAGTTGAGATATATGTAGAACTAACATTTGATCCACCTGTCTGGACTGCTATCACGTTTTGGTAAGTTACTAATTTTAACAATAGATATCGTATAACAATATATTTTAGTATTTAAGAACAATCGATCAGTGTATTAAGCCGTGACGCTATGCTATCGGTGAGAGCCGTCTTCTCTCGCAGTGTTGCCAACATAAATATATATTTTAAACAAAAATAACAAAAAGGTGTTTAATTTGCAAACAATTGTAAACAAACACACACACACACTAAGTTGTCCCCCTAGCGAAAGACTTAGCCTGCGGGCCGAGTTGTCTCCTTAGCAATCGACAGTGGTCAACTCAGCCCGCGGGTATATATATATATATATATATATATATATATATATAACCGTTTATAATAAGTATATTTATCATAAGTCTATAATAAACGGAGTTTATTTATAGTCGGTGCGGTATAATATTATACAGCACAGCCTCTCATTCACTTATCAAAAGCTAAACCTATAGGTACGTTGTGTCATGCTAGCCTCACAACCTATATAAGTATTAAAAATCACATCATAAATTACAGAAGCTAAACTAAATTATCTACAGAAAAGTTAACCCGCTACTACGGTAGGTAACTACGTAAAGCCGACATCAAAGAAGCGCCTGCAAGTTGCACAAAGGCAAGGTATTAAGTCCTGTCAGGGTTAAGCACCATAACACCCACAAACCCACTGACCTGACCCAGTTACCATGTAGTTGTTATACTTAAATTACAGCGTATTGCACTTCCGTTCGGTTTACTTATGTTTGAACTGCTCGTTTGCCTCCTATGTCATAAAAAAACTATTATCGGCACGACACGTTATCAGCCTTGCATTGTAGAAGTATAGGTATTCAAAACATTCGCTACAAATTATGTTCTATTTTCAAACATGTTTATATGTAAGTATTCTTTGCAGAAATATAGACGTGCTTGTATTGAAAACAATAGGGTACCCAGTTACCTCATGTTTTATATATAACACAATTATGTAGTTTGGTATGAGTTTAGTCGGTATTTAGAACTCAAAGAATCATTTCATTAACCCCTGACGTGTGTCGGGAAGTGACGTGTGTCGCAAAAGAATATATTGTAATACTGGTACGTCGATGGTATCCTAGGTTACGATGTGTATCAGTTAAGTATGAACCGATTTGAGTGCGCTTTTCTTTATTTGAAAATTGTTTTTTTAGCGATGGTTCTTAGACATGTTATATCAACATCGGTTCAGCTGTTTTTGAGATATTGAACTTTGAAATGAAAACGTTGGAAGTTTTTCAACTTTTTAAAGTTGGTTTTAGTTATTTTTGTCGTGTTGTGAAAATACTTAATTGTAGTTGGTCCCGTAAGTACCGGCTTTTTTTGATCCACTTCATAAAAATCCGTCATATTCTTGCGAAAAAAACGAACCAAGAAAAGGTCCGATCGCTATCGTGTGGGATCCTTGAAATGGCGCTTGCAACAGTGCCGAAATATCGGAAACTCAGAAAAACTAATACCTACGCAGTTTAGCTTTGTAAAACCTGTAATTTGTAGTCGTGAGCCTAAGTACCTAGGTATTCTGCAGCTTTTTGTATACTCTTAGCAGAAACATAGCTCACGGCACACTTCGAAACGAACGGCTTGAATTTATGGCCGTCGGGGCGAGTGCTAGATGGATTTCATTAAGAAAAGGCTTTTTATTGAGCTGGTAAACGAGCACCTAGATCACCGGTGTAGCCAATAAAGATGCCAACTTTAAAGTATAGATCATTCGATAAAAGTTTCTTAGACGATCCCTAAAGCTATATAGCTCTAAGTCAATAAGTAATTTACATACTTCCAAAAACCAAAATACTCGTAATCTAAACCGTTCGTTGTTCCGTCTGTTCTTGGTTGCATCCATGATACAATAATACAAGGTATAACAGTCCGGGGAGAATTCTTTGTGCGAGTGACACAAGCCTACGTCATCACTGCTTTCGAGCCTATCGGTGATTGGCTGTCGGATGTAGGCTCGTGTCACGATTCGAAGTAGCAGGCAGACCTTGTTTCCTTAGACCATGGTTGCACCCGAAATATTTCGTTAGGTAAGGTAAAATTCTCAATATTTGACACCTTTAGTTGACAGTTGACACCTATTTATTTATTTATTTAATCGTATGGCATTTATTTACGAACCGTGAGATCTTCGAGAAGACAAGTACGGTTGCCAGTTTTTGTTGCACTTTTAGCACCACCCAGGGGTCACGTGTAGGGTAACGGTGGGTACTCCCTACGGACGTGGTGCAACTTCGATCCCCCACACCTATCAATTGACAGTGACAAGCACTAAAACTATGTACTATTAATTATTCTGTGCTACAATATTTATCTTACCTTTACATGAATATGAATCGATAACCTTTATTTGACTTCAGAGTAAAATACCAGTGAAGTACAAATATGATGTATCTTTTGATTTATCAAACGAAATGACTAACACGTCGAATTCAGTTTTATTATCGAGTGGGATGCGAACGATCGGTTAAAATAGTGATGAGTAGAATGGGTTTGGCATGCACAGCTTACGGCCGGCAGACGGACTATTTTTATTAATTCTGGGTCAATGCAATCGCAGTCGAGTCAGGTAGATAACAGCAAGGAGAGGTAGCTATTTATTTGGAACCAATTTCTTAGCTCCGCTTGGAAGATACGTGGGTTGGCTGAGTAAAACCATATGTCTCTCTCAAATTTAAGAGCTGTGCTCTTGTCGGTGTTGCTCAAAGTGCTGTTACCATTTTCTTCGGTCCCTGGCAACCTCTTTTATCTCTTGGTACGACATGACATTTACTTTATGCTTAATCTGCTCCATATAACTTATTCTTGGTCTCCCCCTACCCCGCTTTCCTTCTATCTTCCATAAAACCGTATGTAAGAAGAACGAAATAAACGGTTTTTAAAATGATGCTTATAAGACCTATGTACAATTATATGATGATGATGATGATGATGTGTAAGGAAATCCGGCCGGAAACAGGCGGGCTGTCGAATTACAATTACATAGGAATTAGAAACTCACGCACTGAAACTATAGAAGAGAGGAAATTATTAAATGGCTTTTACTTTAAGCGTAACATAAGTACCTATTTGTTTTACTTATCTCAACGAGATTGGAATAACGTATCCTGCTTTACCTGAGCATAATCAAACATCTTCATGTTTAATATCATAACACGGTTACCTGAGTAGTGAGTACCGAGTACCGAAACATTCAGTAACGCAGCCTTGAAACGTCTCCCTGAAGATTGTTCCGCGTTGATAACGTCGGCTGAAATTCGAACGGAATATCTTTTGAGTGAGATCATTACCTTACCTGCGTACTTGTGTTTTATTTTCACCGTATATTTGAAGCGTTGGAAAATGTAAATATCGCCTAATTCACTGCGCAACTTCTTATGAAACAAATCTAGTTATAACTAGTTTTAGTAGGATAAATATCAGAGTAATTTGTTATCGTTTTCTCGGAAGACTATTAGATAATTGTGTTTGTTATCAATGTTATCATTACGCGTGTACCCAGATTGCTATTGCACTTTGGACAATGATAGATCTTCTAATTAAGTAGTTATCTCTAATCATTATTTAAGGTCGTAAGGTATTAACCCAAACTGGAGAATGATATTAACTTGAGATTGAAAAACATTGTGTGAATTAATCTGGGAATAAACTATTACTTTTGATCGACATGTCGCACAAGTTGATGACGGTAACTGGAACAATGAAAAGGGGGCGTAATACGCCAGCCCCGTCGTAGCGCTCAGTGTCATCCGAATTATAAACGAGCGGTTACAGAAATAATTTGACAAATCAAGATGTTTTTGGCGAATTATTTAATTTTTCATCTCGAATTAACAACTTACACGTCGTACCAAAAACCGCGCGGTATTGGCACGGCATAGCGGAGCGGAGGCGGCGTGTTACATACGAAGCAGTAATCAACAGTCGTTACTCGTAGTTTCGGAAAGATCAAAAATGCAAAACCGCCCCGCGCCGCGCCGCGCCCGCTCGGTGCGCTTCGAGCTTTCATGTTTTTCTCAGAACTACAGAATTTTTGGCGCATTCGACTCAGAATCAATAACGCTATCGATTCTAGAATAAGAAAACAAGTGTCCCCAGAACAGTTTTGTTACTTTGTATACGTTTATGTATAGCGGTAACAAAACGGACATCCAAATTTATTATGTAAAATTGAGGACACTTTTTCTCTTCTTGTACTATCGATAGCGTTTGGGATTCTGAGTATACACACATACATAAAAAAAGTAAAAGTAGTTTATTCTTCAAATTAGGCATATTACCTGCACCTCTGAACGTCAATAAACTACCACATACATAAACTCACGCCAGTAGTCCCAAACGGAGTAGGCAGAGCACACGAAATTTAACTTCAGTGCCACGTTTAGCAATTCCGAGTATAATAAGCCAAAAAGTCCATATTCTGAGAAAACATTAGAATGCGCCAATTTTTTTGATATCCCCAAATATCCTGTAACCATAGTTACTTAGTTCCTAAAGGTAGATTTTTCTTTTCAGAGCTTGAACATATATCACCATTCGTGCTAGAGAGGCGGCGTGACGCGCTCGCGCAGGGCGTCGCACTTGACTTCTCGGGGCGCGCAGATGCGCGCGAGCATGCGCGCGAGCACGCGCGCGAGCCGGGCGCGGAGGCCGACCCGGCCGCGCCCGCCGTCGGCCGGTGGGGCGCCGAGTGGCCGAGTTGACTCGCCTCGGATCCGCGGCCTCACGCCCTGACCAGACTGCCCCTACCGCCCGCGCGGTTAGTCCACACTCATTTTATTTGAATTTCTTGATTATAGTATATGTCGGCGCGGGACGGGTTAAAAGCTCATGATAGCTGAGGCCCGCGCAGGGGACACGCATTCTTAGTTCAATGTTTACATGAACAGCATTACGGTGTTATTTTACACAGAGGAGATCTGAGTTCGTAGAAACGGGACAATGTGTTATTGTCGAACGTAGCCGTGGGTCTGGAGATTTGAATGAAATTTGATATCTGTCCTTTGTTCTAAGCTTTGGCTTGAATGCCGAGCGAGCATTCTGATTTGATCTGCGAATGAGATGGGACGTATTCCCTACCGCGACCGCGCCGTGTGGCCCGTGTGAAGTACCACTTGACCCACGGATTCGTTACCGTTTCAACAATGTTGTCGTGTTCTCAGCTTGAATAACTATTCAGTGTGAAAGACTTTGTCATTTGATTTTCACCTCGTGTGATTGTGATTTATTGACATTGATTTGTGATTTTAAGATTTGTGACTGTAATTATTTGTTATTACTATGCTGATCTCGTGTGCGTGATTGTACCCACTGTTCCGCCCACTTAATATGGATTCAACTCCTGAGCATTCTGATGCCGATGTTATTGTGCTCCTTCCCCGTTACCCCGTTACCCCTCTTTACCCCGACATCAGAAGTGGGATACGCGCCACGAGAATTTGGTGGAAATCGAGAGGAAAATGTTTTCCTAAGCGGAATAAATTTATAATCTGGTTTAACCAGTGCGATTCCCGATGATGGAATACGATCTGTATCAATTATCTCGACAGATATGAGATTGAGATGTCATGAAAATAAGCAATTAAGTGCATACATTGAAAAGTTGAATCAGATTTTGATGCATCCTTTCGGTTCAGACAAATATGAACTAGATTTCCGTCATGGAAGTTTAAGTGGTATAGTGGCGTCGTGTATTGAAGATAACCGAATAATCTGAGAGTGATTTTAAGATTATTCGGAGGACTGCTTATGATGATTTAGCGACATCGTAATTTTCTCTGACGAGTTAATTCGGATTGAATTGGCACTACATTAAATTTTATGAAATTATTTCGGCAATATTAGATTCTGCTGAGATCGTCGCTGTTTTAGTGTGAATAAATTGTAGTGACGGACCCCGTTATCAGTAGTGAAAATTAATTGAACGGCAAGGTGACGATGCACCTGTGCCTGACGTTTTAGAACCCTGTCATATTGAGCAGGATGGACGAGTTTTTGTTTCTACCATTTAGCCGATTATGCCTGAAGAGAACTCAAAAAAAAGAAAAAAAGTTGATTGCTTTTTGCTGTACATATTGGTGATAAATCCAATGAATGTGAAAAAGATACGCTTCAGATGGACACTTTGAAATATGTTTTCGTGAAATAAGTAATCAAGGCAACAAAGATGAAAGCTGAAGTAATTTGTAGTTTACTTCCAATGTGAACGAGTTTGACACATCACTCTTCAAAATGGTGTTCATCGATCATCTTCGTCGCAGTCACCGTGTTGGAGAGACAAGTGAACTGCAGTACCTACAGCAGCGAGTGGACGGCTACAGCCTCTAGCCTGTGTCGTCTCAGCTTACAAATCCGGTCAGTCGTTCCAATTATTGTTTTGTTTCTGAATGATATCTGATTTTAAAGAAACTTGAGCAATTTAATTTAGTGGCCAACGTTTTGGGCCTTTTGCTACGTTGACGGACATTGATGGTGCCTTTGTGAATATTATTTGTCTGGTATCATCTGAAATCTCAGGAGGACGGCTGTGCTCCTAGTTGAGCAAATTTTTTGTTGATGGTATCAGTTCAGAATCTCTGTTGCATGACATTTGTTTCTGATAATGAAATATTTATGACATTTTAATTGGCAGGGCATTTATGCCCGATGTTTTACAATCAAGTTTTAACTTATGTTAAGTTGGTGAGCCAACGAATACTTACGTATTTAATTTTGGTATGTAGATGCAGATATGTCAGTGGTGACATTGCTTTTATGGAGTAAGAAAAAAAAAACAGGAATACTTTTACTAGTTGAAGGTACGCCAGTGGTGCGCGTAAGACATTTAAAAAAAAAAGCTTATTGATCGTAATGGTTTATACAGTTCCACGATGTTTGTAGATTGGTTCCTGGTAAGAGATTATCTCGTTGTAAAATAATAATTATAAAAAAACTTGATAGCTACTGGTTTACAACAAGTACTGGCTAGCTACTGGATTGCGAGACCTAATTAAAAAAATAATTTTGAGTGATTTTGCGTCGCATGTACAACGAGAACTTAATAATAATTCCGTACTGTACCTGAAGAATTTAGTGTTTCTATCAAATCTACAGTTTGATGCGTGATGTTAATGCCCTGTACAAAAAGTTGACACTTCTAATTATTTTGCACGTTGCGGTTAAAAAAAAAACTGTGTTTATGCGAACCTGCATGCGTCTGCGGGAAAGTTTGAGGCTACACCGTGTGGGATTCCTGGCTGGCGCTGGGCCGGCGGGGAACTGTGGCAAGTTCTCTCTCGGCTGTAGGACAGCTGGGACATGTGCCCCGTTAGCGGGTTTATGATGGTTTATGATTGTTTATGATTGTGATGTTGGCCGTGATTATGATGGTGATTATGATGTTGATCACGATAAGGTTATGATCTACGTGATAAAGTTATGATGGTCATAAGTATGACGATGACGATTATGATGTGAAACCCATTTACGAGATACATTGTGGTTTCATTGTCGTCTGTCTAATACTGTCTGTGTACGTCTGTATAATGACAATAATGGTCTTTTCTGAGGAAGTGATCTTTGCTGTTGTATTACAAACCATAAAGCAGTTTCTAGTAGTAGCAGCATGTTCGGGCTAAGAAACTACGATAGTTTATCCTAGTGCAGTTGTTTAATCATATCACCATAATGATATTGTAAAAGAAGGACGTTAAGTCCCAAGTTTTCACATATTTTGGTACAAAAAGACCTGTAAGAAATCTTGTTGCAATTTACCGGTCTTTAAAAGATTACAGCACTTTCGTAATGTTTTCAGTACATAGTGATAACTGATTTTGAAACCTATTCAGGTCCACACAATTTGAAATGGGTGGGTTTTCTCGTTATTGGTCAGTTTTGATATTTTTATAGAAACGGTAGACGAATGGGTCATATTGGTTTAAAATAAATCCTAGGCTTAAAAAAAACACGCAAAATGGAAATATTTGATTTGTTACTTAATAGAAAAGTGGTTGGAATGAGATCACTTAATTTCATATGAAAATGAAATTAACCATGAATTTTCAAATACGAACCTAACAATTTTAGTCGTTTGTGTATAACCGCGATACCGCAAGAGTTTTTATAGAGGATGACATTTATGGATATTGGATTAGTACTAGTTTTACACTGTGTGATAACGACGTGCAGATTTTGTTGCGATTACACAAAATGTAGATTAGTTAGTTTAATCTAATTCCGGTAAGACATACGAGCTGATGGTTTTTATCCACTCAGTTTCATTTCACATGGTTTCCTTGTTTATGCTCTGGGAAAGTAGAGCTAAAAATTACAGAGATTACTAAGTTGTCCTAGTTGATTCATTTACAAAATACGTACGTAGCTATGTGGAATATGGACTTTTGTCATATCTGACTTCTAAATTATTGACGTGATTTGCTATGAGCTCTTCGTATTCTGAAGAAAGCTTATTTTTTTCTCATCGATTAGAATAACAGCTCGCGTGAGACTTCTTATTTGTGTGATATTAAAAAAAGAAAGATTTGTTTATGGCATGAATGCAATTTCAATATGGTTTAAATAGGATTTCTGGTTTCATATTGATTTCAACCAATTTCAAATAAGATTAACATCTGTACTTTAGAAACAAATCTAAAGAAGGCTTTTCTCTAGTCTTTGGCCTGACATACCCATTGATGCTGATGACAACTTAACAGCTCACATAAAAGCAAAAGAATATACAGAGTTCATCTTTTAGAGTTATTGATTGAAGTTACGTGACGTTTGTCGCTATATTTTTTGAGATTTGACCGTTGCTAAAATAAAACCGATGTGGTTGGAATCAGAGATCAGGTAGTGAATTCTATGTTTAAGGGTTGGTAAAACTTAAAGTAAAAGCAAGAAAGCAAAGATTGTAATTTTTAGATTGGTGATTTGTTTGATTATTATGATTGATATGAGTGGAAATCAAATTAAATTTGAAGTAATGAAGTAAATCTAAGATTTTGTTTTAAAGAAGACAGTATTTCTATTATGCTATTTAACGAGTATGTGTAACACAGAGTTTAAAATGCCAACGATTTAATGTTTATGGGAAACAGTCAGGATCAGCCCTTGTCGGCGAGGTGTGTAGTTGATACACATGGTGGCCGAGATTTGACACTGATGTTGCATTGTTTGCTTGGTATACTTCGATTTGGCTCTTGCAACGTGGCTTGCAACGTAGTCTACTGACTTGACCATTAGCCGTAGGTCAAATTCGGAACCCAGTTTAGCTGGTACGGAGACTGCGCGGTGCGGTGGCAAGCAGGAGGATTACGGTTGCATTGTGGTCTGTGTGACCTTGCGTTGATGGCATTGTGGTCTATGTGACCTTGTGTTGATTGCATTGTGGTCTGTGTGACCTTGCGTTTGTGGCATTGTGGTCTGTGTGACCTTGCGTTGATGACATTGTGGTCTGTGTGACCTTGTGTTGGTTGCAGTGGTGTGGTCTGTGTGAGACCATTTGTTATGCTACCATGGATAATATCACGTGTGTGATGATGGTTGAGCCAAATAGTTGTGTCCATACGAATTTGAGTAATTTTATAGTAAGGAATTAGTTTTGGGCTGTACCTGATCTGTATCCTGTGAAATGTTTAATGACTGTTGATGACTTGATGATAAGTCATGGATTTTGGAAACTAACTAGTTTGTTATGGCTGTGCCTTGGTGGCAGGATAGCCGAGCAGGTGGTACTGTATGAATTATGTCTCAGTAGAGACTCTGTGAAGTTATTTGGCACACGAGGACGTGTGACAGTCAGGATCGCCGTGTCGGCGCGGGACGGGTTAAAAGCTCATGATAGCTGAGGCCCGCGCAGGGGACACGCATTCTTAGTTCAATGTTTACATGAACAGCATTACGGTGTTATTTTACACAGAGGAGATCTGAGTTCGTAGAAACGGGACAATGTGTTATTGTCGAACGTAGCCGTGGGTCTGGAGATTTGAATGAAATTTGATATCTGTCCTTTGTTCTAAGCTTTGGCTTGAATGCCGAGCGAGCATTCTGATTTGATCTGCGAATGAGATGGGACGTATTCCCTACCGCGACCGCGCCGTGTGGCCCGTGTGAAGTACCACTTGACCCACGGATTCGTTACCGTTTCAACAATGTTGTCGTGTTCTCAGCTTGAATAACTATTCAGTGTGAAAGACTTTGTCATTTGATTTTCACCTCGTGTGATTGTGATTTATTGACATTGATTTGTGATTTTAAGATTTGTGACTGTAATTATTTGTTATTACTATGCTGATCTCGTGTGCGTGATTGTACCCACTGTTCCGCCCACTTAATATGGATTCAACTCCTGAGCATTCTGATGCCGATGTTATTGTGCTCCTTCCCCGTTACCCCGTTACCCCTCTTTACCCCGACATATATATAGTATATAGGTATATATGGAAATCTTGAAATTTTATCTGTGTAACGGAATATACCATAAATTCAGTAGTGACGTGAAACCATAATCCAAAAACTGATCAGAATTCAAATCAAAGTACAAGAAGAATACCTAACGCCTGAAAAGTCAGAAAGTACCTAAATGAATAAAGTTTCAATGAAGACAACTCACCTAAAAAAAGACTATAAATGCTTCATTCTGTTCTATGTATAGGTGTTTATTCCGCATGAAAAGTTTGAAGAGTGAGCGGAGATACTGGAGGAGACTCTAGGATTCTTGAATTAAGCATCTTACAAAACACATAGTTAAAAAAAAATAAACAACGGCACGGCATAAATGTGTCTCATAACCGTTACTTCACTTCAGGTGGGGCCTCCAGCGGACTCCGCTAGACCTCACGTCGTCCAGCCATGAGGAACTCGTGACGCTCGCAGAAGCGGCGCTCCGCCGTCTACTCGTCACGGATAACTACGACTCAGTCAGCAACTTCATCTCGCTGTTCGACGCATACCAGAAGAGGCAGGAGCCGCTATACGACGTCTATGAAAGCTACAAGCCGCCCATACGGGCTAAGAAACACACGTGTGTTGGCTTGGGTTTTGAGCTGATTAGATGCTGGCGCACCATGGACCCCAAATTCCCTGGGCTCGCTAAAGCCACAGCCTTACTCTCTTGTGAGGAAGCTGTGGTCGACGTCCGGGGTTATGTCACCAGTGGAGACAGTCCTGCGGCTGTGGTGGAGGCGGAGAAGGAGCACGTGATGGTGGGAGTGCAGATCCGGGTGGATGGCAGACAGGGACTGCTGCTGGCGGACCCGGGGTACCACGTGCCCAGGGTCGTCACTGTCATGCAGGATGGACTATATCCTCACACCGGTAAATATCTCACCGAACCATCTTAGCCCAAACCAATTGTAAATGAGATCCATTAGATTGTAGAACTCGCTTATTTAAAGGTAGGAGTCTTGCTGTGTCTTTGGTCCAATTTCGACTAGCTGTAGCTCAAAATACTCGGATATTTGTGACAAGCAACTAATTTATTGCTAGTTCCAATCTGCTAGGGCGGCCCAAGCTGCTACTTAATACTTCCTTCACTCATACCAGCATCACGCCCATTGCCAAGCAGTCCCCTTCTGCAATTGGACCAGGGGGAATTACATATACTTAATCTTCAGTTCCCCATGCTGTACAGTAAAGCCAAAAAAGTGGTGTTAATTTTCTAATATGCATATAAATGTTCAAAAGTAGTAGACCCTTTCTTGGCTTACTTTACCAATTGACAACTTCACATAACCTTAGGCGCCTCTGTATTTCTCCACATCTTAAAAAACAATTACATATTCGTATCTCCAAGATACTGGCTCCAAAATAGTTGAAAGACTCACCGGATATCTTCATTACATTATGTAACAGTGTCCTTGTGCAATAATAAATTATTCTAACTCCTCCTATCTGCAGGCTGGTTCACCCAAACCGACGAGCAGTTCCTCAAGGAGTACAGCTACGCATTCAGCCCGCACAACCCACAGTACGTTGAGTGGCGCGAGCGCACCACGCGGGACGGCAGCGTCAAGCGACAGACCTCACTCGTGTATACCGCTCGGCCGTATCTGGACGGCGTCAATGTTACCGAGAGGAGGAACCTGGTCTACAACTTCAGGTTAGTACAGCTACCACAGAAAAAGCGTCAATGTTAGACAACTTATTGATTGGCGCAGGTCTCCGGAGAGGAGCAATCTCGCCTACAACTTTAGGGTCAACTACAATACACCATGATTGCTAGACCTCACTCGTGTATACCGGCAGGCCGTATCTATACGGCGTCAATGCTACTGAGAGGAGGAACCTGGTCTACAACTTCAGTACAGCTACCACAGAAAAAGCGTCAGTATATAAGACAACTTATTGATTGGCGCAGGTCTCCGGAGAGGAGGAATCTCGCCTACAACTTTAGGGTCAACTACAATACACCATTGAGCTACACCAATTGCTAGACCTCGCTCGTGTACCGCCCGGCCATAGATGGACGGCGTCAATGTTACTTAGAGGAGGAACCTGGTCTACAACTTCAGGTTAGGACAGCTACTACAGAAAAAGCGTCAATATCAAACAACATTGGCGTAGGTCTCTGGTCGAAACCTAGTCTCCAATTTTAGGTGAGGACGGATACAGCACTTCAGCAATGGTGGAGCTGCAAGTTGATAGGCCTCGAGGAGGCACCTCCACTATAACTTCAGGTTAGTTTAAGGAACAGTAGATACTTGACAGATTTCGGGCGTTATAATATAACAATATATCTGGACGTCTCAATATCACTGAGACAAAGATCCTGATCTCTTCAGGCAGCTCCACGCTAGAGCAAAAACAGCATATGCTCATCTGATCTCGTGTGTCTAAAGTGTCATGCTTAGGTGAAGGAGGAAACCTAGTACCTATGTTGCCAGTAAGATTCGTCCAATACTTCAGTGGAACAGTTAAACTCCGTTATAACAACTAGCGAGATCGCTCACGTCTCATACACATGGTTCTGTAAATCGTCAGTGCCTCTCCAATATTAGTGTAGCCTTCTAGACAAAAGAGATTTTCCTCTTCAATGAAAATCCTTGTTAAACCATAATGTAGGTACTTCCAAAACTTTCAATTTAGGCGCAACAGACTTGATTCAAGTCAATAGCTAAATTGAGGTCATCTGTCACCTAAGAGCCGGGCCACACTGCTCCGTTGCGTTGCGTTGCGTCGCGTCGTCGCAACGGATTTAATGTGACATGTCCTACAAAATATATGTAAAACGTAGTATTTATTTAATCGTATGGCATTTTTTTACGAACCGTGAGATCTTCGAGAAGACAAGTACGGTTGCCAGTTTTTGTTGCACTTTTAGCACCACCCAGGGGTCACATGTAGGTGGGTACTACCCTACGGACGTGGTGCAACTTCGACCCGTCTTTGTCAAAACGTAATAGCGCCAACGCAACGCAACGCAGAAGTGTGGCCCGGCTCTATCGTATTGAGCATCCGTATAACAAAATGTTAATTGCAGGAGCCTCCTAGCCCGTGACCAGAAGGGCCAGCTGGTCGCAGGTCTGTACTTCCCAGTGGGCGCGCGCGGGAAAGACGCTACCTTCACGCTCTTCTTCGACACCGGCGCAGAGAAGCTGAAGACCAAGCACAAGTTCAGTGTGTTCACTGACGGGAACGAGGTGAGTCTACTAGTATTAAGGCGCAGGGTAGGGCAAGCCATTCTCCATACAAAGGTTGTGCAAGTTTTTTGCGTTAGTTTTGGCACTACAGCATTTAATTTTCGTTGGTACATATTGGATATACGCATAACTTGATGTTGAAATGTTGCATTATTTCAAAAAAAATAAAAAATATAATACAAAAAATAATAAAAAGTAAAACATCAAGACATAGCTAGCAAAAAAATAAGCATATGGACCAAAAATAGTAACTGGAGTGCAAACACAAACGAAGAAAAACTTGCACAAAGTTTGTATGGAAAGAGCTTGCCCACCCCTTCGCCTTAAGAGGCTAACAAGCGCCCATGACCTTGGCTATGTCTGTCTGCGTCTAGTTGGGCCGGAGTGAAAGAAAAACTATATACCTGCTATCATCATCATCATCATCATCATGTCAGCCGAAAGACGTCCACTGCTGGACATAGGCCTCCCCCACAGACTTCCACAATGACCGGTCCTGCGCCACCCGCATCCAGCGGACACCAGCATACCTGCTATACAAGCAGATAATAAATTTAATCATATTTTTTTTTTAATTTATTTATGTACAACGAAAATATATACAAGAATATTTAACCAAAATAATATAAAGAAAATTAAAACTAACTTAAATCTAAAACGGGCCCTTGAGGCATTGTACCGAGGATGCTGGCGGCATTTCCTCGCTGTATCGCAATGCTGATACGTTGAGCGAGGAAACCGCCAGCTCTTCGGTCACCAGTTACGTCAACCAGACGCTTCGCATGCAATTTCTGCAAAAATCATAAAATTAAATATATTCACCACATGTGTAATATAAATCGTCTATGCTTTAGGCTTGAATACGTTGGAACCGTGTTTAATTATACATGTTTCGGTTGGAAAAAAATACATTAAGATTATTTTAAGACGTATGCTTTACGATTTTTTTCGATCATACCGATTTTCATAAATCGTGTTTTGGAATCGTCTAGACCCTTTGAAATATAATGAATATTAGCGTGTATTTTTATCTTTTTACCAAAACAAATAGTTTTTGTTGAATCGCCATTTAAAAATGGCAATTTAGCTCTATAAGCTAGGTTCTCCATACAAATCTAAATTCTCCGGCAAATCTAGGTCGAAAATTAGTTTCTGTTGCTTGACATTATAATGGAAAAAATACAGCGAATATTAAGGTTTTCATACAAGCCGTAAAAAAATTAAAAAAACCGCTGTATTTTTTTTTGTTCTTTTTTAATTTCTAGCAACAGAAACTAATTTTCGACCTAGGTATGCCGGATCCCATTGTGTATACAAAGTTTCATGTTATTCTAGCATGGCGTTTTAAAATGAGAGCCTAAATACGTTTGTATGGAGAACCGATCCACACCGATCGTACTGCGCCGTCTTAAGGGTGCTTTGACGTGTCCACTAGCACCACTCGTAAATAATTGTAATTATTTAAATTTAACATATGAAAACAGGAGGCCACTATGTAAAGTATTGCATATTCAAAAACCTTTTCAATACATCAAACTAGTTTTTACGTTGCTGGATTCGTCAATCTGAGTTCAAAAATAAAACGGCCGCTTTTACTTTGGACGCATAGATCTCCACGCGGAGCCAGTACGGGTTGGGAACTTCGCCTACACCTTTTTATTTATTTTCTTCGCAGATGTGTGTCGGTTTCCTCGCGATGTTTTCCTTTAACGAAAAGCTAACATTGTATTATGTAGCAACGTCAAATAATATTCCGTAGCTACATAAGTTGGGAAAAAGTCCCCGACGAGCCGGCATTCGACTGAATCGTCCGTCGTGACTCGTGACCCACGACGGAAGAAAAAACGTGTCACGCACAAAAACTAAAATTGTATTGTATATTGTGTTTAGGCTATTTAACGAGCAAACCCGAACAAACTTCACTAATAACAGTAATAACATATTTCTAAACTAATGTCTAGTTTAATAATATCTACTATTCATAACATTTTGAGTCTCATGGTTAGGTCACCAAATTGCAGATCATTAATAATTCTCTATTCTGAGTATTTTGTTATCCAAGGCCCATTTACCTGAACTTAGTTACTAATCTGACACATAAATGATGGGTTCAAAGCGACTGGAATAATTTATAATGTTCGTGGATATCTGAATTGAAATTATATCTGTTCAGTCCATAATTGGCCCTTTGTGCTCCAAATTACACATTCATTACAAATGAAGAGTTTGAATAAATAATGATATGCAGTACAGAACCTACTGCTGCTGTACTATAGCTGGTATATATTTATTTCGTTTTATATTTCTACGGCCATTGACATGGCTATGTTACTTTAAATAGAGGATAATAGTAACATTATTGCAAAGGCCGGGAAAAACAATTCGTGGACAAGTTGATTTTGACGGAAATCTTGGAATTTTACTCAGACCCGCGATCCGTTGTACATGCACAGTGCAAGTAACCCATAAGTAATTAATAATGTACCGGTAAACTGGAGTTACTTAGTTCATACCAGTTTTTTTTTCCTAATTTGTTTTTATTTTCGCATGGCTAGTGGCCCTGAAATTATTAGTACAATATCTTCCTGTTTTGTTGATTCAAACTGCCTAATTGCCAATAGTACTGTTTTTATGTTACATTCTAAACTAAATGATCAGAGTAACCCCATTTTTTCCTAAAGTACCCAACCGTCTAGGGTAGGTGCAAAACATGAAAGACGATACTTACATAAATCTTCACGTGTACGTTCCTTCCAGATCCCACAATCACTCTCCGCCGAAATCGAACTCTGCAACAACCAGATGAACTACTCCCAAGGAGAACTCCTCCGCATCATCACCAAGCTGGCCACAGTCGTCTCCCACCAGCCCTTCATCGACCAGATGCTGGAGATCAACGAGGACATCTGCCGCATCAGCCTCTGACGACAAAATGGCGTCCGCAAGATGGCTGACGCCACAAAATAAACCCGCTTTCTTGGCTTAGTTGCCTTTATACATTTGCTATTATTTGTAGTTCGACCGGCTTCCTAAAATGGTCACATATTCTACAAAAGGGATAGACAGAGCACATTTAATTTAATTTTCGCTGCCACTTGTAGCACTGAGAATAAAATAGTTTTTACGTTTATGTTGTTAACTTTTAACTCCGTAATTTGCAGGCGGATGGCTTGTATTTTGTCTTTGTTTTATTTAAGGTTTAAACCATCCCATTCTTATATTATCTTATCAAAACTGAGATATCATAATGGGATCCAGGACCTATTAGACTAGAGGAGTGGGCAGAGATTACGGATTTCTACTCGTTATAAATTTCTCTTGCTTCATCCAGACATTATAATGTTGTTATAATAAAATAATCACAGACAATTTTAGTCTAATTTTCTTCTTTGGAAGTCGGTCGCAATTTAATTTAGTAGTTATTATAATATGATTTGTAAACGTAGCTACAGTTTTTTTGGGTGTAGGGATTATTTATTTTGAAATTTACTAATGTTTTGTAAGTAGTATAAGATTAAATTCACATTATTTATTGGGTTCAGTTTTCCTTGCCTTAGCAATACACTTTATTTGGGAGAGTTTTTCGTTTCATTTCACGCTTACCTATATAATGGCATAAATAAAAGACACTTTATGGTACATAATTTACTATTTAATCCTAGTGATCACACGAAGAAGAATTAAACCTAACATCAATAATACATCTAAAAATATTTTTACCCTTCCTGTATTACATTATGGAATTTTTATAAGTCGAAATCGGGCAGAATAAACAACAGTTAAATAAAAGTACTTTATTAAAGTCTACAGACCAGTTTTGTGCGAACATAACTTTTTAAACTAAAACAACAGAAAAAATGAAAAAGGTTCACTTTACAATATAACCTTAGTTTAAGAGTAATTACATTATACTTAATTATTTGTGAACTTATGATTGGGTTAGTTTACCCGTTACGTAAGATAGGGTAAATCTTACTTAAGAGCAAACACTAAAACGCACTGACCACAGATATCAGATCCGCTCATTTAAGTTGAACGATTTCTATACATCAGATCTATTCTCACTAATGCACAAATGAGTAAGTTTGAGATAGACAGACAGACAAGTGGCATCTGACAGGTCTTCACCTGTCAGTGTCTCCATCATAACTGAAAATTGTACTAAACTGACGTTGTGGTGTGTTAAGTTTACCCTCCTGACGACTGGCGTCCGACACATAGTACATAGGCCCCCATTAAGTTTTGACTCTGTCAATGGGATTTAACATCCTGGTGTGCTTTCAAATGGAGACAACAGCCGAAAATGATTGTACTATCTGTCGCATTCTAACTCATATTAGTGAACCATAAGGATTTAACGAGACAACTATATGAAATTCATCTGGCTTAATACTGCGAGTCTGCTTTTCTCTGATGTCTGTGTCCCAAACTAAGCAAAGCTAATGTCAAAGCTCTATGGGAACTAGGCGGCGATATACATACTTATATAGATGGATATATACTTAAATACATAGAAAACATCAGGAGCAAATATTCGTGTTCATCACACAAATAAATGCCCAGACCGGGATCCGAACGCGGAACCACCAGCTTCATATGCAAGGTCACTACCAACTAGGTGGGAGTGGACATCATGTTATTCAGTCGTCAATAAAACTGTTTCTTGAAGAGCAATCATCATACCCCATCTAACTTAATGTTACGTATAGTGGTCGATAGGAGAAAACGTATGCCCCATTTATAATGCAGTTATACATTTCCAATTTAACCTCTTCACCGCCCGGCATCTAGTCGTGACAGCCAATGGATGCCAGTCATCAATACATGACCATAATGTACTAGATTGTTAGTTCCGTGGCTCACAGAGCACGTCACTTCATTCGTAGTGTGGCGGTCATGAGGTTAATACGGCAGATTTACAGTCGCCATCAGATCCCGTGCTTTGGAAGGCACGTAAGCGGTTGATCCCGGGTGCTATCTATGACAACAGTCGTTAAGCCAAGTTAGAGGCTTTCGGGCGGCTTGAGAACTTCTAACAACAGTCACGGTCGAGTTCACGTCAACTTTGTGTCGATAGCGCCCAAGACGTTAATGAAGCTCTGACTGCTGAGGATGTTTTTCATACATATGACTACACTATGGCGGTGAATGGTCTAGTCAAACATCCAAATACTCTAATACATTACAGTTACACCGACCCCATACAAAAATAATGATTCATGAAATCATGAGTGGCTAACCTAAGCCAGTGGACAGATGATAAGCTAAGTCCACTGTTTATGGACGATTCATACCAAACGGCCGGAGTCGGCGCGCACGCCACCAGAGTCAAAGGAATTCGAACCCTCCATACAGAAGCTAGACTTCGTATCCAAACGGCAGCGGCAGAGCCGGCGGCAGCCGACCGGCTGCCCGCAACCCATTCAAATATGAAATCTAACTTCTGTATGGAGTGTTCGAATTCCTTTGACTCTAGTGGGGTGCGCGCCGACTCCAACCGTTCGGTGTGAATCGTCCATTATAGTCTTATGTCATCATACATCACGAGTATTAACATCTAGAATACAAATAACATATAAGCTAAAAACGCACTGGCAGCTTGCTTAGCGCCTAGACCCAGTCGCCTAGCGAGTTGCTTAGTAAAACTAACGTTCTAGAATGTTCGCTACCGCACTGCGCGCTTGGTGCCTCCGTTAGTCGCCTAGCGTGAGGACAGTAGAACCACAAATATAAGTTACATCGGCAATCTTCGTTCACGCCGACGAGTGCAGACAAGTACCGAATGAAATCGAATGTATGCCCAATTTAATAAAGACCTTATTACATTGTGCGTAAGGTAGAATATGCAATGATAGGTGAACTCGTGCTCTCTCGATACGCGCAGCCAGGCAAAATGGCGGTTGGCGGCGTCGCACGCTAAATGTTGGCCGATGCCCGTTGAGAATTTTGCCCGCGCAAACGCACTGCCTTGGTTAAAATATTTTCAAAAAATGCTTTCTGCGCAGGTACGTCGATGTAACTTATATTCGTTGTACTACTGTACCCACCGTTACCCTACACGTGACCCCTGGGTAGAGATAAAAGTGCAACAAAATGGTAACCGTACTTGTCTCCTCGAAGATCTCACGGTTCGAAAATAAATGCCATACGATTATTATTATTGTTACCAAGCTACACACGAAGCTCCAGGCGCTAAGCAAGACGCCTGTCAGTGAATTTGTGGCCATAAGCAACGCGACATGAAAGCCAACTTGCAGAAACATGGCATTCTCAAGCAAAAGCACCCTCTATCTCGATAGCAATAAGGATAATTTCGAATTTCATTGTTATGAAAATACCGCCTTATCAACACCGCAAAAGGTGCTTTAATACTAGAGAAATTACACAATTGTGCTAGTTATAAGTGTCGACGCGCGAAAACGATTGTCTAAACACTAAGCCCGTGGCAACTCATAACTATGCCTATTGGATATGGGCGAAGTATGTGGACCCGGGTATGTCCTAAAACTACGACTAAGACCACCGGGGGATGGGCAGCAGCATCCCTGGAGTGCGGTGGAGATACTGCGATCGCCAACCCGCATGCCAAGCGTGGCGATTATGGCATAAACCCTTCGTGAATTTTGGGGAGGCTTATGTCCAGCAGTGGACGTCCTTTGATATGGCTGATATGGTGGTGGGATGTGGCGCACACCATGGCAGAAATGTGTAGCTTCCGGGGACACTGTTAAATTTTCTTCAATGTTTCCTATTGGATTCCTTCCACACTTATTCTCTTGGCAAGGCGTAGTTACAAGTTTTAACGATAAGTCGCTTTCATGTCACGTGGCTCGGTCTTAATCGAACGACAAGAAAAAGTATAGTTAATTCTACACAAGCAAACTAACAATTACTAAGGGATTATTTATTGGGAATTCGTTTCATGTCTTTTGAACACAACCATGTATATCCGAATTTATACATGGTATCTTATTAGGTATTTTGGCTTATTCGTCTTTTCTACAACAACACTAGTGAACAGGTGTTGTTGAAGTAGATAACAAAAATTGTGATGATTATATTTATATTTTGCGCCATAAAGATTCCATGAAATGTCAAAGTTACAGTGATGTCTACCATCATTTTCTCTTAGTTGGCATGAGCTCAGTATGACTTTTGAGCGCACGATATGGCGTTCGGGACAAACGAAATGGAACTTTACAGTACATATGGTGCTACTTTAAGCAGATTACATGCATACGTCGAAACTTTAAAGAGCCATATGTACTGTAAAACGTCGTACGATACACGTGCGAAAAGGTAATTCGCAACTCGTGTCGATTTAAAACACTCCCTTCGGTCGTGTTTTAATTTATCACCACTCGTTGCGAATTACCTGTTCCCTGCACTTGTATCGTAATGTACTATTAGAACGTCCAAGTAAGGTACATTCTGGCGCACTATTACTGTACGATGGTTATATAATAATTTACTTTTTATTTTTGAGCCTACTCTGAGAACCTATAGGTATAAATTCTGCAAATCCAGCAAGAACGGGACGCAGAATTTGATAGAAGTAGATCGTTCTTTCAGATCTATTTGGGGCAATAAGCAATAAATATATTAGTCCTTTTCTGTTATTCCTAAAGCAATGATTCCTGTAACCACAGTACATTTTACAAAGAGTATTTTGTACATTCATAACTTAATGCAGTAGCACAGGGCAGGTGGTTTGTGGACATTTCTTTAAATAAATGCCACTTCTTAAATTGTATAATGTTCTGTGGATTTAATGTTATTTCCACTTAGGATCACGAGCTTATCAAGCTCTTAATAGGACAATAAAATATATTGTGTTAATTTTATATATAATATACATGAAGGAAAGTTTCAAACATTTATGAAATTTTAGTGACACTTCTTTTCTCCAATCGGAATAGCATAAAAGTTGCAGAAAATGTCACAATATAAACGTGACATTTTTTTTAAGAAATGTTCCTATAACAGACTGCATCGCTTTAATATTAAAGACTTAGGCTGGGTTGCACCAACTTACGATCACAGACCGATCAACGTTAAATATGGCGCCGGCAGCTGTCATCCCATAGAAGCTTGTCAAATTTTCCATACATTCAAATTTTAACGAACACATCTTACGATTACAGGTGATTTGGTGCAACCCACCCTTATTGCGCTATACCATACGGCCCACGTTTCATAAGACATGTGGTCTTAGACCAATGGAGACATTCTGTTTAATCTGTTACTTCCAGTTCCAGTCCTTATACCGCTGAAGATTAAGCTATGAACGAGCCGTCGAAAACAAACCTAAACTTTTCAACATAATAGTCACTTTCGTTACTAAAACAAAGTGATATACTTATAGTCAAATTGTTTCTGTTACAACATCAAAAAACAGAGTCAAACTGACCTCAATCGACCCCAGAGGTTTAAATGAAGTATCAGAATAAGCCTGTTGGGGTTAAGCTCGAGGCCAGGGCAATAGGTATTGGTATCTTAACAAAACGTTACAAATCTTCAAGTTAACATTCTTATTACAATTCACATAATTGTGAAATTGACATGTCACTTCAATTGTTATTGGACGTAGTTTAGAGAAAAAGGATCCATCACACACAATGTAAATTTAGAAATTGGAACATTATGCCTAAAACAAAAGTCATTCATTTCAAAAGCGATCCATTAACTACGTCTAATTTTAAGTTTAATGCACAGCGCAAAGGTATTCTCCACGAAAAAAATAAAATAAACAATACTTTACACGTAAGTATAGGGTCCATAATGATACTGTGGTACCGTGGTCGCAGTCAGGTGGTTTGTGGCTGTGGCTGGGGTGTGTCTAGTGGTCGGGGTGACGCTTGTGCGTGTGGCTGCGGTGTCGCTGTCGCTGCGGGTGCGAACCGCCGTACACTGAGCGCACGGACGAACTGAAATGTGACAGTCCACGGTAAAAAGTACTTTATGGTCAGTATGGAGTTACGGGCAATTTAATAATCTGCAATTGTTAAGCTATCGATATCAAAATAGATTATTGCCCTAAGAATTATAGTTACGGAGATATGATTTTTTGAAAAATGTACTGTAAATATGCAAAGTTTTGGAAACTGACTGTTTAAGTTTAGGTCTCTAAAAAACTATGTTACTGATGTAAGTTACATAGTGGACTAGGAAATCTGGTTAATTGGGCTTCTGTCCATCAAAATATATACCGCAAGTCTTAGAATTGCAAATTGAATCTTGTACAATCGGACAATAAAATATGACTGATGATTTATTTCAAGGATATGATGTTGTGTTATATTTTCTCAATGTTAGGTGTAGATAGTCAATATTTTATATGTATCTATTATAAGACAAGTTATTAACAAAATATAAACAAGAAAAACGAAAATTAGTAGTCAAAATTCTTTTATTTTTGATTTTCATGCAAAATCACAAACATAACATAATTGAGTTCTAATGTAACAATGAAACATTTTTTTTTGCATAAATCAACAAAATCTGTTCATTAACATCAAATATAACTATTAACTTCGTTATCAATCATTAATCCTATCTTTTTAAGTCACTTAAAGTTACATCACAATAATAGTCTTCGTTCCATACATTTATGAAAAGGTACCTTATGGAAACACATCAATACATATATTAGATAAATTAAGATAATTTACATCCTAGAAACCCTTTTCATTCATGTTTACTTTTATTATTTTCTTATACTAAATTATCACAAATAATTAAGATCAGTTCTTTTTCGTAATCTACTTAAAACTAAAATTTGGTCTTATGTAAAGAAAAGGTGCCTTATGGCTAAGTTTAGTAATTTTAGTGATCGGCTTGCTCTAAACGCCTTTTTTTACAGAAAAATACACCCCCGCGAACTTGGTTTCTGTGACCCTCTTCACCACAATATGAGCATGTAGGCTTTTTGCGTTTTATGATTGGCAACTGCTGAATACTACTGGTACTAGGCTGAGGCTGACTAGGTAGTAATTCGAGAAGGCTTTCTAAGGGATCATTATCTTTAGATACTGCTAGCTGGGGAGTTGGGCAAAGTATGTCTTGGGATTCAGATGGTACGAATTGCCAAATTTTTTGAAATAGATACTTTTGTCTCTCGTAGGAAAGGCCTTGCGGTTGAATAACTTCAGGCATTTCATCATTCACAAATGTATCGTTAAAGACAACGTGCTGAGCACAAGTTTCAGTAGCGGAAGACTTTTTACATAAAACTTGTCCAATTGACATTTGGTCCGTTTTAAAATGACTGTATGACAATAATTTTGGCACAGTAGATGGACTCCTTGATTTAAAAAAAATTACCCAGTCATAGGTTTTTACATGTATAGTATCACCAGACTCGTTCCCGACCATCACAGAAATAATCGAATTGGTTTTTCGACATGCAGTTACAGCTGCTTCACAGACGTCTTTTACCGTACTTACTTGAGCTTTTCGGAATTTTTTTTAACTGAACTATAATAAACACGCGTAGAACACAAACGAACACGCGTAGAAAACAACCGGGTGAACGCAAGAACTGACGAACACTGACCCTCCCTAGCCGCCTCGACCGACCGACCGACATGCGAGGCACGGCGGTGACAGAGAAGGGACGATGAGTAAAGTTTTAGTGCGAGTAGTACAGATGCATGGCGGCGAACTCAAAGTATACCTATACAGACGTCGGCGTCGGTAGGAATACAAAATACAAGAGCTAAGCATAATTTTAAACTTATAATCGCCATAAAGTACCTTTTCTACTAAACTTGAAAACCATAATTAAGTGACTTTAAACTCATTTATACGGAAAATAAAAACAGGTAAAGAATTCTTGCATGTTATATTTCTTGATAAGCTATTAAAAATATAAACAGCATTTTTACCCATTTTTACGAAACATTTAATATCTCTGAAACTAAAAACCGCCATAAGGTACTTTTTGCCGTGGACGGTCACAAATATAAGTTTTATTGTAAGGATTTGGTTCATGTTCTTACGGGTCCATAATAAATAATTACAATTTCAAAAAGCTTCCTGTTTTCTGAATCCCGCCTTTTTAAAAGTCAGCAGGAAGCTCGGTTCTCCGTACAAACCTGGTTTCGCTCTGATTTTAAAACGCCATGCTGAAATAACATGAAACTTTGTATATAGGTACAATGGGATCCGGCATATATAGGCCGGAAATTAGTTTCTGTTGCTTGAAATTATAATGGAGAAAAATACATCATTTAAAGCGTGGACACGAAAAAATCTGGTCATGTATGATATGGTCAATCTTGTCAATGAATGTGGATTTTCAAGCAACACGTTTTTTAAATAATTTGTGGTTATCAAACTACATAATAAAAATACAATCATAATATAACGTTAAGTTGTCTATGACTTTCAGCATTATATAATCCACCATACCTTTATTTGTTGAACAACGCCTTCGGACAGTCTGTACTAAGTTTTCCTGTTAATATTTTTATTTTATTTTTAACTGGATATTCCAAATTTTACCTTATTACATCATCCTTTCACAATAGCTAACATTTTTCTAGTCGACTTCAGATTGACGTAGTTAGTTTTTTTTTAATTTTGGTTTTATTTGCCTTTTTTACACCAAAATGCTTCCCATATAAAACAACTTTCAATGCTTGGAGTAGAAAGTCTTCCTGACTGCCTCAAGTAGAAAAGAGTTCAAACAAGTATGTTTTCGGAAAGATGAAATTCTAATGAGCTTAAAACAACTCGTAAAAATATAAATACAATTGTAGCTTCGTAGCAGGAGGCGAGTGAAGATTATCAGAAACCGCTGTTCAACAAAATATCGGTACGGTGAAATATATAATGCTGAAAGGCACAGAAAACTTAACGTTGACGTATGATTGTATTTTCATTATGTAGTTTGATATCCACAAATTATTTTAAAAAAGCGGTGCCTGAAAATCCACATTAATTTTAAAGATTTGCCATATCATGCATGACCAGATTTTTTCATGTCCACACTTTATTAAGGATTTCATACTAGACTTAAAAAACTTAAAAACTCGCTGTATTTTTTCTATGACAATTTCTAGCAACAGAAACTTAATTTCCGGCCTAGATATGGCGGATCCCATTGTGTGTACAAAGTGTCATGTTATTTCAGCATTGCGTTTTAAAAAGAGAACGAAACAACGTTTGTATGACGAATCGAGTTCAGTCGAGCCTGCGGGGGACCCGTAAGGTCGCTGGGGTTTAACTGTAATATATTTGAAGATTTTTCAGTACCTGCACCACATGAAGCATCGAAAAACGGTTTTTTTCTTCAATTTTTATCTCTGCGAAGGGAACGTACCCAAACTACGTGACTCGTTTAGTTTTGGGAGGGGAGTCGTCAAAATACCACTCTTGGTCACCGGGGGGAGGGAGGGCGGTAGCTTCTCGTCACGTAGCTAGTGGAACATTTTTGAGAAACATTCTAATTGAAGCAGACTCACGCGCCACGGTTTACCCCGCCACTAAAACTTGTCCAGTTTCGACTTAAATACAATTTAACTACGCATGCACTTTCGACGTCATGCATTAGGCGCCACATGAGAAAATACAAAGAAGAGCCATTTTTTTGTAATTTTATTCATATACTAAGCTTGGTCACCGGGGAGGAGGGGGAGGGGGGGAGGGGGGGGGGTAAAAATCTGTAAAAACTTGGTCACGTAGTTTGGGTATGCTCCCTAATGTTAAAGAACATTCGTGCCGTGGAAGTCGTACAGTCAAAAGCAAATGTATATGATCATTTTAGTACTTAAAGCGACAATTACACTTCGTCGTTCGCTGCATGGTGCATGCCGCGACAGCGACGGCCGCACTCGGCGATCGACAGCTGTCAACGCTTATGAGTAGGCGGACAGACTAGTGTAAAGACGACGTTAGTTGGCCTAAGTAGTTTAAAATGAATTCGGCGACCGCATTAGGTGAACGACGCAGTGTAATTGCCGCTTTATCGCAATAACGTAACAATACTGCGTAGTCAAAGTAGTGAAAGTGACAAATGATCATCTACTTTTGCTGTTGACTGTACTAGATGATCCTTTGCATTCTCCATACGCGTAAAGAGAATATAAGCTCATGCAACTTGTTGTGAAATTAAAAACAAACAATAAATAGACGATATTGACCCATTTAGATAAGATCATGCATTATATATTTTTTAACTCGATGGTGGCACCACACTTCGGGTATTTCCAATATTCGTGCAAATATTCATGTTGAATCTCTTTCTTTAATATCGCAATAGGAAGGGAGGCGAACACTCAACGCCTATATTCGTGCAAATATACGTGTCGCATCTCTTTCTTTAATATCGCAAAAGAAAGGGAGGCGAAAACACAACGCGAACATGCAACCCGAAGTGACACGATTTCAATCATATCGGTACAAAAATACAACGTAATAACTACAAATCTCGATGCAGTGTGTCAAATACGTATAAGTAAATAGATATCAGATCATAGCAAACGTATATACAGAATATAATAAATAAATATGCTTCAATATTACGATAATAATATTAGTAGCGTCTCCTTTGGAGTTTGAAACTGAAAGAGAGAGAGAAAACTTTTTCAAGTAAACTGAGTTTGTAAATATATTTCTGTTCATCATCTTATCATCTACATCACATATCTTTCGTTCAATGTGTTAGTTAAAACGAAAGGGTGGTATTCCACTCGTCCAATATCTCTGTCCAGTTTCTTTGTCAAATCTTTGATCAAAGTTCTTTGACGTAGGCCCATTCCACTCATCCAATATCTTTGTCCAAGATTTTTTTTTCATGCGTATTTAACTGTCATCGGAATCTTTGATCAAATGTCGGAGTCCCATCAAAGCTTGATGAAATCATCCAATTTCTTCGATCAAAGATATTGGATGAGTTTAATACGGGGTGGTATTCTACTCATCCAATATCTTTGTCAAATCTTTGATCAAAGTTCTTTGACGTAGGCCCATTCCACTCATCCAATATTTTTGTCCAAGTTTTATTCTTTTTCATGCGTAGCCATATTGATTTAACTATCATCAGAATCTTTAATCAAATGTCGGGGTACCATCCAAGTTGGATGAAATCATCCAATTTCTTTGAATTTGGAATACCTTCCTAAGAAACGCATGAGAGTATAGACCTTTTCAATGACAAGAAATAGTACATTATTATTAAGGCCTGGAAGGAGGCAATTGCAGGCCGAGTGTTAGTTTTAAACGGACGACCTTGGGAGTCCGTTAAATTAATACGAAGCCGGCAATTGACAGTCCAGCCGAGGCTAATATAGTGCGCTTTTCTCAAAAATGGGGCAAAAAAATC
The DNA here is from genome assembly GCA_905163555.1 of Notocelia uddmanniana. Taxonomy (NCBI): domain Eukaryota; kingdom Metazoa; phylum Arthropoda; class Insecta; order Lepidoptera; family Tortricidae; genus Notocelia; species Notocelia uddmanniana. Next base: position 23,485,940 of record LR991066.1, read on the forward strand.
TAAATCGGAATTAAGTTTTACGCACTTGTAAGGTTTGGAATTCTCTGCCGGCGTCTGTATTTCCGAGTTCATATAACCTGGACCTTTTTAAGGCACGAGTGAACAGGCATCTTCTGGATGAGCTCGCTTCATCGTCGGTCTCATCTTTGCCCCCTGGCTAGATGCGGTCCAAGAGCAATCCCATTTTTAAATTAAAAAAAAAGATAATCATGACCAAAACCGTCAAAACGTTTAAGCTTGTCACAAACTGGCGCGGCCTTCAATAGTAAACTTGTCATTAGCTGTCAAATTTACTATTGACCGCGGCCGCAGGCCGCTCCAGTGTGTGACACGCTTTATGCTCTTCCGCAGTTTTTTTTTTAAATGAATCGAAGGTGTATTTTGCCATCGGAAACCGCAAACTATTTCAGACACTTAAAATAACGTCGCGATTCCAACAGAAAAATACGACTTGAATTGTCTATATACGAACTGAGCCTTTTCGTATGGCTGTTAGTTCTTTTTAAAAAAGTTTGGCTTCCAGGCCTCGATAATAATATACTACCTATACTACTATGCATGGAACCCAATGGCTGTTTAGTAGTCAGTGCCGGTCTAAAGCTTTAAAAAAAACTAGTTGTTAGCGATGATTCGATAGGTTTACGTTAGTAATGTTTGAGGATATTGATAGTTACAGTTTCAACTTCGTTAAAAAAAATATGATCAAATCACGTATGATCAGTTTGTTTATCTATACGAATCCTGACATTAAAGTTTCAAGCAAGAGAATAGTGTTATATTTTTATGAATGAGCCCGTTAATGATTTTAAGTTAATAATGTACGTCCTCGCTATCGATAAATGATGACCCCTAACTGTGATGATGTTATGAGTGTTATTATGTCGTCTCGCTCTCCCTCACCTGTTGGCGCTGTGTGCGAGCGGGCTGGCGGAAGCGCGGAGAGGTCTGCGGGGCGCGGGACGAATAGCGCGCCTTTCACTACTTGTACTTGAACTGAAATACATGCGCTAGCTACAGACAGGGCCGCCATCTTGGTTTTAAACTGGATATTACCGGTTTAGGGCATGCAGGAGTCTTTTGAGTACTGATATTTTATATTTTTCAACGATGGATCAATACAAAAAATACTAAAATGAATCAAAAAATTATAACTTAATAACACATTCACATTTTTAGTTGATATTTGTTTTTATAACACGACGGTGGCAAACAAGCGCACGGCCCGCCTGATAGTAAGCGGTCACTGCAGCCTATGGACGCCTGCAACTCTAGAGGTCTTACATGCGCATTACAAACCCTTCAAAACATATTGCAAAAGAAAATAATAAGTATGTATTTTAAATTTTGTATCATTTTCCATACCAGTATCAGTTAGATATATGATCGAATATTTTTTTAAGCACAATGTAATAGGAGATATTAAATAAAAGCATAATTGTCTGTCTTCTAATTGACTTGATGGCAACCCTAGCGACTGTAGGAACAAGCCTGCATCACTTGCAAATTCAACCTTATGCTTAACAATTAAGAATCAAATTAAATTGGCCGAGATACAAACTTGTTATATAATATAACACAAGACATTATGCATTAAAATTGTAATGCCTTATGTTACATTATAAACACGCGACCCCGTATATACATACACAGAAAATTAATATTCGCAGAATGTGCTAAGATAAATATACAGTAAGAAGTGCAAAAAAAAGTCAACAGCTAATAGTCAAATAGACATGCCAGCTACATTATATGTAAATATATCCTAACCAGAAACTACTACGCCGAAAAGATGCTAAAGGCTCGGTCACACAACGCTCGCGCTGCGCGCCGAAATGTACAGTCAGTATCAAAAATTGCTACGCATTGAAAAGTTCAAAAGTAAAGGGGATAAGTTTTTGACACATTAAAACCGGACCGAAACATGTCGAGCGATATTCGACCTTAAAGGCGTGATTGACCCGTTTCATTATATTTAATATGTCTCAATCTCACGGGAGTTTTTTATATAATAAAGTTTTTGACACCTTCATATGCGTAGGTACTTTTGATGCTGACTGTATGACAACGTCCCGCTTGCCTCGAGCAGCCTGCGTGGCCGAGCTAGCCTCTTATCGTACGTAAAATTGACAGTTTCTGGTTAATATATGCAATCATTTGTAAAGAAAGCGAGCACTGCAATTTTTATACAAATAATTTTTAAGAAAAAAAACCGACTTCAATGGGGGAGGCCGGTGAAAGATTATTATACTTAGATGGTGCACTCTTAGATTCAATACAATAAAATAAAAATGGCTATAAGTATGTTTATAATGGTAGAAGACTAAGTACCCTCAATTCCTCATGGAATCATGGAAAAACCTTGTTTGCTTGACAAACAAAACGAAGAGAACCAATCGCCAAACGTGAACTTTTCGTCGTTGAAGAGTTCCGTTCTGATCATCATCAGCAGTTCCACTTCATCCAATGTCACATTTTTGGATGAAAATGCTTGACTTGTTGATAAAAACACAAAAATCACTATATGTTTGCCTTAAAGATTTGAGGAGTTCCCTCAATTGCTCATGGATCCCATCATCACAACTGCGTTTTGACAAAAACGGGACCAACTTGGATATATATACTTACAATCAAAAAAAGAATTTTCCAAATCGGTTAAGAAATGACGGAGTTATAGAGTAACAAACATAAAAAAAAAACACATACACCCGAATTGATAACCTCCTCTTTTGAAATCTTGAAGTCGGTTAAAAACAAATACAGGTACGGCTGGCCGACATGTTGCACCATACCGTCTGTAATCGTAAACTGTGTTCGTTAAAATCTGAATGTATGGAAATTTTGACAAGTTTCTATGGGAACACAGCTGTCAACGCCATAAGTAAGACCGAAGTTGGTGCCTAAATATATCATGCTGCAATAAGATTAACGAATTGTTTTATTATTTATTAAAATGGATCATCTAGCCAGGGGGCAAAGATGAGGCCTACGATGAAGCGAGCTCAGTTGATTGTGACGCTGATAGTATGGGTATATCATTACATCGCTAGAGCGGATAAAAAATGCCCTATTTTGAAAGAGGTAAAACGTAAAGTGCTCGTTTTCTTTACAGAAAGATAAATAGGTATACAGACTACAAGCTAATAGCAACCATAAGATAATAATTAATTACATATGATTTCTATACTAATAAGTTATAACTAAGCGGGCCCGAAAGACGTTGGCTTTTTGTAGTGTAATCGGAGGATTTGTTAGCTAGCCGTCCAATACGCATTTGGTCCAATACGCAGTTCGTCCAAATATAACTGAAATTCTCATTTCGTCCAAAACGCTTTTCGTCCAACACGCTTTTTGTCCAACACGCTTTTTGTCCAACACGCTTTTTGTCCAACACGCAGTTTGTCCAATACGCAGTATGTCCAAGACGCTCTTTGACCACCACGCATTTGGTCATACACGCAGCATGTCCAATACGCAGTATGTCCATCATGCTTGGGGTGGAATTTTGATGTCGATACCTCGTTTTATTATGGGCATATGGGGCAAACAAATGTCGCCGTCGCGAAACGTCAAAAATCAACTCTTTTTCGTTCAACACGCATTTGGTCCAACACACCATAGTCAACGAATCCCGTGGAAGGCTGGCACAGCCGACTTAACAAAAAAGTTCCTGCGAAGCCGAATTTGCTGCTGTTAATTGATATTTTAAAGAGAGAAGGGCGACATTATGACATTCATATCAAAAGAACAGTACCGATGAATAGAAGAAGAAGATTACGCGACATTCGCTTCAACAAGTATTTGAAAAAAAATATTGCAATTGTTGAAAAAGTGTAAGTTATAGCAATAGAATTTTTGGATATATTCAAAAAAGGTTCCGTAATATTTTTTCTTTTTTTTGTTTATAAATGTTACTGTTTTTATTTATGGAAGGGTAAATATTATGTTCTGCTTAATGTAAGTGTATTAAATAAAAATAAGTACCAATAAAGGTTTATACCTATCAATATTTGTTTCGTTTTAATCCATACTAATATGTGGCGTTCCATAGCAAAAGGGTCCTTATGGCCATTTCTAGTGCTAGTTACGGAGATATTGACGTTTTAGTAAAATGCTTCAAATTTATCAATTTTTTGTTGTAAGCAAAATAGTACAATTTACATGTATTTTATATGTAGGCGTATTTGTAGCTCGGTTTCATTAATGTATTTTAAGTATTCTTTTTTTGTTCGAAAGAAGAGTATGTTTTCTAGGGAAATCGCCGTTGTTGTTTCATGACGTTCAAATTAATCTCGACCGTAGGTAGGGTGGTAGACCACTTTTTTGGCCCACTGTACATGCAAAATTTCAGCAGGCCTATGATGGTTGCATTTTGTCATGGTTGCATCATAGGCCTGCTGCTCTTATCAAAAACCGGGAACTTGAATTTAAAATTGACGAATAGCGATATGGACGAATGGCGATATGGACGAATAGCGATATGGACGAATGGCGATATGGACGAGTAGCGATATGGACGAATGGCGATATGGACGAGTAGCGATATGGACGAATAGCGATATGGACGAACAGCGGCATGGACGAACTGCGTTAACGACATCTGACGGACTGCATAATGGACGAACTGCGTATTGGACCAAATGCGTATTGGACGGCTAGCTAACAAATCAATCGGAGTACTGTGACAAACACACAGAAGAATAATATACAATGTGTCACCGGCACGCGAGCGTTTTTAAACTGATAATAGTATGTTTATATGTATAATGTCACAGGGTATATTCCCGGTATATAATCATCTCTGCTGGGTGATGTTTGTATAAAAAGTGGAACTGCCGGGTATTTAGAGTCCTCAGAAAGCTCGGTTCTCAATACAAATGGAGTTTCGCTCTCATTTTAAAACGCCATGCTATAATAACATGAAACTTTGTATACATAATGGGATCTGGTATATCTAGATCAGTAATTAGTTTCTGTTGCTTGAAATTATAATGGATAGAAAATACAGCGATTGTTAAGGTTTTCATATAAGACGTCAAAAGCTTGCTGTATTTTATTTCTATTACAATTTCTAGCAACAGAAACTAATTTCCGACCTAGATATGGCGGCTCTCATTGTGTATACAAAGTTTCATGTTATTCTAGCATGTCGTTTTAAAATGAGAGCGAAACTACGTTTGTATGGAGAATCGAGTTCAGCCGAGTGGGACTCTTAAAAAGAACGATGTGTACAAATGTATTGATTATGTTTTTCCATCGGCCACACCCGGAATACAACTCGGCCGAAGTGGCTATCATCTATTATCGTAGTAAATAATAGAATAGAATAGTTTTTTTTTTCGATATATATGGTACAATTGGTGTTATAAGAATCAGTTGACTTTCACATATCCTGCCGACAACGGCGTAGAAATATTACTATACATTTGTTTGAGAATAACATTCAATATTTAAATTAAATTAACATTATTTGAAGAATTACAGAAAATTATTAAAACAATACATGTACTAATAAATGATTGATAGGTTCATGTTTGTTCATGGAAACTTTATTAGTCAATTTCTAATGTCAGATTTTTTAATAAGTTTACTTACTAAATATTACAAAATCCGCAACAGGCTGCGTCAACACCGTCAACCTAACCTAACCTAATCTAAAGGACCGCCCCGGATCGTAGATGGCTCAAAAGTTCCCATGATGCTGGCGGCGTTGCCACGCTGAATGGCCAACGAAATCTGTTGAGCCAAAAACGATCCGGAACGAGGATCGCAACCCCTCAAAAACGATCCGGAACAAGGATCGCACCCGTCAATGTCGGATTGAAACTTGGTAGTAATTTGGCATGCCAAAAATCGGAACTTTCGATTAAACAAAAAAAATTCATCATTACGTTACGTGGTACCATTAAAAAAAATTGAGTTTATTTTACCAGTTTGTCAGATTTATTGCTATATATATATGTGTGTGTGTGTGTGTTGTGTATACTGACTTGGGCGCGGCCGGTGCGGCCGGTGCGGCGGGCGCGGGCGCGGGCGCGGGCTCGATGGCGAGGCGCGGGGCGCGCGCCGCCGCCAGGGCGCCCGCGCTGCGGCTCACGAAGGCACCCGCCTTCTCCTGGAACTCCCTGTGAGAACAGACGGTTGTAGAGGAAGGTGATACGTATCATTGAGGGACTCTTACGACTCGGCCACCAAACTCACTCATACTTCTATTGCATTTCGGTCGATGTATAAGGGCAGTGCTGGATTAAAAAAAATTGATGCCCTGTCAAAGTAAGTTATTTATTCTTCAATTTAGACACATTATATGCCCCTATGAATATCTATAAACTATAGGTAAAAAAACTAACGAAAAGGACATGTTGTGTGTAGCTGTGACGTGTTTGAATAGACATTCGTTTTGTTGGTGTTATACATTTTAAATATGTAATGTCAATTGGAACACGCTAAAACTACGTACAACAGATTATTTCTTAAGTTTTATACCTATATACCACTGGTGCGGTTAGCACTAACTTAAATAACGCAGGGAGCGCATGAACTTGTCGGACTGGTACGGTACTGGTACGCGGCCCGGCGGGACGGCCCTCGCTCATGCACCGCGGCACACGACGCACCGCGGCTCGCCTTCGCTCGCGAGATACCCATTTTTTTTCTCTTTTTTTTTGTGACATAGGTGGCAAACGAGCAGACGAATCGCCTGATGGTAAGCGATTAGCGCCGCCCATGGACACTCGCAACACCAGTGGGGTTGTAAGTGCGTTGCCGGCCTTTAAGATGGGAGTACGCTCTTTTCACCCTTTTGTACGCGCCCGCGCAAATCACTACCATTGTAACGGTCGATTATTTAATATATTCCTTTTTATTATACAGTCCGCTTATTTCTCTCCAGTAGCTAGACCAACCAACACCGGTTCGGAAAAATAAACTTCTGCCACGAGAAGAACCAACGTAAAAAACTCGACCAGGTATCATTTTTTCGAAACAATAATAATATAATAATAATATTGGGGGACAATCTTACACAAATCGACCTAGTCCCAAACTAATCAAAGCTTGTACTATTGGTACTAGACGACGATATACACATACATACTTAAATACATAGAAAACATCCAAGACCCAAGAACAAATATCCGTGAAAAATGCACAAATAAAAGCCCTGGCCGGGATTCGAACCCGGGACCTCTAGCTTCGGAGGCAGAGTCACTACCAACTAGTCTAAACAGGTCGTCCGGAAAATATACGTAGTATATAAAATCACTGTATCACAATACTACAAAATTACAATGCTACAGTAGAAAACCTATTTTGCAATAGAGCCCTAAGCATTTATAGACCATGATACCTCCTAACCTACTTTCTTCCTGTGATTTTGATGACCTAGACCTGGTGCCCTCAGCAACTGTTGATCGGGCACTGCACTGTATGAATTTTGTAAGAATACTCTCTTGCCGTTCAAAGGCCTCGAACATGGCTTAACGGCTGCTGTCGTAGACAGCAGCTGGGATCAACGGTTTACTGTGGGTACTAAAGCACGAGCGCGCTCTAGTTAGTCCACTCAAAGCGGTCACCCATCCAAAAGGTGACCCCGGCCAACGTTACTTACCCCCCCCCCCTCCCCCCCTCCCTTGACAGACTTAGGCTGGGTTGCACCAAACCGTCTGTAATCGTAAGCTGTGTTCGTTAAAATTTGAATGTATGGAAAGTTTGACAAGTTTCTATGGGATGACAGCTGCCGGCGCCATATTTAACGTTGATCAGTCTGTGAGTAAGTAAGTCGGTGCAACCCAGCCTTAGACAGCCACGTGTGTGCCTAACGAATTTTGAATTTGGAAGCTAGATTTTTTGACGTGATAACGTCTTTAAAATCGTTTTAGTCGGGTGACATGTTCAGAAACTTGTGTCACACCAAAACCTCACGAGCGCGATCGCGGTTATCACGTAAACATCTCGATCGTAAACCTACTTTACAAACAACCAATTTTTTTTATAGGTATAGTTAAAATTACAATACATTCTTGATTGACATATCGTTCAACGGGTTAAGGGCATTCCTAGATTCTTCAAACCACGCCCCCCATGTATGACTCTTAGGCTGGGTTGCACCAAACCGTCTGTAATCGTAAGCTGTGTTCGTTAAAATTTGAATGTACGATTCGCACTTACGATTAATACTCGGCTGGGCAGCGCTCGGGAAGCTACGGCACATCTTTTCGCCCAATATTCCGCAGTGTCTCAAGACAAAAGTCTTTGACCAGTGTGTGTTGCCAGTGATGACATATGGCACTGAAACGTGGTCGCTTACTATGGGCCTCATAAGAAGGCTCAGTCACCCAAAGGGCAATGGAGAGAGCTATGTTGGGAGTTTCTCTGCGTGATCGCATCAGGAATGAGGCCATCCGCAGCAGAACCAAAGTGACCGATATAGCCCTCCGAAACGCTAAACTTAAGTGGCAGTGGGCGGTGCACATAGCACGTAGAACCGATGGCCGTTGGGGCGGAAAGGTTCTCGAGTGGCGACCACGTACCGGAAGGCGTAGCGTGGGCAGGCCCCCCACACGGTGGACTGATGACCTGGTGAAGGTCGCGGGTGTCCGCTGGATGCGGGTGGCGCAGGACCGGTCATTGTGGAAGTCTTTGGGGGAGGCCTATGTCCAGCAGTGGACGTCTTTCGGCTGACATGATGATGATGATGATGACTTACGATTACAGACCGTTTGGTGCAACCCAGCCTTATTGTTGTCTCATCTGGTCAAAACGGCGATTCTTTGGAACGCGATGTTTAGGCTTGCACGCACTTCACTAAAAACAAGTTAGTCGTTACCTGTCAAAGTCCTCAGCCTCCTCCTCATCGAGGTTAATGAACTCCTGGTGCTCCTCCTGATCTCCGGAATAAACGTTTTGCTCCTTCTCGATCACGTGCGCTCGCTCGCCGATGTGGTGTCCTGCACAAAGTACAATATACATACAGAGATAGAGACATCAGAGAAATACTCCACATAGATCGTAGCGCCGCTGTGGGATTTAAGAACTAACCGTAATATGCAATATGCAAGTGCGATAGAGGTAGCAACCAGTGACATCTGGTACAAACAAGTTAAACTAACATCTCCTTAGAAAAAATCGTACATCGAGCTGAAAGGCCCTTGGTGTCCTGTTCGCGGAATGACTTGAGGTGAGATAGGCTGGTATTCCACTTTTTTTTTGCCGGCCTGTTTAGCCTAGTGGGTAGTGCCACTGCCTCCGAAGCTAGAGGTCCCGGGTTCGAAACCCGGTAAGAGCATTTGTTTCTGTGGTGAGCAGAAACATTTGTTCCTGAGACTTGAGTTCTCTATGTATTTAAGTATATATTATACATAATAAATAATAAATAATAATAAATAAATATCAGGGGACATTTTTTACACAAATCGAACTAATCCCACGGTAAGCTCAATAAGGCTTGTATTATGGGTACTAGACGAAGATATATTTAATAGATATATACTTAATTACATAGAAAATATCCAAGTCTCAGGAACAAATCTCCCTGCTCACCACAGAAACAAATGCCCTTACCGGGATTCGAACCCGGAACCTCTAGCTTCGGAGGCAATGGCTCTACCAACTATGCTAAACAGGCCGACAAAGCATAGGCATATATATCTATTAAATGTATCGTCGTCTAGTCTCCATAACACAAGGCTTATTGAGCTTACTATGGGACTAGTTCGATTAGTGTAAAAAATGTCTCTAATATTATTTTTATTTTTATAAATCAATCATTTATTTCATCATATCAGCCGAAGGACGCCCACTGCTGGACATAGGCCTCCCCCAAAGAGTGCCACAATGACCGGACCTGCACTATCCGCATCCAGCGGACTCCCGCGACATTTATGAGGTCATCAATCCCATTTGGTCGACGTTGATCAGTTTCTTATTTAGTCATATTCGTACTGAAGTAAACACAAAGATGGCTTGTTGTAGACTAATTTATTATTTCCAAAACCTACCCACCTCAACACATATTTATTAATACACTACATCTCCCTTCTCATGAAATAGTTACAAATACAGAGTAGGTACAAATACTTTTACATGCATAGGTAAGTAAAGTAACTCAATAAGTACGGTCTACTCCAAAATACCCATACAATCTTGATCGAGTCTTATTGCTTCGACATGAGCGCTGAAAGCATTATAAAATTTATGGACGTGACCGTACGACATTCAACATATATTTATTAATTATTTCCTAGCACCGCTGTCACCATGAAGTAAACACAAAGATGGCTTGTTGTAGACTAATTTATTATTTCCAAAACCTACCCACCTCAACACATATTTATTAATACACTACAGTACCAGGTCAGATACTTACTTTGTCAGATTCAGGCTAGGTCAAATTTTTTCTTTGTCGGATTCGTCGGAGGTCAGATTTTTATTTTGTTGGATTCTAACTAGGTCAGTTTCCTCTCGACGAAATAAGAGACTGAAATAGTCAGATTCCGACAGTACAATAATCTGACCTAGTCTGGATCTAACAAAGTAAGAATCTGACCTACTACGAATATGACAAAATAAAAAACACCTACTTCTCTAAAAAGGCCTCCTTTCGGAGTGGTAGGTTGTTTTATTATCTCATCGAATTCTGACCTGCTCAGTTTCTAATGCTGTTGGATTCGTAGTAGGGCAAAATATTGTTTTGTCGGATTCTGACTAGGTCAGTTTCTTGTCGAAAAAATTAGAATCTGACCTACAACGAATCCGGTAACATACTGACCAACTCAGAATTCGACAAATTAAGAAACTGGCTATGTCAGAAGTCGACAAAACAAGAATCTGACCTAGTACGAATCTTACTAAATAAGAAACCGATCACCGTCGCCCAAATGATCAATCCACCCTGTGGGGGGTCCACCCACGCTGCGCCTTCCGGTACGTGATAGCCACTCGAGAACCTTTCCGCCCCAATGGCCATCGGTTCTAGATGACCAAATTTTTTTATCATATGCATAAATTGGACCAAAAATATTGGATAATTGGAATACAGCTTTGGGGTAAGGTTAAGTAGGTTCTCGGTGTGTTTTAGGGTTCCGTAGTAAACGAGGTACCCATATACCCTGTAATTTGGCATATTAATCACACCGACCAAATAGACGCAATTTGTTTATCTGGCTTAACCTATCATGGAGGGAATTGTTGGATAGCTCGTTCAAAAATATTGTGAGTTTTTTAAAACCATATTTTTCCATTAATCTTTTAAATGCAATTGTTTTGTTATAATCAGGTATTAACAAAAAAAGTATATAAACTTCAAAGGGTCGGCAAGGCGCACGTGACGCCCTTGGAGTTACAAGCGTCTATAGGCTACGGTGAACGCTTACCAACAGGCGGGCAGTACGCCTGTTTACCACCGACGTGGTAAAAAGTCGTTGTTTAAATCAAATTAAACTTCGTTTTAAAGGAAAGATCTGAGTCTAGGCGTACATAAGTGTGCAAATTAGCCGAGTAATTAGCACTAGAAACGTAAGCCTGGCTCTAATGGCTTTACTATTGTCTGCAAGAGACGGCACTTAACATAACACTTCATAATCACAATGCTGGTCGACTAGCGGAACAGAGCTCGGTAGCTATTTTTAAACTAATTCCAATCGAGCATTCCTTTATAGTACATTACGATACAAGTGCAGAGAACACTTGGCTTGGCTTACGCAAGGAGTGGTGCTAAATTGAAACACGACCGAAGGGAGTGTTTTAAATCGACACGAGTTGCGAATTACCTGTTCGCACGTGTATCTCACAACGTTTTACAGTACTCCCTTCGGTCGTGTTTTATTTTATCACCACTCGTTGCGAATTTCCTGTTCTCTGCATTTGTATCGTAATGTACTGATACGGCTTGGGTACGATTTCACGTTAAACCTTCTATTTGAAAAAAAATGGCTTCCATAATTCATTATCATCATCACATCATTATTTGCCGTCAAGCTTGTACTATAGGTACTTACTAGGCGACTATAAACATACTTATATAGATAAATACATAGAAAACATCTAACACTCCACCACCACCACCATATCAGCCCAAGGCCGTCCACTGCTGGACATAGGCCTCCCCCAATTTCATGGGGGGTAAATGCCATAATCGCCACGCTTGGCATGCGGGTTGGCGATCACAGTATCTCCACCGCACTCTAGGAATGCTGCTGCCCAGTCCCCGGTGGTCTTGGTCGTAGACCCAAGACTCAGGAACAAATATTCGTGCTCACGATCACAAAACAATGCCCTGACCGGGATTCGAACCCGGGACCTCCGTCTCCGTAGGCAGGGTCCCTACCAAGTCTACCAACTAAGTCACAGTGGTTTTCAAAGAGAGTTTTAGACATCAAATGTCTATATTAGACCAAATACAATTAAAGCACAATAAATGGGAAAAGCAAGGAACAGATTTACTACGTCGCTAGCGACTCAAAAGGCTGCCTACAAATTGACATTATAAGATGACTGATGACATCTCAAGAGAGTTATCTCATCTTAATTGTCAATTCTAATATGTTGTTTGCTCTTTAATAATGTACTTGTAGTGCAACTTTGTCCGTTGATGTTTGTATTATTATTATTATTTTGTACATACATACGTATGTTGTACATACATGTTAAACCAATAATCTGTTGTGACGTTGCTATGCCCTACCCGGGCCCATATGAGACTCAATGTACCTAGTTATTAAGATCTCTACAAAACTATGGTTGCAATAAACGACTATGACTATGACTATAACCTGTCACTGTAATATCAGATTTTCTTCATTATTAAACTTTAAACCTATAATTGCTAAGTGTCACTGGAAATTACATTTCATGTGATCTGCCTCCTTCTTTTTGGAATACAGGCGTGAGTTTATGTATGCATGATGTATGTTATGTTATGAAGAGATAGTCATACCAACCACTGTAAGGGAAAATAAGAAAATTGACGGTTTCTTCACGACTAAGTTAAAGGTACTTCATCATCATATCAGCCGAAAGACGTCCACTGCTGGATATAGCCCCCCCAAAGAGTGCCACAAGGTAAGGTACGAGTACTTATGTACAAAATATTTATATTACAACGTAAGAATTCTATTGTTGGAGCGTCCGTGGCCCAGCGGCGCCCGCGTACCGCGTGTGGTATGCGAGGTTAAGCAACGTAGGGCGGGGTCAGTCCTTGTATGGGTGACCACTTTGAGGGGTTACTAACTGAGCGCTCCCGTGCTTTAGAAGGCACGTTAAGCCGTTGATCCCGGCTGCTCTCTATGATAGCAGTCGTTAAGCCAAGTTAGAGGCCTCCGGGCGGCTTGAAAACTTCTAAGAGTCAAGTTGGCCACTCACTTCACAAGCCTAATCGGGTAAGGACACTCCATACAAAAGGTACATCTGCGGCTCACGCACACATACACGCGGCGATGTGTGCGCCGCCGCTTCTGCTACGCGCTAAATGATTGACGTGTCGGCCGGTCTCCCCCGTTCTCAGTCGGGGCCGCCTCGCCATCGCGGCAACACGTTGAACGTAAAGTCAGGCCGGCAATTACTTCGCGCGAATCGCGCGACAAATTAAGTCATGTTACGGCCGTCATTGTTATGTTTATGGATTTTTCAATTCATAAATATTGCCGACCACTTGAGTCTATTTATAATAGTGCGTAATATTAGGTATGAGTTACATAGGAACAGATCAATTAAGATCACGTTGTACCTTGAATACCTAAAACATTTAGTACTTATTTTTAAAATAGTAATTAATAATATAATAATAATAATATTGGGGGACAATCTTACACAAATCGACTTAGTCCCAAACTAAGCAAAGCTTGTACTATGGGTACTAGACGACGATATACATACTTATATAGATAAATACATACTTAAATACATAGAAAACATCCAAGACCCAAGAACAAATATCCGTGAACAATGCACAAATAAATGCCCTGGCCGGGATTCGAACCCGGGACCTCTAGCTTCAGAGGCAGAGTCACTACCAACTAGGCTAAACAGGTCGTCAAATTAATGATAATTTAATGACAAATATATAATAATGAAGTTCGTAATGTAGTAGTTCATTATTTTATGTCGTAATCATTTAAATACTCTTTTATGGAATAATATGCTTTCTTAACTAGAAAATTAAATTACTCTTTCTTGAATAGTATATATGTACTTAGATCATGAATGTTTAGGATGTGGAGGAATTGGAGCGCTATTGCTGTCACTCGCGTGTTCGTCTGTCACACATTTTGTTCCGAAGATTTTTTTATTCCCATTGACATATCAACTTGAAATTTAGTGATTTGTTAATCATTACGTATATTTTACCAGAAAATACCAATACATTAATAAATCAGATTTGTTTTTTAGTTGTACGGAACACTCGGTGCGCGAGACCGACTCGCACTTGGCCGGTTTTTTTTTCATTAATTTACTTAGACACGCATTTTGATCTATCTATTCAAACGAATAATATAGGAATGATGCTAATCACGTAATCACATGTCAATACAAAGAAAGACGTTTTGTACAACCCTACGTCCGTACAACTACTTATTACCGATGACGTCACAACTGCTCCTAACAGCCGCACTGTCCCTACCCTGTGTACCCTGCCCATAAGGTCTAGTTTCCCCCCTCGGGTTGGAAGGTCAGATGGCAGTCGCTTCCGTAAAAACTAGTGCCTACGCCAATTCTTGGGATTAGGTAGCGGACCCCAGGCATCCTTCAGGGTGCAATTGTAATGGGAATAAAGCTAGGATTGAAACATATGAATTCTATTAGTATATTTTGTACCATAATGGAGATAAGAATCCGCATCCAGAACACCCTACGATGCAGTGCAGCCCTCCACAAAGTCTTGGTGTCCAGTCTTCTTAGCAGAGGTACGAAGGTGAGGATATATAAAACCGTCATAAGGCCTATCCTCATGTACGGCTGCGAAGCCTCGACACTAACCCAAAAAGAAGAAAATCAACTCCTGGTAACAGAAAGGAAAGTTCTGCGGAAGATCCTGGGACCTGTCAAGAACGATGACGGCTCTTGGAGGATCAGGAGAAATGCCGAGATCGAAGAATTGGTGGCCGAACCAAATATCATCGGCGAAACAAAAGCGCACAGACTTCGCTGGTTCGGCCACTTACTGAGATTGGGAGAGGATCGAGCCGTCAAGAAAGCATAATTGGGGCGACTGAGTGGGCGCCGCCCGGTTGGTCGACCCAGGTATCGCTGGGAAGACAGTGTGGAGGCGGATCTGCGGCAGCTTCGGGTCGAAGACTGGCAGGAGGCTGCGCAGGATCGGGAAAAGTGGCGTGCTCTCGTTTCGGAGGCCAAGATCCTCTTTGGGTCGTTGCGCCGATAAAGTAAGTAAGTATTTTGTACCATAAATTATTCTTATGTCAAAACTTATTTTATTTATTACCGATGGACATCTTCTTGGTGCCGGTGCGGGAGTCCTGTAGGGTCTTCCGGGTCTCCTTCACACCGTTGGGACCGATCTTAGTACTGCTAGTAGAGCTGTACACCTGTGGGCAAAACAACGTTATCACTGGCAACAAACACTGGTCAAAGACTTTCGCGGAGTCACACACAGAGCAATGAAGAGGGCTATAATAATAATTCTTTATTCGGATAACTAAGATCCATTGGTTAGTAATAATTACAAATAGGTATCCTATAAAACTAGTGACTTGAATTAATTAAAAACTATATTAATTATAAAATTAATAACTTCTGTCAGTAACTCGACGATTAGCAGTCAGTTATGACTATTAATCATCAAATTATTGACACGATGGTATATGGGGGAGTCAGGTTTGCTGGCAAACATAACCAAAATTTTATTGGAGCTGCTCCGCATCCTACGCACCAGTGAGGCGGCTCTCTTCCGCATGATGGCATCAAACCCATCCGTGTGAGCCTCAGCAAACATTAGAGATGCACTACAGAAGCGGGGCAGCTGCAATAGCGCCCTAAATCCATTATTATATTGGACTTTGAGGGCACTGAGCGATTGTTGAGTACAGTTAAGCCACAGGCTGCTCGTGTAAAAGCTCTGGCAATACGCTTTGAAAAGCGTAATTTTAACTGGATTGGAACATCGAGCAAACCAGCGGGACAACATGGTACTTCTCACTGCCAGTGCCCTCCGTTCTCTTTCAATGTCCATTTGATCCTTAAGGTCGTCGGTAAGATAATGCCCCAGATACTTAAAACTGAATACCCTTCGTAGCGGAGCGCCATTTAGGGTAGCATTTAGGGTAGGGCTATGCTGGGAGTATCTCTGCGTGATCGCATCAGAGATGAGGCCATCCGCAGCAGAACCAAAGTAACCGATATAGACTGCCGAATCGCTCTAAACTTAAGTGGCAGTGGGCGGGGCACATTGCACGTAGTAGAACCGATGACCGGTGGGCCATAAAAAGGTTATCGAGTGGAAGGTGCGATGGAAAATGTGAAAATGAGGTCTTCTTAACTGATCAATATTTAAGTGGTTAGCGAAACATACACAAAGACATTTTAGATTCGATAACGTGGAAATGGGACACTACTCTTCTATACTTATTATTCTTATTACGAGGGGTGATCAATAAGTTTTACTAATCGGTATGAACCACCCCATTAATGATATTCTTTTAATGTGGGCTATACCATGACACTAATCAACATTAAATTAGAGTAAAAATATATAAACATTATTCATTTGTTTTTCTGTAATTGCTGAACAAAAAGCATCTGAATTGAAAAAATAACAAGATGGCGGATATAAGAGTTGGTTTTGTAATTATTTGGAGCGGTGTAGAAAAAGTCCTGATGCACTAATGAATAATATTATAATTGTAAATAAAACCTTGGTTTATCATTATGATATAGGATAAGCAAGTTATCTGTGCAACGGTTTTTTTTATCTCCAGTTCTGTCACCAAAATTAGGGTGTATTTTTCGACTTCTTCCTGGACTATTGAGGCCAACCAATAAAAGCTACGAAATTACTTTTTACCAATTGAGCTCAAATATTATTGGAGAGTTGTATAACATAATTCTATCAGAGTTGTTTTAAAAATTATAAATAAGCTAAAGAAAAAAAAACACGAATTTTCGGGAGAAATTGTACTTCAGAGCCTTCTAATTGACAAAAGTGCTGCTCTTCGAGTAAAGATCAGAACTGATAACCGTTCCCATTGTTAATTAGCCCTAACTTCCGACTACTACTTCTCATTCACATATGTTCAAAACCAACTACATGAAAATCAAGAGCTGGTGATGACTTAGTGAAGGTATACAATTTGACCACAAAAAGTAAAATTATTTTTATTGGGGTAAAATAAAACAATTGAATGACGTTAATAAGTATTTGAAAATATGGAAAGTGTGCATATTGTGTTTAAAGTATAACGATTTACATATCTCCCATATTGTATATACTGATTATCAAAACTTATTGATCACCCCTCGTATATTTCGAAGCATATGATATTCAAAAATGCATTGAATTAAAACATTAATCACAGGATTTTCAAAAATTCATCGGAATAGAACATTTATCATAAGATATTCAAAAAATCCTTGAATGCAAACATTTATTTATGATAAATGTTAATGTTGTATGACTTTCAAAAATTCATTGAATAGAAACATTAATCATAGGATTTTTAAAAATCTTTGTATACAAATATTTTATCATGGTAGTCGTTTTTTCTACCACCGAAATCAAAGTAATTTATCATCAAACTCATGTCGCAGGCACTGCGTTGGCAAACTGCCTACGCGTTCATTTTCGACCGGCCGTGACCTCAGCCGCCTGTCCTTACCACATGACACCACCGCTGATTAACACAACTACATTATTCATAACGATGACTTATAGTAGGACGTTCAAATTTGTTGTCTCGGTCTGGTTAGAGGTCTCCCGTTTAATTGAGTCTGTTCCGGTGCAGCGCGCGGCGCAAGACTACATAAAAGGGCCTACTCTAAGGCTCTGTCCGCCTCGCTCGCTGGCGTCCGGGCCGCAGCCTTAGAGTCGCAATTCGACACGACATCAAACAAAGATAGGCAGTACAAGCGAAGAACGGGATTTGAAGGCTGGTGCCTTCTTTGGATGCAAATGACACCAGTTGAAATTATAGTACTACGTTATCTAAACTCTTACAAGAGAAAATATGAATAGTACTTCACAAAGTTAAGAAAATAGGGTCAGGCACAACACAAAAAAATTATGTACAAAACACGGGTCGTAAAACAGAAAGCCCTCTCTCGCATATTTATGACCCTCGCCTGCGGCTCGGGCCTCAAACATCGATATCGGCCTTTGTTTTACAACCCTTGTATCGTAAATAGCTATTTTAGGTTACCAATAAACAAACCATACGAAATTACTCGGAAAAACTCAAACTTCAGCTTATTTATGCAATTTTATAGATTTTTAAATACATAAACATGAAAAAAGGACGCAGTTTTGCCCACAGAAAATTGTGACGTCATTAGCAGTGATAGGAATAGGCAGAGTAAAAATACCTAAACTTAGCAGAACAAAATCATGAAGTGGCGACTTCCTTGCGATAACATTTTTTTCCGGATTTAAAAGTCAGTAAAATAAAAATAAAAACATTATTTTGTACCAAAGGTATTCAAAAGTCAGCAGTAACAACAACAATACAAGTTTTACTAGTTTAGTAAAAATTAAACATTATATTTTTATATATTACGCCAGTTCACGTATTGTGTTTAAGTGAAAGAAATAGACATAATACTAGTCTTATCTATTGTATTGCTTGTGGTTTCTATTGTTCTCGTGTAAAAGAGAAAGCAGACGTCGTAATCACTTGTCGCTGCTACTTTTTTTACCCGACTGCGCGACACAAAGGAGGGTAATGTGTTTAACAGTCTATGTTTATATATTTTGTTCTTCTGTGACACTCTAGAAACCAAACGCGTTGGCCGATTTTGATGATTCTTACGTCAATCGATTCGTCTTAATTGTCCAAATGTCACTAAAGACATTTTATTACGCTATCGATTTTTTTTTAATATTTAATTTTGTGCTTTATGGGTTAAAATGGTTAAATAATAAATTGACAGTAGAGTTGCATATAATCCTTTGTCGTGTACGTACGGCCGTGTCAATACTATGTTTTTATAATATTTGGCGTTGGCTTGTTTACTGGAATTTCACCTGCTATACCTGATTACCTGGCCTGAATTCGGACACTGACTTTGCTTTGATTGGATTTGACGATTACTGGATACTCGAAATACCACAGATACTGCAAGACCACCAAGTTTCAAGGTATGATGATATATTATTATACGTTTTTTAAGCTTTTGTTTGTATAATAAAATGTATGAAAATGAAAGGCTCATATCAATGGTCGCGAACCTTAATTATTGGGTCACTTGTCTATGTTCATAACTTGGTCGTGTAATGTATTAAACCTACATCAATACTTACTGTACTGTACGTAAATCAACACGTGCTAACATACAAAGGGTTAAATCGTAAATATGCGAAATTTGAACCTGTTATACTTGCTGCAGTTGTTAATTACTACTGAATTTGGGAAAACTGTTGTAAGAATATACTTGGGGAAGAACTTTGTGCCTTAAAAATGGTGTTTTCTATCCCTTTGCAAGTTTGTACGTGTTGATAAAAATAAATATGTAATAATCCGTTTATGTTATTGGTTGTTTTATTTTATTGGGGCGATTGTATTGGGGCAGAATACATGTAGCCGTAAGGAAGTCTCCAGTTTATGACTCTGTTCTGCCAAGTTTAGGTATTTATACTCTGCCTATTCCTATCACTGGTCATTAGGCACATTACCCTACAAACTTTATACTAACTGAGCGTTTTTGACGATTCGTAAATGTTGCTCATTTGACTATCACTGAAATACCATATTATCGAAATTTGTCCAAGAAAGCCATTCAGCGTGGCAACGCCGCCAGCATCATGGGAACTTTTGAGCCATTGACGATCCGGGGTGGTCCTTTAGGTTAGTTCAGGGGTCGGTAAACCGCGGCTCCTTGAAGGGCCAGGTGCGGCTCTTCCAGGTCTCCTCAAAAGTAGAGGTCCCTGAGGTTCCCAAAATATGGTATTATTACTGAAATTGGCTCTTTGATCAAAAAGTTTGCCGACCCCTGGGTTAGTTAAAACAAACTTGAATAATAATAATAATAATAACCCGTGAATGGGTTCTAGCAGGTGTACTACATCACATTAAACTTTCTTCTCCTAAAGGCCTCTACGTGTTGGATTTATATCTCCACGCACGCCTACCAAATGACCGGGTTTCACCCCGTAAATTTCAAATGGAGATAAATAAGACATTTAGTCAACAGTTTGTAGGTACATGCATCAGTTTTGCAACACAATTTCGGTTTAAACTTAGTTACTAAGTATTACTTTGTTATCGTAAAGTGTTTTTTTTTTACTTTGATTTTATTTCGTATCAAAATTCAAAGGTGTCTGTGAAGTCCCTAATCCGCACAGAGCCAGCGTAGGGACTAATGCTCATTCTCTCTCTTCCATTTGCTTCAATTAAAGGAAGCCTGTGCCCAGCAGTGGGACGTATAAAAACTGATGATGAGGTTTTGTACAATAGTTACATAAGTTAGTAAATTACCTGAGGCTTCCCGTTGGGCCCTCCCGAAGACATGACAACAGTGCTGCTGCTGAACGAGCTGCCCGCACCCATGGGTCCGTCCACCAGGTCTCCTATAGCAACAAAATATTACAAATTAGTTTCTGTCGAAAAATGCTGATCTGATTATATACCTTTTAACATCTATACACATCCACCACCACCACCATATCAGCCAAAGGACGTCCACTGCTGGACATAGGCCTCCCCCAAATTCACGGGGGTATATGCTATAATCGCCACGCTTGGCATGCGGGTTGGCGATCGCAGTATCTCCACCGCACTCCAGGGATGCTGCTGCCCATCCCTAGTCTTGGTCGTAGTTTTAAGACATACCCGGGTCCCCATACACATACATATTACAAATTGCTTATGAAAATAACAACAAAGCTAAAAAGGGCCCCAAATTTTTCTTTCAGTGGGCAAAGCTAAAAGCCAGCACTAGTTTCCACTCACCAGAGAAGAGCCGGTTCATCTGCGGCATCTGCGGCATGAACGGCATCATGCCCATGCCGCCCATCCCCATGCCCATGCCAATGCCCATGCCGGGGCGCGGCATGAGCGCCAGCGGCGAGCCGAGCATCCCGAACGGGTCCGACAACATGGAGTTCATCATGTTGTTCATGTGACGCATGTGACGCATGTGGGAGCTGCGGGCAATGCACAAGAAAAAGATAATCATAAAGTCATAGAACCTGTTACTAACTGAGAGTGCCCGTGCTTTAGAAGGCATGTTAAGCTGTCATCTATTAAGCCAAGTTAGAGGCCTTCGGACGGCTTGAGAACTTCTAACATTCTAACAGTCAAGTTGCCCACTCTCTTGACAAGCCTAAGCCCACCACCACATCAGCCGAAGGACGTCCACTGCCTAGGCCTCCCCCAAATTCACGGGGGGTATATGCCATAATCGCCACGCTTGGCATGCGGGTTGGCGATCGCAGTATCTCCACCGCACTCCAGGGATGCTGCTGCCCATCCCCCGGTGGTCTACCAGCCTAAGCCCAATAAGGTCTAATTTCTCCCTTGGGTTGGAAGCTCAGATGGCAGTCACTTGCGTAAAAACTAGTGCCTACACCAGTTCTTGGGATTTGGGAGCCCTGGGCATCCTGAGATTTGAAATCTGTATGCTTATGCTACCATGTTTGACACATGGGTGCCAAACACGGGTATACACAAACAGAACCAAATCAACTATAAGGATATAAAGATATGATAAATAATAATAATAAGCATCATCATTTATTTCAAGCATAAAATAATAAGGAAAAGGTCGAACTGAACACGAAATGGGCAGAAGAGAATTCACGTAAGTCTGACTCTAAGAACTACTACTGTATGAAAATAAGAAACGCGGATATTCACAGGAAAGCTAATGTAATTGATGCTTTCAAGTACAGTCTACAACAAAACAAAAATAGAGTAGGACATATAATGAGATATGAAGACAAGAGGTAGACACATCAGGCAACAAAATGGCCAGGCCCAATGAGCAAAACGCGAGTGGAGAAAGGGCCATTATTAAATAGTGTCGAAACATAAAGCTTGAATATATAATAAAATAATAATGGAAAGGCCTAGTCGCCAAAAGAAAAGTCAGAAGGCCAAGCAAAAGGTGACATACAAGTAATAGTAAGTTATCAAGCGATATATTCGCTATAGTGAAAACGCTCACAATAAAAAAAAAAAAATAGTAATAGCAAGTAAATAAACACTGGATGGTAAAGGGAAAGGATAGACAATGCTGGGAGGGGGCTCTACCCAACAAGGGATCCCAATGGGACACTATATAATAAGACTTCAAACAGAGTTGCACTTAGTTTATCAAACTAAATCACTATGTTATAAGACTTCAAACAGAGTGGCACTTAGTTTATCGAACTAAATCAATAACTAAACTAATTAAACTAAAAAAACTACCTTTACCTGAATTGATTGTGAAGACAACTTACATATAAAAGACCTTTTTTACGATATGTTTCAACTTACATATAAAAATATACCTTTTTTATGATATGTTTAAATGAGGGTAGGCTCCATTTTAATGTCTATGGATGGATTCTAGACAATGGTTATGCTCTTTAAGCAACCTGTTGTTTGTTGTTCAAATGACCCATTCTTGTTACATTGGGTTGAGGTATGTAAGCCCAAAAAAGCTTGATTCTGGGGAGGACTTATTAAGTTACTTCAATTTCCTGATGTGCCACTAAAAAAACACTCACCCAAAGTAATAACTCCCATCCTTAGACATCCCTTGACAAAGGATATTTTGAAAATCAATGTTTAAATTATGAATACTTAATTACAAGGGCTGATCAAATATTCTTGTAGATATATCAGTCTTCATAAAATAATCAAGAAATAAGGCTTTGCTAGCATGCTACACCGCTTTCAAAGAGATTGCTTCATCCCTGACACAAAAAATGCTAATGTCACGTCAGCCTCAATGCAAAAAAAGAATGAAAACATTATCTTAATATAAGCGGCCATCACGTAGCTATGGCCCTCGTCAAATTTATTGTGTAATTTACCACTATTTGGTCACAAAATAAAATAATCAACGGGTAGAATTCTAAATGTAACTTACCCGAAAAAGGGATCATCTTCAACATCTCCCATCAAAGACCCAAAGAGAGACATGTTTCGAAGCTTTCAAGTCACTGTAATAATAGTGTGGAATTTGTTCAATTAACTTCCAAAGTGTAAATAACTAATTACCACAAGAATCAACTAAAATTCACGTTTCTAACGCTTTCAGAAAATCGAAATCTCTGGTAAATCGCGAATCTACAAACACGCACAAATTAAACGTCAAACTCAAGTAGTGTTGGATGATTGCTTACGTTACTTTTCTTTCCATCATCTCAGAATCGATACTTATATCGACACTATCGATACAAAAGCAAATTCAGAAATTCTACTACAAGTCTGTGCGGAAGGGAAGAGTCGTAGAACGGGCTCCCTTCATGAAGTAAGGATAAATGGAGTCCGCATTGCACACATACAAACGTTGGCGAGAGAGATGAAAGCATTGACAAGTACACACGTAGGAACGAGATATAGTAAAAAATATTGGGCATAGAAAGAGGATAATATAGAAGGAGCCTTAGCGTATCACCGTAAGGGCTGGATGAAAATTTGACAGTTCCTCTGGGGATACCACATAAAGAATATTCTCCCCATTCATATTGACAGACGTAGGTTGTTATTGAGTTCGATATCTTCAAAATAAACACTTAATAAATCTTAGGATACAGTAGAAAATCCTCAGACCAAGAAGAACAGATAGACGGAGCATTACAATCTAGTGACGCCAGTTTAATAAACATGCCCAGCGTTATTGTGCATGCATGACCTTGTGTTTTTTTATTGGATATTGTTAAAAATCGGGTTGACTAGGTTTGTCGTAATTCTCCATCTTTCTTTCTTCTTTCCTGGGGAACAATCGTACACAAATCGACCAAGACCCACATTAAGCTTAATTTGTCTAGGAACTCCAACTAACTAGGAAAGAACAGTTATTCAATTCAATACATCCAATATACTTATACACAGTCTTACTTAAAAACATGTTAGTATAAATGCACTGACCTCAATTAGTGCAAAATTTTCTTAAAAACTTCACTAACATCAATCATTAACTTTTACAACGCTCTGTCAAATACAAAAGCTGGCACTCACACGAAATGTAAAACACGAAGTTGAGTTGAGCCCTGTTGAATTGAAATGCATGTAGGTTGATATCGCACTGCACGCCGTGACCAATATATTCGTCGTCAGCGTTGAATTGATGGTACGGATATATGCGTATTTGGCGTCCAACAGGTTTATATAATCGCGAATAAATGATTACTTCATAATTTATAACCTTCGGGGTACAATTACTTATTCTGTGCTTCGGGCTGGATTACCTAACATTATGGGTAAAATATATTTCTATTTGCTGGGCACCCTGAAGTCATGGCAACTTGACTAAATTGAGAAGTACCAGGTGACTGATACATCCTTTAAAAGGTTTATGATATCCACAGATATCGGAGTAAAGCAGATCCGCTCATTTAAGTTGAACGATTTTTGTACGTCTGATCTATTCTCACTAATGTACAAATCAGAAAGTTTGAGAGAGACAGACAAATGACATCTGACACGTCTTCACCTGTCAGTGTCTCCGTCTTCATAACTGAAAATTGTACTGTACTGACGTTATGGTGTGTTAAGTTTATATGGGATTTGACATCCTGGTGTGCTCGCAAATCGAGACAACTTGTTAACAGCCGAAAATGATTGTATTATCTGTCGCATTCTAACTCATTTTGGTGCACCATAAGGATTAAAGAGACAACTATATGGAAAATCATTTGGCTTAATACTGCGAGTCTGCTTTTCTCTGATGTCTGTGATGATATCTCTTCTTTAATCGTGTTATATGTGGATGTGGTGACAGTTCACCGATGACAGTCCGGTGAAAAATAAGCTTGGTGACCTCAGAGTAAGGATTTCTATAGAGATCCTATAAGAGTTTCACCAAGGGGGACAGAAAAAGTCTTATGCAGCTAAATTGAGAACTAGTCAAGCGTGTCACAAACAGGCGCGGCCAGCGGTGGCGGCCGCGGTGGCGGCCAGTTGTAAAGTATGAAAATCCTAACAATGATTCAGACACAGGCGGCCTTGACGCGGTGGTTGGGCGGCTGACCGCGGCCGCAACCCACGCCCCCTCCGCCACTGCGCAGGCCGCGCGGCCTGTTGCAAATTTTCACAACTGACCGCCATTAACCATAGATAAAAATGCATAGTTAGATTTATTTATATCCAATATAGTGAATATATTTTTAAAAATTGATCAAACATTTATCAGTTACACAGAGTCAATAAGTTTACTTTTGAGTGTCCAAAAGTAACCAAAAAAGTTTTTTTTGGGTATTTATGTAACGGTTTGATATTTGGTTTGGCCCGAAAATTGACGTAGTGTGTTGTTGTTGTGGCCTGTTAACGTCAAGCGGCTTGCGGCCAGCCGCCACCGCAGGCCGCGCCTGTTTGTGACAGGCTTTAAACGTCTGGCGGCTTACAATAAACAACCTCTTTAATTTGGCCGGGTAATCGTTTATTTGCCTCAAACTATTTGACTTGACGTTTAGATGATATTGAGGCAAATAAAGAAAAGCGGAACTATGACACGGAGAACGAATGATATATCCCTCTCTGTCGCTCTTATTCAATTTAGTATATGATCTTCTTGCTCATAGCGGTATTATTATTATTTGACGTCTAATCGTGGTCTAATCTGGGTACTCTGAGTTGGTGACAAATAATAAAAGCCTGTACGCGATGAGGGATAATCTAGATTATCCTCTTTCTACGGCTCCCTTAAATTTCACGACTCTTCTCTTTCCGCACAGAGTCTACATAAACATGCGTTCCTATTAGATCTAGACATGCGGCAGCGTGTCCAGCCAAGTTCACCCAAGGAACTGGCGGACAGCAGCCGTGTGTTATTTTACACAAACCGTTTGGGGCCACTTTCGACCCCACAATAACTCAAAATCTATCTAACATAAAAAAAATGAAAATTGGTACATGTATTAAGATCCTTTAACTACTAAAACCCCAAATTCCATAAATATAGGTTTAATAGTTACAGAAATATTAAATTCCAAAAAACGGCATTTTTACCACTGACTGACTGACTGACTAGTAATCAAAAACCTAACCCACTTCCAGGTGATCTAGAAAGCTGAAATTTGGCATGCAGCTTGGTAATTGTGTGTGTACACCAGAACAAATCAGCAGTGACTTTTTAATTAGTTCCTCAGAACTCCGTCATTTATAAACCGATTTTGATGATCCTTTTTTTGTTTGAAACGGTATACTTCGGGAGTGCTCCCATAGTTATCAGGTAAGAATCTGATCATAGGTTCTTGGAGAAATCGAGGGAACTCTTCAAATATTTGAGGTGCACCTATAGCGATTTGAGTATTTTGTGCAATCGCTCTCAAATAGTGCTTATTTGGCGAAGATTGAAAAAAGTAATGATATCTCATCAAAAACATAAATGTGAAAATGGGAGCCAAGTTCAATATTAAGAACACCGACAAAAGAATTGAGATCTAAATGGGTGCCAAGTTCCGTAGATTCTCTGAAATGGTGCCAAGTCCGGCACTACATTGCTTACAGTAAAACTAATTTACTGCGGCTTAATGCATTTTGAGACTTAACTTGGCAGTTTTCTATGCAGTAAGTATGTTATAATACCATAAAAACTGTTGGATGTTTAAGAAAACTGCGAAGTTAAAGCTCAAAATGCATTAATCCGCCGTGAATTAGTTTTACTGTAAACAATGTAGTGCCGGACTTGGTACCATTTCAGAGAATCTACGGAACTTGGCACCCATTTAAATCTCAATTCTTTTGTCGGTGAAGACGACAACCAAGCATGGCATATCCTTAATATTGAACTTGGCTCCCATTTTCACATTTATGTTTTTGATGGATTAATTCAAATAACAACATTTATTTACGAGTATGCTATACATATAATGTTGACTGTTTAATCCAACGGCAAAAGTAGATGATCATTTTAGTACTTCGTCAAGGTTTAAGGATTAACCCGCCTCGGGTTAACCCCTGAGGGTTCTACAGCAGATATAGATGGTGCACTCTTAGATTCCATTCAATGAAATAAAAATGGCTATTTGTATGTTTATAATGGTAGAAGACTAAGTACCCTCAATTCCTCAAGGAATCCTCCATGAGAACTCAAGCTTGACAAAAATGTGTCTTTAAAACATCTTGAAAACCTAGCTTGCTTGACAAACATAACGAAGAGAACAAATCGCCAAACGTGAACTATGCGTCGTTGAAGACTTACATTCTGATCATCATCAGCAGTTCCACTTCATCAAATGTCACTTATTTAAGTGTAAATGCTTGATTTGTTTATGAAAATACTAAAATCACTATATGTATGCCTTTTACATTTGAAGAGTTCCCTCGATTCCTCATGGATCCCATCATCAGAACTCAAGCTTAACGAATGGTTGTCTTGAAAATCTAACTTGCTTAACAAACTCAGAAAAGAGGACAAATTGCCAAACGTGAACTATGCGTCGTTGAAGAGTTCCGTTCTGATCATCATCAGCAGTTCCACTTCATCAAATGTCACTTCTTTGAATGAAAATGCTTGATTCGTTCATGAAAATACTAAAATCACTATATGTGCGCCTTTCACATTTGAGGAGTTCTCTCGATTCCCCATGGATCCCATCATCAGAACTCGAGCATGACAAAATTAATTGTGAACACAGAACTTGCTTCACAAACAGCTAGGTGGACAAATCGCCAAACGTGAACATTTTGTCGTTGAAGAGTTCTGTTCTGATTTTATACTTAATTTACTCTTTGGCGTATTCCTATCGCTTTAATGGGCACTACGGCTTATAAAGCCACAGTCAGGTCCAGAAAGTTATACCTAACTTCCGAACGGAACGGTTCCGTAGCGGAACTAGTAAATAGTTCCGTCAACGGTACAAAGGGGTGGTAAGGTAAGACGACGAACGACGCGAGGAGGAGTGTTAGCAGAACTGCGACCCAGTGCGCGAGCCGAGCGAGCGAATCAGGCGTGCGGCGTAAGAACTGAACATTGGGAACGGAACTTTTGGGGGAAAAAAGTCTCACTAGTTCCGCCACGGAGCTTCTCCCACAAGACTACTGCGAATAAAAAAAATATCGAAGCGCCGGTACACAAGTGATGATATATGAAGAATAGTTGAGAAAAGGTTAATTAAAATAATGGTATACCACACAAATTACTTTATTTTTGACGTTTTCATTATACATAATTCCTTGAGACTTACATTTTTTTAATTTTTCGTCACAAAATCCACAAAATAAATACGACTCTGAACTGGTTACCAGTTCACCACTCAACATCAACAATAACTTCACAATCGTCGAAACAAAACATGAAAGTGAGGTAAGAGCTAAGCTAAGCTCTGATGCTATATCTCGGTTGGTCGCTGCGGCCGTGGAAGGACCAAGACGTGCTCTGGGGATAGGCCGTGTACACCATGTCTTGCAGACCGTTCCTTAAGTGGGCGCTCTTAGTCGGTATCTGAAAATATAAGTACTTGTCAGAAAAATGTTCCTAGTTTTTCCCGACAGTGCCTATACTCTAACATTATACTTAAAACGAATAAATTATAGTAGTGGTATCACGGCTCATGTTTTCTCTGTATTTGTTTTTCTGTATGATGTGATGTGACACTTACACGCCTACTCATCTTCCATAAGAGATTGAATATGAAACTTAGTGTAAGGCATGAAGGTAACTTTGATAACGTACGTCATAACACCTATAGTTGTTCTTGGCGCCGTCGGCACGACAACACCATACAACTTTAGGTGTTCTTGGCGTTTGCGCCCTGTAGCCGGGGCATAGAATACGGCCACGGTATCTTCTGCCTGTCGTAGAAGACGACTAAAAGGGGGTCCTTGGGGTCGAAGACGGTCACAGTTGGGGGCTTTGATCGCCTATGAAAGCAGATGGTGGGACCCACAGACTCTAGGGCGGCACTGGTGCGTTCCGAAGGAGATCCCAGAGCCGCCCGAAATGAGTTGAGGAGGATGATCGGGGGTTTTTAGTCGGTGCAAGTCCGACATAACTACCGCGCTGACCCCGCGGTGCGATGGTATCCATAATGGATTTTCCGCCAGAGAAAAAAAAGGTGTTCTTGGCGTTTAAAGGGTTAAAGCGTAATTTACGGTTGGAGTCATAGATAATACACATCAACGGCGTTTTAATTTATATACCTACATCAATGTTATCAGAATGTAACTTACATGCCAAAAAACTTAATTGCTGACCATAGGGGCGCTGCCACGAACCGAAAACGAAATATCTGCCTCTCTGTAGCACTAGCATATTCGGCCGAAAGAGAGGAAGATACAAACTTACTTCTTTATTCAACTGTGTCAAGCCCCATATGGCGTTTCAGTACGAAAATTGTTACGGACGTGGATCTAATATATCAATAAGTTCTCATGACGTCCGTTGTCAGTAGGTATCTATAAATATAAATGTATCTTTACCAAATCGTTTCCTGGAGCAGGTTTGTTAGCAACGACGTCTCCGACTTGACCAATCATGTGTCCCCCTTTCGCAGGCTCGCTGTAAGCTTGATTGTTCGCCGCTGTGTCCCCTCCAACCTTCTCGACGGGAATCTGACGCTTCTCCGTTATCGGTGGAGCAGTGTTCAACCGCCCATCAGAAGCCGTGTGCCCTTGAACTGGCTCCCTGATGTGCTGATGTTGATCGGTATAGGATTGAGATCCTTTATACTGATTGTAGACCTGCTGAAGCTGGGCTCTGCTTGCTGTTCTCCCTTGCTGCCTTGCAAACAACGAGGTTTTACTCATAGTTGACTTCACGTTGTTGTTTACCCTCAATTTAGAGGAGACTGGCTGAGGAGACAGAGTTTGCGGTAAATTAGGTACCCCCCTGCGGTAATTATTCGTTTGTAAACGTTCAATAGGCTGCCCAATGGTGTTGTATCTTGAATTGTCAACAGGGAGTATAGGCTCTCTTTGATATACCCGGCCACCAGGCACTTGGTTTGGATATCCTTGTGACATAGGCTGGGGCGTTTCGACCTCTTGGTAATTCTGCTGTGCATTAGTGTCTTGCGGTAACATTTGTTCATTGCCTTGATTGTCTGTGAGAGCAGTGTATACCTGTTGCGGTTGTTGCATTTGGTGAGGTTGGTTGGTAATTGTTGTTGGATTAGTGGCATACTGTTGGTTTGCTGGTATTTGGTTTGTGGCATACTGTTGCTGGTTTGGCGGTACTTGATTTGTAGCATACTGCTGTTGATTTTGCTGTATTTGGTTTGTAGCCTGATCTGGCTGGGGTTGCCCCTGAGCAGGCGTTGTTTGGTTTGGAGCAAAGTTGGCATTGACCGCATTCATACCATTCATAACAGGCTTCATAACCGCCGAATTTGGCTCAACTGGCTTGGCTGACATAAGTTTTTGCATAGAGCTCATAGCAGCGGCCTGTTTATTGGCCGGATTCATTTGAATAGCAATCTCCATGGGATCAAAATTGACGTCGCCGCCCAGACCTTGCATGACGCCTGGGAACATTTCCTTAAATTTTGCAATGCCAGCTGTATGCTGGCCGTAGCCTTGACCTCCTTGATTTGCATTCATCCTTCCCATTTGAGCGTTTTGGTTCATACCTTGAGGAGGGAAGTTAGCAGGTAGCTGATTCCCTGATTGAGCAGCGTAGACCTGGTTTGTCGGCTGGTTTGGCATTGCTTGGTTCATTCCATTTGGTTGAGCTTGATAGCCTTGTTGGGCTGTCTGGTTCGGAGCAAAGTTTGCTGCGTTCATTCCAGGCTGCATCACATTTGGATTCGCCGGCTGAGCCATCCCTCCTGACATGGCATTTTGAGCTTGTTGAGCCATTCCACCACCCGACATAGGGTTTTGCGCTGGCTGAGCCATTCCACCACCTGCCATGGGGTTTTGTTCTGGCTGAGCCATTCCGCCTGACATAGGATTTTGCGCTTCCATGCCAGATTGTTGCTTGCCTAGAGCTGGATTCATTTGCATGGCTATCTCCATCGGGTTAAAGGTAAGGCCACCGCCTTCGCCTTTCATTATGCCAGGGAACATTTTATTGAAATTTGCTAAACCGCCTGTGTCTCCGGGCATTTGCTGACCAGCCATTGGCTGGCCACCTGTCATCGACTGGCCACCTGGCATTGACTGGCCACCTGTCATCGACTGACCGCCAGCCATTTGTTGACCACCAGCCATCTGCATGCCACCGGCCATTTGTTGGCCACCGGGCATTTGCATGTGCTGAGCTTGCATATGCTGCATCATCGGGTGGCCTCGCGATCGACATCCGGGATTCGCGTTCATATTACCCATTTGTGCGTTTTGCATATTACCTGCAACAAAAATAAGTACTCTAAAATCACTAGGTACGCCATACGTAGTTAAGCCTTATGAAGGCAGATGCGATTTAGCGACAACATACGTGTGAATGGAATTACAATCTTAGTTCTACAAAGTCAAGGTTCAAATTGGATTGCATCTTCGTAAAAAGTGACTTACTGTAGGTACATATATTTTGTAAATACTTTTAGATTGGCGGTACCTTGTTAAGGGTTAAGTAAATATCAGTTAAATACAATTATAGCACAGAAAAACTAAAAATATCGTATAAGTTGGTTATTACAGAGGACTTCAATACGCAACAATAAAAATAATTACTCAAAGATGTAGCACTCATATATCAAAGATGGACCCTGGTATGTCCTAAAACTACGACCGAGACCACCGTGGGATGGGCAGCAGCATCCCTGGAGTGCGGTGGAGATACTGCGATCGCCAACCCGCATGCCAAGCGTGGCGATTAGTCATAGTCATATCATTTATTGCATCCATATTCATATTCATATTCATTTTATTCTTAGTTGTAGAGTTCTTAGTAATAGGTGAGCCTATGAGCCCCGTTCGGGCGTAGCAATTTAATAAATAGGTATTAAATTATATTATAAAAGCGATATTTGATTTCAATTGGTTGCAAGTCACATTCAATTTCATTAATTTGAAATAACATTTCACAAGTATTAATAATAAGTACACAGAATTGGTTTAAGTTAGTGATTAATAATTTCTTATTATCTAGTATTAGTTTTTCTATTATATTTTAATTTTTAATGTCATATATGTGTATAATAGGATTGATAACCGAGAAAAATAAAGTGAGAAATAAAGTAAGTGAGAAAATAAATGATTATGGCATATACCCTCCGTGAATTTAGGGGAGGCCTATGTCCAGCAGTGGACGGCCTTTGGCTGATATGGTGCCTATAGCTTGACCTTTGCTATTCTATATCTTAATAGTAGTCACAACATTGTTTAGTACAGTAATTATATTATATAGATTGCTTTGTACATCAGATAGATCATGTAATAAAATAACGTCAAAAGTTATCCTATTCTCTCTACATCCGTTAACCCTCTAGTAACTGCACAAATAATCTAAATATTATAAAGAGGAAAGATTAGATTTTTTGTTTGTTTGCATTGAATAGGCTCCGAAACTACTGAACCGATTCAAAAAATTCTTTCACCATTGGGAAGCCCCACTATCCCCAGGTGACATATATGTATATATATTTTCGCCTCAGCGGCTCAAAAATGGCGGTTTTGCTGCTTGAAACCAGAGAGCAAAATGCAATTTTGCTGCGAGCGTGACAACGACTTTTCCTGCTTGAAATCAGTGAGCAAAATGCAATTTTGCTTCGAGCGTGAAAAAACTTACTTTTTAATTTTTCATATCGTAGGTCAGTGTAGCTTCATTCTCGCTAACACTATTCCTTTGCATTATATGTTCTCGCCGCTGAGGTGTGAAAAGTTGTATGTCTCACACGAGAGCAAAGATATTTGCATCTCGTGTCTTTGAGTCCCTCGGTACGCTCAAGATTCTAATTATAGTATCTTTCCCTTGCTCGGGACTCAACATCAACACTCGCACCAAAAATCTACTTTGCTCTCTTGTTGAACAAATAACTATTTTAAATTAGGGATCCTTACTAAAAATTTCAATAGTGTTTCCCAAGGTGTTAAAAAAATACCTAAAACATTCTTTACATCGCGTGCGGTGCGAAAACTATTGATGCTAGAGCACAATTATTTATAAATTCTTAGCGTATTATAATTTTTATTTATTTTTTAAATATCCGTGCGAAGCCGGGGTGGGCCGCTAGTGAATAATATAATAAATTGAATTATACTGACCTTCGGTTGGTAACGTTGGAACACCCGGGCTCAGACCCATCTGAGTTGCCAGAGGATTATTCGTAACTGTGTTGCCAGAATTTAGACTTCTAAGGTCATCATACACCTCTTTAATGACTGGTTGCATGACATTTTGATTCATGAAGTTATAGCCGTCGGCATAAAGCTTCGGAGCATTGCAGTAGCTCATACAAGGCCTTCCGTGTGCTGGCATGCCTTCCCCCATAGTGTAAGGCTCTCCGCAACATGGATGCCCGAAGCCTTGTCGACAGCAGCCTCCGTAACCTTGACTTGCCATACCTTGTCCTTGCCCTTGGCCAAACAATTTTCCCATGCAACCACTGAAAGAATGCGTACACTGTCGTAAATGTCTGATAGAATAGCGCAGCCTCATATGACAAGATGTTAACTAGTATTGACTCACCAATCTGCGCTTTTTAACTGGTTCATAACGTTCCCCAAATCACTCAGTATCTTTTGCTTGTCCAAAGCCATTGCTAACGTTATGGTAAACTGGTACCCAGATAATTTATATTGTGCCCGAAAAAACTAGAAAAATAATTTTAAAAAACGTTTTGCTACAACCGAAATTTAGTTTATAATCAAGCTATCAGTGATTTTGTGTTTTGTTTTAATTCAAATGTTTTTTTTTATTACTTAATGTATTTTTATTAGAAGCCAGTATACAACCAGCAATAAAACCTACTTTTTAGCAAGTTTTTAGCGCGTTAGTCGTGTGTCGCTCGAAATACAAGTGCGACAGAGACGGAGAACCTTCGTTTTCGGTTCGCGGTAGACCCTCTCCTGTTAGAGTTCTCACTCGTTAAAGCGGAATAGTTCACCAGTTAACATATGTAGTTGTATCTTCTTAGTAGTTGGTCGTACAATCTAAACTTATTTCCATTGTTTATTGTTCATGGATATTCAACCTGCATGGTGGCACATCACTAGTAGACATTCCAATTCCTATGCGCAGTCCCAATCAGATACCCCTACGAAATAATTCTGAGAAGAATGAGAAGGAAATTTAGTCTTGTACTATGATGGTAAAAATAATAAAATTCATTAAAGTAAATTTTATTAAACTTGAAAATTTAAATTTAATACTTTTGACGTACGAACTTTGACTGTAATATTGTTATTTTACAGATCAAAAATCACGGTAGTCGTAATAATATTTTACTATTAGAACGCTCCGTCAGTTGTTACGTCAGTCCATAGCAGAATTTGAATTTGCGTTGTAGTTATACGTGTCGGTTCTTATGTAAACCGCACTAAGTAGATTTTTGCTAATTTTTTCTTTGTCAAGCGAAAAGGCAACCAATTGTGTCAAAGAGTCAAAGACGTCATACGAAGTGAAGTGTCGAAATAAGTTTTACATTTCATTAGTCTTTCTCTTTGTAGAGATACGCGTACGACTGTTTAGTTGACTTGCTAGGAAATAGCAATAAAATCAGTTTAAATAGTCGCACATTGACCTAACGACTATCGAATTGGACTGTTGTCCTGCTATTACAAGATAAGCTATCTTCGCTGTGTTTATCAGTGACCGAAGGAATTAAGATTTCGTGAGCGCGTACGCTTATTTGTGCGCTGCCCTCCATTCTCCACCCGCAGTTCGCAGCCATCGCTAGAGGTAATTATAAGCTTTTAAAATGGGTAAAAAAGTGTTTGTTGTCGGCGTAGGAATGACGAAGTTCGTCAAGCCGAGTCCAGACCGCGACTATCCCGAGATGGGGAAGGAGGCGGTGGAAGCGGCGTTGGCTGACGCCGGGATTAAGTACGAGAAGATTCAGCAAGCTGTGTGCGGATATGTTTTCGGGGATTCAACTTGCGGTCAGCGTGTGTTGTACCAGGTTGGAATGACCGGTATCCCCATCTACAACGTCAATAACAATTGCTCGACAGGCTCCAACGCTTTGTTCCTCGCTAAACAGCTCATAGAGGGCGGTATCTCTGATATAGTTCTGGCGGTAGGCTTTGAGAAGATGGCCGGCGGCGCGCTTGGTGCGGGAGCCTACACGGACCGCACCAACCCTATGGACCGCCACACGCTCAAAATGGCCGAGATGGCCGACCTAGCCGCCGCACCCATGACCCCACAGTACTTTGGTAACGCTGCTATGGAGCACATGAAAAAGTATGGCACAACTGAACTACACTTAGCTAAAATAGCTGCAAAAAATCACAGACATGGAGTCAAAAATCCTCGGGCACAAAGCGCAAGGGAGTATACCGTAGAAGAAGTTTTGAATTCTAGAAAGATCTATGGTCCGTTGACCAAGTTGGAGTGCTGTCCAACTAGCGATGGCGCAGGCGCAGCTGTCCTCATGTCTGAGGAAGCGGTGATCCGCCATGGGCTGCAGCACAAGGCAGTTGAAATCATAGGTATGGAAATGGCTACAGACACAGAGGCTGTCTTCACCGAGAACAGTTTAATGAAAATAGCTGGCTACGACATGACAGGACTTGCTGCAAAGCGGATCTATGAAAAGACTGGTATTTCACCAAAGCAAGTAGATGTAGTTGAGCTTCACGATTGCTTTGCTGCAAATGAGCTCATCACTTATGAAGGCCTGCAGTTGTGCGGGGAAGGTGAAGCGGGCAAGTTTGTTGATGCTGGCGACAACACATATGGTGGGCGTGTGGTAGTGAATCCGAGCGGAGGACTGATTGCTAAAGGACATCCTCTTGGAGCAACAGGCCTGGCGCAGTGCGCAGAACTGGTGTGGCAACTGCGGGGAGAGGCAGGCGAGAGACAGGTGCGTTGCACACAACCATCTGACGTCTTTAGACACACTCACTGGCTGCATGCCATTCTCACAACTTAATGACGGGTGATACAAACAATCATTTGAATCAATAAGCCTTCTGAATGCAGAAGTAGCGTTTCTTCTGTTCTATCAATGCTGACAGATTATACACAGGTTTTTGAAATTCATTGGGAATAGTACAAGTACTTGAATTCTCATTGGTCATGCATTGGTTCTCAGGCTTTAGGATAAGGCACTAATTGGTAATTTTCTACACTAATTTTTCCAAAAACCAGGTACAATACTCCTGCGATTGGAACACATTATTCATATCCATTTTCTTTATACAGAGGTATACTCTTTGTGTCAAAAATGTCGTGTATTGTACAAGCTTTTATTGTTAACTGTACCTTTTCCACACTTATCAACTCAAAGATGTTGAGACTGTTACACACTAACACAACAGGTTTATCTTGTGTAATTTAGGAGTTGTTATGGTGACCTTCTGCCTCCAAAACCAGATCAGCTTGGTGGTACCATAATATTGCTTGTCACGAAACTTACATAACTATGCCAAGTTTCAGCTCAATAGTTTAGGGATAGACTGCTTTAAATTTCAACTGCAATATTTGACCCAAACACACACATGAATACAAACATAGCAAGCTATTTAAAAGCTTGTGAGAACACCACAGGTTCACAATTACTATGATATCTCTAGGTATGCATAGCTGGACTTATAACTAGGGAAATAACTAAAAAAACATTAAACTAACTTTGAATGAAGGTCTTATTATTATTGGATTAAAAAATACATTTAAATCAATTATTTGAAGTGTATGTACATTATAAGTCAAAGAATAGGTTACTAATAAAAATAAATTACAGTAATAAACACACAGTTACAGTAATTCATGTGTGCCTACAGATAAAACTTAAATATCATTAAAGGCTTAGCATGCCGGAACTTCTAGTAACCATCGTTATAAACAAATTTTAAGTACCTGCTTTAGAGCAACTTCTCTAATAAACATGTCTCTAATTTTTTCGTCTATGTAGTTACCGGTCAAAATCGTACGGTCCAAAGGGCGAATGGCCCAAAACACACTTTGACCAGGAACTTTGTTATCATTTACAATTTCTGATATTTACGCGAACTGGGTATGCTGAGTAGATAACGTTGGATTTAATCTAAGCAGATATAATAATAGCATGATCGATTGTGATTCTTATAGGTAAAAAACAATGTTTATAAAATCAAAATCTAATTATCTTATCATAGTTCAGATAGAGTATACAATTTTAAAACAGGATTAATTACAAGTCTAATGGCTGATTTTATATTAATATTCATTATTAAATAACTATGAGGCAACACAACACCTATTTTAATTGTTTATTTCATTATGTTTATTAAGATGGTACGCGTAACGTCTTTTGATAAAATGACAAAGAAAGCATTAGAAATAGAAATGCCGCCGAACATGCCAGGTACAGAATAAGGTCTAAAAATGTATATATACGGATTATACGGTTTATTTTGGGGTCGTGATCCGGAATGATTGTATATGGTCAAGAATTCAAAGTAGACAACATCACAGTCGGTATGGCGGTGTATAACTCAAATAATTAACTTTTTTTTTACAAAATTTTATGGGGAATAAAACTTTTTCATACAACTTGGTCACCCTACACCACTGTCAACTCTCCATTCTATCCGTCAAAAAGAGGGTAACCATGTTTTTTTGAGATTTTGTATTTTTGTCATCAAAATACATGGAGAATGAGATGCGTTTGTTAAGTGTCACTACATTTTTTTTGAAATGGTTAACAGATACATAGTCTGTAAACTGATTCTTGATCCACGACCCTAAAATCACCTGTATATCTATGCCCTTGACTGTACATAAACGTGCAATAGTTTTTTTTTACAACGACGGTGGCAAACAAGCTTATAGTCTGCCAGGTGGTAAGGTGACACAGTAGCCTATGGACCCTTGCGACAGTTACGAGTGTTACGACACCAGAACAATCAATAGTTACATAATATCGGGGAACAAGCAACTCGATCTAGTCATCCATATTCATATTTTATTGGTAATATTTCATTAATGTCAATTTTTTTTACATTAATTATACATTTAAATCACAGTGTTATTACATCATTATCCTTAACTAAGCAAGGCTTGTACTATATGGATTGTAGATCAATAATATATACATTCATCATCATCATCCTAGCGTTATCCCCATTCCAGTTGCACCCGGAAGGATGCTTGGGGTCCGCTACCTAATTCCAAGAATTGGCGTAGGCACTAGTTTTTACGGAAGCGACTGCCATCTGATCTTCCAACCCGAGGGGGAAACTATCGATAATATACATTGTGGGGATAGATCAATATATAAAGGCAAATAAGATCTTTATCTTCTATTTGGCATAAAAAAAAAAAATCTAGTGAAGTCTAGATTCTACGCGCTCTTTTAAGTTTAAATACGTATTTTATGTGGCTCATTCTATTCATAAACAATCATACCAGTATTTTTATAATTCATATTTCATTTAAAATAAATAAAAATAAAATATTTTTATTTCAGACCATTCTCGATCCATACTTACTAAATAGTTAGTTATGTTAGTTACAATGAATACTTATTAGCTATGTTAGTGACAGTTAAGAGTAGAGTATGAGTTTTACACATTATTTAAAAAAAAATAGGCTCACAGAAGGAAACCTTAGCTTAAAGCTTATTTCGCCCTTCCGATAGCCACCTCAACCCTATATAACATCCAACGGCTCGGAAACAAATATTCGTGCTCTTAACCCAAATAAATGCTATTATACTGGGATTGTACTATCATTTATTCTGTGCTGGGATTCGAATCCTCTAGGGTTCGTATGCAGGGTCATTCATACCAATTAGTTGTGCTGAAAACACATTTAGGTGTGTTCATAATGCACCATGTTCGAAAGGCAAAAATATCTAGGTAAATCAGTGAAAGTAAAACCAGCGTGGAGACTGAATTTCTTGACTGACTTCTGAGCGCCTACCGCGAACCGAAAACGAATTATATCCCTCTGTTGGTCGAATACGCAAGTGCGACAGAGAGACATTTCGTTTCCGGTTCGCGGTAGCGCCCCAGATAAGGAGTTTATCAAGTCTTATATATAATGGCGACAGGTTGTATTGGTAACTGTTGTTTATTAAAATATGTTGACCCAACTATTTTTCACGAAACGAATTCTTCTTCTTTCGTGTCGAGGTTCCTCAAATAAAAGGTGCCCAATGACCAGCGATGCAGACAGCTTTGGCCGTCGCGTCTCTCAGGTCGTGTTCCGAGCAGGAGTGTGGGCATGCGGGGCACGCCAGCAGTTGTGCCATGGTTTGCGCCGTTTGTTATCACAGACACATTGGGTAGGGCGGCCCCGGTGCAACGAAACGAATTTATTATTTTTATTTTATTTAAGACAGGCAGCTGTCGCTAATACGTATAAATCAGAGTTAAAAAAATACATTTAACGGTACGGGTAACGGTAGTTAAT
This sequence comes from Notocelia uddmanniana, assembly GCA_905163555.1. NCBI lineage: Eukaryota > Metazoa > Arthropoda > Insecta > Lepidoptera > Tortricidae > Notocelia > Notocelia uddmanniana. The sequence continues at coordinate 23,525,693 of LR991066.1, forward strand.
AAAATAACGGTTGTTAAATATTATTTAAATTGAAAGCCTTTTAAAGAAATACAGAAGTAGTTAGTAGCTCAGAATGCAACGCAAAGATTCGCTGAGATGCCGTAGTGGTCTGGGTGGCCTACTGGTAAGGGCGCTGGTCCGGCAAACCAGAGGGCCTACTCCGAACTTCGAAAATCGAACTTCGGATCGTGCCGTCCCTTTCCGTCATATAGTGTTTAACACGAGAGTGCAAGCGACGGCACGACACGAAGTTCAGAGACTTCAGAGTAGGCCCTCTGTCGGTTCGATTCCCATCTTAAGCTACATGCGAGATCACGGTACATGTTTATTTGTATTTGTTTTTGTATCAAATAATAAATTGACCCCGTGTTGTGTCGGGTTAGAGCACCATCCCCTTTTCCATGGAAGGCGATTACGGGATAATGTTGAAATATGTTGTGGGCGATGGGCTAGACCCCTGTCACCGCATTGTCCGCTCAATCTGCAATTGCTAAAAGTAGGAATGAAATTAATGTGTTCTGCTTACGTCTTCTAATACGGGTGTAAAGTCTATGTTTAATGACGAATAGAGAAATACATAGATAATGCAGTATTCGCAACGCAACAATAAAATGCTCGATCTCAAAATACGAGATACTTGACTTATGTTAGTTATGTATTGCGGGGCTGGTTCCAAAATATACACGCAGACAGAGTAGCACTGATTTTATTTCCACTTTATAATTTAATTCTAATTTACAAGCAGGAGTGAGAGAGACGACAATAGCTTCCGTCTTATTCGGATCATATATACCTAATATCCAATTCCGAGCTGAGAGAGTATTTTGTAACATATTCGCGGTTTACAATATTTTCTTATTGAATTGTATTCAATTACGACTTTTGAACGATAAGATTATTATTTTTTATACCACGTCCGTGGCAAACAAGCGTACGGTTCGCCTGATGGTAAGCGGTCACCGCAGCCTATGTACGCCTGCTACTCCAGCGGTGTCACATGCGCATTGCCGACCTTTTACAACTGTATGCACTCCTTTTCTTAAAGAACCCTATACTGTAGTCCCTCGGGAAAACCTCGGCAGAGAGCAAATTCCTCTGAAACCGTACCGTACGCGACTATATAATAGGTTACATAAAAATGATCAAATACGTAGAAGTTTTTTTTTTATTTAAAATGGGATTGCTCTTGGCCAGCGTCTAACCAGGGGGCAAAGACGAGGCCGACGATGAAGCGAGCTCACCCAGAAGATGCCTATTCACTCGTGCCTTAAAAAGGTCCAGGTTATATGAACTCGGAAATACAGACGCCGGCAGAGAATTCCAAACCTTAGAAGTGCGCATTATGAAGGATGATGCAAAGCGCTTGGTTCAACGCATACAGTCATCATAAACATGTATTCACCTTTCGACCTTTATGTAGTTATAAGCAATAAAGTGCTAGAATGTGTAGTATACATTTGTATTGTGTATGATGATTACTGTACATACGCTACGCATAACTTTATCGTACCTCTTTATAGCACAGCAAGATTCTAAAGTTCATAGTCCAAAACGATACCTTTGTACTTAGTAGTAGTAATTTATATTTGCTGTCGAATACACATTTATGGCTGGCGATTTCAACCGATACTTTTATAGTATTTGCATAATACACATTGGAAATACAAAAGTCGTCTCTTGTGGTTTATAGTTAACGGTTTGTATGTTTTAACAAGCTTTTATTTAACTTTTAACTTGCACTGTTGTATGTAAGTAAGTTGTCCTCGACAAACCGGTATCTGATTGAGCTGAAATTTGGCATACGTTATGTAAGTTCGGTGACTTACATAACGTATGCTTATTATTGCTATGGTCCATGGAGCTGTTCTGATGATGGAGACAGAAAGTGGCTATCAGCAACTCCTAAACTACACACAACACGTCGTGTTTGGGCTCATCGAAACCGACTCGAAGAGTAATTGATGCATGTGGAGGAAACGGGTACAATGAAAAAAAAGGATAGCTCAACTAGTTTGCCTACTTGAGAAATAGCCAAATTTTGCTTAGTAGTAACCAAAATTATGCTAATTTTCAACAACTAATTTGGTTATTAGTAAACTCTCAGTTGGCCAGTCCTCCTATTTAGTTACTAGCAGCTAACATTTGGGTTACTGTTAACAAATCTTTTTTTTTCCAGTGTACTTCCGGCAATAAAATTTTGAACCATAATTATTTTTTTGACCTAAACTTATTATTACATCAGTTTATAAGAGTAGAATCGAAGACGCCGTATTATGAATCCAAAAAAAAATCTTAAAGACCTTAACTTAGTCAATTAGTTATGTCCACAAACAAGTATAACGTGCACCTAATTATAAAGTTGAAGAGTTTGTTTGTTTGAACGCTCTAATCTCAGGAACTACTGGTCCGAATTGAAAAATTATTTTTGTGTTGGATAGTTCATTTATCGAGAAAGGCTTTAGGCTATATAACATCACGCTGCGACCAATAGGAGCGAAGACGCGGACGAAGTCGCGGGCAACACCTAGTCTATACTAATATTAAAAAGTTGAAGAGTTTGTTTGTTTGAACGCGCTAATCTCGGTAACTACTGGTTTGAATTGAAAATTTATTTTTGTCTTGGATAGTTCATTTATCGAGAAAGGCTAGGCTATATAACATCACGCTGCGACCAATAGGAGCGAAGACGCGGACGAAGTCGCGAGCAACAGCTAGTCTATACTAATATTATAAAGTTGAAGAGTTTGTTTGAACGCGCTAATCTCAGGAACTACTGGTTCGAATTGAAAAAATATTTTTGTGTTCGATAGTCCATTTATCGAGGAAGTCTAGGCTATATAACATCATGCTGCGACCAATAGGAGCAACAGCTAGTTATGTATATGGTCTATTTACATAAGATTGGGTTTCAGCTGTCCTTGTGCAAAAGGTTTTTTAACTTATCTTGAAGTGTAGCTATTTACTTCTCGTTTGCTATTTTGTATAGCATTTGCGATGTCTCTTTCGTACCTAATCGTAAATGTGTGTAAACTTCACCACTGTGCAGTGACGGTGTAATTTTGTGTTGAAACCAGTAATTTACGTAACCCAAGGCTAGTTTAAAACCTCTGACGGCGAGAGGAGGTTGTGTCGGACTGGTTATGTATGACTGACCTGTTTCTTACATAGTAAGTTGTACAGATTTAATGTGATATGTTTTAGTAAAACACAGAACGTAATACAAGTCATTTTCTCACTTGATTCTAATCAGTTAATTTATCTTACAGTGTGGTTCAGTGTGGTGGCAGAGTATTAAAATTTAGTTTAAGACTGCGCAGTACGTTCGGTTCTCCATACAAACGTATTTATGCTCTCATTTTAAAACGCCAGGCTAGAATAACATGAAACTTTGTATACACAATGGAATCCGGCATATCTAGGTCGGATCATAGTTTTTGTTGCTTGAAATTATAATGGAGAAAAAATACAGCGATTATTAAGGTTTTCATACAAGCCGTAAAAAACTCAAAAAGCCGCTGTATTTTTTTTCTTTTACAATTTCTAGCAACAGAAACTATGATCCGACCTAGATATGCCGGATCCCATTGTGTATACAAATTTTCATGTTATTTTAGCATGGCGTTTTAAAATGAGAGCATAAATACGTTTGTATGGAGAACCGATCCACACCGATCGTACTGCGCCCTCTTAAGTATTTGATCCCTTCACACGGGTAAGAAGTGTGGTTCTGTAGCTGTGTTTTGTAAATCAAGTTTTTTTCGTGGTGGCTTCGTATTTGAGCATATTCATTAGCTGAGATCAGTAAGGGTAAATTTCATACATAAAAATAAAACATACAAATTAGTCAAGTCAAGCAAAAGCTGTGGTGTCCCTTGTAAAGAGGTGAAATCAAATCAAACATTTATTCAAATAGTCCAAAAAAGCACTTTTACATGTCAAGACGTTAGTTTACAATTTAAGATAATCTGAATATCATAATAAAAATTTCAAAACTACAGCTAACAAAGTTAAATATCATTTTCTTGGGAGGGTTATGTTTTTCGAGAGTACGTATGTATGTACAGGGTGATTTCGGGGTCGTGGATCAAGAACCAGTTTTTAGACTTGGTATCTGATAGCCATTTCAAAAAAAAAAATACTGACACGAAACAAACGCATTTCATTTTTAACTTATTTTGATGAAAAAAATACAAAATCACAAAAAAACATGGTTACCCTACTCTCTTTGACGGATGGTATGGAGAGTTGACAGTGGGGTAGGGTGACCAAGTTGTATGAAAAAGTATTATTTCCCATTAAAAATTGTAAAAAAATAAAACTATATGAGTTATACCTGCATACCGACTGTGTTGTTGTCTACTTTTAATTTTAGACCATGTACAATTATTTCGGATCACGACCCCAAAATCACCCTGTATAATTGTTTGGCACGCTCTGCAGCCTGAGGCCTGAACGGCTCGATGGATTTTAGCTTGAAAGGTATCGTTAGATTCGTATTTACTGTGAGAGTGACACTAGGTGTATCCAGGGCTCGGAACCGGTTAATCTCGAAATCCTGAAATAGCCAAATATTTTTAATTAGTTTATGCTCTTTATGTAGGACTCAATAATGTATTTGGGTTATTTTATTACTTCGTATTGTTAGATTGCCTGATTAAATATGAAATAGTAGACGAAAGAACGATAAGAACTAAAAAAATACCGGTATTTTTGTATGGACAGAATACCGGTTTCCGAGCCCTGGGTATATCAAAATAGAAAAAAAAAACAAAATGGCGGATTTTTGGCGTCAAATTCCAAATTACACAGAAACGCAGGCGGGTTTTTTAGTGATTTTAATTAATTAGTCTTGTTTGTATGAATTAGTTGCGTTCGGAAGCAGCGCAACATGTAGCGGTGGCGGTCCTATTAGAATGAGATAATAATATAAACCCTTCTATAACACTTCGGTTCCTCTGGGATCGTACGTATATCCAATAATCTCTTTGAAGGTACGATTTATTTCAAAAGTGCATGATTCGATTCGATAGCCCATAAAATAGGGTCATTGAAGATAGCAAGTAATGCTCTCGTTTTCAGCGTCTCTGTCTATTAATAGCTTATAATGAATGCTTAATCGACATTGTTCTTGACGTAAATAGTAATTGCTTTAACTAGGTTACCTGCCTCTATTTACAGTACCTACTTAGACTCACGTCCAATAACAAAGACTAAATTCTGACAAAGGTTCAAAAATAAAAAAGGTCTTTGTACGCAATGTTGACCTCGTAATCTACTGTTAATGTTTTTATAAAGGTTCTTATCATTATAAAACACAATAAAATAATAAAATGGCATCGTTAATGTTATTATCTTAAACTTTAATGAAAGCATCATATCTTTCAATCAGTCTATTGGAATGATCAAATCTATTGTCATTATAAGAAGTAAAAAAAAAACAAATTTGTAAGACCTCGTTAAGATTATTCACCGAGTGAAACGAAGGTCTCCGTTTCAGCTTCGGCAAAAACGCATTCGCATGTGTGGCCGGTGGATTTCCGGATTTCCGGATGTTCTCTTCTACAGGTCGCATTTCTCAACCGATTCTCGTAAAGGTTTGATAATTATATTAATTATACATACAGTTTTTTTTTATGAGTCAGATTTGGGAATTTTCCATGTTTAAAAATAAAAACCGGCGGTCTATTAGCTCACAGGCTCACTAAGTACTAAGCCACTTATTTAGTGTGTAATGTTTGTACCTCACGTGCCGTCAACTCTAAGATCTAGTATATTGAATCTTACTCACCGGTCATAAGATCCTACACATGCAAATAATACATAGACGTAATTGTACTTCATACACTAATGATCGTCCGTTAGTTACTCAAAATTGAACCTTAATTTAAGACCAATAAGATAGATTCGGAAGACTGCTTGAATTCTCGAACCATAACCGCAAAAATGACGATATTGTCGATATTATTAGGCATGCTAATAACGGTCGAAAACAGGTTATTTTTATAGTTTTAAACTGGCTAGACAACCAGTTTAAAACTATATATCTGTCGTTAGATTTTAGTGTTATTGAACTCTCATTTGCCTCTAAAAAGTGTTCAATGCCAAATAAGAAATTTTCAAATCTAGGATTTTGTGAAACATTAGTACCTAAACGTTTTGTTAAGACCTGGATCTGGCTGGAGTATAGCGTTGTATGGATGTGAGACGTGGATGTTAACTTAAAGAGACCTATAGACTGATTTGAAATGTGGTGTTGGAGGAGGATGGAAGGTATTAATTGGATTGAAAAAAAAAAGAAGTATTTAATTTGATAGGATAGAAAAGAATCTTAATGAAGACGATAGAAAATAGAAGAGGGAATATGTTGGGGCACCTGATAATACATCACAATTACATAAAACTATAATAGAAGGCAAAATAGAGGGAAGAAGAGGAAGGGGAAGACCTAGATGTGCGTTTATAGATCAAGCTAAGAAGATTAATGTTACGTCCTATCAGGAAAAAGATGTAGCACAAAGACGAACGCAATGGCGGCTGCTCCACCGACAAGAGCAAGGCTGTTAAATTAATGATGGTGATGAACTCTCTTGTTGATAGTAGAAATATAAGAGCCGTTTCAAATATCAGAACTCGCTCACACTAGTACATAGTCTGTCTAATGAAATTTGAGAATCGAAAATAGCGGCAAATAAAAAAATCTACTTGAGTCGGAACCTTATCGTACAAAAGGTGAACTTAATGCCATAGAGCATTCTCTACCAGAGAAATTGTTGGCGGTGCATCATCGTTATATTCATTATCATCATCAGCTTGTGTCAGTCCACTGCTGGACATATGCGTCTCCTATGGCACGCCACTGAGCGCGGTCTTCATCTCTTCTCCTCCACTCCCTGCCCACGGTGGTTGGTGCATAGAACAACTTAACGTTAAAGTTAAAATACTTGTTTTAACACAAATTAATGGCACAGGCATTAACGGTATTCTCCATCATTCCAGGTACCTCGCGCCCGGATCGCTCTTCAACACAACCTGGGACTCGGTGGAGCAGTTGTCATCACAATGTACCGCAAAGGTTTCCAAAATGCAGGCCCCAACCCTGTCGCCGCCTCCAACAACCCCGAGGAGTTCGAGGTCTACAAATACATGAAGATACTCGAAGATGCTATGGAGACAGATACAGAGAACCTCATCGAGAAAGTACGAGGAATCTACGGCTTCAAAGTCAAGGGGGCCAACGGCGCTGAAGGCTACTGGGTCATCAATGCCAAGCAAGGGAAAGGCAAAGTCACGTACAACGGCAAGGACAAGCCTGATGTCACATTCACAGTCAACGACAAGGATGTCGTCGATCTGATCTCAGGAAAACTCAACCCGCAGAAGGCTTTTTTCCAAGGGAAAATCAAGATCCAAGGAAACATGGGGCTCGCGATGAAACTGACGGATTTGCAGAGACAAGCGTCTGGAAGAATAGAACAGATACGCTCCAAGTTGTAAACTAACCTCAAAATACCTGGTAAAACCGGTTTCAAACTACTTACTTGGTTATGGATCTAAAGGTCTAGGGCATTTGATATAATCTATAGCTGATTCCATGACATAAGTCAACATCTTTATGAAATTATGCAGATAGTTTTAGGTGCTATGTATTTTTATAGATATGTTCACAATGTTATCATTCCTTCGATATTTATAAATGGATATTTTATTAATAAAAGTTTTATATATAATTGGCTATGCTGGGTTCTATGAGGATTAGTTGTGCCTTTATTTGTTACTTAACGAATGTCAATCAAATGGTCAAGATCAAGGAATACTTCTTTAATAGCTATTTAATATTCATTGGACGACCTTAAATACTTGCTTGGGCGGTGACGAGGCAAATGAAGTTAACATTCATTAACCAAACAATCCTATTGTTCCAACAAGTATAGATAGTTAAATAATATTTTAAGGTACATTGTGCTCATTTTGAGATACCAAAATTACGACAATATATTAGGAACTAGACGATAACGATTGGCATTTTCGACGACAATAATGAAATTAATGAAAAAAGCTACAGAGGCTATTGAACAACGTACTGAATTGAAATTGGCTTAATATTTATCACGCACATATAAATTACAATTGGATATTTTAAGCTGAATTGGGCCCCGATTTTTAAAAAGAAACTTTTCAAAGTTCATTCTTCAGTTTCAAAGACAGAAGTCTGTGCTCCAATATAGGCATATTGTGGTCGACACTGATTCAAAACATGACACTTTCAATCTTATGTCATAATGCCAAGGTGATCAATAGATGTCATCTAATAATAAGGTGTCGATGATTGGGAACCACCACTTGGACCACCTGGACCTTACCACCGGTTCGAACAAATAAACCCCCGCCACGAGAAGAACCGGCGTATTAAAGCGAGATTTTGGTCAAGTGCTAGTCTGCAGATTTTCTTTTTCTCGTACACTTTGAGACCCAGCGCCTGATGAACACAACGAGCAACTTTTTAAAAGTTGTTTTGTATGGGAGCTCTCTTAAATATTTATTTGTTGTTATAGCGGCAACAGAAATACATCATCTGTGAAAATTTCAACCTATCACGGTTTATGAGATACAGCCTGGTGACAGACGTACAGCGGAGTCTTAGTTATAGGCTTCCGTTTTAGCTATCATTTTATCAAACAGTAAACATTATATTTCGGAAACAAACATCCAGTGCTCATGGAATCCAGCTGTTTTATTATTTTTTGTCATCTCAGTCTTCTTTATAAGGGTGTCTTTCCACCAGAGATGTGCTATGCATCTATGCTGCGAGGATGTGACAGCTACGCTACGAAAACCCCTTTCCACCAGAGCTATGCTATGTGGACCAATGAATATGATTGGTGGATTCAAATTCAAACGCATCCATATGTGAAAATGAATGAAAATGAAAAATATTTATTTACTATTTATTTATTTAATCTTTATTGCACAAAAGTAAAACTTATAGTACAAAAGGCGGACTTAATGCCATAAAGCATTCTCTACCAGTCGACCTTAAACTACTATAAATAATATAACCGTATATTAGGTTAGAACTTCCTTTTAAGTATAAAGAACCTGTAACAGGAAGCCCCGCTCCTCCAAAACAGCGTTGTAAACATTATATTATTTAAGAGTTTGGAAACTAAAACTAAAAGTATTTTAAACTCGGATATCGCATGCAGCGCTCACACGCAACGAAGTACATACATATATCACATCTCTGATGAAAAGGCACCCTAAGATCCCTAAGGTCGCGCATCGTTGTCAAAGTCGCGTTACATGAACGCGTCGTAGAGATAAACTATGATAACATAGCCCCCCCTCCAAAATTCAAAACGATTAAATTAATTTGGAGGGCGGGCCATGTTATTGTACCTACTAATTGTAGTTTATCTCTAACAGCTACTCCATTGGCTAGACGCGGCACTGAAATGTCGTACGCTTAGCGATAATAAAAATTACTGTTTACCTTTATAACTGCTTATATTAGTGAAATGCTCTCGCCTTGCCTCGCCGTTGGAGTGCCTTCAATACGCTGAGCATTGAACATGATGAAATATATAAAAACAAGTACAATCGGCCTGTTTAGCCTAGTTGGTAGTGACACTGCCTCCGAAGCTAGAGGTCCCGGGTTCGAATCCCGGTAAGGGTATTTGTTTCTGTGGTCAGCAGAAACATTTGTTCCTGAGATTTGGATGTTTTCTATGTATTTAAGTATATACATATATCTATTAAATATATTGTCGTCTGATACCCATAACGGCAGTAACACAAGGCTTTTATTGAGCTTGCCATGGCCATGGGACTAGTTCGATTTGTTTAAAAAATGTCCCCTAATATTTATTTGTTTATCCGTACGATCAAGGATGTCAAATTTGGACCTTGTCATTCGCGGTGGTGGCAAACAAGCATACGGCTTGTCTGAATCAAATCAATGAAGAGCCGGCAACGCACTTAAGTTAAGACTTGGAATTGCAACCGTGCACCGGCTACAGTGGCTGCTTTCCATCCGGCAGGACACAGGCCGTATAATTGTTTGCAACCGTGTACGAGTACGTCTGTTAAAAAATCTACATTTATGTCATTTTCAACCAAAAGGTTCAATAAAGGCGATTTCTAATTGCGGCGTTACGGAAATATACTGTTTTTCACGTAAGAAGAGTCCGGTGACAGCTGTCAACCCAGTACAAATTATGTCATTATACGTCAAAAATGACATAATTTGTACTGGGTTGACAGCTGTCACCGGACTCTTCTTACGTGAAAAACAGTATAGAGCCTTGACATCGCCAAAAGAACCCCTTATGACCTAAGTACTTGGGTTGGGACTGAGTGAGAGCATATTTCTTAACAAAAGAAAACCGATTTGCATTACTCATAGATCCCGCGTCATCAGATATTAACCAAAATTATATGGAACCAACTTGGAGCCACTCAAGCTGGAAACGCATAGAGCGTGCGAGTGGTTTTGAATTTTTGATCGTTCCGTAAGGGCGGTATTCCACTCGTCCAATATCTTTGTCAAATCCTTGATCAAAGTTCTTTGACGGAGGCCCATTCCACTCATCCAATATCTTTGTCCAAGTTTTATTCTTTTTCATGCGTAGCCATATTGATTTAACTGTCATCAGAATTTTTGATCAAATGTCGGGATCCCATCCAAGTTGGATGAAATCATCCAATATCTTTGATCAAAGGTATATTGGACAAAGATGTTGGATGAGTGGAATACCTCCCTAACTGTGGACTGTCGATAGTGTCGATTACTGCTTCATATGTGACACAAGCCGCCTCCGCTTCGCTATCCCGCGCGGTTTTTGGTACAACGTCCCTCGGACCGCGTTCGCTATACATATCGCGGTCGCTATATATCGCTATACTACAGGGTGTGGCCTGTAATAGGACCAATAAATTTAAAGGAGGCTTTCTTAGAGCATCTGCAGTAACCTCTTGTGTCCAAAATTTTATTATCTTTTTTCAATTGGGAGAAATTTTGATCTAAAGTTACGACCTCCAAGTAATGGATATTGGCACCCAGAGATTATAGCGCGGCAGTCAATGCTGATTGTGAGGTTGCTTCAAGTTATGACTAATAATCGTTGTCACATTTTTGGTTTGTAAGAATATTTTTGGGATTTTTTGATTTTTTTAATAAATTCTTAGTGATTTTAGAATAAATTGTTATTAATATCACTCCAGTAGAGTAAAAAAGTACACATAAGCTACATTTGCGAAAAAAAAATTTCAATTAAAATCATTTGGAAATAATTGCTGGAGAGCTCAATAGTGTACCGTTTAATTTTTTGCTCCTATTACAGGCCACACCCTGTATATAGATATGTAAATTAAAGCAACCACTGGTCTAGCAGTTCGGTCGAGTGGTTTAAATATGCGATGTGTGATGTGAATGAACCAATTATCATGAATGTCCAAAGGTTATCACAGACGTGACGAGGCTTTGTTATTGGTGTGTAAATACGTAAATCAATATAAATCGTGTTTATTTCTGGGAAGCGACGCTATAGTGTCTTTACAAAGAGATTCATTATTGCATGAACTAAAAACCTATTAAAATGAAGTAGTAGTTATTTGGAATTCGTAATCACGTATTACTTACGCGCAAAGCGTGCCGTAGTACCTACCAGCTTCAGTAATTCAGTATTTGTTTGGTCGCGGAATGCGGCATAATGACAATTAGTGATATATGTAATTGGAACGGTTTAATAGTGTAAACTGCTTTTTACCTACACAAATGTCAAGAGCAAATGTAGATGATCATTTTAGTACTTTGTTGCACTAACTTAAGACGGCGCAGTACGATCGGTGTGGATCGGCTCTCCATACAAACGTATTTAGGCTCTCATTTTAAAACGGCATGCTAGAATGACATGAAACTTTGTATACACAATGGGATCCGGCATACCTAGGTCGAAAATTAGTTTCTGTTGCTAGAAATTGACAAAGAAAAAAAATACAGCGGTTTTTTGAGTTTTTTACGGCTTGTATGAAAACTTTAATAATCGCTGTATTTTTTCGCCATTATAATTTCAAGCAACAGACAAGTTGGTCCGCCCTAGACAAGCTGGATCCCATTGTGTATACAAAGTTTCATGTTATTCTAGCATGGCGTTTTAAAATGAGAGCATAAATAAGTTTGTATGGAGAACCAAACGTACTGCGCCCTCGCGTCAAAGTAGTGAAAGTGACAAGGTGCTAAAATGATCATCTACTGTTGCCGTTGACTGTACACATACGATACAGTACAGAATACCTATACAATTGCAATGAGCAATTGATTTAAGACAAAAAATATTCATCAATCTACATAAAAACTGAATAATACATACAAACACACCTTCCTCATTGTTCTAAAGAGTGAAAATTACCAACCGTCTTGTCATACTAAGCATGTAGACTTCGTACACTCGTAACCCACCGGGCTTATTTATTTAAGTCATTACCTACGCGATAGCGTCGCTATATCAGTCATATCACTTATAAACAAGCTATGTTCATACGTAATTTAAAAACAGTGTTGTTCAAGTTGAATTCCAGAGCAGTCTTTACGCGAGGACATTTAAATATGCCGCAAAAAGTTTACGTTGTAGGCGTCGGGATGACGAAGTTCACAAAACCGAGTCCCGACCGTGATTATCCTGAGATGGGCAAGGAAGCTGTTGAGGCAGCGCTCGGGGACGCTGGCATTAAGTATGACAAGATACAGCAGGCGGTCTGTGGCTACGCGAAGGGAGACTCGACTAGCGGACAACGGGTGTTATACCAGGTCGGAATGACTGGTATACCCATCTACAACGTCAATAACAACTGCTCAACAGGCTCCACTGCTCTCTTCCTCGCTAAACAGCTAGTAGAAGGCGGTTGCGACATTATCCTAGCTGTTGGCTTCGAGAAAATGTCTCCCGGAGCCCTTGGGGGCAGCGCTTTCGAAGACCGCACGCAGCCTCTCGACAGACACACGGCAAAGTTGGCCGAATTAGCCGGCCTTACTAAAGCACCTAGAACAGCACAGTTCTTCGGAAACGCAGGACTGGAATATATGAAGAAATATGGGGCTACTGAAGAGCACGTAGCGAAGATAGCCGCGAAGAACCATAGGCACGGAGCGAAGAATCCACGGGCACAGTTAGGCAGGGTATACACTGTTGAAGAAGTTCTGAAGTCCAGGAAGATTTTCGGGCCTTTGACTAAGCTGTCATGCTGTCCTACCAGTGATGGGGCAGGCGCGGCTGTCCTCATGTCAGAGAGAGCTGTTATCCAAAACGGCTTGCAAAAGAAAGCGGTAGAAATCGTTGGAATGGAGATGGCTACGGACACAGCCCAAGTATTCACGGGCAACAGTCTCTTGAGCGTCGTTGGCTACGACATGACTACTCTAGCTGCTAAGCGTCTTTACCAGAAGACTGGTGTGTCACCTAGAGACGTGAATGTTGTGGAACTCCACGACTGCTTCGCAACGAATGAGATGATCACATATGAGGGACTGCAGCTGTGTGAAGTAGGACAGGCGGGGCGGTTCATCGATGACGGGGACAACACATATGGGGGACGTGTGGTGGTGAACCCTAGCGGAGGGCTGATTGCTAAGGGACATCCCCTGGGGGCCACTGGATTGGCACAGTGCGCGGAACTCGTGTGGCAGCTGAGGGGAGAAGCTGGTGATAGACAGGTTGGTATTATTACAATAAATTTTGTTTTATTTGTATAGTATTAGAGTCCACTGCATCATCTAACTTAATTAACCAAAGGTCCATTGATTCCTCTCGGTTATTATAAAAAGGCAGTTGAGGTTAAAGAATTTGAAAAGGTCTACCTAAAGTGACTTCCTTATTTCAATCAATCAATCTTTGTGTTTTATGGCCCCATCGATATTGTCGATGATTCTACTACCTTATTTGTCGGTGTGGAGGCGGTACAATTAGTGAAAACTGTCAACTTTCAGTGTCAACCGATACAATTTTATTACCTACTGCCCCGCTTCTGCACATGGTATACAAGTTGAGACAAAACGCGTTTATCTTTCGAAAAAAATACTTGTATACTAGTGATAGCGGTACATAACTACTTATATTTTCGTTTTCAAAATTCGCCGCGATGGCACTCGCGCGCGCCGGGTGAAAAGGGGGTTTAAAAATTTGTTTGGGAAGCAAATTATTTTTTTAAATCTAGAAACTCGAAATTTTGTTTATAGACATTTATTAGACTTAGATTGTATTTTAATGTTTAAATACAATAGTACACATTTGCCTTACTCTACAGCTGACTGTACATTCCACTGCGTAATTCACTATGTAAAATCTTGAACGCTTAAGGTTTGCTATTATTTCTGAATCGCAAGAGATAATATACTTACGGTTCTTGCAAAAATGATTGGCGATTAATTTATCTAAAATCTGTACGTTTGATATTCCGAAAATACGTCATTCGCTTTGACAATATGAACTTTTATTCAATTTTCCTCCGTGAGCGGGAAAGACCATGGTATGTTGAATGTATAATCATCCCTAACGGGGTGAAAAGGGGGTTGGAAGATTGTTATCTCTCTAAGGCCATAACGAGTTCTCCGCGAATAAAGTCACGGGCATATTATATAAATTATATATAAAGGATGATTCACAGTAGAGCGTTCCGTGTCCGGGCCGGCCCGTTTTCTATCACAGCAAACGCAACGGCCGGCGTTTTTCTCTAGAAGAAAACGGGCCGGCCCGGACACGGAACGGCCTACTGTGAATCATCCTTAACTCGGCTTAGCAGTGACGGAATAGTACCTAACCTGTATTCTTCAATTTAGGCATATTATATGCGCCTATGAATGTCAATAAACTACCATCGGTTTGAAAAAATAAACCCCTGCCACGAGAAGGATCGGTGTAAGAAATTCGGCGTAAAGATACTACTTTATCAGTATGTTTGTCCTCGGGTGGTGTTTTTCTCCGGCTAAAGCTGTATAAATAATGTGTTTAGTATATTATTAGGCAATATATTACATGTCACCTTGTTTTGTGACTCCACCTACCAACGTGTCGGTGCAGATAACAAATCTTTGCAACGTGAATCGAAAATAAATGCCTTATCATGATTAATCAACAGAACTCTTGAAAATGTGACGTTCACATGTACTGAAAAAGAACGATAATTTTCATTTATCACCGACCTTTCGTAGTGAACGCCCGTTTACACGATGCCGCGAAAAGTATTCGTTGTTGGCGTTGGGATGACGAAGTTCGTCAAGCCGAGTGCCGATCGCGACTACCCCGAAATGGGGAAGGAGGCGGTGGAGGATGCCCTAGCCGACGCCGGCATCCAATACGACAAGATCCAGCAAGCCGTCTGTGGGTACGTGTTCGGAGACTCTACCAGCGGCCAGCGAGTGCTGTACCAGGTCGGAATGACCGGTATACCAATCTACAACGTGAACAACAACTGCTCTACCGGCTCAAACGCTCTGTTTCTCTGTAAACAACTAATTGAAGGCGGCATTGCCGACGTAATGCTCGCCGTTGGCTTTGAAAAGATGGCTCCCGGCCCGCTTGGCAACGGAGCGTACAAGGACCGAGCAGATCCTTTAGGCCTCCACGATAAAAAGATGGACGAAATTATCGGCATGCAAAAAGGTCCCTTAACTCCTCAGTACTTTGGAAACGCTGCTATTGAACACATGAAGAAATATGGAACTACTGAAACGCATCTCGCGAAGATCGCGGCGAAGAACCACAGACATGGTATTAAGAACCCCCGCGCTCAGAGCAAGAGAGAGTATACTGTGGAGGAGATCCTAAATTCTAGAAGGATCTACGGTCCATTGACTAAGCTGGAGTGCTGTCCAACGAGTGACGGTGCTGGAGCAGCGGTTCTTATGTCCGAAGATGCCGTTATCCGGTTCGGATTGCAAAACAAAGCTGTCGAAATCATTGGCATGGAAATGGCTACCGATACTCCTGCATTATTTGCTGAGAAGAGTTTGATGAAAATCGCTGGCTATGATATGACCGCGCTTGCCGCCAAGCGCCTTTACAAAAACACTGGAATATCAGCGAAACAAGTAGATGTTGTCGAGCTTCACGATTGCTTCGCTGCCAACGAGATGGTTACATATGAAGGCCTGCAGCTCTGCGGAGTGGGGGAAGCTGGGAAATTCATTGATGCTGGCGACAACACGTATGGAGGACGTGTGGTGGTGAACCCGAGTGGAGGGTTGATCGCCAAGGGTCATCCTCTGGGGGCCACCGGACTGGCACAGTGTGCGGAGCTGGTGTGGCAGCTGAGAGGCGAAGCTGGTGAAAGACAGGTATAAACAAGCTAATCTTACCTACGTTTTACCTAGGCGTGCTTGCTGATGGAAACTGGGGAAACGTAGGTTGGAACCTAGAGCTACGAAGTACGTGCTCTTCCGCTTTCTTTATTATAGAGTTGTGAAGAGTTGAATAATAGAGAAGTTAAAAATGTCCTCAAGAGTTAGTTAGATGGTAATGTCTGAGGACTGAAGTCTAATTGACGGCATTGAAAGTATGAAGGCGAATTTGAAGGCGCATCAACCATTTTTGGGGTGATAACCGGCAGAGTCACCGTCAACACGGGTTCCCGCCAGATTTTGGTTTGGGAGGGATGGATATACGGACTCTGTGGACTTGGGGGAGCTGCCAGCGTTCTAGCTAAGCGCTGCACTATAGAGCACCGATTTATGGACGAATTTTTACATTCCAGGTCCCGAACGCCCGCATAGCGCTGCAACACAACCTGGGGCTGGGCGGAGCGGTAGTCATCACCCTATACAAGAAGGGCTTCCAAAACGTCGCCTCCAAACTCTAAAAAAATTGCTGGACGGACGATGGAAATTCGCAGTCGCTAGAAATCAAAACATTTTTTTAATGAACGCCTCCATAAGTTATTATCCGTCGTTTCGACCCCACAGATAACTCGTTGGTTGTTTGCTTTATAATATATAATAATCCAAAAGACATGTATAAGGAAAATATTAACTACATGAAGTAAAAATTCCAAACAATTAAACATTAGTTTACATAAATCAAAACAAAGGTGTTGCAGGTCAACTAAGGGTGATCCAGCCAAGTATTCATTATTAAATTATAATTATCAATTATTATTTTTGTACTATTATTATATTCTTATATAATAATGTGTTTTGATAATCTGCTGCCTATTTACTTTCATTGACCGAGCGAGCGAAGCGTTTCAGTTTCAGCCTGGGGAAAAAATGTCGCAATGTCCAGCCCGGCTAGTATGATAGCTTATACCGTCACGTTTTATGTGACGTTTCAGTACATTTTGGCCATATAACGTGACGGTATAAGCTATCATACTAGCCGGGCAGGTTTATTTAATATACTTATTATAGGTACTCTTTGGTCTTTCTCTTCTACAGGTCGCAATCCTCAACCATTTCTCTTGAAATTTTGGGAGCAGCTTCGATGCCTTCGTTTTTTGGGCGGAGCCTAACTAAATCGACAAAAAACATTTAAACTCGCGAGGTCTCCTCACAAAACCACTATATACATAAAGATAGATGGATGTATAGGCACAGAATAGTATAACACCAACAATATTCGAATCTTTTGGCGCCATCTAGTATAGGATCTGTACAACAACGCTTTCGGGTGTGACTTAGAGTTCGCTAGTAGTTTAATAAGAATTAAAATATTAAATACAACACAAACCATGAACAATTAGTATAATATATCAATACATATTAATAATAAATAAATATTACAAGTATAAAATGAAATCTCCCCGCTGGGTCTGTACGCGATAAACTCCAAAAATGCCGAACAGGATTTCCATACGTTTTTCTAAATGTTAATATGTTTAAAACTAATTTTATGTAGGCTGGCTAAAAAACTATCTATATAACTATCGAACTTTCTCACAAAATTTTACGGGTATCGGTTGATGAGATGAGAAATGCGACCTGTAGAGAACAGCCGGAAACCTGGACAGACGAAATAATTTTTGCCCCGGAGCACAGAATAGTTCTCCCGGAGCAGATTCGCCGAAAAAAATAGGTACTGCTACTGTTCGATGGCTCCATAGGCATACATATACATATATGTTCTTCAGAATTGAATAATTTTATGCCCATAGTTGCAGCCAGCTCTTGTCCTTGTTGTTTCATGTATTCAGGGATGTGATAGAGCCATCCCCTTGATCTTCAAGATCTCCCCTAGACGAAGTCTTTCCATAGAGAGGTTCTTGCGGCTTGCGGTTATGGATCGTATATGTGTAATTATCGAATGCAGTTTAAATAAAACACGTTTTTGGAAATCATTTCATTTTATTGCTCCGCAAGGTATTTATAAGCATTTTTTTCTGGTAAAAACACACTTCAAAACCACATGTTAAGGACATGTGTGTGCATAACAGAATCTTCACCTTAACCTCTAAGCTATCAGGTACTTTACATATACGATCTTTTGTCACCGCTAGATACAATTTTATTTTAGATATACTATACGGGAGATACTATTTTAGAACTAGAAAACATTTGCGTTAGAGGAATTAAAATAACATGATTTTAGTTAGACCAGATGTGATCCATAAGAACCTAGTAACAATTGAACTTATAGCAGAGAACAGTACAACAGGGAAGCAACCATCTCTGTTTTACACAGAGCGTCAGTATAAAAAAGAGACGACTTATCTAATACAGTTTGTTGCTACTGCTATTCACAACTCAGCAGGACAATAATCTACTTAATTGTGATTAAAACTATGAATGATGTGTCTTAACGTGTCGTTTTCACATTTTCCACTGACGCAAATGATCTCTAAGCGATTTTTAAAACAATTTTCTGATTAACACACACAATTTATAACCAGACTGGCTTAAAGTCGATTTTAAAATAATTTACTGTTACAGTCTCTATATGTAAAAACTAATGAGGGTCAGTTCAGTAAACAAGTGCTAGATGTCGGTACTGAGAAAACGTTTATTAGAAAATCATTTTTTATATTTTATTATTAGCGCCATCTAGCAATTGTGCACTGTCTTTCAACCCCGCGTTAAAAACAATGCTTCATAAAAACCTAATGGGGTCAACAAAAGTAACAATTTAATCACCAACATATTGTTCCAATCAGTTATTTGTCAGAGTGGGAGGTAGAATTCGAACAAGATGGAAGCGAGCCACAACACTCGTCCATTTGTCGACTCGTAACAAATTGGAATTACAAATCGGTGGCCAGATAGTTGCATGTGCAGACCCCGTAACTTATATACAAGTGACAGTTAGTGTTGCTAGCACATAAGAAAAAATATAAAGTGCCACCAATAACTGCCCAAACAGCCAGTACAGCAACAGCCTTAACAATTTGGACTAATTTGAATCTGGGCAAGATATTCCGCATTCATTAAAAATGGAGAAATGAAGATTCATGCCCTTATTCATAAACGTCCATCAAACCTATTTTAGTAAAAATGTTCGTTAAAATTCATTTGTCCTGTCATCACTCTGATATTTATTTGTGAGAAGAGGAAACACATTCCAGTTAACAGAGGTTTGTGAAGTTGTAGGAATAAGGGAGCAAGTTTGTGATGATCTTTGTAGACTCATAATGCTAATATACAAGCCAAGGCTTATGATGCAAATTCATCTGTGTATTGTAAAGCATTTCTCTTTCTGAAAATTCTGGTCCGATGTTGCCATGTAAGCTCAGGATGCTTTTGAAGTTAATTTTTTGAGCGGGCAATCATTTTCACTTCTGCACTGGCAGCATTGCACAATTGCTAAGCTAAAGAAAGAACTAAACGCATAACAGGAATTTGGAGATGCAACACAGATGAATTTACAATACCGACCGAAACAGTATCATTTTCTGTCACTATTTTATTACTTGCTTTCTAAACGAATGTTACGTATTAAGAATTACATCACTGAATTTCAATTTTTTCATACATAACAACAAATTTAACAAGGCAGTGACAAATGTTAGAACGTTTCCAACGCGGTACCTTAAATTTAACTTTTAATTACGACCTAAAAATGAAGCTTGGGCAAAAGCATACTGTTTTACTGATTACTACTGTCACTGGCTACCTACCCTGCTTCCAGCGAATAGAAACCACTGTCATTTTAGTGATCTCGCCTAGCCCAGCATGATGGCGTTTATGTCAGGCATAAAGCATTCATCTCACTTGCACCTACATACTTGATAGTAAGGGACGCATGCTTTATGTACAGTCGGGGAATAAAAACGTTCACCAATTTTCAATTTTGTTTCAATGTCATTTAGGTCCAAAATGTGGCGAACTCTTCATTCTGCGACTGTACGACTTAAACCCGATCATATGTACTAGACTTCTGTCTGCTAGACAGCTCGAAAAATCAATTGAAAGCTGTTGATAGTAGTAAACTTGATAGTTTTATGGTGCCACTTTACAATAAAGTAGATTACCTCAATGATGTGCATTGTCACTGGGTGACAATTCTGATAAATATGTCACTTATTTTTAAGTTATGTGGCGAATGGCGCATCCCCATAATGTTGCCAGCCTTATTAATGATTGGCACAGAACAAGACTACATTCTTAAGCCATTTAGAAAACACTGTATATCCATTATGGATTTAAACAACTATTTACTTAATTCCTATTTATAAAGTGTTTTCTAACACAGCTGGATATTCCTTCTCCTCTTCCAAGCCTAAGGCAACCTACTCCAAAAATGACAGCAGTCCATAAATCCTGTTTACTTTTATTTTGCGACTTTCACATTTTTAACAAATGGATGTATTTCGTTAACGCACGTTCATTGAGATCACAGGAGTACTATACCCTGGCAAATCACCAATCACAATAAAAACTTTGTCTTTTCCTTTCGTCATGTTAACCTTTTGTTGTATCACCAATAATTGAAGTTTTTAATAAAGAACTATTTACGCACAGATAAATTACAATACGATTGGCAAATTACATTCCTACTGCCATCTATCGAATTTACGCACAAAACCTTTTAGGCGTCAAGTTGACATGTCAAGATCATTTTAATTTCAGTTAACGAAAGAAGCATAGACAATCGTTCTTATCGCGCCTTACTCTATAGTGTTTATAGATTAAACAGCCTGGCATACGTACCGCATCGTACTTATATAATACGTTATTTACATGTACCGTATTGGTCTCTCACTGTCTTTGCTTAGGTTTAACAAAGGCTTTAAGAAACCAAAAAAACAACCTTCAGAGTTACCCCAAATAAGAATACGTTTGTTATTTAGCACCATTAAAATATTTCTCAATTGTAAGACAGTGAGTGGCCATTTGTGAAACTTTTCCATCGGTACAATGGATAAATTACAACCTACGCTACGAATTAAAGCGACATTTTAGTTTAAGTCACAGACAATGGCTAAGCCACGTTTAACTTTTAAATTTGCAAAACCCAGATAGAATTTGATAATGATAATACAGTAAAAACGCCAATAAAACTAAATTAGTAAAAAAGAAATAGTTGCCAATAAATACTAAAAAATATATTTACAATTAAAAACTATTTAGTTTGTCAAGCCAAAATATCATAGCACCAAAACGTTAACAACGGTACTGACAGAAAAGTTTCAGTACAATAAACTTAGTTTAGTTCATTTATATATACCGACGTACAGTTTGCTTCTAACTTAACGCTATTTTATGTTTTAAACAATAAGTTATTTTCATTACACTCGCTTGTGGTAATAATATATTATTATTAATAAGTAAAATGGTAATTATTTTTTCAAAATGTCTCTGACTAGAGATATAGCCTAACCTACAACTGAAACTTAGCCTAATATTCTACAGTTTAACATAGCACTCTTTAATAAGAAGAGATAATCAGAAGTTTTCACATTTTGCGGCATTTGAGCTTTGCCAAAGGTATAACATTATTTTCATTAAAAAAAAGTGAAATTTAATTTCACTTTAGAAATGTATAACAAATAGAATACAATGACACACACAAATTTTATCGCGCTTCGCGCTACATCTCGGCCGAGACGTTAGTTCGTAACTTTTTAAATTTTGAGACGTCCTTAAAGTCATAAACAAAAGAAGAATCATTATTACAACATGTTGCCATTCGAAAAGAACACGCGAACAATCGTATGTACATACATGAAATATTTAAAATACAAATATTTACAAGGAACGAAATTTCACCCAAAGGTAAAACTGTTTATGGTCTAAAAGAAAATGCACTGATACTGGCAAAGGCCATGAAATGGCTTAAGATAAACAATTCTACTATATTAGAAAGTATCCATCACAGATCCATACAATGTTACCGAGAATCGAATCATAACTATACACTTACTAGGCAGGCCTAAATTTGATAAATAAATATATGTAATGTACTGAGACTGATTTCTATATAATAATTCAATTACTAAATGCTATCATCATGTACTAATTGGTGATATAAGGTTATGAATATAACCCCGCTGCTTGATAAATCAGGATAAGGCCGTCTTTTGAAGCAGTTATTTGCGTTACTCGAGATACATGGATCTGTTACAATAACTTCATTAATACGCGACAGCAATCAGTTAACAAATATATCAATAATTTATTAAGACGTAAGTAGTAACTTACAGTTACTACGAAATGTAATGCGCCTTCAACACAATCACAATCTACCCATATGAAGGCTTAAATATTTTTTTTTATATTTATACAAATGAATGTATAGGTTGTCCCAGGCAGTGACTTATTATTGCTTCAAATGTAGAAAACAATTTAAATCTAAAAAGAAGTAACTAACGCTCTTCCTTATTTTTAGCCAAATATAATTTTATTTACAATGAGGTAGAATGTGGGATCGATCCCTTATTTAAGGATTAAAATTTTGTTGGCCTCGCTTAACGTTCGGCATAAGGCTACGTTTTCACGGAGCGAATAATGCTGTTTCACCTCGGATAACATTGAAACGCTGCTATTTTATACGATAATGATGAATAGAAAATAAATAAACACCATGAAAACTGTTTTCCACTATTGAAATACGGGAGCATAATTTGAAATTATTGTAATGAGGAAATAACAACATTATTCGCCCGATAAAACCATCTTATCCTACTTAGGTATAAAGTAGCTGATGTCAGGCACAACATTATTTAATAATATCATTACTTTACGATATTCCGAAGAAACATTTTTGACAAGTCCTTATCATCTCCATACAACCTTTCATAAGTTTTCATCGTGAGGGTACTAGATAGTATGAGTGCGTTTACTATTTTATTAGTATTTGGTATGGTTGAGGTTTTATACAGAGTTATTTAGCATAGAAAAATATTTAAAGAGGTTACTAATCTCAGTAGTACTTCCGTAGTGTACTTTAAGACCTTCGAAGCGAAAACGACAAAAAATTGGCAACACTGAAGATATTTAATCATTAACGTACAAACCTATTGCAAGTAAATTTAAAAATAACCCTGTATAAATTATGCTTATGGTTGTAAATGTTAAATCTATTTCACTATATTTATGTGAGTATTGCGATAATTATTGAAAAAAAAAGCACAGATTGAGGTCCAGGTAGAGGTACCTTGCAGATGGCACGACGAAGAAACTACAAGTGTACAATATAGTGTACAAAAATAACTTAAATAACTTCAGAAAACTGTACTTGATATGATTATGTACATCAGAACCTGTAACGCTAGTGTTTCCAGTGGTAAACCGCCTCAACTACTGTACCTACAAAAATGTAAGAGTATAAAGTATAAAGAGTAGACAACGGGTCAGTCCCAAGATATTTACAAGCGCTGTCGAACGAGCGTTCGAGAGCTCATCTTTTGTACTTTGGAGACGCGATTTACAGTCTATTCACGTCACTTGGAGTGGAGCCTGATGATGACCGACGTCGGTCAACAGGGCGGATCCTCCTTGGGCGGAGAAGCGTTCGGTCGGGGCTTGGAGAGGCTTTCGCGTCGCTCTAGCTCAGCCTCTCTGGCGTCCAAGCGGGCTTCTCGACGTATAAGCTCCGATTCTCTCTCATCTAGCTGCCTCGCTAGCTCCGCCAGCCTAGCTTCGGCGTCAAGCAGCCTGGCTGCTAGCTCCGGATCGGAGTGGGGTGGTGGAGAAGTGGAAGACGTGACGTCATCAGCCGGGGGAGTGTGGGGCTTTAGAGCTACATTTGGCTGGAAATCCCTTTCGAACCTCGTGCAATCTGCTACACGGACGACTCTTTCGGGGTGTTGCAGCACCGGCTCCCGCTTCCCCCAGGGCCTGAAGGCTGAGAGAGCTCTGTAGTGGAGGTAGGGGTCCACGTAGAGCGCGTAGCCATATTCCTCCCCTCTAGCTTTCTTCGGCGGCGACTCGGGCGGCTCCGGTTTGCACACTACAGTCTCCACAACCTGGAATAGAGAAATAATAGCATTAAGTATGGTTTTTGATGGATCTAGTTCATAACATAAAGACTATGTTCACATAGCCGTTAAAGGAAATGCTTTGTGAATACAAATTGCCAATAACGACTTTTGACTTTATCTGCACGATTGAAATAACTAGATTAAATCAGCAGTTTTGATCAAACATAAAATCTAACCTGAAGTAGTCAAAAAATCTATATCATCTACCTATACCGAAGTTTTCCCAGAGCAAAAATAACTTTAGAAAATATCGACAATTAAGTCGTCTGAGAACAATGCCACTCCCTTAATCAATATACTTGTACCCATTACTTTTAATGTTTTTATATATCTGTCAATAGTGTCAATTTGACGAGGAAAAATAAAAAAATCCGAGCAATGTAGATTTTTATTTCGTCTTATAATTAAGCATGAGACTGGATTAAGGTCACGATAATATTAGATTAGTAATTAGTATAAACCCAAAAATTCTATCAATATTTCGAATTTATCTTAGCCGTGAAAGTTTACATACAAGCCTTATTAGGCTAGTGTGTAGGTAGCGTTTCTCGTTTACCCATAAGCCGTGGCCCAAAGGCTGATTCCACTGTAGCTATTTCAAAAGCTACAAGTTAAATTTTCATAGATTTTATTAGCCTAGCTAGCCAATTTCTATGAAAACATAGTTTGGGATTTTTATCATCTATTTCTTGTTCGTATCTTGAGCATTACAGGGCACGAAAGTACGCAACGCACCGCCCTCGAGCGGGCGCCGTCGGGCGCCGACGTCACACCCCTCCCCCCGGTCGGATGTAGGTCGCAGCTCAGACGACCCCCAGACGCCGCGCCTGACAGATTATTGACAGCTACGTGTCGAGAATGTCGGAATTCGGGGGCGCGCGAGTTCTATGATTGATTTAATCAGCTTTTCAGCGTTCTTAGAAAACGCTTGTATGGAAATAAATGGTAACAGTATGAGTAGCATTGAATGTAAGGAGGTAGTGTTCGTACTTCACTTTCATGCTATAATGAACGCGAACATGCATCATATGTAACATTATTTTATTTTACCGTTTTATTTGTGTTAATTTGTGTACAATGTAAAATACTCCTTATCCAAGATATAAGGGCCAAGAATAATTCCTACTGTGAAAACATTTTTTTCCTCCTTCTCCTGAATTTTAGTGTAGAAGATTACGTTTGAAGGCCATCTAATGAAATGACAGTTTTTTTTTCTTTGGCTTGCTATACTTAACGCTACTCACGACCGCTATATTTCAATATTTCTAAGCACATCGTAACTTTAATTTCATAATATTACATGCCGTAAATGACACGAATTTCTAGCCATATTGCTTGTATTTATTCTTTTAGCCGTAAAGCTCAAACTTTAGACGGTAGGGATACTTAAACAATTGAACGAAGACTATTAATAACGTCTATATACTGTCATATTCCCTCGATCATATTAACGTCTACGAATCAGCGCTCATTAATACGTGCTACTGTATCGGGGATGTATAAGTAATTAATCATGTTTATTCCGATTATATCGGTTCGCGCTTGTGTTGTATATTAATGTTCGATCCATTCAAAACGTCTGTTATGGTGTACCTACGAATGGTCTGTTTATATAAATGCATGTACAGTCAACTTGGATAATATACCCACTCAGTCATAAAATATGACTTTAATGACAAAATCGTATAGATATTTTTATCACTGAGAAAGTAGATATTTCATAACTTGGACTACAATATAAGCGAGAGAGTATATGTTTATTGTAAACGGAGACTGCGGAGAGTCTTCGTGCAGATTTACTAGATGGCGTTACATTGCTGCATAAATTGGATTCCCTTTGTTTTTTTACATTGATATGTTTTTCACTACTACTCTGTGGTACTAACTTTTTTTCAAAGTTTCGTCTAAGTTATTTTATGAATTATGAATATATACTTACCTATTTATTTAATACGATTGTACGAGTAATGTTATCCTTTTAACCTAAACTTTCAATATACTAAATTCGGTAGGATTGGTTCGCAACCTGAATGCGAACCGATCCTACCATCTGTTTTAGAAAAGGCTTATTTCACCAGAATCATAAGATTTAATAACATCTCTCATTAAACTGCAAATAGGCAGAGCCGTAGTGAATACACAGAGTCGAAGAACCTCTTATGTATCATCTCCTTTTGGCATCGCATTATAAACTTCATAACTACATAGAACCTTTCGGTTGATGCAAATGGAAACAGTTTTAGACTGAATAGTCTAAAACTGTTAGGTAATCCAGTGCAAAGAAGTCGTCGGCGCTGAATTTTTAAACACACTTTTGATCCTTCGGGAGCTCATAACACTAGCGAAAATGGGTCCAGTATAACCTGACCTCTCCCGCCTACCTGGCCCGGCACAAACGAAAGGGCACGGAAGAAGGTCAATGGGCTCCCAGGGGTGAAAGTAAGATGGCTGTACTGACAAACATATTGCGGCCTAGTTGAGAGTTATTTAGCTTTTTGTTTAGGCAAGGCCGTGCGGGGGCGTACGAGAGAGACAGAAGACTCGTATGGAATAAATGTGTAAATGGTAATGAATGAGTAAAACAATATGTATTATAGTCAGCTAACCGCACCAGTAGCGGTGTAGCTGAAAAACACTGGTTCTTTTATATTGGGACGGGACTAATATTTGTTAACAACTCATGATTCTGTATGACTATAAATGTGTATGTTATACTTAGTGCAAATACTCTTTATTGTGCACAAAAAAAAACAATGACACAAGAAACTTAAGTCATGTAATAGTAGACGATTAGCAGTTTTATCGCTAATGAGCGGTCTCATTCAGACACCCATTGGTTAGTGCAATAGGAACAATAATCAATAATTGATTATTAATTAAGTTAATTTATAATTACAGGTTAAATGTCTAGGTTGTGATCATTTCTTAAAGTCAAATGCAGTTTTTCTGAATTTTACAATTGACGTCATCCTACTCCTTGATTTCAATACTATGCCTGTGCAGTTGTGCACTGTGTCTCGGTGTGTGTTCTCTCTATGGGCAATTAGCTCAGTTATTCTCTAACCTACAATACAATACAACTAGTGATATCTTTCAAATCGTTCTGAACTGTAGGTCGGCATTAATTGGCGAAGGAGATAGGAGATCTTAAACATGGATACCGCTGGCAAACGGGCATAGACAAAACAACTCGTGAGTCCGTTAATGCGGAACTCTGTTGAATAAATAAACAGAGTACAGGGTTGCCACATCAAATTAAGATTTAATGTTATCATCATCATCATCATTCCACATGCGTCCCACTACTGGGCACAGAACTCTTCTCATGAAGGGTAAATAAATATAAAAGTAATTTTCATCAAGTTTTTTTTACAAAAAATTAAGTAGTTCTCGCGATGCTCATTGAAAGATTGATTTATTTATAAAATTCAACTATGCACACAATAAGTGAAATGTAAATATCTTTTGAGAAATATATGTAGTTCTTTAACCCGAAACATAAATACATCAGAATTGATTGGTCCCAATTCTCGATCGAAAACTGCATCAGAAATGTTAATTGTTGATTGTGACGACCTGTTTAGCCTAGTTGGTAGTGACTCTGCCTCCGAAGCTAGAGGTCCCGGGTTCGAATCCCGGCCAGGGCATTTATTTGTGCATTTTTCACGGATATTTGTTCTTGGGTCTTGGATGTTTTCTATGTATTTAAGTATGTATTTATCTATATAAGTATGTATATCGTCGTCTAGTACCCATAGTACAAGCTTTTCTTAGTTTGGGACTAGGTCGATTTGTGTAAGATTGTCCCCCAATATTTATTTATTATTATTATTATTTATTATTTGAATTATGCAACCCTACGAGTATGTTAAAGATATAAACTCTATCAAAATAACTTCTCTACATGATATGTGTAAGAGATTGTTCCGTAAAAAAATAATTAAATAAATTACATTTTGTATTTATCAAACTTCATATTATATTAACTTTTTCCTTTCTGGTATGACACAGCCTCTCCTCTACTGTGTATCTGCTTATTTTGTTCGAAATACATAGTTTCTCCTCTACCCCTGTGTCATAGTCATAGCAGAAACTGAAGCAGATGGCAGAGGACAAAAGCGGCTGGCAATTACTCCACCGACTACAATAATAATAATAAACGTATTTAAAAAAAAAATATGGCATTTATTCTCGAACCGTGAGATCTTCGAGAAGACAAGTACGGTTGCCAGTTTGTTGCACTTTTAGCTGTCACCAGGGGTCACGTGTAGGGTACTCTCTACGGACGTGGCGTAACTTCGACCCCCCTTGTCAAGTGAGTGGGCCACGAACGCTCCATACAACTGTAAATTATATGAAGTGGACACGTGCCAACATTCCTCGTTCCTGTGTATTAGAGAGTCGTGAACAACTTGTGTCCGAAATTGAGAGCACTCTAGTCAGAGTCTCTGAGTGGGGCCAGGATAATCTGGTCCAGTTGAACCCCACCAAGACACAAGTATGCGCGTTCACTGCTAAAAAAACCCCATTCACTGTAGCCCCGCGGTTCCAAGACGCAACCCTCTCCATCTCAGAGGCTATTGGGATCCTTGGTGTCGATATTTCCAGCGAGTTTTTCAAGCAGTTTCGGAGCCATTTAGAAGGCAAAGCCGGCATCTAAAAAGCTAGGTGTGCTCAATAGAGCGAAGCGATACTTCACCCCGGGACAGAGACTTCTTTTATACAAGTCGCAAGTCCGTCCCCATATGGAGTATTGCTGTCACCTCTGGGCGGGAGCACCTGGATACCAGCTTGGGCCTTTTGACTCGCTCCAGAGACGTGCTGTGCGAATCGTGGACGATCCCAAGCTCACGAGCGATATTGAGCCGTTGAGTTTAAGGAGAAATTTTGCCTCCTTGTGCGTGTTCTATCGCTTATATAATCGGTTGTGCTCCGAAGAACTGTTCGACATGATGCCTACGGCCGCTTTCTACCATCGCACCGCTCGCCGTCGGCAGGGCATTCATCCTCACACCTTAGAACCTAAATGGTCGCGTACGGTACGGTTTCAGAGGAATTTCCTCCCTCGGACGCTCCGATTGTGTAATGAGCTCCCTGCCGAGGTTTTCCCGTCGGACTACAGTATGGGGTTCTTCAAGAAAGGAGTGTATAAATTCTTAAAGGGTCGGCAACGCGCATGTGACACCCCTAGGAGTTGCAGGCGTCCATAGGCTGCGGTGACCGCTTACCATCAGGCGGGCCGTACGCTTGTTTGCCACTGACGTAGTATAAAAAAAACGTCGACGTGGCCAATAGGTATATATTTATTTTCTTCGCTGTAAAATGTCAATGTAAAATAAACCCCAAACATACCTAATAATATATAGTATTGTTCTTTAAGAATTTGATTGACAATCGTCGATACCATATCACTTTCACATTCATTTTAGCGCCATCTATAGCGTTAGTGACGGAACTAAAATTAAAAGTGTAAAGAAGTATCCATTTCAATAATACCTCTTCCGTAAAGGTTATAGTTAAGTTAAGAGTCCGCAGTAAGCTCGGTTCCCCATACAAACGTAGTTTCGCTCACAGTTTAAAACGCCATGCTAGAATTATATGAAACTTTGTATACTTATACAATGTGATCCGGCATATCTAGGTCGGAAATTAGTTTCTGTTGCTTGAAATTATAATGGAGAAAAAATAAAGCGATTATTAAGGTTTTCATACAAGACGTTAAAAACTCAAAAACGCGCTGTATTTTTTTTCTTCTACAATTTCTAGCAACAGAAACTAATTTCCGACCTAGATATGGGGGCTCCCATTGTGTATACAAAGTTTCATGTTATTTCAGCAAGGCATTTTAAAATGAGAACGAAACTACGTTTGTATGGAGAATCGAGTTCGGCCGAGTGTACTGCGGTCTCTTAAATATTAAATTCCACATGGCAACCCTACAGTCGCCGTAGTCGTCAATAGCAGTTTGTTTTGACATAAACGCAAAATGGCGCGAATTCCTCGCGCGCCAGAGCTGTTGATTTAATTAAAAGTTGTGTGTTGATTTAGCGCGTTCTCAATTACCGATTACGCGCAAATAGTAGACGTAGATGAAGGAATGTACCTAAACTTCAATGAGAAAATACGATCAGCGCTGGTTACACGATCGCGTTTACGACCGGTACGATATTAAAACATTTGTCCCACTCACCCTAACTAGCAAGTATCTAAGTGCGAGAGACGATTGCTAAGCTGTAAGTTACAATTTTACAATCCTAAACTGCCAACACTGAGACGCTACTTAGACCAGGGGCCTTTCAGCTCGAAGTACAATTTTTTCTATGGAAATGTTAGTTTAGCTTGTTTGCACCAGATGTCACTGGGTGCTATCTCTATTGCACTTGCATATTGAAGTGACAGAGATGCAGTGTTCGTGCGGTTAGTTCATACTAAATACACAACGGCGCTACGATCTATGTGGAGTATTTCACTGGTATCTCTATCTCAGTATACTTATATATATTGTACTTTGTGACTTAGACCAATAACGGCAGGGCAGGCCGTTGCCTGTTAAGGCTGGGTTGCACCATACCACCATATCGTAAGCTGTGTTCGTTAAAATTTGAATGTATGGAGAGTTTGACAAGTACCTATGAGATGACAGCAGCCAGCGCCATATTTAACGTTAATCGGTCTGTGATCGTAAGTAGGTGCAACCCAGCCTTAGACTTGTATATGTAACTGTAAAAGCCCGAATTTACCGGTAAATCCCAAGATTTTCCAGAGTTGGTAAATGTCCGAAATGTATTGTAATCACCGACCGGTTCGGGCTTTTATCGCAGTTTACTGGGTCAATCTTAGCATTGAACGCGAAGGCTAAGTGCTTAGACTAAGGGTCTATTCCAATATATTGGAATCTCTTAGACTTTATATCATCATCATCATCATCATTTCAGCCGAATGACGTCCACTGCTGGACATAGGCCTCCCCCAAAGACTTCCACAATGACCGGTCCTGCGCCACCCGCATCCAGCGGACACCCGCGTTCTTACCAGGTCATCAGTCCACCGTGTGGGGGGCCTGCCCACGCTACGCCTTCCGGTACGTGGTCGCCACTCGAGAACCTTCCCGCCCCAACGGCCATCGGTTCTGCGTGCTAAGTATATGCCCCGCCCACTGCCACTTAAGTTTAGCGATTCGAAGGGCTATATCGGTCACTTTGGTTGTGCTGCGGATGGCCTCATTTCTGATGCGATCACGCAGAGAAACTCCCAGCATAGCCCTCTCCATTGCTCTTTATATACATTTTTTTATTTGTGGCTTCCTTAAGTCGACCACAGTGCGTTGATGTTTGATTCAAACATTCATCCCTTCCGCACTTACAAAATTACCCAGTGAAAGACTGCGTTTAACATTAAAGATCGCATTTAATAAGAGGCCATAAAAAATGTAACGTTCGATTTTTAAAATAGCGCCATCTAGCGCTGTTACCATTACGTATATGACAGCTATGTCTTGATATACGTTTTTGATCGTTTTTGATATATTACTGTTAGTTTACAACTAGGTTATTTTTTATGTTTAATAGGTACTTTTTTGTTAATTCAAATAGCATTGGAACACTATTTTCGAAGAGTTGCCGCCATTGTTTCTTTTTTAATTTAATCTAATCGCAGACGAGACACCACGACTTAATACCATAAACCAATTTTTATCTTAATACCATATTCCGCGGCCTATAACACAGATACGTATAGCTAATTGTTATCATTGCTAAAACCTTGTTTTTTTATTTCGCAGTGACTTATGATAACAACGAGAACAACAAGGCTATCAGTAAAATACTTATAGTATGGCGGATAGATATTAATCAGATTTAAAAAACTACTATCTATAACCGTCACGTTATGGACGATTCACACCAAACGGCCGGAGTCGGAGCGCACGCCACCCGTCAAAGGAATTCGAACCCTCCATACAGAGCTGCTACACCGCGAAACGCAAACGCACGAAGTTCGAATATCTCGCTCTCTGTCGCACTTGCATATTCGAACGACAGAGAGAGAGAGATATTCGAACTTCGTTCGTTTTCATTTCGCGGTAGCAGCTTATTACGGTAGCCCTCAGGGCTTACTCCGAACTTCGAAAATCGAACTTCATATCGTGCCGTCTCCCTTCCCATCATATAGTGTATAACACGAGAGTGAAAGGGACGGCACGACACGAAGTTCGAAGTTCGGAGTAGGCCCTCAGAAGCTAGACTTCGCATCCAAACGGCAGCGGCAGAGCCAGCGGCTGCGGATTGTCTTATTGTTAGCGGGTCCTTCTCCGACACATTGCCATATTTATTTATTTATTTATTTAATCTTTATTGCACTAAAGAAACCTTATCGTACATATTAAAAAATATATACAAACATGTACAGGGTGTGTCCTGTAATAGGAGCAAAAAATTAAACGGTACACTATTGTGCCCCCCAGCAATTATTTCCAAATGGTTTTAATTGAAAAAAAAAATTGTTTTTGCAATTATTTTTTCGCAAAAGTAGCCTATATGTACTTTTTTTACTCTACTGGAGCTATATTAATAACTATTTATTTAATAACCACAAAAAACATGTGTTTCTTTTTAAAAAATCCCAAAAATATCATTTTAAACCAAAAATGCAACAACGATTATGAGTTATAACTACTTAGATGCTACCTCAATATCAGCATTGACTGCCGCGCTATAATCTCTGGGTGCCAAGATCCATTACTTGGAGGTCATAACTATAGATCAACATTTCTCCCAAGTGAAAAAAGATATATTTTTTTGGACACAAGAGGTTATTGCAGATGCTCTAAGGAAGCAGCCTTTAAATTGTTTGCTCCTATTACAGGCCACAACCTGTATACGTATAGACGTTGTACAGTATAGACTTTGGACCCGGGTATGTCCTAAAACTACGACCAAGACCACCGTGGGATGGGCAGCAGCATCCCTGGTGTGCGGTGGAGATACTGCGATCGCCAATCCGCACGCCAAGCGTGGCGATTATGGCATTCACACCCCATGAAATTGGGGGAGGCCTATGTCCAGCAGTGGACGTCCTAGGGCTGATATGGTGGTGGTGGTGGTTGTTACGTATATATATAGTTATTACCTGTGAGTCTCTTTCGGCTCGCGTTTTTGGTTATAGATGGCACTCTACTTATTCATAGTATCTTCTATCTCTATGGTATAGGTACAATGCAAATACATTACAATGATTAGTTTTAGCGCATTTTGGCACTTTGTCCTTATTAACTGCACTATCAGAACATCCTTATAAGTAAGACATTGTAAAAATAATATTATGTTTAGGTACAGAAACATACGTTAGGCTTAAATATATAAGTTTCCCTAAAACGTGAATTACATTTAATGTAGAGATTACTTTGATAATACAAATGATAAGATTAAAAAAAAGTTGGTTGTTATTGTTACCAAGGTAGCCTCAAGAAAACTTTCTACGTCATAAATTTGATAAATTGCGAATAGTTATCGACAGATCGATCGAAGATCTATCGATTAATATGGCGGCTTTCTTTCTTTTTCTACAGACTGTGGGTTATCTTAATGTTTTCTTGGTGGACTGAGGGCCTACTCCGAACTTCGAAAATCGAACTTCGTGTCGTGTCCTCTCTTTCACTCTCGTGTTATAACACTGTATGATGGAAAGCGACGGCACGATACGAAGTTAGGGTAGGTACGTTGAATCGATTTCACCGGAGACCGAAGACCACCGGTGAAGATACTGCGATCGCCAATCCGTATGCCAAGCGTGGCGAATATGGCATTTACCCCCATGAAATTGGGGGAGGCCTATGTCCAGCAGTGGGCGTCCTTTGGTTGATATGGTAGTGGAATCGATTCACTTAAAAAAAGGGAGAAAAGAAAGAAATAAATGACAATATTAACCCTTTGAACGCCAAGAGCCTTTAAAGTGGTCGTGTGTCGTCGTGCCCACCACTAAAAAGAAGGTGTACTTTAATCATGAAAAAAATCAATTATGAATTGTTTTTACTTGTTTATTATTGGTTTAAACGTTACATCAATTTTTGAAACCTTGGCGTCTGAGTGATCACTTCATTCAAATACGATGGCGTTCAAAGGGTTAACAATATCTAAATTAACACGTAAGAGAACGGAGTTCTTTAACGTGATGCAAAAAAGAATATTTGATCATTTAGCTTCTACTACTCTGGACAATGAATATTGCGTTGGTTTCCGTTCCACTTAAAACATCGTCCGAACTTCCCTTCAATGGATCCCCTACGCACCCCTAATCAATTCATCTACTTACATCCCGTGAAACATTTCACCATCATACGAACAATATATCATTCCGCAAACATTCGCGAATTCGCTTAGCTACAGTACGTTAAAAATATCTATTACGTAAGCTCCCACCCCCTCACCGGAGGGCAGACGCCACCCTCCAAGGTCAGACTTCAGACAGACAACCCCGCTGTACAAATATAAACCTTTAGTAGAGCATTTAGAGTCTAGTTTGTTTTGTATCGCGTTAGGTCTTATTTTGTTGGTATAAGACTGATTTTTTTTTGTTTACGTAGCCTGTTGAACAATCAATGAGTGTACGTGTTAGCGTATTTCACGTATTTGTTGTGTTTATGATTTAAAAGGTGGGTCAACCGTTTAAGGGTGTCAATATCGTCCTCTTTTAAATATTGAAGGCCACGTTCCTGCCCCATATGCAATTGATACCTACAGAATAAATCCTAGCGGTCCCAGTGTTTAATGGGCGTTTCGTTGTTTGCACCAAAAGTAGTACTTTACGTACAAGTGTGCAAAAGTAAAAAGAATTGTTCAGCATAACTTACTTTCCGCAGTCATAATACACCATGAAGACAGTTACTTTTCTACATACAACGACCACCATGGCGCAACCCTAAAACAATACGATTTTACTTGTTTAAGGAAGAAACATAAAAAATGTAATAGCAAAGACATCAACTCGCATTTTCAACAAAAGCAAACTTATTTTCAACGACTCGCAAATATAAAATAAATACTCTCCAACTTTTTAAGAATGTAACACAAAAGGCCAAAGGGAAACCATACAGCCAGAAGTTTTTCTTTTACATTTCTTTTACGCTGGGGAGTAAATTGTACTCCGCGAAGCGAGGGTTGATTAGGCTGGTATCACAATTTTGAATCTGTGGGATTCTAGTTGGCTTACGAGATTAGGTAAACACCGCTCTGCCAACATAACGGCTTAAGAAACGTGATTACAATAACCTGTGTTTTGGTTTGAATTGTGCGCACAAAACAACTTGTAAATATTTTAAATGTGCTTTTAATTAGTGTAACTAACTAGTGGTTGTCTCTGTACTCGCAATGTATCCGACCCGTCTTTCGAACTTAATAATAGTGGCAATTTTCTATTTCTTATTTCAAAATTTCCAAAAACTGGCTCGACAAAAAAAATTATTATGATTATTGAACCTGCTCACAAAATTTCACGCGAATCGGTTGAGAAATGCGACCTGTAGAGGAGAACATCCGGACAGACAGACAGACATACGAAAGATTTTTTGTCGAAAGCTGAAACGGGAACGCTTCGCTCGCTCGGTCAATAATTGGCTCAATAATTCGGCTACCAAATTTCACGACCGTCGGATTATTTCAGTAGTCTCGGAAAACTTCGCTAGCGTCGCTCGCTCGGCCAAGTAGCTCAAAACTGGAACTGATAATACTTCAAATTTGCATAGGCAGAAGAGAAGTCACAAAAAAACGTAAAGATATAATAAAAAGTTTAATCAGCTCTAACCTTTTAATGGGGATGTTGACGACAGTAAAAATAAATTACTTTTCTTTTATCACTAATAAACAAGACTCACAAAAATACTCGGAATATATCACGCTCCAACCTATTTTTGCCATTTTACCATATTTAAATAAATACATAAAACATCAAAACTGGACCCTATTTGACCAAAGATAACCGTGACGTCACTTGTTCCTATTTCCCTACTAAGAGAGAGTTTTTGACGTTTCATCAAAAGTTGCTGATTTGACTATCAGTCAACAGCCCTATTGGTTCTAGTAATTCTTCAAATGTTACTGTTAGGATTCCAATCCGTTTCTGGGAACACTCATGGCCGCCGGCTTCCGCGTAGAAGGGCCGGCCTAATCAAGCCATTGAAAGCTTGTACAATGTTGATTACTAGTTATACTAAGTATTCTGTAAACTAATTTTGTACTAAAGCAGTAACGCTGCTAACGAAAACAGCAAAACTCGCTCAGCAGGCTCTGGAAACTTCTAGAAAGCAGCATGTAGTACACACGCAATCAAATACCCGTATTCTGAATGGTTATCAAGATATCAAAAAATGCACTTGATAATCGCGTATATGATTGACCGCAAGAGGCAATAGTGTATCATAAGGTTTTTCGATTAATTATGGCAAAATATGATTTACAGATCAATGGAAGTCTGTGCTTTGAAGCAGTTTTATCTTTCAGAACCTTAACCTACTAACTAGGCTGGCAGGACGATCAAAAATGATTCTTAGCGTCCAAGACAAGAGCACGCCAGTTTTCTCGGTCCTTCGCTATTTCTCGCCAGCTTGCACCGGCTCCAAAATCACGCGTGAAGCCGTGAAGGGGAATTGTTGTCGTGAACAAGAAGCAGCAAAAGTCGGGCCAAGGATTAATCATGCAAAGACGGAATACCTATGAAGCGTTAGAAACAGTCGTGCCAAACGAGAAGACCTAACTCGTAGGAAAAACCTCATCGGAAACTTATGTCCTCTTTTTTTTTCAAATATAACGGGGCATACTATGTATTTCTAGTTCATATAACCTAGACCTTTTTAAGGCACGAGTGAATAGGCACCTTCTGGGTCAGGGCACTTTCGTGTTATACACTATATGACGGAAAGGGACGGTACGATACGAAGTTCGATTATCGAAGTTCGCGGTAGGCCCTCGGCTCGCTTCATCGTCGGCCTCATCTTTAAACCCCGGCTAAATGCAGGCCAAGAGCAATCCCATTTTTAATAAATAAAAAATACTATATTGTATTAGTCGTGTTATGTAGGGCATGCGATTTTAAGAGAAATCCCGGGACTTGTCATACAGGCCCATACAAGAACTATTATATTAAGGCTTATGTTTAACGGATCACCAAATATAAAAACAAAACTATTTTTACTGCCGAAAATAGTAAACGATCACCAAAATTAAAACACCATTTTCATGTTATTTACATTGTATTTTATAATTGTTTTTTTTTTTTTGGTTTTTATTATTCTTATAATTTATTTGGTTTTTGTATGATTATTATTTAAGTATCGTGAGAAATCTGTATAATTGATTATTATCATTTTGACATCGCATTAATGATTTGACGATCATAATATAAAGTCGTATAAATTGACTTAGGATAATTTATATTGTATTTTTAATATTATGAAATAAATAAATCTAAATCTAAATCTAAATCATGAGAAGTTATAGCCAAAAGTTTAACAAATTACTATCTAATTAAAGACAATGTCTCCAAACATATCATTGGTGACCCAAAATGTAAACTCCTTTTTTTCCAAACTCATAACCCAAATTATAACATCTTGCTATCCTATCAAAACACATGACTCCAAACTAATCATTGTAAACCCAAAAAATTTATATGACCACCAGTATTTTAACTGAATTTTAATCTAAAATCTCAAGCACATCTCGTTATCATAATAAAGTAAATTACGCTATGTAAATCGTTATTTCTACCAAACACAGTAAATAATTTTCTAAAGTTTTAAACTTAGGCAACTACTGTTTACAAGGAAAAATGACGAGGTATAAAAATGTCTAAAAACGCTTTATATTATACATATAAATGACGATATGGAAAATGACGAAGGTCGAGTCAATTGACAATTACAAGGTCGAGGAATAAAAAAAGTCAAAATAGAATTTGGTCGAAGTATTGAAATAACTCATTTCACTCTGCCTTAAAAATGACGGAGCCCCGCTTCGCGGCGCTCCTATTTCTGTGTAGTTTGCCCTCCGGGCATCTGAAGGTACCTAACGAACCTAACCTACCTAGACCTGGGGCTGCCTTACTTTATTTGGTAATACGCATACATTTTATGGCAATCATAGTGTTTTATTTAGGTAGAAATACTGTATTAATTTGCTCGGTAAGATTTGGTGACCATTTACTAAATTTGGTCTTTGAATAAAATTTAATGTGCAGTCGTTATTAAAACAGCTAGTACGATTGTAATGGTAGAATATATTTTTGTTTTGTGTTCAGTATATTTTTTTGATAAGAGAGCTGAGATACCCTAAATCAAAGTATTTTTTGGTGGTCATTATATTTAACCCCTTATATCTGTGCGGATACAGGGACTACAAGCCCTAATGTTATGCAAACAAGCTAGTCGACTATTTTACGCTGATCCTAAACTTGGCAGTGGCACAGCACACGATAATTATCATAATAGGCTTTTTTAACTAAAAGGTTATTCCGTTCTCATTTCAGAGAAAACCATTTAGAGGCTAATTGTGGTTGAATACTGAGAAGGGAACATCTATAGCGGAAATTCCATTAACATTTGTAATTATTTTGATCTTTGTAAGCTTTTAATTACCGTCCATATAAGTTAATATTTTTATTTAAATTTTTGCCATAGTACTGCAAAGCATGCCTTTTACATGGGTATTATTATCACGCTATACACTTCATATCACGATCCGTATCATGTGAATATCGATGAATATCGACGCAAAACCCAAACAATACGGCTATAATATTAAATCTTCTATTCTTTGCCTGTTTGCGGTTTTAATAGTCCATGTTTCAGCCCCGTATTAGAAAATGGAGAAGACCAGTGTGCGTGTATTTCATTAGCACTAGAAGTTGAGAGGAGTTAATAAGGACTTCCACGTGTAAGTGTAACACAAGCTATATGTTGTTATGAAAGGTGTGTCAGTCATTGTCATTGTATTATCCTAATTGACATTTTGTCTCTTATTTCTTTAATTGCCAACCCGTGGCCGCCACTCACACCGAGTAAACAGGAATCGACACACGACCCGCGGAATTTAAATTGTTTTGTTTTGACGGTGTCAAAGAACATGCTGGTATGTATCAACACTATCAACAAAATAAACTGACGGCTTTGGTGCAATTTCAACCCGAATATCGAATTCCCAGGTGCTGATTACAAGTCGATTTTCGATCCACATAATCAATAGGAATTCGATGCAGTGATACCATGGAATGCGATCATTTAGATCAAATTCTAGTCTCCAACGAAGTATACGAGTAGGTAGATGGTAAATACACACATTTGCCATCACAATGATTTGCTTTCGAGGACTTATTTAGAAATATTCTTATAATATGAGTCAACGTGAATTCTTCAACTTCAGTCAAAAGAAAAAAGTTTGATGGATAACGTAAACTCGAAGAATTCAAAACAAATAGTCCATTAAAAAAAACAATGTGTCACTAACATGAAACGAATTTGAATTCCGAATTCCTCAATTTTCTTCTAAATTTTCGCGCGGTGACGAATACAGATTTACTGCCATCTAGTGGCCTCAGCTGTCAGTTTTGGATTCCACGCATGCCAATGGGATGATACCGTGATCGTGAGTAATATGAGTTACCAATTATAAAATAGCTATACAGTTTGATTTCATGTATTAAAGATGGGTTCCATTATTTTAACTTTTGGTGAGTTAAGACCATTTCTTTAGTTTCCTTAGCCTTGGGCGATGGTGGCTCAGTTTGGAATGTTTGGATGGTGGTAAGTTAATGACGTGACGATGTGTATAATGGTTATGGACTTATGGTGAATGTACTGGCGATAGCGAAAGTTTGTTCAATTTTCCTATGCATGTACCTAACCGGTGTAAGTCAAAATAAATACAGTAATATAAACAATACGAGTGTTTTGCGAATTAATTTAAATCGAAGTCTTATTTTGCAAAATATTACTAATAGCCCAAGACCTGGCCACTGTCCTGAAGGGAAGGAGTCTTAGCAAGTATTTTAGACTCGGGTAGACATCTGTCACCTTTACCAGCCATGATGCCATATTTTTGACATTGAAAATGTCTTTTCGTTCGCTCCAGTATAGGGTCCCATTTCACGAAATAGTGCGATCCCCTTATATTTCAGAGAGTTGTGAAGGTATGATATTCAAACTAGGCTCAAAAGACGCGTATTTACGAGATGTGTAAGATGCAAAGAGAATTATTTGAGAAAGTCCAGACCGAAAAAAGTTTTGGCCGAAATAGTGAAACAATAAAATCAATTTCCTCCGATTTTTTCATTTTGGCACTCGATATTTTGGAAACGAAGAATGATATCAAAATTTTGATGAAAACTCCTCTGGACAATTTAGTCGGCTACAATTTGAGCCTAAAACAAAGACGATCGGGTCAAGGGTTTGCGCTGTAGCCTAACCTTTTTGAAAGAAGTCAAAAAGACAGAACGACTATTAGTAGGTAATTTTTTTTTTTTAAATCAACACAATTGTACAATTGTGCGACATGCGTTGCCCCACATCTCTGCCGGTGCGGTGACCAGGTCGATCAGCTCGGCCACCACGGTTTATCCTGCAGCAGAAGCGCAGGGCGCGCTTCTCGTCATGCCAGTCTTAATGACGTCATCCGTCGGGCACTTGCTAGCGCTGGCGCACCAGCTATTCTAGAGCCGACTGGACTTGCTCGCGACGACGGCAAGAGGCCCGAGGGCATGACCCTTGTGCCCTGGAGGCTGGGACGGCCCCTTGTCTGGACGCAACCTGTGCGGACACCCTGGCTCTATCTCATCTCCACGGCACCGCTACCAAGGCTGGCTCTGCTGCCAATTCGGCCGAGCTTCTCAAGCGGCGCAAATACGCAGCTCTAAATAACCACCTTTTCGAGCCGTTTGGGGTCGAGACCCTGGGGCCCTGGGGTGAGAGTGCAATCAGAATCTTTTCTGAATGCGCTAAGCGTTTAGTAGACGTAACGCGTGACCAGAGGGCTGGTTCATATCTGGCACAGCGGCTCAGCGTTGCCATACAGCGTGGCAACGCTGCCAGCGTTCTAGGCACGCTCCCGGCTGGAGTTGAATTAAGAGAAATCTTTTATTTATAATTTAGATTTACGTTAGATTTTAATTTTAAAGTTTAGCATTAGTTTTTATTTATAGATATATTTAATTAAGCATTATATCATAAATATTGTCAAAACGTATTTTAATAAAAGTAGAGGATAAAATGAGTTTTATACATGAGTTATACCGGTGTGAAGTTAGCGGCCAAAGTAAGCGGCCGCCTATAACCCGACCAGATCAAGAAGTCAATATTTTATAATAGTCGATACTTTTGAAAAAAAGGTCTAAGAACACAGCAAAGCCACATAGGACATTAAAAACTTCAAGATAAAATACATAAATATTACGCTGATCGAAAATTTACACGAAATAAATTTGGCCGCTAACTTTTCAACATATCGGCCGAAATCGATTATATTAAATACCTCAATTTTTCGTTACATAAATGGACGGTTAAGGAAATACTGAAACATGATAAGTACAGCAAGTATACAGCTTGTATGGTGCAGAAAGTTGGAAGTGGTACTCGCTGGTTTACTGGGTCAAAGGGAGTCACCAAGGAAATCCTACCTGTTTCTCGAACTACTCGCGGTTTTCATAGATTCTGGACTTCAAAGACGGCAAGCAAGGGATTTTGGACATTTAAATCAATTAATCCACAAACCAAGCTATCGTAAAATATATATTTCAGAGTGATACTCGATCGTTTAGATGGATCGACTCAGACGAGAACACGACAATTTTTTTTTTTTTATTAATTTATATTTTCTTAATTATCACTAAGTTAAACGGCAGGGAAGAAGATTTCGAAACGTACTACGTACAGCTAAACCATCAAGCTCTATGTGGCAGAAATTTAAAAGTGGTACTCGGTCGTTTACTGGGTCAAAAGAGG
The DNA here is from genome assembly GCA_905163555.1 of Notocelia uddmanniana. NCBI lineage: Eukaryota > Metazoa > Arthropoda > Insecta > Lepidoptera > Tortricidae > Notocelia > Notocelia uddmanniana. The sequence goes on from LR991066.1 coordinate 23,568,072, forward strand.
GGGAGACCAAGGAAATCCTACCTGATTCCGAAACCACTCGCGGTTTTCATAGATTATGGACTTGAAAGACGGCAAGCAAGGGATTTTGGATATCTAAATGAGTTAGGACACAAATTAAGCTATCATAACATATATATTTCAGAGTGATACTCGATCGTTTAGATGGATCGACTCAGACGAGAACACAAAGAAAACATTTTTTTTAAATTAATTGTTGTTTCGTTTATTATCACTAAGTAAAACGGCAGGCAAGAAGGATTTAATACGTATAACGTACAGCTAAACTGTCAACCTAGATGTGGCTTAATTTTGAAAGTGGTACTAGGTCGTTTACTGGGTCAAAAGGGGGGGAGACCAAGGAAATCCTACCTGATCCTCAAACCAATCGCGGTTTTCATAGATTCTGGACTTCAAAGACGGCAAGCAAGGGATTTTGGACATTTAAATCAATTAATCCACAAACCAAGCTTACGTAAAATATATATTCCAGAGTGATACTCGATCGTTTAGATGGATCGAGTCAGACGCGAACACAAGTGAAGGAAATTTAAAAAAATTAATTAATATTTCGTTTATTATCACTAAGTAAAACGGCAGGCTAGAAGGTTTTGATACATATCACGTACAGTGTTAAAACTGTTCGACATTCACGCGCCCGTTAGAAATGTCAAACTTAAGCGGCCGCCTGCGCCTTGGATCACCCGTGGAGTCCGTATTGCAATGACGAGGCGGGATCGGGCGTTTCGCAAATTTAAACGGGATCGCTCCGAGGAGAATTGGTGTGCTTTTAAAATTGCCAGGAATCTATGCAATAAGATGGTGAGGGCCGCTAAACGTAAATACATTCACGAAAATGTTTTGAACTCTTCGCCAGCCGACACCTGGAAATTTCTTAAATCCATTGGTGTAGCTAAATCTCAGTGTACTTTTAGTTCTTTATCCTCATTTTCTCTCAATGATTTAAATAATCACTTCTCCAAAACTTCTTCCATAAGCCCCGCCACAAAATCTCAAACTATTTTGTATATTAATGCCCTATCAAATACTTCTAATACTACATTTTCTTTTACACAAGCCACTGATGATGAGATACGTAAAGCGATTCTGGCAGTCAAGTCTAATGCGATTGGCCATGACGAAGTTAGCAGGATAATGATTGTATACATTTTGGAGTGTATTGTCCCAATTATCAGCCACATTGTAAACTTCTCCATGTCTTCGGGCACTTTTCCTTCTCCTTGGCGTAATGCATTTGTTATTCCCCTCCCTAAAGTCTCCAATCCTACATTACTTAAAGAGTTTCGACCCATATCTATTCTCCCTTTTCTGTCTAAGGTCCTCGAAGCTATAGTTCATAAGCAGATGTCCAGCCACATTTTTTCTAACCGTCTCCTCTCACCACTGCAGTCAGGTTTTCGTCCTGGGCACAGTACGACTACCGCCCTGCTTAAAGTTATAGAAGATGTAAGGCTGGGCATTGAATCCAATCATGTAACAATCTTAGTTTTAATAGATTTTTCTAACGCCTTCAATGCTGTGAATCATGAGCTCCTCCTTGCTGCTCTCGGCAATTTGAATATCTCACCTTCAGTGGCTGAGTGGTTCGCGTCTTATCTACAAGGTCGTCGACAGGCAATTCGGGCTGACAGGTCACTTTCCAACTGGTGCGATCTTACTTCTGGCGTTCCTCAGGGTGGTATTCTGTCTCCTTTACTCTTTTCAATATTTATCAATCTCATAACTCCTAACATCAAGTGTTCTTACCATCTATATGCTGACGACCTGCAATTGTATACTCAGGCGAGGACCCAAGAAGTGGATGCCGCTATTTCAAAAATGAACGATGACCTCAATACCGTCCTATCCTGGTCGAAAGATTTTGGAATTGCCGTCAACCCTTCTAAGTGTCAAGCTATTATCATTGGGAGTCCTCGCTCGACCTCGAATACTGACTTAACACATGTGGTGCCAATCATCTTCGATGGTTTAGTCATACCTTTTTCGGCGGAGGTGAGGAATCTGGGGCTAATAATTGATCGTGACCTGACGTGGGAACCCCAGGTTTCTGACGTTTGTCGCCGAGTTACAAACACTTTGAGATCTCTGTATAGATTTAAATATTTTCTGCCAGTCAGTACGAAAATTCTCCTCATCCAGTCCCTCGTGTTGCCAATTATCGATTATAGTGATGTGTGCTACACCAATGTAACTCAAAAACTACTGGACAGGTTGGACCGGCTCTTAAATAATTGTATTAGATTTATCTTTGGACTTCGCAAATACGACCACGTGTCTGCATACCGCAGGCAACTTCAGTGGCTTCGTATTCGTGAGCGAAGATCACTTAAGATTCTAACTACCCTTTTTTCGATTTTATATGACCCCGCTGCTCCCGAATACCTCAATTCTAAATTTAAATTTGTAACTCCCCGCCCGGGCTGTGAACTCCGCTCCACCCGTAGTCTTATTCTATCTGTCCCTTATCACCGCTCCAATTCCATGTCCAGTTCTTTCACCGTGCAGGCTATTCGACTGTGGAATGCTCTCCCCCTCACCATTCGACAGGCTCAGAGTAAGTTTTCATTCAAACGCAAGTTGCGCAAGCATTTATTTGAAACTTCTCGAGACTAAGGCTCCTCATAGTTTTAGTAGCAGGTATTTTATGTATTGTATGTATGGTATATTGTACTTATCTTGTATTATATTATATTAAGTATGTAGCATGTGCTGTATCCTATATAACTGTTTTACGTACCTATATATATATATATATAACTACCAATAATTTGTCGGCTTTGTTCGTTTCTTTGTTCTAGTTTTGTCTCGCACCTACTATATTAATTCTCTGTTTGCCCTGAAGGTTGACTGGTAGAGAATGCCTTATGGCATTAAGTTCGCCTTTTGTATCCGTAACTTGTTACTGTGCAATAAAGTTTAAATAAATAAATAAATAAATAAATACAGCTAAACTGTCAACTTAGATGTGGCAGAAATTTAAAAGTGGTACTCGGTCGTTTACTGGTCAAAGGGGGTCACCAAGGAATACCTACCTGTTTTTCAAACTACTCGCAATTTTCATTGATTATCGACATGAAAGACGGCAAGCAAGGGATTTTAGGCATCTAAATCAGTTAAGCCACATACGAAACTTTCATTACATACACATTCTAGAGTGATACTCGATCGTTTAGATGGATCGACTCAGACGAGAACACAAAGAAAACATTTTTTTAAATTAATTGTTGTTTCGTTTATTATCACTAAGTAAAACGGCAATCAAGAAGGATTTGATACGTATTACGTACAGCTAAACTGTCAACCTAGATGTTGCTTGAATTTGAAAGTGGTACTAGGTCGTTTACTGCGTCAAAAGGCGGGGAGACCAAGGAAATCCTACCTGATTCTCAAACCAATCGCGGTTTTCATAGATTCTGGACTTCAAAGACGGCAAGCAAGGGATTTTGGAAATCTAAATCAGTTAATCCACAAACGAAGCTATCGTAACATACATATTCCAGAGTGATACTCGATCGTTTAGATGGATCGAGTCAGACGCGAACACAAGGGAAGGAAATTTTAAAAATTAATTAATATTTCGTTTTTTATCACTAAGTAAAACGGCAGGCAAGAAGGTTTTGATACATATCATGTACAGCTAAACTGTCAACTTAGATGTGGCAGAAATTTAAAAGTGGTACTCGGTCGTTTACTGGGCAAAGGGGGTCACCAAGGAATACCTACCTGTTTTTCAAACTACTCGCAATTTTCATTGATTATCGACATGAAAGACGGCAAGCAAGGGATTTTAGGCATCTAAATCAGTTAAGTCACAAACCAAGCTTTCATTACATACACATTCTAGAGTGATACTCGATCGTTTAGATGGATCGACTCAGACGAGAACACAAAGAAAACATTTTTTTAAATTAATTGTTGTTTCGTTTATTATCACTAAGTAAAACGGCAATCAAGAAGGATTTGATACGTATAACGTACAGCTAAACTGTCAACCTAGATGTGGCTTGAATTTGAAAGTGGTACTAGGTCGTTTACTGGGTCAAAAGGGGGGGAGACCAAGGAAATCCTACATGATTCTCAAACCAATCGCGGTTTTCATAGATTCTGGACTTCAAAGACGGCAAGCAAGGGACTTTGGACATTTAAATCAATTAATCCACAAACCAAGCTATCGTAAAATATATATTCCAGAGTGATACTCGATCGTTTAGATGGATCGAGTCAGACGCGAACACAAGTGAAGGAAATTTTAAAAATTAATTAATATTTCGTTTATTATCACTAAGTAAAACGGCAGGCAAGAAGGTTTTGATACATATTCCGTACAGCTAAACTGTCAACCTAGATGTGGCAGAAATTTAAAAATGGTACTCGGTCGTTTACTAGGCAAAGGGGGTCACCAAGGAATTCCTACCTGTTTTTCAAACTACTCGCAATTTTCATTGATTATCGACATGAAAGACGGCAAGCAAGGGATTTTAGGCATCTAAATCAGTTAAGCCACATACGAAACTTTCATAACATACACATTCTAGAGTGATACTCGATCGTTTAGATGGATCGACTCAGACGAGAACACAAAGAAAACATTTTTTTAAATTATTTGTTGTTTCGTTTATTATCACTAAGTAAAACGGCAATCAAGAAGGATTTGATACGTATTACGTACAGCTAAACTGTCAAACTAGATGTTGCTTAATTTTGAAAGTGGTACTAGGTCGTTTACTGGGTCAAAAGGGGGGGAGACCAAGGAAATCCTACCTGATTCTCAAACCAATCGCGGTTTTCATATATTCTGGACTTCAAAGACGGCAAGCAAGGGATTTTGGACATTTAAATCAATTAATCCACAAACCAAGCTATCGTAAAATATATATTCCAGAGTGATACTCGATCGTTTAGATGGATCGAGTCAGACGCGAACACAAGGGAAGGAAATTTTAAAAAGTAATTAATATTTCGTTTATTATAACTAATTTAAACGGCAGGCAAGAAGGTTTTGATACATATTACGTACAGCTAAACTGTCAACCTAGATGTGGCAGAAATTTAAAAGTGGTACTCGGTCGTTTACTGGGCAAAGGGGGTCACCAAGTAATTCCTACCTGTTTTTCAAACTACTCGCAATTTTCATTGATTAACGACATGAAAGACGGCAAGCAAGGGATTTTAGGCATCTAAATCAGTTAAGCCACAAACCAATCTTTCATTACATACATATTCTAGAGTGATACTCGATCGCTTAGATGGATCGACTCAGACGAGAACACAAAGAAAACATTTTTTTAAATTAATTGTTGTTTCGTTTTTTATCACTAAGTAAAACGGCAATCAAGAAGGATTTGATACGTATTACGTACAGCTAAACTGTCAACCTAGATGTTGCTTAATTTTGAATGTGGTACTAGGTCGTTTACTGGGTCAAAAGGGGGGGAGACCAAGGAAATCCTACCTGATTCTCAAACCAATCGTGGTTTTCATAGATTCTGGACTTCAAAGACGGCAAGCAAGGGATTTTGGACATTTAAATCAATTAATCCACAAACCAAGCTATCGTAAAATATATATTCCAGAGTGATACTCGATCGTTTAGATGGATCGAGTCAAACGCGAACACAAGTGAAGGAAATTTTAAAAATTAATTAATATTTCGTTTATTACCACTAAGTAAAACGGCAGGCAAGAAGGTTTTGATACATATTACGTACAGCTAAACTGTCAACCTAGATGTGGCAGAAATTTAAAAATGGTACTCGGTCGTTTATTAGGCAAAGGGGGTCACCAAGGAATTCCTACCTGTTTTTCAAACTACTCGCAATTTTCATTGATTAACGACATGAAAGACGGCAAGCAAGGGATTTTAGGCATCTAAATCAGTTAAGCCACAAACCAATCTTTCATTACATACATATTCTAGAGTGATACTCGATCGTTTAGATGGATCGACTCAGACGAGAACACAAAGAAAACATTTTTTTAAATTAATAGTTGTTTCGTTTTTTATTACTAAGTAAAACGGCAATCAAGAAGGATTTGATACGTATTACGTACAGATAAACTGTCAACCTATAAGTAGATGTTGCTTAATTTTGAAAGTGGTACTAGGTCGTTTACTGGGTCAAAAGGGGGGGAGACCAAGGAAATCCTACCTGATTCTCAAACCAATCGTGGTTTTCATAGATTCTGGACTTCAAAGACGGCAAGCAAGGGATTTTGGACATTTAAATCAATTAATCCACAAACCAAGCTATCGTAAAATATATATTCCAGAGTGATACTCGATCGTTTAGATGGATCGAGTCAAACGCGAACACAAGTGAAGGAAATTTTAAAAATTAATTAATATTTCGTTTATTATCACTAAGTAAAACGGCAGGCAAGAAGGTTTTGATACATATTACGTACAGCTAAACTGTCAACCTAGATGTGGCAGAAATTTAAAAATGGTACTCGGTCGTTTACTAGGCAAAGGGGGTCACCAAGGAATTCCTACCTGTTTTTCAAACTACTCGTAATTTTCATTGATTAACGACATGAAAGACGGCAAGCAAGGGATTTTAGGCATCTAAATCAGTTAAGCCACAAACCAATCTTTCATTACATACATATTCTAGAGTGATACTCGATCGTTTAGATGGATCGACTCAGACGAGAACACAAAGAAAACATTTTTTTAAATTAATAGTTGTTTCGTTTTTTATCACTAAGTAAAACGGCAATCAAGAAGGATTTGATACGTATTACGTACAGATAAACTGTCAACCTATAAGTAGATGTTGCTTAATTTTGAAAGTGGTACTAGGTCGTTTACTGGGTCAAAAGGGGGGGAGACCAAGGAAATCCTACCTGATTCTCAAACCAATCGCGGTTTTCATAGATTCTGGACTTCAAAGACGGCAAGCAAGGGATTTTGGACATTTAAATCAATTAATCCACAAACCAAGCTATCGTAAAATATATATTCCAGAGTGATACTCGATCGTTTAGATGGATCGAGTCAGACGCGAACACAAGTGAAGGAAATTTTAAAAATTAATTAATATTTCGTTTATTATCACTAAGTAAAACGGCAGGCAAGAAGGTTTTGATACATATTACGTACAGCTAAACTGTTAACCTAGATGTGGCAGAAATTTAAAAGTGGTACTCGGTCGTTTACTGGGCAAAGGGTATCACCAAGTAATTCCTACCTGTTTTTTAAACTACTAGCAATTTTCATTGATTATCGACATGAAAGACAGCACGCAAGGGATTTTAGGCATCTAAATCAGTTAAGCCACAAACCAATCTTTCATTACATACACATTCTATAGTGATACTCGATCGTTTAGATGGATCGAGTCAGACGAGAACACAAGGGACGGAAATTTTAAAAATTAATTGATATTTCGTTTATTATCACTAAGTAAAACGGCAGGCAAGAAGGTTTTGATACATATCACGTACAGCTAAACTGTTAACCTAGATGTGGTAGAAATTTTAAAGTGGTACTCGGTCGTTTACTGGGCAAAGGGGTCACCAAGTAATTCCTACCTGTTTTTCAAACTACTCGCAATTTTCATTGATTATCGACATGAAAAACGGCAAGCAACGGATTTTAGGCATCTAAATCAGTTAAGCCACAAACCAATCTTTCATTACATACACATTCTATAGTGATACTCGATCGGTTAGATGGATCGACTCAGACGAGAACACAAAGAAAACATTTTTTTTTTAATTAATTTTTGTTTCGTTTATTATCACTAAGTAAAACGGCAGGCAAGAAGGATTTGATACGTATTACGTACAGCTAAACTGTCAACCTAGATGTGTCAACGGCAAGCAAGGGATTTTAGGCATCTAAATCAGTTGAGCCACAAACCAATCTTTCATTACATACACATTCTAGAGTGATACTCGATCGTTTAGTTTAGATGGATCGACTCAGACGAGAACACAAAGAAAAAATTTTTTTTAAATTAATTGTTGTTTCGTTTATTATCACTAAGTAAAACGGCAGGCAAGAAGGATTTGATACGTATTACGTACAGCTAATCTGTCAACCTAGATGTGGCTTAATTTTGAAAGTGGTACTAGGTCGTTTACTGGGTCAAAAGGGGGGGAGACCAAAGAAATCCTACCTGATTCTCAAACCAATCGCGGTTTTCATAGATACTGGACTTCAAAGACGGCAAGCAAGGGATTTTGGACATCTAAATCAATTAATCCACAAACCAAGCTATCGTAACATACATATTCCAGAGTGATACTCGATCGTTTAGATGGATCGAGTCAGACGGGAATACAAGGGTAGGAAATTTTAAAAATTAATTTGAGAATAGGTAGGATTTCCTTGGTCTCCCCCCTCTTTTGACCCAGTAAACGACCTAGTACCACTTTCAAAATTAAGCCACATCTAGGTTGACAGTTTAGCTGTACGTAATACGTATCAAATCCTTCTTGCCTGCCGTTTTACTTAGTGATAATAAACCAAACAACAATTATTTAAGAAAAAAATGTTTTTTTTTTGTGTTCTCGTCTGAGTCGATCCATCTAAACGATCGAGTATCACTCTAGAATGTGTATGTAATGAAAGATTGGTTTGTGGCTCAACTGATTTAGATGCCTAAAATCCCTTGCTTGCCGTGTTTCATGTCGATAATCAATAAAAATTGCGAGTAGTTTAAAAAACAGGTAGGAATTACTTGGTGACCCCCTTTGCCCAGTAAACAACCGAGTACCACTTTTAAATTTCTGCCACATCTAGGTTGACAGTTTAGCTGTACGTAATATGTATCAAAACCTTCTTGCCTGCCGTTTTACTTAGTGATAATAAACGAAATATTAATTAATTTTTAAAATTTCCTTCCCTTGTGTTCGCGTCTGACTCGATCCATCTAAACGATCGAGTATCACTCTGGAATATATATTTTACGATAGCTTGGTTTGTGGATTAATTGATTTGAATGTCCAAAATCCCTTCCTTGCCGTCTTTGAAGTCCAGAATCTATGAAAACCGCGATTGGTTTGAAAATCAGGTAGGATTTCCTTGGTCTCTCCCATTTTTGACCCAGTATAGACCTAGTACCACTTTCAAAATTAAGCCACATCATGGTTGACAGTTTAGCTGTACGTAATACGTATCAAATCTTTCTTGCCTGCCGTTTTACTTAGTGATAATAAACGAAACAACAATTAATTTAAAAAAAATGTTTTCTTTGTGTTCTCGTCTGAGTCGATCCATCTAAACGATCGAGTATCACTCTAGAATGTGTATGTAATGAAAGATTGGTTTGTGGCTTAACTGATTGAGATGCCTAAAATCCCTTGCTTGCCGTCTTTCATGTCGATAATCAATGAAAATTGCGAGTAGTTTGAAAAACAGGTAGGAATTCCTTGGTGACCCCCTTTGCCCAGTAAACGACCGAGTACCACTTTTAAATTTCTGCCACATCTAGGTTGACAGTTTAGCTGTACGTAATATGTATCAAAACCTTCTTGCCTGCCGTTTTACTTAGTGATAATAAACGAAATATTAATTAATTTTTAAAATTTCCTTCCCTTGTGTTCGCGTCTGACTCGATCCATCTAAACGATCGAGTATCACTCTGGAATATATATTTTACGATAGCTTGGTTTGTGGATTAATTGATTTAGATGTCCAAAATCCCTTGCTTGCCGTCTTTGAAGTCCAGAATCTATGAAAACCGCGATTGGTTTGAGAATCAGGTAGGATTTCCTTGGTCTCCCCCCCTTTTGACCCAGTAAACGACCTAGTACCACTTTCAAATTCAAGCCACATCTAGGTTGACAGTTTAGCTGTACGTAATACGTATCAAATCCTTCTTGCCTGCCGTTTTACTTAGTGATATTAACGAAACAACAATTAATTAAAAAAAAATGTTTTCTTTGTGTTCTCGTCTGAGTCGATCCATCTAAACGATCGAGTATCACTCTAGAATGTGTATGTAATGAAAGATTGGTTTGTGGCTTAACTGATTGAGATGCCTAAAATCCCTTGCTTGCCGTCTTTCATGTCGATAATCAATGAAAATTGCGAGTAGTTTGAAAAACAGGTAGGAATTCCTTGGTGACCCCCTTTGCCCAGTAAACGACCGAGTACCACTTTTAAATTTCTGCCACATCTAGGTTGACAGTTTAGCTGTACGTAATATGTATCAAAACCTTCTTGTCTGCCGTTTTACTTAGTGATAATAAACGAAATATCAATTAATTTTTAAAATTTCCTTCCCTTGTGGTCGCGTCTGACTCGATCCATCTTAACGATCGAGTATCACTCTGGAATATATATTTTACGATAGCTTGGTTTGTGGATTAATTGATTTAAATGTTCAAAATCCCTTGCTTGCCGTCTTTGAAGTCCAGAATCTATGAAAACCGCGATTGGTTTGAGAATCAGGTTGGATTTCCTTGGTCTCCCCCCCTTTTGACGCAGTAAACGACCTAGTACCACTTTCAAAATTAAGCCACATCTAGGTTGACAGTTTAGCTGTACGTTATACGTATCAAATCCTTCTTGCCTGCCGTTTTACTTAGTGATAATAAACGAAACAACAATTAATTTAAAAAAAATGTTTTCTTTGTGTTCTCGTCTGAGTCGATCCATCTAAACGATCGAGTATCACTCTAGAATGTGTATGTAATGAAAGCTTGGTTTGTGGCTTAACTGATTTAGATGCCTAAAATCCCTTGCTTGCCGTCTTTCATGTCGATAATCAATGAAAATTGCGAGTAGTTTGAAAAACAGGTAGGTATTCCTTGGTGACCCCCTTTGCCCAGTAAACGACCGAGTACCACTTTTAAATTTCTGCCACATCTAAGTTGACAGTTTAGCTGTACGTGATATGTATCAAAACCTTCTTGCCTGCCGTTTTACTTAGTGATAATAAACGAAATATCAATTAATTTTTAAAATTTCCTTCCCTTGTGTTCTCGTCTGACTCGATCCACCTAAACGATCGAGTATCACTCTGGAATATGTATGTTACGATAGCTTCGTTTGAGGATTAACTGATTTAGATTTCCAAAATCCCTTGCTTGCCGTCTTTTAAGTCCAGAATCTATGAAAACTGCGATTGGTTTGAGAATCAGGTAGGAATTCCTTGGTCTCCCCCCCTTTTGACCCAGTAAACGACCTAGTACCACTTTCAAAATTAAGCAACATCTAAGTTGACAGTTTAGCTGTACGTAATACGTATCAAATCCTTCTTGATTGCCGTTTTACTTAGTGATAATAAACGAAACAACAAATAATTTAAAAAAAATGTTTTCTTTGTGTTCTCGTCTGAGTCGATCCATCTAAACGATCGAGTATCACTCTAGAATGTGTATGTAATGAAAGTTTCGTATGTGGCTTAACTGATTTAGATGCCTAAAATCCCTTGCTTGCCGTCTTTCATGTCGATAATCAATGAAAATTGCGAGTAGTTTGAAAAACAGGTAGGAATTCCTTGGTGACCCCCTTTGCCTAGTAAACGACCGAGTACCATTTTTAAATTTCTGCCACATCTAGGTTGACAGTTTAGCTGTACGTAATATGTATCAAAACCTTCTTGCCTGCCGTTTCACTTAGTAATAATAAACGAAATATTAAATAATTTTTAAAATTTCCTTTACTTGTGTTCGCGTCTGACTCGATCCATCTAAACGATCGAGTATCACTCTGGAATATATATTTTACGATAGCTTGGTTTGTGGATTAATTGATTTAAATGTCCAAAATCCCTTGCTTGCCGTCTTTGAAGTCCAGAATCTATGAAAACCGCGATTGGTTTGAGAATCAGGTAGGATTTCCTTGGTCTCCCCCCCTTTTGACCCAGTAAACGACCAAGTACCACTTTCAAAATTAAGCCACATCTAGGTTGACAGTTTAGCTGTACGTTATACGTATCAAATCCTACTTGCCTGCCGTTTTACTCAGTGATAATAAACGAAACAACAATTAATTTAAAAAAAATGTTTTCTTTGTGTTCTCGTCTGAGTCGATCCATCTAAACGATCGAGTATCACTCTGAAATATATATGTTATGATAGCTTAATTTGTGTCCTAACTCATTTAGATGTCCAAAATCCCTTGCTTGCCGTCTTTCAAGTCCATAATCTATGAAAACCGCGAGTGGTTTCGGAATCAGGTAGGGTTTCCTTGGTCTCCCCCTCTTTTGACCCAGTAAACGACCGCCCAACTAGCAAAAACCACTCATACAACAGTCTCAAGACTACATTTTTTTCGCTCTTATAATGATTCTATATCATCGTATAAGCCCGGATTTTGGCACAAATTATAAGCGTATTTATTTTATTACTGTTCTAATATCAGTCTAACTGAATGCTGTTCTCATTTAAAGTAATCTTGCAAAAACTAATTTAAGCTGCCTTAGGCTAATATCGCTTTTACGTAAGAATCTTTTAAGCCTACACAGGCTTATATTGGTCCAACGTTAGAATCTTGTGAGCCTAAACAGGCTTCTTTAGATTGTTTTAAGATCACACGGTATCTGAAACATTCTGACAGTCGAGATTGTGCGAAACTGCACCTTGACAATAAAAAAGAACAAACTAGTTCAAACTGTTTATTAATCATAATTTATTTTGCAATTTAATTACTTGTTGGTTATTATCTGGTGTGTGTTTCGTGTTTATGTTTTACGGCAAGTACTTGCCGGGGAATATATTATTTACTGTAAAGTAGACCCTGTTTTACACTTCAAACTTCATGCGCCTAATCAAATATGCTATTTCATGTTATATTTTAATTGTTTCATTTCTTTATTTGTATTGAAAATGTCGCCATTTTTATGGTTGCATTTTTCCAGCGCACTGTTAGACTATTGTAAGAGCGTTTACACTAGCATTGGCATTCTGAGTACGAATGGTACGGCCATGTTGAATTAATTAGAGTTCTGTGCTTTACCTCGTCAGTCTATTTACAGTGCTCTCAGGCTATGCTGATATTAGTCTGATATTCTTACAACAGCATTTAGCAAATATATTATAAAATCAACTGAGCTTAAAGAATGGGGATATAAGAACAGGTTTTCTCAAATGCAATGCGGCTTCGTAAATGTTATTGTAGGAGCGAGAGGCTTATAATAGTATTATAAAGTGCTCTTATATACATATATGAGACTAGGTAATAAGAATGAGCGTTCTTGACTACGGCTAGCTTGTACAAGGCTAATATAAGAGCGGTGACATCTTCCAAAACAATTATATGAGCGCTATAAGCCTACCACTCTTATAAAGTGCGCATTCTGCGACTGTTATAAGAGCAGGCTATCTGAAGTGGAATGAGTCTTCGTAAATGTTACTGTAGGAGTAAGAGGCTTATAATAGTATTATAAAATGCTCTTATATACATATATGAGACTAGGTAATAAGAATGAGCGTTCTTGACTACGGCTAGCTTGTACAAGGCTAATATAAGAGCGGTGACATCTTCCAAAACAATTATATGAGCGCTATAAGCCTACCACTCTTATAAAGTGCGCATTCTGCGACTGTTATAAGAGCAGGCTATCTGAAGTGGAATGAGTCTTCGTAAATGTTACTGTAGGAGTAAGAGGCTTATAATAGTATTATAAAATGCTCTTGTATATATATATGAGACAGGTAATAAGACAGAGCGTTCTTTAGTCCGTATTAGCTTGTCTAATACTATTATAAGCGCGACGACATCTTCCAAAACAATTATAAGAGCGTTATGAGCATACCACTCTTATAATGTGCGTATTCTGTGACTGTTTTGCTAGTTGGGCGAGTACCACTTTCAAATTTCTGCCACATAGAGCTTGATGGTTTAGCTGTACGTAGTAGGTTTCGAAATCTTCTTCCCTGCCGTTTAACTTAGTGATAATTAAGAAAATATAAATTAATTAAAAAAAAATTTTTTTCGTGTGTTCTCGTCTTAGTCGATCCATCTAAACGATCGAGTATCACTCTGAAATATATATTTTACGATAGCTTGGTTTGTGGATTAATTGATTTAAATGTCCAAAATCCCTTGCTTGCCGTCTTTGAAGTCCAGAATCTATGAAAACCGCGAGTAGTTCGAGAAACAGGTAGGATTTCCTTGGTGACCCCCTTTGACCCAGTAAACCAGCGAGTACCACTTCCAACTTTCTGCACCATACAAGCTGTATACTTGCTGTACTTATCATGTTTCAGTATTTCCTTAACCGTCCATTTATGTAACGAAAAATTGAGGTATTTAATATAATCGATTTCGGCCGATATGTTGAAAAGTTAGCGGCCAAATTTATTTCGTGTAAATTTTCGATCAGCGTAATATTTTTGTATTTTATCTTGAAGTTTTTAATGTCCTATGTGGCTTTGCTGTGTTCTTAGACCTTTTTTTCAAAAGTATCGACTATTATAAAATATTGACTTCTTGATCTGGTCGGGTTATAGGCGGCCGCTAACTTTGGCCGCTAACTTCACACCGGTATGAGTTATACATCTGCTTTTCACTTCGATTGCGAGAAAATTAAACAAATAATCAAGGTTATGATATCATATAATTTATCCTTCTCCTGGGGCCTAGGGTGTCATGTTGAATTCGACTTTGAAAATTCTTGTTATAGTTATAGTCGGAGTTTGGAGGTCGAGTTAATTTGAAGTCGCCGTTATCTTGCGTGAATATTAGTAAAGTGACAAATGCCTTTTTATGTGGTTACCGTAACTTGACTGCGCTTTAAAAAATTGCCAATTTAATAGGAATTTTGTATGTGAGCTATGTTTATATATTATATATCAACCAAATTGGCATAACGTTAGCAAATGTAATGCATTTTTTTATTTTGTTGAGTTCATTTTCAATGTACCTTGATGGTCGTGTAGTGCACGAGATCTGTGAATTTTTTGTTTGAAAAAATATCTTTAAAAACCTATCGACTGGGATAGCAAATCTCAACGAGCTAACGGTTGTCAACATCCAGGGGGCAATACGGCTCGCCCAAAATAGAGAGGTTTGGGGAGCAGTGGTGGAGAACCGGTCCTCTGGTGGTCATGGCTATCAGCCTTGAGGAACCGAAGAAGAAGAAGGAAGGGCATATAATTATTAAGTCCAACCTCTCCTTTCTGCATGGCTAGCATAAGACGGCGCAAGTATATGGCGCGCGAGATAGACAATCCGTCTCTATCTAATGGGTACACATTGGAAAGAGACGGATAGTCTATCTCGCGCGCGATATAGCTCGCGCGCCGTCTTCTGCTAGCCGTGCTGGACCGTAAGTGTAGAGCTTGAGATCCAGTCTCGTACATCGATAGGACCTAAACGGTTCTCCTCTAACTTTGTAGAACAAAAAACCCCCTCTTCTTTCTTTTATTTTATGAAATAGGAGGCAAATGAACAGACGAATCGCCTGACGGCAAGTGACTATCGCCGCCTATGGATACTAGCTACACTAGAGGGGTTGAGCATTGCCGGTCTTTAAGATTCCACAATCCACAGTTTAGTTGTGCGAGGCAGGAAGTCTTTGGTTTTTTTCTTTCTTCCCTTTTCTAGTTATTCCTATACAGATTATCTTTTAGCCTGAACCACATTATGGTTTGAGCCGTGATAGTGTTACAAGAGCAGTTTTTTTTTTATTTTGAGGATATTTTTGATTTCACTACAACCTGTCTTATTAATGAACGCGAAGATTGCCGTGAGGCAGTGCTGAACCAAAACAAATGTAAACAGTTATTTCATTAATTGTAAAGGGCATCTGCCTCACCGTGGAATGATTCCGATATCCCATGACTCAAAAACAAATGACTCACCTGTCCTCTCCAACTATTTCCCCGAGCGAGGAATGTAGGGCTAATGAACCGATGTTGGAGCCAAGTTTCACACGCGCTGGTTTTTGTGCCAACTGCCAACTAGGGTTACCGACATGATGCCTAGTTAAATTCTATAATAAGTCAGGTAAATTCTAAGTCAGTACGCAGTTCCAGCCGAATCACCAGTAATTCTAGCTTTTCGGTTAAGGAAAACTTACATATGTTTGCGTAAAGAATCGATACACGATGAATACCCCATGCATGACCAATCTAATCTAGCTACGCTCTACGGAACCTAAGGCTAGCTACGGATTCGATAGTTTTAGAATCTTATGATTAGGCGAGGTTCGTCGCCGATTCTTTTCTCTAACTAGGGCAGGACATAAGACAGATAGAAAACAGAAACATAAAAGTGACGCCAGCATCCTAAATGAGGTAGACAGAGCACATGATATAAATTATCAGTGCCACTTAGTCCCACTGCTAGTATTTTAGTGCCAGTGTAGGACGGAGCTAGTCCAAACCCAAGCACTATAGTCGAGCAAATTTACGAAAAATACTTGGTAACCAGTTTTTGCCGGACGACTACTCGAAATAAGACTGAACGTAGGTACCAATTATTGCTTACAGTCCCGGTAGCAGCTTGTATTCAAACTTTCCGGAATTTCCAGGGAAAGCATGCCTTATTACCAATACTGCCGGTAGGCCGGTACGCCTGGGACAAATCTATTAAAGAGTCAATGACTGAACGCCTATATTTTCCTCAATATCCAATCGAACTGTTTTTCTAAATGACACAGGAGGGCCAACCTGCAAACACTTTCAGAGTTAATTATTTCTTCAAACACATTTCCGTCGTCAACATCCGGTCTGATTCAGCTTCGACTTTCGACACTGACAAATATTGCCCGAGTTATGTGCTTGGACATTGATAGATATTGCTAATGCCCGAAGATTCCGAAGAATGCTGTATTTTTATGATATACAGAGTAGACATACAATAACTTTATGATGATTAGTGAACGCTGCTGAGAAACATGGATTGGTTTCATAAGATTACGATACGGTATTTCAAAACATTTTTTTTTAATACGTAAGCATGCAATAAGGTTGTTTGACCATAGAATAAGGTGACATTTGCGACGTCGTTAGGCTAATTTCCCTACAAACTTCGTACTAATCGATCGTTTTTGACGTTTCATTTTCATTCAAGAACAACACATTAATTGTGTTTGAATATAAATTACACATATATAAACAATTTCAAAATAAAATGAATTATATATGTCATCTATGTTATAACACGTTATAATAACAGCCCTCAAGGAGAAAGTCTCGGAGACGTAAATTAAAAAGAGTATTAGTTAGTGATATATTTGAGATATATTTATAGGTAATTTATTAAATATTTTAACACTTTGAATAAGCTAGCTACGTTCAACTATGTACCTACCTGGAGATGGGTGTAAAAGACAGTTTCAAATTTTTAGTTCTAGTCGCAAGTCAGTCTGGTTTCAGTTTCATATTTGAGTAACAGTCTTATTAAATTCGTTAGTAACACAAGAACGTAGATGCTTGGTGCGGTGAGTATGCCCAGTTTGTTGAAGTGCTCCTTACATGAATCTGTTTGGGGAATTCGAATCATTGTCCGTATTGCCCTCTTTGTACAGTAAATACTCTTTACAGTACATATGGTGCTACTTTAGCACATTACGTGCATATGTCGAAACTTTAAAGAGCCATATGTACTGTAAAACGTTGTACGATACACGTGCGAATAGGTAATTCGCAACAACTCCCTTCGGTCGTGTTTTAATTTATCACCACTCGTTGCGAATTTCCTGTTTTCTGCACTTGTATCGTAATGTACTATTACACCACACCTTGCCAAAAAGCGCGTTTTTGGCAAGGTGTGGTGTAATAGTACATTAAATTGTAATAGTACAGTAAGTTTGTAAAAGTACGTTAAGTTTTTCCGCACGCTGCGCGTCCGGAAAAACCCACTTTTTGGCCAAGTGGTGACGTAAAATTGTGTACAAAACAAGGGTCGTAAAATAGAAAGCCCTCTCTCGCATATTTATGACCCTCGCCTGCGGTTCGGGCCTCAAACATCTGCGATATCGGCCTTTCTTTGTTTTACAACCCTTGTATCGTAAATAGCTATTTCATGTTATATTGATAGGAGTTGCCCCAGAAACGTATACTATATCTTAGTTTTAACTCTACAAGTGCATAATAAACGGCTTTAAGATGTTCAATAGGTACTAATAATGTCTCTGAGACTTTTGTCAACATAACATACTGAGATTGTGTTGACTATTGATTTTGATTTTCAGTTTAGCCAAGCATCTATCTATATGAACACCTAATAATTTAACACTATCTCATCATCATCATCCCACAGTCGTCCACTGCTGGACATAGGCTTTCCCCAATTCGCGCCACCACACCAGGTCCTCAGCTCTCCGCATCCAACCGCTTCTCGCCACTCTCTTTAGGTCGTCGGTCCACCTGTCGGGAGGTCGTCCCACAGGGCGAGTCGTTCGCGGTCTCCACTCCAGAACTCGTCTGCCCCATCGGTCATCGGCTCTTCGACAAATATGCCCCGCCTACACACGCCGCGCTACACATCTACTATTGTTATAATGTTTGTCGTCAAGCCTTACGTCTAAAGTGTCCTTATTCCCGTTATTCCTGGAAGTTGTTTTAAATATTATGGCATTGGTCTTCTCGGTGTACAATTTAAAGTAATTTATAGTGAACCACTTAAGAAACGTTGAAAGTGCTTCATTCACATTCCTTTCAAATTCAGAACTAGTACTTGGCATGTGCAGGGAATACGGCATTTGTATCTTCCGCAAAAGCCACAATTTTTATTGAAAACGACATAAGTGAGAATACAATGCTATCAGGTCGTTTACACTGTATAAATGCGAAAGTAAATGTAAATCTGTCTTAATCGCTGGACAGATTTTGGTGAAATTTTAGTTCTGTAACGTAGACAGCTGAACTGTATATATTAATTAGTAATTAAAATGTTTTTTACCATCTCCAAAAAAAGAAGGAAGGTTGTTCTACTTTATATTATCATGATTTTATGTTTACAACTGTGACCTAAGTCCGCCAACGCACTATGCGTTTTTATATAAAACTGCAATTTTTGATCCGCAACGCACTATGCGGCTGGCTGCAAACCACATCCGGCCAGCCACCAATGCAGATTCAATGATCTGTAAAGAACAGGACTCCTCAAACTGTATAGGCATTTACAGTGGAATGGAACAGCCTGAAGTCGGCTTGATAGGTACTGCGATAAGTACTTAGACGACTGTTTTTTCCTTGTCTTTTTTCGATCCAATATAAACACAATTAATATAACACATTTTTCTACAAAATATTATGAAGAATTATCTCAATAACTTCGCGGCGATGTCACTTTTTTTCGATCAAAGGGATTATTGTGAAACGGGAGCGCTGCCAACATTCCCAAGCATCGTGGCTGATGCCTCGGAATCCAAGTCCCATTCCAACAATCGACATCTCGCCATTTTCCCCAACGCTTATTCACATTAAAACAAGACAATCCTACTAGTATTATTTATTCTGCCCGAAGACGGAACCGTTTCTGTCATAAAAGACCGCTGACGTGGAACTAACGTAACGTCACTTTCCTTCAGTATAAAAAAAAACATGTTCGATTTTTAAATACTTTAACTATAGAGCAACTGACACCTGTCAACAAGCCTCACGTGAGTCATTAATAATGCCATCATCGCAAATGTTATGATAATGCGCTGACATTTCATAATGTCCGTTGCGTAACAGACATTGACACGTGTTATTTCGACATTGATATCGTTTGAGCCAGACGTGTAGGCACTACAGATAGACTATGTCTAGACTTTGAACAAAAACTGATTTAGCGCGAATCAGACCTGCTGTGCTAAGATGGTGCGATAAAAAACCTAGCGCTCCAACTTGTTTCGCTTACCCACGCGGATTGCTTACAGTATTGTATTGACGTAATGCTGTATGAGTGACATAATCCTTGACTAGATAAATTCCGAGCTATTTTAGCAGAGAAAAACAATCGATCACACGCTCGAAATGCGAACTGCGAAGTTTAAAGATTATTTCAACCACCTCACCAAAATTCTGTAAATTATTAGTGCACTCCATTATCAAAAATGATATTTTACAGTCGCGGAAACGTATCGATTTAACAAAACTTATTGACTTAATTAGTCCCCACTATCACCGCTCGTAAAATAGAAACGCATTAAAAATAAAGATCAACCAGGTGGCTGAATGACTCATTTGCATCGCCTGCCAATGCCAATGGAAACAGATAAAAAATAAGAGCGCGCGAAAGTTTATGACTCGAAATGAAAATTCAACTGGCTGGATGGTCACTGATCTTTGTTTTAAAGAATAATAGCTGGCACAGCGCAGATACGGCCACGTTTAAAAACTGTCGCTTCTTATTTCCTTTTGTTGCCTTCCTGCAATTCTTAGATTTATCTTCAATTTTAATTTAGTAATTATTTATATTAATTTAACTGCCGGTCCGTTCTGGTAAGAGCGTAATACATGAATACGAATATTAATACTGAGAATCTCAGAACATGACCACCACACAAATCATTTTATTTCCAATCACCTGGGCCGTGGTCATCTATTACAATTGCCAACAACTGTACATTTCCCTCAACTTTTCACCGTAGCAACCTTGCGGTCCTTGAAACAAGGGCTAGAATAGATTTGCACGTATGAAATAACAATAATTGTCGCACGTAGCAGCAAATTTATCATTACCGCTGTAAATTATGTTTGTGACCTTTATCGCTTTGTAATAAGGTTGGCATTGTATTTGGGGGTGTGTAATTGGAGTGGTGGCTGGAGAGTTGCCAGCGTGGTCTCTACTTATACGCATTGGCTAGTGATGGAGCACTTAAAAGTGAAATGCACCCTTTTCTGGACCGGTCAGCGCTTCGCTAAATAGTGGGTGGTGGGTGTGAAATCAATAGTGTGCAGAGAGGTCTGTGGTGCAGAGCTTGTCTTAGAAAATGTATTATTTCTACTTCAAAAACGAAATAAAGGAGTTGGTACCCTTCACTTGTAGGTAGGTACTGTATTTGCATGTCTAGTGGTTTTATTTTATTTCATGGATTTAGAGAGGAACTTGACCAAATCGTCGTGACAAGCCCATTGTATGGCCAAGATTGTGTCATGGCAGTGATTCGTCAAATTTTGTTATTTAACGTAAACATACAAACAAAATATTCCTGCTATGGTGGAGTTTCGTAATATAGTTGAAAAGTCAGAACATCGTCCACAACGTAATATGAAAAACAACGAGAAAATCTCAGTTTAATAAAGAAATAATAAAGCTTAAGTGTCTTTCAATTTTCACACGTTTGGTTCTGCGTTCTGCGCGAAATTAAATCTCTGTATGACCCAAAAATTAAAATGTCACCTGAGAAGCAATCACATTTTCTGAATGTTAGAATTAGAATTAGTAATTAATTAAGTACCTAGCAACTTGCAGCACTATTCCTCTAACCTCGTCAGTTATATTCGCGAACACACGTCGACAAAGGAACAAAACAAGCGCCTGCGCACAGCGCGAGACAGCAGCAACAAAAACACCACGATCCACGATTTACTTAGGCTCGTATTAATAAACAGCGCCAGGAAGACAATGTACAGTCACCCGAGAAAGAGATCTACCACTTTGAAACTTAATATACAATATAGTTTAAATTATTTTTTGGCGTCGAAACTCAAGGTCCATGGGGTCCCAGTGCGCACAACTTATTTACTGAAATTGCGAGGCGTCTGGTTGACGTAACTGGGGACCAAAGAGCTGGCGACTGCCTCGCTCAAGGTAACAGCATTGCGATACAGCAAGGAAATGCCGCCAGGATCCTCGGTACAAGGTAGTGTCTCAAGGGTCTGTTTTAGATTTAAGATAGTTTTAATATTACTTATTCTTGTACATATTTTCTTGGTACATACTCATACTCATACTCATTTATTTGCAATGATTTTACACATTACACGTCAAAATAATACATTTCATCATACTCGTATTTACATTACATTAACATAAGTACTTAAAGGTACAAAACTTTACCCATAAAAAAAACCCATTACCCACCCATAATAAGCGATCCTAATTTAGAATTTTAGACTTGAAAACGAGCGAATTTTTTGAAGAGGTTGTCCACAGCGAATCGTCATCGCGCTCAAATTTGGAGCAGTCCAACTGGGGAAGTACCTCCGCCTTACAGAAGACCGCAGCCTTAATAGCACCACTACTTGCCCCTTAGGTAGGTATATGGTGTTGTGTTCCTGGTGGTGAGTAAGGTCGCCAGAGCTCCCGAGGTTGCGCTGTGTTGGCAGTGAGTCTCTAGCTTGACAACTGGAGACATCTGCCGGTCCCTCACTCTCAACACATCGCATCCCCAAGTCAATAAAGGGTCGGCAACGCACGTGTGATTCCTTTGGAGTCGCAAGTGTCCATAGGCTACGGTGTCTGCTTACCATCAGGCAGGCCGTAAGCTTGTCTGCCACCGTCGTTGTATTAAAAAAAAAAGAGCTCTAAAGCTCTTATCCACCTCCCCTTCGCCCCCATAGCTACCTCTGATGGTACTGTATTAACTTATTATTGTAGATTTCTTTTTGCTAATTACTAATTTAATTTATTAATGTTGTAGTAGGAAACATTGACATGTAATATCGATAATTATGAATAAATGAATATGAATATACATCCAAAAAAAATGTCATTAAAGTCGAGTCCAGAATTAGGCGAACTAACTTGACAGACGATGTTGCCAGACATAGAAAAAATAAATAGTGATTGGTTTATGTCGACGCAAATATGTCGATATTACCTTGTGCCTTCTATAAATCTGATTCTATTTATATTTTATCAAGTAATTGTCGTCGAAACTTTCAGTCATACATACTTGCCAAATAGGGACGAACTACAACAATTTAATTAAACAAAACAAAATGGCGGACGCGTCCTTAACGATGTCCAAAATGATGTTCGATGTATTTTTAATTCCAACCAATTTTCATTATTATTATTTTGCTTACTAAAATTATTAGTTTGATTCCAAACACAATAATAATTATTAACTAGACTTTTTAAACATTGATATTAACAGCACTAGCCAAACCGTGGCAACATTAGTGTACAATGAACTGTCAAGTTAGTTCGCCTAATTCTGGACTCGACTTTAGTATTGAATTTTTAAACATCATCATAGGGACGATCATCGAAGGACGTCCACTGCTGTGCACACTTGCACAGGCCTCCCCTGATTTCATAGGGTAATCGCCAGTCTTGGCATGCGGGTTGGCGATCGCAATATCTCCAAAACCACCAGATGGGCTGCAGCATCCCTGAATTACGGTGGAGATTTTTAAATATATTTCACTTGAATCCTGCAAAGGTACGGTTCAGTGTTACTTTCTTTATGCAAATGTATCTGCAATTGTAACCTGCCCGGCTAGTATCATAGCTAATAGCGTCACGCTATATGTGACGTTTCAGTACATTTTTGCCATATAACGATACTAGCCGGGCTGATCTCCATATACGCAATAAATCATTCATTAATTGATTAATTAAAAATGGAATTTCCTCCTGCGATTATTAAACCAAATTTGGCCTTGCAAAAATATCATCCATATCCAAAAATGTACCAAATCAAACCACTAACTAATACAGTGTAATCAGCCCAATTATATAAAGTGACAAATTGTAACGTTCTACAATTTCACAATCAGAGTAGTAAAGTAATTTTATGACTGCACATTTCCATACGCATCTTCGTAACGACGAACTGTCAATTTTATGACGTTTGTGATTTATGTCGCTTTTAAATCCAAATTGTCGTATATCCGCTACAATCTCGACAATTCTTCGAGGGTTTCTCAGAATTCATCATCAGATCATCACTTCAGCGTTCTACGGACCTATCAACTTGTCACTAACAACCTATACGCAGTTATGAGCTTGAAAGTTTTTTGTTCGCGGCACAAGCCCTCTGTAGGTATACTAGCTATATTAGGTAAGTGTACGCCCTAAGTGAATTACGTACATTAGTACTATTAAGGAGGTGCCTCGATTCGGTAAACCACACCCCCTGTTAAGGGACACGCTTATGCCTTTCGCGCACAAGAAAACGATATGCTCTACTTTACGGGTATGGCTTTTATGGACAAATTTCGATAAATATCCGACTTTGTGAAGTTTTATTTATATTTCCGCCTGTGAGATTTTAGACGAGGTCATATACCATCAATTTAACTTGATTGTGTCGTTTAATAATGTATTGTTTTATTAGGATGAGGGACAAAAGAAAAATTAAGACGACTCTACTTTTGATTTTTTTCTCTTGATAAAATTTTGAGCAATCATCTTTCGGCTCTAGGCAGAGAAACATTTAAATAATAGTCACGACTAAAATATTCGAAAAACAGTCCCTATTTTTTCCTAATCTCGTTGCATTGTTTTACAATGAAAATAATCGCGTTGCGGTCTTTGAAATGGCGTCCTAACCGAAGTTAGAACGTTTAGTTTAAGCTCTAATTGCACAGAGCGGGCGCGGCGCGGTTCTGTCGATTACTGCTTCATATATCACACACGCCGCCTCCGCTCTACCGCGCTACCGAATACCGCGCGGTTTTTTGGTGCGACGTCCCCCAAACGGCGTTTGCTTTACCGCAAAACTGCCTCCGCCCCGCAACGCTCTGTGCGTTTCAAGCTTTAACCGGAACTGAAGTTCTAAGTTCCGAAGAGCTGTGCATCTCGTTTCAAGACATAAGCGGGTCTCACACAAGGGGCATGGTTTACCGAGTCGAGGCATCCTCTTAATTTGACTGTGGTATAGTCATGTATGAGCGTGCATCTGTTGCACTAGTTGCACTCCGTACAGTTCATAGACCCCACCCCGTAACCCCTGATAACGCGCCCCAATAACAACTGATAACGGCTGACGCACAGCATTGTCTTTGTATTTGCTAATTTGAATTTGATAATGTTATATATATTCGTTAGATAACACTGTTCTTTGTTAATCGGACAATTTATTGTAGTGCAGCGAAACTGTTGGGGTTTGACGACGGAGCAGCCATTCCAATCACCACCTAACTAAACTTCACCAGACTGTGCATTGCAGAGACGTGATTTATTATTACTTTTATTTGTCATATATTATTATTATTTGTAATAAAAATATTATTCCTGTGAAAAAATATATATTGTAGTGTCTTTGTTTCAATTATGCGTTTATTTTATTTAAAAAAAAATATGCTAGCAGCTACCATCTCTAAAGACTTTGGAATAATTATGGTAAGACTTCGGTATTTCGTTTGAGCTCGTACTCCTCGTATACGCTTCAACCGATAAGGCTCACATTTTGCAATTCAATTGGCTATGTGCGAAGTAGGTGGTGGGGGCACAGATTAAGGAATAGTACAAGTACAGAAATTTCACTTCCTAACAAAAACGGCGTTTAGGCATAAGAAACGTGCCTACTCTCTGCATCTCTGTCTATCCCATAACTTGTATTCATTCACGCGCGGCACGTGTAGCCCTAGGGTTGTCACGCCAAAAATACTTCAATGAGGCAAAACATGTTCTGCCTCACCAGATGTCGCTTAAGTACAGTGAACCGAAATTAATGAAGTACATGTTACTTCACATGAATAGAGCGTTCATGGCCCAGTGATAGTTTTTAGTTTTCATTGTATACCTATACGACTACCATGGTTTTTCCACATATTCTCTTGCTTGTGGAGAAGATATGGAGGGTTGGGGGGGGGGGTTGATTGAGGGGGATACCTAACTCTTTGTTAGAGATTTGACATTTTATAAATTACTAGCTGTTGCACGCGACTTCGTCCGCGTCTCCTATTAGTCGCAGCGTGATGTTATATAGCCTAAAGCCTTCCTCGATAAATGGGCTATCCAACACAAAAACAATTTTTCAATTCGAACCAGTAGTTCCTGAGATTAGCGCGTTCAAACAAACAAACAAACTCTTCAGCTTTATAATATTATAGTATAGATATCACGCAAACGAATAGCGTAATCTATACTATTATAAAGCTGAAGAGTTTGTTTGTTTGTTTGAACGCGCTAATCTTAGGAACTACTGGTTAGAATTGTAAATTATTTTTCTGTTGGATAGTCCATTTATTGAGGAAGGCTTTAGGCTACATAACATCACCTTGCGACCAATAGGAGCTAGAACGCGGACGAAGTCGCGGGCAACAGCTAGTCATTTTACAAATCTCATATTTTTTTAACGAACCATGTAACGTTACCAAACACGGTGGGTTTTGCAAGAAAAAAAATGCATCCCCATTTTACGTGTAGGGGAAGTACCTTCAAACTACATAATATTGGGGGACAATCATCAAAATACATAATATCGTGTTACATATGGAAGAGCTCATTGTGTGCATCTCAAATATATATTTCTTGTCATTTTAATATAATTATTTAGAAATTATTTAAGAAAAGAGCCAAAAAATTACCATTCCCCCTTCATCTCTCAAAAAAAAAATACGTTTTAAATCATCAACCAACAGGTTTTGTCGGACATACAAATCAACACAGCACATACAACAGGTCATCTTCTTAAGTTTCTCAGGTATAGGTACCTACACTTTGTCCGTGTTTCAAATGCTATGGCCACAACACAATAATGGACAACTATCTAAATAGGACAAATATTATGTAGCTAATCAAGTAAAATAAATTGAATAACGCGTGTTTCATTTTGAATAAAATTACAGTTAGGTACTTAATAAGTAAATCGGCGGAAATGTACCTAACAAAGTAACCAGGTGGTTCGTATCGTATTCATTTGTATTGTTGTTGTACATTGTAACTTACAACTTGATAATTTTAAACACCAAGGTTATACTAAATAAGTACTTATTATTACATATACCAAACTAAAAGAAAAACTTACCGTTCACAATTTGTAGGTAATTGAAAAAAAGACACACCAACGTCCCTTCGAGTATTTAAACAACCATATACAAAACATGGGGTGCCGATTATAGGTTTCATCGTGTTTTTTTTAATTACACAAAAAATACGTTAGCGCGGTTCGTCGCGATCAAGTCGGCGGCGCGCGGCAGCGGATCACGACGGGCACGTACGCGCGGACCGGACGGCGTCGGCCCGCGACTGACAGCTAGTTTCGGGGATTTCGAGCGTTAGGTTATTAACGCGGCGCGCTCCACCCATTGCAAGCCCCTTGGTGGGGGTAAGCTAGGCGATCGTAGCGCACACCATGGCAGAAATGTGTACTTACCGGGGACCACTGTCAAATTTACTTTCACGTTGTCTATTGGTTTCTTAACGGTTTCCTACGATTCGTTTCGTTTGTATTTATTTATTCTCTAATTTATTTCAGTAAAATTTCCAATACGGGGTCTTTCTCGTTTACTAAAGTAAATAAAATATTCATGTGTCATTATTTGACATCTCTGAGTTTTGACATTGTCTCGGGACCTTTGACGTTTGACGTTTCAGACGTGCACATAGCCAATAGTAGCATCATGATGATGGTTTAGATTTAAAAAAATAGAAAGTCGGATATAGCACGGAGGAATCATCACCGAAAAACTGAATTGCCGTATATTTCAATGTAAAAAGTCGTGCACGCGCAAAATTGATGTAAATAATGAAAAATAGAGGGAGTTTGAGACCGGCTAGACGCGCTCAGCTCAACATTTGCAACCAGCAAACTGCATTGCATCCCTAAAATAAAAATAATGAAATAAAAAGCCCATTTATTCCATAACCAAAGTGAAAAAAACATAACTTAAAATTTAATTATAAAATTATTTGGTAGCACTTTTATTATTTACTTTTCTAAAAAAAACGTGTTTTTTTATTATTATTTATAAAATGTAATATATAATCAATAAGAATTCGGTTAGGACCGGACGGTTATGGTAAAGGCCTCCTACAGCTCATGCCATTTTGTTCGATTTTGTGCAGTGTTGGGCCAATCCGTTTCAATTTTTTGAAGGTCATCAGACCATCTGGCGTTGGGCTTACCTTGTCTGCGCATCGCATCCCTAGTTACTGATAATCGTTCGACGCTTAGAGACCATAATACACATCTGAGAAATTAAATTAATTTTACATACTTTTTGTTTATTCGGACAGAGAGCGTAAACAATATATGCATCTCTAACATTACCCTATAAAATTTATAGTATCTTGAAGCTTGAGTATTCAGCATAGTTTTTACATTTAAAAGTGCCTTTGTGGTCTATTTGCAGAATACATTTTTGATTTGATTTTAACATTTGATATTTCGCGCGCGCCCCATTGTGCACCGGATTAAGAAATTTATACTATTTATTCCGTCGGTTGAGTAAAAAATGTACTTCCGTTTTTAAAGCCGAGACACACCGAATGCGTGCCCGTGGCGTGCGCGTTGTATCGTATGAAATGTCATAGTAGATGACACGCCGCTTGCGTGGCGTGCACGTGCGCGTGACTTGCAAGCGATAGTATGCGCACACCACGCACACGCGCACGTGCTGCGCACTCATTCGGTGTGGCTCGGCCTTTAACTCATTCACTGCTACGCCACGCTCGTAGCGCTACTCCGTAGTCCGTAGCAGCTTAACCCACTGAACGCCAACGACGGATATCGGTTCAATGCCAACGACGGATAAATTTCATTACAATATAATGAAAATGAAAGTTGGTTGCTGCACATTTGACGGCCCCTTTACCTGGTTGGTAGCTTGCCTACGAAGCTAGAGGTCCCGGGTTCGAATTCCGTTCAGGGCATTTATAATAACTAGTGGCTCTGTGAGCTGTAGACCACGCAATTTTTTTTCAATTTTCAAAATTTACAAGAACTGACTCGACAAAAATTCTATATAATTATCGAACCTGCTCACAAAATTTCACGAGAATCCGTTAAGAAATGCGACCTGCAAAGGAGAACATCCGAACAAACTGACAGACATACATACGAAAGAATTGTTGAAGAAAGCTGAAACAGAGACGCTTCGCTCGCTCGGTCAATAAAGGTTCTTTATTTGCAGGTATAAATCAATTGTGTACTAAAGCAGTAACGCTTCTAACGGAATAAATCCATCACAAAATCAATAGAGTACATTGAAGTGTATAATATAAATTAAAATTAATACATTAAATTAAATTAAAAAGATGTATCCACCACATCAGCCCTAGGACGTCCACTGCTGGACATAGGCCTCCCCCAATTTCATGGGGGGTAAATGCCATAATAACCACGCTTGGCATGCGGGTTGGCGATCGCAGTATCTCCACCGCACTCTAGGAATGCTGCTGCCCATTCCCCGGTGGTCAAAAAAATTTATGATGAACACAAATATCTGTTCCTAAATCTTGTACTTTTTGTACGTATTTAAGTACATACTTATTAAATGAATAAATAAAATAGGTAAATAAGTATATATACCGTAGTACCCATAGTACAAGCTCTAGGTACTTAATTTGGGATTAGGTCAATTTAGGTAAGATTTTCCACAAATATTCATTTTATTACAACCCATCATAATTAGTAGAAGTTATGATTTGTTATAAATCATCGTAACATCGCCAATAACGTAATATTGAAAAGATAAGCTCATGTTGTCTATCTTTCAATTCTAATATCAAATCGTATGTAGGTACATATATCAAATACATAAGTAAACTGATAAGAATGAAAAACAAGTGTAACATCTAAAGGATTTAGATCTTAATGCGCAGGAGTCCTACGGTACTACTGCGCATTTATTTTAATATGTAATACTATTAACTATTTTGTGCTAAAGATTCTCCATGCAGGTGTAACTATGTCTGTATGTTTGTTACATTAATACCACTATTACATGACCATAAAACCTGGTAA
The DNA here is from genome assembly GCA_905163555.1 of Notocelia uddmanniana. Lineage (NCBI taxonomy): Eukaryota > Metazoa > Arthropoda > Insecta > Lepidoptera > Tortricidae > Notocelia > Notocelia uddmanniana. The sequence continues at coordinate 23,597,792 of LR991066.1, forward strand.
TTACCGTATGACCATAAAACCTGGTAATTACCGTAAAACCTATGGCTATCAAGCTAGCTGGACCCCTGTCCGGTTTTATGGACATGTTTTAAAAGGCCGTATAACGAAAAATATCGCGTTTTTGAAACGCTGGTCTTGCGAAATTAGGATAAACTTGCGGCCCGCCCCGGCTTCGCACGGGTATTAAACAAAAAATTCAAAATTATAATACACACACATTTTAGTAAGCATCCCTAATTTTTTTGGAAATATAATATAGCCGATGTCACCCGGGGCTAGTGTTGCTTTCCAATAGTGAAAGAATTTTTCAAATCAGTTCAGTAGTTTCGGGGCCTATTCAATGCAAAAAAAAATTTTAACACCTTGGGTTACATTATTGGAGTTTTAGTCAGGGTCACTAATTTTTTTGAAAATATAATATCTCTAAATGTTACCCGGTGATAGTGTAGCTTCCCAACAGTGAAATATTTTTTCAAATCGGTTTAGTAGTTTCGGAGTCTATTCAATGCAAACTTTTTTTTTACACCTTAGGTTACATTATTGGAGTTTTAGTAAGGATCCCTAATTTTTTTGGAAATATATTATAGCCTATGTCACTCGGGGATAGTGTAGCTTTCCAACAGTGAAAGAATTTTTCAAATCGGTTCAGTAGTTTCGGAGCCTATTCAATGCAAACAAACAAACAATCAAATCTTTCCTCTTTATAATATTAGTATAGATAAGGACTGATTTAAGATATTATATGATCCTTGTGTCTAAGCATATAATTACTTCTCAGACTAGAGCCACGTGATAGAAAAAAAAATCAAAGTTGAGTCTTTTCTTTCTTTTTCTCAAAAAATACATTATTAAACGAAATAATATTTTACCTCTTCTAAAATCTTTCGCAAAGTCGTTGATTATATCGAAAACAGCTTTGTTGACAAATTTCGATTTGCATCAAAATTTGTCGAAAAAACTATTCCTGAAGGGAAATGCTTCTCGTTTTCTCGTGTGCGGGACACATAAATCACACAGGGGACGTGGTTTACCGAATCGAGGCATCCCCTTAAGGCCCAAACCGCCCTGTTTTCGCCATTAAACTTGATCATAAACCTTGACCATAAAACCTATCATTTCTAGCTGGGCTGCTACCGCAAACGCCCGAAGATGACAGTTCGTGACGTTTATAGTACATTTCGACCTTATAACGTGACGATACAAGCTATCGTGCTAGCTAGGCTGATTTAAATGGGCTTGTTGGAGATAATTTTGTCTTTACTAATAATAATTAATAATAATTTAATAAATAATCATAATCTTGTCCCAGAGGAGGACAAAAGGATATTTTTTTCTCTAAGAAATCTTTCCTTATGCGGTGAATCGGGGAATACAATACATACTTATTAGTTATTATCACAGACTTCGGATTGCGCCTTATTCTATGGTTATTATACTCTTAGGACTGCGATTAACGGGCAAAAGCTCGAATTTAGTAAAGCGAAAATCTAAACGAATTTTTAAGTAACAACACATACGTGAGTATTTCGTATTCCGCAAATCTGCACAGATAATATAGCCCAGATATCAAAACAAAGTAATCAAAATAGGTCATGAGTACCTATAGATTATCTAAACAAATAAGAGATGGCGCCGTCGCACTTCCTCGGTTGGCCATAGATAACAATTTGCTTGTAATTAATTAGATTTGACAGGATGAATGGTAACAGTATTTGTTTTCGCGTTTAGTTCTTACAGTTCTTAGTCACTATGAAAATAGTACGTCCGACGGCCGGACCAGTTAGCGACGAAGCTGAAAACACTCTCGTTGAGTTAGTTTTCCAAAGGCAACGCGCTATTGGGGCCCTTTACACGACTAATATTATCACAATACTGGTGTGTCAATATTATCGTGGTTCTCAAAACTGAATGGGGCCTGTTACACCTTACACGGTTATTATTATCAAGCGATACACTCCTATCACGATCTGTAATACGTGCTGTTTACTGAATATTGAAGAAAAATCCATACGATTTTGAAAACCACGATAATATTGACACACCAGTATTGTGATAATATTAAGCGTGTAGCAGACCCCTATGGATTTTACTCCAATATTCATGAATATTCACGTGATTCGTATCATGATATGACTGGAACGCGTGATAATAGTGACCGTGTAACAGGCCCCATTAAGTAATTTTGGTGACTCAAAAATTCTCACACCAGCATTTTTTTTAAATTTACTATAGAAAATTTATACATTGGTTTGACGGAAGTGTCGTTAAACCCTATCGGGTTTGTATCGACACCGAAATCGTGGACAATATAGTTAATAAACTTACTTACGAGCTAATTGTATCAATTGTATGACACATTGGAAAAATTATACTGTTACAGTGTAAGTGATATAATGATATTAATTGCGTTGGGAGGTAGTGTAGTGTTACGTAAATAGTGGACCCTAAGGGCGGAAACGTTTAATTTTGCTAATATTTAGTCCAACTGCTCCGCCTGCATTGCATTACAGTCCAGCCACGACTTTGCGCAAATTGCGGCGCGGCGCGGCCAGCGTTTTATCTGTTCATTGCACCGTGGTCGAGATGCGCAGCGTACTGCGGTTAGTTGGGATAACACGCAAAGTACAAGAATGTGTCGATTGTATAACGAAACTGCTGCCGAGAATCCATCATTCATTACATTAGATGTTTTTAACAACAGCCTACCCTCTTTCACAAATAAAATTCAGAATGTTATATGTAAGCTTAAGTAACTGTTCGTATCCTCCTTAACGTTTTATTGATCTAAGTAAAATGTAATTATTTTAAATTCAGTTGAACTACATTAATGTCATGTCTTTGTTGTGTTTAACGACTCATTGCTATACTGTTTAACTACATCATACATAAATACCAGCAGATCATTCTGTGCACACATATCTAGAGTTATGGTCCGGTTCAAATTGTTAATCCTTAGCTTCCACCACCACCATATCAGCCCTAGGACGTCCACTGCTGGACATAGGCCTCCCCCAATTTCATGGGGGGTAAATGCCATAATCGCCACGCTTGGCATGCGGGTTGGCGATCGCAGTATCTCCACCGCACTGTAGGAATGCTGCTGCCCATTCCCCGGTGGTCTTGGTCGTAGTTTAAGGACATACCCGGGTCCATCCTTAGCTTATAAGTCTATAAATGGTTGTAACTTGTTTTGTGAGTCTAATAAATAGAATAAAAAATAAGTATTAGGAAAACCGCTATCGCTGCCGCCGCCGCTCAAAGTCGTGGCCGGACTGTTACCTATTTGTTCGCGTCGCGGGCGGTGCCACGCGGGTAGGTAATTTGATCTTGACTTGCTTACTACTAGGACCATCTTCCAGGGTCAATAGACTTTACAAATAGTTGGAAGAATTACAACACTGTATTAACATCGGCCCTAACAATGCGAATGCAATCAATATTCCCCGCCGCGCCCGGGCACGGCTCACACTTCAATAGCAACTATCTAGCCGCCAGGCGAATATAAATTACACAAAATTATAGTACACGCGCCATCTTGGTTGGTACGAAACAAAACGCAAGTTGCGTTCCGAAACGTGGTTCGGTGCGGCGACCCCGTGACCGCGCGCACATATCAATGCGTTGACCGCCCACGGTCAACGGATACCCTGACAAATTCAAAAATAGAACGCGCAGCCGTCGTGCGCGGTGATAACGACTTTTTAAATCGGTCGCGTGTCGCGATGTTGCCAGTCGCGTCTGAGACGGTTTATTGCTTTCGATCAGTTTTTAGGTGTTTGTGTGAGGTCGGCTCGCATCCGCCTCGATTTGGCCATGGCTGTCTGCGATAGTGGTAAACAAGGCCAGGCGTTTGATGAATAAATTAGGCAAAAACAATTTTGCCTTAGGTGTTTTGAGGTGTTGAATGTGTTACGGTAGAGTAGAGACGTAAATCTAGAAAACGTATTTATTCTATGTATGTTTTAATGTTTTATTAATATCTACATGTCCCTTAAACTTATTATAGTAAAAAGTCACAACTGGATTGATTAATCTCGGAATTAAACTCTAATATGCGTATATTATCTATTAACCTACCATATTGCCATGACCGACTAGACTACGAATACGAACTACGAACACGAAGAACGCATCTACCAACTCTAACGGCAAAATCGTGAATGTCACAAACAATCGTGATATACTTCTATTTTATTATATTCGGATTTCGAGGAAAACTCGGCAACTCGAGCAGCAGTCACAACACAATGGTGTGGCGGTTAAATAATTCAAATATGGAACGTACACAACGCATTTTAATAACTACTTATTTCTTTTCTCGTAGAGGTCAATATGATCTACTTACAAAGTCTTTATCCCAAGGCACTAAGACCTTGTGTAGTCTGAAAAAGACTCTTTCTCGTCTGTAGAGGTATTATGCTTGGTTATCTACTTCTGCCGCTAACTGTAGTCTACTTTAATACAGGTTAAGAGTTACACCACTGTTTTTTTTGTTTCGATTTGGATGTAGAAGGTAACATGGGCAACTAGGTACTAATCAGATAATCTAATTCTATCCAGGACATATGACTCCTTTAAGGCTCTAAGCAATGAGCCAGCCACAAAGCGAATCCTCTGCAAATTGATGAATCATTTTTAATTGAAAACCAAGTTTACTTCTCCTGTCTATCAAAACTTGTTTAAAACGGGCAGCCATGCAAATTTATATTTATCGATTCCGTTTCGCGAGTATAGTTGCCATGTTGACATTCAACGACTCTACAAATTAGTTGACATTGACAAAATGAATTATGTATAAATGTTCGCTAAACACGCAACCCACTGGAGAAAATCAATCGACAGACACGACACGACACGGAGATATAAATGATGTTATTATAACCTTTACGCTCCTTTGCCCACACTGATATTTGAAATTCTGATCAGTTTAGTTTATACCTACATCTAACCTTCGCTACGCTCAATTTCTAATCTAAAGGATACGCGATCCATAGTAAGTAGGAATATCATTAAAGTTATTGCATTAAATCTAAATATATCACATCTATTCTATTATACCACGTTATTCTTAGCAGTGACACTGCTTGGGAGACAATAGCGCCAGCTACTATAGGTATACCCAGTCCTATTGTGGATAATGAACAGTGAACGGTACCTAAGAGTTTAGCACAGCCGCTATCTGTATTGTTTATAAGCAATTCGTACTGGCCACTTTTGTGAAAGCAAGAAAACAAAACGCAAACCATAGAGTATCGTTCTAATTTCGAATTTCCAAATGGAACGTCTAGCGGACCTTCGCTGGCAGTCGCCGAGCGGCCGGGAGCCGGACACCAAGGTCAAATTTACAACTCGCGCCATCATTGATTTCACTGCGTGTGCGTGACGCAATGCCTTGGACTCCGAACATGCATTATACAAGTTTTTGCCCTTCTATTATGCTATGCCGCATCGTTTAATGATTTCTCACACAGTGTAGTCCACACATTCAACAATCGTTTTAGGTATTTCAGATTAATTACATGTTGTATTCTATCCCGCCTCAAGGGCGTGTTTAAAATGAACCGAGATGGTTATGTTATATAACTAATAGAGAATCAATTAGATTATTTCTTGAGAAAATTCGATGGGAAATGGGAATAGGTGTCAATTTAATTTAGTATACTTAATCTGGAACCGCCTTCTAATAGCTACAACAACGATTATAATGACATTAATCTACATTCTACAATTTATGTTGATTTACTTGATCTTATGAAGACTTAAAAAAAACTCGCTACACCAATCAAACATCGAATGCGACATCCCATTCCTTCCATCGATCATGCAATCTATTTCAATAATCACATCGACAGTTCAACGACGTTTTCCCCTTTCAAATCGCCTCAAGGAATTGCCGAGCCGCCTACGCCGTAATAGGCTTACCACCATGTGTAACAGCCGAGATCAGAATTACCTCAATAAAACACATTTCACAACCGCTAAACATCGTCTTACCTGCAACAAAAGAAAATAAAAATAAGTGTCTTGTTTTATTGCAACCTCAAAAGCGAGACTCAATCCGAAGAGTTTAACGGTAGAACAGCAATTTGGCGGGCGATAAAACGTTCGAAAATCAAAACAGAACGCGTTAACGTTGCCAAACGTGCAAGAACGCCCGTCTCAATCAATTCTCGCACAGATTTGTAGTCAATTCGTCTTCAATTCGTAAACAAATTAGCTAAATTAAACGTGTTAAAAAGCGTTGCCAACTCGCCAAATTACGCGGTCGAGAACTGTCAAAAGACTTGTGAAATTGCGGCGTATTTTTGAAGAACGCGCAAATAGCCGCGTCGGCTGTGGGGAAGTAACGGACTCGGCCAGTCGGCCTCACACGGCCGCGGTCGGCGCTGGCGCCACTGGTACCGTACACTTAAAGTGTAAATTGATTGTATTTTAACCTCGAATTTGATGGGAACACAGAAATCCATACTGCTTTGTAATTCGATTTACTCCTATGAAATATTCAACAGATTCATCACTTCCAAAAGCTAGATGCATTTGTGATTGTAATCTTTTTGAAAACTTTTGAAGATTCAACAATATACAGACTCCTCAGTTAGAAAACTCAATATGTTTGCTCGCAGTGTAGCGAAAATCGCGGACAAAAGGAAATCACTAAACGGAAGCCACTTTTCACGGAGTTCCACGCTAGAATCTTTTCAGAGCATCATAAGGTCCATATTCTTTACAACTTTGCATAACCAACGACCGTTAACGCCGAAGTCATTGAAGAGCTGATAAAAAACTTCCCCCGGAACATCAAACAGGAGAGTAGCGCGAAAAAGACGTAACTATTTCTTGCTCAGGGCTCAGTATCCCTTGCTTGTTGAGAATGGTGAGGTTGCTGACGCTTGCTTGAGAAGCGAGTATTATATGCTGTCCGGTTTGTTTCGACAGAGGGTGTGAGTGGAGCGTTGTAATTAAAAATGCAGCGGATTAGTGTCAAGAGCTCCCGTGTGAGGGGAGGCACGCACTTCAAAATAATGAGGATTGGATAATGGGGGAAGGTGTATAATATGTGCGCTAGCGTCAGCCCTCGAGACCGGAACAGTCGCTGTGACATTATTGCATGTTTCGAGATTGTTTAATGCCAGGTGCTATCGGAGTATGAGCTTTCTTTAGATAGCCTCAGCCTTTTGCAGTTTGTGTAGTAGAAAGTGACAGGTTCATTAAGTAGATGATATGATATTATAGATTCTTAATCAAACAGCTCTAGTGGATGGTTGGATTGGGTTTTAAGATGTCAAAGTGGACCCGGAGTCTCATAGGATATATCCGAGATAACGCCAAGAGGAATGACGAGATATGAGATGCTATAACAGTGTTATTAGCCACATATTTACAATATGACCTCAATATTTTGAATTAGCGATAATTATAACACAAGCGGGTCAGTTATTTGGAAACTCCTTGATTTGCTGACATCCAACCACTAAACACAGTCCAAAATATTAGCTGTAGGTATCATTCTATATAAAAACAAATTGTAAACACATTTTTTGCATAGAAACTGGTGTTGTTACCAACTTTCGTGACTAGCCTATTATCAACTTACCACGAAGTTTAGACCGGGTTTTCCTAAATGCCAGATTCGCCAAAATGAAATGATGTTTACCATGACGTCAGCTTTAGGTGAGAAAAGATCGCAAACGTTTATAAACACTCGTGATATAGAGGAAGACGGTAAAATAACTATAACAAATAGCTCCACCATAGAAACAGGGGAACATTTTACACATCACAAAAACATCACAGTTACATCTAAATCAGCAGGGGAGCCTGTAACTATCGTATTGAAAACTAAAGAACAGAACGTACAGTTTCCAACGCTTGCTGACCGAGTTAACTTTAAAGTTAGTGGTTAGGAAGTCGGTAATGTAAATCGAATTACAGAGGCAGTAATGCGTGACTACGCCAGCGCGAGACGCGTGGTACGGGTTGAAATTAGACGGTTCGGTAGACGAGGCAAACATTACCTGTTTGAGATTTAACGCCCTTTAGCTGCACGTGAGTTCGTTTACCTATCACTTCCAACAAGGATACACGTGGTAAATTAATTCTGCTCTTATTTAATAAACTTGTTGAGGTTAATTGGGGTAGGTATGTACGAGCTGGGAACATTGAGTTATCAGGCGACCGCGTTTGTTAAATTTAATTGAGGCAAGACGCCATCATTTCTCATACATTTTAAATTCGATTTAAAAATGGTAGTAGGTATCTTTTGCAAGCATATTTAATTTTTCATCAGGGTAGTGTATTTATTCAGCTCCGGCTTCAACTCGATCAATATACATCTTTCCCAGTCACATTTAATTTTACATAAAAAAATGTATGAGTGCGCATTACTTCACAGTGCTTCACAACCACACACTCACTATCACATGCCTCTCCTTATATTGTCGCTTATATGTACTACGTATAATTTTGCCTTTTCCATTCCACTCTTATTGTGTCCTCAGACTTACCTTGATTATCTTTGTTCTGTTCGTTTTTCAAAAGAACTGTAAGTATTAAAAAAAACTTATATTTCAATGGAACTCACTGGCCACCAGTGTCGCCATTTTATGTTAGCTGATCACATGTTACAAAAGCTTGGTTACGCCAAATTACATGCAAGTTCATTGGCTTCAGATACCTAAGCAACAATATAAGCTTGTCATTGAAATCGGGTTTCATACAATAAGGTCGCTGGCGAGGTCGGAGAGGACAAATTCATCGTTTTTAATTCCCGCGGTGCAACGCCCTCTGGCGATGCAATTCGAGTTCTTGCGGATAATAATAATTTTTGTAATTCGAATAAAGGATGACGAGTCAGTGCCGTTTGAAGATTGAAATGTACATAGTAATCAGTAACAATTGGGAAAGAGTAACGAGTTATAGACAGTAAACTAGATGTTGTTTAAGTAGTGTAAGTTTCTTAGTTGCGTCAATCTTTTAAACGGAACGCTTGTTATCAGTGAGCACGTATGTTTATTAGAGAGATTTTATGCTCAATAATAACACTATCGATTATTAGAATAAAATATTGAATATTTATTTTATGAAATTGTAGCGTCGAGAAATCTGTAAATGCAGTTTTATTTAAATTTAAAAATAAAAAAGTTTCATTTGCGTAAAATAATCTATCTTAAGGATTTAAGGTAGTTCCTTTCCAGGGCCCACAATTTTTTTCCACCCTGTATTTACAAATATTTGCCCTCACCAGGATTTGAACCCGGAAGCTTCACAGACATTGAACCACTAGGCTAAACCGGTCGATTATACTTAATGCACCTAAACTCTCAACTATTTATAACAGGAAACGCCTTTGTTTTTTGGCCTGTGTATAAAAACCCGTTGGTTTCAACTCAAACATACAAAGAAAGCTCAATTAATCATATGAAAAATCACTAGTTGGCAGTTTAAAATCGTAAATTTAATTACACCCGAAAACATCGTTATTAGTGCAAGTGTGTGACTCATAAAATCTACTCATAACTCGCATCGCTCGTCGAAATCCTCTAGCAGTCAAATTATGAAAATTCCAAATTTAACGTTTGCTCCACAAGCACCGAATTTTACGGTCCAAATCGTGCTTCGAAATTTTACAGATCACTCCAACTCAAGCACAAAATGGGTCGTTAAATTTTAAACGCAAATTCTAAATTCAAACATGCTGGCGTCGAGGTTTGCTATATTAACGATATGGTTACGAAGTCTTTGACCCTTTTTCAGATAAGAAGTCAATTGTCAAACGCGAAAATCAACACAGAGGAAACTGTAACTGGAAAAGTTTATGTACCGATGTTCTTTTTTTTGTATTCTAAATTATTGTAATGAAATGACACTCATATCAGAACTACGAGTACAACAGGGATGAGAAGATTTTATAGATTGCTAGAAAATGAGATGATACTCTGAAAATACAATTCATGTACCTGTTTTTGGGACTATGCCAAGAATTATTTTTTCATAACACCATTATCCACAACACTATTTTATGTATACTTAACAACACTATCACAGGTCACAACACTACTCAGGGAGTGGACCCACAATATCAATAGGAACTATGTGTGAAGTAAACTTCGAGTGGAACTTCGTGTTGAGTGAGACTACAACGAATAAGTACTCACAATTTACGAGTAAAAATTTAACATTTTATTTAACAAAATGACGCCTAATCAGCAATTTTGCAAAGTATCATAAAACTCCGCGTCAAATTATATTCAGTTGAACGCCCCTTACCCTAAGAGGTCTCGTGCCTGGGTCGTCGTCCTTCCCAGCTGACTCCCCCCCCCGCTCTCTTAAGACAAGGACCCGTATTTATGTAAATACTTTCCTATATACGTATTGCAGGGATAAAATAGGTGTAAAATGCCGATATAAAGGCGAGTGACGCCCTTTTTTACGGTTAGAGGAGTCTTGAGATATATTTTTTTTTCATTTAATAAAATAAAAACATAGCAAGTACCGAGTTAACAAAGTTTAGCCAAACTTCGAAGCAGTTTGTTGGCGTTGCGCTCCCTAAAAAAATACAAGCAGGTACAAACTTACTACTACTTATAAAGGCTGTATCTCCCTCTCGGGGTCAAGATACCAATATAATTACGTCGTATTGATTATTTTCTGCGAAAATTAAGGTTAGGTTAAAGAACTAAAGTGATATAAGCAACGTAATGGATTTAATTTTTTTAGTGAATTAACACTATTACGACTCTAATTAATCAATCAAGTAATAGATGAATATGTCTTGGTCAATTGTAAGTTACTCGTTTAACAAATATAGCGATGCAGCAAAATTTTACAAAAATTCATGTTATGGAAAAAACAAAATTATGGTATAGTATGTTACAAGCTCCTCTGTGATCTCTCAGTGAAAGTCGGACCACAGATAGACATACAAGCTATAGACATCCCAATATAGCAACTTTATACTACCAACTACAGCTCTACGGAAGGCTAACATAGCAACACGCCTGTGAAACACAGTAGGCACTCAACCCACCTAACCATTAAACAATAGCTCGCAAAAACCGATCTCAGCGCTTACAAGGTCATTACCGCACTCAAATCAAAATGCGAAATAAAAACAATTTTAAAGTGTAAAGAGAAAAGACCTTTCCCGCAACTTGTTTGTTTCATGCCGGTTTGCGTCTCGTTCGCGCGCGCGGGCGGGAGGGAGACGGAGCGACAAGGTCAGCCGCTCACGGCAGACGGCGGGAGAGAGAGGGGGGTTGCGCCGGCGCAGACAGCGCAACGACATGGCGGACGGTGACGTCACACCAGGTCATGAGCAATCTTGCATGAAACCTCTCATGCGTATAGCGTATACACGCACGATACTAACTTGAACGTATAAAAATTTAATTGCTACCAGGAATGTGACGGTGAAAGACGATTTTTTCCTGTTTGATTGCCTGATCGGTGATAATAATAGTAAATGTTGTCGGATCGCATGGAAACGTTGCGCAGAAATCAATAAATCACGACGCGACGCAGCGTTGTAAATCTCTTTTATTAATAACTTCCCGATTTTACATTGATACCTACCTATGTCCCGACCAAGTTAAATAGACAAACGAAATGTATAGATTTTCTTCCGCGCCGATTGTCGCAATATGGATTATAGAATCAGTGCTCACACATACGTAAAAATCTTTTAAATCGCTGATGCTAGGTAAGACACATATATCTAATCGTGGACTTAGAGTGACACGTGACGATTAATTGCAATCATTTATTACTGTTTGCCTAAAATACTGTACTCGTAATTAGTTGTTACTTGCACGTTAAAACGGGAGGGTTCTTGGCCTAGTCTAGTTTACCTTCGCTCTCTTCGAATACTCCAAAATAAAAGACGGTCTTTGAATTGTTTACGCATTTTGTAAATAATACCTACTTACAAGTAAATCCAATATGTATCCATACCCAATTCCAAGCGATCTCACTAATGATCGAAAACAATTGCTTAATTAATCCTTTGTTATTTATTATTTTGTAATGTAAAACCTAACCTTTTTTCACGGGTAAACGAAATCTTGATTTCAAAAACAAACAGTATTATTCAATGTTTTTTTCGGTTGTTGTTCTCTTTTGCTACTCGTATTACAATTCGGGAACAGAATGCTTAAATCTTGAATAATATAAATCATTGATTTTTGTATCAATATTGGTCGAAATATTGGGGCGAGACAAATCTTCGTGTATTGAATGATCTCTTTTTACGAATTCAGCACTTTTTCTTAGGATTCCGGTCAATAATTGTAGACCTATACTTAGTCTATTCTCCTAACCATCATCAATTCATCATCCATGTACCCGGTTGTATTCTTAAGGACTTTAAGAAGGATTTGCTAAGGCAGTAGTCTTATGAAAGCGACTGCCATCTGTCCTTCTAACCCAGAGGAGCCTGAGCCAAAACTAGACCTTGTTGGGGTTAGACCTACTCTCTCACGATTCCCGCCTTCCTACGCCGAAAAGCTGCTGTTAAATATCAAATGATTACCGTACATAAGTTTATTTTAATAACTCGTTGGTACGAGCCGGGTTTCTGTTCACAACATCCAACGGACAGGAACTTCGTGACCAGTGTACAGCAAAAACTGCCTGTGGCAGACGTACTTACATATATCGGGAAGTGATCGGTTGAACCAAATTCTGTACGAACCACTAATAAAAACAGCATCATCTGAAATACCTCCAAGAATATTATGCTTATTGTTTTTTCTAATAAGACAAATCAGTACATTCGTTATTATACATATAACATTGATTTTCTTCGCTTGACGTCAGTTGTTGACGCGGTCTGCCATGTTTACGTTTAATGAAATATTTTCATGTGCTTATCTGCCATCGTGACATGTTTTAATGACCCTAGACCATAATTAGTTCTAGTAAATACATTACAGTCCTTTTCATAGTCAACATATTTATGTGAATACAGACAGCTATCAAAGGAGAAAAAATTTACAATAGGATCCGTCATCAATTCCTTACTTTTTCTTCTTTACAGTAGTGGATTGTGGACAGTTTTGTTACATCCGGTCAATTCAACCAACCATAGATAAAGTTAATTCCAACATTATTCCGTACAATTATTATTATTATTCAATTTAATAACTATGCATTGCTATTCTAGTAATAAGACTCGGTCAAGTTAATAGTCATTCTAGCAGGGCAACTCCGACGCAGAATTCGTGGGGAATAATTCTTTGGCTTCACAATGATCGAACAAATTGGATTATTTCCTAGAGCGTAAATTTATAGAAACGAATATGATATCCTTACGCAACACGCACGGTTGACAACCGGCTAATTATAACATTGGCGACGTGACAAGCTCGGGTACGCAAATACACCGGCCAAGTGGGCAGAATGACCAATACTTAGTAAATAGAGACTTAGCGTAGGAGCTACCTGAAAACGTTTGTTTGTTTATAAGCGAGACTACGCAAATTAATGAACAACTGCAAATAGGTTGTAAATGCCAACTCACTGTGTATTAGACCTTGAACATCAATCAATTCAATCATGAATCAAAATAATGTGCTCTTATTTCTATTTTCATAAAATAAGGCAATTTTTATTTAAGGAAAATACGCTCAAAACGGCCTAGCATGTATTTTGGAGTCAATTAGAAGATATAAATATATCAACAACAAAGACGTCAAATTATAACATAGCTTCGTAATATAATCAGCTATGCCATTTTGAACCAAATTTGTTTCACATCAATTGTCATTCGTAGACAATTATGATAGATGTATTTAGTTTTAGCTCATATTTTATTTTAATTAACCAGTAATTGTAAAAAGTAAATAAGAATAGTGATTTTTAGAAAACACCGGTCTAGAAGTATCAAAATCACTATAGGACTGTTAATTAAGAATTATTAATATTTAAATAAGAACATATTATCCGTACAAACGAAAGACTACCGCCGCGTCTGTCTGTACTTCTTTACATATTATGTCCGTCTCAAAAACTAGCGAAAGGATTTTCATATAGTTTTCACCAATGGACGGCGTGTTTCATAAGGCTAAATTTATGTGTACAGCTTTTTTGGTACTGATACGACTGTTGGACCAACTATATCCCCCGTGTCTAAATAAAACTAAACGTGGCAATGAATGCTGTTCCCATTCATCCTGTGAAATCTAATTAATTACAAGTAAATTATTATCAATGGCCAACCGACGAAGTGCGACGGCGCCATCTCTCGTTTGTTTAGATAATCTATGCTCATGGTCTATTTTTATTACTTTGTTTTGATATCTAGGCTATATTATCTGTGCAGATTTGCGGAAAGCTACATGTGTTGTGTACTTGATAATTCGTCTAGATTTGCGCTTTATTAAATGGTATCTTTTGCCCGCAACTTGCATGGACTTTGATATTCTCAGTATTCGCAGAGTCCTTCCCTGATTGGCCTCATGAGGAAGTATTTCTGAGTGAAAAAATTACATTGTATCCTTATCGGGGACTTTTTAAATTATCTTTTCTAGCCCATTTAAAACAGTCTAGCTAGCACGATGGCTTATACCGTCACGTTATATGGCCGCAATGTACTATTATAATTTTCAAACGCATTTTCATACGGTTTTCACCCATGGACGGAATGTTCCATGCGCAAAAAATATGTGTATCAGGTTTTATGTAAATTGGCTAAAATATAACAACAAATCCACGCGTACGAAGTCACTGGCTAAACCTGGTTGTCGACTACGCAAAGCATATTTACGCCGTTGCACAAGGAAGTATTTTACATACATACCTAATGTTTACAACCAAAGTCCGAACTAAAAGTGACGTTCACAAAAATTGTGACCTAGCCATAAAAGCTCGTGTTAAGCTGAGCTGACGTTCGCCGTTTCGTTACCTACAGGGTAAATAAAAACCACCAAGCTCCACTCCAGCTGACCTAAATACCGATTCATCTCGCCCGCCATTTTGCGAACTTATAACCACGGGAATGTGGAACATTGTGGGACTGCGACTTTTTTTTCTGCCAGTTTACGTTGTAATGTAACGACGATGCAAGCAAGATGCCTGGGTATAGATTTGATCAAGATAATGGATTGATGCGATAATGATTGAACTATTATATTCTTATGAGTAATAACTGTCTTAAAACCAATGATTGGTTTGGTTGAAGTCGTCTATATAAAGGAAATGAACATAATCTATATATAACTGAACGAAACGAAGTGGTATATTTAATAATGATGTTTATGAAGAAAAGGGAAGATTTCGATGCGGCCCTTCTTGGTCCTCCTGAGGCCTTCAAAAATTTGATGAGGTTTCAAACTGGTTTCGATTTCAAGCACCTCTTGACTTTCGAGGATAGGACATAATGACTGTTCTGCAGTTACGTCAATTATGTTAATTATTGTGCAAAATGTTAAGTGTCTGAGTGCGCGATAAGATAATGAGTATAATAGACATCTCTTGTAACAATCAGGATGTTATTGTTTTTGCTATGAAGTGTAATAATCTAGTTCTTGATAATGATATTGAAACGTTATTTAACGGCCGGGGTACATAATAAAGTAAGTTTTTAACACGTTGATGGCCAGTAAACGCCTATACGTACGTGTGATTCTATTGTATCTGGATTCTGGAGTATTCTCGTTTTTCAACGTGAATGCAGTTGGCTAGCATTATATTTAAAAGTGCAATACAAATTTAGACAGCGTTTCTACATTCTTACAGATACTTTATAAGGTTTTAGAGTTAGTAAAATCCTTGAATCTACCAACAAGTTCGTTACAACAAGCTTACATTTAAAACAGTCCATGCAGGCGTTTTCGTTATTGGGTAAGGTGTGTAGGAACTAAAGCGCATACTCGTTTTTAACGTGGGTATCAATAAGCACGAATAAAGCAGCCATTTCCAAATATTGACTTTTGTTCCAACTAGGGCCTCGGCAAGGTGAGTAGGTGGGTAAGTACGAAAAGGAACTAGGAACGTGTAACTCCCACCCTCAGGGATAATCATTTCGGCACATGGAAATGAAAAATGCCCGGGCGGAGTGCCCTCCCGATCTTAAAAGCTCAAATTTACAGGAATATTACGGCGCATAAGGCTTTTTAATCTTACTCTTCGGAGACTGGTAAGTCTATGCGGGAGGTTTGGAGATGAAAATCGGCGGATTTTAGTGATTTCGATGTTAAAGCTTTACTTATATAATGTTGGGAATTCTTTATGTAACTTTTCTTTTTCAAGCTTGCGGTTTTACCAAATTTTGATTGATGGAGATCTAGAGACACTATACTTATTTATTATTTCATGAAATTGAGAAAGGGCAAAAAATATTTAATAACGGGAAAGATATTTTAAGGAAGAATATGGGTATGGCATCAACGTCTATTAGGTATGTAAATCATTAATTATCCCAGAAACTAGAGCAATGGGACAAGGTTTTTACTTGTTTTCCTCCTTCGTGTTATAATAGGAAATACAAAAATGGTGGCATAAATCTTGCCAGAGAAGAAAAAGGAGCTAGTAGCTGACAGTTATTTTGCTAACGAGAATATACCCATATCTATATTAAGTAGGGCGCTAAATGTGGTGTAACTTAACATGGTAATGTTTTTTTTAGAAATGATATTTTTTTGTGCCCAATGAATACGCGGTTGTCATATTTAGACATTTTATCAACAATTTTTAATAATACATATACTATTATTGAAGCTTATGACAGTCATGACTGTCATGTCATGACATAAAGCGAATCATCGTGATCTGAACGTTACGTACTTAAAGTCAAAATTGTTTATTCTTCAATTTAGGCAAATGAATGTCAATAAATTACCACTGGTGCGGAAAAATAAATCTCTGCAACGGAAACACTCGGTGAGGTATCATTATTTCAAAACAATATACTAACTTTCAAGCAAGAACACAGAGGATACATATTTACATCGCACTCGTAATTGTTAACATGGAGTTGTATAAAAGCTTGTTAAAAGTCACGGAAGTGCCGACGGCAGTCGTTAACGCTAACTTTAACTACCGGGGTGGGGTAGGGTCCCATTTTACCTACCAGCAGGGTGGGATAGGAGGTAGGTTCCCTACAGTCCTTAGTTTAATCTCCCACCCTTACGTTCAAAGGTCTCTAGATTAACGGCTAGATCAATGAACTCTACACGTGTATACTGTGGGCTTTGAGGGATTCAAGACTGAGGTTATTTTCAATGACGAATAATTTAGGAAGGGCGTTGCCGAAACTTAGTTTGATGACACCAAACCCGAGCCTTTTCTAATAAATGTAATTTTTATTATCTTTCTGTTGAAACAAACTACAAGTTTTTATTTCAAAGGTTTAGTTTTTAAAATCGTGTTAGGTTTTACTAAAAGTAGATGGCCACAATAACACCATCTTGTTCCATAGGTATGTGGTGTTGTGTTCCTTCCTGGTGGAAAGCAAAGTCGCCAGAGCTCCCGAGGATGCACTGTGTTGAGAGTTGAGAGCTTGACCTGGATATGATTTAGTTGTCAACAAAATCCATAGGTTACGGTGGCTTACCTACCATTAGGCAGGCGGTAAATTTATTTGCCACCAATGTTGTAAAAAGAGCCATGATGATGTTTTTAGGGTTCCGTACCTCGAAAGGAAAACACGGAACCCTTATAGGATCACTTTGTTGTCCGTTCGTCTGTCTGTCTGTCAAGACCCTTTTTCTCAGGAACGCGTGGAGGTATCAAGCTGGAATTTATATCAAATACTTAGAGCTGTGAAAAAATCAAACTTCTAACCCAACGCAATCAAAAGATACAGCAGCAAATTTTCGACACTCGCAAGGGAATCAAAACCTACAGGGTACTTCCCGTGAACTCAGAATCTTGAAAATTGGTGCGAAATAACGTCTTATAGCACAGATTAAGGAAAAATTACGAAAACCGTAAATTTTTAGTTACATCATGTAATAAACATATTTTTACGGAACCCTCGGTGCGCGAGTTCGACTCGCACTTGGCCGGTTTTTTTTACCATTCAAAGTAAACATAATGCCCGATCCGTCATCACAGTTCTGATGCGAGATAAAACGTCAAAATGAATGTGATAATTCCGAATAAAAGATATTCCTGTTAGATCGCGCTGACATTGGGTACGGAGAAAGATTTTTAAAGGTATTTGAAATGGTTCTAGTCAATTAATATTCAAGTTGGTTTTACCCAAATTTGTTCCACCATGTAACATAAATTCCTCATAAGACTGACTTCTAAGACTGAACAGAACCAATTTTCGCTTGGCAACGCTTTTTTAATTAAGACTAACGACTCATAAACAACACACCGTTTTAATTATTAAGATACAAAAACTTTTTTCTCACTTATGTTGAAGATAAAAACCGGATTCTGATATAATGTTTTTACATTATACTATACTTGTACAGTAGCCATATTTCGTGTTACTAAGACAAATTATGTGCGTACCGTACTTGTCTAGCGAGTGATTTTAATATTTTACGAGTTTGGGTTTTGGTACGTTAATTTTGTGTAAATAATAGATTACAGCTTCTTATTGTTTCACCTTTATCGGATAGAAAGGACTTTATCGGACAAAAAATTAGTGTTGGTGGGTAGTTGCCTCAAGGTGACATTATATCAACCTTCGATAAGGCCTTAGTATATATATATATATATATATATATATATATTTCTTAGGTTTTTAATTATTTAATAAAGTTACAAGATTTAGTTCGCCTGGTCAATCCTATGACAATGATTTTTAAGCTTAACTCATCTGGTCGTGACTCGGGTTCTGGCAGAATATCAGTGCTTCGCTCGAAAGAGCGTAGCGTATCACTGAGTCAAGAACCCTTTTGTTTTTTTGCTGCAATGCACTCAGTAATTGTATTTTTTATTTTAAGTTTTTGTTATATTTTTATTATGATGCTATGTTTGTTCTATTTTTCTGTTTGTGTTTATTTTTTGTTTACTGTGTGACTTGTGGCAATCAAATAATTTTTTTATCTATCTATCTATCTATCAAAGAATTTAACCATCTATAACTAAATAAGTATCGAAGAACCTCACTCCCAACACAGCGCATCCCCAAGCAAGCCAATAAAGGGTCGGTAACGCACTTGTGATTCCTCTGGAGTCGCAAGTGTCCATAGGCCACGGTGTCTGCTTACCATCAGGCAGGCCGTAAGCTTGTTTGCCACCGTCGTAGTATAAAAAAAACCCTCGCGAAAAAATGAAAAAAAAAAATAACGGCTACTCACGCTAATAAAATCACTATTAATGTTTAATTTTAATTTAATTTAATGAAAACATATCAATGAATTTAGCCAATATGCAGCAGGATTCTTTGAACTTAGCCAATATGCAGCGTTCGTTTGCAGTACTTTGCACTCGACCTTAACCTAAGACCGTGTCTATTTTATGTCGGACAAATTAGTATTCAATTTTCTCGCACTTATACATACTCATACTTGATAGTAAGGAACGAATTCTATACGTCAGACTACAGCGCGTTCAATGATCTTGCTAGTTAGCTAAGCAGAATGTATAAAAAATATTCCTTTTTGTGATCAGTCTTTGCCAGTCAACAACCGCAGTCAAGTACTGCGAAAAAATAAAATCTTATTTAAATATAACTGGCCACTGTAAAGAGAAAAATAATAAAAAAGCAACCATAGTAACGTACCAACAATAAATAAAACGTCTAGAGCTCTATGTCTAAATTTAGATTTAGAACATGTTACATGAGTTTTTTTTTAATTCCGGATTCACACGTGTTATGTTGGCTAAACGTGACCGGAATAAGGGATCTAACATTTAATCCAAATGAATTCGTGTCCGACCTCACTTGTTATGCAATGGTAATGGCATGCCAAAAAAAAATCATGACCATAGACGTTGTTTATGGATTCTGCGGTAATAGATTTTTTTAATGTATTAAACTGGTCATTATTACAGGACTTTAACTGGAGGCTCTAATAAATTTTGTTATAATATCTTCGTCGAGGAAAATTCTGTATATGTCTATTTATATTATTTATATCGTAATGATAATTTTAATTAGTGATTTAATCAGCACGAGAGTCGTTATAACGGTGTTTTTTATGTGCAATTAATAGATAAATGATTTCCAGCATTCTAATTTCTCAGCAAGTGTCTTCGGCCAATTCAAAGTTAGCCTGTCCTGTTTTTGGGACCGCAAGTCAAAATAAATAAATAAATATTCACACTTGTATGACGTGTTTTCTGATGCAACACAGTATAAACCAACACGTCAGAACGCATAAGATGAATGTAAGTCTGCGAGTCCTGTTGAAGACGTGGGCTATATAGAGCGATCCTTCCTTTCATTACGTTTTGCCTTAGTTCTGATGCCCATCTTTTGCTACAGTGTTGTTATTTTTCATGTGACGTATGATTCGTAGACTGACCCAAGAAAAGGTCACGCGCGTAGGCTTCATGTTGAGATCTTATTTGGCAGTGACTATATAGTGGTCTTATCTGATTTTCTCATTAACGTGGATTATTTTTTTGTATCGCAGTTTTAAAATATTCCAAGTGTGTTGCATTTAGTGGGAAGGAAGCTAGACAACATCAGTCATCCATTCTATGAAGGATGGTTTGCTCAGAAAACATCGTTACAAGCCCATGGTTTCTATTTTCACCCTACATTTTATTTAAGAAGGTCCTGCCACCCTGTCATTCACCAAACCTGTATGTCAGTTTGCTCAGACTAGTAGTATACCCCTGCACGGCTAGCACAAGACGGCACGCGAGCTATATCGCGCGCGAGATATACTATCCGTCTCTTTCCACGTGTACCCACCAGATAGGGTCGGATAGTGTATCTCGCGCGCGGGATAGCTCGCGCACCGTCTTGTGCTAGCCGTGCTGAACTCATAAGAATTATGTGTGGTATAACGTCAGAGTTACTAGTCCACCTGACAAGAGATTTGTGAGTGGTGTGGCTAGAAGTTAGGTGCGTGGAAATGGAAACTACCTCTTTTTTTTTTTATTAAAAATGGGATTGCTCTTGGCCAGCATCTAGCCGGAGGGCAAAGATGAGGCCGACGATGAAGCGAGCTCACCCAGAAGATGCCTATTCACTCGTGCCTTAAAAAACCTCTATGTTATTACAACACGTTTATGAAGGGTTGGATCGTGGCGTGAGTCGCAGGAATGGAACATAATTTGGCTGCCAACTATGCCAAGTATGCTTCAAAATGGCGCTGAAATTTGTGAAGTGGAACCTCTCATTTCTAATTGGAATGCAGATTCTAACACAAACGGTCACATGGATATGACCACATTTAATATTGTGAATTTAAAAGTGCTTCTGCGTAGAAGGCTCTTTAGGAGTGATGATGATGATGACTGCTCTAAGCACAAATTTCGAATCTTTTACTTTTTCAGACCTTCCGTCACTACTCCATTTAGATTATATCTATACTAATAAATGTATTAAAGAGTATCATTTATTTATGTACAACGAATTAAAGCTACTAAACTTTATAAAAACCAAAATGGCATAAGGAATATTACAAATTGCACTAAGCGAATAAAGATCGCCTTTCCAGTGGAATGAAAGTTTGCACCACGACGTTGACCAGATAACCTACGATATAAGACCACGACGTTGTGTCCTTAGGCATAGCGATGTACCCAATTAGCCACCCACCAACTATGCAAAGGACTGTAAGGACACTCGCCTCGTGAGTGTCGTGACGAAATCCACACAGTCGCACCCAAAACTAAAACTAGTCGAACCCGTTCACACACCCCTTCGGCCGCACTCAGCTTGGCCCTCATCTTAATTCCCTGCCATTTAATTTTGAACCTTATCAAAAGACTGCATTACCGTTTTTCGGATGGATGGTGTGATCTTAGCCGTCCGTGACGCGACTTCGCCGTTCAATGCGAAGCTTCTTGCGCGGTGTGCAATAAAACGACCTGGGCACGGTGCAATGAACTGCGTGACTCTATGCTCTCCTGAGCTAAAAAGCCTCACGTTCATAGTAAAACACTGTCGCTTGAGACATTTGGTATCGAGTTAGAATCCACAACCGGTCGGAATGCGATGCGATATTTTCAGTGCTGGCATGACATCGCTGACAATTTGCGATGTTTATTTAACACGTTGTTTTGTTTGGAATCTTGATATTTTGTGCATGCCTGCATGTTATTTAGTATAATCATTCTACAGTCTACATCTTAATATTTTGTTGTACGAGATGGTATTTATTTTCTCATTTGGGTAAGTCATACTGATAAATATGGGTTGAATGGTGACCTACGTTGACATTTTAAGTCTTTTGTACGATTCATGGGCCCTCTACATACACTACTACTCTGGATAAATTTCATAGAAGCTTAGATTAATAATACGAACAGATCCGTAGTGTTAAGCAAGATGAAATTCGGCCTGGAAAAAAAATTCGCCGCGGTGTATTGACCCTTTGGTCAATAAGATAATGACCGCTAGGCTAATAGGACATTATGACTTATGACACTTCTGTCATATCCTGGTGGGCATAATGTTCAAGAGTCAGTATTACCAGCCCAACCCATCACCACCACCATATCAGCCGAAGGACGTCCACTGCTGGACATAAGCCTCTCCCAATTTCATGGGAGGTATATGCTTTAATCGCCACGCTTGGCATGTGGGTTCGCAATCAATATTACCAATCAAGGGGTCATAATGTCCAGCAGTGATGCTAGAATGACCTCTTGCCGTAATGTTGAAATATCAATTAGCAAGAGGTCATAACATAATATCCAGATGCAACAATGACCTCTTGCCATAATGTCCAAGTGTCAAAATGTTTTTTAACGCTATTAGGCGAAGGCAAACAAACATGATCAGCCGCAGCACCAGACTAGAGGGCCTGCTCCGAACTTCGTGTCGTGCCGTCCCTTTCACTATATGACGGAAAGGGACGGCACGATACGATGTTCGATTTTCGAAGTTTGGAGTAAGTAGACCCTCTGCTACCACGAAACGAAAACAAGCAAAGTTCGTCTATTTCGCTCTCTGTCGCACTTGCAGAGGCATAAGATAGTAAACCTCGTATCCTCCACGTGTCGGTATACTCAATGTTGAGGCTAATTTGGTATTGTGATATATAATATAATCAGTAATTACCGTGGAAACGACGCTTAAAGGGTAAAAAACGTCCTTTTCAACGTAATGACGTATGCGTGGGTGGACTAAACGCCTACGTTCGTGAAAAACGGCCAAGTGCGTGGCGGACCATACACAATGAAGGGTTCCGTCCTTACTACTACTAGCCCTAATTTAAAACTACTATTCTATATAGTGAATTAAAAAAGGTCGAAGTCGTATCCCCATGGTAAAGTCTCGGAACTTACATTATTTGTCAAGGCGAGGTCTTTTGCGAGAAAGAAAATTTGTTAGTAAAATATACGTAACTAATTATATTATTGAGTGACAGCAATAGGGCTCCGTTTGGATCCTTCGGGTACGGAACCCTAAAAAGGCGTAGGTGGTAAGGCAACTCTGAATTTCTTTGAGGTACCATTGAATAAAAAATAAAATTTCCCAAATTAGCAGTCGTTTTCGCTTTCAGACTTGATTGGATGTGATTGTATTGGTATTTTTAGTATTTCTCTCGTCCTCACTTCGTGTACATATACCTGATTATTATATTACTGATCGTCGGAACTCCCGTGTTGTAGAAGCAACATTTTTATTTAGTACAATTTGTCATTTGTATCCGTCCCTTTCCTTTGCATGGTTAAGTTAGGTGTCCAACTGTTTAGTGACCAGACTTGGTCTGACCATCTGATTGGACTATGACGTTCATGAAGTCTCCTCTAGAGCGTTTCGAGTTACAAAATATTTTCTCATCTGCTAATACTCACAAAAGTCCTTGCCCTCAAATGATCACGGATCAAAGTTGTACTTTTCTTCCGACTCAAATGAGGGGCAACATTTCTTCTTTTCTGAAAAGCAGTACGTGCCGGTGCCACCCTGTACCCTGTATCAAAACCATTTTCGTCTTGGGTAGTTGGGTACAAACACTTAAATTACGCTCAAGATTCAATAAACCGCCGTCGCCGTAAATGTATCATTTTACTACCTTGAAACATCTACTATTCGTACCGTAATGAGCTGATGTACGATTTCAGACAACATTATGTACCATGGCTGGGCGCCATACATTTTAAGTCGACTTTAAATAGGTAATTTACTTACCACAGAATGTTACTAAAGGTGCTCTTGCATGGGCAATATTTTGAGCAATTATTGCCCGTCAACAGTACACGCGTCCTTCTCTGGCCTGTAAGTAAAAGTGAGACAACCGTACTGTTGACGGGCAATAATTGCTCAAAATATTGCCCGTGTAAGAGCACCTTTATGTATAAGTATGGTGGTGTAGAATGCCATTAGCGTATTTTCACTTTTATTTTCAGTTCTTGTTCGGTCGGTATAACTAAACTAGTCCCGAACAAAGTCCGAAGAATGTTTATTTGGAAACCTTTTACTTTTTTCTTTTAAAAATAACCCGGCTTCTGAAAATTACAGCCAGCATTTTAGTTTAGAAGCAGTTCTACCCTCCATAGTGAATCGGGGGAGGAGCGCTTTGTTTTTAAAGGGGGAGTGTAATGGACTTGAACAATATACCTTTTAGGGGAGGGTATAATAGACCTCGGACTTTTAAACTGGCTGTTAGTTACTTGGCATTCGGTTTGCCGCGAATTGTTCAGTTAAAAAGCACACATCGGCGAAGCGTACTTTGTTCGTTTGGCTTATTGGCCTGTTTCAAAGATTGTAAAACGACCATTTCTCCCTGTAAAAAATAATAGTTGACCATTTATCTACTTAATATTGTTTAAATTTGCCAAATAGATTAATTGATAAATTATACCGTATGATCATAATATTGAGAACTCTTACAAGTGATCAATTACACTGTTTTGTCCTCAACCCTCTCGTACATCCGATTATTCAGAACAAATTATACCAAGATAGCTTTGTTGATTATAATTTTATAATTCTTGGCAATGTGGGATAAACGATTAAAACGAGTTCAAAAAGGTTAATTTACGTCTTACCATCAAAGTAACTTACACTCTTCTGGTTTTAAGGGACACAAACGCACTGTGGAACGCCTGACGCCTGTTATTCAATACACAAACCATCTCAACTCGTTTCACCGCTTTTCTAGAATAACTTGGTCCCTAGATTCATCACCATTCAGTAACTGGAGGTTATCTTTATACTTTATACTGGTTTGAGCGGTTGGTAAGCGTTGTGACTAGCTAGCAGCAATAATCCTTTGTGCACACGTCCAGTTACTAGGCAGCCAACCCTGTCAAATATAAACAACACTAGAACTAAGACAAAAAACAAGACGTGTTACATATATACAAAGTTTTAAATGCGGTTCGTTTCTAAATCTTCAGCCAAGCTAGCAGTTTTGAACCTTAATGCGAGTACAAATAAGAATCAGTGGTAGTCTGTTAGACCAATTTTTTGGTTTCCTGTACAAGAGAGCCAAGTACGAAGAAGCGTTAGTTTAAAATTTCGCCAACAGCATTTTTATTTTTAAGTTGGTAGCGCTTTGCTTCTTAATTTAACAGTGTTGCCGCGTAGGAGAGCGAAGTGCGAGCCTATGCTAACCTTCCAACTTGTGACAACGCGTTTTCCCAGGGAATTAGAAAGGCGAGCGGGTTTTTAAAATGGCCGGGTAACGTCCGCATACAATCTGCATGTTGTATTGTACAGTCAGGATACTAATAAGGTCTATTTTTAATTTTGTTTTTTGAATGCAATTGACGATAAGCAAGAATAGAAGTAACAATGAAACGAACTGAAAATGTTTAGGTTAAACTTTACAAATGCTAATTAAATTTAAGCGTTTAAATTAAATTAGCAAGACACGTGTATAAGTAGTTAAGACTTGTGCATGCTTACGCTTACGGGGAGTACGATTCATAATTGTATACCTATTTATTATCTTTTTAAACATGATGGTACCTACATATCTGTACAGGTAAAGACGTTTTTGCATTTGTAGTTGTAACCTCTGTAACCAGCAGCCTGATTGCGTAACTTATTGTTCTAACGTTAGGCATATTTTAATGTCATTTTTTGACCCGACGGCAGCTTGTCAAAAATTCGCACCGCGTAACTCCGTCCGTACGGTTTGAGATGAGTACCGTTCACAAGGTGAATGAGACTCGCCGTTTCGTTATTGCAAAGGTGATAAAATGAACGAATGGTTTATTCTTACAATGTGTTGCACAAATTTGCTATAGTAATACATCAAATCAAAGCATTTTGTTTTCATTTCTGGGAAAAATGATGTTGATAAATAAACACACGCTGGTATGTTTAAAGAAATAAATTAACCATGCAACCAAAAATCACAAAACGCACTATTAAAAGCAGCATATGAATCAAAGACAATTGTACATTTTGGTGAAAGTAATTTATAGTATTTCTTATAATTTTAAATTATATTCATTTAGTGACAGTATATAAATAATATAAAAATAAATTTACCAGTTATATTGCATCAATAATAATATATCATTTAATGATTAAATGCCATCTAGTATGGAATAGCAGAACTTTATGAAAATTAATGCGCTTGAATCTCATAATATCGACATCTAGTATGCAGTAGGAAAACTTTTTGACAAAAAATAATGTTGGCTCTACACTGAAGGCTAAACCCTCGCAGAATTACAATTTGAGAACTGTTATTTTAAAATACAGCGTATAATTGTATATTGTAAATTTATGCTGAAATTGTACATTCATCAATATATTATGATTGAACTGTTCTTATATCAGCGTATAACCTGGCAAGTCTTTCATGTCAGCCCAAAAAGGGGAGAAATTAATTAATTGTAGGTATGGTAATCCTTGTTTTACCGTTCTTGTTTCCGTTTATTCCAGAAGTCTCGTGGAAGAAGTACCGTGGTGGAACTAGTGAGACTTATTGCAAACAGTTCCGTTCCGAATGTTTGGTTCTGACGCTGTATGGTCGCAGTTCTACTAACATTCCTCCTAGATTCGCTTGATTTCGTACTAGCTACTACTTTGTATCGTTGACGGAACTATTGGGAAAATAAGTCTCACCACGGAACTTCTTCGACGGGAGTTAGTATAGCTCACCACTCTGCACTACAAACTGAGAAAATCTTTGATGACGGCAAAGCCAAAATAAAAGGATTAGATATAAGTTTAGCAGTCTGGCAAAAGTCTTGAAATTAAAAAGTGGCAACACTGTAGTGTCTTCCCTTTCAGATCAATCTAAGAAAAAAGGGACGATACTACAGTGTTGCCACTTTTTAATATCAAAACTTTTAAGCATCTAGTTATAACTCATACACGTTGTTGCATTTTTGGTTTAAAACGATATTTTTGGCATTTTTTTCAGAATCAGAATCAGAATCAAAGTACATATAGGATACATTTGCGAAAAAAAAACTTTTTTTTTCTAGTAAAATCATTTGGAAATAATTGCAGTAGGTATCTCCACCGCACTCCAGGGACGCTGCTGCCCATCCCCCGGTGGTCTTGGTCGTAGTTTTAGGACATACCCGGGTCCTACTGCGATCGCCAACCCGCATGCCAAGCGTGGCGATTATGCCATTTACCCCCCATGGAATTGGGGGAGGCCTATGTCCAGCAGTGGACGTCCTTCGGCTGATATGGTGGTGGGTGATGATGGTGGTAATAATTGCTGGGGAGCTCAATAGTGTACCGTTTTATTTTTTGTTCCTATTACAGGCTACACCTTGTATATGGACACTGTGAAGTGGATAGTTGTCCGAACTATTATTCTTACAGCGGCTTATAGGAATTACCACTATTATCTCGGCTTGGAAGAGAAAATAATATAAAAATGTCCTAAACTTTCCCCCAAAAAAATAAAACAAGCGTCTTATTTTTAAAAAAATTTAATCAAAAAATATCCACACAGTTTTGAATGTTCTCTATAGTTCAGTCAGATCAGATATTATTATACGTACAACTGTATCTATATTATAGGCAAGGATCTGACAAACTTCCGAAGAATCGAAGTTCAAATTGTGTGTAACCGTGCCCAGTTATTGTTTGCTGGCTCTTCTTCATTGGTCTGTAAAATCATTTTCGGCGCGATCATGGTTTGCGTTCATACATTTTCATCATCTGAAAATGGATGTAGAAGTGATAGCAGCTGCTGCTTTGTAGCGCAGTAGATATGAACTATTTTGGTGCTGCTCACCGCGGCGTTGGGCGTAAATGGATTTCGAATATTTGCTATGCATATTGCAGTGTATCCATATAAAACGGCGCCGCTCAAACGCATGTAGTTGTAGCAAAGTTAGTCTAAATACAGATATGTTGCGTGCCATGCGTAAGCTCGGAGTAGAAAAACATGCTACCTTAAAATAAATCCCATCAAAAACATAAATGTGAAAATGGCAGCCAAGTTCAATATGCGATGCGTGGTTGTCGTCTTCACTGGTAAAAATATTGATATCTAAATGAATGATAGAATAAATGAATGAGGCATTTATTCGAAACACAGACACAACAACATTAACATATACTACAAAATATGGCAACAAAGGTTACAATGCTGCAAGTGTTTCAGAATAGGATAACACGCAGCACAAAGTGTTACGACACTGATTTTTAACGTACACGAAAATACAAACACAAAACAATACAAAACATAAATGGGTGCCAAGTTCCGTAGATTATCTGAAAAGGTGCCAAGTCTGGCACTAAATTGTTTACCATAGAGCTAATTTACTGCGGCGTAATGCATTTTGAGCTTTAACTTGCCAGTTTTCTTAAATATCCAACAGCTTTCATGGTATTATAATATACAGCATAGAAAACTGCCGCCGCTTCAGCGCGTAGAGTAGTCGCAAACGCGTAGTTAGCGCTCTACAGATATGTTGCGTGCCACGCGTACGCTCGGAGTAGAACCACAAGCTACCTTAAAATATATTTCAGACCTAATCGATCCGTAGTGGGTGTGTTAATAATATTATCTTATTTACTATGTTAATTTATATTTAAATTTTAATTATAATGGACAGCAACATAAGTCTATCGACACCAACAATTATATTGCTCTCCCTATTGTAACCTCTATCCAGTATTTAGCGAATGGACAGTCAAGTCGCTCTGCCAACTCCCTTATGAGGCTTTTGCTGCTACATCGTACTCTCCGTAATAATGAGGCTATTCTCTTCCTCCCTATCGCGTAGAAGTCGTTTGTTTGCGCCTCCGCGACCATATCCGACGCGCTACAGTGCTTCGGCAACCTCAAAAGCATCCTCATAGTGTTATTATACTGGACACGAAATTGTATGATAAGCCTTGTGTGTAAAACTACGTTTATCCCACTAGTTCCATTAAGTTGTCCCATCATAGGACAACTGAGACGATTACATCCCAGCAGTCCCACGGGACAAGTGGAACTAATATTTTTATCATATTGTTGTCCCATCAGATAGGTAGGTTAGGTTCGTTAGGTATTATCAGATGCCCGAAGGGCAAACTGCGCAGAAGTAGGAGCTCCGCGGGGCTGCGTCAATTTTAAGGCAGAGTGAAGTTAGTCATTTAAATACTTCGACAAAATTCTATTTCGACATTTTTATTCCTCCGAGCGCTCGTGGCCCAGCGGCGCCCGCGAACCGCGTGCGGTATGCGAGGTTAAGCAATGTGGGCGCAGGTCAGTTCTTGGATGGGTGACCGCTTTGAGAGGTTACTAACTGAGGGTTCCCGTGCTTTGGAAGGCACGTTAAGCCGTTGATCCCGGCTGTTGTCTATGACAGCAGTCGTTAAGCCAAGTTAGAGGCCTTCGGGCGGCTTGAGTGCTTCTAACAGTCAATTTTCCCACTCACTTGACATAGGGGAGTCGAAGTTGCACCACGTCCGCAGGGAGTACCCACCGTTACCCTACACGTGACCCCTGGGTGATGCTAAAAGTGCAACAAAAACTGGCAACCGTACTTATCTTCTCGAAGATCTCACGGTTCAAAAATAAATTCCATACGATTATTACCCTTGTTCTTCGTACATAACTGAGTTACATTACTAGCTATGTATAAAGAAAAAATATTCTTCGTACAAAGCCGGGTAATGTACCAAGAAACCTTCGTTCCTTGCACATTACCACTCACATTGACAGTTATGTACAAAGAAGTAAATATTCTTCCTACATGACCCGGTTTTGTACAAAGAAATTGCTGTTCCTACTACAAAACCAAGGAGGTTCTCCGAGTTAGCAATAAATAAAAACCTGCTGAGCCACAGCTGCGGGTCAGGAGAGGAGCATCTACTCTCTTAACTAAACGCTCAGCTTTTAATACGAGACTATGAACGTACGTACATTGACTAAGCTCGTAGATTAGTAAACTATGTAATAGTATACTTACATTTAGTGTCGAGTATTTAAAAAACCGGCCAAGTGCGAGTGGACTCGCGCACGAAGGGTTCCGTACCGACACCTCCTTATCTACATTTAAAACCACTATACAATACATTTAATCACAAAAGGTCGTATCTTTATAGGAAACTTACGACACTTACGCTCTTTTGTTTTGGCAAGACAGTTTTTCAGTAATAACTCAAAAACCGTTACACCTATCTTGTTAAAACAAAAATTATCAAAAGGATTTATTAATGTACATCAACATGTTTTTTTTCAGAATTTTGAACTTCATAGATTGGAAATTAGAGGGGGGGGACACACTTTTTACGACTTCGACAGCTAATTATCTCACCAACCGTTGACTTAAATGAAAAAAAGAAGAAACCTCTATGTCATTTTTAAAGGCCTATCCATAGATACCCAACACGCCTAAGTACATTGAAAAAAAAAATTGACCCCCTGTTACATGTGTGCCCCCCAAGTTTAATATTTTTTTTTTGTAATTTCACATTTTATTTCTATATCGGTTTATAACATACACCTTCACACCAAATTTCATAATTGTAGTAGTCATATTCTCCGAGTAAATCGGCTGTGACATACGGACGGACAGACAGACAGACATGACGAATCCATAAGGGTTCCGTTTTTTGCCATTTGGCTACGGAACCCTAAAAATAAAATGAATTTCAAACTGTCATTGCGATAAATGAAATTTATTTGGAACTGCTCGATTACTACAGACCAAGAGAATACAAAAAAAAACAGCAAAATGCAACGTGCTCTTACTTGATCTATTCCTATGTAATTCATACCTAATATTACGCACTATTATAAATAGACTCAAGTGGTCGGCAATATTTATGAATTGAAACATCCCTAAACATAACAATGACGGTCGTAACTTGACTTAATTTGTCGTGCGATTCGCGCGAAGTAATTACCGGCCTGATTTTACGTTAAACATGTTGCCGCGACGGCGAGGCGGCCCCGACTGAGAACGGCGGAGACCGGCCGACACGTCAATCATTTTGCGCGTAGCACAAGTGGCCGCGCACACATCGCCGCGTGTATGTGTGCGTGAGCCGCGGATGTACCTTTTGTATGGAGTGTCCTTACCCGGTGTACCCTGACTTTACCCTACCCTAATTCAGCTAGTGCTGGATTTCAGTGGTCGGTGAGTCGTGTTTATTGTAATAGACAATAGTACATTACTATAAGGGCCGGGAAACGAAGAATTGCAGGCCAAGTAGATATAGACGGCCGAGCGTATAGCGAGGATAGGAATACGCGGCCTGCAGCCCAACGTTTCTCGCCGAGATTTGTATAGTGCTTTTCTCAAACATATGCATGAAATAAAAAAATACACCACTCAAAAACCAAGTTTTACAAATGCCATTTTTGACATTAAAATAAAAAAAAGATACTTCCTGTACTAGGCCTTCAATTTTGTAAGAAATTCCTTTACAGTTCCCCCGAGTTGTTTCGCCTGCAACATGATACATTAATTTTCATTGCATGTTTGAGAAAAATAATAAATAATATTGGTTAACGTACGCAATTTTATTTTAAAACATAATTTTTTAAATACAGTTCGTGTCATCCAGCGGCTTCCCGCGAGTGATCCTATAAGCATGCCGAAGTGCCGTTTTTTTTCCTTTTGAGGTACGGAGCCCTAGAAACTACGAGTTGACGAAAATTATCAAATCAAACTAAAAAAGTTCGAAAGTTCTGTTTCCAATTTCCTTGTCTATTCATCATTTATTCAGATCAGCGCTGGTAATCGCGCACAGCACAACGCTGAGATGGAACCATTTCGTGCAATACTATTATTACTATTTTTACTGTTTCTCTTTTGCTGTGTTGTATGGTCAAGAATAGGAAATATACCTATATGTTTTCTATTCTATTTATGCTCTCATTGTGAACATTTTTTTAAACAATCGTAATTCTGCCCAATTATTTTCACTACATCGCGTCATTCACTCAGCACGTATTATACTTCTTGGAGAGGTAGAACACAGCAAATTGTAGTTTTACTCATATTTGGAGCAACGCAACTGAGGATTACAGAACTTATTCAACTCTGTAAGTACGTGGTGTTATATTCCTGAAGATACCCTCAAAGCATAAAGACACCAGAGCTCCCGAGTATGCGCGCTGCGATGAGTTGAGAGACACCTACGGGTACCATTGGCAAAGTTAACGTGGTTAGTAATAAAACTAATAACTATTATTAGTCCATATTGGCTATGTGCACGTCTGAAACGTCAAACGTCAAAGGTCCCGAGACTATGTCAAAATTTAGAGATGTCAAATAATGACACATGAATATTTTATTTACTTTAGTAAACGAGAAAGACCCCGTATTGGAAATTTTACTGAAATAAATAAGAGAATAAATAAATACATACAAACCAAACGAATCGTAGGAAACCGTTAAGAAACCAATAGAAAACGTGAAAGTAAATTTGACAGTGGTCCCCGGTAAGTACACATTTCTGCCATGGTGTGCGCTACGATCGCCTAACTTGCCCCCACCACCTACTTCGCACATAGCGAATAACGCTCGAGCACCCTCCTGCTAAATGGCGAAGATAACCGCGTGTTAGTGAAAAGAGGATTCTCAAATCCACCATTTCGCGCCATTGAGAGGAATCTAATGACGTATCATTCATCAAAATCGGTTAAGCTGTTAAGTAGTTACGAGTGGACATAGGAACAGACATACATACATACAGACCAAACACATAACCCGTAAAAAGTGGTCGTGGGTTCCAATCCCAACTCGTACCAGCGGGATATCATTTGATACCGTTAGCTTTTTAGTGAAGGAAAACATCTTGGGGAAAACTACATACATCTGCCAATAAATTCCAAGGAGTATGTGAAGTCTCCAACCCGCAATGGGCCAGCGTGGGGATTATTGCTCTATCCCTCTCATTAGTGAGAAAGCCCGTGCCCAGCAGTGGGACGTATTGTCCGTCCGCCTGCCAGCTACGGTGTCTGCTTACCATCAGGTAGGCTGTAAATGTTCCGTAGTTGCTCAATGAACTTACTCTAAAAAAATCCATAAGCAAAAGAGAATACTTTCGCAGCATTTCATACGTCTTTTACTACGAAGGGAAGACTTTTTACGATAACTCAAAAACAGCTTCACTGATCATGGCCGCTACAGTTTTCGTTGAAATTCTTTATTAAGCTTTACTTTCGTGTTTTTTTTTTAATATTTTTAGACCCATAGTTCAAAAGTTAGAGGGACACATTTTTTTTTGTATTTTTGAGTGAATATTTCCGAAAATATTAAATTTATCAAAATTGTTTGATAAAGACTTCTATTCCTATTGAAAACCTTACCAACAGCACTCCACACAATACAAGGGTTACAGCAAAAATTATTGATTTATATATCCATACCAAATTGCAGCTTTCTAGCACTAACAGTCCCAGAGCAAAGCCTGGGACAGACAGAGGGACAGACAGACAGACAGACATGGCGAAACTATAAGGGTTCCTAGTTGACTACGGAACCCTAAAAACGGAATGTTTATGTTATCGTTTCAGCACGAAAAAAAGAAACTACTTAAATAAAAATCTTAAGCAATTCAATAAATATAAGGGTACTTAACTAAGTGCGCCATTTTCAATTGAAACTCCGTCAAAAGATAGTGTACTCGTAGAACGTGCCTCCGTCAAAAAATATTGTAGCAGCACGTGATTAGCACTTAAACAATGTAGCCAAAGCTGTGGTGCAGAAAATAATTTTATGTAGAAATCCTTATAGCTCACCACTATAGTGGCATGATTATGATTGCGCCCCGTACACGGTAGCTCTGCTACCTGCGTTGGTGTAAAATATCATCAGACATGGAACGTTTGATATTGGAAGATTAGCTAAGGCCGTCGGGATGACTGTAGACTACCAAAACCCGTTCATCAGCCAGCAAACGGATTCGAGGTGAGCACTGTCTTCTTTCGTTACAAGGGTGTGTTTTACCGCGTGCGTCACCTAACTGCCTGCAAAATGGTACCGACGCATAAGTGGGAGGGCCTAATTGGGCTCAAAATGGCGTTGTGGTATTAAAATGAGCTTCAAGCTTTCAAAGATGCTCGTCTCATCAAGTTTGATATGCGACGTTAGGTATATACGAAATCGCCCTAAGCCTTCATACAACTAATACATTTAACAGCTGAGTATTCCGAGTAAGTTCAGCTGCGCACGTCTGCAACTAACTAGGATGGCCGTCGCCGATCACGGCGTGAAAGATCAGAAGCACAACATGAAAGCCAATATGAGTACAACTTGAAATTATAAAAACATTACACACCTTGTTTGCATATTTGTGTATATAAATCCTTTATACCATACCAAAATACCTTCCTTGTTAATGTTTTACTCGTCTCATATTCTTGCGATTATAATTTCCCAATAACAATTACTTTTAATTCTTTGACAACACGACATTATTTACATTTTGATTGTTATGACGTGTCAGAGTTTTATGTTTCAAGGAGGTTTTAAGTCATCAGCCTCTTTGTGCTAGAGAAAGACTGCCGGATTTTAGCTGACTGTTGTTAATAAATTGGAATCAAGAGTGATAATGTACACAGTTGTTTACAGCAATAGACATCTAGTGTCAAGTAGAATAAGTTATTACAATTAACGTATTATTACAAGTACCTTGTCACTTTCACTACATTGATGCATCCCAACTGTCGCAGTATTGTTACGTTAGTGCGATAAAGTACTAAAATGATCATCTACGTTTGATGTTGACTTTAGTCCTTTTATTTTATATCGGCACCTTTGGCAGGAGACAAAGAAATATGGTAAATAAGTAAAATCAAAATGTACTTACTTTACATGTAGGTAAAGAGAATTATTTCTCTTGTTAGAAACCCCTTATTGGATTCGCATCAACCCAGTGGGATATTTACTTTAAAACGTTCAATAATAATATTTTCGTATCGCAACACGCTAAACCACACATGAGAAAATCGGTAGATATGTGTACCCTTGAAAACATAAGACCAGAATGCTGTCCTTATTCCCTCAGCTGCCATTTGTTGTATTTAGACCAACCTGGGTCGACACATTCTATATAATGTACCTATGAAAAGTTAACTATGGTTTTCATCATAAATGGATTACATTACTACACCCCACCAATATAATTCTAGGTATAAAAACTTGATTCATGTATGATTCATTAAAGTCAACTATATGATCGTTATTGACGAGCAGCATGGTTGCACCTTTTTGTTCTTACTAAGATTTTTCAAAGCTTAAACGTAGGTATAATATAGTAAAGTTATGCTTGTAGCGTAGAGTCCGCTTTGGGCGCGATATATATGCGCATTGACAGTCTTCGTATCTATATCTTCATGGTTCATAGATCTGCCCGTACTTTGCTACTGTTTTATTATATTCAAAGAGATAAAATAAAAGTATAGTATAATTAATAATTTGATCTTTTGTAATTTTACGTCTTAAACCGGTCGATACTGCATAAAATCTTGACAAGAGCCTCATCACGCACAGAGCGGGCACGGCGCGGTGCGGGGCGGAGGCATTGGTAGTGTCAATTACTGCTTCATTTATCACACACGCTGCCTCCGCGCGGTTTTTGTGGTGCGACATACCCAGGATTGCGTTCGCTTTACCGCAAAACCGCCTCCGCCCCGCAACGACGCTGCGCCGCGCTCTGTGCGTTTCAAGCTTTAATGATTGTTGTAGATAATGTAGATCAACAAGGCGACCATTGCCCGCAGTGTGTGATCTCGGCGCCGTACAAAGATGACTCCTTTCTTGCCAGAAAATCCATGCGGCACCACCCACGTCTCCTTTGTATCACCTAAAACATTTTACATTAGTATATAACTGCTGTATGCAGTTTTATGTATTTACTAGTTGTCTGCGCGACTCTGCCCAAGTATTATTACTTAATAATAAAGGTAAAACCGCGAGATAAAATATAGCTCATGTCCATTATCCATACCACAGGTTTTTTTAAGAGACTAGTAAAAAAAAAGGATTCAGACCCACCAGTAAGTAGAATCAATAAATTCACGGTTATTGAAAATGAATGTAGACACTAGTGTCAATCATTCAGAATGATATGCTGTGATTATGATATTTATTCATCACGTCATTTTATCAATTCTTAGTACCTACCATAAATCGACAAGCATGTAGGAACAACGCCCTTGGCATCAACGTGTGGGGCGCGTGTATGAAAAAATACATGCTTATAGGAGAACACTTCTATATTTCATCATATATTGTTTAATAATATGGCACGTATACCACAGAAGAGATCTCTTTTGCTGGGTACATGTTTTTTACATTCCTTCATTTCATTTTGCTACTCAATCACATCATCTTAATAGAGCATGGCATCATCATCACAGAGATGGATATTCCGGTTTACATCCTGAAACGAAGCACACAATAGTAAAAATTAAATGAATATTATGATTATGATATAACATAACATTTATTGTTACCTACTTACTTTTCGATTTTTTACAAAGTGATATTGATATTTTGTACTCCAGCGTGTGTTATAGCGACTTGACAATGAAATACTTTGAAAATTTTCCCATTTTAATGAATAAACAACAACTATAATCTTTGTTCATTTCATGTTTTGACATGACAGACATTATGACTTTGTCACACAGTAATTGACATTTTGTACCGTCCAATCTAACCGTCAAAAAGTTACGCGTTTCCAATAATTTCATCATTTTCTGATTTTAGTATGGGATTTCCATTCAGTCGTTCATTCAGTTCGGCTCAAATATTACCTAACGTTAGGTAGAAAAAATATGACATAAGCTAATAGATTTTTACTTCAAAAGTGACATTAAAATATGCCTAACGTTAGAACAATAAGTTACGCAATCAGGCTGCAGCTTGTAGCCAGCCTCACACACACGTTGACGTGTGTCTGTATACTTCAACGTGTACGTGTGTCCCTGTAAATATACAAATACAAATACTACTAGATGCAAAAAGTCTCGAAAGTTATTTACCTGTACTTTTGTCATCTCATCTCATTGTAAAATTTAATAAAGCTAGTGACATTGAAACCAGTCAAGATAAGTTACTATTATGATCGTGAAACGAAAGAAGTCTTCTAAAAACTAACAACAATGCTGTATACGTAGTATATAAAAATATACCTTCATGTTAGGATTTGTTAGGTCTTGACTGTACCCCAGGCACTTGAGCCGTCCATTACGTACTTGTGTGTACACATACATGTGCCGTATAAACCAGTAAGTTTGTACTATTGTGTACGCCTTATGTGACTATTTTAACTTTAGATCGCGTCTCTAAGTGGGCTGCTAAAGATTTTAGGAGAGATTTGAAGAGTACAGCGGTATAACATGTAATGTAGCCCATTTTTTGGAGTAGTATAACTGGGAAACCCACATCTTGTTCAGTAGTATGGGTGTTGGGTGTTACGTTCCTAGCGGTGGTAAGGTTGCCAGAGTTCCAGAATGTTAGTTGAGACTGAGAAGCAACACACGGTGACCGATCAACAACCGTTGATTGAACACGTTGTTTTTGTACAAAAAAGACAACGTTATCACAGAAAAGCACGCGCCCGATTATTTATTATCAAATATGTATATTATATTTGTTTCCAACGGAATGCTAATTAAGCATTATCGCGGGAATTACGCGTTATCAACTTCAAATACGTATTGGTCTCAAACCGATATCAGATTGTATATATGCCTAATCCAATTTGAATTTTATAGATTTAAAAATTGCGATTCAATATGTATAATATATAAGCAGGTTTTAATAAACCGGCTAAGTACACACATAAAATCTGATTGCCAATAGTCCGCGCTCACATACTTTTTTAAGCTCTATATACTGCAAGTGGAAATTCATAACTTCGATACACATATATATATGTAGTTAGTTTTTGAAATTTGGCCCCTAGTTAAATTAGGCCTAGTTGGCCCTAGTTGGGCGCCAACTAATGCATCAGAGATAACCGCGAAAATCGTTCAAATTTCTCCTCTCCTACTTGCTATATTCGTGTGATAAGAGTTAGTAATACACTAACTTTCATCCTTGGGCGTTCGCGGAAGCCGCTCTGAAATGTACTCTTTTTTACACTACACGATTATTTTCTCGATTTTAGCAACATTAGGTAGCATATCTCTCCTTAGTACTAAGTAACACGTGCTGCGTGTTTTACATAACGCGTGCTTAAGAAGAGGACATGCGATCAATAAACCACGGGTCAAGGGCTGAACCCCTAGTGTCCAGGGTTCCGGTGGCTTCGGATAGTGCAAGGACGACCAACTGGTAGGTTCTCATAAGTACCTAATGTAGGTATGCAACGAGTTCTGAGTGCATCTCGGATATCTTGTTGTAGATCATACTTTATGTACCTACATAAACTTACACCTGCATTGCCAAAAAAACACATGATTTATGTGACATGAAATACAATTTCAGTGCCACTTGAAGCAAATGTAGGTTTAAATATGTAGAAAATGCGATATCGCAGTGGTAGGCCTACCTGTACCACTGCATATGGGATGCAGTCCGCCTTTTATATGTTCAGTTGAGGAAGTTAAATGTTTGCGAGGAACCATCCTCGCAACCGGAGCACGGCGCACACCACGTGACGCGTGCATGGCAGGCGGCGCACGCGGGCGGCGCGCGGGGAGCGGGGGCCGCGGCCGGCCCCGTCCCGCGCGCACACCGGAGCCGGCGGCTATATAAGGACGCGAGCGCCGTATGCGAGCAGTCAGTCTTTGTTTCGACTCCGCAGTGGGAACAAGGGCTGACCAGCCTAGAGCGCGGTGCGGGCGTACCGGATACGTGCCTAGGTACCTTAGGGACCCCTCTTGGGCCGCGCGTCTCCTCCGCGTAGTTAGCCCCTGAGGGTTTGCCTTCCTTCCTCATCCCGATCACCCCTGACAGTAGCGGCGCGGGCGCCCACCGGGTACGTTCTGCAGGGTTCCCCTGTTCTCCGGAGAACAATCCGCCATCCAGACTTCCTGTAGCTATCCCTCGTCATCGTAACGTCCTACGGGACCTTTGCTTCTACTACCGCGTAACGATTCGTAGCTATAAGGTTTTACTAATAAAGGGCGTAAAAGACCCATCTTTATTATTTAGTCAATCTGTGTTTGCTCTTCCACCTAATAGAAATTCCCTCAAACCCTGAGCTAGCTAGGAAACCTTCACTACGCCCTTCAGGCGGAAGGATATGTATGGCTCGCCCTCAGCGACAACCATCACATTTGGCGCCCAACTAAAAACTCACGTTTTACTAGCTCAGAGGGAAAATTCAGGGGAGTATCACAGTTTTTATATGGTTACACAACCGCTAGATAGGGATACAAGCGTCCGCGACGCATCCCACCCGCCCCAAGAGAAGGGGAAACCGATTGACACCAAATTTTGCTATTAATGTGTATAACCCCTTTAAACCCCATTTAGTCCACCGTTCATCCGCCCGTCAGCACGAGCAACGTCACCGAGAACAGGTTTGCTCCACCTCCCGTCCGCCGGCCTCCATCAGCGTCTCCGTAAGTAAAAATTAACTTTTATCATCTTCGCTACAAGCCCAAAGCGTCGCTCCCGCCGGAAAACGAAAGCCCACCGCCCGACAAATGTCTACAAGTTGGATATACCACCTAAAGAAAGCCGAACTAGTGAAAGAGGCCGAGGAGAGAGGTTTGTCAGCAGAAGGACTGACTGTGGAAGAGATCAGAAAGATTCTCGTAGAAACCGTGAGAAGCACGGAAGAAGGCACAGCCGACGAATTTATAACTCCGGAAAAGAAACCCGAACGAGTGAAAGAGGTCGAGAAGAGAGGTTTAACAGCAGGACTGAGTGAGAAAGAGATCAGAAAACTACCCGTAGAAACCGTGAGAAGCACGGAAGAAGGCGCAGCCGACGAATTTAAAACTCCGGAAAAGAAACCGCCCAGAGAAATGGAAGACAAGTACAAGGTAAAAACCCTTAATAAACTTATAAACGAATGGAACTTAACATTCACAACAGAAGACAACCCAGTCGAGTTCGTGGAGAGACTCGAGGAACTGGTGTCAGCAAGCGGAATCGAGAAGGACGAGGTACTACCGTCCCTACCGCAAATTTTACAAGGTAAAGCCTTGCTATGGTACCGAAACAACGCCAACTCTTGGCAAACTTTGGACGAATTTCTGGAATCATTTAAACTATACTACTTCCCGTGCAATTACGAAGAGGACCTAATTGAGAAAATCGTTGCAAGAAAGCAAATATATGGAGAACGCTTCACGGATTACTTAACCGATTTACAAACTCTAATGAGGAGGTACGCTAGACTTTCCAATGCTGAACAGCTACACCGGATACACGAAAACATGCGAAAGCAATACAAGTTGTACATCAAAAAACAAGACTACAACGATCTACCGGGACTTCTAAAACTCGCAGCAGAGTATGAAAATATAACCGCAATACCATTCCGAAACCATTACGCAGGTTACCCAGATACGGCTAACAACCAGGATAGACCGTACCACCACCAGATAACAAGTCAACCAGAAACAAATAGGGACCGAATCCGTAAGCAATGCTCAGATAAAACCAGAACAGAACCCAGAAAACAGTCGAAGATACGGCCCGACTATGATGCGAAAACCTGTTGTTGGTCATGCGGAAAGCCGGGTCATGACGCAAGCACGTGCCGCTCAAAACGCCAAATCTTCTGCAGTGGATGCGGACGTCTAGGCGTACTAAGCAAGAACTGCTGCAGACGAAACCAGCGAAATAATGATGCCGTGGGCGCTGCCAACGAACTTAACACAGCCGATAACCGGATTTATAGTGAAGTATACATAATGGGAAATAAATACCTGTGCTTAGTTGATACCGGCGCAACGAATACGTACATTAACCAAGAGGTGTACGAAGACTGCTTAGCACGAGGACCATGGGTCAAGAACACAGAGAGACGAGTAGTACTCGCAGACGGCAGAAAGACACAAGTACGAAAGAGCGTCCTAGTAGATCTACAAATGAAACAAGCCCGCATTAAACACTGGGTAAAGGTTTTACACTCAGCCAAATGCCCTATTATAGGCATGGACGTGCTAAGAAGAGTCGGAATGAGGATCACGTGGGCAGGAGATCAACCGACATCGAATGAATCCCACACTAACACCGAAATTCACAAGTCGAAGACCCCGAACCATAGCCGAAGCCATAACCGAAATACACCGAATCCCGACAAGCGATCACACGAACAATGCGTGACATCGCGTCCCGAAGAACAGCTACCGTTTATAGGTATTAGAGAAAATAATACAGCTCATGAATTATCCGGGAACCCTATTGGCACTGCGATCGAATACAACCGGTGCAGACCTAAACGCGCACGAGAAGAAAACAGAACCGAATTATCACCGAAATACCGCACCGCAGAAGGCAACAACTTAAATTGGAAGGCACCTGACGTCGCTCACAAGAAATATACGAACCCCGACTATATACCGAAAAAACACGTACCTAAATGGGATAGACTACAAACCGCAAGCCAAGATTTCAATTTACCGATTCCCGAAAATTTCAACTCAGAGAGAGATATAAAACGAAATTATATACCGCCAAGACCGCGCGCATACTACGCGAATAGATATAGCGCCCGTCAAGA
The DNA here is from genome assembly GCA_905163555.1 of Notocelia uddmanniana. Taxonomy (NCBI): domain Eukaryota; kingdom Metazoa; phylum Arthropoda; class Insecta; order Lepidoptera; family Tortricidae; genus Notocelia; species Notocelia uddmanniana. Next base: position 23,639,880 of record LR991066.1, read on the forward strand.
ATACAGAACTCCGCAAGAAATCATACAAGTAACTAGACATTCCGATTACCGGTATCGGGACAAAATTTATCGGTATCGAGGCATAAACCGTGCGAAATCAAAACTAATTAAGTCATAAACCAGTTCATAAAAGGTATACCGTAGGTAAGAAACCAATAGTCAGAAAACTTTCCGACGAGGGAATAGTATTTGCTTGCCACATTCTACAACGGCAAGTACTCACGATAAGCAAGCAGCCGGTAAACTTAAATAATCATTTAAATTGCCCAAGTAATATTAAATTACTCCGCGCAAAATGCGACCTTACTTTCCAAGCAATAAGAGACGAACTTAATTAACAGTGTTATAAGATGACACATATATTAAATGATTTCAATTACACATACGTATAAATAACAATAAAGTTAATGACAGAAGGTATGTCCGAAATTTAAAAGGGTAGGCAACGCGCAGGTTACACCCCTGGAGTTGCATATACCACAATAGCCAAATTATACATAACCGGACAAGTATGTAGTTATAGCCCCGCACACCATACACACCCGAAACCTAGAAGGGTAATAAATCACACCGGCAACACATACCTGTGTACTTTTATATAAATATAGATATATTTTTAACGGTGATTTTTCCCCTAGGTAAAAATCTCCTGGTAGGGAGAGGCAATGCGAGGAACCATCCTCGCAACCGGAGCACGGCGCACACCACGTGACGCGTGCATGGCAGGCGGCGCACGCGGGCGGCGCGCGGGGAGCGGGGGCCGCGGCCGGCCCCGTCCCGCGCGCACACCGGAGCCGGCGGCTATATAAGGACGCGAGCGCCGTATGCGAGCAGTCAGTCTTTGTTTCGACTCCGCAGTGGGAACAAGGGCTGACCAGCCTAGAGCGCGGTGCGGGCGTACCGGATACGTGCCTAGGTACCTTAGGGACCCCTCTTGGGCCGCGCGTCTCCTCCGCGTAGTTAGCCCCTGAGGGTTTGCCTTCCTTCCTCATCCCGATCACCCCTGACAGTAGCGGCGCGGGCGCCCACCGGGTACGTTCTGCAGGGTTCCCCTGTTCTCCGGAGAACAATCCGCCATCCAGACTTCCTGTAGCTATCCCTCGTCATCGTAACGTCCTACGGGACCTTTGCTTCTACTACCGCGTAACGATTCGTAGCTATAAGGTTTTACTAATAAAGGGCGTAAAAGACCCATCTTTATTATTTAGTCAATCTGTGTTTGCTCTTCCACCTAATAGAAATTCCCTCAAACCCTGAGCTAGCTAGGAAACCTTCACTACGCCCTTCAGGCGGAAGGATATGTATGGCTCGCCCTCAGCGACAACCATCACATGTTTTTTAGTACCTCGTCGGTAGCAAACAAGCGTATGGCCCACCACTCCACAACTCCAGGGGTATCAAGTGCGCGATGCCGACCATTTAAAAATTATACACTCCTTTCTTAAAGAACCTCAATACTTTAGTTCATTGGGAATGTTTCTCGATATTGTACTCTATTTCTATTGTAAAGTACTTACAACATGACACGTGTACATGCGAATTCCTCGACTACGATAAGGATCCTTTTGTGCAATGGAGATTAAATAGATAATAGTTTGGTCTCGTAGATCACACAAAGTTAAATTTTTAGTACAATCAGCAGAAGTGAAATCTCTTATTGGCTTATAATAAACACGTGTATACATGATTTTGACATCTTCAAAGCGTAGCTACTCAACTGCTGACTATGCTTGTTTTTTTAATGAATGCTAGCGTCTACTGCGGTAGCGTGGTAGCAGTATCGTGCTGCGATGTTCATTTTAGCGATCTACTTGTGACTACTGAATAATTGTTTGAGATTCCGCCCTAATAAAGTAAAAAAAAAACCGGCCAAGAGCGTGTCGGGCCACGCTCAGTGTAGGGTTCCGTAGTTTTCCGTCCGTCACATTAAGTTGACATATTAAGTACAGAAACACAAAACCCTAAAAACGGGCCCACAGAGGACGGTGATAACTAAAGAAAGAGTTTGGATTATACGGTTAAATTACAAACTTAGTTCAGAAATTATTTTTGTAATTTTTTCAAAAACTATTCAACCTATCAAGTTCGAAATAATTTTCCTACAAAGTTTTTATAAAGTTCTACTTTTGAGATTTTTTTCATATTTTTAAAACTTATGGTTCAAAAGTTAGAGGACACATTTTTTTTTACTTTTGGAGCGATTATTTCCGAAAATATTAACATTATCAAAAAATGATTTTAGTAAACCCCTATTTATTTTTTAATACCTATCTAACAATATATCACACGTTAGGGTTAAAATGAAAAAAAAAATCACTCCCCACTTTACGTATAGGGGAGGTACCCTAATAAAATATTGTTTTCCACTTTTTATTTTACCACTTTGTCGGCGTAATTGATATACATATTAGTACCAAATTTCAGCTTTCTAGTGCTAACGGTCACTGAGATTATCCGCGGACGGACGGACAGACGGACGGACAGACATGGCGAAACTATAAGGGTTCCTAGTTGACTACGGAACCCTAAAAATGACATACAAACAAAAGTTAAGCTGTTGGTTTACTGCAACGACTTGTATTGATAAATACTTAAAACATTACCACATTATTCCGGCTTTTCTTTTCGACAGTGGTCTTTTTCACACAAACGCTGTTGAATTCGACTTGCAAAAGTGCCTTAACCAGAATTAAGGTTATTTATTTGTTTCATAAAAACAGTTGATATAGAATCCATATTATAGATACTTTATCCGCATAACTAGTGTAGCTATCTGTGGCTTGTTTTACACACAGTTACATACTAATAGTTTTAAACCGTCTGCACGAATCAAATGGCCAGTAATTTATAGGTCAAGCGCATGTCAATCGTCTCAGTATTGACACTTTACGACTAATAATAGGCAAAGCCAAGGTGGCATCTAAAAAGCTAGGTGTGCTCAATAGAGCGAAGCGATACTTCACCCCGGGACAGAGATTTCTATTATATAAGTCGCAAGTCCGTACCCACATGGAGTATTGCTGTCACCTCTGGGCGGGAGCACTTGGATACCAGCTTGGCCCTTTTGACTCGCTTCAGAGACGGGCTGTGCGAATTGTGGACGACCCCAAGCTCACGAGCGATATTGAACCGTTGAGTTTAAGGAGAAATTTTGCCTCTTTGTGCGTGTTCTATCGCTTATATAATGGGTTGAAACCGCTCCGCTCGCCGTCGGCAGGGCATTCATCCTCACACCTTAGAACCTAAATGGTCGCGTACGATTCGATACGGTTTCAGTGGAATTTCCTCCCTCGGACGCTCCGATTGTGGAATGAGCTCCCTGCCGAGGTTTTCCCGACGGACTACAGTATGGGGTTCTTCAAGAAAGGACTGTATAAATTCTTAAAGGGACGGCAATGCGCATGTAACACCCCTAGGAGTTGAAGGCGTCCATAGGCTGCGGTGACCGCTTACCCGCTTACCATCAGGCGGGCCGTGCACTTGTTTGCCACCGACATCGTATTAAAAAAAGTTACTTTGTCACTTGAACGGGAACAGGAAAATGGGCGCATCATTTGCGTGTCAAATTTCAGTGCAAAACTACACAAGGTCACAGGTGGCGATGACAAAGACCTGTTCTGTATGCGCGGTGATAATTATACAGGTCACTGATAGCATTGAATGTAGAGATACACGAGTTTGATTAGGGTTGAACCACTGTTGCCTTGCCAGTACCTATCACCGAGAATGTTAGCGCCAATATTGTCAGGCAATTTCCTGTTCGTCAATTTTCAATATCGCATCGGATATTATAAAGTTGCGATATTTTTATCATTTTGCCACAAAATATTGAATAGAAAAAGGCGCCTATAGATATTTTAAGAGGTAGCTACACTTTTTAAATAAGTTTCGTTCAAAGATTTCATTCACTCGACCTTTTTTTCACAGTCATCAACTATTTGCTGATATGGCTCCATGAGCCCAAACACGACGAATTTATCTTGTGTAGTTTAGGAGTTGCTATGGTGACCTTCTGTCTCCAGCTCTGTGGTTCCATAATATTACTTTGTCACTGAACTTACATACGTATGCCAAATTTCAGCTCATTCGTTTCAGGATGTACAGGTCTAAAATTTAGTTTCATGATTTGGGCCACCTGTGAATCCTCACAGGTCTAAAATTTTGTTTCATGATTTGAGCCACACGCCACACTGACGTACTAACAGGGAAAGTTAAATAAAAGCTTGTAATGAACGTTCTCTCCTCTCCTACCTAGTAGAGATTGTTTCAATGTGTAAGTTTCTACATATTGACATAGACATTGACATCACAAAGCCATTATTGAGTCTATATGCTTACGTCAGTTGTGAGTGACAGACTCCAGACCATTATATGTATTCAGTGTTCAGTTTAACATCAAAGCATAGAAGAGAATTATAGATTGCGTGTTATACTGGACTTTAGTTGGGCACTGGAAGATAGTACCCACTTGCGTCACATTTGTGGATTATTCCACCTTCAGTTGTTCTCCAGTGGTTGTTAGATGGAAGATGTACTTAAATCCACAAATGAATACAAGAAGTGTGCTAAATGTGGAGCTGCTGCCCAAGATCAAGAATATGTTCGATTGCATTATTTCCCTAAGCCTAACAACAAATATTAAAACGGGATTTATTTGCCGGAAGAGGCGAACAAAATATCTCTTAAAGAAAAAATCAACTATATTACAAAATAAATAATATTGTCACACATACACAACTGCATTTTATTTAAATCTATATAGATAAATACAATGCTACGAAACCGAAGTAAAAAAAAATAAAAATATATTTCTTTACCGGGATTCGAACCCGGGCCCCAATCTCCGGAGGCAACCTGCCTACCAACAAGCCACCTTTTAGTTCACTGCTCAAAAGCGATGTCGCTAGTAGTATAAACGACTTTTTGACGTTTCGGGAGTGTGTAATATTTTTTGTATGGAGTTATCGTTCTTCTCATTAGTGAGTATTATATTCTTTGCTCCAGACACACTGGAGGAGCGATGAATTGTAAATTGTTTTTACTTACGTCTATGGAAACAGCATACAACAAGACCTAAAGATTCCAAGAGAAACAATGTTGCAAGAAACCTAAGCTGTAGGTTGGTACGGTTGGTAGCCCTGCGTTCACGGGACCAGCGTTCTCCCATTGGCTACGGCAGCGGGCGCGGCCGCTCACTCACGACCGAATAAAATACGGCTAGATAAACAAATGGCAATCTATACAGCTTTAGTAGTTATTATAGGCTGTATTGAGGACATTGGGGCCCTTTACACGATTAATATTATCACAATAATGGGATGTCAATATTAACGCGGTTTCTTATATTTTGCTTCTATTCTCATCATTATTCATATCAAAAACAAAAAATCAAAATCAAATATTTATTCTGCAAATGGGCACTTTTACATCGTTACCGTTCGTTATCGTTACTTTTATATCGTTATGTTATGTCGCATCAGAACACATCACGCCGGACAAGTATAATATGAGTCGGCCTAAGACGAACGAGCATAAATCCTCCTTCACTCCACCTTCTTAGTTGTCTCGATAGATACCGGAGATATTCTGGAGGAATACAACCTCTTGTTTAAGGGAATATATAGCGGCAACTTCCAAGTCGCCTTGGAAAATGGTCCCTCGCTATTTGAAGCACCAATCAGATTCTGATCAGCATAATCTCAGATGAGTCACTTCCGGCTTGTGAAGAATATTGTTTGGAAGCTTACATTCATTTTACGAAATGAATAGAAGACGAATATAATACAATGACAGGAAAGTACGGTAACTCTCTTTACTTTGAGATCGACTGCGCAATCTTTTTTTTGTTTTTCTATACAGTTTGACGGATTGTCAACCTTTTGGGGGTCCCAAATTAAAGTCTTTGACTGTACACTACTGTCTTTGGCTTAAATCTAAGAGGGAACCAAGTGTTGCCTCTGAAAAGAGGTCCACTCGGCATGGGTCGAGGCACGGGGTGGGTGCCAACGATGCTGATTTTCAGTGGATCCAATAAACCAAAACTGAAAATACTTTCCGCGCTACGCACTGGTCAAACGCTTTTCTTCTTACCAAAATAATCTACAGCATTAGTCGAGATACTGTACATTTCTGAGCTTAATACATTTCATATTTTCAGACCTTTCGGTACAAGAAATTGCCCGCCCGGGGATGTTTCAGTGGTACACCCGCGTGTGCTGTGTCAATGCCGGCGCTCAAAATTGGGTGAAGGTCGAAACAGTGCGGTGCGGAGACGTCGACGAAATTTAGGGCTTTTCGTCCCTAGAAAATTAGATTGGCCTTCTGCCGAATATAGTTTTGGTGCGGTAACAAAGTAGCTGTTTGAAGCATCAATTATTACTCTGAGAACACGATGATCACGCAGAAATGGAGCTGGATATGTTTATTAACACAATAACTATAATATACAATACAAACAATTTTAACATAAGAACTATAACAATTGAATAGTTTTGCCTATCCAGTTTAAACTACCTAATCTACCTATGTAGTTCCTAGTTTGGTCTGTTACAGCACTTTAAAAATTAGGCCCAAAAACGTTACAAGCTCTATTTGAATTAATTGCCATATATAACATGAGTACCTGGGAACCAATTACCAGAAATCAAATCCAAATTATCAGAAATCAGCGAAAATGATGCTCCTCACTCACCTGGCTATACAAACTAAACATGTTTATGAAGTTGGAAAAAAAATGGACAAGGCAACTGAACTTCTATTGCTTTCACAATTTAAATCCAGTGTACGTATAAAGGGGGGTCGAAGTTGCACCACGTCCGTAGGGAGTACCCACCGCTACCCTACACGTGACCCCTGGGTGGTGCTAAAAGTGCAACAAAAACTGGCAACCGTACTGTCTTCTCGAAGATCTCACGGTTGGAAATGATTGCCATACGATAAATAAATTTCTACATACACAAGCGCTCACAGATATCAAAAGCCTGAAAGCAGGAAAAACGTAATAGGAACAGGACTGCTTTCCGAGAAACGTCAATTACAGTAGATAAGTATGCCGCAGATCGAACGCCAAGACGTGCAATGACATGTAATAACCAACCGGCGAGTGGGATTTTGCATTTTCTGAGAAATTCAAGCGTCTGTGTCCAATTTAAGCTGTTGAAACAACTGTTAATACTTAATTGTCTGGAAAGAGTGTTCTTTCCAAAAGTGTTCGCGGAAATCCTTGGGTTTTACTAGGTTTAATTCTGATGATCAATATTTTTGAAATCCTCAATTGTATACTGAGAATTTTGATTCTACTTGGGTTTCTTATCTCGCCTGCCACGTTCATAATTTCCCCGAGAGCAATTTTAGGATGAAATTGCCAATTAATATTTTATAGTTCTATATGAGGCTGATTAGTCGTTTTAATTGGACCATTGTGATTGAATTATCAGCTATTTTATACATAATAATTTAGGGCAGTGTCCGTCAACGTAGAAACCACTCCACGGTAAGTTTTCAAACGAAGCATTTTCAAGGCTATCAATCCGTTTTTCACAGGTTTTGTGCTACATTCTGTTAGTGTGTCGTAATATCAACTTGATTGACGCTGTTTTTTACTGCATTCGCAAGTTTTCTTTTGATTGCTCTTCAAGATAAAAGTCGGTTACATGCTTTTTCCTAGCCCCGTTGAAGGTGGGCTGTAATCTTGTCCGAGACGCATGCTTCGTTTACGACTCGCTCGCTTAATTGACGCAGCGATGCGCTTGCGTTGCGCCGGCGCACCGAAGCGTTCGCAGAACAATCGGAGAACGGGATTCCGTGGGCTCGGGCTTCATTTACTGCCCGGCTAGTATGATAGCTTATACCGTGACGTTTTATGTGACGTTTCAATACATTTTGGCCATATAACGTGACGGTATAAGCTATCATACTAGCCGGGCTGGTATATAAACCTTGCATTAACAACTGTTTGTTGGAATAGAAAACCCTCAACACTGTCAATGTCCGCCGTTACCTACGGGCCGATTGCGTTCCGTACATATATTAGGTAGAAATACATTTTTTAAGTAGAGGAAATTACAGCTCCTTCGTAAAGTTACGTAATTTCCGCTCTTCTAATCCAAGCTGCGCCTTTTGTGTTTTGAATTTAGGCTCATTCTATCAAATATATGTGTTCAATTCAACCCTCATTTAGATACGTACTAGGTAGGTATATATGTAGGAAGTGAAGATTGTGCAGCTGCACAAGGCTAAAGGGATAAACTTAATACTTCCTGGAGATAGTAGAAAATTAATGCTACTCAATACAGGAAAAGCCAGAGAACGCTGTTCAATTTGTCCCGTAAGCGAAATTAGAACAAGTTTAAAATTATTGCAAATTGAGCAGGCGTCGTATCAAAATCCATGTATTGCGGTTTACATAAATTACGTATATTTTTTATATACATACATATTTACTGCCTTTCAGAGTCAAGATGTTAGGCCGGAAAATAACTTGCTTTTATTAGAGTGAAAACAGCTCTGCAAGTCTGAATTTATTTTTCTGTACTAATTTAAGAGATTTACATACGGATATTTTGGCAAGCACATCAAACAAGTTACCTGCATTAGAGATGCGGACCGTACAATCCTGAAAGACATCCTTACGAATGTGCATGGATAATTATACTTACAAATGAGGAATTAACTTTATCCCAGTATATTTACGATGTTTTAACAATGTCACTGTCTTTGTTTTGCTGCTGTTACAGTGTAATGCCAATTTAAAAGGCAATGTGAGTCAGCCTATGCTTAACCCGATGGATATAAGATAAGTATAAATACAGCTGGAGCGTTTATGGCCCTGGTGCCTTGCGTCCTAATGGCGGAGTTTCTTATGTTTTAACAATTATTAAACAAGTATGCAAACCGTTTTCAACGGTAATGGTTATAATAAGGCTTATAGTCGGGCAGTTAACCACCCACATTTGCAAGTCGCAGGTCAAGACATACCAACAATAAGGATCTATTTAGTAAACAAACTGGATAACATACATTGACCGCTCAAAACCAGACCCAAAACAATATATTTTCGAAGGGGCTTCTTAAACAACATGGACCAGCCCTCGAAGAATTTTTTTTACGTATCATCGAGTAATCCTATAATTGTGTTAAGGGTTAGAGGGTAAATTTTCTTTTGGCACATATTCCTTCTGCTTTTATATCATTTGTAAACTAGTTGATTAAATTCCCTGCGAGGCTAGTTCACGTGTAACACTACTCGATAGTCATAATATGATTCAAGCCAAACCTCAGTATCGAATATATAATTATGTATCCATATATATACGAGTTCCGTGTAGACTAAACACCTTTAACATCGTTGCACCTTTTCGTCCCAGAGAGAGTGCACTAACCGGCGATTTAGAAACAACAGTTACTATACAGGTTTAGTCGATCGCAGCAATTTGCTACTGTGGCGTTTACCTATCTCGGTTTTGTATCTCGTAAATTATACGTTGCAGGCCCTTTGAGATAGATACATTATACATTAGATGAGATTTAACGAACGAGGTACCGTAAGCGTAAGGGTTCTCGGTAAATCCTGTTAGGTATCGATAAAGCTTGCTTAGAGCTGAACACATGCCTAAATTACTCCCTAGGGAACTGACCTTCGTATATCCGCAATATCGGCGCTAGAAATTGGTGTGCTGAGGTAATATGTTTCGTGTTGAACGGTATTTATATCTCTCGTATCGTATTGAATCCCAACTTTTGCTATTGAAGAAATCTGCTAGTCATTTTCTGCTCAACGCGCTATTCGCACTACTTACGCGGTATACACTGTGCGAAGTTTATTACTTATCAACAACCTCTTCTAGCAATTAAAACAATATTACTTTTGTTAGTTTATTTGACTTTAGACTGCATCATTTCTATCACCTAATCCTTGGTTTTCCGAAAAGAGTAGGTACCTAAATATTCACAGTGACCGGAAACTTCAAAAGGCGAAGATCCAGGATTGGATTGGAGGTTTAGGATTGTGAGGTGCCTTCGAGTTAAACTCAGCCACTCCATATCCACAGACATGTTTTGAAACATTATCCACGGCGGCCGGGCGGAATCATAGATCATTTAACATTCTGCTGAAGGACGAACCGAAGTATTTCCTACGATTTATACTGGTAATACTTACTTTGTTCTAAATAAGTTCGGCATCCAATTCTTGTATGGTTTTGAACATGGTCTGCTTGGTTTTAATCCTGTTTTGATTCAACGCGATTTTTGTATACGGTCGGCTTTTGAGCAATAGATTACAGTATATTGTGTAGTAGACATGTTTTTAGGATAAGCGTAGTGTTTACAGACAGCGAAATTTTAAATGTCCTTCCTGTATTAGAAGTAGGTACTGTGTAGGATCTTTTCCGCATTCTACATGTTAAGTGTGTGTCGTAAATCCCACGGGAATACGAAGAAATTCCAATACTATTATACTTATGGGATTTCAAGTAAGGGATGATTCACAGTAGACCGTTCCGTGTCCGGGCCGGCCCGTTTTCTATGACAGCAAGCGCAACGGCTGGCGCATTTCTCTAGAAGAAAACGGGCCGGCCCGGACACGGAACGGTCTACTGTGAATCATCCTTAAATCAGCCCATTCACACCCGAGGATTTGGCTATTGCATTATTATTTGAGCATCCGATTTTAATAATCACCGTCTTCAAATAATTCTTAAGCTCTATTCTCCGCTAAAAAAAATATAAACATCAAATAGGCTTTCTCATTCGCTAAATACCTAATTTGTATTTATACATTCAGTCATAAATAGACGTTCTAGCATCTCGTCTTTCACCGTTTCTATTCAGGTTTTTATGTATTCAAGGCATTGCCGTTTGGTCTTGATTTGACCCATCGTTTTTAGAAAACCTCGTTTCATTATAGGCGTATGTCTGCGAAACTGGTCTATGATCTTCGCAAGTTTACAGATACGAGTAGCTAATGCATATGTACCCATTGCCTTTTGCGTCCAATCGATTCCTTAACTTATGCAGGTGACTGAACTCGCCGCTCTACTTATCAAGTTATCACCCAACAAATTATCCCAAGATAGCTCGACTTTGACCTAAAGTCAAGTTATTCGCATCCCGACCAATATCATCGCTCTTTTTGCAATAAAGTTTTCATTATCTTGTAGTAAACACTCATCACTTCAGATAAGCTTGTTTTTCACAAGTCGATGATAATATGCAGACATAATAATCAGGAGGCACCGCTAAATTATTTGGGTAGCAGTAGATAGTGAAAAACGTGCTGCTTAAATAAGGAGGGGTAACTGTGTATGTGTATGTCACGACTTGGAAGATTTAATACAATCCTATACTTTTGCGGACGCCTCCAAAACATTTACTCTCGTGTTCTAAACTCTCAGGCATAGGAGGATATATTTTGTTTTAGTCTGAACTAACAGTCAAACCCTGGAATACTCGGCGATAGTTCCATCCAATAAGCCCAAACTTTTGTCCTTTTACGATATCATTATTCCGACCTTATTCAAATAAGATTCCAATAAGAATCGGACAGAATAAGTTTTCCTATCGCTCGATCTTTGTTTCACTGTAGTAACGAGATGCTTGCTTCCTTAAAATATTCAGAATTCGTTTATTCGAGTACGAAAGATGTCATAACAAGGAACATGGAGATAAAAGGAAAGGGTAACAAAAGGAGGAGGGGGAGGGAAGCCTTGAGCAATACGCTGATTCTTCATACGTTTCGCTCGTATTTAAGGCGTAGGCAGGGGACTAGGGGACTATGGAAGATGAGTGCGGTTTTCTTACCTGTTTTCGCTTCAAAGCGTGCTTGAGAGGCATGACTGGCTGTGGCTCGTCGCTCGCATCCAAAGCGTCCAGCAACGCCGCGCACTTCTCTTTATCCTGCTCCTCATCAGCCACTAGCAAGAACCGACGCCACCGCGCCGAGTCAAAACCCCAATGGCAGGTCCTGTTCTCAGTCGCGTGCGTGTGGCACACGAAACGCCTCGGACTGTACATCGCCCGGCACTCTAAACATTGCACTAGGTTTAACTCCGAGGAGAATATTCCGCGGCTGCCGCCGAAGCACTCGTGGTATACCCGGTAGCCGGGCAGCTTGTGCGGGCGGGAAGCGTGCGGTGTGTGGAGAAGTGCCGCACATAGTCTTTCCGCATCTGTTTGCGTGATCAGCCCGCAAGAAGGCGCCGAGCGAGGAAGCACACTCGTGGATTTCAGTTCGTGGAGCTGCTCGGGCGTGCAACGCGAGCAGTAGATCTGCAGCTCATCACACACTCTGTTGATCTGTTCTAGCGTGAAGTCAGTTAGCACGGACGTGAGGATCTGAGGGAGACAGAGCCGCCGCTCGCCGCCCACGCTGAAGCAGGAGATGGGCTCGCCCTCCAGCAGGGTCTCGCCGCGCGGGCCTCGCACGCGGTCGGGCGCCAGCAGGATGGGCGGCAGCACGGGCGCGGGCGGCGGCGGCGGCGGAGAGCCGCGAGCCGGCCGCCCGGCGCCCGGGCCCTGCAGGCTCCGCGGCGCGTGGGCCTGGTACGTCTTCAGCACTGACGTTATATGAGGGGTCACTACATCCATGGTACTCGAGCAACGCGCATGACACGAGCTACCGCGCGCCGGCCGCGCGCTCCGTCCGCGGCCGAGACATGTCTGCGAGTGCCGTCGCGGCCGGGCGAGCGCGCGCCCCGCGCCGGCGTCTCCGCCCCGTCGCCGATCGCACACCCGTGCAAAAATACGCAAATAAACTCTTCACATTTCGTATTTATGAGTTGTTTAAACTCTATATTCATGTGGCACAGTTAGCACGTCCGCTTCGCGCGCTCGGATACAATATTCCCTCTCGGCACACTTTCAAAAATGTATACAGAATGGTTCGTAATAGATGCGGGCGAGTGAGACGGGGGCGTGGATTCCGGCGACCGGCCGCAGTCAAAGCAGCAGACGGATGGCTCGGCTACTGGAGAGTCTAGCCGGCTGCCGCCCCCCGGCCCGCGCGCCCCGCCCGGCGCGTCACGTGACCGACCTTCCCGTCAAAATATCCAGAATGGCGGCGCGAGCTGCGCCCGCTCGCGGCACAGACTAACAAGCGCGCAGAAAGTGAATACTCTATAACACTCGATAGTCGCACAGAGAATGTTTGAAACATGCTAATTTTTATCATTATCATACTCACTTTCAATAATCTAACAGAAGTCAAAAAGTGCCGAAAATTATTTGAGTCCTGTACTAACTTCACACATTCATTACTTTGAGATAGGGTCGATAGTTCGGTCCGCGACCAGCTAATTTGATGTGCCGGTTTGCGACCACTAGGACGAGTTGACGTACTGAAAGGATATTTTCTCCTTTTTTTACTGGATTTCCATTCAATAACTACCAAACAAAATACACAGTTGTATGTACTAACTGCATACTTACTTTAGGGTATGTAATAATATTATTATACGTTTAATTGAAAAAATCCCTTATAATTCAGGTTGTCTCAAACAGACGCTGGTCGCGTAACCAGCATAGCGACCCCTCTGTTTGTCAAATTTATACTTCTTCAAATTGGTAGGTAAAAAACTTAAGAAAAGGTCCCGTTGTATTGTATGTAGTTGTGAACTTGTGACGTGTTTGAATAGACGTTTGTTTTGTGTGTTACACATTTGAAATATGTAATGTCTATTCGAACACGTCGCGAAGCACTATCGCGAAAATATATTTTCTACTGTAGCTTTGTTATTTAAGTTATTTTGTAGTAATGTAATTTTATATTTAACTATATAATGTATATTGTTTTGAAAAAATGACACCTCGCCGAGTTTCTTACGCCGGTTCTTCTCGTGACAGAGGTATATTTTTCCGAACCGGTGGTAGTTTATTGACGTTCATAGGTGCATGTAATATGCCTAATTTGAAGAATAAACTACTTTTACTTTTTTTACTTTTACGTCACAACTACTTACAACAGGTCCTTATCTTAGGTCTTTACCCTATACTCTTTTTAAAAAAAATAAAATTATTTATTGCAAATTCATGTTGTTTTTATGGTGTTAGTGGCATAGATTGGAGTGGAGGCTATCACCGTCAAACTGGGGCCGAGTGATGGCTGCGAGTGAATCCAGGATTTTCACTCTCTCTCGGCGTGCAGTCCTTGGTAGGCATGCTTGCCGGCGGGTGAGGGGACTGCTGCCTCAGAAGTGACCCCTCACTTCAGCTACAGTTTAAAAAATATATAGGCTATGAAAAAAAAAGTTAAAATTTTACAGAAGACGGCCGCTTATCCATCGCCTCACAGAACTACATGCATTCTGCACATATAACCATCCAACGACTTGCAAAAATATCACAGTCCGGTGTGCAACTAATTCTGGACATTCCGAATTTCCTCGCAAAAGTCTAGGAGCACAAGTCATAAATAAGTCCATAGGTAGTTTCACCTTACCTCCAGCGAGTTAAATCCTAAAACACCAAGCAGGAATTTTGAAGGGTACAAAAATGAATAGTATCCATAAGAGGGGCACACCGAAATGATCGGGATTGGAATACTTACATCTAAGTTAGGAAAAAATGGCGGAGTTCTGATGTAACTACCATAAATAATAATAAAACTAATGGCGTAGGGATGTGACGACCCCATCGCCCACTGGATTTCCAGTGCAGTCACTCAACGTAGGGCAGCTTGTGGCGAGCTGTTAGGGAGCAGCGACCCTATGTACCTGAGTGCTCGTGGGGGTCTCCTGTGAGTTTGATTGTATGAATAGGCCCCCCGCCTCTGGCTTGCCTTAACCGGCTGTCCAGAGTGGAGTCGCTGGAGCTGTTGCTCGGGGGTGGATGTGGTTACCTAAGTGGCGAGTTGGCTATATGTTTAAAGTCCAGTGCCTCCTCTCCACCCCCAGTTTTATTAGGCAGACGTTCGTTGTCTCAGCCAATAGCCCAGCCATTACTCCATCATATTCACCCAATAATCCGGTTAATTTAGATTCCATCAACCTCGCCTCCGCGCACGCCTTTCAAAGGTCCGGGACACCATTGTCCCGTGAGCGGAAAAGACATACGAGTACAATAAAACTAATAAAAAAATGCGGTTTATGGAATCTAATATCTCAATAACTATTAAACCTATATTTATGAAATTTGGGGTTCTAGTTATTCTAAAGGATCTTTATACATGCACCAATTTTTTTTTTTATGTTAGATAGATTTTGAGTTATTGGGGGGTCAAAAGTGGCTCCAAACGGTTTGTGTAATATAACACACGGCTGCTGTCCGCCAGTTCCTGGGGTGAACTTGGCTGAACATACAACCGCGTGTCTAGATAATCTGAGTGGTTACTTCAAATTCCAATAACATTTGAACACACTCTACCATTTATGAGTTCTTTGCCATCGCGACACGCGCGGGGTGTTAGCGGGACGAAGGGCGGGTGGTGCGGGGTGCGCGGGACGGCAGCTGCGTCTACTGCGACCGGTCGCCCGCTTCAAAACTGCCGCCATCATTAATGTTTAACACGAACGAAAGTCAACCTAGTGGACAAATAAATAAAGTGTAAATTGGTTAGATTGAATTGTTGAAAATTGCGGAACAATTGCCTTCATTTGAAATTAAGCTTAGCTGTATTGTCAAGAAGAAGGTTTTCGCTTACCACTGATTTAAAAAGTGCGTTCTAAACTTGAACGTGTAATCTTGGTAGAGTTCACACCTGCCTGGCTAAATCTTGCTGTATGACCGGCGGTCACGTAATCTGGTGCGCGCGATGCATTTTTAACTTTATTATTTCCCTGATAAGTCTTATTTTCGTCTGTCATTAAACGCCCTGTTTTAGTCTAGGTCAAGTCTGGTCTTCATGTTATTGTACTTATTGTCTTATATTTGGGTGCTTGGATCATTGTTATAACCCGTTATATTTCATAAATAATATAAGAATTATTTTAGTCATGCCCAAAATGTTACTTACCTCTTATTTTCAATTTCCGATTGCATTAATCTATGCCAATAGTTACCTTTTATAGTTGTTAGGGTTGTTAGAGAGGTTAGATATACAAATTCTATTTAAGAGGAGAGTTCTTTTCGAGCCTAACAAAAATGTGGAGCCCGCCGGTCACAACTTAATGTTAAATGTTAGCAATGAAAATTTTATTTTTGTCATTCGCTCTACCGATAGATTTCAAAACTGTATACCTACTACTAAAGGGGATGACGCTAATCGTTTGCCTTTGACACGGACCGCAGGTAAGATTAGAATAGTACATTACGATACAAGTGCAGAGAACAGGAAATTCGCAACGAGTGGTGATAAATTGAAACACGACCGAAGGGAGTGTTTTAAATCGACACGAGTTGCGAATTACCTGTTCGCACGTGTATCGTACAACGTTTTACATTACATATGGCTCTTTAAAGTTTTCACATATGCACTTAATCTGCTGATTACCGCACTCGTGCGGTAAAGTAGCACCATATGTACTGTAAATTAATTAGTACGCACAACAAACTAAATGGGTTGTATTTCCCGCGTTTAATGGAGTTATTAACCACATTGTACGTGCTTATTTTGCTCATTTTAATGTTATGCAAAAAGTGACTTTGAGTCTAGAACTATTAAGTTTAATTTATTATCAGCATTTTTGTAGAAAAATAGGGAAATTGTCTTCATACCGATTACATTATGTTGCCAGATCAAATAAATATAGCATACATTTCAGTTTATTTCTATTTTGTTATGTTGGCTAAACCGTCAAAACACATGAATTTATTTCGTAGCAAATGTATGTATTCCTTATCTAATCTATTGGCAAATAAAAATAAAAAAAAACGTCAATGTCAAGTTAGCCTTCCATTCGTTTTTTTAGATTCCATTTTTCGATATAATAAATGTAATCTGTTCTTATATCTCAATTAAAAGTTAAACTTAAACATTCGGCTTTAGGCCCGCGTCCAAGTAAGTTGTATAATGTTTGCAATACATTATTAAGTTTATTGCTTAGTTGATGTAGGTGTCTCAATCGGCCTTGAATCGTATTCGCACTATCACACGACAAAAAGTTGCGCTTATCTCTCTCTCAAGCAGATTTAGAAACACGTATTTACATTGTTTCAGAGTTTGATGGATCCTTGGGGCAACGAAATTGTAGAAAAAGCTGTAGTTTCGCCTAAATTCGAAGACGATTTCACGCCCGCCCCGGAGTCACAGAAATTGGCTGATTCTGCTGAATATCTCGCTATTTTAGGTAATTAATCGTTAAACAATCATGTTAATTAGTATTTAATAGTTTAATATTTGTTTTAGAACTAGTCGGGTCGATTGCACCACAGAAATGTAACAATATGCGTGTTTCATTGCGACAGGGTTTAAAATTACATTCCGTCATCGGTCACTGTTGCCTACGGTTGCAATTTTAGCGGATTCCGCCCGTTTTAGCCTCATTTTACCCTCAGCACTACTCTGGACTGGTGTCAACGAAGATTTTTTTTACGTTTTCAGAGCGTAAATTGAAGTCTATTCGAGCTAAAAACAAGGTGGTGGAGAATTTGGCTGCATACCGTGCGGATTGTATCGACCGGTTGATGCGAGAGGGCTGCGACTTGGATCCGGTCATTGGTGACACAGAGGAAGACCAACTCATCGAAGACACGGCCCAGTAAACCAAAACTGTAAGTAACAATGGCTTCTTCTTCATCAAACACTGTTGATCTCTCCGGGCCGACTTACTGCGTGCTGAGCGGTGCTTCGCAGGGTATCGGCCGGGCTATTGCTGTAGAGATGTCTAAACTCCTCGGTCCTAACTCTCTGATGCTGTTACTGGCACGTAATAAGACAGAGCTGGCTGTCACAGCAAGCTTGTGCGAATCAGATAAGGTAAAAGTAATAATCCACTCTGTAGACTTGTCAAAAGCATCCACTGATGAAATGAAAAATATTCTGATCAGCTCACTGAAAGGACGGAAAGTCACTGATTTCAACACCAGCCTGATTTTCCACAATGTTGGTTCCCTCGGAAACTTGGCTGTGGAAACATTCCGAATGGAGAACTCGGAAGAGCTGAGAGACTACTATGACTTGAATGTTTTTAAGGTTATCGCTTTGAACACCCAATTCTTGAAGATATTTGAAGAAGTTGAAGACAGGGTTGTAATTATTAATATAACATCTCTGTGCGCTATAAAGCCAATGAGTGGCATGGCCTATTACTGCAGTGGAAAAGCAGCCCGGGAGATGTATTTCAAAGTGCTTGCGGAAGAGAAGAAAAGCATTAGAGTATTGAATTACTCTCCAGGGCCAGTGGAGACGGCTATGATTGATTATGTACTAGCTGAAGCCGTGAATGACAATCTCAGAGATGTGTTCACCACTTTTAAGAACCAGGGCACCCTTCTGAAGCCTGAGATGACGGCTAAGAAGTGCATGCGAGTGCTTCAGGCCGGCAGGTTCGCTCCGGGTGAACACGTCGATTATTTTGATGATGAGTAATCTTGATTGTTACTTGAAACTTGATGTTGGGTTGGAGTTCTGATGCGAACTGAATTAAAGTAATTTAGTGCAACATAAATCAATCTACTGCTTCACTCAATATATTGCAATAACATAATTATACTTGTTACTTAAATGTGTAAATGTCTGTACTACTAGAAGTTATGAATTCATAAATGATAGGCGTTGGTGTCTTATGCTGGCTTTAGGCCTATTTTGGCTTGCCAAATTAAATGCCAAAACTGAAAATAATTCAATTACTGTATGGAACTCCACCTTAACATATCTTCTGCTCTAGTTGTATGTAGCTTTCTTACTTATCACTTGCTATTTGTACTTAGATTGTTGGTCATATCATATCATATGTCATATTCATATGTAACTACATATCTTTTAGATCTGACTTAGAAACCCCAAGATGTAAGTGATAACTCTAGTTCCTAATTTCAGAATATATCAATTTTATCATGTATGCTGGCACCTACGAGACTTGAGACGTTAAGTTTTACCATACATTGCATTAATATTGTCGTTAATGATGAATTACTCTAAGCATGGGTTTTATTACCCTTTTGACCATTGTAATTACAAATGTTGAACTCTTGAAGTTCGGAATGGAGTTCGTTCGGAAGTTAGTAGACTAAAAATAGTCATTGTTTGTTTTATGTATTAGACACTGCGGGGAAGAATTATGATCAAAAAGTTAAAGGCAAGCGATGTAGGTGTTAAGCAAAAGTTGAAATTGTGTTTTGTTATGTTTTGTACAACCTGTTAGAGTTTTACTATGTTAAAAAAAATCTCGTCAATTCTTACATAAATAGGGTATCTGTGACAATATGTGTAAGTTTGTATCAATGTAGGTTAACAGACTTCAAAAATACTTTATAATTAATGTAATTGCTTTTATTTAAGTGCTATCTCATGTTTATTTCACCTATTTTCTTGTTACATCCTAACTTGCATTGAAAATACAGGTGAAAGCTAATTTCTTATTGGTGATACAAAATATGAATATGTGAACATTGTGATCATGGTCATGTTTTTGAATAACTATGGGACCAACTGTGTCTGTGTCAAAAACAACAATTTCATACAGTTTTGTCTGTCGATTAAAGACCTATCTTATGAAACAGCAGTTTTTTGACACGGGCAATGTTGGCCTCACAGTAAACATTGTTAAAAATCATGTACAGATTCACTTTTTTATATTTTGTATCACCAATTACATTTCATCCTGTATTATTCTCAAAAGTTGTTCATGTAGACCATGTAAAGTAAAAAACAAGCCAAGTTTTTAAATGAATGCCATATTCTTGTCCAGCATATGAAATAAATACAAACTGTTGAGCTTCAATGTCAACTTTTGATTATAATATGTTATTGTCTACAATTTCGCATCAAACAATGATATAGTGTGATCATTAGATTCATCATCATTTTTTGAAGTCGGTTAGCTTTAAATATTCGGATATTGTGGTGTAATAGGTACTACATACTATATGACAGCACATTCATATTCATAGTTTAAAATGCCTCATGCATCTGCAGAAACTGTCTCAACTGACTAGCTAATATGATTTTTAAGCCTCTAGGTATAGAGTTGGTATTTCATTGAAAGTTTTTAGTCAGTTGGGACTCTTCTATTTTCTTGATACATTCCAGTATGAAATATGAACTTGTCGACTTCATGTAACCTAACATGTATGTGTCTTATGAATGCAATTCATATAATAAACGCTTGAATTGATATGTGTTTTAGTGCCCTAACTTCCATTTTGTTTTATATGAGTTACATTCATATTTCTGACCTCTTGACTCTCGCTATCTGTTGTTTTTGAAAATATTGTGTGGCAATTTTAAAGCTTACGCCTTGGGAATAAGGCTTAGAATTGTGTGTGTTCTTAAAATTGACCCTCGTTGCTTCATATGGCCTAATCAGTGTAACACACTTAATAGTTGATAATTTGAATATCGCTTGTGCGTCATTTTATCTAATTCTGTCTTGAAATAGTAAGTTACCTACCAACATATTTAATTCAGGATTAAATTAAAATTAAAACAATCCCCAGGTTCCAAAAATAACACAGCTCTACAAAAAAACTTTTTTGTTGCCCTGGATATCATCGCAGATTTTAACGTTTTCTAGTGCCCATATTACGAATATGTTCATGAAAGTTCTCAATGTGCTTCAAGGTCGAAGGGATTGTCACATGATGACAAATTACTGCTAGTCTTTGAAAAGAGATTGTCCTCTGAAAAATTATAAAAGAAAAGCTCATAAAAGGCGTTTTATGGAAATATAAAATAATTTTCGACATTTTCCTCTTTATTTCTTAAAACATAACTGACATTATGAAAATATCTGTTATTTTGTTTCTCGTTTTTTGATTTTTGTAATGTAAAATGAAAAAAAAAGATAAAAAAAACTGAGCAAATCTTACAAAGTCATTGATGATAGTTTCATGAAATAGACCCCGAAATGACTTTCATATCTAGGGCAACAAAACCACTGTAGACCAGTGTAAGGAATTAACAATACATAATCATGATGGTTTATTTGGCACAATTTTGTTACATTAGTTTTCAGGTTAGTTTACAGGGGGATTGAGATGCATATCTCCCAAGGCAGATTAGCTATTTGTATAGCTATCTTTATTTCTCTGTCCCTTTGTTGTTGCCACATAATATTGACCGAAACATGATTAAACTCAATCCTGCTTATTTTAAATATTCTGGTAGAAGAAGACCTTTAATTAATAATAAAAAATCATCTCATTAGTACCTAAAAGGTTAGATATTATGAACGTAATGATCTAAAACATGTGGCTCTGAACGAATTTATACGCTATATATAGCCTATATTACACGACTGTTCAAAAAGATACTGGGAACGCCCATCCGCATGCCAAGCGTGGCGATTATGGCATTTACCCCCCATGAAATTGGGGAGGCCTATGTCCAGCACTGGACGTCCTTCAGCTGACATGGTGGTGGTGGTTCAAAAAGCAGGATTTCCTTTAGTGTCAGCATCATATAGTTGGCATAAATTTGTCGGCCTGTTTAGCCTAGTTGGTAGTGCCACTGCCTCCGAAGCTAGAGGTCCCGGGTTCGAATCCCGGTAAGAGCATTTGTTTCTGTGGTGAGCAGAGACATTTGTTCCTGAGATTTGGATGTTTTCTATGTATTTAAGTATATATCTATTAAATATATCGTCGTCTAGTACCCATAACACAAGCCTTATTGAGCTTACTATGGGAGTAGTTCGATTTGTGTAAAAAACTGTCCCATAATAATTATTTATTTATTTTATTTATAATGTTACGCTCGCAAGAACGTAACTTCCGTCTTAGCCTCATCATCATCAGTCATCACTCATCAGAATCACTACAAACGTCAATTCATAAATGTCAAATTACGAAGTATAGACATGCATAATGGGCGTAACTACATAAACACCTGCCTACAATTTCTTGCACCAATATCCCGGGTATTAATACCGGCTTTACGAAAGCTCAGGTATTCGGAAGCTCTAGTGCTCTAAGACTCCGACTCAGTGAAAATGCAGCCTAAAGCCCGGGACACACTGAGCCCACACACGCAACGTATGCAATGCATTATCACATCTGAACCCTGAAATGTGTATTTTGCTTAGAAACCACTTACAATTAGAAACATTCTTGTTATACGCAACGTTGCGTTACTCAGTTAGTCCCTGCCTTTAAACATACATTGAGTCACGATTATCTAACTCGCAGTTTTCAATAATGACTGAGTATTTACTGTAAATGTATAGGCCTTTATTACCTGAGCTATAAGGTTCAAAAAGTAGTACATTGTATTGTTTTAACGCTGCTGTGTAGACTGGCGTCATACATGCTATAAGAGACAAATATTACAAGTTAATACTAACATATATTTTGGGCCTTTAGTCTATGTAATAAGGTACTATATCGAGGGACATGTTTCAAGTCTTAACAGTACAAACAATATCAGAGATAATTCTAGCGAAATCTTATGTTGCAGTCGCGTAGTTACTTTGATCTGTAAGTAGTTGTAAGATTTGATAGTGACTGAAATATAGATATAGACACGAATACAAGTGATCATACTATTTGTATGTCGGTGTTTCTAATAATATATAGTTTATTAAGTGTTTATTGAAAGTGATATACTAGTACCTACTAGATCTGCCCTAACTTGATGTAAACAATAACAGTGAATCGGAATATACACGGAAACTGTTGTACCTATTTCGTTGTAAGTAGTAGGTAAGAACTTCTAGAAAGACGAGTTGAATGCCAGGTAAGTACATAATTATGTAAATTCTCCATTTTTACATCCTTTCAAAGTCACATGTCTATTTTAGTGAGTGTATTGTAGTGTAAGTATGTTTAGTACATGCTTTACAAGTGAAATACAACTAAATTGTCTGCTTAGGTCGGCTAGAATATTGCATAATAGTGTCATAATGATTGAGTTATACCCGCCGCGGTCATAAATGAGTCCTATGACACTGACAGTTCATTTATATAACCTTGGAACGGCGTCGCTGTCACATCGAAATGTTAATGTAGAAATGTAACATTGACGACCTGTTTAGCCTAGTTGGTAGTGACTCTGCCTCCGAAGCTAGAGGTCCCGGGTTCGAATCCCGGCCAGGGCATTTATTTGTGCATTTTTCACGGATATTGGTTCTTGGGTCTTGGATGTTTTCTATGTATTTAAGTATGTATTTATCTATATAAGTATGTATATCGTCGTCTAGTACCCATAGTACAAGCTTTGCTTAGTTTGGGACTAGGTCGATTTGTGTATAATTGTCCCCCAATATTATTATTATTATATATTTACTTATGAGGGCGCAGTTCGCTCGGTCTGGCTCTTTTGAGTTTTTTACGGCTTGTATGAAAACCTTAATAATCGCTGTATTTTTTCTCCATTATAATTTCAAGCAACAGAAACTATGGTCCGACCTAGATATACCGGATCCACAGACCACTTAACCCTATAGACCCCGCTTACCAGGGCACCCGCGTAAGCCAAGCTTAAGCTCAAAAATCGTCAAGTGGCCACCACGCCCCCAAATATGCTCTTAGTACGCGTTCGACCGTAGGTGAAGTAACATGCAATATTCGACTCACTACTTGACGTATAAAGTGTTCAAAATATGCCTTTTTGTATGGTAAAATTGTGTGGAATGTGTGGCAAGATATCTAGTCTTTAAAAGGATGGGATTTCATTACACAGTAAGCTATTATTTTACTTTTTTACCACGATAAAACAATAATAATTAAAAAGTCAAAGTTATCAAGTTAAGGTTTTAAACCTGGCGACGCGTTGATGTCTTTCAACGTCTGTCTCTTTCTTTCGCTTACAATTATTTTGTAATTCGTCTTTGTCTAACCATTGCAGTCTTAAGTAGTGATGTGACTGATTGATTACTTAAACTTGCGTACGAGTACGTAACCGATAAATTACAAAATAATCGAGCATCGCGACGCTCGTGAAACAATATTAAACTATTGTGGAATATACGTAGTGTACAGAACAAACTTATATAATTGAAGTCAATAATTGAAATTTATGTTACAGACCTACATATGTTCAGTTATGAAAACATAAATGTGTGTTCTATATCGTAACTCCAACCTATAATACCTACTATAAATGTGAAAGTCACTCTGTCTGTATATCTGACTAGTGTGTGTGTATATAGATAAATTAATAATTTATACATATTGGTTTGGATGTTTAGACGCGCAGAGACAGAAATTATAGAATACAGATAGTTGGAATCTTAGAGAAGGACATCGCTACTTTGTTATCCTGTCCGTCCCTGCGTCAATCCGTCCGTCTGTATGTCACAGCCGATTTACTCGAATACTATAAGCACTACAATTATAGTTATTATACTTTTATTCCTATTACCATACCATAGGATAGATAGGAATAACATATGAACTGTCTCAAGTCGCCTTACTGTATATACTCTACCGACTGTACAGTCGAGGAATTTGATTTCTGGGCCACTTCGTACTTTGTCACAGTGAAAATCAATATGAAAGCTGCTAGAGATCTCATATTCTTGTCACTGTGACAAGAATATGAAATCAAGAAATCAAATTCCTCGACTGTACATGAAACAAAAAGAATTTATATTTAGCATCTTTGAATTAAAAAAAATGGTTTTTGTATTTTTATTGGTTCCAATGAAATACATTTACACTTATATTTTGTAGTATCTGTTTCGAGTGTGTCCCATCACTACACAAAATGGCGCGCGTCACGCACCGTACACGTGATTGCTCGTTGACCTTGTACTAGCCAATCACAGTGCACTTGTCGCCCCCCGCGCCTCGCCAATTTGGCAGTTTGAGATTCAAGACAAAATTCTATGAAGCGGTGTCTATAGGGTTAAGTGGTCAGTGACCGGATCCCATTGTGTATACAAAATTTCATGTTATTCTAGCCTGGCGTTTTAAAATGAGAGCATAAATACGTTTGTATAGAGAACCGAACGTACTGCGCAGTCTTAACAATAATATGAAAGAAAATTGTCTTGACCCTTATTTCCATAAATAAGCTTAACCGAATATGTTTGGTGCCGTACTGCAAAAGTTATATCGTTAGTCTGTTTCGACTAAGGACTAATGTCTGTAATAAAATGCGCTTTTTATTCAAATTTATTCTTTCAAGATTGTGTTAGAAGAAGACTTCCAAGAGAAATCCTTACTCTGAGTTGAGATATTATAATAATACCTATACTCTACCTTATTTATATGTGCAGTAGATACAATAAAATTAATAAACATGTCAACCGACATGGGAGCATAAGAAATGAAATCTAAAAAAAATAGAAGTATCGAAACTTGCACAACACTATCAGAAATGTCACTGTCAGTGTCATAGGACTCGTGTCTGGCCGCGGCGGGTATAGTGATCACATAAAAAATGACAATTCTTTGACTACATGATGTATGAAAATGAAGTGAACTTTTATTGTTCAATGTCTTCCAGATGCCATCATGACCTCCCGCAAAAGTCTGTTCATGTTCCTGATGGGGCTGGCATGGAAGTGTCGCTTCAGCATGCCGCTTCTCCTGAGCGGGTCTGCGGCCGTGCTCGGCCGTGCTTGGATGTTCCAGGTCCGGGTGCGGACCGTGCATGGCATCAGGGGCCGAGAGGTGAGTGAGCATTTGGCTGAAGGCCGCCATAGTGTGCGCGTGTACAATTATACCAGTTTCCCCTTTATTGTAGCGTATATCCTCAGAGTACCCCGAGCAGACGTCAAATAATAATACCGCTAAGAGCGAGAAGATCATATACTAAATTGAATAAGAGCGACAGAGAGGGATATATCATTTGTTGTCCTTGTCATAGTTCCGCTTTTCTTTATTTGCCTCAATGTCATCTAAACGTCAAGTCAAATAGTTTGTGGCAAATAAACGATTACCCGGCCAAATTAAAGAGGTTGTTCATTGTAAGCCGCCAGACGTTTAAGACTATTTCTCAATTTAGCTGCATAAGAGCTTTTCTGTCCCCCTTGGTGAAACTCGTATAGGATCTCTGTAGAAATCCTTACTCTGAGCGTATATCAATCACGTTTGTACTCTGAGAAGAAGCTTTTGGATCCGCTTGGATACCTTATTGTTAGAATTGGAGTAAGTTGCCGAATTCCAGTAATTAATTGGCAAGTGGCGCTGCTGAGAGCTAAAGCCAGACAGTTAAAAACAATATTAAGTTTCAAACATTATATGTATTGTTGGTTAGGATTCGGACTAATAAACACCTGCTTTTCAGTATTGACGGCGGCCTGTTTAGCCTAGTTGGTAGTGACTCTGCCTCCGAAGCTAGAGGTCCCGGGTTCGAATCCCGGCCAGGGCATTTATTTGTGCATTTTTCACGGATATTTGTTCTTGGGTCTTGGATGTTCTATGTATTTAAGTATGTATTTATCTATAATAAGTATGTATATCGTCGTCTAGTACCCATAGTACAAGCTTTGCTTAGTTTGGGACTAGGTCGATTTGTGTAAGATTGTCCCCCAATATTATTATTATTATTCACCTTATTTATTTTTTCGTCTTAAGTTAGATTTTTTACAATAAATTTATACAAGTACAATATAAAAATATACATACAAAATATAAAAGCATTATAAAAAACCTAACCTAGGGTGCCGCCGGCAGCGAGGCTAGCCTAAGCTACCGGTGGTTAGGGCGACAGAGAGAGGAACCTCCGGACTATCCGCGCCGTGTCCAGGAGTACCGCCTTCTGTATTTGACCCTTGACCCAGCCATCTAACGAGAGTCTCTTGAGATGTTGGTCGAGACTCTTCGCTATTAGACCGTTCACAGAGACGACTATCGGGACAATAATCGTTGAATCAACATCCCACATGGCGGTTACCTCATGTGCCAAGTCTAGGTACTTGCTGACTTTGTCCTTCTCAGCTTTCACGAGGTTCTCGTCATGGGGGATGGTGATGTCAACGAGCACTGCCTGGCGCTTCAATCGATCTGTCAGCACGATATCAGGCTTGTTGGCTATTATTATTATTATTTGCAGTATATTAGTTCAAACCCACTTACTGACAATACAAAGCGGATTTAACTCTCCCTCCTAACAATGGCAATACCCAGTACAGCATACACACTCACGCAAATTCATACATATACACACACACATTTAAATACCCACACTCGCATACGCACACACCCGCACTAGCTCACTCACACACACACACGCACGAGCACACAAACCACCTGTACCTATGTTTTTTTTTAATTTTTACAATTTAAAATGAACCATTTTTTATGTCCCTTTTTTCCTACATGTAAGCACAGACGTACCAAAACTGAATTTCTTATAATATTAGTTGCGACCCTCCTTAGGTCTAAATGTAACTAATGAATGACTAATAAATAAACATTTATTAGTTAGTTATTTATTATCTATATTGGGACCAGACTGAAAACCAGCGCCGGGCATTCCTGCCCAGCACATGCTGAGCCTGGGACCCTTTGCCTCAGCTTTTTCAAATTACTTTTATATTAGGCTATTCTATTTGTCTCCCGCAGTATTGTTTTATTTGATTTTAATTATGTTTATGTATGGTTAAGGTTTTTTTTTCTGGGCTATAAACGTATTCTTATTCTTATTCTTTATTCTTATATTATTCAGTATTTCCAAAGAACGACGACAGTTTGAATTGGCGTAGGCACTGGCTTTTACAGAACCAACTGCCATCTAACATTACAACTTAGCGGACAAGTAGGAATTGAGTGAGTGAACATTTCAAAGGTCAGAGGTTCTCAGGCCGCTCGAAGCATCTTCACTAGGCTTAAGACTGCGCAGTACGTTCGGTTCTCCATACAAACGTATTTATGCTCTCATTTTAAAACGCCAGGAGCGTTCGTGGCACAGCGGCGCCCGCGTACCGCGTGCGGTATGCGAGGTTAAGCAATGTCGGGCGAGGTTAGTCCTTGGATGGGTGACCGCTTTGAGTGGTTACTAACTGAGCGCTCCCGTGCTTTGGAAGGCACGTTAAGCCGTTGATCCCGGTTGCTGTCTATGATAGCAGTCGTTAAGCCAAGTTAGAGGCCTCCGGGCGGCTTGATAACCTCTAACAGTCAAGTTGCCCACTCACTTGACAAGCCTAATCCCAATAAGGTCTAGTTTTCCCGTCGGGTTAGAAGGTCAGATGGCAGTCGCTTCTGTAAAAACTAGTGCCTACGCCAAAATCTTGGGATCAGGTAGCGGACCCCAGGCATCCTTCAGGATGCAACTGTACTGGGAATAACGCTAGGAGGATGATGATGATGATTTTAAAACGCCAGGCTAGAATAACATGAAACTTTGTATACGCAATGGAATCCGGCATATCTAGGTCGGAAATTAGTTTCTGTTGCTTAAAATTATAGTGGAGAAAATATAACAGCGATTATTAAGGTTTTCATACAAGCCGTAAAAAACTCAAAAAGCCGCTGTATTTTTTTTCTTTTACAATTTCTAGCAACAGAAACTATGGTCCGACCTAGATATGCCGGATCTCGTTGTGTATACAAATTTTCATGTTATTCTAGCATGGCGTT
Source organism: Notocelia uddmanniana (assembly GCA_905163555.1). Lineage (NCBI taxonomy): Eukaryota > Metazoa > Arthropoda > Insecta > Lepidoptera > Tortricidae > Notocelia > Notocelia uddmanniana. The sequence goes on from LR991066.1 coordinate 23,668,434, forward strand.
TTAAAATGAGAGCATAAATACGTTTGTATGGAGAACCGAGCCAGACCGAGCGTAGTGCGCCCTCTTAAAGACTGCTATCATAGACACCAACCAGGATTAACCACTACCACCATCATATCAGCCGAAGGACGTCCACTGCTGGACATAGGCCTCCCCCAATTTCATGGGGGTTAAATGCCATAATCGCCACGCTTGGCATGTGGGTTGGCGATCGCAGTATCTCCACCGCACTCCAGGGGTGCTGCTGCCCATCCCCCGGTGGCCTTGGTCGTAGTTTTCAAACATACCCGGGTCCACGAAGCATCTTAACTAGGCTTAAAGACTGCTATCATAGACACCAACCAGGATTAACGGTTTAGATTATGTTTGTAAGCACGGAAGCGCTCAGTTAATAACCATTTTCACGGCCCGGCTACGACTTCCGAGTGACGATCATAGCGGTTTTCCAAATACATGGCGCGTGATCCCAACTAACAGCAGTGCGTTGCGTCTTGACCGCGCAATGAACATATAAAACGCTTGCCGCACTGCTATTCGCGCACTCGTTCCGAAAACTCGCTGAAAATTTTCGTACTTTTTTTTCTCACCACAACTCCTATACTTTTTTTTAAACATCCTTTCAGCTGGCGTACTACGATGATGACGAGGAACCAGAGGAGGACTCGTGGGAAACGGAAACCAACGACTCCTGGGAGACCATCATGGAGGAGGAGGCTTACGGGTAGACTCGACAACCGTGGACAAATATGTCGGGTAGGCCCGACAGTCAGCTATTGTATACGTATGTAAAAGGCATACACACTCAATTAAGTTAAATCCTATGTGAGCCTGTAACGAGTTATGTCTTATATACACATGCACGAGAATTGTACGCGAGTTTCACTACATTGCGTGGTTTGACAGATCTATATAACTCATTATACAGCGGTAACCCGCAATGTAATGAAACTCGCGTGCGAATCCCGTATGTATGTACAGTATGTACCAGCACCAATATCTGCCATAACAAAGCGCGCATAAATATCTGACACGGCTCTATTTCTAGGGCCGTTAGGACGTGTCAGATATTTTTGCCGCCTTTGTTTTGGCAGATAATAATGCTGACTGTACAGAGGTCTTTAGGCGCAAGTCATACCGAAGTCACAGTAAAAAAGTCAACACAGCTCACCATTTGCACGAAGTACAATATATATACTGAGATAGAGATACCAGTGAAATACTCCGCATAGATCGTAGCGCCGCTGTGTATTCAGTAAGAACTAACCGCACGACCGCTGCATCTCTGTCACTTCAATATGCAAGTGCGATAGAGATAGCAACCAGTGACATCCGGTACAAACAAGTGAAATTAACATTTCCATAGAAAATATCGTACTTCGAGGTGAGAAGCCCCTGACCATTTGTGAAATTGTGACCCTTATTACAATACGCATAAAGTGCCCGTTAACTAGACGATGCTACTGCTGTGGCCAAACAGGTAATGTCCTCCTGCGTTACTTATTATAAATTTTAAAATTAGTTTATGTTACTAATAAAACTAATGTTGTTTAAATATGTAATGTCTTAGACATTATGTCTATAACATGCTAAAAAAATATTCCAACGAATTGAGAACCTCCTCCTTTTATTGAAGTCGGTTAACGACTACATACAACAGCTTCTTTACTTCAGGTTTTTACCTATATGTGATCTTAAATCGTTGCACGACACGCTTAGTGTTCGGTTTGTCTTGCGCCTTCTATCTTCCAGTTTTAAGAAATACTTCGGGTTCCGAATTTTTAACGTCACACATTTGAAAGAAACGTTAATACACATTAACTGGAAGGATTCTAACATAATAATTCATAATTCATTCATTTATTGCAAACCATGGTCATATAGTACAGCTGTTACAATATAAATTTTAGGCACACATGAGACCCTGTTAGGGTAGCATATAAATCTTTAAAACTGAAACTGTAATAATTTGTTATATATAATAATTATATTACATTTCCTACAGGTAGATTACTTTCGAGACGTTTTTTGCATCTGTAGTAGTATTTGTATATTTACAGGGACACACGTACACGTTGACGTATACAGACGCACCTATGTGTGTGTGTGAGGCTGGCTACAGAGGTCACAACTACAAATGCAAAAACGTTTCCAAAGTATTTTACCAATACATTACTTTCATAAAAATCTGTTAGACCAAATATCAGATGTTTTGGTAACTTAGTACATTTTTAGGGTTCCGTAGTCAACTAGGAACCCTTATAGTTTCGCCATGTCTGTCCGTCCGTCTGTCCGTCCGTCCGCGGATAATCTCAGTGACCGTTAGCACTAGAAAGCTGAAATTTGGTACTAATATGTATATCAATTACGCCGACAAAGTGGTAAAATAAAAAGTGGAAATAAATATTTTATTAGGGTACCTCCCCTATAAGTAAAGTGGGGAGTGTTTTTTTTTTTCATTTTAACCCTAACGTGTGATATATTGTTAGATAGGTATTTAAAAATAAATAGGGGTTTACTAAAATCATTTTTTGATAATGTTAATATTTTCGGAAATAATCGCTCCAGAAGTAAAAAAAATGTGTCCCCCCCCTCTAACTTTTGAACCATAAGTTTTAAAAATATGAAAAAAATCTCAAAAGTAGAACTTTATAAAAACTTTGTAGGAAAATTATTTTGAACTTGATAGGTTGAATAGTTTTTGAAAAAATTACAAAAACTACGGAACCGACACGCTCTTGGTCGGTTTTTTTACATAACTTACCGACATGAGGTGTGACAGATTTTTATGAAACTGAGCCTTATAGAAGTTTGTGTAACTAGTAGACATTTTTTCTCTTGAGATGCCAAAGTTAATAATAGTGATAATATTGCCCTTTTTAACCGTTGGGTTGGATGGGCAGGCGCGGATCGAGGATTTAGTTAAAGCGGGGGCAATATCATTCGAGTGGGGGGAGGGGGATACATTTTTGTTTGAAAATGTGCACTTACAGCCTACTGGGCGGAAGGTGGGGAGTGGGGGGGGGGGGGGGGGGGCAGTTACCCCTATACCCCACCCCCGTTGTATCTGCGCCTGCGGACGGGAGACTAACCCCCTTATTCATAAACGTACATCAAGCCTCTATTAGTTAACAAGCCGCTAAAGTTAGTTCGTCCTTATCTGTCACTTTGACATTTATGTTTGTGAGAAAGGGACAAAACAACTTTTAGGTAACAGAGGTTTGTTAACTTTTATGAATACGGGGGTAAGTTACGATTAGAATGATTTTGACTATACATAAAATTGTAGACCGTTTTAGATGGACTATATTATTTTTTAATGTTATAAGAAAAATAAATAAGCTGGAATAGTGAACAGTGGATTGATGGGCTTATTTTCAAAAGAACGTTAAGGCGACGCATTGATAAACAATTAAACTCGAATAGAGCCCTCTTACCCTTTCCCCGCATCTACCCCTGTATTTTTACGCGGCTTGCGATCGCGGAGCGCCGGCCGGACAGAGCCCGGTCGTTCGACTCGTGCGCTGCGCGGCCGCGCGCTGGAACATAGACGTCCAAGGAGATTCTATGCTTTCACATTTATTTAAATATTTTTTAACTATACATTACTTTTTGGAATTTACAATGCTGGTACGGATTAGGTTGTATAAGTCTAATTGATAATTTTTTGATTGTAGAATCCAAAAGTTGATTTAATTTGCGGTAGGGTAAAGTGCAACAAAAAACATCCTTACTCTTTTAAATGATCTCACGGTCAGCTACATAAATATGCATACACTTTTATTTATATTCGAAGCTTATTTCCCTTCCCTTTTTTAAAACCCAGTTTCAATCTAAGAAAATTAATCTTTTTAAGGAAACTTAGCGGCGATATTGTTTTTATTTTCAGCTCCTTCAATAAGGCTGAATGTTGTTTACCGAAAAGAATGTCTCTTGTCCGCCTGATCTTTTTAAATGGCACGAACAGCATATACTTTTCCATTTTTCTGTCGTAATGTTGTATTTCTATCAAAAGTATACTGAACACCAAATACCAGTTTGGGTTCAGAGGATAATCTCGAATTAATTTGACTGTGGTAACCCTCACAACTGTTAGTAGTGCGATGAGTGTCTCCCGCACAACTTATCAAATTGTGGTTCCTGTTATACCATGTTTCATGGAAGTAATCAAAAAATAATTTCATTTTCTTCGTGGCAGGAGCAACATTTTTAATAGCCTTTCAAGCTTGTGACATAAAAGTGTGTGGAAGTAAAACAAAATTAGAGCAAATTCTTGCAATGTTTCTTGTACTCCTATCATCACTAGAAGGTTTTCAGTCCCTTGCTATTTTCAGCACTTTGCCTTCCTCCAGATGGCTTTATTAAAGTGTTGATAATTTAAATAATAACATCCAGATAATTTAACGTTTGGAAAAGTCGATTTGACGGCATTGATCTGGGCAACCTCGTAATCACACTTAAAGGACTTCATGACGACAGGCAGTTTTTCTTTTATTAATTTAAATAAACGTTTTTTGTGTTTTATTTGGCAGAAATGCGTATATAACAGGGAATATGTTTACTGTTGTTTGGTCCGAATATATGTCTAGATGAATAATATAAAGCTGACTAAAAGGACGTGGAGCTGTTTTGAATGTGCCGTCACCACTGTAACTACACATATTTGATGATTTTATTGCCGATACCCCCTCAGGTATTTTCTTTGGGATTTTGATGTTTTCTTTTTTTTTGTAAACAAGCGAATTCGTGCCCAAGTAGTCTTTTCGTGTAGTAGTTTTTCCGCCCCAACGGCCATCGATTCTACGTGCTATGTGCCCCGGCCCACTGCCACTTAAGTTTAGCGATGTGGAGGGCTATATCGGTCACTTTGGTTCTGCTGCGGATGGCCTCATTCCTGATGCGATCACGCAGAGAAACTCCCAACATAGCTCTCTCCATTGCTCTTTGGGTGACTTTGAGCCTTCTTATGAGGCCCATAGTAAGCGACCACGTTTCAGTGCCATATGTCATCACTGGCAACCAACACTGGTCAAAGACTTTCGTCTTGAGACACTGCGGAATATTGGACGAAAAGATGTGCCATAGCTTCCCGAACGCTGCCCAGCCGAGTCGGATTCGACGATTAACCTGCTCTTTCTCGAAGTTGGACCTACCTAACTGGATAGTCTGTCCTTGGTATATGTAATCGTCTACAACTTCGAGCGTAAAGTGTCCGATTGTTACAGGAGTTGGTGCGACATGGGCATTTGACATGATCTTCGTCTTGTCCATGTTCATCCTTAGACCAACTCGCTCGGAGGCTTTACTGAGGTCATTGAGCATTGTACTTAAATCCTCCATGGTCTCAGCCAAGACTACTATATCGTCAGCAAACCGAAGGTGAGTGAGGTACTCTTTATGCTGATGCCTAGCCTTATCCAGTTTAGAGTCTTGAAAACATCCTCCAGTGCAGCGGAGAACAGTTTAGGAGAAAAAACATCTCCTTGCCTAACTCCCCGCTGCAATGGAACAGGCTTTGAGTTCTGGTTCTGAAGTCGGACTGACATAGTGGCGTTCTCGTACAAACACTTCAGCACTTCGATATAGCGGTAGTCCATTTGGCACCGCTGGAGAAATTGTAGTACAGCCCGGGTTTCAATCGAATCGAAGGCTTTTTCGTAGTCCACGAACGCTGAACCGAGGGGCAGGTTATACTCCTCAGTCTTCTGTATAACCTGACGGAGCGTGTGGATGTGGTCTACGGTGCTAAAGCCTCTTCGGAAACCGGCTTGTTCGGGAGGCTAGAAGTCATCTAGCCTGCGTGCGAACGGTTCGTAATGACTCTTGAAAACAGCTTATAGACATGGCTCAGAAGTGAGATTGGTCGGTAGTTCTTCAGTAAGACGTTGTTACCCTTTTTGAAGAACATCACCACCACACCTCTTTTCCATGCCTTTGGAGTTTTCCCTTCCAGTAAGACGGAGTCGAACAACTTCTGAAGGGCCCTAAGGACCGGTTTTCCACCCGCCTTCAGGAGTTCAGCTGTAATTCCGTCTTCACCGGGTGCCTTGTTGTTCCTCAGCTGTTTAAAAGCCATTCTAATCTCGTACAGGTTGATGTCCGGGATATCTTCGGTATAGTGCCCGGTTAATCTAGCTCTAGGGTCTTCCACCAGACCAACTGAGGGTCTGCTAGTTGACGTGTATAGCTGTCCATAAAAGCACTCTATCTCACTCAGAAGCCCAGGTTTGGACGAAACGATTCTACCATCCTCGGTTTTTAATCTAGCGAGCTGGCTCTGCCCAAAACACAGATCTCTTGAGAAAACTTTAGAGCCCTTATTTTGCTCGATGGCCCTTTTCTATACGGTTTGTATTGAATTGGAAGTTTAAAATTCAGAAATAATCAAGGTGATGTACATTAATAAATCCATTGAATGATTTTTAGTTTGAACAAGAGTCGTGTAACTGTGTTTGAGTTATTGCCGAAAATCTGTCTTGCCCAAATAAAAGGGCGCAAGTGCCGCGAGTTTCCTATGAAGATACGATCTTTTTTGGTTGAATGTATTGTATAGTGGTTTTAAACGTAGATTAGGAGGTGTCGGTACAAAACCCTTCTTTGTCCGTGGTCTGACAAGCACTTGGCTAGTTTTTCCATAATCATCAACTACTTGTTGAGACGGTTTGACGAATGAGCCCAAATACGGGTTTATCTTCTATAGTTTAGGAGTTGCTATGGCGACCTTCTGTTTCCATCATCAGATCAGCTCGATGGTACCATAATATTGTATGTATTGTCACCTTACATAAGTATGCCCACCGTGGGATGAGCTGTAGCATCCCTGGAGTGCGGTGAAAATACTGCGATCGCCAACCCGCATGCCAATCGTGGTGACTATGACATTTACTCCCCATGTAACTGGGGGAGGCCTGTCCAGCAGTGGACGTCCTTGGGCTGATATACCTAGTGGTGGTGCTTACATAAGTACGCCAAATTTCAGCACAATCGGTTTAAGATATCTATTTCAAAATCGAGTTACAAGATTCCACCCGAACAAACATACATACCACCGTATCAGCCGAAGGTTGTCCACTGCTGCTCATAGGCCTCCCCCAAATTCACGGGAGATGTATGCAATAGTGTTCGTTCTTAGCGTTCGTGCTTAGGGATCTACCTGTTGTAATTAAGTCGACTAATGAGGATCTACTACGCATTCTAAAGTGGAGCGAGAGTTTTGGGCTGAAAGTTAATCCCAACAAAGACCCAAGTTATTATTATCGGCAGTAGTAATATGATTTCCAGAATCGACTTCGCCAATCTCCCTTCTGTATATTTCGATGGTATTCAGATTCCTTTCTCAACCCAGGTTAAAAATCTAGGGATTATTTTTATTATGGATCGCACTCTATCCTGGGTGCCGCAAGTCAGCGAGGTCAGCAGGAAGATGTTTGCTGCAGTAGCTTCTCTAAGCCGCCTTCGTAACTTCCTTCCCATCGCCACTTAAATTGCACTTGCCCAAACCCTTCTTCTCCCTATTCTCGATTACGCGGACATCTCATATCTTGATATCACTGAGGAGCAACTCAATAAACTTGAGCGTATTCAAATGTATGCATACATGAACCGTATTCAAATGTATGCATACATGAACCGTATGCATACATTTGAATACGCTCAAGTTTTTGGGTTACGCAAGTATGACCATGTCTCTAGTTTCCGTTTAAAACTCAAGTGGCTCCCAATCCGTCTTCGTCGTAACTCTGACATTCTTTCTCTTCTCTTTAATATACTTTTTAATCCGGCAACCCCTCGCTACCTCAAGGAACGATTTAACTATCTGCGTTCAATTAGATCCTCTAATAAATTTCTTCTTGCTGTGCCTTCGTCCTCCTCTAAATTTTATAACAGTTCATTTACTTTTCAAGCAGTCCGACTATGGAACTCTCTGCCCCTTGATGTAAGACGGGCTAAATCTAGTGCGTCTTTTAAATCTAGTCTGAAAGAGCACTATTTGTCTCTTCCATAATAATTTTCGATACTGGTCTGTAGTTTACTTTTGGGTCTCACTTAAGTTTGTGGTATATATTTATGTTTATTTATTTACTTATTTATGTATGTTTATTGTATATATATTTATATATAGTGCTTTATGTGGTTTTTATTATTATTATTATATTTATTTTTATTTCTACTAGTTATTCCTTTTGTTTGCACCACCCACTTATCATGTTTGTTTACTTTTTTTTTCTCCGCTACCCTAAGGTTGCCTGGAAGAAATCGCTCATTTAGCGATAAGACCGCCTGTTGTTTACCTCTGCTTGTATCTTTATGCTGTTTCTATCTGTAATTCTTTTTTGAGGTGAGCAATAAAGCATATTGTATTGTATTGGATTGTAATTTCCACGCTTGGCATGCGGGTTGGCGATCGCAGTATTTCCACCGCACTCCAGGGATGCTGCTGCGGTGCTGCCCATCTTCCGGTGGTCTTGGTTGTAGGTTTAGGACATACCCGGGTCCAACAACACCGACCGACCAACATACATACCACCACCACCACCATATCAGCCAAAACACGTCCACTGCTGGACATGGGCCTCCCCCAAATTCACGAGGGGTATATGCCATAATCGCCACGCTTGGCATGCGGGTTGGCGATCGCAGTATCTCCACCGCACTCCAGGGATGCTGCTGCCCCTGATGGTCTTGGTCGTAGTTTTAGGACATACCCGGGTCCAACATACATACATACATTGCAAGTTAAATAAAAGCTTGTAATATAAGTAGGTACTATAATACCTTTAAATTAGTTTATAAGTACCTACTTATCTCCCAAATACTAACCTTTCTAAGGACTTATCTGACATAGTTTCGATTTCGCCTAAATCCGGAGACGACTCCATGGCTTTGCCTTGTTCTAATTATTGTTTTCTAAAATAGGCAAATAAAATTTATTTTTGCTTTACTTATAAATTTAAAAGAATATTTTGTCAGTAGAAACATCTTGGTTTAGTATACACGAGTTTAAAAAAACGATTTATTTTATAATTGGAACATTATTTAGTTTGGCAAATAAAGTTATTTTGGGAAAATTACTTTAAAAAAATTACATTGCTCAATTGAACAAGCCTTCCTTTTTTTTAGAGATCTTCACCAATTATTTCATTATTTTTAAATGAATAAAATACCACTTTAAATCAAACAGTATCCATAACGCGTGGGAGCTCGCCTAGCACAGGCCCAACGCTGACAGTAGTCGATAGCGGACTGAGGGGGCACTGATTGCATAGAAAACACGCGGGCGGCTAGCTTATACCGTAAGGGCGTATGCGGCAAAACAGTCTTTTTCAGTTTAAATAAAAACCATTGGTAATTTCATAAAATCCTTTTACAATATTGAAGTGTTTGTTTAGACAAATTTAAATGGAAAACTAAGAGACTTTAACAAGTGCCGTTGATCTGTAAAATGCAAATCTCTATTTTTAAAGAGGTTTAAAAGAGAATTATTTTTGTGTTATGAAAGTTATCCAATCATGTAAAGCTTTTACAAAAGTAAAGCTAAAGATACTATGGATCATATAAAAAATAATCGGGTTCGTATGTTTCTTGGTTGCAGAGAAAAATTATAATCCCTGTCGCCAATATTTTCAATTCGTCGTCTTAAGGTTTTTCAACGCGCATGTGACACCCCTGCAATTACAAGCGTCCCTAGGCTGCGGTGACCGCTTACCATCAGGCGGGCGGGGCTTGCTTGCCACCGACCTATTTTTGTCCTCAAGGCGATCTCTTCCAGACAACCCGTAGATTCAGTTAATCATTCAGTATGATTTATGATCTCTTATGACATTTCTGCTTTAGCAGACACTGTTTACACCATTGCCAGTTAATTTTGGAAGGTTTTATTTTTGTGTGATATTTACATTTAAGATTTTAGTATGTTTAGTGGTGGAGGTTTACCATACATATATATAAGGCCTGTCGTCCACATAGACATAACATCTGTGACAGTGTGACCATTGATTCGCTTCAATACAGCTAGCATAAAAAGTCTTATGGTCCAGTTTCAGGGCCGAAATTTACTTAAACATAAAACAACTGGACCCGGGTATGTCCTAAAACTACGACCAAGACCACCGGAGGATGGGCTGCAGCATCCCTGGAGTGCGGCGGAGACACTGCGATCGCCAACCCGCATGCCAAGCGTGGCGATTGTGGCATTTACCCCCCAAGAAATTGGGGGAGGCCTATGTCCTGCAGTGGACGTCCTTCGGCTGAGGTGGTGGGTGGATAAAACAACTCTCGCGATTTGTACGCATACTTCAAATATTTGTTTATACGGGTCTAAAGCGTCTAAATATTTAACTTTATTACCGATGTTTCGACACGGTTTGCACCGGTCTTGTATTATCAGCATCAAGTTTAACTGACCATACGTGAACCTTATTGCATCGAGATAAGGTCTACCTATGGTCAGTTAAGTATGATGCTGATATTACGCGGCAGAACGGATGTCTCAGCAAGTAATTTGTCAACTGAGATATGGGTAAGGGTGGTATTCCACTCGTCCAATATCTTTGTCCAATCTTTGATCAAATTTCTTTGACAGAGGCCCATTCCACTCATCCAATATCTTCGTTCAAGTTTTTTTTTTTAGGCGTAGCCATATTGATTTAACTGTCATCGGAATATTTGATCAAATGTCGGGGTCCCATCCAAGTTTGATGAAATCATCCAATTTCTTTGATCAAAGATATTGGATGAGTTTAATACGGGGTGGTATTCTACTCATCCAATTTCTTTGTCAAATCTTTGATTAAAGTTCTTTGACGGTGGCCCATTCCACTCATCCAATATTTTTGTCCAAGTTTTATTCTTTTTCATGCGTAGCCATATTTATTTAACTGTCATCAGAATCTTTGATCAAATGTCGGGTTCCCAACAAAGTTGGATGAAAACATCCAATTTCTTTGATCAAATGTATATTGGACAAAGATATTGGATGAGTGGAATACCTCCCTAAGGACCGTTGGTATGCCCACCCATGTGCACAGTATGTGCCATCACGTCAAGAGCGCATCAGATGAATGTTATTCTACGAACTGAACTAAATGTATGCAACCGATATCGTCACGACACGTGAATATAAATATGAATTCGGCTTTAACCCTTTATCGGGCCAGATTTTCAAAATGACAATTGAATGTCAGTCTTAAAAACTAGTGCCTACGCCAATTCTTGGGTTTAGGTAGCGGACCCCAGGCATTCTTCAGGATGCAACTGTACTGGGAATAACGCTAGGAGGATGATGAATTGAATGTCAGTCTTACTCAAACATATTTAAGTACTATTTAGATTGCTTCGTGTAGGAAGAGGTATTCCCTTAGCCTGATAAGGCTGTGTCCAGTCGACGTGACAGCCTCGTCATGACAGGGATATCACTGAAATGTCATTAAGTATTCCATACCTACGACCCACACACAGTCAGAATCAGAAGTAGCTAAGTAAGTATTCGAAAGTTCAAGTCTTTATTATAAGGGAATAAGAGTTTTAACCCATTTGACGTAGTAATAGCGCAGCTACTTTTGACGCTGACTGTACAAGTTATAGTCGACGACGGGCCCTATACTTAAACGTTTCATTGTTCAATTGGCGTTTTGATTTTGTTGATGCTTCCACTGTACTGGTAGTGAAAAAAGTATTGCTTATCGGTCTTTATGACATCGATATAAGATCTATAGAAGTTCACCTGGCATGTGGTTGGCGCTTCCGTTCAAGATGTTAACCAACGAAGACCAACTAATAGAGGCGTGGCTATTATAGTGCTGTCATTACGGTAAAATACAGGGTGTTCGGCAGATGGATGGACATACGTATATTGGGGATAGGTGAGGTCATATGCTACGCGGTCAAGCACAAAAAAAAATGCATTGGGCCCAAAGTTTATTTTTATTTTTTATTTCTCCGTTTTCAAGTAACTGATTTCGTTGGAATTAGTCTAGAATTAAATGAAATAAGTAATTGAGGTTTTAAACTTTAAAAACAGATTATAAAAAATGATAAAACGGACAACATTTTCATATTATTTAAATCTAGACTAATTCCAGAATCTTACGAATTCAGTTATTTGAAAAATAAGAATTTTTAAAAACTTTAATAAAAAATTCTTTGAAACAAACTTTGGGCCCAATTCATTTTTTTTTTGTGCATGACCACGTAGTAGATGACCTCATCTATCCCCAATATACGTATGTCCATCCATCTGCCGAACACCCTGTAAGTATATAACCTTAACCCTTTGAACGCCAAGAACCTATAAAGTGGTCGTGTGTCGTCGTGCCCACCACGCCAACAACCACTAAAAAGGTCGTAGTGAAGGTGTACTTCGATCATGAATAAAATCTATTATGAATTGTTTTAAATGTTACATCAATTTTTGATAACGCAACAGTGCTTGGCGTGTGAGTTATCACTTCATTCACATATGAAAGCGTTCAAAGGGTTAAAACGTGATACGTGAGAATTTGTTCTGGGATGATAGCTTTTCCGAACTTAAGCTATCATTCCTTTAGGCCCGTCTCTCATATTACCAGAGCTCGGAAAGGGTGTGCTGTTTTGAGAGTTTGAATAACATGGACATACCCTGTCGTGTGTCCGTATCATAATGGGTCTTTACACGATTAACCTTTTCAGCGCTCTGTCAAATACTAACGCTGTCACTCACACGCCATACCATGAGAATGTCAAACGCGAAGTTGAACCTTATAACAATGCATGTAGGTTGAAATCTCATTGGACGCCATGACGGATATATGCGTCGTTGGCGTCGAACCGGTGGTGCGCATATATTCGTCATTGGCGTCGAAAAGGTTAATATTATCACAATACTGGGATTGTCAATAGTATCGCGGTTTTCAAATTTTTTACAATTTTACTTCAATATTCATCTATTGGCTATGTGCGAAGTAGGTGGTGGGGGTAAACTAAGCGATCGCAGCGCACACCATGGCAGAAATGTGCAATTTCCGGGGACTTATATGTCAAATTTACTTCGACGTTTCCTATTGGTTTCCTACGATTCGTTTCGTTTGTATTTATTTATTTATTTTCTTATTTATTTCAGTCAAATTTCCAGTAAGGGGTCTTTCTCGCTTACTAAAATAAATAAAATATTCATGTGTCTTTATTTGACATCTCTGAGTTTGACATTGCCCCGGGACCCGTGACGTTTGACGTTTCTGACGTGCACATAGCCAATATTCACTTGATATGCGTGTATCGCGTGATAATAATCACCGGGAGATGGGCAGTCCAGTTCGGATTGGGATAGCTGTCAATTCAAGTATACAGTTAGAGCCGTTTGACGTAATTTTATGGTAAAACTACCACCTCTACTCCAAAGTCTATCGACCACCAACACCACCATATCAGCCGAAGGACACAGGCCTCCCCCAATTTCATGGGGGGTAAATGCCATAATCGTAGTCGCCTTGGTAGTAGTTTTAGAACATACCCGGGTCCCAAAGCCTATCGCTGTTCAATAATGTCTGCTGAGATATGAATATTTGTTATCTTATTCTAACATATAGCTGCTTTCCTATTCGTGGCCTTCGTTGGTATACTGATAAGAGTTGTGTACTCTGGATATGTATATAAAATTAAATAAAGTATTGTGTGAAAACTTAGGATTTATTTCATTCCATTCCTATAGACTCGAAATAAAACAAAATTATAGGGTTCTATTTTTTTATTCTAAAGCTTAGGCAGAATTCCAAGTATTCTATTTTTGGTACATAAAAAAAATATCATCGTATTCCGATATTTTTGATACTTAGCTTCTCATTCGTCATTGTTTACCTGACTTTATTGCACAAACAGAAATATTTAACGCACAAAAGGCGGACTTGATACCACGAGGCATTTTCTATCAGTGTACAAGTCATCATTAGGCTCTTTCGTTTTACGTCTCATCACCATCAACAAATTGTCACAAGGTGCTGACGTTTCCCTTCAGTGAGTAAAATGGTACCTAACTGCAAATGAAACAAACAGCAAAAACCAACGAAAATAGCGGTGGAACGAGACGAAAAACAAAAATTTTAACAATTAAAGTAACTTGTAACACAGTGACAAATAGCGAACAAGACAAAAGTAGAAGCTATGTCGATACAGAATGAGAAGTACCGAAAATATCAAAAACTAATTTGATGAAAAACGATGATACAAAAAAAAATACACTACCTACTGTGGTTAAAATAAAGGTTACATACACTCTGTCTTACAATATCCTATTTTTATGAATATTTTCATACGACTGTAAAATTTTCATTTGTTATTTCAATATTGGTATCAAAATATATTTTTGTCATAAAACTAGAATAATCTAAAAATAAAGAATATATAAATACTTCTTTATAGTACACAGTTAATAACACAGTCTCCCTTTTGGTATATTTTCTGATGCATATTGTACAAAAATATTTAAATACCTATTTATTATTTCCTATAATTTATCTAACTTAAAAAACCTAACCAAGTAATCGATTTGAATTAGTTAACGCCTAAAGTATAAATATTGAAGGCTATCGCGTATTAATTCGCCGCTAGAGGCGCTAGTGTAGCGTGGATCCCCGAAAACGTCAAACGTCACTGTTTGTGGGGGTGCTACGCGGGATTATTTCTAATTATGTTATATATTTTGCATTACAATAATGTTATATATTTTGCAATACCGTTACCGGTACCGTTTTTTTGTTAATTATGTCAAATATAAGTTACGGGTCAGTGAATTTTAGTGCTTTGAAACAGTTTTATCTTACGGAAAATTGTCCTTTATTTCGAACAAAACGGGACTTCGCAATACTGCGGCATGCCCGAAATTATTTAGGGTATGGTTTTAAGGTATTAAAATATGATTTAAATATTGGTTTCATGCCCGTAAAAACTTATAACAAACTTTGACAGCCGGACCCTGGTGGACAGTGGCACCAAATGGTGAGAAGAAAACATTAGCCTTCATTACATTGGCAATAATTTATGGTCAATTGGTCACCATTTTCTTGACAGTGTTACATATAATGAAACACATAATTGGATGCTCTTTTTGAGTTTTATTTACAGTTGTTTTTTTTGCTCTACGAGGCGCAAACGAGACGAACTCACGATTTTTATTAATTTCCAAGAAAAGGGTTAATGAAACGTTAGTTTTATTTCTTCAAATATTTCGACAAAATGTCAAAAAGATAGAGACCTCCTGTGGAGTACACACATTTTTGCCAGAAAGTCTCACTCTGTAGTGGCAAGTCATTATTTTTTGCAGAAATAAAATCATCGACGATAATGTTGTTTACTTTTGCTTACAGAGGACAAAACCATCGTGCAGATAGGACCATAAATTATTAACAATGACCTTTTTCTTACTTAACACATTCACTGCCAGCCACGCACCCAAGGAATAAAATTGCATAGAAGTGAATGTGCGTATTGTGCGTCGTTGGCAGTGAATGCGTTAACTTGCTCTAGGTAATGATTGACAATGGCACTTTGAGTTGATGAAGTAAATCTACAACCATCAAGATATAACACTGTATTCCCCTACGCATTTTTCCCTTGTTCTATCCAGATAACCAAACTTGTAACTAACTACAGACTTAAAAGCGTAACTATTAGGGGGAACATACCTTCCGCGGTTTTCTACGCGGAAGTTACATTCCCCCTTAGATAACTAGTTATTAAACTCGGTTAAAAACATGGAAGGACAATTCCACACGCATAACTGGCTTTCTCCGCGAAAAATATGTTCCTCCTTAGCACTAGTCAACTAGTTATCTAATGTGGTTGTCTGTGTGGAAAAAATGGCATTTCGAACCCCTCGCATGGGTATGTGAAAACTAATCAAAAGATGACCTTAAGATTTTAAACTGTAGCTCCAAATGCTTAGAACGGTCATCCGGCTAAGCTTATGATGATTTAAATATTTTTGTACAAAAATACAAGTTTTTTAATTTTATTTTGAGGTTTTACGCGTTCACGGCTCTTAGGTATGCAGCATTGAGCTGCTCTAAAAAGATAAAAGTAAAGACGGTGTGAGGTCCAATCTTGAGGTAGGTGGGTAGGAACCCGCTCCAGAACCCTAGAATACCCTCCCTCTTCATTACGTCGGCTACCACACCCGCCATCCCCATTTGCTGACCGCCCTTTGCCGCGTTTTGCACTCTGAAGACAAATGTTATTAGTCAAAAAACATATAAGAATACAAACACTCATTATTGCAATTTTCTTGTAAATACAGAAGGTACAAAAGAATCACCAGGTAGACCCTTAAGCCTGTTTGCCTCTGTTGTAAAAAAATTGCTGCCTTAACATCGCCAGAACGATCTCATGATCAAATCCTGAATAGAAGAGAAAATGCCGGAAAGCGGAACTCGAGTGCTTTACCAGTAACTGAGGATACCACAGGGATTTACGCTATAATGAAAGGGGAACTCCTTTTCTTTAAGACCGATTATACTATACATTGGAAGATTGAAGAAACAAGGAGCAGGGGAACGCCAAAAGGAACTACTTAGAATAAATAAAGTAGACAGCAAAGGGCAGTAACGGCTAGCGATGAAGAACAGCCTTCTCTTCTTCTTTACTTTAATCTGACCTGTCCCACTTGCCATTGCTGCTAAACTCTGCTCTCATACACCGCCGGGGTGTCAATTTACCAGAACGTGGCTTACACCGCCGGATAGTGATAGCTCGTTAATCTTGGCTGTGTAAACATGTTACTAGGTGACGGCGATAACGCGCAAACAAGACCTTAATTAAATTAAACCATAGGTATTAGGTGTTTTCTAATTTACGGTTGCCAAACATGGCAAATCATAATTGGGTCATCATCCGAAGGACGTCCACTGCTGCCCCCAAAAACTGCCACAATTACCTGTCCCGCGCCACCCGCATCCAGGTGACTCCCGCTACCTTTACCAAATCATCAGTCCCGTCCATTGCTGGTCATAGGCCTCCCCCAAAAAATGACACAATGACCGGTCCTGTGCCACCGGCATCCAGCGGACTCCGCGACATTTACCCAGTCATCAGTCCCGTCCATTGCTGGTCATAGGCCTCCCCCAAAAAAATGCCAGTATGACCAGTCCTGCCCCACCGGCATCTAGCGGACTTCGACCTTTACCAAGTGAAAGAGGATACATTTTAAAAGTAACTACAGTGAAAGAGGATACATTTTAAAAGTTACTAGCAAAGTAATACGTAACTACTATTAATCATTATGTGCTTTAACTAGTAGAGTACTTACGTGGTTTTGATCTTATCTAGCGGCAACGAAGCAGCTGACGTCACCAACCCAGCGATCATGGAGGCGGTGAAGTGCAGCGGTATGCCGTCGCCGAAATACGGGAGGAGCATCTGGCGGGACTGACAGAAAAAAATCAACAAATAAATATAAAATAAAAATAAATCATGATCCCGTACGCAGCCTAAGGCAGGAATCGAACCTCAGATTTGCTGGGGCAGTAAAAAAATAATTAACTGATAATTTGTCTTTCGAACATGAAAATGGTATTATTCGGTTATCAATATATAAGCTATATAAGACATGAGAATATGAACATATAGAGTACCGAGCCGCCAAGATCTGTCAAAGGGCTTATGTTCCTGAAAACTCTTTGGGACTTCACAATGCTTATATGACGTTAGGAGTTATACAACAACCAATAAGTATTTGACAAAAATTTCATTTTTGGTACAAACATTTTTGGAAAATTCAGTTGCATAATTTGACCAAAACATATACATTTACATACAAACATTGCAAGTTAAATAAAAGCTTGTAATATTGAAGGTACCGCGCGATAGAGCGGTAAATACTTCGTTCTCGGTTCGCGGCAGGCCCTCTGCTTTTCCTATTTTTATCCTCCCCGCGACCGCTTGTAAATTCTATGGTTGTACCTAACTATGGAATCAGAACAAGTCCATCGTTAAGTTACCCCTGGATACCTGCGCATATGTGGCGAGCTGGGCGCCGTTGACGACGGCTGCGCGGGAGACGGTCGCCGACGCACCACGCAGCAGCGTCCCCGCCCCTTCCTCCTTGATCATCCTGCCATATTCAACATATTACGTGATTCATTGGCGACCAAGTCGTTAGGGATAGAGTACATTTATATCGTTTGCTTGTGATTCGTTCCTACTATCAGAAGAAGGCACATGCGACGCGTAAAGAGCGCGATAGAGATACATTTCCCACGTTTTGCGTGAGCCTTTGTTGATCCTCACCTCCCAAGAGCATTGAACGTTGTTGAGCGTATTTCCGTCACTGCTCGGCTCGGCCTATCACCATTCCGATGACCACTTGACAATGGTATGTCATTTATCGCGCTGGTCGCCTCAGTATTTGTTCTTCGTGACCTGCCAATCGCGTTGCACACGTTGGTGTGGCTCGGCGCTGCTCTGGCGGCAAGCGAACTGTCAGCTGCCATCCATACAAGTCACACCAGGGCCACCTCCGCGGGATATCACACGAAACCGCACCAATGCCACCTGCTACCATTCCCATATGGCTAGCAAACAACGCGCGCGGGAAGAAAGTATTTCTCGTTCTAGTCACGTCAGTCTATGTACCTCACCTGCCGAGAGCGTTGAACACGTTCGAGTAATTCCGTCGCTTCTCGGGTGGCAGGCGACCGTCGGCGGTCATGCGCACCAGCGCTACCTCTGCAGGATTACCCACTAACGCACCAATGCCGCCCGCCAGCATTCCGATGATTATCTTTACGCTGAAGTTGGGGGTCCCGTGCGATCTGAAAGAAAAACTTTATTACGATGCGAGACAAGGAAATCTAGCCTCTTCATTCTTATTTGCACAGTGCAACTGAGTCTAACTGTACTTGCTGCTTTCTTAAGAGGGCGCAGTACGATCGGTGTGGATCGGTTCTCCATACAAACGTATTTATGCTCTCATTTTAAAACGCCATGCTAGAATAACATGAAAATTTGTATACACAATGGGATCCGGCATATCTAGGTCGGATCATAGTATCTGTTACTAGAAATTGTAAAAGAAAAAAAATACAGCGGCTTTTTGAGTTTTTTACGGCTTGTATGAAAACCTTAATAATCGCTGTATTTTTTCTCCATTATAATGTCAAGCAACAGAAACTATGATCCGACCTAGATATGCTGGATCCCATTGTGTATACAAAGTTTCATGTTATTCTAGCCTGGCGTTTTAAAATGAGAGCATAAATACGTTTGTATGGAGAACCGAACGTACTGCGCAGTCTTAAGCTAAAAACGCACAGAGCGGGCTCGGCACGGCGCGGTGCAGGGCGGAAGCGATTTTGCATTTTTGCGACTGTCGATTACTGTATTGTTTCATATGTCACACACGTCGCCTCCGCTCTACTGCGCTACCAAATACCTTGCGGTTTTTTGGTGTGACCGCTACTCCGGATTGTGAGACAAGCCTACGCCACTGTCGAGGTGCCACTTTATAGTAACAAAACAACTAATTAAGGAAAAATTACTGCCGTAATCATGCAAAATATATTACAATTGTCATTTGTTTGTCTAAGCAAACAAAATAGGTCAAGTTAAACATGAATTAACGTAATAAATAATTTTGTAAAACACAGGTTATAATATTTATTTATTTAAAATATTAATAAACAAATTAGCACTAACAGTTAATCAAACCTTACGTGCCAATTGATAAACTATTATATAATTATACATTATGCATTTACGTGTCCGCCTAAATGTTAACACTTATTAAACACACAAAACAATACACTCAGATAATTTATAAATAAAAAACAATACTAATAATAATAATTAATCTCAGAAGAATATGTCACATAAGTTTTAAAATAATAAGAATGTCAGGAATACAAGATTATATGGTACAAAAATTACTTGTAAAAACTCTCAGTCAATGGAGCTTTGAACCACAATGGCTTCAAGAAAGCGACTTGATGCTGTCATGAAGGTTGCCTCAGGGGTGAAAAAGATATCTAGGCCGGTATCACTGGCCAAGATGTCGTTCATAAGCCTTAATGCTTGGTGTAGAGCACGCGTCCTGGTAGGTGGAACTGCAAAAAAGTTGAGCCGGCGGGGGCGTAGCTGCTTGGCAGAGAGGCGAGGGACCCGTATTGGGACCCAAGCCAAAAACTGGGGATTGGTTATCTGGCCTCGAAGGAGTTGGAGAAAATATTTAATTAAATAGATATTTCTCCGAGCCTCAAGTGACGTGTAACGGACCATGCCTAGCAGGAAGAGAGACGGATAACGGAAGGGATAGTAACCGTAAGTCTTCTTGTACAAGAAGCGTAAGAACGACTTCTGCACTCTCTCCAGAAGGAGTTTGTAATGTTGCTCATGGGGATTCCAAATTAATGAATTATGTTCCAATTTGCTGCGCACGTAAGCATTAAATAAGATGCTAATTGCGTGTTGACTGGTGAATAACTTAGCCTGGCGGATAATAAATATATGGGGGTAGAAGAGTTCGCGAAGCTCATTCTTAGGCGACAGATGTATTTCGTTTGAGTTCGTACTCCTCCTAGACGCTTCAACCGATCACGCTCACATTTTACATGTTGATAGGTCACATCATGACGATGGTTTAGATAAAAAAAACGGACATAGCACGGAGGAATAATCACCCAAAAACTGAATTTCCGTGTATTTCAAAGCAAAGTAACTGTCAGGGAGTTTGAGACCGGGTCGACGCGCTGAGCTCAACATTTGCAACCATGTAAACTGCATAGCATACCTAGTACCACACTGGCAATACAGCAACTCACACTTACATCGATACAAGTGATGACGTAGGCTTGCGTCACCCACACACTGAATTTCCCCGGAGTGTCATGTCATATCTTGTATTATTGTATCATGCCTTAGAGTACTAACTTGGTGTAGAAATCCGTGATGTAGTTGAAGCTGCCGAGGCGGCCGGTGGTGTAGGTGGCCTGCCGGAACAGAGCTGCTGAGATCCCGCTGTACAGACCCATCACGCCCTCTTTGGAGATCACCTGCAAACCATTATCATACAAAACATGAGAAATCCACTCCCACACTAACACCACTACTACAAGCAGGTGAGTTTTTGGTCATGAGTAAGGTTGCCAGAGCTCCCGAAAATGCACTGGGTTGAGAGGTAGAGACAAATGCAAGACCTGCATTTTTTTTGTTCATCAGATCCTCAAATCAATAAAGAGTCCGCAACGCGCTTGTAGTTCATTTGGAGTCACGCCAATCATCCACACGCTGCAGTGTCTGCTTACCATCAACTAAATAAAAATCCAGTTTTTTTTTGTATTCCTGCCTTTGCGTGCGATCGACGACTTTGAAAACTAGGCATGAAGTCTTACTTCCCTGGCCATCTTGATCATGGTGTAGTCCTTGCCAGCGGGTCCTAGTAGCTGCATGCGGGTTTTTAACAAGTCCATTGGCTGGACAATGCAGATCGCCATCATCCTGCAAAAGGTCAATCCTTAACGAAGAATTTACAGCCTAGAACAGTAATCCCAACCAAATATATGCTCCGACTTATTGTTAAGTCGACAGAATTTTACGTGCAGCGGAGATGTTATCTCAATTAACTAACATGCAACGTATATTTATTGCGAAACAAAATTTATGTAAAATGTTGCCAACTTATAAAAGTTAACTGGTATAAATGACTCACATTCGTTTCGTTGGTACGGAAATTGTCATATTAGTGCTGAAACGCAAGGATACGATAACGCAATATTCGCTTGAGCATTTGATGTGGAGATTCTTTTAAATTATAATTTTAATATTATGTATATTAGTATTAGCTGACGAGTTTTTATAACGCCATAAAATAGAACGAGGCCATGTTCTGATGCATTAAACCCCATATACCAATATTTCGTCTCTCAGATTGTAATGGACAGATAGCAATGTGGTCTTCTTGCCGCATCATTATGCTGAGTCAGCGTTCATTCTCTGCCATGACACGTGGGTCACATGTACTCTTAGTTTTAATTTGTCGTTTTGTCGTAATTTTATCATGTTAGTCCTTAAGTTGCATGACTTGCATGCTCTTCATTTTAGTTTTTCATCTTAATGCCATGTATATTATGGGTACTGAATAAAGTTTTTATCTACCTATCCAACGGCAAGTGATAGATCCCTATATCTAGATAGTTCCATAAATTACTCAACACTCACCCACTTGCTCCTCCGAAGGCGAATTGTAAGCCTCCAGGAATTTTCGTGATCTTTGGTTTATCTCCTTTGCCGGCCATAGTAAGTACCACACTTTGATGCACAGTAAAAAAAATACGTTAATTAAAGAGACTGGGAGGATATGGACGGCTTGTGTTTAAAAACTGTATAAATAAACTGTTTATGGTATGGATGGTTTTGATGGGATAATTATGTATCATTTATATATCTTGGCATTTTGCCTGACATTCAGCGTCAAACTTTGTAGTTGATGATGGTGGTTGCTGGGCTACTACCGTTTTTTATTGTTTGCAGTATTGGTGGCCTGTTATATACCTTGTTTTTAAAAGAAGTATCTACCTAGGGAGGCACATCATACAAACAGAGGAGATACAACAAATTGCAGCCCAAAGAGTGGAAATTCTTGGAAGCAGTGGGTATAAGCAACGAACTATAAGGGCTGCCACTATAGATCAATTACTGGTCGAAGCGGCATAAAATGGCCCACAAACAACCAATAATAATAATAATTTGCCTTTGTATCGGACCGATATCGTGCATTGTGAACTTGCTTACTGCGCACCTACCCTTATTGACCGAGCGAGCGAGCTTCGTTTCAGCTTTCGGCAAAAATTCTTTCGTATGTCTGTCCGGATGTTCTCCTCTACAGGTCGCATTTCTCAACCGATTCTCGTGAAATTTTGTGAGCAGGTTCGATAATTATATTTTTTTTGTCCAGCCAGTTTGTGGAAATATAGTACTACCTGCACTGTCAATTTTAAATATATCTCAAACGCGGTTCGGTTGTTTCTTTGTGGCTCATTACTTATTTTTACTTGCGTAGGTGTCATTAAGTAGTAACGTATTTTCTATTCACTTGCGTAATAATATAGGTAGTCAAAGTGGATGATACATAGATACATCTACTATATTGATTTACCTACGTAAATAATTGCATAGTTCAACACACACGGAAAGAGACGGATAGTCTTTCTCACGCGCGATATAGCTCGCGCTCCGTCTTGTGCTAGTCGTGCAGGGTAACGGTGTACTCCCTACGGACGTGGTGCAACTTCGACCCCCCTTGCTTGTCAAGTGAGTGGGCACTTGACTAAGTTCTCAAGCCGCCCGAAGGCCTCTTGGCTCAACGACTGCTGTCATAGCGGTCATAGTCAGCAGCCGGGATCAACGGCTTAACGTGCCTTCCAAAGCACGGGAGCGCTCAGTTAGTAATCACTCAATGCGGTCACCCATCCAAGAACTGACCTGGGCCGACGTTGTTTAACCTCGCATACTTCACGCGGTACGCGGGCGCCGCTGGGCCACGAGCGCTCCTTTGTAGGAAGTCAGAAGTTAAGAAAGTCATATGCCGTTAACGCCTCACCCCCTGCTGGAAATATTCCTAATTTTTTTGGACATTATTGTGTCTGATCTTTCCGTTTCATTTAGGCTAGCGAGAAACAAAGGAACAGAAACTAGGTTTATTAATAAAACTAATGACATTAAATAAATATTGTAATAAATTATTTTCTTATAAACAATATATGTAATATATTAAGTAAATTTACGCCGGCGGTGGGCAGAAAAGCGAGAATTTACAAATAAGTGCCTAAATAATAAATTAACATCAATACATTTACATTTTATTATACTTATACATACATATTATTAATTCCTTAATTCCTAAACTACTGAAATGCTGAATTTCCAACGGGGAAGCGAACAAGGCGGGAAATTTCATGCTACCTTCGATGAATATTTGTTAGAAGGGTTCTACACACCGATCAATTAGTCACAACAACCTAGAAACAGAGCTGTAATATGAAAATAGTAATAATTCAGCTAATTCTCCTTCAAGGCTGTTGTTGTGAATTGATAGTTGTGTAAAAAGCTTCCTTTGTTATTCACGCCTTGCCGGTGAAAAAGCAGCTTCAATCATAAATGAACACATCACACGTATATCTAATAGGGTTTTTAAAAACATAAAATAATGTTCTTTTCTTTAGAGTCTGGCTATTGAATTATTACCCAAAGTTTTGGCGGGAAATTCAATAAATCTTGGGCTGGTCACACTGTGTACATTTCATTTTTCGCCTTGTTACAATGGTATATGGTGAGAAAATGTAAATATATGTTTGTACAGTTGACTGTACTGTAAATAGTGGTAAAAATTATGGGAGCTGACTTTGAGTGCACGTCAATGTATATTTAACTTATTTTCTTAGGAACCTTACGTGTGCACAGAAAATCAAAAATATTTTCTAGTATCAAAACTATAATTCCTATTACACAAAGTGTGACCAGCCCAAGATTTTTAGATTTTCTTGCCAAAACTTAATATATCAGTAGCCAGACTCTACCAATAAACAAATTGTACCAAAATACTCGGAGATGAAGTTTCATCTCATATATACAATTTTAAAGATTTGTAAATACATAAACATGAAAAAAAAAATGCCGAGCGTTTCTGACGTTTCGTAAACATTTGCTGATTTGACTATCACTGAAATATCGTATTGTCTAGTGAAATGTGTCAGTATTTCAAAACAAAGATGGTACACTGACACGGTCGCTCAAAAATTTAACCCTTTAACCGCCTGACGTCAAACGTCAAAAACTATACCGCAATTTTCAACTCTATCATTATGGGAAATGTCTGAAAATTTTAAAAGTCCTTGATTATTTTTCTAATGGTAGGAATAACCGTCGCTATTAACAAAAAATACGTTTCAGATTTTTCGGTTGCCCAATATATTTTTTAAAAATCCAAACATTTTATATCACCCTGCCCCGTATCAGACTACTACGACATGTCTAAATCCGTAAAATATTTAAAAAAAAACGCCTGCTCGAATCTGTGGTACCTACGCAATGACATTGACAGTTCAAGTCATAGGACCAACCTATGATGAACGTGATGAACGGACTTAGAAATGTCTTAGTGATCTGATACGGGGCAGACGCGAGGTGATATAAAATGTTTGTATTTTTATAAAATGTATGGCTCAACCGAAAAATCTGAAACTTTTCTGTTAATGGCGACGATTATTCCTAACATTAGAAAAATAATCAAGGACTTTTAAAAATTTCAGACATTCCCTATTATCATAAAGCAAGAAGATGTAATTTACATTGTCACTAAACTTTGTCTGATATATAGGACGACGGCGGTTCTTTCAGTTCCAGGAACCCACTCGGCGGGCCCTTGTCTCGTAGGCGATTTCCTCTACATACATGTTTTCGCATGTTATCGGCTACGAGCGTAGCGCTACGAAATTGTTGGCAGTGAAAGTGTTCAGACAAACGGACTTTTGTTGAAAAATAAACACTATAAGAAACCACACTAGGAGCAAAAACTTGAGAAACAACAAAAAAACATACAAACACGCTACTCATAAGTATCTGATCTGAACACGACTTTATTCATGGTGTTCTAATATTTTTGACCACTCTGAAAAGTACAAACATATTTGGTGATTTTACAAGCTAAGTTAACATGTCACGTAACAAATTCACACATACTCGTATACAAAAATATTGTACCACACGAGCACATTTTTAAGCTTCTAAAAATTACACATACACACAATATAACGCTTAAATACCGCGCGTGTCCACCGTATCCCTAATAGACACTCAGTAGACAAATATGACCAATGGCACATTTGGCTACAGTGGCGTAGCAATAGCATCGCATCGCATCGCATCGTCGACGGGGGAACCACCATCAATGCCAAGGTCTGCAATAATCCCCCCTCACTCCCCCCGCACGAGCACGCCCCTGGTTGTTTTTCCACCCGGGTATCCATGCCAGCTTCGCCACTGCCCATCTAAAGACTTGCCATAGTTTCCTTTTGGTCACTTATTTAGTGGAGACCATGAAAGCCTTTGGATTCAGACTCCGCAGACACACCACTTGATCTTTTGGTCTGTTGTGTTCTTGTTGGTGAAGAAGGTCGCCAGAGCTCCCGAAGATGCGGTGTATTGAGTTCTGATTCTTCTGGAGGTGCGAGCTACGGTGTCTGCTTACCATCAGTCGTAAGCCACTTAGATTGCCACTGTCGTTAAAAAATACGTTTTTGTTTCCGTTAGTCCTTCGGCTGCGGAGGCTCCGAAAACTTCAGGGCTCTATACAGTGAGAACGGGTCTTAGGCGATCTTAGTATCCACGGTGGCAGTTCTACACCATACTTAAGTAGAAAGCGTTTATCTGCTCCATTATTATCAGCGTGAGCACCGTATGGGGTCCAATCTTGAAGTACGTAGGCAGGAACCCGCTCCAGAGGCCTAGAGGGCCTTCCTTCTTTATGACGCTGAGTATAACTCCGACCATGCTGACTTTCGAGCCACCTTGCGTTGCGTTCTGTACTCTGTGAAACAATAAATAGAGAAATTGTTTGATAGATATTTCAACTTATTTGTGAAAACACCACAATTTGTGATCATCAGCTTCACGAAACAACAAATAAAAAAAAATAACTTTAAACTGACAACGCCGGCCGGTTATTGGGGTCTTTTAGACGGTTATTAGTTATCTATATTAATAATTTCGTGCAGGGGTACGGTAGACCCGAACGAGACCTGTCTCAAATTGAAGAACGTATAAAAATAACGATTTTTGAGTTGTACATATGTATCCGCAAAATTCGGATTGTCGCGTATTTTGCATTAAAAAGTGTTAATTTTACGACGAAAGGTCGGCCATATTAAATTCGTTGGTTGACAGCTTCGGGTAGGGTACGTTCGGAAATTGTAAACTGTGTTTGCGTCCGGTGTGTTGGCCAGATTGGATTCGGCAAGCCGCGTCTGCAGCGTTTTGTTTTTGTAGTTTTTAAGCGTTCTATACACCTATCAGCCTAGCTAGCACGATAACTTATACCGTCACGCTATATGGCCGAAATGTATTAAAACGTCACATAAAACGTAACGGTATAAGATATCGTGCTGGCTAGGCTGATTGTCACAACAACCGCCTTCAGAGCGAATGTATGGGGCCTGTTACATGGTTATTATTATCACGTGATACATTCATATCACGATAAGTTTCACGTGAATATTGAAGCAGAATCCATACAAATTTGAAAACTGCGATAATATTGACACCCCAGTATTGTGATAATATTAATCGTGTAAAGGACACCACTGTTTGCTGAGTCTGTCCGCCATCTTAAAGCAGTCTATTTTGTTGCGACAAACTACTAGGTGACTTATGGCTTTTAAACGTCTAGCAAAATTCTATCCCTATATCGCTCTATCTCATAACTTAGTGGCACTGGGGGTCTACTCCGAAATCCGAATTTCGTATGGTGCCGTCCCTTTCACTCATATAGTGTATGACAGGAGAGTGAAAGGGACGGCACCATACGAAGTTAGGAATTTGAATTTCTCATGCCGTTCGCCGCGCTCGGACGTTAGAGGCGCTACCGCGAACCAAAAACGAAGTATCTGCCTCTCTCTCGCACAAGTAGATTCGAACGACAGAGAGGAAGATAGTTCCTCAGGCGTCAACTTTAAAACGAATAGGGTATTTTACTTTATGAGAAATAAAATTCAAAATGTAAGAAAAACCGGCCAAGTGCGTCGGACTCGCGCACTGAGGGTTCCGTACAACTAAAAAATAAATGTGA
Source organism: Notocelia uddmanniana (assembly GCA_905163555.1). Taxonomy (NCBI): domain Eukaryota; kingdom Metazoa; phylum Arthropoda; class Insecta; order Lepidoptera; family Tortricidae; genus Notocelia; species Notocelia uddmanniana. The sequence continues at coordinate 23,696,230 of LR991066.1, forward strand.
TTTATCAATATATTGATATTTTTGGTAAAATATACTTCATAATAAACATTATCACCTAATTTCAAGTTCATAGGTCGAAGGGAAGTTAAAAAATTATTGTGTGACAGACAACACACGGAATGTTCTTTGACTTTCTTCGACCATCCGCCGCGCTCGGACTAAAGTGCTACCAACCGAAAACTAAATATATATGCCTCTCTGTCGCACTTGCATATTCGAGCGTGGAGAGGGAAATACTTCGTTTTCAGATCGCGGTAGGCCCTTTGATCTGACGGCTCCTATTCCTGGATAGTGCGCGTATCGGAATGTGAAATACCTTTGGCAAAACGGAACAAGTTGTTAAATAGCTTTTATTAATTGGAGAAAATATTACCAACTGTTATTATTATCACGCGAAACACTGAATATTGAAGCAACATCCATAGGGGCCTGTTACATGGTTATTATTATCACGTGATATACTCATATCACGATACGTATCACGTGCTGTTTAATGAATATTGAAGAAAAATCCATACGATTTTGAAAACCACGATAATCAATATTATCGTGTTTTTCAAAACCAGTATTTTGACAATATTAAGCGTGTAACAGACCCCATACAATTTTGAAAATCGCGATAATATTGACACATAATATTGAGTGTAAAGGGCCCCACTGAATAGAATTTGGCGGAGAATAGAGAGCTGCTACCGCGAAACGAAAACGAACGAATATCGTGTATTTCCCTCTGTGTCGCTCGAATTTGCAAGTGGGACAGAGAGGGAGATACACGAACTTCATTGGTTTTCGATCACGTTAGCAGCTCTGACTTCGCACCAAAATACTGACTGGCACATCAATATTTAACAATTGCACATCTGAACTGAATTTTAATGAACGATTAGTATTTTAGCTATACAAATCAGTACTGATTACGGTGTCAAATTTATTATGTGCCTTTAAATACTACCCTTATAAAAATGCTTAGGATTAACTTGCAAAGATACTATAGCCTTTGCCCGTGACGTCGGCAGCGTAATCATTTACTCCCAATTCCATATGTTAATCCAGACTACAGACTATATTTCTATACGAAGTTTCATCACAATCCGTTGTTGTAATGTTTTTATTTTATACATTTTTGTACACTATTTCTTTCGTCGTTTGCATAAGATAACTGTCACGAATAAATGTTTACTTCATTTCTTTCTTATTTATTTCACCCGAGCGAAGCCGGGCTTTCATCTAGTTACTTATTATTATCATGCGATACAATCATATCACGATACGTATCACGTGAATATTTAACCAATATTCAAACAATTTTGAAAACCGCGATAATATTGTTATAATATTAATCGTCCAAAGAGCGCCATTGGCCAGACGCCTCAGTGTTTGAAGCCTTTGAAACGGGTATCAGTACATCTGCACTGAAAGCGAAAAATAAATAATCTGAAAAAACTTACTTTGTTTTGACCTTGTCGAAGGGCAATGATGCACAGGTGGAGAGGAACCCGGCAATCATAGAAGCGCAGAAGTGGAGAAGGATCCCGTTACCCATCCGAGGCAGCAGTGCTTCGCGGGCCTGCATTCAATAATAGTTACATAATAAGAGGATTCAAAACATGAGTGTGGTTTTATGAAAATAGGCGTAGCCGAGTTCATCGTCATCATCATGTCAGCCGAATGACTTCCACTGCTGGACACAGGCCTCCCCAAAAGACTTCCACAATGACCGGTCCTGCGCCACCCGCATCCAGCGGACACCCGCGACCCTTACCAGGTCATCAGTCCACCGTGAGGGGGGCCTGCCCACGCTACGTCTTCTTGTGGATGTCATATATTATAATAATATTTTTTTAAACTATGGGGTTGCCCACTTTTGAGCGAAGGCCTACAATTAGATGATGATAATAATTGTAAGACTACCGACCTGCGCGTAGGTCCCAAGCTGCGCAGCGTTGAGCACGGCTGCGCGCGCGGCGGTGGCCGACGTCCCGCGCATCAGCGTGCTCGCGCCCTCTTCTTTGATCATTCTGAGGAGCATTATTTAGGTTAGGGTTTTCCATGTCAATAAAGAGTGTAGCTGCGAGAAAAACGGCTATTTACGGAAATCTTCGCCGAATAACAACCAACAGAGGTCTAGTCTTATTTCTTATTAGATATATCCGGTTTTGTTCATCTGTTACGTAGCATCGGAATCGAAGACAGTCTGTAACTAATCTCAATCCAAAGAAGACTCTTAGAGATATCTAAAATGGAGTTATCCAATAAGGTCTACTGCTTGATCTGCTACTTAACTCATAGTAAGTATTTAAGGTTCTTCGATGGTTCCTCTCATGCCCTCCTTTTTCCGGAGAATTTAGAGTTACTTTCCCCTCTCTAAAGTTGACACAGCTCACCTGCCGAAGTACCAGCTGAAATAGTAATAGACTCAAGGACTATTGATGACAATGATGACTCACCTGCCGAGAGCGTTGAAGACATTGGTGTAGTTCCGTCGCATTTCGGGCGCTAGGCGACCATCTGCCGTCATCCGCACCAGTGCCACTTCCGCAGGGTTGCCCACTAACGCGCCGACGCTGCCAGCTACCACGCCGATCGCTAGTTTCACGCCGAAGTTCGGGACGCCGTAGTTACTGAATAAATAATTGCTTAGACGGCTACACTTTCTGTACCAGGTCAAAAAGGCTTGCCTAGGACGTGGAGAACAGACCATATGAATGTTTCGATACAGTATGTCTCTTTATGTAAGTTTTTCGTTAGCAGATGGACAACTTTCTTCAATTGTACCTTACTCGCATTAAGAAAAGAGGGAAAGTAGAAGGGGAGAGGAAGAAGGGGGTAGATTTTTCTCGTGTCGCGTCGCGTTGCGTTGCAACGGAATTTGTGCACAAACTGACTTCACGGCATTTCATGCACTACAAATTAAGATTTTTATGTCATGCTCCCGTCGACGCAAAGACAGAACACATTTATCGTGATAGTCGTCCGATGGAACGGATAAATACATCTGTGATATCTAATGTGCGACACCTACAGTTATGACCTCACCCATCCTATCTAAAGTGAAACAGACGAAGAGTAACATTTCTAGTGGGGAGCTCTCATCAAATTTCTGATGATAATGACTTTATACTTTAGTTATAATCATAAATATCATAATACTCACGCGGTATACACATCTGTGATGTAGGTGAAGCACCCGAGGCGGCCGGTGGTGTAGGTGGCCTGTCGGAACAGCGCGGCAGAAAGCCCGATGTACAGGCCACCAGCACCTTGGCTGGTCACCACCTATCAAACAAAATCAGCCATTATTACAGATTGATCCACGAGTTCTGAAGCCCAAAAGGAATTTCCAAAAATTCGCAAATCTGAAAGCATGCTTGGCATTCCTGTAGGTACCTGTCTTGTCATGGAAATCATGGTGACATTCTTGCCATCTGTGCCGAGAAGTTGCATGCGGGTCTTCACTAAATCCATAGGCTGGACTACACTTGTCGCGCACATTCTAAAAAAAGAATGATACTTAATTTAAAAGGTTAAGGTAAAAGGTAAGGTGGAAGGAACTGTATAGCTGAGCGGTTACGGCACGAACGGCTCGTATGTACCACTGGGAAAACATGCATGCAATCTTCGAGCAACACAGGCTTCCGAACTTCCCTTGTTGCTCGAAGTATGCAATACGTTATTTGACTAATTTTTATGGTGCCATTCGAACCAGTTTTTAGGGACGACCAAATGTCTATATATTATATGACCAACTACAATTAGAGCACAATAAAGGGGAAATAATAGGTATTAATCAAATAACGTTCCGCTGTGCCATCTCTATCAAAACTCACTCACTGTTTTGATAGAGATAGATGCATTATTACAGATTTCAAGATTTCAAAAGAGGAGGTTATCAATTCGGTTCTATGTTTTTTTTTATTGTTTTGATACTCCAGAACTCCGTCATTTCTAAACCGATTTTGAAAATTCTTTTTTTGATTGTAAGTATATATATCCAAGTTGGTCCCGTTTTTGACAAAACGCAGTTCTGATGATGGGATCCATGAGGAATCGAGGGAAATCCTCAAATCTTAAAGGCAAACATATAGTGATTTTTGTGTTTTTATCAACCAATCAAGCATTTTCATACAAAAATGTGACATTTGATAAAGTGGAACTGCTGATGATGATCAGAACAGAACTCTTCAACGACGCGTAGTTGGAGTTTGGCGATTTGTTCTCTTCATTATGTTAGTCAAGCAAGCTAGGTTTTCAAGACATATTTTTGTCAAGCTTGAGTTCTGGCCAAGAGGTATTGAGGGTACTTAGTCTTCTACCATTATAAACGTACTTATAGCCATTTTGATTTCATTGTATGAAATCTAAGAGTGCACCATCTAAGTATAATAATTTTTCACCGGCCTCCCGCATTGAAGTCGTTTTTTTTCCTTAAAAATTATGTTAGGAAATGGTTGGATGCGGAGAGTAGCCTAGCTAGCACGATAGCTTATACCGTCACGTTATATGGCCGAAATGTACTAAAACGTCACATAAATCTTGACGGTAAAAGATCTGGGCTGAGGGCCGAATGTGGTGGCGTGAATTTGGCAAGACCAGCCGTAGTGGGCGACCGCGGGCTAATCATAATGATGAGAAATGAATTCAATGAATCTAGGTACATTGAATACCTGATGTGATGATGGTTTTCAGACACAAACTGTCCCACTTACCCACTGAGACCCCCGAACACAAAGCGCAGGGCTCCAGGAATGGTCTTCTGTGCGTGGTCCTCCATGATGACCATAACTCGATGCTACGCTGATAAACTTTTGCAAAGTATAATTCTCATTCCTTTTACTCCACCGGGATATAACTCAATCAAGTTATTAAGGCCTGAAATAAAGCATATAGAGGATTTGAGCGGAAATACGCTCCACAAGCGTTCAGTTTTAGATTAAATATAACGAAGAAACACAAAAACAACAAAACTCTAATTAGGCTCGCCCAACCCCCAATGGGCTGGCAATGACAACATGCCGATTCGCTGTGCGAGGCACGAGCCAGCCCTACAGTCACCCGAGAACCAGAAAAGCAAATAACTTAATCTTGTGTGTCTCAGCAGTGTGCGAGGCGCGCTCGTCGCAGGTGCACTCGTCCTGAGGAAGAACTCCCGAAGAATTCGAAACATGTCGCCCGGAGTGACAATTTATACGTGAGTTCTAACCGTTTGCGTAATATAATTTTGAAATGACTCACGAAAGTTTAAATTCAAGTAACTTAATCTTTTAAAAAGTTTAAGTGCATCCGGTCCCCACGGACCACGGACAAAAAAACCGTTTCAGGACTATTTTTGTTCGTCGTTTCCGATTTCAATTGCATTTCTACGAGTATATATTATGTTTTGTGTGCTTTTTTGGCCCTTGCTAAGCTTATTTTTAACCAACGACGGTGGCAAACAAGCTTGTTACGGCCTGCTTGGGACTCCAGAAGAATCTGCGCGCGTTTCTGACCCTTTATGGACACGAGGATTCGTTGGACAGCTAAAGACATATGCAGGTCCCTCAGTCCCAACACAGCGCATCCTCGGGAGCTCTGGCGACCTTACTCACCACCAGGAACACAACACCACATAACTACCTAAGGGGCAAGTAGTGCTGCTATTATAGCTGCCGTCTTCTGTAAGGTGGAGGTACTTCCCAGTTCGGCTGCTCCAAATGTGAGCGAGATGACGTTCCGCTAAGCCCTACCTCTCTTTGGGGTCCCTGGATTCGTGTGAGATCAAACGGCTAAATCATATTAGGGCCCTTTACACGATTAATATTACAATACTGGGATGTCAATATCTATTTATTTAAACTTTATCGCACAAATAAATCAGTACAAACGGCGGACTTAATGCCTCAAGGAATTCTCTAACAGTCAACCATAGAATCTTTGCATGTACTGTACCAACAGTCAGATACAAAAATAAATATTGGGGGACAATCTTACACAAATCGACCTAGTCCCAAACTAAGCAAAGCTTGTACTATGGGTACTAAACGACGATATACATACTTAAATACATAGAAAACATCCAAGAACCAGCCCGGCTAGTATGATAGCTTATACCGTCACGTTATATGGCAAAAATATACTGAAACGTCACATAAAACGTGACGGTATAAGCTATCATACTAGCCGGGCAGGAACAAATATCCGTGCTAAATGCACATAATGCCCTGGCCGGGATTCGAACCTGGGACCTCTAGCTTCGGAGGCAGCGTCACTACCAAACAGACTAAACAGGTCGACTAACGAACTTAAAAGTATTTTAAGTTATAATAACAGCGAGTCCGTCGCCATTGAGAGCTATGATGCAATTGCCATTGAAGTAGTCATATTAAGATGGTATTTTATTTATACTAACCTTGCCGTGCTGTTTAAACATTAGATGTTCTTTACAACAAATGTCTTTATTGCAATGAGGGTACAATGGCGTGTTAAATGTTGTTAAATAACAAGTTTTAATTGGGTACTATATCTCGCTAACAATGGATGGACGAATAGTGCTGTTCCACCAGAGCTAACTAAACGGGCTATGTGTTTATTCGTTTGTATCGTATATCATTTTTATCAAAAGCCTACCAGTTGATTATCTTAGGGATAAGAAAGTAATTCAAGGCATTCATTATGTTGACAATAGTACATTACGATACAAAGTGCAGAGAACAGGAAATTCGCAACGAGTGGTGACAAATTGAACACCACCGAAGGGAGTGTTTTAAATCGACACGAGTTGCGAATTACCTGTTCGCATGCATATCGTACAACGTTTTACAGTACATATGGCTCTTTAAAGTTTCGACATATGCACGTAATCTGCTGATTACCGCACTCGTGCGGTAAAGTAGCACCATATGTACTGTAATAGTACATTTCGATGCTAGTGCGGAAAGTATGTCATTTCTTCACGAGTACCGAGGGATGCCACGAGCCGCAGGCGAGTGGCAACACTCGGGACGAGTGAAGAATGACATTTCCGCACGTGTATTGAACGACGTTTTTTAATACAGTTGCGAAAAAATAAGAAAAACAACAAGTAATATTAATAAAAACAATATCGAATGTTGCCTTTAGAAACTTAAAACATGCTTGCAGTAAGTAAAAACGCCTCTTCTTTGACAGGCGTTTCGGCAGCTATTCCGTTCCACTCAGACAACTTATTAAGAACGGTTTTTCAATATTCAATATTAAAAAATAAACGTGTTATAATGATGAAGAGGTAAGTAATAAAATATGAAATGTGTATATTTTTCGTATTCTGATATTAACAGTAGGTTTTTATGTTGATTACGACGTTTAAAGGAAACTAATATTTAACACCCAGCAATAAGGAGTCATGCATTGGAACAAGCATAAATTTAAAAAAATTGGAAAAGTGAAAAGCACTAGTGCGCGAAAACCAACTTTCCGCACGCTAAACAGCTACGTAAAGTAGCACTTTTTGAGCAACTGTATTAAAAATAATATTTACAGTACATATGGTGCTACTTTAACATACATATGTGGTTTACTCGTGTGCCTTTAACAAATTGTAACTTTTAAACTATGAAAAATCGCTTAATATACATGAGAACATGAGCTATTTTCAGATACACCTAGATGCCAGGAATCTAAGAAAAAATTATGTCACTCTATTTGGACCAAGAGGTGGAATTACGGCGAGTGCGATAAGAGAGCCGATAGTATAATTTATCATACCTCACGAGTAGCATACAACGTTTTTCAACACGTTTGCGAGGAAATAAATCAATAAGAATAAAATGTTATATTCACTAAATAATTTCAGTTGTTGATGACATCAGGTTTTTTTACTTACTCGTATGTATTGAATAAGGTCTGGTTTCCCCCTCGGGTTGGAAGGTCAGGAGCCTATACCACAAAACTTTACAAGAGTACAATTCGACAAAATTGCACTATTTTCCATAGAAAAAGGTGACAATTTTGTCAAATTGTACGCTTGTAAAGTTTTGTGGTATAGGCCCCAGATGGCAGTCGCTTCCGTATAAACTAGTGCCTACGCCAATTCTGGGGATTAGGTAGCGGACCCCAGGCATCCTGCAGGATGCATCTGTACTGGGTATAACGCTAAGGGGATGATGACTCGTATGTATTGAATCATCGCGAAAAGTATTTTCATTGACGTCATCACTACAATTAAACACTTTTGTTTTTCCACAAGTTCAACATTTTAATGATAATTAGACACGCACTAGTTACTATGTTTACAAATATGTGAATGAAGTATTGGCGCGATTGGCGCGCGGTGACTTTTTTCGTGCACTTTGCAGCGCAGGATCAGGCCTGCTACCCCGAACTTCGAAAATCGAATTTCGTATCGTACCGTCCCTTTCCGTCATATAGTGTATAACACGAGAGTGAAAGGGACGGCACGGTACGAAGTTCGATTTTCGAAGTTCGCGGTAGCACCCCAGATCTCTAAACAGCTAGGTAGGTATATAATAAATTCATATTAATTCAAAACAATTCATATTAATTGTAATCTAAAATATAAAATTACATATAAATGTAATTTTACGAAATTAAATCCTCTTATTTAAGAAAAAAAATTACAGTACATATGGGGCTACTTTACCGCACGAGTGCGGTAATCAGCAGATTACGTGCATATGTCAAAACTTTAAAGAGCCATATGTACTGTAAAACGTCGTACGATACACGTGCGAACAGGTAATTCGCAAATCGTGTCGATTAAAAACACTCCCTTCGGTCGTGTTTCAATTTATCACCACTCGTTGCGAATTTCCTGTTCTCTGCACTTGTATCGTAATGTACTATTATTCATAAAAAAGTTTAAATTAAATTTGACATGTAACACTCCATATGCCGAGATTTAAAAAACAGTCCTATACCCGGTTAATTTAAGAATGCACCGTGTTGATACATGCACCATGCTACGAGGTGCAAACATATCTTTAGAGGGCGCAGTACGCTCGGTTCTCCATACAAACGTATTTATGCTCTCATTTTAAAACGCCATGCTAGAATAACATGAAACTTTGTATACACAATGAGATCTGGCATATGTAGGTCGGAAATTAGTTTCTGTTGCTTGAAATTATAATGGAGAAAAATACAACGATTATTAGGGTTTTCATACAAGCCGTAAAAAACTCAAAAACAGCTGTATTTTTTTTCTTTTACAATTTCTAACAACAGAAACTAATTTCCGACCTAGGTATGCAGGATCCCTTTGTGTATACAAAGTTTAATGTTATTGGTGTTTTAAAATGAGACCATAAATACGTTTGTATGGAGAACCGAGCGTAGGTACTGCGCCCTTTCGATTATAGCACCAGTATTGTAATGAAATAAAACCGTTTGTAATATTCTGGATTATAAGCCTGAAAGCGACTTGACGACCTGTTTAGCCTAGTTGGTAGTGACTCTGCCTCCGAAGCTAGAGGTCCCGGGTTCGAATCCCGGCCAGGGCATTTGATTGTGCATTTTACACGGATATTTGTTCTTGGGTCTTGGATTTTTTTCTATGTATTTAAGTATGTATTTATCTATATAAGTATGTATATCGTCGTCTAGTACCCATAGTACAAGCTTTGCTTAGTTTGGGACTAGTGTAAGATTGTCCCCAATTTAAAAAAGAAAAAAAGCGGAGTAATAAGAAATTACATATCTAACAGGAAAAACTAAAAATTACATTTTCATACCAAGTTAAAACGTACAAAATATTACGCACCGCACCGCGGAAACGCATCTTAACAAGAAGAACATACGCAAATAAAACTAAATCTCTGAAAATTATATGAATCCCATTGTGGTCCCATTAATCCTTTCAACTAACGGACCCCTGGGTGGTGTTAAAACAAACTGGCCGTCTCGAAGATCCCACGTTTCGAAATAATTGCCATACGACAAATAAGCATGATCCCAGCGTTATCCCAGTGCAGTTGCATCCTGAAGGATGCCCGGGATCCGCTACCTAACCCCGAGAATTGGTGTAGGAACTAGTTAATAAATTAACAAATAAATCATTTTTCCCGATTTATTGCACCAATCAAGTACATGATACCTACTGGTGGGAAATTCCTCTAATAAAAGGACATAGAGGAAGAAGGAGGATATCCTCCTTCCTCCTCTGTGTCCTTTTCTTACGAAATATGATTTTACAATTTTTTCTGATACATATGTACATATGTCTAACAAAAAAAATCATTTCATATTTCACATATATCATGTAAAAACAAGAAGAGCACGCAAAAAATACCAAATCACAGGATATTACCGCTCATAATTATTTAGGCACCCATACCTTTTTCCATACATCTGCATACAAAAATGACTTTCAGAAATACACTGCCAAGTCAGAGTCCCTTCCCTTGACCGTTTTGCGTGCATTTTGCATTTTTTATTTAGCTGACTTATTGAGCCTTAAATCGGTGCCAGAGACTCCCCTTTTAAAATGGTAGTTTTCTTCTTGTGATGACTTAAATAACTACTAATTGCTGGTTCATAGAAAAGTGTAGTGTGACTGTTACAGGGTTGTAAAGAAATTAAGTGAGTTGATAATTAATGATATCGAAATTAAAACGTTTCATAACATAAATATTCTATCAGAGAGAAACTTAAAAATATAAAATGTTCTAATTTTCGTCTTCAATAGTCGAGTACTTGCCACAAACAAAATCTACAGTAAAATATACAATAAAAAAATCACCATCAAAATAAAAACAACAATAAACAAACTCCATCGTCAGTGTGCGAAAATATCCACCATGACACACTTAACACCACGCTATAAGGTCTAAATTGCTCACCTGTATCCGCCAGAGGTGTGCCTCGATCAATGTCATTGAAAAGACAACCGAACAAGCGCACACGCCGATAACGCACTAGTGAAGCTACTTGACTTGCAGATGTCAAATATATCAGTTTCGGATTGATGACTTTGGACTTCGGCCGCGTCACAACTGAATACTTGGACACAGATGATAATACACTACGTAACAGATACTAGTGCTTAGGATTAAGGCGTGGCGGCGCGTAGATATAGCTCATCATCAGCCTAATATACGTCCCACTGCTGGGCCTCCTCTCATTGATTGGGGGATAATCGTTTGGCGCAAATGCTCACAAAGTGATGCGTGACGTCATTTGACAAGATATAAAATAACTAAAATTCTTCTGAGCATAATTTTATCACAATCAGCCTCGAAAGACTAATAAGAATTCACGATCATTTTGATAAGTTTCGGCGCGGCGAAAGATCGGCAGTTTTTTGACCTAAACATGATTTTCAAATTTTCATATATCTAAATTGAAACCGAAACTTCGGTCGAACACTAGTGACAGATAGTGACACTTATGTACGGAAGGTACGACACTTTACGTTTCTTTAGACAACGTAGCATTGTCATTGCGGATCGTCAATAGCAAACCACCCGCAAACTGCACAGTCATCAATCATCCGTCTCATCACCAATATCTGACTTGACTATATTTGTTGGGTCGTTCAGATATTTTCATCACACTTGCTCGTAAAGGATCTTATTGTAAGTAGGCGTATAGAGTAGTTATAGCTGATTTAGCTCCCCCGGGAGTTACGGATTTTCATAACTCCCTAGGTAGTTATGAGTTTCTCTGTGATCTGATTGGTTTAAAAAATCTATTTGGCCGCGCTCCACAAGAATACTGCTCTCTGATTGGTCGCAATAATGAAGGTGCGCGCGCTGCGCGCTCCTCTCGACATCCATGCATTGATACTGGAAATGATGTGGTTGATTTCTTCAATTTTGATTAGTTTTGGAGTTATTTATTTCCTCGCAAATGTGATGAAAACATTGTGATTACCTCGGGACGTAAGAAAATTGCCAACTCGAGTCATCAAAAGCCCTCCGCCTTCAGTGCCGGGCTTCTGATAGACTCTCGTTAACAATTTCTCACTTACGCCCCTCGTTAAACAATGTACTATTTTGCCGCCTTTGTTTTGGCAGATAATAATGCTGCATGTGACTGTACCATCGCCAACATAGCTAACTGACCGTTCGTTCACTTTATGCTCAGTGTAATAAGAGTCTGGAATGGTCAGTTAAGTAGCTGTGTTGGCATTTATACATCATTGAAAGCGAGTCCGCGCCTACTTTCTACGGCGGACTAGTAACAGACAGGTTCCTAGGTACTTAATTAGAAGCGATTTGTTAGGGTTCCGTACTAAGACATCGCTCACGGAAAAAAAAAATTACATCTATACTACCAGAATGTTTAGTAAACGAAATTTTGTTATCCTAATATAATAAATTTAACTGCACAACCAACAACTTTACGTAATTATTACAATAAATATTAATAAATAAATATTAGGGGACATTTTTTACACAAATCGAACTAGTCCCACAGTAAGCTCAATAAGGCTTGTGTTATGGGTACTAGACGACGATATATTTAATAGATATATACTTAAATACATAGAAAACATCTAAGTCTCAGGAACAAATGTCTCTGCTTACCACAGAAACAAATGCCCTTACCGGGAATCGAACCCGGGACCTCTAGCTTCGGAGGCAATGACACTACCAACTAGGCTAAACAGGGCGACAATGTATTTAATAATTGTAAATTAACGAATCAAGTAATTTTAGTCTGATAAAAACATATACAGATAATAAAACTACTATTAAATTAAAATAACTAAAACTAAACCTTAAACTTAAAAAATATAAATAAAATAATTAATTAAATATGAGACCTGGGCCTCTTGGCAGTGTGCCCATCACTCAGGCAGCATTCCCGCGCTGAACTGCTATCTGCTTTAATAATTAATACATTTTTTTAGTAATTATTACAATTCATCTAGTAGTGGATAATATTTAATTCTAGTTGGTGGAAATTTTGTACGTGTTGCTGTCTAAATGTTATAGCAACAACAGTTAAATAAGAGTTACAATAGTATCATTGTGTTTATTACCTTTGTCAGCCGGGGATAGTATAGCTTCCCAAAATTGAAAGAATTTTTCAAATCGGTTCAGTAGTTTCAGAGCCTATTCAATGCAAACAATTTTTTTTACACCTTGGGTTACATTATTGGAATTTTAGTAAGGATTTCTAATTTTTTTGTAAATATATTACAGCCTATGTCACTCGGGGATAGTGTAGCTTTCCAACAATGAAAGAATTTTTCTATTCGGTTCAGTAGTTTCGGAGCCTAAGCCTATTCAATGCAAACAAAAAAAGAAACAATCAAATCTTTCATTTTTATAATATTATAGTTTATAGTATATAAGTAGTATAGCTTTAATTATTTTAATTGTAGTTAGTTTTAGTTTTGTGTTCTTAGTTATTTATTAATACTATGTATGTATTTTTATTTTCTATTCAAAAATATAATGTTAATTTCAATTTATATAATAAAGTTTAAATTAGTAGTATAGAAGTATTAGATTTTTACACAAATCAAACTATAAAGCCAATAAAGTTACTAGACAACGAAATATTTAATAGATATATAGGTACTTGAATACATAGAAAACATCCAAGTCTCAGGAACAAATGTTTCCGCTAATTACAGAAACACATATGCCCTTACCAGGCCGTTACCTTCAAGGGCAGTGTGACTACCAACTAGGCTTAACAGGCCGACAAATTGCTTTATTGAAAGCTAGACACAAATGCAGTTCTTATCTCAACGCATCGCATCCTTGGCAGCCCCAGAGCTAAAGAGCTTATTTCTCGTCGTAATCCGTTGCTAAAACTGTTTATAATACGTCTCAGTATTGCGTTCTCTTTCTTGTTCTTGTATAATTAGGTAAACACATCATCCATCCATTTAAAAATATATATCGACCTAGAACTCACTGTTTACGAGCTTGAACTTTGTAACTTGCATTCAACCGCAACCGATCACATACCTTATCACAACTGCATAGAGTTTATATTCCCTCGTCAAATTCCCAATCATGAGTGAAGCACGTGTGTACACAAAATTAGACCTTAATATCTGAGATATAAGGTCGTGGGAGTCATTTAAACATTAAGTATATTATGATACTTCAAAATTAGATTTATAGCTGTCACTTAGCACGTGTTCATTAACACCAATAACAACAACAAATAGGTAATCTGTCCCTGTATAGTTATATGATTAAACTTATTAGTCTTATCAAAGCATCCAGTTCAAATAACGACTTCTATAGTTCACTTCTTCCGTACTTGTCTTCTCGAAGATCTCACGGTTCGTAAATAAATGCAATACGATTAAATAAATAAAAAATATAGTTCAAAATCAGATATCAATTTTATAAAAATCGGCCAAGAGCATGTGGAATGTCGGGGTATGCTCAGTGTAGGGTTCCGTAGTTGCCCAAATGAACTTACTCAAAAAAAATGAATAACAAGCAAAAGGGAATACTTTCGCAGTGTTTAGACATAGACATAGACATAGAAATATTTTATTCAACATCACAAGGCATGTCTTAACAATAGTGTATATCTTATGGTTAGACTTAAAATATCAATTTAAAATGAACATGTTGTTATGCTTGTGATGTTAAAAAAGGGCTTGCCTCAGCATAATGTTGCAGCAACTTCTACAACGCTGGTTTTCAGGCAGACCTTTACAACACTACTATACTTTGGTCGGGAACGAAGTGTCTCATGTTATGAATATATATAGACTGTATAGTGTAAATGTTTGTGTGTATATCTTGAAGTATAGAAGTTAGTTTGTAAGATTCGGCCTGTTTCATATGTCTTTTACTATGAAGGGAAGACTTTTTACGGTAACTCAAAAACGGCTTAACTGATCATGTCCGCTATAGTTTTCGTTGAAAGTCTTTATCAAGCTTTGCTTTCATGATTTTATTAATATTTTTTGACCAATAGTTTAAAAGTTAGAGAGGGGGACACATTTTTTTTTTCTTTTGCAGTGCATATTTCCGAAAATATTAACTTTATCAAAAAATGTTTAATGAAGACCCCTATTTATTTTGAAAGACCCATCCAACAATATCCCACACCATAGGATTGAAACAAAAAAAAAATCATCCCCACTTTACGTGCAGGGGAGGTACGAGTATGTACCCTTAAAAATATTGATTTTTTAGATTTTTTTTACGAATTTGTCAGTTTTATTGATGTATAAATCCATATCAAATTGCAGCTTTCTAGCACTAACAACCACAGAGCAAAGCCTCGGACAGACAGACAGACAGACAGACGGACATGGCGAAACTATAAGGGTTCCTAGTTGACTACGGAACCCTAAAAAGTCTGTCATTTATATGTCTACACATACATACAGCTGTAGAGGGTTTAACTAAGATTAATAATACCAACAGATCAGAAGGCGTACCGCGAACTTCGAAAATCGAACTTCGTCTCGTGCCGTCCCTTTCAGTCTCGTGTATTTTCACTATATGACAGAAAGGGACGGTAAGATGCGAAGTTCGATTTTCGAAGTACGCGGTACGCCCTCAGTAGTGTTAAGCAAGATGATTTCATATAGTTGTCAAATCATTTCATATCAAATCAAATAACTTAATAACGATTTTTACGCGAACCCCATCTCGCGCGTCGCGAGCAAAAGCTAGTTTTAAATAAACTGCATATGCTTCGTTTCGACTATACTGCATATGCCTCTATCATCTTTCTTTTTTCCGCTACCCAAAGACAATTGCCTGGAAGAAATCGTTCTTTAGCGTAAGATCGCCTGTTGTCGACCTCTACCTACTTACCTTTTGCTGTTTTCTTTCTGTTTGTAACTCATTCATTTGTGTGAGGTGTGCAATAAAGAGTATTTGTATTGTATATTAGTCAGTCAAACCTTACCCCCCTGCATACAAACTTCAATGGAGACAGGGTCACGTTTCTTTGCAGCTGACTGTACAAGTGTACACCCTGGCGGATGCTGTCTCTGTGTGCGACCCATGACCGAGCATGGACAGCATCAAAGGTCCGGGACATCATTGTACCGTGAGAGGGACAGACAACAAAAAAAATAGTAGGTAATAAAAAGTTAATTTTGTACTAAAGCAGTAACGCTGCTAACGAAAATTTCAAATTAAAGGAAAAAATTTAAAAATTTAACGCTCCGAGCAGGATTCGAACCTGCGACATCTGGCATACGCGGCCAACCGCTCTAGCCTCTGAGCTATCGGAACAACCAAGCTCGTTCACGAAATCCTTCACTAGTTCCCTCTTACAACGCCTTAGGGAGGCGTACAGCGACATCTACCGTAGAAGACTCAGGCTTCTATGAACGTATTTGAGGTAATAAAAAGCGTAAAAATCACAACAACAACGTGATCAACTATGTATTTGATACATAGGAAATAAAAATTAACCGTGCTCTCTAATAATACACTACTAATAATTGTAATTAAGTAAAATTATTAGTAGTGTATTGCAATGTATAATATTTGTTATTAATATTTGCACGCCTGTAGATGGGCTGAATACTAGAGACAAATAATTATGTAACATCCAGTGAAAAACGGTATTCGTAGCAAATAAATAATTTTGAATTTTTGAATTTTTCTCGCACGCAGCCTAAGACAGCAATCGAAATAATAATCACAGAGCAAAGCCGCGGACAGACAGACGGACAGACAGACGGACACGGCGAAACTATATAAGGGTTCCTAGTTGACTACCGAACCCTAAAAAGGAACCCTTATGGTGCGACTCCGTTTTTTACAATCGGCAAAATCATCAGGGTACGCTAATCAAGTGACCCTACGAACTAAATTAGCTGCGTAATTCTAACTAATTGTATAGAGGCTAATTTGAATCGACATAATTATTTCATATCAATATGATACCATTGTGTTACACCACGTTACACGTTAGGGTTCCACTCATGCAATATCTTTGTCCAATTTCTTTGTTCAATCTTTGATCAAATTTCTTTGACGTAGGCCCATTCCACCTGTCCAATATCTTTGTCTAAATTTTATTTTGTTTCATGCGTTGCCATATTGATTTAAATGTCATCCAATTTCTTTGATCAAATGTATATTGGAGAAAGACATTGGACGAGTGGAATACCACCCTTAGATAGATAGCGCAAGGAAGGTGGTATGTGATACCGGTACGTCAAGTCAAAATGACCTCTTGAAAAATCTGTTTATAAATAGCATTTCCTCAAATATACTCGGAAAAGTATAACATGGCAGAACATACGTTCACGACAATATTTACTTAGTCTCAACGAAGCCAAGTGGATTTTCATTTTGAATATTGTAAATGTAAATTATAATTATGAGTTATGATTGTTTAAGTTTTTATGTTAAATTGAAACTGAAACTGAATGATAAATTAAATGTAAGATAATTTAAATGTAAAATAGTTTTAAGTATGTACTAAATATCTTATTTGCCCTATTCAGTGGGCCTACTCCGAACTTCGAAAATCGTACTTCATATCGTGCCGTCCCTTTCCGTCATATATTGAATGACACGAGAGTGAAAGGGACGGCACGATACGAAGTTTGATTTTCGAAGTTCGGAGTAGGCCCTCAGGGTCCATGCTGTTCCAATCTTAATGTAACACCTGTGTCTATATGTACCATGGATTGCAATAATAATAAATAAATAAATGTAATTTTTTTTATAAGTGGAAACGTCCTTTTAGCAGAATTATAATTTCCAACCGAAAATGAAAAATTGAGTCAAAAAATAAACAATTGAGTATCCCTAAGGCTTAAATAAAAAAGAGTGAACTGATTGAAAGATTCGTCGCCTCGGGATAACCCGCGGTAGCTCAGTTGGAAAGAGCGATGGACGGATTCCAGAGGTCGCGGGGTCAAATCCCGCCCGGGGTGATCAATTTTTCAATTATTCATTTTCGGTTGGAAATAATAAATAAATAGACTGTGACACCTATCGTAGCCAGCGGCGCGGATTTACAGGTTGGTAATTGGATTTGTATGGGAATTTTCCGGCGAGTTCGGACTTTGGATTTTTTAAAGTTTTTATTTTATTGTAATGGGAAACAAACAGCATATATTACACAAATGTATAGGAAACCACTTAGTTTATACATAGGCCAAAACAGTTTCCACCAAGAGTTATTACATTTTTGCTCTGAGTACAAACGATACAACAAACACAAATAACGAAACAAAAGTTAAAAAAAAAGAACAAAAGTTAATTACAATTACTTAGAGGACACTAGCGCATTTTCCAGTTTAATTATTTTACAAACATTTAATATGAGTAGACTTATGCTTTAAAAATTGCTTTCATTTCAGAAACAAACTTGTTATGGTTTAATTGGAACATATCTAAATGTGAATACTTTTTATTATAAATATTGCATGCTCTTGCTAAATATTTATTCTTAACGTATCTTTTACGACTAAATGGAATGGAAAATAAATCAGTAGACCGAGTCCGGAAGCTAGGACAACGGAACGACACTTTATCTACAAGACATTGGGAATCGACTAAATTATTTACCAATTTGAATAAAAACGTGACATCCCTTTTTTCTCTTCGCACCTGAAGACTTTCGATATTGTCACAGACAAAGGAATTGAATCTATATTTGAGGTGTTTAAGCAACTTTTTTTGTATACGCTCTAATGAATTTACATGTACTGAATAAAGTGGATTCCATACAGTGGATGCATATTCTAAATGTGACCTAACAAATGCATTATAAAGAAGCAACAATGTGTTGGGATTTTTAAAATCTTTACTTTGACGAAGAATAAATCCAAGCATTCTATAAGCTTTAGATGTAATTTTATCAATGTGAGATTTTAACTGAATTTCACTATCAATATATACTCCTAGATCCTTAACCTCATATACTCTCTTAAGGGTTTGGCTACCTAATATCTAATTAAAATATATAGGTTGTTGTTTCCGCGTGAAGGTGATTACGGAACATTTTTCAGTATTCAAGTAAAGTTTATTATTAAGACAATAGGTATCTAGCCTATTCAGATCCTCCTGTAATTTGATACAGTCGCCTTCGGATTTAACAACAGTAAAAATCTTAGTATCATCCGCGTATAGCAGGATATTAGAGTGTAAAAAACAGGTGATGACATCATTAATATACATGTTGAACAATAATGGCCCAAATGAGAACCCTGGGGAAACCCTGACGTGATCGGGACGAAAGAAGATGTAAAACCTTTAACTGTCACAGCTTGAGTCCTATCCCGTAAATAAGAAGTAAGCCAGCGTAGCAGATCGCCGTGAATGCCAAGATGTTCTACCTTTTTCAGCAACATGGAGTGAGAGATTTTGTCAAACGCCTTAGAATAATCAGTATAAATGGCATCAACTTGACAGTTTCCGTCCATTGCGCTCACGATACAATCAATAAATTCGCACAAGTTTGACTCAGTAGACCGCTTATTAATAAAACCATGCTGTTGAGTTAATAAAATTGGTCTAAGTATTGGGAATAAAGTATCATAAATAATCGTTTCAAGTAATTTGGGAAGTACCGATATTTTTGATATGCCACGATAATTTTCAATATCTTGTTTTTTGCCTTTTTTAAATATACGTACTATAATTGATTGTTTCCAAACTTTAGGCAGCAATCCTGATTTTAAAGAACAGTTAAATAATAGAAATACCGGCAATGCTAAGGTACTGCTGCAACGGTTTAGGAATATAGGATGTATGCCATCAGGGCCACTCCCTTTCGATTAGTTTAATGTTTTAAGGTACTTCTCAACTAATGGCAATGTAATTTCAATACTATTCATAATGTTTATCGAGGGGTTATATTCCGAATTTATTTATTTATTTATTTGGAAAGCATACAGAAATAAGCGAGTAAGAGGTAAGGTTTCTAACATGCGATGTAAACATTTCACTTATTCCCTTACAGCTCTCACTAAAACATATACGGAAGAAATACTGCACTTAACAAAATATAGATAATTACATTAACACAAAATAGAGAGTGCATGATGTGCCATGGTTATTACCAACAAAGAAAAAATTATAATAAGAACAATGGGAAAATTCTACAACAACTAAGTGTACAATATAACATGCCTATATCTATACATTAATTAGACTCCATTGTCAATTCCAGTACCTTCTTCTTAAACTGAGACTTACTGTTGCTAAATATGTCAACTGAAACCCATAACTTATTATACGCGTCACAAATACGATGCAAAGGTGCGCGAGTCCCGGCGTGGCTCGAGGACAGCGGGACGGCGAACGAGGCCAGAGACCTGAGTGAGCGCGCGCTGCGCGTAGGGACCCTAAAGTAGAGTTGCTCAAGAAGTTCGGAACTTTTGTAATAACCTCTACAGATGTTAAATAAAACTGTTGCGTCAGCTATTTTGCGTCTAACTTCAAGGGAGGGAAGATTGTATTTTTTGAGAAGATCAATGTAGGACATCTTTTTACCAGTAAGTCTACGGTGCATTGTCCTCAAGAATCGTTTTTGTACTAACTCAATCGCTTTGGAATATTTATTGTATTTCGGGTTCCATATGACTGAGGCGTACTCAAGATGAGGTCTTACCAGAGCCTTATAGAGCAGTAAGTATGACGAGGCAGTTTTAAAAGGCTTTGCTGAACGTATAACAAATCCCAACATACGCATAGCTTTGGAGACAATGTTATCGACATGAACATTAAAATGCAGCTTATTATCGTACAATACTCCAAGATCACGCCATTGATTTACCTTATTAATTTTAGCGTTACCAATTTTATAGTCGCTCTTGACAATGTTTTTAAGGTTCTTAGTAAAGGTTATCTGCATACATTTATCTACAGCAAGTTGCAATTTATTACGTTGGCAATAGTCAAAAAAGGAATCTAAATCACTTTGAAACAGCCTGCAATCGTTGTAATTTTTTATTGTTTTATAAATCTTGAGGTCATCGGCAAACATGACAAAGTTACAATTCCGGAAGCACGTCTTAATATCGTTGATAAACATAATATACAACAGAGGCCCAAAATTGAACCCTGAATTACACCGGACGTGACCTCAGTTTCCATCGACTTAAAGCCATTGACAACTACAATTTGCGTTCTATTGGATAAATATGAGATAAACCAGCGAAGAAGATTACCACGAATGCCATTGAAAGCCAATTTCTGCAGCAATAGCAGATGGTCAACCTTATCAAAAGCTTTACGAAAATCCGTAAATATGACATCCACTTGCTCCCTGGCATCCATAGACTCAAACAAATAATTACTATAGAGTAACAGATTTGTGATAGTGGACTTGTTTCTCATGAAGCCATGTTGTTCAGAAAGGATACTATTTTCAACAGAAGGGTAAACGAAATCATGAATGAGACCTTCGAACATTTTTGGGATACATGATTGAACCGAAATAGGTCTGTAATTAAGAACCTGTGTTTTGGAACCCGACTTGTGTATGGGAGTAATATAGGATACTTTCCAGCGTTTTGGAAAAATGCCTGCAGAAAGACATTTGTTAAAAATTATATGTAGCGGGGTGAGTAAAGCTTGAGCTGTATTTTTAATAAAATATGGATTAATTCCGTCTGGTCCCGCGCCTTTGTTGATATCAATAGCCTTGATCCTTTTTAGGATATTGAATTTACTCAATGTGACGTCGGTAAGGTTTATGGCTGATTCAGAAAAAGGTGCTTTCACAAGGTCGACATAATTAATTGTTTGACGTGGTTCGAACACTGACCTGAAGAAGTCGGAAAACATTTCCACCATACCTTCCGGAGAGTCCGATGACATGTCATTATAGTGCATCAGTGGTGGGTAATCAGAAGATTGTTTTTTTAAGGATTTTATGTACGACCAAAATGATTTTATGTTATACCGTAAAGACTTCTCAGTGGTAGAAATATAAGTTTTAAAACAATCTGATAATAATACTTTGCAACGTGCTCTGAGAAGGGAAAATTCAGAGTAATCGGCTAAGGACCCATAAACCTTCCAACGGTGCCAAATTTTGATTTTCCTTTTAAGAGTTCTTCTTAAAGCTGGAGAAAACCATGTGGGATATTTAAATGTCTTTTGTTTTAATAAAGGTACATTACTGTTGATTACCTGAAATAAGAGAAAGTAAAAGCGATCAATAGCATCATCTGGGCCTAGGTGAGATAGTTCAATGTCCCAATTTATTTTATTTAGTTTACTGGATATGGTAACATAGTCAGCCTTGCGATAGTCATATTTTGCCACATGTACTTTGGGAAAACTGTTTGGAGGAGAGAGGTCCATCGAAAACTCTACAGGAGGGTGGTGCCTATCTATATTTGAGAGCTCCATTTCCGGTTGAGTAACCTGACAATTGATATTAGAAAATAAGAGATCTAGTATTTTATCATTCGTGTTTCTGAACTTATTAAATTGACTTAATCCTAGAAATTTAACAGCGTCTAACACAGCTTTCTCGCGTTGGCCCTGGCTGTCACCAGCTAACAAGTGTTCAGATCCATCAGTAGGCTGGGTCCAACACATGTCAGGCAAATTAAAGTCACCCACAAGGCAAATATCACACTCATGATTCACAAAACTAGACTCCACAATTTTACTAGCATACGAAATATAAATATGCGGATTGGATTTAGGAGGAATGTAAATCCCATTAAGTACAATTTTACGCCCCGGAGTTAATATTTCTATGAAAATATCTTCTACACATGTAGATTCCCAATCGGGTCTACGGGTTGCTCGTAAGTACTTCTTAGTAGCTATGAGAACTCCCCCTCCGTCCTTTTTCGCCGTCACCGCCAAATTCCTATCACGCCGAAATACATTATATGAATCGTCAAACAGTTCAGAGTCATTGATTTCAGGCCTCAACCACGTTTCAGTCAACACAATAACATCATAGTTACACTGTAGTATGTTTAAGCGTACTTCTATAAGTTTAGATCTAAGTCCACCACAATTCTGATAATAATATTTTATTTTATTTGACGACATTATTAACGTAAGGAAGAATAGTTAAGTCTGATATATAACAATAGTGGACGAGAATACATAAGTGGTGGGAGAGAACTTGTATCGTTGATGTTATGAAAGTAAATGTACATACGCTTTTTGTGTAAAATAATTGCATGTAAAAGTTATACAATATTTGAAAAATATAAGTTAAAGTAGGTAAATAAGTCATAATTGTCAGTATCATTGGTGTTGAGTTCATAAGGCATTTCGGACTAAAAGGACAAACCAAGCAAACAAAAGCACTTAGTAATACCGGTATAACAATTTGTGAAATATAAACAGTTTATGGTCCAATTGCTACTAGAGAACATCGAGCGTACCGTCACAGTTTAGACAAGTCCGACTCGCTGCGAATAACGAGCACTCGAGAGTTATCGTCTTTACGGACGAGAATTGTTGCATTTTTAATCCATACATATTTGTACTTCTTAGTTTTTGCTTCCTGGCGAGTACGAGAATATAGAATCTTATTTTTTAACGTAAGGTGTTCATTAATGTAGATCCGTGTGTTGGTAATTTTGTCATCAAGGCGTGCGCCACCCGCGCCCGCCGCGGCGTCCAGCAGCTGGCCCGCCGTGAGCCCACGGCGCGCGCGCATCGCCGCTATTGTGTCGTCTCTTAAGCGGCGAGAACCCAACTCTACCACAATATTCTTTAGGCGGTCACTTGACGCGTTGTGGGCTACCCTATGTACAGTTCTTACGTTATCACTGGATATTGGCACGCCGAGTACCTGACCGATTGCGGTGACAATATGTAACAAGTTCTCAGACCTACGTTCCGGTAAGTTCTGGATTTCCAAGTTACATTGGCGTGATTTTTGGTCAAGATCATTCTGCACGTCATAAAGTGCATTAAGCTGACTACGAAGCGCCGCGTTCTCCTCCTTCACTGCATTCAAGTCTAATTGCACTTCATATTGCGCGTTAATTTGACCACGGAGCGCCGCATTTTCTTGTTTCACTGCATTTAGGTCCGATTGCATGACTGAAACTGTATTTTCTATTTCGATACATTTACTTGACCAGGCTCGAACAGTTGCGGCCAAAGCCTTAATCTCGTCTTTGAAACTATTTTTAAGCTCAAGTATTTCTTCGAATAGTTGGTCAAATTTCCCATTCATAGTTCTCATTAAGGCCTCTAAGTCAATACTTACAATAGAGGGCAAGTCGGTACTCCGGTCGGTACCGGCGGTCCGTTCATTAATAGCAATGATCGGTACCGGTGTTTTCGGAGAGCAGGCGGGAGCGGACACTGCCTTTTTCGCGGTTTTGCATTTTGGACACTTCCATTTCTTAAGGTTCATAGGCAGAATTTTGTCGAACTCTGTTTTTGACAACCCTGCACACTTATAATGTTGGCTCTCCTGACATGACATACATTTGATAGATTCGCTGGGATCCAAAGACACATTGCACTTATTGCAGATCATTATGTTGCTTGCTAAAAGACGAATTATGGAAATGAAAATAGTATCACCCTCTCGGAGGAACAGAAACACTCAATTGTACGATGTCGCTTCTGCGCTTATTCAATCTAGCGCCGCGTGTAATAAAACAGCTGACCGCCAGTGCAGCTACTTACGGTCACGCAATTTACGTCCTTGCGTACTTGACACAGCTCACAGACTTACTTGCACTATTACGCGGCAATGAGTTTTTGAGTGGCGGGTAAACGCACAAATACACCGTTGCTTGAGCACTTTAGATGGAAATTACGTTGTATTTCCGCCATTGTCACAACACACTTATCAAATTTCTATGGTTCATTACACTATTTAACTATTATACTAAATTTGGTGCGACTTCCTTAATGATTACCAATATAAAAATATTTTTAAAGATGGAACGACCAAACTGTGGTGTTATGCGCAGTATCGTCAAAGAATAATCAAGCGAGGATGGGTTCAAAAACTGATTGAAAAAAATCATTAAACAAGTTAGCCAAGCTGTGTCCATCACGTGCTATCCTATCATTTAAATATAGTGTCAGGAAAACCAGTGTTATTTCTATCAGTTTTTGACTTTATGAACGTGCCGCTGCCGCTACCGCCACGCGAGGGGCGCGGCCTAGCGAATCACCCTATAGTGCCAATCAATAAATCCAAGGTAGATCTAATGAGATATTTTTTCTTATTAGATCCATTTTTTTTGTTGGCAGCTAAGCTCGACACGTACAGAGCGGACGCGGCGGTGCGGGGCGGAGGCGGTATTGCGTTTTTGATCTTTCCGAAACTGTCGACTGCCGATTACTAAACTTCATATGTCAGACACGCCACCTCCGCTCTACCGCGCTACCGAATACCGCGTGGCTTTTTGGTGCGACGTGCCCCGGACTGCGTTCGCTCAAAACCACCTCCGCCCCGCGCTATGTACGTTTCGAAGTTAAAAAAAGCATACACACATATACAGCGTGATTCAGGAGACGTGAGCAGGACCAAAACTACATACATAGTAAATGGCAATGAATCGTTCACCCAAAACACCCATACCTTTTTCATTTATTTTAATTTTTGTTAAGTAAAAGTTCAATTCTCTACAATCATGATCACCCTACAACAACTGGTTTATAAAGATTAAACCTCTAACTGTTATGACAGCACTTTGATTACGAAGAAAGTAAATTGTCACATTGAGTGAGATACGATATTTCAAAAGTAATCGGACTTAGATGACATTCAATTTGACACTTATGACTTGACTGAAGTATTCTGATTGTAGAGTGACCATAAATTTCGTAAATGATTTAAAACATTTTGTTTTCAACACCAAAGATAAATGAACGTTAATTTCACTAATAGTGGCACGAAGCAGTATCTTATGATCTACTGAATCCGTAGTGTTGATCTTGCTCACGTCTCCCGAATCACCCTGTATATAGCATATATACAGGGTGTCCCAAGAAGTAGTAATATACTGAAGCTGGGAGGTAGAGGACCTAGAGGGCTATCTGAATCACCCCCATGTATGTTCCGCGATTTTTAGTATTTTCGGAGTTATGTTTTTTTTTTTTTTTTTACCTATCGCCGCGTACGATGAGGTTTTTATTTATGGTGACGTGAATTATTGCGGTAGATGCTTGATTTTTTTGTATGCTAAGCTGATAGATAGGCCAATTCAGTATGGTAACATTTACTATCGTTAGATCTTTGAATGGCATAAAAAAAAATTAAATGCCAAGAAAGATAAAATTACCCAGTATGTTCACAACTTCAAGGGCCATTAAAAAAATAAAATCACATAAAAAATAATTACCGATTGGCTCTTACAAACTTGCTCTATCTATCAGGTAGCTACCCTGAAAATTTCATTTTATTATTAATAAGGCTTCAATCAAAAAATTGAAATCTAACTGTGATAAGTGCAAAATTTTTATTTACATAATGATTAATGCGAGCAAAGTAAAACCAATTACAAGGTGTTTAATTACAATAAATTTTCAAAATGGCCCCCCTGTTGCTCAATGCAAGTGCGACATTGCCGGAAAAAGTTGTCTTTTAAATGTCCGAATGCACTTCTATTATTTTTAATGGTTTCTTCTGCTACTCTCAATTTCCGGGTTAACTCGTCCAAATTGCGGCATTCTCTCGAGTAGACGAGGTCTTTGTAATATCCCCATAGAAAAAATCTATGGGGTTTAGGTCGGGGGAACGTGAAGGCCAGGCTATAAGGCAGGCGTCACCCCGGCCGCAACGACCAATCCATCTTTCAGGGTATCTTTGATTTAAATAGTTTCTCACGTCCAAGGCAAAATGTCATGGTGCACCATCACACTGCAGTACTATGTTTCTGCGTGTCTCCAAATCCACTTCTTCTAACAGCAGGGGCAGATCGACGCGTAGAAAATTTAAAAAGTGATTGCCGCCCAAGCGGTCTGGCAGCTGAAAGGGCCCGATTAACTTACCGTTAAGTATGCCAGACCAAAGGTTAACACTAAAGTGTTCTTGGAATGTCGATTCCCTTTTTAAATTCGGATTTTCAATTGCCCATGAGTGAGAATTGTGCATATTAAAAATCCCATTGCGTCCAAAGTGGGATTCATCCGTCGACAAAATTTGGTTTAAAAAAAAATCGTTTTCAGCTTGTCTCCTCAGCATTTCCTGACAGAATTCAATTCGCCGATTGTAATCTACCGGTTTCAACTGTTGCACTTTTCTAATGTGAAACGGATGATATCCTACGGTCTGTAGTGTACGGTGTACCTGAGATTTAGAAAGTCCGGTACGACGTTCCGTAACTCTCACACTGGTCGACGGGTCTCTTTCTACTTCTTCAACAACTGCATCTACTACATCAGGATCCGGCATAGTGGCCATACGGCCTGATTTCGTACCCGGTATGTGACCTTCCAAATACGCATTATGTACTCTTAAGATCATGCGATAGCCAGGAAACGTTTCAGGTCGAGGCCCGCCTCTTCGTTCCACATGTTCCCGGTACAGCCTTGAAGCTTCCGCCGCATTCCCCCTAGCATAACCGTAATAGTAATGCATTTCTGCGTAATCACGTGAAGTAAACATGATCACTTACACGCAAACTCAAGTCCAGTTAAATGATGCCAACTCGTCGATTCCAGGTAATAACACTAATCCAAATCGTAATGCAAGTCAAAGTCCATATGAATAGCCAAAATGATTAGGGAAACGAACAATTAGAAGTATTAAAACACAATTTTTTAATTATTGAAAAATAACAACGATGACCAAACTACGTGAAAATTTTCTCATGCGTCAACCGTCTTTTGTTTTTTGTTCTTTTTCTATTGATGGCCAGTGCGTGATTTAGAACGAAATTTAATTAGAAAGGTTTTGCTTTGCTTGCATTAATCATTATGTAAATTAAAATTGTGCACTTACCACATTTAGATTTCAATTTTTTGAATGAAGCCTTATTAATAATACAATGAAATTTTCAGGGTAGCTACCTGATAGATAGAGCAAGTTTTGAAAAGCCAATCGGTAATTATATTTATGTGATTTTATTTTTTTAAGGGCCCTTGAAGTTGTGAACATACTGGGTAATTTAATCTTTCTTGGCATTTAATTTTTTTATGCCATTCAAAGATCTAACGATAGTAAATGTTACCATACTGAATTGGCCTATCTATCAGCTTCGCACACAAAAAAAATCAAGCATCTTCCGCAATAATTCACGTCACCATAAATACAAAATCTCATCGTACGCGGCGATAGGTGAAAAATTAAAAAAAAAATCATAACTCCGAAAATACTAAAAATCGCGGAACATACATGGGGGTGATTCAGATAGCCCTCTAGGTCCTCTACCTCCCAGCTTCAGTATATCACTACTTCTTGGGACACCCTGTATATAGCATAGGAGTCATAGGACACATATTATGTTAGTATGACTTGAAGAGAATAAAATTAAAATTATTGTTAGTACTAGGAAATAGACAATTATCATTCATTATTATTATCATTAATTCACCAAAGTATCACACTAGTAGGGGAATGCAGTCCCTCACAGTGTGACATGTAGACGCAGTAAAATGTATAATAGTGTAAATGGTTCCAGGGGGAAATTTTTTTTCTCATTATATCTATAGTAAATTTTACTATGTTAGAAGTAGATCTACAGGAAATTTATCACCTCATTAGGTCGATCTTGCCAAACATAAATATTTATTGGCTCTACCGAGAAACGACTGATATGAATTGAATGTGATCTTGTACATTTACCGATGGGGACAAAGTTCTGTTCGCGAATCAGACCGGTACTTATTTATGTTTACCGAACATCGCCTCTACCATTTCGACCCCAGAACAAGGTTATTTCACTTGACAGGCCTAATTCTAATAAGATCTAGTTTCCCTGTTGGGTTAGAAGGCCAAATGGCAGTCGCTTCCGTAAAAACTAGTGCCTACGCAAATTCTTGGTAATTCAGAATGCAACTGTACTGGGATAACGCTAGGCTGATGATGAACATGGTTATTCGGAATCTTAGGTTTCAAAAATCCAAATATCTCTTGGCCAGTTTTATATGCTTCAAGTCTCAATTACTTACCAACTATGCACCGATTTCTTTTTAACAGACTTAAAAAAAAGGAGGAGGTTCTCAATTCATCGGATTTTTTTTACGTATGTTCACCGATTACTCGGAGACTATTGGACCGATTTCAAAACTTCTTTTTTTGTTGTAAGGAGAAATCGAGGGAAATCCTCAAATTATATAGTACCTAGGAGAGGCCGAGTAAGAGCGGAAAAGTATGAAGTCGTTTTTTTTTGTTAAAAGTTCACTTGTGTGATTGACAAATAGTGAACTCGTTCCATATTTTATCAATCTTTTCATTGCTTGTGACCCATCTTTGAACAGAATGTTTCATAAGCCAGAATTAGGATTTTTACATTTTATTCATGATTGATGACAAAAGTCGCCGCGTTGGCTTTAGTATTCTCAGCCTCATAGCAAATCCGCCACTCATGTTCACAAAACTTACCAACAACTGCACTAAATCCAGACCAATATCAATGACCTCCTACGTACACAATATTTTATACAAGCTTCAAACTTTACTAAAGACAAGCTCATCAATTAGTGCAATTTAAATACATTATGAGAGCTCATTCTCACAACAATTTATTTATAATCACTAATCAGTCACATAATTTTAATCTATAGATAGTGTACTATTTGTTGATTTTATCAAAACATTGATAATATTTGCGTCATAGGATACGTATACCTATACGTCACTTTTTTGTCACATTACTTAGGCTGTCCTTTCTATAAATATAAATAAATATTGGGGGCAATCATACACAAATCGACCTAGTCCCAAACTAAGCAAAGCTTGTACTAGACGACGATATACATACTTATTAGATAAATACATACTTACATAAATACATAGAAAACGTCCAAGACCCAGGAACAAATATCCGTGCTAAATGCACAAATAATGCCCTGGCCGGAATTCGAACCTGGGACCTCTAGCTTCGGAGGCAGTGTCACTACCAACTAGGCTAAACAGGCCGTCAGTGTTTCTAATAAGTGTAATAACTTGAGTAAGTATAGTTGTATTTATACATATATGTTCCCTTAAATTGCAAATACCTTTAGATTACAATATTTATAATCTATCTCGCGAGATTATAAACTGTCGGAAGTGTCCCTCAGAGCGGAAAGGGCGACTCGCTGGAGGAAAGCACAATACGAGTAGTTATTTTGTTTAACAAAGCGAGTAAAGTAGATTGTTGTTGCAAGTGTTGATGTTCAGTCCCGAGCAAGCGAAAGATTCTATAATTGAATCACGAGCATAGCGAGTGATTCAAAATTAGAATCTCGAGCGTAGCGAGGGACTCAAAGACACGAGATGCAAATATCTTTGCTCTCGTGTGATACATACATCTTTTCCCCTCACTAGCTCGGAAAGCCGTATTTTATCCTTTGAAACAAGCGGGTAAAAACGCATTTTATCCACAAGTGGGGAAAGTAATTTGACCTTGGAGCGTGTTTGAGTAGCTTTTGACAGATAACAAAACGTAAAACGCTCATAATAAGGGTTCGTTTGATATCAATTATCATTAAATAAATGGTTTGAGAATTTAACAAAAAATACCAAATTTAGCTTTATTTAATGATTTAAGTCAAACTCTATAAGTAACATTTGTTTTATAATGATATTGAGTATAATTGTAAACGCACAAGTTGCGTCGATGCAATTTCAAATCGCATCGTCAGAAATGTCATCATTGTCAATGTCAACTAAAATATACACAACTTGTCACGGACTCCGACTCACGTAAATATTATACACAACTTACAGAGTTTTCTGTTATAATATCGTAAAAAAATCGGTGATTCCAGTGATGAAAATCATGCCTGTGGAACTGTGTTTTTTTGCAGGTTGCAAAGTTGTATTTTACTTCTCGTGTGTTGAAACACTCGCTACGCTCAGGATTCTATTTTAGAACCACTCGCTTCGCTCGTGGTTCAACTATAGGATCCTTTCGCTGGCTCGTGTTTCAATTCCACACTCGCGGGTAAAATACAACTTCGCACCCTTGTATAACAAATAACTATTTCACCTCAGCGGCGAGAACATATTACGCAAAGGAATAGTGATAGAGAGAATAAAGTTACCTACGATGAAAAAATAAAAAGTACGTTTTTTTCACGCTCGCAGCAAAATTGCGTTTTGCTCACTGGTTTCAAGCAGGAAAAGTCGTCATCACGCTCGCAGCAAAATTGTATTTTGCTCACTGGTTCTGGTTCCAATCAGCAAAACCGCCATTTTCGAGCCGCTGAGGTGAAAAACATTCGGTTCAGTCTTTCGAAAGTTTACGATCTTGCGACATATATTATTAATCCAATAGGTACGGTATTTTCAACTCATATCGGTCAATTGTTTTTATTAATTATATCACGATGAGTAAGCATGGGCATGTTTCGATATTGTATCGTGATACGAAGATGATATATGATCAGCTCATTGTAAACCTAGATAAATAGAAATATATGCAATTCAACTTGCCGCAATCAAAGCTAAAAGATATCAGAATAAAGTACAAAAGTCTTGCTCTACAACAAGTAAAGGCAATACAATTTCTTGGCTTGATATTAGACTGACCGATTGAGAGACCTAAATACCATTAATATTCATATATGTATATTTTCATTGTATCACGTCTAGGAAATTAGTAAACACATGTTGTCTTGTTGAACTAAATAGGTACACATTGTAAATATTCTTCCTGTTTTTGTTTCTATAATATAAAACTTAGAAAATATATTAATGCCCTTAGGAAATCTTCGCAAAATGCTGCTCTTTGTGCATAATATTATGGCTACGTTTCCTCTATTTTTAAATACGGTATGCTACATTGAGGAAACTCTTTGTAACAAAATCAAAGTTTTCCGTCAGCAATAAAAATTTGTTCCATTGCAACAGCAAAAGCAAAACATACAGACAGCTTTAGCACAGAATAAGGAATAGTACAAGCTTTAGACCTCTATCGAAAAAAAAAAATTTGGCGCTGCCCTCAATGTTTTTTTTGTTAAATAAAAATGGGATTGGCCTGATGTTTTTACATTGGAAGCGTGCATTGCATATGCATTTGTTTAGAGTGATGTGATAATCAGTGATCGTAACTTTTGTAGAATTTTCGGTGCAGCGTAGTGGGGTTAACGGAGTTGGTATGAACAAATACAATTTAAACGGTTAATTAAGGTTAATATTAACGTTATTAACGCTAATGAATCATAAGAATCATTTATACTTTAGGGGAGGATGGTTCGGCAGAGTTTCCCCTAGTTAAAGATGTCTCGACTTGAAGATCGTATAATGGAATGTAATGTATTTACAGTATGGCTTCGTATATACTAAAACTATTGCTATTTCACTATTTACATATAAACAAGAAAAGGATAGCCATACAAGTCTTGGCGGGAAACTAACGCGCGCTGTAGATTCGTAGTGCGCATGCGTAGAACTCGCGAAGGCAGGCGGGAGCGACTGCGGCGCGTTTGCGCATGCGCGGACCAAGGGAATAAATAAAATACACCCTGTCGCGCGCACAGTGCAGTCAGCGTAGTGATTATATTCTCTTTGGCAGTCAGTATCGAGGAATCTTCGGCGGGAGCGCATGTCTTTCGGCTGTTGTCACAGCCAAACAAAACTTCTGTTTCCTGGAGCACTACGTCAATCGCTTATACTTGATGTCAATCGAAAAACGTTCTTTTCAGAACGGTCAATCATTTTGTCACTACGTCAATCGAAAGCGTTCTTTTCAGAACGGTCAATCAATTTGTAGTTGACGGGACTCGGCAGCTACAATACCAATTCCGTTAACACCACTACGCTGCACTGAAAATGCTACAAAAAGTTACGATCACTGGTGATAATTAATTAATAAACTTAAACTGCCAGGAAATCCTTAGTATATAAGGTGCTTCCAAATTAGATGCCAATACTTTCAGAGCTGATAGTATTCGTCCTTAGAAGTAGACTGAAGTTTAAAACTAATTTAATATTTATGTTAGTTTTTGGATAAAATTAGGAAAACAACTGTGCTACGTAATAAAAACCTGTTAATGAGCTAATCAGTATTTAATGATTAAGATTTCTTTGATTATAGTGTGTAACCTCTTTTGACTGTCACTACACTTGACAGAAAGTGAAAACCGCCTTGTCAGTTAAATGCACAGTATGATTATGTTTGGGCAGAATTTTAATTTAGGTAATTATTTTGTTCGCAAAATGAAAACAAGAAATCATATAAAAAGTTTTATTATATTCTATTTAAAGTAAATTATTTTGATGTAACTTAACATCTTAAAGTATCGTCATCTAATTCGGAAGCTCCTTATATATTGTAAAATAATACACTTTATGATATAAATGAGTTTTTAGATAATGATCTTATTGTATCAGTACTTACTATTTATATGATAAGACTTTCAAATAATGATTTATTGCATAATGTAAAAATATAATCTAGATGTGAAAAGACAATTAATATACATAAATTATTTTAGGGCTTCAGAAACATAAATATTGTACGCCTGGAAGGCAATTATAGCGACTCTATTTAACATGTAACTATCTATACGTTCACAAACTCACGCCTATATTCCAAAAAGGGGTAGGCAGAGCACATCAAAATTATTTTTCAGTGCCTCTTTTAGCAATTGAAGGTTTATAGATGGAGAATAAGTTATATTGCAGTGACAGGTTGCTAGCAAATCGCCCACAACACACTTCTACCTGGTTCTTATAGTCGACTAATACGACACCCAAGGAAAGAAAGGGGGTGGCGCTATTCTAACCCGGCAGCACACGGACAGGGCAGGGTATCTATATGTATACTTTTGATTGTTTGATTGGTACGCCACAATCTAAATGGAGTCAGTTTCTCCTCGATCATCAGGTTCACCAGAGCTCCTGCCCAAGTAGCAAAACAGTCCCAGAATACGCACATTATAAGAGTGGTATGCTCATAACGCTCTTATAAGTGTTTTGGAAGATATCGTCGCGCTTATAATAGTCTTAGACAAGCTAACACGGACTAAAGAACGCTCTGTCTTATTACCTAGTCTCATATATGTACATAAGACCATTTTATAATACTATTATAAACCTCTTACTCCTACAGTAACATTTACGAAGACTCATTGCATTTTAAATAGCCTGTTCTTATAACAGTCTCAGAATGTGCACTTTATAAGAGTGGTAGGCTTATAGCGCTCTTATAATTGTTTTGGAAGACGTCATCGCTCTTATATTAGCCTTGTACAAGCTAGCCGTAGTCAAGAACGCTCAGTCTTATTTCCTAGTCTCATATAGGTATATGTATATAAGAGCATTTTATAATACTATCATAAGCCTCTCGCTCCTACAATAACATTTACGAAGCCGCATTGCACTTGACAAAAGCTGTTCTTATATCCCCATTATTTATGCTCAGTTGTTTTTATAATATATTTGGTAAATGCTGTTGTAAGAATATCAGACTAATATCAGCATAGCCTGAGAGCACTGTAAATAGGCTGACACAGAATAGAAGCACAGAACTCTAATTAATTCAACATGGCCGTACCATTCGTACTCAGAATGCCAATGTTAGTGTAAACGCTCTTACAATAGTCTAACAGTGCGCTGGAAAAATGCAACTATAAAAATGGCGACATTCTCAAAACAAATAAAGAAATGAAATAATTAAAATATAACATGAAACAGCATATTTGATTAGGCGCATGAAATTTGAAGCGTAAAACAGGGTCTTCTTTACAGTAAATAACATATACCCCGGCGAATACTTACCGTAAAACATAAACACGAAACACACCAGATACCAACAAGTAATTAAATTGCCAAATAAATTATAATTACCTAAAAACAGTTTGAACTAGTTTTTTTTGTTCTCAAGGTGCACTTTCACACAAGCTCGACTGTCAGAATGTATCAGATACAGTGTGATCTTAAAAAAATCTAAAGAAGTCTGTTTACGCTCAAAAGATTCTAACGTTGGACCAATATAAGCCTATGTAGACTTAAAAGATACTTACGTAAAAGCGATATTAGCCTAAGGCAGCTTAAATTAGTTTTTACAAGATTATTTTAAATGCGAACAGCATACAGTTAGACTGATATTAGAACGATATTAAAATAAATACGCTTATAATTTGTGCCCATATCCGGGCTTATACGATGATATAGAATCAATATAAGAGCGAAAAAAATGTAGTCTTAAGACTGTTGTATGGCGGATGCTACACGCTCGATATTTATCGTGATATTTGGATCGTTGATACAGATCGTGGATTTTTAGATTATTAGAAATCCAGCGATCCGTGTCACGATACGTGATACGACTATACTACACACTCGATAAACATCGTGATTCTCCAAATATCACGATAAATATCGAGCGTGTATTATACGCCTATGAGTGGTTTTTGCTAGTTGGGTGGTAAAGCGGACTTGACAAGTTTGTATGTGTATGCTCTATGCCCGATCAGATAAATGTTTGTTTTGTGTCTGCAAGTGGTTTAATTGCTGTTTTGTTTGTATGTATTGCTTTATTGTACTTAAAACACGGCAAAATGACAAACAAACAAAAAGTGGTAGTACAAAGGCGATTATCTTTTTAAGGGATCTCTTCCAGCTTACCTTTGAGCAAATGAGTTGAAAAAAAAGACAATGGAGGATGACGATAAACAACCTGTGAATTATGCACTGCAACAGGAATTTTAAACAAAGCAAGTTTATTTTGAATACCTACTACATTACCTGAGCACCACTTAAGAATATAAAAACGTAAATCGGTATATATATCAAGAGAAAATACAAAATACTTTCAGTATTAAGTATAAAATAAAATACTTACAGACCAAAATAAAAAAGTGTGTACCAAAATAAAATATCTGATTCAATACAATATAATAATAATAGTAATAAATATGCTTTATTGCACCACGAAAAAGAAAAATGTTACACAAAAATTACATAATTAATAATGGTACGAGTAGCAATAGGCGGTCTTATACTTAATAATAACGAAAATAGTCAGGAGTTGGACGGCCATATCCTTTGTTAATGCAGCCTTGAAGGATGCTAGTTTGGCGATGCCTCACGGACACCGGCAACCCATTCCACAACTTAACAGCCCGAACAGTGAACGATTTCTTACTCGTATATGCACGAGATTGGCGTTAGCATTAGAACGAACTCGGTAACCGGTGGTGGCTGCCAGAAAGCGAAATCTCTCTGAGAGGAAAGCAGGGGAAGCAGGATTGAACAACACATTAAAAAGCAATGTCAGGACATGCACATCTCTACGACGACGAATCGGAAGCCAGCCGAGTTTTGAACGAAAGTGGGATACATCATCAAACTTGCGCAGATCAAATATATACCGAATGCAGCAATTTTGCAAGCGATCCAGCTTGTCAAGTAGCTCCTCTCTAAAGTCAACAAATGCAATGTCACCATGATTATAATAGGCAAAAGGAGAGATCAGGCGAGAGTGATCAGTGTTTGTATGTTTGACGGTGGTCTGCACTGACCATGTACTGATGAACGTCGATGTAGTATCCAAATTAACCGATATGGTATTTCGATACCTAGTATGGACGTATTATTTTACAAGTCGATGGTGATGATACGATATACCAAAACTGAGCGTCCATACTTATGGAATCAGTTTTTCTACCAGTATTGTAGTCACCTTTGGGATGGCTCGGCTAAGTACCAACTTGCCGCACTCGACTCGGTGGACCGCAGAGCCAGGAGGCTCATTGGCGGCAGTACGGTAGTGGGAAATAAGCTGCATAGCTTAGCACATCGACGCAGAGTAGCCTGTCTGTGCGTCTTCTACAAACTGTACTTCAGTGAGTGTGCTCAGGAGCTCCATGAGCTCATACCGCCTTCCCCCTTCTTCCATCGGACATCCAGACGTACGGCTGGCTACCATCCTTACCTGGTCGAAATTCCTCTATTTCGAACCAAGCGCTTTGCATCTTCTTTTATAATGCGCACTTCTAAGGTTTGGAATTCTCTGCCGGCGTCTGTATTTCCGAGTTCATATAACCTGGACCTTTTTAAGGCACGAGTGAATAGGCATCTTCTGGGTGAGCTCGCTTCATCGTCGGCCTCATCTTTGCCTCCTGGCTAGATGCTGGCCAAGAGCAATCCCATTTTTAATTTTAAAAAAATCTACTCGTAAAGTCAGGTAAATTTTCGAAGCTTACTCGTAAGCTTCTAGTCTATACTGTCGTCAGCTTCGTAGTACAATTGTTTGCTATTTAGATAAAGACATAGTTTAACTGATCAATCTTTTTTAACACTTTGGACGCTATTCTTTATGTACAACAGTGGCACCTACACACGAACTCGTTTTCTATGAGAGACTGAATATGAACCTTAGTGTAAGCATGTAGGGGAGTTTTACAACGTACGTGATAATACCTATAGGGTGACAGCACCAGTAATGGACAAGGACCAATGATGCACTTTGAATCTTATTTAAAAGAAAATAAGAGTTATACATTTTTTATACAACAATCAATTTAAAACCGTATGGTTGTTGAATTAGGAATGAAGTGTCCATTACTGGTGCTTGTCAGCTTAAAATGTCCAATACTGGTGGCGTCACCCTAGTCGTTATTGGCGCCAAAGGCGCGACGATACGCAACACCTTTAGGTGTTCTTGTTTTTAAGATTAATTAATGCAAGACGATCTCCATATGATTTCAATTCATCAATTTTGGATATACGATACGGGTAAAAACAATAAATAGTAATATTATTGCAATAATTTATTACCAAATGAATAAGCTTACAAATTGAGAAGAAGAAGAATATAAAAGCGAAGACATCACCAGTGCCACTCCTCCGTGTAATCTTGGTCTAAGGGGAAGTGTCTCCTGAAAAGAAAACGAGAAGAAGTTATCACTAAAACATTCTACTAACTACTTGAAAGGTGGCATTTTCAAAAATGACTTAAACTTAAACTTATAAAAAAACACGTACAGTTGGTAACTGTGACTTTGGGAAATACAACCAAATCTTTTGTTTCAAATTATGCGAAAAATTCGTTGGGATCCTATAATTGGCAATACAAGTTTCGGCAATAATTTAGAGAACCGTGTGCAAGCGGTGCTCAGGACTTGTATTTGTTACCTTCGGGGAGGCCGATGCACCTAATGTACGCAAGCGGTGCCCACAACCTATATTTGTTACCCTGGAGGCGGCTGACGCACCTAGTGTGTGCAAGCGGTGCCCAGAAATTAGGCTATTCTCTTTGATTAGATGATGATGTGATGATGACCTTGTGTGTGCTAACAGCACTTAGAAGTACTGTTATGTTAATATTTTAGAGGAGGCCAATGGACATTATGTGTGCAAACGGTAACAAAAACTATTATCTCTCTGGACGAGACCGAAGCGCCTGATGTGTGCGAGCGGAAGCCAGAACGTCTGTCGTGTTCAAAGTAAAATAATAAACTAAATGAATCAAATAAACGAATTTTATTCTGCAAGTAGGCTTTTATAAGTCAAAATCTAATAGCTTTTCTGGAAAAGAAGACCACTGCCGAGAAGAAACGCCGAAACAAACTCGACAGTCAGTCATTTTCTCCCAAAAATATGCTTATTACAAAAAAAAAAAGAGTATGGATACACGAAGAGGAAAAATATTTACAATGCGTAGTTAAACGAGACAACATGTTTTAACTAATTTCCTAGACGTGATACAATGAAAAAATACATATATGAATATTAATGCTATTTAGGTCTCTGGTTTGGGCCATTGGGTTTGGGTAATCACATTTTGTCTCTCTTCTTAGCACTATAAGTGAGAACAGATTATAGCTTAGAGTATTTAAATGCACTAAGGATTATAGCTAGTTCACACCGACCCCTCCCGGGGATCTTTGGGAGTCGGGAAATAAAAAAATAAAAAAAATAATTTCTCATCTTCTACCGGTTCAGTTAATAATTACTCTTGACTCTCTTTCGAGTATCCCAACTCCTGACTTCTTTTTGGACATTTCACCAGTAGGTGTCGACAGCGTTAGCCGTAAATGATCCTCCCTCTCCTTGCTCCTGTCATTACACATATAACTAACAGTTCCATCTCTTCTAGTGTCTTTCCCACGTTGTGGAAGAATGCCGATGTTATTCCTCTGGCTAAAAAGTCTAAACCTTCCTCTTATTCTGACTATCAGCCAATTTCTATTCTTGCTTTTCTAACAAAAGTCCTGGAATGCCTTGTTCATTAACAGCTGGCATCCTTTGAGCATGAACAATTTAATGAATCTCTTTCTATCCGGCTTCCAATCAGGTCATAGTACGGCTACTGCTCTCGAAAAAATTACAGACCATATCCGCGCAGGCATGGACAGCCGGAAAGTTACCGTGTTATCCTTGTTAGACTTTAGCAATGCCTTCATAACCGTTAATTTTGAAATTTTGCTTAGTATATTACATACATATTGGGGGACAATCTTACACAAATCTACCTAGTCCCTAACTAAGCAAAGCTTGTACTATGGGTACTAGACGACGATATACATACTTATATAGAAAAATACATACTTAAATACATAAAGAACATCCAAGACCCAAGACCAAAATCCGTGCTACGCCGCCGCCGCCGTATTACTATATATGTCATATATATGTCATGTAGAAAATCAAAGTGTGAGAAACAGTTGGCAGCCTATAAACGTTACTGTACTATATTCAAAAGAGTAATTGACAAATCTCAAAAGTATTGCTATCAACAAGACAAGAACAGAGTGGAAAATAATAAATCAGAATAAGTACATCACGCCAACAGTCATCTCAAAAATTAAATATAACGGGAAAATTATTACAAAATCTACTGACATTGCTAATTCATTTAATCACACATATATAGATGTAGTACAAATCAACAATTTAGCAGCTCTTCTGTTAAAGACAATAATATAAATAAGACATTGCACTCTATTTATTTGACACCAACTATACCTATTGACATACATAAAATAATAATGCAACTTAAATCTACAAATAGCACAGGTTATGACAATATCTCGACTATAGTTCTTAAGCATTGTTCAGCCCTGTTAGCGTACCCTCTTTGCCATATAATAAACCTATCGCTTAAAGAAGGAGTTTTTCCTGACAAGCTAAAGATTGCGCTTGTAAGACCGTTATATAATAATTTTTAAGAAAAAAAAACCGACTTCAAGGGGGGCGGAGTCCGGTGAAAGATTATTAATCTTAGATGGTGCACTCTTAGATCCCATACAATAAAATACAAAAATGGCTATAAGTATGTTTATAATGGTAGAAGACTAAGTACCCTCAATTCCTCATGAAATCATGGAAAAACCTTGCTTGCTTGACAAACAAAACGAAGAGAACAAATCGCCAAACGTGAACTACGCGTCGTTGAAGAGTTCCGTTCTGATCATCATCAGCAGTTCCACTTCATCAAATGTCACTTTTATGAATGAAAATACTTGATTAGTTCATGAAAATACTCAAATTACTATTTGTGTGCCTTTCACATTTGAGGAGTTTCCTCGATTCCTAATGGATCCCATCATCAGAACTCGAGCATGACAAAAATCTATCGTGAAAATAGAACTTGCTTAACAAACACCGCTAGAAGGACAAATCGCCAAACGTGAACTTTTCGTCGTTGAAGAGTTCTGTTCTGATCATCATCAGCAGTTCCACTTCATCAAATGTCACATTTTTGTATGATAATGCTCGATTTGTTGATAAAAACACAAAAATCAATATATGTTTGCCTTTAAGATTTGAGGAGTTCCCTCAACTCCTCATGGATCTCATCATCAGAACTCGAGCATGACAAAATTAATCGTGAAAATAGAACTTGCTTAACAAACACAGCTAGGAGGATAAATCGCCAAACGTGAACTTTTCGTCGTTGAAGAGTTCTGTTCTGATCATCATCAGCAGTTCCACTTCATCCAATGTCACATTTTTGGATGCAAATGCTTGACTTGTTGATAAAAACACAAAAATCACTATATGTTTGCCTTAAAGATTTGAGGAGTTCCCTCAATTCCTCATGGATCTCATCATCAGAACTGCCTTTTGACAGAAACGGGACCAACTTGGATATATATACATACAATAAAAAAAAAATTTTTCAAATCGGTTAAGAAATGACGGAGTTATGGAGTAACAAACATTAAAAAAAAAAAAAAAAAAACACAACCGAATTGATAACCTCCTCTTTTGAAATTTTGAAGTCGGTTAAAAAGGGAGATCGACTTCTTTGTGAAAACTATAGGCCTGTTGCTCTTCTTCCAGTCATCTCAAAAATATTTGAACGAGTAGTTCACAATAATTTATATCGATTTATAGAAAAAAAACACATCCTAGTTGACGAACAATGTGGTTTTCGCCGAGGAAGAACTACCAATTTAGCCATTTATAATTTAATGAAAACCGTTGCAGAGTGCCTCGATAAAAGAGTACCTGTTATGTCTTTGTTTATGGACATGTCAAAGGCATTTGACTACGTTCGTCACAAAAAACTACTTAAAAAATTATTTGCCTATGGAATTCGAGGTCCAGCACACGCTCTTGTTGAATCATATTTGACTAACAGACTACAGTATACAGAAATAACTTACATTGATAACTTGTATTGTATTGATGAACAAAGAGTAGAAAAAAAGGCAAGATCTCAGTTGAAGGCCATAAAATATGGGATTCCTCAAGGAAGTATCCTAGGACCCCTTCTATTTATATTGTATATAAATGACCTACCTCGGGTCGTGAATGAACAAATGGTCCTCTTTGCTGACGATTCCACTTTAATAATTAAGTGTAATGAGAATAAAGACTCCTACGAACACATTATTAATGTATCACTTAGACATGTAATTGATTGGATGAATGATAACAATTTAGTAATTAACTTAGACAAAACGAAATGTATGCAATTCCATCTTCAAAAAGCTCCTTTAAATATAATTGTAAAATATAATGATCAGATTATAGAACATGTAAACGAGATAAGATTTCTGGGTATTCAAATAGACAGTAATGTGGGATGGAAACAGCACATAACCAATTTAAGCAAAAAAGTCAATCAATATGTTTATGTTCTAAAAAGACTCACAGAAACAGTTTCACAGCAGTCGGCCCTCATTGCATATCATGCATACATGTCCTCTAATCTTAGATATGGAATTATACATTGGGGTAATGCAGCTGCCTGCGATCTTATACCTTTGTTTAAAGCTCAAAAGAAAGCCGTCCAAGCGCTGTTTAAAGTAAATCAACAGACGAGCTGTAGACCGTTATTTAAAAAGCTAGGCCTGCTGACACTGTGTTCAATATACATATATGAAGCCTGTATTTTTGTAAAGCGGCATATTAACATGTTCGCTATAAAAATGAATACACATCCTGTCAAGAACAAATGGGATGAAAATATTTCCCCCAAGAGAATGTAAAACTAGGTTTTACAAGAAGACGATATATACAATGGCTCCAAAATTGTTTAACAAACTACCAGACACACTAAAAACGAAAAATTATCAATATTTAGGGTAAAACTATGTAAATTAATAAAAGAGAAATGCTATTATAATTTAATAGACTTTTTGTTGGACGCGATTGCAAATTAATCTAGTTGGTATAATTATTTGATTGAAATGGATAATAATTGATGGGTACCTAAAAACTAATTTGATAAACTACTGTTATTTTGATAGAACGAATTTATTTTGACATAGAGATGACACACAATATAATCAATTATTATTAGTATAGAGAGCTATTATTTAAGTCAAAATGAATAGATACGGTTAAGTTTGTTTGATACGTTGCATGCATTTGTCATATATACTGAAGTGTCTGTTTGGTATCCTTCTTTAAACGAAATTATTGTACGTCGTAAGACATATTACAGAGAACTATGTAAACTGTAACATCTGTATCATCTACCTGTAATACACAATAAATGGTATTCTATTCTATTCTACGTTCCCTTAACATATCTCGTGTGGTGATTGATTAGTTTCATAGTTTACGTGGTCGTCGGCAGCGCATTAAGGTTGACTCTTCCTGTTCTTCGTGTTGCAGCACGCTTGCCGGCATCTCGCAGGGCGGCGTACTGTCACCTCTGTTTTTTTCCATTTTCGTAAATTCCATTCATCTTATCACCTGTATGCCGTTGATCTCCAAATTTAGACTTAAGGGACCATATCACCATCAGTGATTTACCTCACGTTATCCAATCCATGAATAAAGACTTTGGAAAGTATCTCTGACTGTAGCGAATCTTATGGACTCAGGGTTAACCCCGCTAAAACCATAATTGTAGGGAGTCCAAAGCTCATACCTGTTGCATCTGTGGTCATAGACCAGACGTTACGTCACAATTGTCATTAGTAAGCGCGGTTTTATCTGTCAAGAATTAGAGGTTAAGGCTGAGAGTGAGTTTCCACATTAAATAGTTATTTGTAAAGCGATGTCTTATTTGAATTCCAAAACATAATAATACCTAGGGCTGATTTCTCTAGTTTACCTGCGGGCCTATGATGGTTGCCATTTTATCACTTATCGTCGTGGATAAGACGTCCGCCACATTCTTACAAGTATTCGAGTGCGAGAGTGACGGGTGTCTTATCCACGACGATAAGTGATAAAACGGCAACCATCATATTCGTACGCCCGATGCTATTATGTTTGACGGTGTTATCATTCCGTTTTCGCACCAGGCAGAAACTTTGATTCAACTTTGTCTTGGATACCTCAGGTGAGTGAGGTCAGTAGGAAGGTGTTCGCTTCGATAGGTTTTACATAAGCCGAAAAAGGAGTAATGTCACTCATTCGAATAGCATCGTAGCCTGGAGACTTTCGCGGCTTGAACTGGTCTATAATAATTTCTTCTATCTCTCGAGACGAGACACGCTGATAACGAAAGTAAACATTACAGTTGTTGACGTGTAAAGACCGGTCTAAAAATAATTAATTACATGAATGTTTGACTTTCTCGACTTCTTCCGTAAACATTTTGGCAAAGTTTGCACACACGCTGCGCACAGAATCAGTTTTATCCAGGTACTTCATTATAACGGTGTCCAGATCGTCTTTTCTATTACCCAGCCAACTATTTATGATTGCCTAACTTACAACTTATTATACCATTTCAGCGAAATTATATCTAGCGGCGTTAATCTTATTCGTCCTGTTCCTATGTCGGGTATTCGTACCTATAATCTAATCTTACTATCATATTTTTGGAGTTGGTTCTAAATAGCTTGCCCCTGCGATCAATCAATCATACTTTTTAACATTACATCAATCCAAGGTTGTGTACAGCGTTTGTCTGTATTGTTTACCGTCATTTAACAGATATTGTATATTTTTTCATTAAAAATTATGTTTGTTCAATAATAAAGGACAAATGAC
Source organism: Notocelia uddmanniana (assembly GCA_905163555.1). NCBI lineage: Eukaryota > Metazoa > Arthropoda > Insecta > Lepidoptera > Tortricidae > Notocelia > Notocelia uddmanniana. The sequence continues at coordinate 23,740,564 of LR991066.1, forward strand.
CATCATATTGTAACATTATTTTCCAGTCTATTTTATCAAGTTCACAATTAACTTGTTTATTAAACAGAACATGTCGCGTACTATTTTGTTTTGACAGATTACTCGCAAAAGTCTTTTACTTTACACCAACCAAGATGGATTTTTTAGGCTTCCGTACCCGAAGGGTCCAAACGGAGCCCTATTGCTGTCACTCGCGTGTCCATCTGTCGTCTGTCACATATTTCGTTCCGAAGAATTTTTTAACTTCCCATTAACCTATGAACTTGAAGTTCGGTGATAATGTTTATTACCTACGTATATTTTCCCAACAAATACCAATACATTGATAAATCACATTTGTTTTTAGCTCTACGGAACCCTTGGTGCGCGAGTCCAACTCGCACTTGGCTGGTTTTCTATCATCCTTCTTAGCGCGAATTCGCAGGCCTATACATGTTTAAATGTATCTGTATTTTATTGTATTTACCAGAGACGCTTCGTAGATGTCTGGGTAAGCTTTCATTCTTGTACGCGGCTTTTGTTTTGTTCTCGTTTTCTAATATATCCTCATTAGTCAGTGTTGTTTTCCTTATTGAGTTCTTTTCACTCCTCGCATTCTTGGTACTAAGCATCACAACAATTGGTCGTGGCTTAGCGTCGCTTTCTTTTTTCTGTCTACCCTGTTTGCTCCCTAAACATGTTTTGTGTTTAAATCTGGCTTTTCAGCTGCTTTTTCTATGATTTTGGTAGTGTTTTCACTGTAACTCGGCATTATTCCGACTATTTCTAGCTGGGCTACTCGTGCCGTGCCCCGAGGGCCTCTGTAACTTTAAGCACAGGTTGACGTTTATTCCCTCCAGAGCAGCTCTTTTACTTTCTGCGGCTGTCTTGAACTCTAGCATAGCTTGGTATCTATCTGCATAGAAATCCACGGAATCTCGAAGCTGCTGAATTTGATATTCCATTTTATACAGCACTTCCAGCTTTCTGTTCACCTCGAACAGAACGACCTCTGCCCTTGCTTTGGGAGGATCACCCATGTTAAGCATCGGTGCCTGTTTACTAGGGCTTCATTCGGCTCTGGCACAACTGTTACACACATCGTTAAGCGCTGAGAACTTGATATCCACACAAATCTTATGATAGACGCCGCAGGGGCCCTTACAACTGGCCACATTCCCCTTACTCATTGAAACATAAAGCTTACAGCTTTCACAGTGCATCGTGATCGAAATCACGTTCAGCGAGAATCGGAAAGCAATTTAACGTACTTGCAATACACACTTCCGTACGCGGAGTGTACGCGCAGCGACTTACATATTTGTATTAAATTTCTACTCAATCGATCGAGTAGTTTCGGAGCAAATTGGGTGTGACAGACAGGGAGAGAAACAGAGGTTCTGTTTTTTTGCTTTTGAGGAACGGAACCCTAAAAATGAACCGCGATCGCACGCAGCCCAAGACGGCAATCGAACCCCTTTTGTGGCTTGCCGGACCAGCCCTACCACTAGGCTACCCAGACCACTGCGCCATCACAGTGAATCTTTGCCTTGCATTTTCAGCCGCTACTACTACCGCCACCCCTGTACGTATTTTTTTCATAAACAGAACTGTCGCTGTTGGCTTACCTCCGCGCTGGTGGCGTGCAGGGGGAGCCGCGGCGGGGTGGCGTGCGGCAGCCCGGCTGCCGGCGCGCCACTTCCCCCAGGAGAGAGAGGCAAGACCGGGACAAGCGCTGGTTGAAGTTCTGGAACACATTCATCGAAAATGGTGGTCATGGAATGCTAATTCGAGGCGGACAGAAAGCTCTCGGAAGTCGCCTAGGAAAGTACCTCTCCATCTTATTCATATTGAAGGGGAATCAAGGGTATCCAGCTGTGCTACCGCGAACTTCGAAAATCGAACTTCGTGTCGTGCCGTCCCTTTCACTCTCGTGTTATACTCTATATGACGGAAAGGGACGGTACGATACGAAATTCGATTTTCGAAGTTCGCGGTAGCACCCCAGAGCTGTCATCAGCGCTTTAACAACCCTTGAAAGAGATTCTCCTGCACATATATTTAATAAATAATAAATAAATATAATAAGGCTTGTGTTATAAGTCCTAGACGACGATATATTTAATAGATATATACTTAAATATGTAGAAAATATCCAAGTCTCAGTAACAAATGTTTCTGCTCACCACGGAAACAAAATGCCCTTACCTGGATTCGAACCCAGGACCTCTAGCTTCGGAGGCAATGTCACTGCCAAGTGCCAACTAGGCTAAACAGGCCGGTTGGTCGGTTGTCAATACAAGTCACTTTTTTCACTATTTTCACTTTTTTCATCGCCTCTCTGTAAAATATTTGCACGCCTGCATGCAGGCTGAATACACTGTCATCTTTAATTATGTAACACCTTCCTTTACTGTATTCTGGCAAATAAATACTTTTGACTTTGACTTTGACTTTGACAAGACTAGGAATACAGTACGAGTTACACACCCATAGTACCTTTGCTTGGTTCGAGACCAGGTCGATTAGTGTTTGTCCCCCAATCTAGACACGCAGCAGCGTGTCCATCCAAGTTCACCCCAGGAACTGGCGGAGTTATTTAATATTTATACATACAGAGTTACAATTTATTTTTATGACATAAGTCTAGTCTAAATTACGAATACTGAGGCTTTCGAACTATGACAGCTAACCATTTGAGCAGTTTTGCCCGTTTTGACTTCTATAATTGATAGCCAATTCGGGTAGTAGTCGTCGTATTCCGAGTTTTCACGAAGGGCACGGGTTATTCGCTACGTCTTTGAAACAGGGTCCTGTAGTAGGTTTTCTTTGGGTATCTTCAATATCTGGTAGAACTCACTGGCAGACAGAAGCCCTTCATCTCCCGCAGGTCGATCTTACGGAACACCTCGCCAAGTAGCAGCTCGTGAAGGCTCGGCGTGCATGGAACAAAAATCAGTTCGCTCATCGTCACTATCTGATGGAACTTACCAGCAGACGGGAGCCCTTCATCTCTCAAGGGTCAATCTTGCTGGACATCTCGCCAAGTAGCAGCTCTTGAAGGCTCGGCGTGCACGGAACAAAGATCAGTTCGCTCATCGCCACTATCTGATGGAACTTACCAGCAGACAGGAGCCCTTCATCTCCCACAGGTCCATCTTACGGAACACTTCGCCGAGTAGCAGCTCGTGAAGGCTCGGCGTGCACGGAACAAAGATCAGTTCGATCATCGCCACTATCTGATGGAACTTACCAGCAGACGGGAGCCCTTCATCTCCCACATGTCCATCTTACGGAACACCTCGCCGAGTAGCAGCTCTTGAAGGCTCGGCGTGCACGGAACAAAGATCAGTTCGCTCATCGTCACTATCTGATGGAACTTACCAGCAGGCGGGAGCCCTTCATCTCTCACAGGTCAATCTTACGGAACACCTCGCCGAGTAGCAGCTCTTGAAGGCTCGGCATGCACGGAACAAAGATCAGTTCGCTCATCGCCACTATCTGATGGAACTTACCAGCAGACAGGAGCCCTTCATCTCCCACAGGTCCATCTTACGGAACACCTCGCCGAGTAGCAGCTCGTGAAGGCTCGGCGTGCATGGAACGAAGATCAGCTCGATCATCGCCAATATCTGGTGGGACTCACCGGCAGACAGGAGCCCTTCATCTCCCGCAAGTCGATCTTACGGAACACCTCGCAGAGAAGAAGTTCGTGAAGGCTCGGCGTGCGTGGCCCGAAGATCACCTCTATCATCTCCACTATCTGTAAACACCACTTACGAGCATGATCATCATCTGTCAATCTTTTTACATTGCCAATATGTTGTCCAGTATTAGGACCATATTTGGACACAGGCACTTTCATATGCGAGATGCACTTTCATATGAGATGCGCATTAAGCTCTGTGAATCTCTAATCCTGTCAAAGCTGAACTATGCGGATACAGTAATTGGTGAATGTCTATTATCACGCACAAAGCTAATAATACAAAGAGTCCAGAATGCTTGTGCTAGATTTTGTTTCCCAATTCCATACCGAGCTCATGTCACACCATATTTAAATAATTTTAGACTGCTTAAAATGGATGCTTCACCTTGCTTCTCTGTTATTTGGGATAATTGCTAGCAAACAACCCTTCTACCTCTTTGATAAATTGACATTTTCCCGTATGCACATTAGACAAGCCCCTCGCCTCATGTGTCCCCGATGCAGGTCAGCTAGTTTCCGCGGCAGTTTCCGGTTACGCGTTGCTGGAATAATATCCCACCGCCTATTAGAACATCTGATTCATTATTCACGTTTAAAAATAAATTAAAACAGCACCTACTTACTAATCAAATCTCTAAGGGATAGCTGCCTGCGTCTATAATAAGTATACAAGAAATGCATCACCATCATCATGAAATTTGGAGTAAGCATACATACACACATAAAATGCACACGTATAATCACGCAGGTCCGCCATATTTTTTTATTATGTCTTATGTCAATGGTTCACCTTCTGGTTTGGTTTTCGCAGAGATAGATAAATAAATAATTTTGATTGTACAAACTCAATAATGAAATACAGTTATAAGCCCGTTAAGTTAAGCGATTTCTTAGTCTTAGTTTTAGGTTAGTCATTATAGGACCCACTGAAAATCAGCGTCGTGGCCCCCTGCCTCGACTCGTGCTGAGTGGGCTCCTTTTTTGAGACAACTGATACCTTTTTGATTTATGATTTTTGTAAACTGTTTTCTTGTATTGTTGTTGTTTCAAAATAAATTTTATTCATTCATTCATATGAAGGACAGGAACTTGATCCCAAAAATCAGCTCGATTTTTTCCATTATCTGTAAACACCACTTACGATCATGACCATCAACATCATCAATCTCTTTACATTGCCATAATGTTGTCCAGTATTTGGGCTTCCGTGACGTCCGCAACTTTGGTCATTAAATTATTTAAATAACTCGACATACTTTCCGTAAAGATATTTATTTTGTGCTGCTGTAAAATATCTATCAACTACTTAAGTTGTCAATATTTACCGCCACTGGCAGATCAAATGTCAAAAAATCTGTGATAAAACCATCTCGATCGCTACTGACCACTCGTTGCATCTCGAACGCTGGGAGTAGATATATCTCGAGTGTGAAATTTCGAGAATACGCAAATTGGTTTTCTATCTACATTCGCCATTTTTTTCGAGATATTTATTTATTTTTTTAATCTTTTGGGAAACAAACAGGCAAATACAACACATTCATGACACAAGTTCATAAGCCAAATAGTTTCCACTACTAATTAATAACATAATCTGTTGCTCAGATCGAAACAACAAAACAATAATTTCATACAAAATCCAAGACCAAACTAAAGACAATTATATTAATAAGGGAAGGGTATATATCAACTACTGTATTATTCATAAAAGATAAACATAACTATTTACTCTAGATTACATCTGTTATCCTTTTTTTATTGCAGAAACAAATTGTTGTAGAGACAGATGAAAAATATCAGTATCATTAAATTTATTATTGTATATTTTGCAAGCTCTGGCTAGGAACTCATTTCTTGCGTATGCGATAAGACCAGAGTTAATTGCAAATAAACTAGAGGAACGCGTTTGCCGATCAGGACATCGTAGTGCTATTTTTGAGAGACGTTTAGGAAAAACCAACAAGGCCATTTAAATTTTTGTATAATAAAAATATCTAATAACGAATTTCACGACGTTTAAAGAGACTCGAAATCGTTGGTATTATTATTTTTAATTTTTTATCTCATCCTTATGATAATTTTATTTTGAATACTTTCAATTGTATTAATATAATCTGCTCGCAGCTGTCTAGTAGATACTCGAACGGCCCGAGAATTGGCCTCCAGCATGGCATTGACAGTCCGCCGTACGAGCTATAAGATATTTGCAATGCTTAACTTTAATTTAAAGGAGCTTTTGTTGTGTATGATACTGATGATATGGCATGATTTAACATTAATTTTTGAACATTTATAATACACTAGCTTTTGCCCGCGACTTCCTCCGCGTAGAACTCGTTCTCGCCTTAGAATTATTTGTGTTCCCATACAATTTTTCTCAAGCTGAGATGATTGGACGGCGACGAAAAGGACACCAGGACCTTAGGGATGTATTCTCTGGAAATCCTATTGTCAAAACGAATAATTAAGTGCTTATTACGGAAAATCAAATGTACCGATTCTAGACGAATGAATCCCGTCAAAAAAATAACAATTATAATGATAGAAGTCTCGCTACGCAGTTCTGCCGTAAAACGTAGTCCCAATAGAGCGAGTTCATGTAAGTATTATGGCTAAAGGCCCTAAGCAGACCGGCAAGACATGCAGGCCTATCATTCCAACAGAGCAGGCTCCTTATGTAAGGCTGAGGGCCGAAGGCCCAGAGCAGAGCGGCAAGGCACGCGAGACCGAAGGCCGAGCGTCCCATCAGAGCGGGTTCTTTACGTAATGATGAATGATGATGGCCGAAAATGCGAAGCAGAACGGCAACAAATGCGAGACCGAAAGCCGATCATTCACACACACCGGCCCCCTTATGTATGGCTGAGGGCCGAAGGTCCGAGGCTCTGTTGAGCCTTATATGAAAGGCCCAACAGAGCGGACTTTTCATATAAGGCTAAGGGCCGAAGGCCCGATGGGCGTGACAAGTCAAGCCAAGAGTGTTATACGCGATAATGAAGGCGTGGTGGAGGGCGGCAAGGCACGCGAGGCTGACGCCAGAGCGTACTCGTAGTTATACACACTATATATGTATAGGTTATTTAGGACGACATCATATGTCTATCTTTCTTTCTTTATCTTTCTATTAAGTACTCGGCAAAAGTAAGAGGATTGCAAAGTTACACATGTAGATTTTATATCTAGGAAACGGGTTCCGTAGCCAAAATGGCTAAAACGGAACCCTAATAGATTCGTCGTGTCTGTCATTCCGTCCGTCCGTCCGTCCGTCCGTATGTCACACCCGATTTACTCGGAGACTATGAGTACTACAATTATGAAATTTGGTAGGAAGGTGTAAGTTATGAACCGCTATAGAAATATGATGTGAAATTATGAAAAAACATTAAACTGGGGCCCAGTAATACATGTAACAGGGGGTCAAACATTTTTTTCAATGCACATAAGCGTGTGTGGTATCAATGGATAGGCCTTCAAAATGACATAGAGGTTTATAAGAAACTTTTCCATTTAAGTCAACCGTTGGTGAGATATTAGCTGTCAAAGTCGTAAAAAGTGTGTCCCCCCCCCCTCTAATTTCCAAACTATGAAGTTAAAAATTCTGAAAAAATCAAGATGATGTACAATTTTAAATACTTTCAACGATTTTTGGTTTGACTGCCTTGCCCAAACAAAAGGGCTTAAGTGCCGTGACTACCCTATGAAGATACGACCTTCTTTTTATTTACTGTATTGTATCATCCTCCTAGTGTTATTCCCAGTACAGATGCATCCTGAAGGATGCCTGGGGTCCGCTACCTAATCCCAAGAATTGCCGTAGGCACTAGTTTTTACGGAAGCGACTGCCATCTGACCTTCCAACCCGAGGGGGAAACTAGACCTTATTTGGATTAGGCTTGTCAAGTGAGTGGGCAACTTGACTGTTAGAACTTCTCAAACCGCCCGAAGGCCTCTAACTTGGCTTAACGACTGCTATCGTATACGGCTTAACGTGCCTTCCAAAGCACGGGAGCGCTCAGTTAGTAACCACTCAAAGCGGTCACCCATCCAAGGATTGACCTCGGCCGACATTGCTTAACCTCCCATACCGCACGCGGTACGCGGGCGCCGCTGGGCAACGAACGCTACTATTTACTGTATTGTATAGTCACGCACAGAGCCTTCTCTGTGCGTGACCCGACACGCGCTTGGCCGGTTTTCAGTTTATATCTCCTTTCACATTTGAGGAGTTCCCTCGATTCCTAATGGATCCCATTATTAGAACTCGAGCATGACAAAAAATAATCGTGAAAATAGAACTTGCTTAACAAACACAGCTAGAAGAACAAATCGCCAAATGTGAACTTTTCGTCGTTGAAAAGTTCTGTTCTGATCATCATCAGCAGTTCCACTTCACCAAATATCACATTTTTGTATGATAATGCTCGATATGTTGATAAAAACACAAAAATCACTATATGTTTGCCTTTAAGATTTGAGGAGTTCCCTGAATTCCTCATGGATCCCATCATCAGAAATCGAGCATGACAAAAAATAATCGTGAAACTAGAACTTGCTTAACAAACACAGCTAGGAGGACAAATCGCCAAACGTGAACTTTTCGTCGTTGAAGAGTTCTGTTCTGATCATCACCAGCAGTTCCACTTCATCTCGAGAAGGTCCAAAAAACTTTCTTAAGAATGCTGTACAAGAAGACCTATGGGCAGCACCCCTACTTGTATCCAACGAAGTTTTTACTTGGGACACTTGGATACAATTCGTTGGAAGTAAGGTGCAACTTCTATCTTCTTAGATTGACTTGTAGGGTTTTACGTGGCGCAGTTGTCCGGACTTGGTTGAGAAATTGGTGTGACTGTTTGTACCTGACGTTCCTCGAATAACCCTTAGACCACGTGCGCCTCCATTATTGGCAGTGCCAGTGGCCCGCACATTGTCGCACAGAAACTCGCCATTTATTCGGGCGATGAAGTGTCTCAATGCTTCTGGTGTCAGTACCTGAATGCGACTTTTTCGCATGGCAATGGCCGGCAGTTTGTTGTGCATGTTTAAAGTTTTGCGAGATGATGGATAGCAGGCAATCTAGTGTTCCAATATAATTTTAGTTTTCTTTATGTACCTATGTTTACCTGTGCAATGGTTAACTTGCAACTGTAATGTTGTGTAAATAAATTATATATATAAATCAAATGTCACATTTTTGTACGATAATGCTCGATTTGTTGATAAAATCACAAAAAATCACTATATGTTTGCCTTTAAGATTTAAGGAGTTCACTCAATTCCTCATGGATCCCATCATCAGAACTGCGTTTTGACAGAAACGGGACCAACTTGGATATATATACTTACAATCAAAAAAAGAATTTTCAAAATCGGTTAAGAAATGACGAAGTTATGGAGTAACAAACATAAAAAAAATACATACAACCGAATTGATAACCTCCTCTTTTGAAATCTTGAAGTCGGTTAAAAATATATTTCTACCAATCTAATGTTTACTTAGTACGTGTTTTAGTAGGTTGAAAAATGTTAATAACATTATTTAACCCTAAAGAACATAAAGAGTGTTGCTTTCGCCTACCGTACCTATCACAGTATGTAAAACTGTAATTTAAAATTTATAAATGTATATGTAAGCTTTTTTGTAAGAAATAAATTTTAATAGAATAGGGCTTGGCAGTAGTAAGTAGTCCCGGAAAGAATAATAATGCTTCTCACATGCGGGTAGTTGGGCAGCAGATCCGGCAACAGCGCCAGCTCGAGGTCTGCGCCCGCGCACATCTCGTACAGCACGCGGCCGAAGCTCAGCGCCTCGACGTGCTCCGACGCGGCCGGGATGCGCGGCGACACGCCCACCAGCGTGTTCTCTAGGGCGCATATCCTGAGAGATAGAATAAGAATACCTATTTTATTTTTTCACCAAGACACTGTTGCATATAGAAAGAAGATTTGCAGTGAGCCCCAAACTGGGCTGAGCCTGTATGTTGGAACTCGTGGATTTATCAGATATTATCACAATGCGTTGTTATAATTAACATTTCTTTAACTTAACAAACAAATAAGAGACAACATGTGTTAGGGTATGCGCGCACTAACAACATTTGTCTCCGCGACTATTTTGTCACCGTCGGCCGTGTTTGTTTGTTTGGGTTAGTATGGAAGTGCGCGCACGTAGTCGCGTCGCTACGTGCGCGCACTTCCATTAAACTAACTAACCCATAGACTCGATGTGAGAGACAAAATAGTCGCGGAGACAAAAGTTGCTCGTGCGCGCATACCCTAACACATGTTGTCTCCTAGCTACGCGACAAAATTTTGTTTGTTAAGTTGAAGAAATGTTAATTATTAGAAACGCATTGTGCCAATATTTATATATAAACATTCAACAACATCGAGATAAACTAAATTAGCTTATCTTGTGCTATCTATACTAGGTTGTTTCTAACTTGATGAGATGAGATGAGATGGTACACTCGAGTTTATAAATATACTATATCACTTCGTAAGCTGTAGCCCTCACTAGCCCACAAGGCTCCACCATTTTGAAAAAAGAAATTAGAAACTGAATCGATGTAAGCAATCTAAATCCGTAACGTACCTGCTCACAAAATTACACGAGAATCGGTTGAGAAATGCGATCTGCAGAGGACAACACCCGGACATCCGGAATCCGGACATTCACCACTCCGCCACACATACGAAAGCATTCTCTTCGCTCGCTCGGTCATCAACATCATCATCAGTCTATATAAGTTCCACTGAAATGCTTCCTCTCACAGATAAGTGTGATCCCCTATTAAATAAATTACGTTCCCAAAAGTTTTAAAATATCTAAGCAATCTTTATGCTAATAAAGCTTCAAACGCACAGACACTTGCGGCGCAGCGTCGTTGCGGGGCGGAGCCGGTATTTCGGTAAAGCGAACGTGGTCCGGGGGACGTCGCACCAAAAAGCGCGCGGGATAGCGGAGCGGAGGCGGCGCGAGTTACATATGAAGCAGTAATCGACACTATTTTGACAAGTTTCTATGGCATGACAGCTGCAGGCGCCATATTTAATGTTGATCGGTCTGTGATCGTAAGTTGGTGCAACCCAGCCTAAGTCGTATTGCGTATTGTGTAGTTTAAGAGTGTCTTTGACCACCTTCTGTCTCCATCATCAGATCCGGTGGTACCATAATATTGCATTGTCACTGAACTTATACAGGGTGTGGCCTGTAATAGGAGCAATAAATTTAAAGGACGCTTCCTTAGAGCATCTGCAGTAACCTCTTGTGTCCAAAAATAAATTATCTTTTTTCAATTGGGAGAAATTTTGATCTAAAGTTATGACCTCCAAGTAATGGATCTTGGCACCCAATGATTATAGCGCGGCAGTCAATGCTGATTTTGAGGTTACTTCAAGTTATGACTCATAATCGCTGTCGCATTTTTGGTTTAAAAGGATACTTTTGGGATTTTTTATAATTTTTTGTGTTTTTTTAATTAAATAGTTATTAATATAGCTCCAATAGAGTAAATAAGTACATATAAGCTATTTTATGAAAAAAAAAATCGAAAAAAAAAACTTTTTTTTTTCAATTAAAACCATTTGGAAATTATTGCTGATGGAGAGCTCAATAGTGTACCGTTTAATTTTTTTCTCCTATTACAGGCCACATCCTGTATAAGTGTGCCAAATTTCAGCTCAATCGGATACCGGCTAGTGACTGAAAAAGGGATTGCAAATTTTACTTACGCTTACATATACGAACAGTGAAAGTTGAATAAAAGCTTGTAAAAAGGGATTCAGCAGATCAAGATGATCTAAGACGGCTGCGGTCGCCAATTATCTTCAGCTCCATCTCATAAATTCAAGGGGAACTTGAGGACTTGACAGTCCGCTTATCATGGGTAAATACGACCATGCGACATGTCTACACTCGAAACTATCAACTCATTGCGAAGAAATCACGGAAAATCACAACAAATCACTTCACCACACGGTAATGGTACTTTTCGCGAGCAAATGCACGTGTTACTTTAAAAAAAACCGAAATAGCTATAGCCTATAAAATTTGAGGAGTTCCCTCGATTTCTCTAGGATCCCGTCATCAGATCCTGACTTAATTACAGCGGGACCAATCAGAAAGCATACCCTTTAAAACAAATGGTCAATTTTCGAACACGGTCCGGGAAACTATTAAGTGTCAGAATAATCGGAACATACCTACATCTAAAATAAAAAACTGACGCATTGAGAACCTCTTCCTTTGTTTGCAGTCGATTAAAAAGCAAGGATGCTCATGATTTCATTTTTTGACGTGATAACGTCTTTAAAATCGTTTTAGTCGGGTGACATGTTCAGATACTTGTGTCACACCAAAACCTCACGAGCGCGATCGCAGGTATAAGTGAAGTGCAAGTGAAGTAAGACGTTACGAGTATCACGTAAACATCTCGATCGTAAACCTACTTTACAAACAACCAATTTTTTTATTAGGGATACATTTTGTTTTTTTTTATAACATAGGAGGCAAACGAGCAGACGAATCGCCTGATGGTAAGCGATTAGCGCCGCCCATGGACACTCGCAACACCAGAGGGGTTGTAAGTGCGTTGCCGGCCTTTAAGATGGGAGTACGCCCTTTTCTTGAAGGTTTGAAGGTCTAATCGGTCCTGTTGAGAGCAGGAGAGTCAATTTGGTATATACTTCATAACTCCCAAAGAATAAATGCTGTTTGATAAAAGTTACGTGTTATCTTGTGCCTACTTATAGCATTAATTATCATTCCAATAACATAATGCTATCAGAGACCAACATAGTTGAACTGTAACTTGCAATATAAATATTTGTTAAAAAATCTGATTGATGCCCGGCCCACAAAACATCACGACATAGACTTGAGGGTGTGTTTGTCAGTCATTGATATGCGGAGTCGATTAAGTTCATAATAAGTATAGGTACTAATAGATATCCATATCAGTTTCTCTGTTTTAATCATTAGTTACGTGAATACACGCGTTGTAAAATATTAAAGTCACGTTCATGCCGGATTGGAGCTCAGTATATTACACTCTTATTTATGATTGGAACGGCTGAGACTGATAGGAGCCTAGGGTAAACAAAACACCGCCTTTGATAGTCGTTTCGGCGATGCCCTTGGCTCCAGAAACTACTATACTATTTATAATATAATGTAATAATAGATAATTTTAAGGGAAGCTCGAGACTAGCCCCCTTATTCATAAACATCCATCAAGCCTCTATTAGTTAACAAGCCGCTAAAGTTGGTTTGTCCTTATCTGTCACTTAGACATTTATTTTTGTGAGAAAGAGAAAACAACTTTTAGTTAACGGAGGTTTGTTAAGTTTTATGAATAAGGGGGCAAGAGTTTTCTTTTTAACTGCCTCTCCTCTTTAATTCTCTCTGCTGTTAAAGCGTGGTCGGTTACTATGGGATGAGCCTCATAAGAAGGCTCAAAGTCACTCAAAAAGCAATGGAAAGGGCTATACTAGCAGTATCTCCTGGAATTGAGGCCATCCAAAGTAGAACCAAAGTAAGCGATATAGCCCTCCGTATCACTAAACCTAAGTGTCAGTGGGCGGGGCACATTGCACGTAAAACCGATGCAATATGTCGGGTTAAAGAGTTTATTCATCTCAAAAGAAATTTACATTTCACTTCATGAGACTTAGTACAATAATAACATGCCTTATAATTTACGCCAGTGAGCAGTAATATACTTGCCTATATATTACAAATGCAGAGCTCAAAACAACAAACAGTAGCTATTTGTAATACACAATAAAAAAAAACCTAATAATGAATCTTACCTAAAAACAAAAATGGCAAAGATCGTGATGTGATCGTGAACATATTCACGTATCACGAATTCACAAATCTCTTTCATATACTTACTTATACATTTACCTAATTACAAGCGTTGTTCGCATTATATGTATATTGTTTAAGGCTCAGGCTTAATCAATCTTCCACCCCCCTTTTCGCCTCCTAAAGGAATGATTGAAATTGAAATTGAAAAACTTTATTGTCATAATTGTGGGTTACATAGAATAGATAATTTTAGCAGGTCCAACACAATCAACCACGTAGCGGCATACAATTATATACGTATCTATATTAAAAGCATGTTTAATTACCTATAAATTAATTTGAATTGAATTATACATTTAAGAAAGTCAAAACAGTAAGTATTTACAATACAATACTCTTTATTGCACACCTCAATTAAAGGACACAGTACAGTATGTAATAACAATAAGTAGAGGCAAACAAAAGGCATATATATAGGTTAATTAATAAAAAAATATTATTATGTGAAGATGATCGTTATTATTTTATATATTTATTCTGCAAATAGGCCACAAGGGCACTTTTACACGTCAAAGCGTGAATTTATACAATTTAAAAAAACTGACAATCTTACTTTATTAAGTATATTTTTAAGCATTATTATTATAATGATTAAAATCTACCACGAACTTCGTCCAGGGCTGGCGGGGCAGCGGAGGCAGCCGAAACAAAAAAGGCCACAAAATACCGGGGTCTCAGCACTCAATACCATTTCATGGCTTTCGGTGTCGAGACCCTCGGGCCGTGGGGTCCAAGCGCTCGGGAACTATTTAAAGAGCTCAGCAAAAGACTCGTCGACACCACTGGTGAGCAAAGAGCTGGCAGCTTCCTCGCACAGCGCTTAAGTATAGCCATACAGCGAGGAAATGCTGCCAGCGTCTATGGTACGATGCCACGGGGGCCCCTTTTTAGAAATAGTTTAGTTTAATTGTAATTTGTTTTAGTTTTTTTTAGTATTCTGTCATTTATTTTTAAGTTATGTTATTGTTATATAAAATTAAGTTAATAAATAAATCAAAATGTTAAAATGAAAATAAATTTACAAATATTAAGGACGGAATACGATCTGTCCGAATAAAAAAAAGTATATAAAATTAATTTAATATCTCAGAGATGTATATGGTCTCTAAGCGTCCAAATACGATTAATAACAATTATTTAAAAGTCCTTAGAGATGTAAATGATCTCTAAGCGCTAAAGCGTCAATAACAATAAAACTAATCCAGAACAGGATTATGTTAATTATTATGTCAATCAACATTTGATGTCTTAAAATGATCGTCTATTCTATAATAAGCCTTCTCCAAGCACCATCTATAAAGTTTTCGTTTATACTCGGGAAAATCTAAAATCTTAATATTATTTGCCTGTTGCTACCATTACTAGTTATGTAAGTTTTTTTGTGTAACATTGTTCTCTTGTGTGGTGCAATAAAGCATATTTATTATTATTATTATTCACTTTATTTATTTCTCGTCTTAGGTTGGTTTTTACAATATTTCTATAAAAGTAAAATATATAACTATAAATACTAAACATAAAATCATTATAAAAACCTAACCTAGGGTGCCGCCGGCAGCGAGGCAGGGCCTAAGCTACCGGTGGTTAGGGCGACAGAGAGAGGAACCTCCGGACTATCCGCGCCGTGTCCAGGAGTACCGCCTTCTGTATCTGACCCTTGACCCAGCCATCTAGCGAGAGCCTCTTGAGGTGTTGGTCGAGACTCTTCGCTATTAAACCGTTCGCAGAAACGACTATCGGGACAATGATCGTCGAATCAACATCCCACATGGCGGTTACCTCGTATGCCAAGTCTAGGTACTTGCTGACTTTGTCCTTCTCGGCCTTCACGAGGTTCTCGTCATGGGGGATGGTGATGTCGACGAGCACTGCCTGGCGCTTCGATCGATCTATCAGCACGATGTCGGGCTTATTGGCTACAATAGTCCTGTCCGTGATGATAGATCGATCCCAATAGAGCGTAGCACGACCATTTTCGAGAACTGGCGCAGGTAAGTATTTATAGTACGGCACTTCGAAGTTCACAAGACCGTATGAAAGAGCAAGTTGCTGGTGAATAATTCTGGCTACCAAGTTATGCCTGTGCAAGTACTCGCCGTTAGCAAGATGACCACAACCGGAAATGATATGCCTGAGTGACTCTCCGGGACGGCGGCATGCCCGACAAATGTCGGCCGTACCGTCCTTCAGGATATACTTCCGGTAGTTGTTCGTCATGATAACTTCGTCCGCAATTGCACAGACAAAACCTTCGGTTTCCCCGAAGAGATCCCCGAAACGTAGCCAGTTCACCGACGCGAGCAGGTCTACGTCGGGCCCCGTAAGGCAAATGGTTAAAAACGTGAACAGCCATGTAAAATCATTTTTCCTAAAATATGCTGTTTTGTGGTTAGTAGGATAGCAGGGATAGCAGGTACATTAAAGGTGTTTTACATGGTGTTTAGAAGTTTGCCTCGGATTACTTTCTTAGCTTTAACATGTCGGAAAATTAGTTATAGAGAAATTTTAGTGGATCCCTGTTGCCTAAAGCACTCAACAAGGTGAGATACACGAGCATCTGGCGGCCGAAGCGGGCGACCAGTTGATCTAAGTTGGCTTTACTCGCCACGTCATTCAACATAGACCGAGTTAGAGGCACATTGAAAACCAGCGCTTGTGGTACATTTATGGGCCGCCAGCATACGCTGAATGTGTTCCTTTTGCCGCTTTTTATTTCAGTTTCCTTAGTAATTTAATTGCATTCTGCTTTAAAACAAGACCGTATAATGTATCTTGTAGATTTTGGTTTTCTGAATTGTTAACGGTTTTTTTTTTGTTAAGGCATTAAACTTTTTCTTATTCTTTTTCTTATTATTCTTATTCAGAACCATCATGTTGCCTGAATGCAGGTTCGGAAAGGCTGGAATCCCTTCTCTTTGATAAATGTTAGACACTCAAACATCTGGCGGCCGTATCAGACAATCTATTAACCGACTCAGCTAGCTTACCTCGCTTCGCCATTCTTAACCATTACGTTGCCGGAATGTAGGTGTCTGAAGGGCGAGAATCCCTTCTCCTTGAGAAAGGTAACGCCCTGGAGAGTCTGGCGGCAAAAGTTGGCGACCAGCTGATCTATGCTGGCTTACCTTGCCACGCCATTCTAAACCATCACGTTGCCGGAATGCAGGTGCAAGAAGGGCGGGAATCCCTTCTCCTTGAGGAAGGTCAAGCCATCGAGCATTTGGCGGCAGAAACGGGCGACCAGCTGATCTAAGATGGCTTAACTTGACACGCCATTCTGAACCATCACGTTGCCGGAATGCAGGTGCCGGAAGGGCGGGAATCCCTTCTCCTTGAGGAAGGACAAGCCCTCGAGCATCTGGAGGCAGAAACGGGCGACCAGCTGAGCTAAGATGGCTTACCTTGACACGCCATTCTGTACCATCACGTTGCCGGAATGCAGGTGCCGGAAGGGCGGGAATCCCTTCTCCTTGAGGAAGGACAAGCCCTCGAGCATCTGGAGGCAGAAACGGGCGACCATCTGATCGAAGATGACTTACCTTGACACGCCATTCTCAACCATCACGTTGCAGGAATGCAGGTATCTTAAGGGCGAAAATCCCTTGTTCTTGATGAAGGTGAGGTCCTCGAGAATCTGGCAGCCATACCGGAGAATCTGCCCGGCTAAGCTGGCTTACCTCGCCACGCCGTTCTGAACCATCACGTTGCCGGAATTCAGGTGCCGGAAGGGCGGGAATCCCTTCTCCTTGAGGAAGGACAAGCCCTCGAGCATCTGGAGGCAGAAACGGGCGACCAGCTGATCTAAGATGACTTACCTTAACACGCCATTCTCAACCATCACGTTGCAGGAATGCAGGTATCTTAAGGGCGGAAATCCCTTGTTCTTGATGAAGGCGAGGTCCTCGAGAATCTGGCAGCCATACCGGAGAATCTGCCCGGCTAAGCTGGCTTACCTCGCCACGCCATTCTGAACCATCACGTTGCCGGAATGCAGGTGTCGGAAGGGCGGGAATCCCTTCTCCTTGAGGAAGGTCAAGCCCTCGAGCATCTGGCGGCCGAAGCGAGCGACCTGCCAGGCCGGCAGCCCGGTTCCGCCTGAGTCGTACTTGCGGCTGTAGTCCTCATTCCATGTGCTCTTGAAAAATGAAACGACTCGTGCTACAATTTAATTGTATTACATCAACAATTAAAAAGACAGTAAAGTGCTAAAGTTCCGATAGTAAACTTGGATAAAAATAGCGACAGGCGAAGACTAGTGCTATTAATTAAACGATTATTATTATTAATAACAAGAGCTTGCTATTTGTGTGGCTGTGTGAGTATGTCGTTCGAACAGATCATATTAAAATTGATTAGGATTACATTAGTTGAGTATGACGCAAAAGATCTGGAATGCGAACCAGCTCGGAATTGGACCATCATATCAGCCGCAAAACGTCCACTGCTGGACAAAGGCTACCCTCAAGGATCTCCACAATGACCGATCTTGCGCGACCCAATGGTTTCCCGAGATCTTGCCTAGATTGTCGATCCAGCTTGTTTATGGTCTTCCCACGCTGCATAGCCGCCATGTAGGACCCTTTCTGCCATTGGTACTACGGAATCGGATACTGGAACTATATTCCTAATAATTACTAATGTCTTGAAGCCTTCTAGTTTTTGAGTGTTACAGAACGTTAATCTTTGACCTCAGAGCAAGATCAGTGCTGTTACATCTGGAATCTTACCTTGTAAATGAGATCCTTAAGGCTGCCTCGTGCGTTAAAGGGCATGACCGTTAGTGCGTGCCCACTACATTCTTCCAAGTCCAACACTGGGTAGATGTAAGGATGGTGTAGAGAACGGAACAGCTCTACGATGAGTGCGCGAGAGCGCTCGCTGAACTCGATTGGACATTTGCTGGGCAGGGGCATCTGAAATAGTATATATATTAAATAACAATAATAAATATTATGGGACCACTCTTACACAATTTAAACTAGCCCCAAAGTAAGCTCAATAAAGCTTGTGTAAAGTAAAAAGTAAAAGTAATTTATTCTTGAAATTAGGCATATTACATGCACCTATGAACGTCAATAAACTATCACCGGTTCGGAAAAATGAACCTCTGCTACGAGAAGAACCGGCGTAAGAAACTGGGCGAGGTGTATTTTTTTCTAAAACAATATCTCACAACTAGTGAACAACCAGTGAACTCTGATTTAGACATATCAGCGACAGCTGCCTGTCTAAAATAAAATAATAATAATATACAGTGTATAGTTTAAATTAAAATTACAGTGTCAGCTACTACAAAATAACAATGCTGCAGTAGAAAACCTATTTTCGCCATAGATTATCCGTGCAGGACGCTATCACTGCCAAACATTCCTATCCATGATGTAATCGTTTACCTTATAATGTGCTTTTTATATAACTTTAAGGGTACTAATTGACGATATATTCAATCAAAATCAAAATCAAAATCAAATATTTATTCTGCAAATAGGCCACAAGGGCACTTTTACATGTCAAAGCATGAATTTATACAATTTAAAAAACTGACAATCTTACTTAATAATAATGATTAAAAAAATATATACTGATTAACAATTCAATGAAAATAAATTTACAAATATTAAGGACGTATTGAATACGATCTGTGTCCGAATAAACAAAAGGAATACAAAATTAATTTAATATCTCAGAGATGTATATGGTCTCTGAGCGTCCAAATATGATTAATAACAATTATTTCAAAGTTTTTGTCATTTAAGAAATCGTTGACAGTATAATAGGCCTGGCTTAACAAATAACGTTTAATATGAGACTTAAATTTACTAAGTGGAAAATTAACTATATCGATGGGTATTTTATTATAAAATCGTATACAGTTCCCCACAAACGACGTGCTAACCTTCCGTAATACATATCATCATCATCATGTCAGCCGAAAGACGTCCACTGCTGGACATAGGCCTCCTTCAAAGACTTCCACAATGAACGGATGTGATATAAATAACAAATATTCACTCTCATCATACAAATATTTGCCCTGTTCGGGAGTCGAACCCAGGACGGTCAGCTTCGTAGGCAGGGGCATTAACCACTAGGCCAAACCGGTCGGTAAAAAGATGGAGAAATGGAATGTAAATGGTGGATGGGATGGTGGAATCTAATAATCCCGAGATTAGTTCGGCATTGGAATAGCTGTCAGATCATAATATACGAAGGTACATACCTATAATTATACATTTTGACGTAAGTATAAGTCTGGAAAAACTATTCCTACAAACACTACTATTCCTGACAACTGAAAGCAATCATGCGCTGATCCAGCATTATGTTCAGGGGGACAATTCCTGTCGACGCAAGGGCATTTCCAGTCAGGAAGGGGACAATATCAGGCGTGGGGGAATGAATAAACGAGCTCCTAGTACCTGCTTCAGGACGGGGCAGTACGTATGCAGCTTTATTTGTTCTGGGCAATAAAGTTACTTTATATATGCTTTTATTTAACTTGCGATGTATGTATGTAACCACGTCGTTCGGGTGGAATCTTGCAACTCAATTTAGAAGCAGATTTCTTCAACCGATTGAGCTGAAATTTGGCATACTTAATACGAGTATGTATGTTAGGAAGATATCACGGACTGTAATAACGGTTAACCACTAGAGAAAGCGGAGCCCTTTTGAAGGAACTATAATTTGGGGATGCATGAATGGACTTACCAACGTAAGCAGGCGGTCTGTTTTGATGGAGTTGTCGTGGACCGCGAACCAGTGCTTGTTGGGCCGAGAACCGACCGCGCTGAGCTGCGATATCAGGTCATACCTACAATCATCAAGAGAGCGATAAGGAATTCACAATGAAAAAACCAGCTGAGTGCATGTTGGATCACGCACAAAGAATCGATCCGTGCTGACATCCACTAATCCGCATTTAAAACCACTATAAAATACATTGAATCAAAACAGGTCGTATTTTTATAGGGAACTCACGGCATTTTTAAGTCTTTTTGTTTGGACACGACAGTTAGTAGTGATGAAATTCAGTCTGAGAGAGAGACAATGGTAGAGCGAATTAACTCAACCTTAAGTCTTGTCTCCCAATGGGGTGATAACAATCCGGTTAGTTTCAACGTCACCAAAACGCAAGCGTGTCTGTTTACCGCAAAACGAAGCTCAATTAATCTGGCTCCTACTTTCCGAGGTACAACCGTGTCTAGCCAACGATTTCGAGCTGCTTGGCATGACGTTAAGCTCAAACCTTAACTTCGGTACTACCATCGAGTCCAAAGCCAGAACATCGGCCAAAAAGCTGAGCATCCTAAATAAGGTCAAGCGATACTTCACCCCTGGGCAGCTTCTATCTTTATACAAAGCCCAAGTCCGGTCTTGCATGGATATTGGATATGGAGTATTGCAGTCACCTTAGGGATGGCTCGGCTAAGTATCAACTTGCCGCACTCGACTCGGTGAACCGCAGAGCCAGGAGGCTCATTGGCGGCAGTACGGTAGTGGGAAATAAGCTGGAGAGCTTAGCACATAGACGCAAAGTAGCATGTCTGTGCGTCTTCTACAAACTGTACTTCGGTGAGTGTGCTCAGGAGCTCCATGAGCTCATACCGCCTTCCCCCTTCTTCCATCGGACTTCCAGACGTACGGCTGGCTACCATCCATACCTGGTCGAAATTGCTCTAATTCGAACGCTTTGCATCTTCTTTTATAATGCGCACTTCTAAGGTTTGGAATTCTCTGCCGGCGTCTGTATTTCCGAGTTCATATAACCTGGACCTTTTTAAGGCACGCGTGAATAGGCATCTTCTGGGTGAGCTCGCTTCATCGTCGGCCTCATCTTTGCCCCCGGCTAGATGCTGGCCAAGAGCAATCCCATTTGTAATTAAAAAAAAAAGATTTTCAGTGATAACTCAAAAACCGTGTCCAAGTAAATAGGCTGTGACATACGGACGGACGGACGGACCGACATGACGAAACTATAAGGGTTCCGTTTTTGCCATTTTGGCTACGGAACCCTAAAAAGAGGTGCATCTTAATTAGAAGTAGATAGGTGGTAGACCAAAAGAAAGACTCGTGTAGAAGTTCCTGCGTGGCGAATTGCAAGAAAGGGTGAGATATGGATATTAATGATTTCATATCATTTTTATACCTCTTTCGATCTTATAGCTTTACATTCCACCACACAGTGACATTGGGGACACTTAAATGCTTGTAAATATTTGAACAAGCGGGATCGTCCGCTTACCAAAATTATACTTCTAACCGGAATGAAAAAGACCGGACCGAACCGGACGAAGACCGAAATGAGGCTTATTTAGAAGAGTGAACAAATTGAAAGATTCGTCGGTTCGAGCAATCGCGGGTATTGCTCGAAATTCAGTTGGAAAGAGCGATGGACGGATTCCAGAGGCCGTGGGTTCAAATCCCGCCGGGGGTGATCAATTTTTCACTCCGGTTGGAAATTACTTAAATCACAGCCCCCAAGTCAATAAAGGGTCGGCAACGCACTTGTGATTCCCCTGGAGTCGCAAGTGTCCATAGGCTACGGTGTCTGCTTACCATCAGGCAGGCCGTAAGCTTGTCTGCCACCGTCGTAGTATAAAAAAAAATTACTTAAATGCTTACCTGGAATTCCGTGATAAGTATTCAGTGCAGATAGCAAACGCCGCTGAGTTTTCCATGGACCTCTCGCCGGCTCTACAAATAAAAAATAATTGATAAACAAATCGAATAGGAAACGTGCAGCATAAGTTTCTTAGATCCCATTATCTTCCGGGTGTGCCTCAAACCTCAATTCGATCAAAATATCTATACGAGTAAAGGATGATTCCCACTAGACCGTTCAGTTTTCGGGCTGAGCCGAAACCGGGCTGCTTGTGAGCCTCGGCCGGAGCTACATCGGCCGTCAAACGCTGGTGTTGACTAAAATGGGCTGAGGCCCAGCCGCGCACCGGCCGGCGTCTTACTGTCATAGAAAACCGGCCGGCCCGGACACGAAACGGCCTATTGTGAACTGTGAATCATCCTTACGAGTAAGTATAGAGATCACGTGGCAAATGTAGTGATAGTGATTATTGCCTTAGGAATTTTAGAGGGGACGTGAGCCTCGATAGTTACAGAACTATTAAAAAGTATAGTCTAATATTGTTGTGTTGAGAAGCTGATGTCCAGCTTAGTCGGACGAGGAGAGCGGCTCGGAAAGCGAAGGCAAATGCATACAGCAGCTTCCCGGACGAGTGCGCCATCAGAGGAGTCTTCTCCGAGTGCTCTTCATGTAAAGACCCAGCATTAGGGACCACTGCTAATCCCGCACGTCCAAGACAGGAGGCCTATGTCCAGAATAGATGAGGATGAGAAACTGAAGTCAAGCTTACTTGGGCGAGGAGGGTGGCTCTGATGGTGAGGACTTTCCTGAGCCGGTGCCGATGATGGACTTGTTGAACAGCAGCTTCGCCAGTGAGTCTATCTTCTGCGCCACCAGAGGAGTCTTTTCCGAATTCTCTTCTGCACATACAAGTTATCATAAAATTCCTGTTTCCCTTGAGGGAAACAGGAATCCACTGATCCAAAAGGTGAAAACGTTCATATTAATAAACCGTCCACTCCGCGGAGGTTAGGCGGTTATGCGGTGAAGCGATCGCGGTCCGGGGCACGTTGCATCAAAAAACCGCGCGGTAGAGCGGAGGCAATTACAGAAAGATCAAAAATGTAAAACCGCCTCCGCCCCCCACCGCACCGCGCCCGCACTTGCGTTTCGAGCTTTAAGGATAGATGAGCAACCTATGCAGTGAGAAACGTATAGACATTTGAACCATAACGGGTAATTATTCAGTATACAAATTTAAGGGGCCACATTTAATGCTAGTAAATTCTTAATTTTTCTATCAGCATCGAACTTTACTTTAAATAAATATAAAATCTGTGGTATAGTACTCTTGTGTCTGAGATTAAACTACAAAATAACGTCGATTAGCTTAAACAGGGTTCATTCAGCAACATAAGCGATATAATACATAATTAATTGCTCAAAAAAAGATATAATACAAAAGCCATATAAGAAAAGCAACAAAATACTTGAACTACAAGCGGACGATGCGTCTTCCTCCTTCCCGTCTTGAGCGAGCGATGCAAACAAAGAACCAGTCAATATGTAACCATCCTCCTCAATGGTGATAAAAATGCACAGATAGGCGAGGGAGGGCGAGTGGGGGACGACGACCACGGGAGGTCATTTCACTCACATGTGAAGCAGTCCAACTAAATATCTGTAACTAGGGCTCAAGCATCTGAGTCTTTCGGAACAAATCTTACATACATAACTAAAATCTTAGTGGTGTCAAGTCCCCAAACACCATCTTATTCACGTCTCCACTTTGATACACCTTCTGTGCTTCTTGGTGAGTATCGTGCATCAAACGTGTACTTATTGACAGTAAAGCTTCATCGATCCACCTCCATTCAACAGCAGCCAATTTAATTCAAATAAAATCTGACTGTCAGCTCTTCGCCGTCGCTCTTACACACTTGGCTAATTAGGTAGTTAATAGAGAGCAATGGGACATTGGAGGCCAATGGACATTCAAGGGATTGGACATCGGGGGCCGAAATCAACATCACGATCACTGACGCGCATTTCGAACGTACTTCGTGAATCCTAAATAAGAAAAGACTCGAGCACAACTACAACTTAACCTGAACTTCTCTTTCTTAGGCACTATTAATAAAGAAGCTCACCTTCGCTCTCATCGCGGTCTGTAGACACCGATCTAATACGAAACGCATCCCTCCTATTAGCAGCTGCGATACTCTCCGGATTCAGCTCAGCAGCCGACTGCGCCCTGCGGCACGCGCCACGACGCTTCTTCTTCCTATAACTCGTCCGCGGACGCTCCTGATAAAACCTATCATGCCCCGTATATTCAGGCTCTTTTTGCTCCTTCTCGCCGCCGTTATTAGCTTGCTGCATATGCTTGTATAGGTTAAACATGTTGAATTTTCGATGGAGATACTGCTTGAACTTGCTGAGGGTAAATTTCATGGATTGATCCTTCTTTTTCGACGGCAACACGTCACATTTCGAAGGTGAAACTTTGAAAAAGCACTGTTAAAAGTGTGGGTTAGTTGAAAGGGGTTTTTATGGATCGATATGTAAAACACGCGTTCCGTAGTGCACAGTTTCTCGACAGTGAAGTGTGTCAACGGTGATGGTGACTAATTGAAAACATAGAAGTGCGGCTTTGCTGAGCTATTCACTACATCTACGTAGCATGTCCGTGGAGTTATGTACTGCTACTGGATAACGCACTATAAATGCAAAGAAGATGCTTTATAAAACCTTCGTTTCTGCTAATACATTTTCAAGAGAGGGCAAGTACCTGGCGAAACTACATTTCAGACTGTGCCTGGATATTTCATTAAAAAAAAACAAATCAATAGATGGATACAGTACTTTATCTCACGAGTGCGGGTGAGCCATAGTTGTGTGTTGAGATATACATATATGTATGCACATTGTCTATGTGTGCATCAGCGTAGGAGCTATGTGTTCACATTGTCTATGTGTTCCTGTGTGTCACAACTCACAACTACAACTACCTGCCTCTAGAAGAAAGGCACATTTTGACATCGGTACACGAGTTATTCTAATTCAATGCTAACATTTTCGTAGCGCTAGCATAGCAGTTTGTGTTGCGCGTGGCGAAAACTGACTGATACAAAAAAGCGGCAATCGTACATCACGCGAAGCTCGAAAGACGAGAAGAGGTCTGGAATTAATCACCAAAAATCATCATCACCATAAAATTTAAAAGGTTGGCTCTTGTCGGTGGAGTTATTTCCAGCTTATCTGCATTCAGCTTTGTCCTGCAATTCTCTGTATGATGATTTATTATTTCTTTTACTTGCACGATTTTACACCATCATAATTGACAGTTAGAATTAAGCACTCAAACCGCCCGATGGCCTTGGTTGTTTAACGATTGCTGACATAGACAGCAGCCCGGATCAACGTCTTAACGTGCCATCCACAGTACGGGAGCGCTCAGTTAGTAACCACACAAAACAGTCACCCATCACCACTTACCTTGGCTGAAGTTGTAGTGGCCCATTGAAATACCGTACATTGGGCAAATATCGGGAATAAAAATAGTAACATATTTATTCACACCGACCAATCTCTAGAAGTTTTAGTTACAAAGTGATGGACATAAATATGCCTCCGGGTTACCGCTTTTAGACTCACTACCTCCATGGCAATACCCATTCGATGCCGTTTAATGTACTACCCGCGCATAATCCGATTCTTTAAATACGAAGGGAATGTAGGTGACAGATATTAGTGTCAATCGTGCTTTTGCATTTCATTAAAACGTTTCTGTCCCTGTCTTTCATGGCTGCATGAGGGATTAAAGCAGTATGGCTTCGATTGCATTAATTACTGAGTACCCAATGAGTACTTACGACATAGTAATAGTTATTTGTTCAACAAGAGAGCAAAGTAAATTTTTGCTGCGAGTGTTGATGTTGAGTCCCGAGCAAGCGAAAGATTCTATAATTGAATCACGAGCGTAGCGAGTGATTCAAAATTAGAATCATGAGCGTAGCGAGAGACTCAAAGACACGAGATGCAAATATCTTTGCTCTCGTGCGATACATACAACTTTTCACCTCAGCGGCTAGAACATATAACGCAAAGGAATAGTGATAGAGAGAATGAAGTTACTTAAACTAACCTACGATATGAAAAATTAAAAAGTTAGTTTTTTTCACGCTCGCAGCATAATTGCATTTTGCTCACTGGTTTCAAGCCGGAAAAGTCGTTTTCACGCTCGCAGCAAAATTGCATTTTGCTCACTGGTTAAACGCAACAAAAGCGCCAATTTCGAGCCACTAAGGTGAAAAAAATCTTTACAATGGTGTCGTGCCTATAGTAAACAATCAAATAAATGCAATAAATTGCAAATTATTAATTAAAGTTTATCAACATCATTTTATACACGGTGGACCCAGTAACTGGAGCAAATATTCAAAAGGACGCTTCCTCAGGGCATCTGCAGTAACAGCTGGTGTACAATTTTTGTTCAAAAATTTCCGTTTCGGGCAAATTTTACCACAAGATGATAGCACATCAGTCAATGCAGTGTTTGAGTAGGTCAAGTTACGAGTCATTATTGTTTTTGCATTTTTTGTATTCAAAGATATTTTTAGTATTTTTTTTTCAATTTTATTAACTTTTTAAAATAAATTGACTTTAATGTCACTTCAGAAAAGCAATAAAAAATACACGTACTCGTAAGCCATATTTAATTATTTTTTCCAACTGAGACCACTTTGTAATAATTGCTGGCCCGCGAAATGGTCCACCGTTTAATTTTTTGCTCCTGTTACAGGGCCGACTCTGTATATATAGATGATGATGAGACTTCAAAAATTACGGTTTTTTATCGTGCAACAGTAATCATTAAGTTAGCTTAGGAATCATTAGTTAACTCACAAAATTTCACGAGAACCGGTTGAGAAATGCGGCCTTAGAGAACATTCAGAAATCCGCAGGAAATTTGGAGGCATTTCTGCCGAACCTTCGTTTCACCCGGTCAATTGACAACATTAAAAAATTTTAAGCGGGTATTTTTCCGATGAAATGTAATAGAGGATAAACAAAATATAACTACATTTTAAAATTCTTTAAAATATCCTAATTTCATATACAAAAATTAATTCCAAATTTCCTCATTCTAAAAGAGAGTAAGCGACAATTAAGGCTTCACAGCGCACAAAATCATACAGAAACACTATTATACCAAGGCGGATTTACTGAAGAAAGTTGTACTGCTGTTCTTTTTGTGCGTTGTGACTGTCACAATTCAGCCTTGTGACATCATATAGACGATGGTAGGCTTTCTTAACATTTTCGTCAATATCTTGAAAACGAATAGCTATAAAAATAATGATTATGAAATTTTTAATTAACTGTAATTAACTGTTCTTTGTTATTTGATGATTTCTGTCATTTAAGGCTCTTTTTTGTGGCAATAAATAATTTTCATATTCAGATTCTGACAAAATATTTCGGTGTCAAGATTTCATACTATCTACTTGGAAATTTTAAATTTTGTCAATTATGTAACGTCACAATGTGATCTTTATTTTGTAGGAGACGTTTAGAAAGCCACTATAGCGGCGAGCTACGTACGTCCCAAATTTTAGGCTTTTTTGTGTCCTAATTAATTGTAGTTGCCGTAGTCGGTGCCATGTAGACATCTTATCCTGTCTAAAAACTGGTTAGAATAGCACCATCATAAAAACTTGTCAATTAGGCAATTCAAGGGGGAAACTAGACCTTATTGGGATTAGATTTTTTCAGGAAAGTGGGCAACTTGACTTTTAAAAGTTCTCAAGCCGCCTGAAGGCGTCTAACTTGGCTTAACGATTGTTGTCATAGACAGCAGCCGGGATCAGCGGCTTAACGGTCACCCATCCAAGAGTTTACCTCGGCCGACATTGCTTACCTTCGCATACCGTGCGCGGTACCCGTCGCTGGGCCACGAGCGCTCCTGTATACCTATATCACTGATAAATCTCTAAGGGTTACCTGTCGTAAGTCAAGTCATCATGTTGGTCACAGTCGGCAGAGTTCTGTCTGCTTCAGATCTGTCCTTTATGGGAAGCGCACAAAACTCATTAACTGCTCGTCTACACAAGAGTCAGCCTGTACAACCCGGTCACAATATCTGTGCACCTGACTTCGTGACGTCATAGCGGGGCGGCGGTATTCCAGCGAATTGCACAGATATTCTGACCGGGTTGTAAGCATTTATTCAAACAAGACTAATTAATTAAAAAACTAAAAAAACACGACTGCGTTTCTGTATAATTTGGAAATTGGCGCCAAAAAGACGTCATTTTGTTTTTTCATATTTTGATATATCCAGTGTCACTCAAAGTAAATACGAATCCAACGACACCTCTCAAGCTAAACTCCATCGAGCCGTTCAGGCCGCAGAGCGTGCTAAACAATTATACATACATACTCTCGGAAAACATAACCCTCCTTCTGGCGCAGTCGGGTAAAAATACCATTAGTTTTCATATAATTTTATTTGTCTGACTCATGAAACTTATATAAAACAATACAAGCGTTTTTATGAGCCTAACAACATTTTGAAAACTATAAAGTTCGAAACGCACAGAGCGGGCGCGGCGCGATGCGGGGCAGAGGCGGTTTTCATATTTGGTCTTTCCGAAACTGTCGACTGTCGATTATGCTTCATATGTCACACACGCCGTTTCCGCTCTATCGCGCTGCCGAACACCGTTCGGTGTGACGTGCCCCAGAATCCCCGGACTGCGTTCGCTTTGCTGAAAAACCGCCTCCGCCCCGCAACGACGCTGCACCGCGCTCTGTGCGTTTCAACCTTAAAACATTTTCACAGAACAAAACAAACTTTTAGGTAATTCGACACTCCCGGGCTCCCGTCGCATCGTCCAGATCAATATTAAGTTAGGCATATTTACGTATAAACGTAAAACGTATACTTTTTCAAATGTCTTCCACGTTCAACCATAACAAACGGAAGAAATAACAGATTCCAATTCAACGTGCCAAGTCAAATAGGCCCCATGGAGTAGGCAACACAGTGTACAGCAGAAGCCAAGAATATGTACACTGATTTAAGTCTTCTTTTGTATTTATAGACGTGACTGGTTTAGGTAAAATTAACCCCAAAACTAACGTGTGGTAGATCTGTGTGGCTGGCACTGTCGCGGAACGCTACTTTTCCAAAGTAGCTCGTCCGTATAAATTCACAATCTCCTTCAAATAGGCAAATCGATGGGAATAGATTATCGACGCTATTTAGTTTCTGTTCGACAGGCCGATCCCACTTGCCAATTCGGCCAAACACGACTCTCGCGCGCCTCCTAGGTTCGTTTCATTCGATTAACACTGACATTCACCATCGCACGACCGATAACGCGCCAAGTCGCAAAAGTGACGACCCTAACTACGATAGACCGGGATACTTGAGTTTTCTAGCTGTCTCCGGATTTGTTTGAGAGTGTACCTTCTGTACGTTTTATTAATTACGTGGTTATGACTGTGACTTTGTCGCTTCATGAAAATCGACATACACATCAATAAGTTCATCCAGCACTACATAAGTTATCATGGTGTGTATTGCCTGCCTCGCATAGTACGGCAGGAAACCCTTCCACAGATACTTGACTCCCTTCTTCCTGAGCATACCCTTGAGAATGTCGATGGCGGGAACGTGTCGCTCTTGATACGATTGATATCTGGCAAACAAAGTACTAATTATGTGTTTGTCGTGCATGATTTAAAGATATTCTAGGGAGATAAGGCACAACGAAATCAACCGTGTAGACGGGCAAGAATAGGTCTCCGGTCTTCGCCGCGTGTCGTAAAAGACGACTAAAGGGGGTCCTCGGGCTTGCGAGTGCACCACGTGGCGGGGACCACAGCACCCAACTATCAACCCCACGGAAGATGAAATGATTAATAATAAGAGCCAAAAGGAGTACATACAGTTCAGGCCTGGTTCAAGAGGGGGAGGCTCCAGTGCGTTCAGTACCTACTGAGATCCTCCGCATTCGAGCGCAGATGGCGGTCACCGTGGAGTTTTTAGTGGACAGAAATACCACATAACCCAGTCATTCCCCGATGACTGGGTACCTGGATCGCAGGTTCTCCACGCAAAAAGAAACCCACAATGGAAAGTCATCTCGTTTATATTTGGAGCAGAACACTGGGGAAGTGCCGCCAGCTAATAGAAAATCGCAAACATAAAAACACCATTAACACCACTACTTTCTCTGTAGGTACCTATGTGGTGTTGTGTTACTGGTAGTGAGTAAGGTCGCCAGAGCTCCCGAGGATGTGTATTGAGACTAAGAGGCCTGTATTTGTCTCTAGCTGTCATGTCGTTACAATAAAACTCCACTGGGATCGGAAGATCGAATGAGAAATTACCTACCACGGTGACCGCTTACCATTAGGCGGGACGTACGCTTATATGCCACTGACGTGGTATGAAAATGAGTCCTGATAGGGGCGCAGGGGAGAACCAAGGTAGAGGGTGGTAACTGTCGTAAGTGCATGCCCTCCGCTACCCTCCGTACCCCTATCTCCTCGAGCTGCGTACGGATAGCGCGTTCCTGAGTTACGCGCAGTCGGAATATCTTTCACACGCATCCATTGAATACGCGTGCAGCTCCTATATGGACAGCCACGAACCTGAACGCGAGGTGAATCGATCCATAGCACTAGGCGAACACGGCCAGACATCCTCCATGTATATCCATCCAGGCGTGACAATTCATTTTGCCGTTCAAATATTGCATACCAGGACGTGCTCGTTCTCTTTGTGGCGCGATCAAAAACCGACTCACAGAGGATCGCACGACACGTTAGTATATATATATATATATTTTTTTATTAAAAATGGGATTGCTCTTGGCCAGCATCTAGCCAGGGGGCAAAGATGAGGCCGACGATAAAGCGAGCTCACCCAGAAGATGCCTATTCACTCGTATATATCTTCTTTGACGCGGTATTCAAGAGTGTAGGTACACGTAGCTGCAAGAATGGAAATGGCGTTCCAGGACACGCGTAACCGACTACGCGTACCAATGAACTCGCTGTCCGAAACGCGAGACTCGACCTGTCCTATAGTACAAATTGCAGTTGTACCTGGTCTTGACCTGGTCGACAGGCAGCGACAGAACCGCGGAGAATATGCTCGAGATGCCGGCTACGTAAAAATGGATATATGGTCCAGTGAAGACGAAGTCTCCCATGGTGAACCTTTGCCGAATCTATATTGAAATGAAAATAAGCAAATATTAGGGGACATTCTTTATTTTTTAAGTTCAATGTGTGGTTGTCGTCTTCACCGACAAACGAATTGAGATCTAAATGGGTGCCAAGTTCCGTAGATTATCTAAAATGGTTCCAAGTCTGGCACTAAATAGATTGTTTACAGTACTTAAAACTAATTTATTGCGGCTTAATGCATTTTGAGCTTTAATTTGACAGTTTTCTTAAATATCCAACAGCTTCCATGGTATTATACCATACTGCTTAGAAAACTGCCAAGTTAAGGCTCAAAGTGCATTAAACCGAAATAACCACACCCCACCACCGGCCTACACACCGGCTGCCGCGTCGCCATTTCTTTGGCTTGAACTTCGCCTAACACACTCCATTGTCTAGGTATCTATGGTCTCATCAGTCAGTGTATTGGTTATGTGCGAAGTAGGTGGTGGGGGTAAGCTAGGCGATCGTAGCGCACACCATGGCAGAAATGTGTACTTACCGGGGACCACTGTCAAATTTACTTTCACGTTTTCTATTGGTTTCTTAACGGTTTCCTACGATTCGTTTCGTTTGTATGTGTTTATTTATTCTCTTATTTATTTCAGTAAAATTTCCAATACGGGGTCTTTCTTGTTTACTAAAGTAAATAAAATATTCATGTGTCATTATTTGACATCTCTAAATTTTGACATTGTCTCGGGACCTTTGACGTTTGACGTTTCAGACGTGCACATAGCCAATATTACGAGCGTTTTATGTGAAAATGTGTTGACCTGACAACCCGAGGTAACATTCCGACGTCTACATGACGTCCATTTACAGTCCTGCACGACGTAGGAGACGGTACATTCCATAACGTCGGTTGGTTCTTCAAGTGACGTCAATTAGTCGCAGCCTCACGACTTAAATTACGACCTTAAATTGACGTATATACGACGTCCTATTTATGACCTTATCTTAAACTGACGTCACTATGTACCTACAACGTCCGCTCTCAACGAATATATGAATGAATGAATGAATGAAACATTTTATTTCAGACCAAAGTCCATATCAGTTAGTAACAATTCTCTTAACCTAGTGTTAATAACCGACCGATATGACCGACCTCATCATGACCTATGAACGACGTCGCTTATATGTCGCTGACGTCAGTTGGCTACCTAGAAAGTGTGGTATACTTATACCTCCGAGTATATGCCGACTTGAGTAGTGGTGACGAAGACGGCGCGCACTAGCGTGGGCGCGACGCCCCGCCACCACATGACAATGCCCTCTCTGCGGGCGATCCTGCAAAAACAAACCAAAATTTTTCAAGAGATCGTCATGTCATAAAACTCATAAGTAAACAATATACGTCATTCTTAAAAATATTCGTATATTGTTTGTTCTGTGACGAAATTTCTGTACGTCAGTAGGCAGGCGTTGACGGCATTGTAAATATCTGTCACGTCCTCGGACGTATTCGGCTTCGCTCGGTGATCTCCGCGTCGAGCGGTGCCTTGTACTCTGTTTTACAGAGCCATTTTTTACGATGTTGTTGTGGTTTTATACATTATGGTATTTCTGTGCTTTGGCCGTTGTCATTTCAAATCCCTTGTAAGTCTTTTTAACCAACATAGCTGACCTCAGCAACTGCCGCAGGACGTTCTCCGGACGCTGCACCTTCTTGCACGCCCTGGAGTTCCGCGGGCTGCACGGCGACCGGCGCAGGCGATGCACCTCGATCATACGCACTAGCGCCACCTCCGAGGGCACGCCCATGAACGCCCCCGACAGCCCGGCCACCACCGCTATGCCCAGGCGTTCGCGGAAGTCAGGATATTTGCCGTAGGTGCTGCGTTGTAAGACAAAATGGTCAATCCCATAAGATCTATTCTTCAGGTTTCAAAAAAATCTACTCTTAAATCTGCCATATTGAAATGAGATCCTTATACTTACTTCTTGTGGTGGGTATAAAGCGAGTGGTAGACTGCGAGCCGTGTGCCAGTGTACGTCAGCTGTCGCAGTATGCCAGCGGTCAGACCAGCGTACAGCCCCCTTGGACCCTCGCTCGCCAGGATTCGCTCTAACATGCAAACTGTCGTCAGTTGCTTCGGGAACAGCTGCAGGCGCACCTTGACCACGTCCAGGGGGTGCACGACTGTTGAAGCTATAATTCTGAAACGTAACATGTAAATGCAATGGAGAAGTTAAAGATGAGCTTTCTCCAGCTGGAAGTTTCTTTGCGTGATCGTATTCAGCAATGAAGCTATCCGCAGCAGAACCAAATAGCCCTCCGTATCGCTAAACTTAAGTGGCAGTGAGCGGGGCACATAGCACGTAGAACCGATGGCCATTGGGGCGGAAAGGTTTTCGAGTGGCGACTTGTCGACCACGTACCGGAAGGCGCAGCCCGGGCAGGCTAACAAGGTGGACTGATGACCTGGTAAAGGTCGTGAAAGTAGAATAAGAATAAGAAAGATTTATTGCATAATAGATTCAATAGATACCCTATCGGGCGTGCAATATACTTAGCTTAGAAACTAGAGCGACATAATCTGGACAACTACCTATACACTACTTTCTACATTAATAATTCTCACACTCGAAAAACTCGTTTAGGCTATTAAATGCCTTATCAATAAGCCAATTTTTTTACTTATTTTTAAATATATTACCTGCTAAACATTTAATGCCAGTCGGGAGGTGATTGTATACTCTAATTGCCATCAGTGCCATCACAAATGTACTTTAGCGTATATGGAGGTACTAGCTTTTGGTAATCGAATGTCGTATTTGTACTGCGTTCTTACATTAATCTTCGTAGATACCCATGTCGTAAAAAAGTTGGGTTGATTTTTGACAAACAAACATACTTCAAGAATATTTATATTCTTGAAGTATGTTTGTTTGTCAAAAACCGCTTTTCTCGAAAAACTTTGTGATCCGCTGGATGCGGGTGGCGCAAGACCGGTCATTCTGGAACTCTATGGGGGCGACCCACGCGGCCTATGTGCAGCAGCTGGCTGTCTTCGGCTGGTATGATGATGTAGAAGCCTGCTAAAGCGGGAATTTCCTCACAAAATTCTTTTGATGACGAAACAAAACATTCAACTACTTACCCGCACACTACTCCCATAGCCACTTTTGTCGAGGTAGGAATCATGTCCAATTTCCTCTGTGCAAAGTCCATCCGAGTCCAGTTGATATCCTTCAATGGTGTCTCAGGGGCATGGGATCTCTCAAAATCCAAGAACATTGCGTTTGGCCTGTCCAGGCCTATAACTGGCTTCTGAAAGGCTGCATACATGGGCCTTAAGCCGACACCGGGCGTTGTTAGGTTAGGTTCTAGCGACACAAGAGCTACAACCATGGATATTTTAAGAGCTGCATCTGTGGATGCGAGCTCTATACATGGTTTTGATGCATCTTGGGGTATATTTACAGGTTTAGGTCTCTCGGAGGTGGTTGGGGCAATGTTACGCCTCTCAAAACTAGTTTCTGGCATATCTAATATCGGAGACTGCTTTGAGAACATCGTGTTACACACAGCTAAGTTTGTTTTAGTCTGAAAAGAGCTATCTTTGTTTGTTTCCTTTACCGTGTTTAGAATTTGAGTCATTAAAGGTTGAAAGAAAGCATTTGTTTCTGTTTCATTGATCATGCCTATCCGTAATAGCTGTTCTTTTTTGTACAAGAGGTTATCCATGAGTAATTTAGACGATGAGGAGTATAAATGTGGAATATCAGGTTTTTTCTTGAAGGGGTACAAATAGGGGTTAAGTTTTGTACTAGGAACCGTCTCCATGGTGGTACATGAAGCACTAAAACTATTTCATAGTGATGTTACTGAAATCCATCACATTGTTGGGGTATTTTTTTAGCTGAGCCATGTTAGTCTTTTAAATTTAAATAAACATTGTGTGGCAGAAGTAAAATTGTCATTTTTGACGTGCTCTATAGGGGCATAGAGTTACATATTCAGACGTGGTTTTTGGGATGACGTGTCTATAACCTGCCTGCAACGCTACTCGCTCGAATTCGCAAGTGCGACAGAGAGATACACGAACTTCGTTCGTTTTCGTTTCGCGGTAGCAACTGTAAGATAGGTTTTGCAAAAAATATTAATCCTCTAACTGTGGAGACATCTCAACACAGCGCATACATACATAAACTACGCTTATATTCCCAAAAGGGGTAGGCAGAGCACATGAAAATTAATTTTCAGTGCCACTTTTAGCAATTACAGGTCTATAGATGGAGAAAATGTGATATTGCAGTGACAGGTTGCTAGCCCATCGCCCACAACCCACTTCAACCTAGTTCCCATAGTCGACTCTTACGGCACACAAGGGAAGAAAGGGGGTGGTGCTATTCTAACCCGGCACCACACAGCGCATCCCCAAGTTAATAAAGGGTCGGCATCGCACTTGCGATTCCTCTGGAGTCCCAAGTGTCCATAGGCTACGGTGTCTGCTTACCATCAGGCAGGCCGTAAGCTTGTTTGCCACCGTCGTAGTATTATCTGTTCATTGCGCGGTCCAGACGTGCAACGCACTGCAGCTAGTTGCGAATGTATTAGGATACCGCTGCCGCTTCCGCCATCGCTAAGGCGTGGCCTGCCCGTGTGGCGGGGCCATACATTTTGTACAGAACAGCTGCGGTGCCCAGTCGAATTCCGCGATAATTCAGCCGAGCAATTTACCCTGTATGTGGCGAGCCTTATTGGAGAAACAAAAACAGAAATTTTACAACAGAAATATTTATTAACGTAACAACAAAACATTTGTCTCATCTATGTTAGTCGCAGTTGATATAAAAATATATAAGTACATTATACATATACCTACAAATAATCCATCAAATAACATATCATAAGGATTTATGCAAAACGGTAACCAAAACTGAAACAATAAAATTAAGGGTTTGCGTCAAGTTTCATAGCTTTCTTTTCGCATAAATCCATTATTATAAGCTATATGACTGACAGAACGATATTTTATTAAATACAATACATATTATAATAAAAAGGCCTAAAATGCAATGGTCATGAGATGCATCCACTATGTCCGAGTCAGGAACTATATAAGTTAGCCAAAAATTGTATAGTAATCTCAATTTTTCATTTTGTTACGCATGTGATTATTGAAGCATATTAAAAATCTAAGACATTACGAATTTCAATGTAATTTTGCTTCTATTATACATCGCAGTGTAATATAATTCATTATTTGATACAGATAACAAATACAAAGAAAAATTAACTATGATCGAATGTAATTCATTTATTTAAAAAAAAAACATTTACTTCTTCATTTGTGGTTTATGCGAAGTGCTAATGGCTCTTACCAATTCTGTAACCCTAGTGAAAAACGGTATAAGTGCGTACAATTGTATAGGACTTGTACCCCTTCTCACTAGAGCCACAAAATTCGACTAAACATAGATAGAGTTTATTCCAAGGTTAATCGACAAAATAATCTGTTTAACCTCGAATTAAGCCCTTATTTCTGTTTAGTCGAACCGAACCAGGTCTAAAAGGCTAACCTGTTCAATGCCAACGACCACTAGTAGCCACCGCACTACTGTAACCAATGCGTACAATGCCAAATCAACCTACGTGCCTTCAAATAAGGTTTATTTTCGCTCTAACTCATATAATACACGACTTTGGTAACATGTGGAGTTCAAAAGAGAGTCTCAAAACCGAGTATATTATATGTAATAATATAGTATATGTAAAGATATCCAAAATTGTTAATACATTTGTACGATTTCATTCTAACAATACACGTGCTCGTATTTAATACTAATACATAGCTTAGGCTAAATGATATACATTATGAACTAGGTAATTTGCACAAGTTTTAGAAGTTTTTATGATACCTATTGTATGTATGGTCGCGGTCTTAATCTAGGACCCTATCCCGAGTTTATAAACTTGTATTAGATGGGTCGTAGCCCAGACAACTTTGGGAACCACTGACTAGGCAATTGTTTTCATACAATGCCTTTGTATTACAATAAATAGAGGCTCAGTTAGAAACTCATGTCAAGGAGCATCGTATACAAATACCCCGTGCAGCACATATCTATCACAATATCCCTTAATCTACAGAATATGCTTAAGCAACTGGTAATATGAATCAAAAATAAAATCTCTAAAAGCCAAAACAACTAAGAAAATAAACTATACGTGCTTAGAAACAATAAAATGGAATATTTTAATCACAATGAAACTGTTAAAATTGATTTTTATTGCAATTTTGGCACTATTCTGTAATTCAACTACAAACTTATCCAATATGTGATCCAATGATACGAGTATTCACAATTGTAGAATTTACAAAATATGTCAATCAGTTAATTTCGTTAATTCTAACATAGTCAGAATGTTTACGATGTCATAAAAGATTCACTCACTTCATTCCTTACAAACTTCAACTTACAATACCTTTTAATTTCACTTAAAATAATAGTTGAAATTCTGTTAGTTGTTAAAGTCGAAAGTCGCTTGGCACAATTACAAAAGTAATTAATGCCCTACTAATATTTTTTTATAAGCAGTGGGGTGCATAAGGGTGGTATTCCACTCGTCCAATATCTTTGTCCAATCTTTGATCAAATTTCTTTGACAGAGGCCCACTCCACTCATCCAATATCTTTGTCCAAGTTTGTTTTTTTTTCATGCGTAGCCATATTGATTTAACTGTCATCAGAATCTTTGATCAAATGTGGGGGTT
The DNA here is from genome assembly GCA_905163555.1 of Notocelia uddmanniana. Classification (NCBI taxonomy): domain Eukaryota; kingdom Metazoa; phylum Arthropoda; class Insecta; order Lepidoptera; family Tortricidae; genus Notocelia; species Notocelia uddmanniana. The sequence goes on from LR991066.1 coordinate 23,778,684, forward strand.
CTTTAAACAAATGTATATTGGACAAAGATATTGGATGAGTGGAATACCAAGGGTCGTATTCTACTCATCCAATATCTTTGTCCAATCCTTGATCAAAGTTCTTTGACGGAGGCCCATTCCACTTATCCAATATCTTTGTCCAAGTTTTTTTTTTCATACTTAGCCATATTGATTTAACTGTCATCAGAATCTTTGATCAAATGTCGGGGTCCCATCCAAGTTGGATGAAATCACCCAATTTCTTTGATCAAATGTATATTGGGCAAAGATATTGGATGAGTGGAAAACCACGGGTGGTATTCTACTCATCCAATATCTTTGTCCAATCTTTGATCAAAGTTCTTTGACGGAGGCCCATTCCACTTATCCAATATCTTTGTCCAAGTTTTTTTTTCATACTTAGTCATATTGATTTAACTGTCATCAGAATCTTTGATCAAATGTCGGGGTCCCATCCAAGTTGGATGAAATCACCCAATTTCTATGATCAAATGTATATTGGACAAAGATATTGGATGAGTGGGATACCACCCTAAGCTGCGTACGTCTGCTCGAGGAATATGTAAATTATACATTGTATAATGAATTCATCAATAAAACGATTTTAACAAAAAACTATGGTCTCTCGTATACTCTGCGTCGCTCCGCGACAAATCTACAAGTACTTGAAGTAAGCCAAGTTTGTCTGCTCGAGGAATATGCACAACTAAGTCATCAATAGAACGATTTTAACAAAAAACTATGGTCTCTCGTATACTCTGCCTCGCTCCGCGACAAACCTACAAGTACTTGAAGTAGGCCGCGTTCATCTGCTCGAGGAATATGAAGGTGAGTACAGTGTGAGGGCCGAGGCGCGCGTAGTAGGGCAGGAAGCCCTTCCACAGGGACAGCACGCCTTCGTTCTTCAGGAGATTAGACACCACGGAGAGCTGGCTCTGGCCCTTGGCGGCGTTTTGGATACTGGAATGGAATGGTTAAATTTATAGCTGTTTTCTTGTGAATATGTAGGTATTTTGACTGCTGCCTACAGTAGCCATCACACACGATAATAATAAATCATTTATTCTCTGGCAACAAATGCCTATAGATATACCTTATAGCTAATGTACATACAGTTTAATTAGTAACGATGCGTGTATCGGGACGTTACACGCAAAGTTTCTAGCTGATCACAGTACTAAATTTTAAATTTTGACCAACATTCTAAATTTCACGTGATACCGCGCAGCCATTTTCCAGCAGCTCAGTTCGATCTTGGATTTCGTTCCATGAACATTTATCCAGCAGCATAAGCAGTTTACCCACAGTTCCAGTTCTAGTGATTTATCTCAGTGCAGTTCTCTGTGCAGTTATTGCAGTGCACTTTTTATTTAGGTTAAAAAGTTCACCAGGAATCGGTGTGATCAAAGCTTTGCAATAGCATTTCAAAGTATACCTCCTCGACAGTGTCAACAACCTCTTTGTCGTTGGAATCTATCAAAAAAAATCTAAATTGAACTCCATATACTCAGTGAAAACCTTTTCCAATCGATCCCTTTTTTCCCGATATATAGCCATGTCGTAGTTACCAGGATATAGGTCCCTCATCCCTCCCATCTTCCCTATTCTTAAAACTAAAAACATTATGTTGCACACGCAGTAAAAGTAAAGGACATAGAACATTATGAGATGACAATTTGTAATTTAGTTAACGGAAATAAGTTTGACGGCCTGTTTAGCCTAGTTGGTAGTGACACTGCCTCCGAAGCTAGAGGTCCCGGGTTCGAATCCCAGCCAGGGCATTATTTGTGCATTTAGCACGGATTTTGTTCTTGGGTCTTGGATGTTCTCTATGTATTTAAGTATATATTTATCTATATAAGTATGTATATCGTCGCCTAGTACCCATAGTACAAGCTTTGCTTAGTTTGGGACTAGGTCGATTTGTGTAAGATTGTCCCCCAATATTTATTTATTTATTTATTTAAGTATCTTGTTCGTAAATACGGGTATTCCTCTAATTCGAACGAAGCGCTTTGCTTCATCTTTCATAATGCGCACTTCTAAGGTTTGGAATTCTCTGCCGGCGTCTGTATTTCCGAGTTCATACAACCTGGACCTTTTTTAAGGCACGAGTGAATAGGCATCTTCTGGGTGAGCTCGCTTCATCGTCGGCCTCATCTTTGCCCCCTGGCTAGATGCTGGTCAAGAGCAATCCCATTTTTAATAAAAAAAAGAAAAAGAAAATGTATGACACAGGACGATTAGCATGTTAATTAATCTTGAACGAAACGACTACATTTGATAAGTTACCATTGCACGGACGGAAACTCCAAAGTTTATTTCCAGGGGCTATTTTCGAAATATATCTGTTCGATTTTTTATTTATATTTTGCACAATGAAGTTTGACATCAATAACAAGTTGCGATGGAAAAATTGAAGTTGCCATCGCAAAAAAATCTAACAGATTTTTTTGTTTCTTATGTATGTCCTACCCAAAGTACAAATGTGTGTAGGTAGGTAGGAGGAGATAAAATCTAACTGTCATGACTTATGACAGCGTCAGCACTGTGATTATGAAAAAATGTAACATCTCCAAGAATACCCACATGATGTGTATAGAGATCTACAACAAATTACCTGATTCCTTTAAAAACCTGAACCTCAGCAGATTTAAACGTGTTATGAAACAGTGGCTAGTGGACAAATGTTTTTATTGTCTGAATGAATATTTTATGGATATTCCTTAAACGTGTTATTCTGTACAGTATAGTATATTAATTATTTTTCTCAAACATGCAATTAAATATTGATGTTATGTTCCTTATAATAGGCTGCGAAGTATGACGTTTCAGGTGCGGCTAGGACAAGAGGTCGTTAATACAATTTCATACAAATGTTGCAGGCCTAGGCCGGCAAAGTCCTCTTTTTTAATTTCCATTCCACATAAATTTGTGGCACAGGCATCATGACATTCTGCCACTATGCGTATTAAAAATAAAATTTTGATTTTTTTGTTGTTTATTTCATTTCATGTTTGAGAAAAGCACTATACATACCTCGGCGGGAAATATGGGGTTGCCCGCCTGAGACCTATCCGACCACGCTTCGCTCGGCCGTCTATATGTCTTCGGCCGGCAACCCCTTTCGTCCCGGCCTCTGTAGTAATGTACTATAATTCCACTCATTTAAACAAAATAATAGTATGTGACATGTATTCTGACATAGGACCTATTTAATATGATCTCATTACCTATCTTATATCTTGTTTTGTAATGTGTAACGTGTGTACACCTGTCATGGTAATATTTAATGGGACCAGCTGTGTAGCAATAGCAATAAGAACTGCAAAAGTAGAAAACCTGAATATGTCACACAATACATTTCATTTCATTTCATAAATTGTCACATTGAGGTATGTTCATCAAATACCATATATATGGTATGTTTATTTGCCGGCCTGTTTAGCCTAGTTGGTAGTGCCACTGCCTCCGAAGCTAGAGGTCCCGGGTTCGAATCCCGGTAAGGGCATTTGTTTCTGTGGTGAGCAGAGACATTTGTTCCTGCGACTTGGATGTTTTCTATGTATTTAAGTATATATCTATTAAATATATCGTCGTCTAGTACCCATAACACAAGCCTTATTGAGCTTACTATGGGACTAGTTCGATTTGTGTAAAAAAAAATTGTCCCATAATATTTATTTATTTAATACGATGTTTCAAATGGTACATTATCAGGTATATTCAATTTGACACGTATCACAGGTAAAACGAAGATTATCGGTGCTTGATGGAAGACTGGAAGTATTCGAATATAAAGTGACCACGCATGTTGTTTTGTAAGTAATCTAAAACTCTTTCATTACAAATTAAAGGAGAAAAATGAAAAATGTTGTGCTCCGAGCATTCGGTCCATCGCTCTAGCCAATTAAGCTATCGTAACAATCAAGCTCAAGCACGAAATCCTTCACTGGTTCCCTCTAACAACGCCTTGGGGAGGCGTACAACGACATTATAGGCTATTATTTTTAATGGCACCAACGTGCTCAAATTACATTGAGAAATCGTCAATAACGATGCGATATCCCATACTAAACCAATTCAATTATGCTACCCTTAAATTATTTCTCCCCTTTAATTTGGAATTCAGAACTGTGTTACAAAATTAATCTAAAACTTTTTTTTTTCTACTCATAAAATTCTTTACACCACAACTTTTTTTGGACAAGTGGTGACGTAAAATTGTGTACAAAACACGGGTCGTAAAACAGAAAGCCCTCTCTCGCATATTTATGACCCTCGCTTGCGGCTCGGGCCTCAAACATCTGCGATATCGGCCTTTCTTTTTTATTATTATTACATATATCTTTCTTATTACAGTACATATGGTGCTACTTTACCGCACTAGTGCGGTAATCAGCAGATTACGTGCATATGTCGAAACTTTAAAGAGCCATATGTACTGTAAAACGTTGTACGATACACGTGCGAATAGGTAATTCGCAACTCGTGTCGCAAATTTATCACCACTCTTTGCGAATTTCCTATTGCTGCACTTGTATCGTAATGTACTATAATCTCACTAATACAGGTACGAAACAGTAGCTTATAACTCACTGAATCCAGGGTTGATCCTACTCGTCTCCCAAATCACAACATACAGATGTGTGCACGCTTACATTATAGAGTCGTGTTCAAATATTTTGAGCACCCTGTTCAATTTAAGAGTAAACAGGCAACTTCTAGGTGAGCGTGATCAATCTTAATTAACTCTACTGTATGTACTCTCAACAGTGCATCCTCAATTTTCCATCAATATTAAAAACAATCGGCAAGGAGCGTTCGTGGCCCAGCGGCGCCCGCGTACCGCGTGCGGTATGCGAGGTTAAGCAATGTCGGGCGAGATCAGTCCTTGGATGGGTGACCGCTTTGAGTGGTTACTAACTGAGCGCTCCCGTGCTTTGGAAGGCACGTTAAGCCGTTGATCCCGGTTGCTGTCTATGATAGCAGTCGTTAAGCCAAGTTAGAGGCCTCCGGGCGGTTTGAGAACTTCTAACAGTCAAGTTGCCCACTCGCTTGACAAGCCTAATCCCAATAAGGTCTAGTTTCCCCCTCGGGTTGGAAGGTCAGATGGCAGTCGCTTCTGTAAAAACTACTGCCTACGGCAATTCTTGGGATCAGGTAGGGGACCCCGGGCATCCTTCAGGATGCAACTGTAATGGGAATAACGCTAGGAGGATGATGTTGATGATTAAAAGCAATCGAGCTCCCTGCCGAGGTTTTCCCGAGGGACTACACGACAGTAACGGGTTCTTCAAGAAAGGAGTGTATAAATTTTTAAAGAGTCGGCAACGTGCATGTGACACCCCTGAAGTTGCAGGCGTCCATAGGCTGTGGCAACCGCTTACCATCAGGCCGGCCGTACGCTTGTTTGCCGCTGACGTGGTACGCTCCAATTTTGTACTTCGTTATGCCACAATTTGTGGTTTCCGTGAGCCAATGCTTGGCTACCTACAGAAAATACCGAAATCGGCATATGCGTGCCTATGAAATTCGAGGAGTTCCCTCGATTGCTCCTAGATCCCATCATCAGAGCTTCACCAAATTTATATGGGACCAACTTCGGGGTACCTTCTTTGTAACAAAAAAGAATTATCAAATCGGCCGACGTAGCCAAGAGTTATCGGGGAATATACATACATAAAAAAAAAAGTTTGCTTGTTTTTTTTATGTATGCAGACGAACTGAGAGCCTCCTTCCTTCTATTGAAGTCGGTTAAAAAACGTGTTTTGAACTTACCGGGTCTTGATGATGTCGACGGGCATGGACGCGATGGTGGTGACCAAACCGGAAACCATGGACGCGCAGAAATGCAACGTGATCCCGTCTGGCACGTACGCTGCGAAAATCTCACGCGCCTGCAATGTAACAACAAATATTACACCATTGACGAGTGGCTAGAGATAGGCGCCTTGCAACTTTCCAAAGTTTGAATGTAAATTCCAATTAAGTTACAGAATTTGCTATAAAATTTTGGTTATTCTTCTTAGACGTTTTGTACCATACTTATTCTTATTAACAAAGGCATATTTCACAAGAGCTATGTGCACTGGCGTTTAAATAGTGCGAGGACACATAAGATTTATGTTATAAATCGAAATCGTTCTATAAGTAGATTATAAGTCATTCTATAAGTAGACACAGAGTATGATTGATAAAACAAATTTCGATTTTCGATGTTTGCGGCAAGCATCTGGGGGACCCGATAATTGGGCAGACAGCTCGGGCAATGTAGTAAGGCCTTAAATAATATCGATATGAACAGCACTGGCCAAGCTGTGGCAACATTTGTGCATTTTGACTTGTCAAACAGGTTCGCCCAAAGTTGAATTTTACCTTATATTTATTAGAATTACAAACACTTAAAATAAAAAATAAATATTATTGGTCAATTTTTTACACAAACCTAACTAATCCCATAGTAATCTCAATAAGGCTTGTGTTATGAGTTTACGATATTTTTAAACACATAGAAAACATCCAAGTCTCAAAAACAAATGTTTCTCATCACCACAGAAACAAATGTCCGTATTGGGATTCGAACCCGGGACCTCTAGCTTCGGAGGCAGTGACACTACCAACTAAGCTAAGCTGACGCCACTGCACTGGAGGGTAGATCTTGTAATGAGACTGACCTGTGAGTACGTGCTCAGTTGCGCCGCGTTGACGACCATAGCTCGCCCGACGGTCGGAGTGGCCCCACGCCATAGCTTGAGGACGCCTTCCTCGCGTACTATCCTGTTGACAAGTACAATTTATTATTCGACTGACAGCAGTATTAAAACAATAAACTTTTTTATACAAATACAAGTCCATCCCATAGACGAGTCATTAATGACTCGGGACTCGGCAACTCTGGTTTGGTGACCTTACTTACCGCCAGGAACACAACTCCACATCTCATACCATCCATCCATACTTAATATTATGAATGCGAAAGTAACTCTGTCTGTCTGTCTGTCTGTTACCTCTTCACGCTTAAACCACTAAACCGATTTAGATGAAATTTGGTATAGAGATAGTTTGAATCCCGGGAAAGTACATAGGTTATCTTTTATTCCGGAAATCATTCCTTAGGGGGTGAAAACCGGGGTAGAAGTTTGTACTGGCGAGCGATATTTAAGCCTGCGCCTGCAACCATTTAACAGCAATTATTTCTATAATATAACGAGTTGCACGCAGACGGAGTCGCGGGCAAAGTTTAGTATCATACATACATAAACTCACGCCTGTATTCCCAAAAGGGGTAGGCAGAGCACACAAAAATCAATTTCAGTGCCACTTTTAGCAATTGCTAGTATCATATAAGACAATACCTGATGAGGGCATCGGCGACGTTCTTGTAGTTCCTGCGCTGGTCAGCTGGCAGGCGGCCGTCGGCCGTCATGCGGATGAGGGCCACTTCGGCCGGGGTGCCCACGAACGCGCCGATGGAGCCCGCCGCGACACCCAGCAGCGTTTTGGTGCCGAAACCTGGAGCGGCGCCCGCGTTGCGTCTGAAAGGGGCGGTTTCGGTTTATTTTCGATCAGTTTCTTTAAAAGAACAAGTATCATTAAATTGGTAAACTTAAACTAAACTTGGAGACTAAAGTAAAAATGGTAGCAAAAATGGCATCCACTCAGCATGTCACGCCGGCGATTGAGCGCCGCGACGCTGATTTTCCGTGGAACCAGAATCGAAAATGTGTGCGAGAAAAACCAGCGGTGCAATCACATCTGTAAAACGCACCTATATAGCTAGTACATGATTTATTTTAAGAAACTTTAAGCAGTGAACTAAACTATATAATGATTTATATATTTGAGGCAACTCGACCATAGTTAACTTCACAAGCACATAATTAAGGTACAGACACGATTATATACTACCTAAGCTAGCTTAAAGATACTTGTTGTTCCAATAGATGATGTTTTATGTAGTGTATTTTTAAAAGCAAACAATGAGGAGGCGTTTCTGATTTAAGGAGGAAGGTTATTCCAACATTTCGTAGCAGCATACCGAAAGCTGCCACGAACGCACGCTTTAGTATACAGACAGAATGGAATAATGCTACGAAGATAGACAACAAAGTAGGATCTTTTTCAATTTTCACTGATCTGTTTTGTACGCCACGTTGGTCGCAAACAAGTGTACCGCCCGCCTCATGGTAAGCGGACCGTAGATGCACGCTTACAATTCCAGGTTATCTTTTCAATAAGCCTTTCGCAATGATTATTTTTTTGCAATTAGATAATATAAATGAAATTGGCTTACTAATGGCAATAGGTTAATGATTGGTTCCCTGTCTCTAATAGTTATGAACATGGAAATACAATATATCTACAATTAAATTAATAATTTATACCAAAAAAAAACCGACTCCAATTTGGACTTCGCTATGCCATAATTTGTGATTTCCTTGAGCCAATGCTTAGTTATCGGCATAGGCACGCGCCTATCAAATTCGAGGAGTTCCCTCGATTCCTCCTAAATCCCATCATCAGACCTTCACCATATATGGGACCAATGTCGGGGTACCTGCATTGAAACAAAAAAAGAATTATCAAAATCGGCCAACGCGGTCAAGAGTTATCGGGGAACATACATACATAAAAAAAAGAACAAGCAAACATGCCGACGAACTGAGTATACCTCCTTCCTTCTACTGAAGTCGGTAAAAAACTATGTCAGGAGCGCTATATCGGATATATTTTAAGACTCCAGCGTCATGAAACAAGATTTAAAGTTTTGTAAGGACGAGTGACTGATCATTTCCAAATTTATATTGTCTACTTGGCATAAAGAGGTCTAATTAGACCCATCGGGTTCCCCACAATTTACTAGTTAGAGAGGCAATCATTCTACGCAATTACTCATAACAGTTTGATGACAAATAGACCCAGCGAGCTATTTAGTGCAATCAACTGATTGAGCGCAGCGATGGTTGAAACCGTTTCTACTGCAGTTCACATTCATAAATTATGCATAGAGATTATAGAGACAATACTTATATTCCCAGTTATACCACCACTAGGTATATGCTTTATTAATTACCATTGTATGACGTGTAAATACGAATACGAATACTCTTTATTGCACACCTCACACAAATGAAACGTTACAAACAGAAAAAAAGAAAACACAGTAATATGTAGGTAGAGGTAGACAACAGGCGGTCTTATCGCTAAAGAGCGATTTCTTCCAGACAACCTTTGGGTAGCGGAAAAAAAAGAAAATAATATATGCAGTAGGTGGTGCAGAGATAATATGAAATAAGTTAAACATAATTTATAGTAAAAATATTTATAATATACCTACTTATATACAGTTATATATAAACATACATACAAAACCGTACATATATACCAATATCACAAAACAAATAAGAAATAGACACAAATAAATGTTACGTTTACAAGTCTACGTTTTTACTTTGTGTTCTTATTTTTGTCATGTATGTGTCTTTTGTGTTTCTGTGAATAAATGTTTCTTTCTTTCTTTCTTTCAGAATGAACCCTTGAGGTTTACTCACAGAATATTTTTTTATTTTATATTATAAATATTTTGGAATAATTGATTAACTGCGAGAATAAATATATCCGCGAATGAATATATCCGCGGAAGCCTCGGCGTAAGAGACATCGCCGATAAGCTCCAAGAAAATCGGCTTCGATGGTTTGGGCATGTCAAAAGAAGGCCACCGGAATACATCGGCAACATCTTGGTCTTGCTTTGCCTGGAACGCGGCGAAGAGGGAGACCCAGGTTGCGATGGCTCAATATCGTGGCCAAGGATATGAACGCCTGCGAGTTGAACGCTGAGGATGTCCAGGACCGAGCGAAGTGGAAGAAAAAGATCAGAAAATCGGACCCCTTCGTAAGACGGGACAAACGCTAGGAGGATGATGATTAACTGCGAGGAGCGTTCGTGGCCCAGCGGCGTCCGCGTACCGCGTGCGGTATGTGAGGTTAAGCAATGTCGGGCGAGGTCAGTGCTGCGCAGTGGATGGGTGACCACTTTGAGTGATTGCTGAGCGCTCCCGTGCTTTGGAAGGCACGTTAAGCCGTTGATCCCGCTTGCTGTCTATGATAGCAGTCGTTAAGCCAAGTTAGAGGCCTCCGGGCGGCTTGAGAACCTCTAACAGTCAAGTTGCCCACTCACTTGACAAGCCTAATCCCAATAAGGTCTAGTTTCCCCCTCGGTTTGGAAGGTCAGATGGCAGTCGCTTCTGTAAAAAACTAGTCCCTACGACAGTTCTTGGGATTAGGTAGGGGACCCCAGGCACCCTTCAGGATGCAAATGTCCTGGGAATAACGTTAGGAGAATGAATTGATAAACTGCTAACTTAAATCAACCATTTAAGATCTTAAATTCAATGAGGATAAACGATTTATGTTTTTAATGGTTGCTGACGGACGGGAGAAACATAAATCCATTTAATAAATGACCTATTGTGTTGTTTTGTTTATAGATTGGCCTGACAGGTATTTTACTGATAGGTTTAGACCTACAGACATATTTCACAAGACAGACGGCTAAAAATTTACAAAAGAATACAGAGAGAAAAAAGGGACAAGTGCGTGTCGGGTCACGCCCAAGAAGGGTTCCGTACAGACACCTTCTAATCTACATTTAAAACCACTAAAAAATACTATATAATATCTTCATAGGGAAGTCACGACACTTACACCTTTTTGTTTGGGCAAGACAGTTTTTCAGCAATAACTCTATAACCGTGAGACCTATCTTGTTCAAACCAAAAATCATTGAAAGTATTTATAATTGTACATCATCTTGATTTTTTCTGAATTTTAAACTTCATAGTTTGGAAATTACAAGGGGGGGAACTTTTTACGACTTTGACATCTAATATCTCACCAATGGTCGACTTAAATGGAAAAGTTTTTTTAGAAACCTCTGTCATTTTCGAAGGCCTATCCAAAGATACCCCACACGTGTATAAAAAAAATATGTGCTTGAAAACAAAAATTTGGCCCCCCTGTTACATGTATGGGGTACTGTTACCTTCCTACCAAATTTCATAATTGTAGTGCTCATAGTCTCCGAGTAAATCGGCTGTGACATACGGACGGACGGACATGGCGAATCTATAAGGGTTCCGTTCTCGCCATTCTGGCTACGGAACCCTAAAAAGTATAGTGTAATCACAAACCAGGTGAGTGTAATACTCATAGTTATTGGAAACTGTAGGCTATTTATAGTTTTGAATGTCGATTACCGGCATACCTACTATTGTTACGCGATCGTATTTACTCAACAGAAACCGAGAGTGTTTGTAAATGTCTTAACAGTATTTATTATATCATACAATTGTTATCTCTTAGGGTCACAGGTCACCTCGTAAACAGTAGACAGCTAGTGCATAATTTAAAGTGTTCGTTTCGTACAGTCAACAGCAAAAGTAGATATTTAGTACCTAGTCACTTTCTGCTCACCCATCGTCCTCCCCCCTCCCCCCCCCCTTAAGTAACGCATGATACGCTTAACGCCTAAAACTGAACCCTCTGTTTTTCACACATTATTATTGGTAAACGGGTGAACCACGATTTTCACACATTATTATTGGTAAACGGGTGAACCACGATTTTCACACATTATTATTGGTAAACGGGTGAACCACGATTTTCACACATTATTATTGGTAAACGGGTGAACCACGATTTTCACACATTATTATTGGTAAACGGGTGAACCACGATTTTCACACATTATTATTGGTAAACGGGTGAACCACGATTTTCACACATTATTATTGGTAAACGGGTGAACCACGATTTTCACACATTATTATTGGTAAACGGGTGAACCACGATTTTCACACATTATTATTGGTAAACGGGACTTAATCGCGTACAAAAATTCATGTATCGCAACATCCGTGCATGGTCACGAGCTGACTGGCTTCAGCGGGTATCAACATCTTCTAGCCGCACGGGTTTTCCGTACTACCCGCACTTTATTATTCACATTTACACAAGGGTTGTCACTCGCCCGACACACAACACTAACAACATCCGTTAATGTAATGGAAGAAGTATTCTGACGCTTGCACTTACTAATAACTGGATTCCACGTATATGAAATCTTAAAACCCTCGTCCCGGTTGAAATTACGATGTTTTTTTGATTTCAACGGCTTCACGTACCTTCCTACTGTAAAAATGACGTTCTGTAGAAAGGACTTCCGGTTTATGAAGCTCAATCCAGTGGTTTGGTCCTGACTCTAGTAAATGCTCGGCTATGGCAGACTTATTAACCTGACGATTTCTGACAGCTGTGATGTGCTCCTTGACCTTTTCTGCAATGGTTCGCTTAGTCTCACCAATGTAGGAACTCCCACAACTACAGTCAATCTTGTAAACGCCAGGTGATTGATAGGGGATTACATCCTTTGGCGATCTTAAATGCCCCGCAACCTTGGATAACGGTACGTATACGGTTTTAATCGAGTACTTTTCTAGTACTGTACCGATTTTGTCAGTTACCCCTTTAACATAGGGCATGTATGCCGGTTGCCTTGGAACATCAGGATATTTTCCTCTAGGCTTCCGTCTGGGTTGCCGTCCGTCTACTTTGTACCCATTCCTCCTAAGGACCTCTTCAATATGTGCCTTCTCACTCTCTAAAAATTCAGGGTCACATAGGTCCTGTGCTCTGTTACGCAGAGAGTTAAGCACAGACTGTAGGTGGCGGGGATGATGGTGAGACAGAGCGTTGTACGCGATTAAGTCCCGTTTACCAATAATAATAAATAGGCTAGTTCCCATAGATAGATCTGAAAACAACTAAGTATCAAAATGTCTGTATCTCAGAATGGCTAACATTTTTTCACAAGAAGTTTTTAATGTTTTAGGTTTTTTTTAATAACACGTCGGTGGCAAGTAGGTGTACCTGATGGTAAAAAAAACATTATGTTCAAAACAATTCGGTGTTACAAAATTAGGCAATCTGAGTCTCATCATTCGCGTGCCATCATTTACTTAAGGTCGGCGCAGCATGTTTTTTTCTTCTATACCTCTCTATCGCCCGTCATCTCATCACTTACATCCTTCCTCTTCATATCGTGTCTCACGCAAGTCACGCAATCCATCCCCCTTTTTCTTGGCCTACCCTTCCCTCTACACAGCCCCGGGTCTACGATTTTTTCGAACCGGAGCAAAACCTTGATGGTGGCGCCCCCTCCGTTCAGTGTTTGAGAAAAACTGTTAAAATTGCCAAATTTGGCGCCCCAATGAAACTGCCGCCCGGGGCAAGTGCCCCGGTTTGCCCCCTCCCCCCCCCCCTTAGATCCGGGGCTGCCCCTACATCCCTGTTTTGAGATCTAGTTCTATTTGGAAAAATCAAATTAAGATGTAATGCTAAGCTATGCTAAGCTAGATACATATAAAACCAGGAACCAGTATAGGAACAAACTAAAAATACCCAATTCTAAACTAGCCATCCATAGAAACGGACCTCATTTGGTATTTATCCGAGTTGTAAACAAAATACCCGACGAGATCAAACTGGAACCAAATAACAAGCTGTTTCACAAGAAATTGAAAACCTTTCTCATTCAAAAATGTTATTACTCAGTCGAGGAGTTCTTAAATGATGAAACCTTGTCGCATCACAAAAGTAGGTAACTACATTACAAATTGTAAATTGAAATTGTGTAAGTAAAGTATGTAACTTAGACATCATAAATTATTTCAACTTTAACCCCATATGACACATAAAATATCCCTTATTAAATTATTTGCTTATATTACTTTTTTATACATATATATTCTGAAATATAGAATTAAGTTAGTTATAAGATCATTTGTGTGCCCTAACAGGGTGTCATGGAAGCCTTTCTGTAAAAATGTATCACCTCATGTACATGACATAACAAATAAATAAATAAATAAATAATGAAACCTAAGAACATTTACGTCATACGCTCTGAAAGGGTTATGGTAGCTATAAGATAACAATGTCCATTTGACCCGTGAGCGTTCAATTCCAGCTCAATAGCGATAGCGTTACTATGGTATCTAGTGGCTGTGACGTAATTTGTTAGCGAGGCACATCTAATTGGTAAGGCCGCGTTTCCAATATGGATATTCTTGTTATATGGCGAGTCTCCTATATGATGGTAATATACAGTAAGGCGAAGGGGTAGGTAGGCAAGCTCTTTCCATACAAACTTTGTGCACGTTTTTCTTCGTTTATGTTTGCGCTACAGTTATTATTTTTGGTCAATATGCTTATTTTTCTGTTAGCTAGCTAACTTGGTGTGTTCCTTTTTTAATTTTAATTATGTTTTGTAATATATATTTTTTAATAAATTAAAATTTAAACATCAAATTCTGCGTATATCCAATATTTACAAGCAAAAAATAAAATGAAATGCTGTAGTGCCAAAACTAACGAATAAAACTTGCACAACCTTTGTATGGAGAATGCCTTGCCCTACCCTTCACCTTAATGAATATCAGTAAAATACTTATAATATCATCCCTGTAATATTGATATGTAGAGCAAGGATACCGACACAATATCAAGAACATATATGTAGACTTGAAACAGTATTAGTCTATAGGCAAATTGCAAAAAGTCGTCTCCTTCACGATTTTCGTTGACATCTCTTCTATATACCTAAAACAGGTATGGATGTGTTCCTTGTTGTCTTTAGAACACGAATCTACCTGTTTTAGTTCATGGAGGGGGGAACACACATAGCTGTGACATCATAAAGATGGCGGCCGACCGTCGTCGATTTATGTCCAAATCTCGGGTTCTATTTTACCAATCGGTTCGTGTGACGCGTCGTTTGAAAGCTTATTAAATTAACTATAATTGCTTCTTTGACACTTATACCATAACAAAAGTCATTTTTAAAATATTTTATAAAATGTGTTTTTTTTACCCTGCATGATTGCATAAGTACTGATAAAAAATGCTTATAACTCAATAAATAATAACTTTAGAGCAATGTATGTTATTACAAAATAAGTAGATCATTTTATAAGATTTCCAAAAATATAAGTTTTATTGGTGTACAATAATAAGTAATCAAGTCTTCACCAATTTTGCTCAACATGGGTCATTACGCGTCGACTGACAATAACGACGCTCGACTGCGCTGCGAGCGCTGGCGTCGCGCCTTGGTGTAAATATTAGTAGGAAGTCTGTATGTTTTCTCAGTAAATATATTGCAGACGGTCATTATTTAGTTTGCTTTATGCATATAAGGTGGTAAAATAGAAACCGTCACAGATCGCGGGCATTTGCAAGCCTCTAGGACCCTAAGGCGAGTATTTTAAACATGGGATCTGAGGCTCTTCTATCACTGACCGAGCTGCGTACAAAATTTTACGTCTTGCCTTGGCTGTCCCTCTTAATTGTGTTTAAGCTGTGATGCCCTCAAGTACCTATATACATCGATTAGGAAGTGTTAATAAACGTTTGATCAGGTAGTTGAATCGTTATGATCTGATTATAACTCGAATTTAATAATTCTTTAATTTTTTTGTTACTAAAATTTATTTGAACGCCTGCAAGTTACCTATCAAGATCGATTAAGTAGTGTTATAGGTGTTTGTGTAGGAAGTTAAATCGTTAGGAGGATCCTATTCCAATTCTGCTTTTGACCCCTGTGACTTAAAACTACAGTTGACTAGTAAAATTAATGTTAAAAAAATTATTGGTCAAACTTATTTGAACACCTGCAAGTTACCTATTTAGATTGATAAGGTAGAGTTAATTAGTGTTGCGTAGGCAATTAAAATGTTAGGATTCAACTCCAACTCTACTTTTGAACCCTCTGACTTAGATACTCCACTTGAATAATTTATATTTACTTTAGATTTTTTTACTTGTTAAACTTATTTGAACACCCGCAAGTTGCCTATCTAGATCGATTAGGTAGTGTTAACAAATATTTGTTCAGGTAGTTAAATTGTTAGGATCCGATTCCAACTCGACTTTTGACCCCTCCGACTTAGATACTCCACTTGAATAATTTATTTATTATTTAGATTTTTCACTTGTCAAACTTATTTGAATACCCGCAAGTTGCCTATCTAGATCGATAAGGTAGTATTGATAGACGTTTGTTGAGGTAGTCAAATCGTTAGGATCCGATTCCAACTCGACTTTTGACCCCTCCGACTTAGATACTTCACTTGAATAATTTATTTTTTCTTTAGATTTTTTTACTTGTCAAACTTATTTGAACAACCCGCAAGTTGCCTATCTAGATCGATTAGGTACAGACATTAGTCCAGGTAGTTAAATTGTTAGGATCCGATTCCAACTCGACTTTTGACCCCTCCGACTTATATACTCCACTTGAATAACTGTTATTTTCTTCAGTTTCTTTTTTACTCCTCAATCTTATTTAAAAGCCCATAAGTTACCTATCTAGATCGATTAGGTAGTGTTAATAGATGTTTGTTCAGGTAGTCAAATCGTTAGGATCCGATTGAAACTCGAATTTCCCCCCCTTCAACTTAGATACTCCACTTGAATAATTATTTATTTATTCAGATTTTTTTTCTTGTCAAAATTATTTGAACGCCCGCAAGTTACCTATCTAGGTCATTTAGGTTGTGTTGATAGACATTTGTTCAGCTAGTTTAATCGTTAGGATACAATTCCAACTCGACTTTTGACCCCTGCGACTTAGATATTCCTTTTGAGTAATTTATTTTTTCTTTAGATATTTTTACTTGTCAAACTTATATGTACGTCCGCCAGTTACGTATCTAGGTCGATTAGGTAGTGTTTATTAACGTTTGTTCAGGTACTTAGTTAAATCTTTAGCATCCTATTCCAAATTCCAACTCGACTTTTGACCCTTCCGACTTAGATACCCAGCAGTTGAAATTATTTATTTCTTCAGAATTTGTTTCGGGCCAAACTTATTTGAACGCACGTAAGTTACCTATTAATATCGATAAAGTTGTATTAAGGTAGTGGCTGTAGTCATTTGTGAAGGTAGTTAAATCGTTAGAATCCGATTCCGAGTCGGGTTTAGACCTCTCCGACATGGATACTCCGAAATATGGCGCTTCTAGGTAAAAAGTATCAATTTGTCGGTTGTATATATTAATTTTTGAGTACAACGATGCAATTAAACATTATTTTTATAGATATTTGTCAAAAACACCTTTTATTTGGGAACGTAACAAATGCACTTTCAAAGATTAACATCATGCCAATTTAGCCGATTTACCGCGTCGCTCTGTACGACGTTGGTACTCGCGTTGCGGAATTGGCCCTAACATAAGTATTTATTACTGTACGACGATAAAATCTATATTTTTAGGAAGCTAATAAAATATTCTATCATTTTTATAATAACATCATTCACGCTAAAGTACCATTTTCTTGAATTATTTTGGTAAGTAAGCAAACGTAAAAAGTAAAAAAAACACACTTTCATAAATAATTTAAAACCGTTCATTATACGTAATAAGCATCAAGAATACAATTATAGTACGTTTAATAAGCTTTCAAACGACACCTCTCACGAACCGATTGGTACAATAGAACCCGAGATTTGGACAAAAATCAACGACGGTCGGCCGCCATCTTTATGACGTCACAGCTATGCGTGTTCCCCCGTCCATGAACTAAAACAGGTAGATTCGTGTTCTAGAGACAACAAGGAACACATCCATACCTGTTTTAGGTATATAGAAGAGATGTCGACGACTTTTCTAAAACTGGCCGATTGCCTCCAGACTATATTGAGTAGTGGTATGTAACGTCGATAATAAAATTTAGATTTAAAAAAAATCTGAAATATATAATGTTTATTTAAACGCTCATAACTAAAATTTGTATCAAGTATACATGTATCATACCAGTACAGAAAAAGTATTGAGTAGTGGTATGTATGTAACGTAGATAATAAATAATAAATATAATAATAATTACAACTAAGAAAAAACTTAAATATATAAAGTTTATTTAAACGCTCATAACAAAAATTTGTATCAAGTATACATGCAAAAACGAAAAAAACAGAAATCACCTCCGCTTCCTCTCAGTTGGGAGTTAGAGGCCGTGTTCACATTGATCCGATATCGGTGTAGTATAGTATCCAATTCGAAACCGATAAAAATGTATGGAAAACCGCTCACCGGTTCAGTTTTCCCTTTTGAAGTACGGAACCCTAAAAAGATGTAAAATGTATGACTTCTGAGTTTTGGATGTTTTCTATGTATTTAAGTATTTATCTATATAAGTATGTATATCGTCGCCAGGCACCCACAGTACATAGTGTCGGAGCCGACACCGATACTGTATCGAATAATGTGAACACGGCCTTATACAAAGCAAGGAGCTAGTGAATCTTGTCATATTACAAATTAGTTACATTAGACATACAAACATTCACATATTCAAGTCGTAGTCATGCTATAGGAACGTGATAAATTATCGATAGCAGATTAATAAAGTATGATTATTTATTACATCATTTCATTGATTTGTACTACTTTGTTTGTACCTACAATGCAATAAAGTTTCGATAAATAAGATTGTCAACTAAATCCTTGCAAAATGATTTTTTTCAATCATTCAACAGGTGGGTATATCAACTATGCGCGGGAAAATTCCAAAACCTTAATACAAACTCGTAAATAGTTATAAAGGGGTGGTAAATAGTTATTTGTTCAACAAGAGAGCAATAGTACATTACGATACAAGTGCAGAAAACAGGAAGGGAGTGTTTTAAATCGACACGAGTTGAGAATTACCTGTTCGCACGTGTATCGTACAACGTTTTACAGTACATATGGCTCTTTAAAGTTTCGACATATGCACGTAATCTGCTGATTACTTTTTGCTGCGAGTATTGATGTTGAGTCCCGAGCAAGCGAAAGAGCTATAATTGAATCACGAGCATAGCGAGTGATTCATAATTAGAATCTTGAGCGTAGCGAGGGACTCAAAGACACGAGATGCAAATATCTTTGCTCTCGTGTGATACATACAACTTTTCACCTCAGCGGCGAGAACATATAACTCAATGGAATAGTGATAGAGAGAATGAAGTTACTTAAACTAACCAACGATATGAAAAATAAAAAAGTATTTTTTTATCACGCTCGCAATTATTTTGCTCACTGGTTTCAAGCAGGAAAAGTCGTTTTCACGCTCGCAGCAAAATTGCATTTTGCTCACTGGTTTAAAGCAGCAAAACCGCCATTTTCGAGCCGCTGAGGTGAAAAGACCTTGGTTACTTATGGATGGGGAAGGGGCGACAGCCGTAGATTGCTTAATTGCATCAAGTGGTCCTAATCCGCCACTGGGTAACATTAAGACATCAATATGACACCCTTAAATTTCCGTCCAGCCAATAAAACGCACCGTGCACTTGTTTGCCTTTAAATATAGAATTAAAAATAAAAATTACCTACATGTCAAATATAATAAAAAATAAACCATATTAATTTTAACAACTGTAATGCTGTAACATTTTATGACTTTCATGAATACCTAACAAGTTATTTTTGCTGCAAATTATGCAACGTGAATGGCCTTGAGCGAAAATTTCATTAAAGTGGGTACTGTCGAGAGCATAAATATGTATACACTTTTGGACCTTATCTTAATGGAATAAGTTAAACAAGGGGAAGAGATTTCTAGCCGCATTATTCATTAAGAAACTAGTTAAATACAAATACAGTACTTACTCTTTATAGGTGTCGAACAGTATATTATACACTCCCAGCCTGGTTGTTGTGTATGTCGCCTGCCGCAGCAAGCCAGCGGACAAACCGGCATAGAGGGCCACGAAGCCCTCTCGGGCGACTATCTCCCCAGCCACGGTGAAAGAGGATCGCCCGCCGCCACTCAGCTGCATACGGGTCTTGATGAGGTCGAGAGGTTGGACTACACAGGTTGCTGCCATGCTGGAATAAATTTATTATTATTTATCAATCATTTTGAATTAGTTTACGCTCTTTATGTAGGACTCAAAAATGTATTTAGACTATTACTTAGTATTATTAGTACTTATTAGTTGTATTGTTTTCATTTGTGTTGTTATTATTTATTTTTATTGACATGATTTTATTATTATTATTACACAATTTTACTTTATTTATACTAATATTATAAAGCTGAAGAGTTTGTTTGTTTGTTTGAACGCGCTAATCTCAGGAACTAATGGTTCAAATTGAATTTTTTTTTTGTGTTGGATAGTCCATTTATGGAGGAAGGCTTTAGGCTATATAACATCACACTGCGACCAATAGGAGCGAAAATGCGGACGAAGTCGCGGGCAGCAGCTAGTTCTTATATAAATTTGACATCCATTATTTGTTTTGTATAATCATTTGGTTTTTTTGTTGTTGTTTTATGTGTGTATTGACTTTTCTAATGTGCTGTATATTAAGTATTACTTGGAAAAATAAAATTACTATTACAATTGAACAATTGCCAGATTAAACATGAAATAGTAAACAAAACTAGTTTCTTTTTGAACTGGTTGACATAAAGCGCCATAACGAGTTCCCCTGGAAGTTTGTTCCAAGCTTTTAGCACTCTGATGTTCAAAAAGCGAGCAACATTAGGTGATTTGTCAAATGGCGTTGAAGATGACTGTTAAGAAATGGCATATGATGGAGAAATAAAAGATCTGTGAGTTACTGGAAAAACAGATTGTTATCCAAGTTAATACTGGTCTATAATAAAGCAGATAATTAAAAGCAGCTCACACAACTAGTGATTTAAACTATCAATATTGATGGGTTATATAATATTGATGCCTGCAAGGGTTCTATAAAGGTAAAATTTAAAGTCCAATAAGTATCGGCTTTGGGCAACAACTGCATGGATTTTATTACTTATTTTAATGTATATTGTCTGATCAAAATTTTATCGTACCTTTAATTTTAATTACAATTTGATGTAATGTGCAGAAGACATAATTTTATTTTCATTTTATATGAAACACCAAATCGAAAGGACATAGAAAATCATTCAACATTTAAAATAGAAAACCCTGAAAATTTTCAAGATAGTAATTGTTGTAATTTTACAGAAGCATGACAAAAGTTAATTATGCTAAGGATGTGATAAAAAGACCTAAAAATCTTGAGCATAGGTTACATCATTTAGGTATTCTAGGATCATGGAAACCTAGCATTATGTAATAAAGTGAAAAATGTTACAAATTCTTGGGTTATCAAAATATAAATGCAACTATCAACAAGGTCATTCGTTAAGCTTTCGCTCAGAGTATTGGCTTAAGTAAAGCTTAAAGTGTAGTTAAGTATAGTAAGCAGTGTAGTACTAGTTTTGGGTAAGAAAGTATTACGAAATATGAATTATGCCTTTCTAAACCTAAAACGTACGTACGTACGTACGTATTACTAATATACAATATACATATAATTAGGAATTTAACGAAACAGCTGTTTGTTTTGAAACCAGGCGCGTTTTTGACATTGATTTTGAAATAAAGGACAAATTTAGGAATCTAATAATACACAGTACCCAGCAAGGCCACCGAAAGCGAACTTGAGTCCATTGGGGATATACCGCTCCTTGGGCGGCTCAGCTACAGCTTGACTCATTATGTATATTTATCACTTAAATCACAATCACAACACTTGTTACAAGTTTTTATGATATATATAATTTAAAAACTTGATATGTGACAGACTGCCACCGCCCGCCGCGCTGTCGGATTTTGCAGCTGGTTTTGACGTTGACGTTTGACGATCTGACGTACCACGGGACGTACCTTTATACAGATAAAGCAACCGGAGTGGAAACATGGTGGAAATTATTTGAAGGTAAAAGTTTTAGAAGACAGATATTAAAATAATATTAGTTTCTAATAATTCAGTTGCTTGTTGTTAAATCATATCACAATCATATCTACTTATTTTTTTGATATACCCAGTCAGTGGTAAACAAGCGTACGGCCCGCCCGATGCTAAGTGGTCACCGCAGCCTATGGACGCCTGCAACTCTAGCGGTGTTACATGCGCATTGCTGACCCTTTAAACATGTATACACTCATATGATAATAATTTTCTGAAAATCATTATCGTTTTTTTTCATGGTTAGCTCACGTTTGTCCATGAGCGGATCTGCTTTAATCTGATATCTGTGGTGCCAGTTTGTTATTCTAGTACAGCCGAGGGTATAAATATGTAGGTATACATCCTCGCCGGTGGCAAACTGACAGTTAGTCGGTCACCGCAGCTTATGAACGGCTGCAACTCCAGGGGTCACATGGACGTTACCAACCCTTTGAAAATGTATATTCCTTTCTTGAAGAACCCCATACTTGTACTTAGTCCCTCTAAAAAACTTCGGCAGGGACCTCAGGGCACGGGCTCATTCCACAACCGAAGCGTCCGAGGGAGGAGATTCCTCTGAAACCGTACCGTACGCGACGGTTTAGGTTCAATGGAATGATGTAAAAAATGTATACATATTGGTTGGTGCCCTTGACTGTACCAGTACGATCAAATGCAAAAATACGTATCGATTTAATCCTCTCATAAATACGTACCGCAACCTTAATCCGCCGATATAAGAGCTATAGGACATATTTTGAGAAAGTTGTATGCACCCATATTTTTGCAGTTGACTGTACCTCCATAAGCCGCGCGTACACAGGGAGGTCCAATATGTTCTATAGAGGTCGGCGGTTAAGAAGTCAATCCTGACACCTGTCATATCCATACAGCTTATAACCTCAGTGACTTTTAGGTTATAAACTGTATGGAAATGACAGGTGTCAGGATTGACTTCTTAACTACTACAAACAGTGCTGACCTCCCTTGTACTTGTATTCGGCTCTAGCATGGCCCTAGCGCACTGATGATACTCTTGCGCGAACGTTGTTCGGTACACCATACGAAACATACGGCGTTTTTTTTAAAACCACGTCGGTGGCAAACAAGCGTACCCGCCGCCTGATGGTAAGCAGTCACCGCAGCCTATGGACGCCTGCAACTCCTAGGGGTGTCACATGCGCATTGCCGACCCTTTAAGAATTTATACACCCCTTTCTTGAAGAACCCCATACTGTAGCCCGACGGGAAAACCTCGGCAGGGAGCTCATTCCACAATCGGAGCGTCCGAGGGAGGAAATTCCTCTGAAACCGTACCGTACGCGACCATTTAGGTTCTAAGGTGTGAGGATGAATGCCCCGCCGATAACTATTTGGCTGCTTGCTACGTTTATGCCGCTGACTGTACCGGGACAATATTAAATTTCAAATACAAACTATATTTTATAAACTAAAGTAACCAGGCTGAATTTTGAAAAACAATGTCCATTTGTTGTAAGTTGTAAGAAATAATTAGTAATATACGATGTTACTGATTGTAAAATAAAATATCATTTGTTCCTTTTTCTAAAGACCCATTCGCCAGTTAATTCATCATCATCATACATTGACGACCTGTTTAGCCTAGTTGGTAGTGACACTGCCTCCGCAGCTAGAGGTCCCGGGTTCGAATCCCGGCCAGGGCATTATTTATGCATTTAGCACGGATTTTGTTCTTGGGTCTTGGATGTTCTCTATGTATTTAAGTATGTATATATCTATATAAGTATATATATCGTCGTCTAGTACCCATAGTACAAGCTTTGCTTAGTTTGGGACTAGGTCGATTTGTGTAAGAATGTCCCCTAATATAAAAAAAAAACATCATTATCACCCGAAGGACGTCCACTGCTGGATATAGGCCTCCCCTAAAGACTTCCACAATGACCGGTCCTGCGCCACCCGCATCCAGCGGACACCTCGACTGAACTCGATTCTCCATACAAACGTAGTTTCGTTCTCATTTTAAAACGCCATGCTGAAATAACATGAAACTTCGTAAGCACAATGGGATCCGCCATATCTAGGCCGGAAATTAGTTTCTGTTGCTAGGAATTAGATTAGAAAAAAAAGCGTGTTTTTGAGGTTATTAGGTCATGAAAGCTTAAATAATCGCTGTATTTTTTCTCTCTTATAATTCCAAGCAACAGAAACTAATTTCCGGCCTAGACATGCAGGATCCCATCGTGTATACAAAGTTTCATGTTGTCCCAGCATGGTGTTTTTAAATGAGAGCGAATCTACGTTTGTATGGAGAACCGAGCTTCCTGCGGACTCTTAAGACAAGATGTACTTAAGACAATTTTTTTTACTTTTACTTTTTTACACGCTCACCCAGACGATGCCGGTTCACTCTTACATTGAAGACATCGAAGTGTCATCATCCTCCTACCGTTATTCCCAGTACAGTTGCATCCTGAAGGATGCCTGGGGTCCGCTACCTAATCCCAAGAATTAGCGTAGGCACTAGTTTTTACGGAAGCGACTTCCATCTGACCTTCCAACCCGAGGGGGAAACTAGACCTTATTGGGATTAAGCTTGTCAAGTGAGTGGGCAACTTGTGCTCAAGCCGCCCGGAGGCCCCTCTAACTTGGCTTAACGACTGCTATCATAGACAGCAACCGGGATCAACGTCTTAACGTGCCTTCCAAAGCACGGGAGCGCTCAGTTAGTAACCACTCAAAGCGGTCACCCATCCAAGAACTGACCTCGCCCGACTTTGCTTAACCTCGCATACGGCACGCGGTATGCAGGCGCCGCTGGGCCACGAACGCTCCTCCACGAAGACATCGAAGTGTATGTACCAAAAATTTTTTTTTTTTACAGAAACATACAACGACGCTGGCAAACAAATATAGACCCCCTTGATGGAGCAGACGCCAAAATCTAAGGACGCTTGTTCTCCAAAAGTAACACAAGCGCAATGCAGACTCTTTAATTTGTCGGCCTGTTTAGCCTAGTTGGTAGTGACACTGCCTCCGAACGTAGAGGTCCCGGGTTCGAATCCCGGTAAGGGCATTTCTTTCTGTGGTGAGCAGAAACATTTGTTCCTGAGACTTGGATGTTTTCTATGTATTTAAGTCATCATCATCAGTCAGTCTCTCAATGCTATTATTGCTGACCAGACTTCAAGTATATATCTATATTAATAATTTCGTGCAGGGGTACGGTAGACCCGAACGAGACCAGTCTCAAATTGAAGAACGTATAAAAATAACGATTTTTGAGTTGAACATATGTATCCGCAAAATTCGGATTGTCGCGTATTTTGCATTAAAAAGTGTTAATTTTATGACGAAAGGTCGGCCATATTAAATTCGTTGGTTGACAGCGTCGGGTTGGGTACGTTCGGAAATTGTAAACTATGTTTGCGTCCGGTCTGTTGGCCAGGTTGCTGGGCTGCGTTCTGGGTGAGGGGCCATCATCGCCCATTGTGTGGATTCGGCTAGCCGCGTCTGCAGCGTTTTGTTTTTGTAGTTTTCAAGCGTTCTATACACCTATCAGCCTAGCTAGCACGATAACTTATACCGTCACGTTATATGGGCGAAATGTATTAAAACGTCACATAAAACGTAACGGTATAATCTATCGTGCTAGCTAGGCTGATTGTCACAACAACCGCCTTCAAAGCGAATGTATGGGGCCTGTTACATGGTTATTATTATCACGTGATACATTCATATCACGATAAGTAGCACGTGAATATTGAAGCAGAATCCATACAAATTTGAAAACTGCGATAATATTGACACCCCAGTATTGTGATAACATTAATCGTGTAAAGGACACCACTTGAATGTTTGCTGAGTCTGTCCGCCATCTTAAAGCTGTGTCTCTATTTTGTTGTGACAAACTACTAGGTGACTTATGGCTTTTAAACGTCTAGCAAAATTTTATCCCTATCTCGCTCTATCTTATAACTTAGTGGTACTGGGGGTCTACTCCGAAATTCGAACTTCGTATGGTGCCGTCCCTTTCACTCATATAGGCTATGACAGGAGAGTGAAAGGGACGGCACCATATGAAGTTAGGATTTTGAATTTCGGAGTAGACCCCCAGCTCATGCCGTTCGCCGCGCTCGGACGTTAGAGGCGCTACCGCGAACCGAAAACGAAGTATCTGCCTCTCTCTCTCTCACATGTATATTCGAACGACAGAGAGGAAGATAGTTCGTATTTGGTTCGCGGTAGGCCCTCAGGCGTCAACTTTAAAACGAATAGGGTATTTTACTATAAGAGAAATAAAATTCAAAATGTAATAAAAACCAGCCAAGTGCGTCGGCGTCGCACACTGAGGGTTCCGTACAACCAAAAAACAAATGTGATTTATCAATATATTGATATTTTTGGTAAAATATGCTTCATAATAAACATTATCACCTAATTTCAAGTTCATAGGTCGATGGGGAGTTAAAAAATTATATGTGTGACAGACAACCCGCGGAATGTTCTTTGACTTTCTTCGATCGTCCGCCGCGCTCGGACTAAAGTGCTACCAACTTATGTCAATGGCTACCAACCGAAAACTAAATATATATGCCTCTCTGTCGCACTTGCATATTCGAGCGCGGAGAGGGAAATACTTCGTTTTCAGATCGCGGTAGGCTCTCTGGTCTGACGGCTCCTATTCCTGGATGGTGCGCGTATCGGAATGTGAAATACCTTTGGCAAAACGGAACAAGTTGTTAAATGGCTTCCATTAATTGGAGAAAATATTACCAACTGTTATTATTATCACGCGAAACACTGCATATTGAAGCAACATCCATAGGGGCCTGTTACATGGTTATTATTATCACGCGATATACTCATATCACGATCCGTATCACGTGCAATGAATATTGAAGAAAAATCCATACGATTTTGAAAACCACGATAATATTTACACACCAGTATTGTGATAATATTAAGCGTTTAACAGACCCCATACAATTTTAAAAATCGCGATAATATTGACACATAATATTGAGTGTAAAGGGCCCCACTTAATAGAATTTGGCGGAGAATAGAGAGCTGCTACCGCGAAACGAACGAACATCGTGTATTTCCCTCTGTGTCGCTCGATTTTGCAAGTTCGACAGAGAGGGAGATACACGAACTTCATTTGTTTTCGTTCGCCTTAGCAGCTCTAACTTCGCACCAAAAATACTGACTGGCACATCAATATTAACAATTACACATCTGAACTGAATTTTAATGAACAATTAGTATTTTAGCTATACAAATCAGTACTGATTACGATGTCAAACTTTTTATGTGCCTTTAAATACTACCCTTATAAAAATGCTTAGGATTAACTTGCAAAGATACTAGCCTTTGCCCGTGACGTCGTCAGCGTAATCTTTTAGTCCCTATTCCATATGTTAATCCAGACTACAGACTATATTTCTATACGAAGTTTCATCATAATCCGTTGTTGTAATGTTTTTATTTTATACATTTTTGTACACAATTTCTTTTGTCGTTTGCATAACTGTCACGAATAAATGTTTACTTTATTTATTTCACCCGAGCGAAGCCGGGCTTTCATCTAGTATATTAAATAAATCGTCGTCTAGTACCCATAACACAAGCCTTATTGAGCTTACTATGGGACTCGTTCGATTTAGTTAGTTAGTCGACACAAATAATCAAGTCAATAAAATTAATTCAATATTAGGGGAAAAAATTTACACAAATCGAACTAGTCCCATAGTAAGCTCAATAAGGCTTGTGTTATGTGTACTAGACGACGATAACTTAGCTGATAGAATAATACCAATTGTACGGTGGCGTCGTTGATCGGGTCGCCACCTTCCCTAACAGATGGTCGAGGGAGGCGATGGCTGAGATACGCGTCATACTCGTGATCGGGTGCTGTTTGTGGAGTCCGGTCTGTTCATGCTTGCAAGGGCATAGTAAATACCTTAATACTAGTGTTATTTTATTGTATGTAGATTGACGAGAGACATGATCCTGTTCTGGATTAGTTTTATTATTATTGACGCTTAGAGACCTTATACATCTCTAACAATATTAAGTTTACTTATTTTAATTTTAGCGCTTAGAGATCATTTACATCTCTAAGCACTTTGAAATCATTGTTATTAATCATATTTGGACGCTCAGAGACCGTATACATCTCTGAGATATTAAATTAATTTTATATTCCTTTTGTTTATTCGGACACAGATCGTATTCAATACGTCCTTAATATTTGTAAATTTATTTACATTGAATTGTCAATCAGTTTTTTTTTTTGTATCATTATTATTAAGTAAGATTGTCAGTTTTTTAAATTGTATAAATTCATGCTTTGACATGTAAAAGTGCCCTTGTGGCCTATTTGCAGAATAAATATTTGATTTGATTTGATAGGTCGATTCACAAGCGCTGGCGCGGAAAATGTATGAAACTGTCAATAATTTCATAGACATTCCACGCCAGCTCTTGTGAATCGACCTATAAAATGAATGCCCACCTACTAATCTTTCAACGTGTAAGTTTCTGTGTATTGCGCCTGTATGCTTAAGTCACTAGAATCATATTGGAAGGCCGTCCAGTTTAAGATTAATTTTACATTTTACTCTAACAAATGAAAGAAAATGAAAAAGTCACTTCAGTATGATTATGTAATAACTAATAAGTAACAATCAACATCGAAAAACAACAACCACCTATTTTACACTTAGTAATATTTTTGTATCAGAAACATCAATCCGCATGTATGCAGTGTTAGGGAAACTGCTTCGCATTGACGCGCTGCAACAACACATTCTCCGTATAAACATGCTGAAGGTGCAACAGGCAGCTCCTCATGAACCTATATACTCGCTTGTACTCCTGAGTGCTGGGCGCACGTCTCAGCTCGGCCAGCAGTTTACAGAGACTCTTATAAGTCGGTAACAGCCTCGCGAATTCGACGCCAGCGAAGCTGAACGAGCTGTAAGCGGTGCGTTGTGCGGCCGAGAGCGTGTGGCGCGCGTGTTGCCAGTCGCCGGAGCAGACGACGCAGCCGCACACGGAGCCCCACAGTTCGAACATGTTGCAGTTTCGTATTGGTGCCCCGTCCATTTTCTTGTCTAGCCAATGCCCTCTGGAAATACATTCATAATCAAATAATAATAACAATAATCGTGTGGCATTTATTTTCGAACCGTGAGATCTTCGAGTACGTTGCCAGTTTCAATCAAATAATGATTCGTGCCTAAACATTCTGAATGGGGAAGTTGTAAACATATACTGAACATACTTGTACTTAATGATAAATAATAATAATATTGGGGGACAATCTTACACAAATCGACCTAGTCCCAAACTAAGCAAAGCTTGTACTATGGGTACTAGACGACGGTATACATACTTATATAGATAAATACATACTTAAATATATAGAAAACATCCAAGACCCAAGAACAAATATCCGTGAAAAAATGCACAAATAAATGCACTGGCCGGGATTCGAACCAGGGACCTCTAGCTTCGGAGGCAGAGTCACTACCAACTAGGCTAAACAGGTCATCAAAATAATTGTATTGAACTCGTAAAATTCAGACAGGCACTGTTCTAAGAAATAAATTTTATTTTGTATTTTAAGCATAATGCCTGGTAACTGGAATTCTATTTTTCAAATTAAATGGGGAATATTTAGTGCTCCGAGCAGTATTTGAATTTGCGACAACTGGCATACGCGGAAAAATCGCCCTAGCCACCTGAGCTACTGGTACAATCACGCTAGTACGTGCCTTAGAGAAGATTATTTCGTCTCAGGAATCTGCTCACGCAATTAACAGAATTCAAACTTTTTTGACCAGGAACCGTCCCAGGCATAGGTATAATAATAATACAATTGTATTATTATATCTATGGTCGCAGGCATCCCCAGAACACTCTTTCAAAGTTTCATCACAATATCTGAGCAATGATTTCAGAATGCATAGGGAACAAATATACAAACATTAATTTTTATTTATATAGATAGATAAGAAAAACTCAGATAAAAAGCCGCTTACAGGTAACTGACAGTGAGCTCAGTCCCTTTTGTGATAGTTTCTAGTGCTACAAGGGCCACATTGTTGCCGAGCCCCACGGCTAGCGTGTTCGCATGGCATTTGTGCCTCAGCTTCCCCACTAGCGAGAACAAACCCATGTTGTTTATGTTGTGGAACTCCACGTACGAAGTATTGTTGATCGCCGCAGAGTCAGATAACACTGTCGGAGTGCCAAATAATGTCAGATACATCATTATCCTCCCGAGACACTTTATAGCTTCCTGTCTTTCCTTGTAGTCAAACGGCAGGAATGTTGTCTTAGAGATGTAGTAAAGTACAGCTGCTAGAGTAAAACTAGAATTATACATCTCTCCATAAATGAAGTGTCTGTTCTCTTTAAAGGTTAACATAGACGAGTTTTCGTGATAATCATATATTTGATATATAGAATTGTCCTTAATTCGGTCCATGCCATAAACTTTAGAATCATCTATCATTTTCTTCCATGAGCTGCCGGCTTTCATTTTGATTGCTGCTTTGACCGCCAATCGTAGTTTCTCTTTACATCCCACTCTACATTCTGAGGACTCAAAAAGACCTATTATCTTACACTCTACCGCGTGGTATTCGCTTACACAAACAGTCATACACTCTTCATTGCAAAACATAACGTAGCAACAGTTTTCGCATGGTATCAAATTATAATCAAGTTTGTGGCAATTGTAACATGCCA
The DNA here is from genome assembly GCA_905163555.1 of Notocelia uddmanniana. NCBI lineage: Eukaryota > Metazoa > Arthropoda > Insecta > Lepidoptera > Tortricidae > Notocelia > Notocelia uddmanniana. The sequence goes on from LR991066.1 coordinate 23,809,262, forward strand.
TATGCAAATTTTCTGGAGCCATTTCAGTTACGAAGGCCTTTTCAACGGCTAATACTGTCCCTACAGTGACAGCTCTTGCAGCTACTATTTTGGGGCATTTGCCCTCCATTATGACCCCAACGTCCAAAGACGCACTGGATATCTGTGGATTTCGTTCCCCATTGAGCAATTTGAAGAAATTATTTACAGATTTAGGCACAGGCACCCAGTCATCCTCTGTCCGCAGGCCATGAAAAGCTTCAATCTTTCTCAGCTTCAGCTTAGACTCGATTTCAGGGGGACAGCCCATCTTCAAACAAGTGTCAATATCGTCTAGACACGCAGAATAAGCCTTCGTTGTCATTAAAAGTGCAGATCTATTACTGAAAGCTAATTTCATTGCATGGGACTTGTTTGGCGCGTATTTCAGAGCCTTGTTATACAATATGAGCGCCTCCTGGTATTGTTTGTTCGCGTAAGCCTCGTTACCGAGCTTTCGGAACTCTGTTGATTTAGCATCCGACTTTTTTTCGATTATTAAATTTGGTACGCTTCTAGTCTTTTTTAATACATCCAATGCTGTATAAACTACATCTGCTAAGTCACTGCTACGCATAGCATTGTACGTATCGTCGAGACACCCATATTTTCTTAGTAATTCTTCGTTAAAACCGGGACTTCGCCACATTGTTTTTAGCCGCGCGGGCTGAAAGCCAGATTACTAAAATTAATAACTTCTTTTCATTTAATCAGTCTTAGTAGTTTTTGCTAAATAATTCAATATTTTCAATAAGCAATCAATGATGTAGGTTACCTGTTTTGTGTACCCGCGAACTCAAATTGAAAAATCGAATGAAGGAAGAGTACTGTATTCAATTGATTGACAGTCAACGAGTGTACATTTGGAATTAAACAAATCAATGTGATTTTTGCACGAACAAACGAAAATTATTTTAGTTTTATTTCAAAATTTCCATAAACGTGGGATCAGGAAATATTTTCTGTTTTTTTTTTGTACTAACATACTACATTAGCTTCGTTCTAATTAAGTAGTTTGGGTAAAAGGAGTCAAAATATTTGTTTCTGGTTTTGGAACGTACATTAAGTACATGGGGTATTTTCATTAATTATTTGACACGGTTATTATTATCTCGCGATACACCGATACACACATATCACGATCCGTATCATGTGATATTCAAAATTATTTGCATTTTTCTTCAATATGCGTGTTCATAATTACCGTGTTAAAGGAAAGGCCCCAAATTGATCGTACATTGGAAAAATATAAATATACCTACTTATTATACTTTTTGTTGGAAAGATAACAATGGAAGCACAATGGAAGAGGAGGCACTTTACGTTCTCGGTTCATTGTTGTTGAACGATATTGTATACAGTAGTTATACACGTTTTATATTTAAATGAAGGCGCATGACCACCACAGATTAACCACGCCGCGCGATCGCGACGTCGATAGTCCGGTTAGCGACCAGAGGGCCTACTCCGAACTTCGTATCGTGCCGTCCCTTTCCCTCATATAGTGTATAACACGAGAGTGAAAGGGACGCCACGACACGAAGTTCGGAGTAGGCCCTCAGTGCCGCATTATTTTTTGTTTTAGTAATAAATAAACGCCGAATAAAAGCCACGCGCAAAATAGGGTTCCGTAGTTCCACCCGTAACATTATCGTACTTAACATTTCATGAACTTGTATTTACTATAGGTATGTAGGTATGCTTGACACGACATCCATCCATACCAGCCCTAGGACGTCCACTGCTGGACATAGGCCTCCCCCAATTTCATGGGGGGTAAATGCCATAATCGCCACGCTTGGCATGCGGGTTGGCGATCGCAGTATCTCCACCGCACTCTAGGAATGCTGCTGCCCATTCCCCGGTGGTCTTGGTCGACACGACATATCAATGGGAATTACATGAAACTTTGCTTTTCCAAATACTTCTTACGTTCGGCTATTACTTGATAAAACAAGAAATTGTTAAAGAACACCCACATTACTTTTAAACGAGCTGTCCGACGATATCCCACACGATGGGTTTTGAAGAAATTCTAGTAGTTAAGGGTTGGTGAGCTAAGCCACGGCCGCTCGAACGGACGGACACGGCGAAACTATAAGTATCCCTTGTTTACTACGGAACCCTAAAAGTTACGGTATAACCAATCGCGCTAGCTGGGTGCGACTGTCAGTCCTGGCATTTTTTTAAAATTCTTTCAACGGTTTGGCAGGAATAATTTGACTAGACATCATATTATAATACAGAGTGTGGCCTGTAATAGGAGCAATAAATTTAAAGGACGCTTCGTTAGAGCATCAGCAGTAACCTTTTGTGTCCAAAAAAAAAATCTTTTTTCAATTGGGAAAAATTTTGATCTTAAGTTAAGACCTCCAAGTAATGGATCTCGGCAACCAGAGATTATAGCGCGGCAGTCAATGCTGATTATCAGGTTGCTTCAAGTTATGACTCATAATCGTAGTCGCATTTTTGATTTAAAAGGATATTTTTGGGATTTTTATTTTAATATGTTTTTAGTGTTTTTTGCATAAATAGTTATTATTATCACTCCGTAGAGTAAAAAAGTACATATTGTATTGAGAAAAAAAAAACATTTTTTTTTATGTTTTATTTATTGGTTGTAATAAAGAAAAGGAAATGAACAACATGAATAAAATAACAGTAAACACACATGAATTATGTCCGGCTCTGACATGGTCCAAAGGTGCCAAAAATGCTGGCAGCGTTGCCACGCTGTATGGAGACAGATATTTGTTGAACCAGGTAAGAGCCGGAATGTGGGTCACAACCCCTGTCCTTCAAGCGCCGTCCCAAGTTTTTTAAATATCCATTTGGAAATAATGGCTGGAGAGCTCAATAGTGTACCATTTAATTTTTTGCTCCTATTACAGGCCACACCCTGTATAATACTTATTTTAGCTGCTAAAACTTAACACGAACCCTCTTCGGGTCTATATGTTTTAGTTTTTAAGATTATTTTATATTGATATGTCTGTCAGTCTGTGAGGCATACGTTAATATGGGCCTTTTGAAGCCTGAAGCAAATAACTTACAAAATTAATTAATTAGTTTCAGCATCGGTGTATTCGGTGTACAGTTTAGTAAGTTCTACCATTGTTTTCTTTCTTTGTTTTTGTGTACTTATACTGAAATAAATAATATTCTATTCTATAACTAACCCTAACAAATAAAACTAGTGAAAGTAATCACAAGAACGTGTAATTATTCTTAAAACGACATTTAATATACTACACTTTAATGTTACGTAGTAAAACTGTCCGCGCAGACTTGGCCTTGTGAAACGTTCAACGAGACAGAGGGCCTACTCCGAACTTCGAACATCGAACTTCGTATCGTGCCGTCCCTTTCCGTCATATAGTGTATAACACGAAAGTGAAAGGGACGGCGCGACACGAAATTCGATTTTCGAAGTTCGGAGTAGGCCCTCTGGAGCGATACCGCTAACCGAAATGTCTGTCTCTCTGTCGCACTTGCATATTCGACCGACGGAGGGAGATGCTTAGTTTTCGATTCGCGGTAGACCCACAGGCAAGCGTGGCTACCGCGAACAGAAAACGAAATCTCCTCTGTCGCTGTAATATTCAAGTGCGACCGATAGGCAGAAATTTAGTAATCGTTTCGCGGTAGCCGCTCGGGCCCGTACCGCTTATCGGGGTCATACATAATCATGTGATCCGTTTATTTGGCAAATTTTCAAGCACCACATTAGGGCTTCACACACTACGACGGTTTGAGCGGTTCCGTTGCGTTTTTTTTAGTGACGTCGCCTCATAGAAATTGCGCGTTCAACTATGAAGTACACGCTACAACACACTAGACGACCGCCCGGTTGTGATATTTCAAATTGTTCGTTATTCACGTGATTAATGTACGATCCTTTAGCAGTAGGCCTACAGCTTCTATGATGCGGCAGGAGAAGCATTTTCAGTCACTTGTTTGTACTGCTCACCCCAGAAGTCTGGAGTTTTTTCAAATGCCTGAAACAAAGTAACAAAATATTATTACATTTTCGAATTTGTGTTTAGGCCGAAACCGAAGCCAGATATTTTGACAGGAACCAAAATTTCGGTCCGGGCATTAATTTTCATTAAAATACTATAATAATACCATTAATCTACTACCAAAAAAATTGGCATTTTGGGATTTATATTACAAAAATGTATAGGTATCATATCATTTATAAATACCTATCCCTAGATACCCCACACGCCTATATGCGTTGTTTTTTTTTTATATCCTGTTACATGTATGGCTTGACCCTAATTTAATATTTCACATTTTTTTTTGTAGCGGCTTATAGAATACATCTTCCTATTTATTAAATTTCATAATTGTAGTGCTTATAGTGTTAGAGTAAATCGGCTGTGAAATGCAGACGGACGGACAGAGATCACAAACTATAAGGGTTCCATTCACATATGTCCACACGCCGCCTCCGCTCTACCACGCTATCGGTGAAAAACTTAAGTAGTCACCAGCCCGGCTAGTATGATAGCTTATACCGTCACGTTTTATGTGACGTTTCAGTACATTTTGGCCATATAACGTGACGGTATAAGCTATCATACTAGCCGGGCAGGGGTCGTACTTTTCGTGCCGGTGACGTAAAATTGACGTCACACTGCACATAGGATGATTCCAATAGATGTTATGGTAATGACAAATCTTTAATCATCAATCATTTAATCATGCATTTATAATGGTATTTTTTTTTTAATACGGCCTATTGCGTCCGAGAATTATAAAGGATTTCTTTTTCTATTTAGAATTTTAATTTATAAGCAGGTGAGGTACTCAGGAGTTTTTGAAGTTTTATAACAGGTTATAGGAATGTTGAATATAAATATGAACGTTAACTCTTTATGACGACGAAATTGGTTTAATTGTTGGTAATAACTGATATTACACATAAACCAGTCATAAAAACTTGGGAGTAATACCACTAATGTTGTACTTTATAAGTTAAAATGTGACAGCCAAATTGCGGTTGTTACAGGAGCATAATTTTAAAAAGTTTATGTATACATAATTATTGATTAATGAATGATGATTACCACCGTGGGATGGGCAGCAGCATCCCTGGAGTGCGGTGGAAATACTGCGATCGCCGACCCGCATGCCAAGCGTGGCGATTATGGCATATACCCCCCGTGAATTTGGGGGAGGCCTATGTCCAGCAGTGGACGTCCCTTGGCTGATATGATGGAATGATGATTAATTGATTACAATAACACTAATTAAAATCATATCAATATGGAGCGTGACGTCACCCGGCACGAAAAGTACGACCCCTGGTAATGTCTATTCGAACACGCTACAACTACTTAACAGGTGACTTGCTTAAATTTTTCACCTATACCGAATACCGCGCAGGTTTTTAAAGTGCGACGTGTCCCGGACCGCATTCTCTTTACCGCAAAACCGCCTCCGGCCCGCGTCAATGCTGCGCCGCTCTATGCGCTATGCGTTTCAAGGGCAGGTTGCAGCAACTTACGATCACATTAAATATAACGCCGCCGCCGGCAGCTGTTATCCCATACAAACTTGACTTGTGGAACTTTCCATAAAATTTTTGTTTATAACGGTTATAATTCTTTAACGCCAGGCAAAATTTATCTCTGTTAGGGCGGGTTGCACCAAACTGCCTGTAATCGTAAGCTGCGATCGTTAATATTTGAATGTATGGAAAGTTTGACAAGTTTCTATGGCATGACAGCTGCCGGCGCCATATTTAACGTTGATCGGTCTGTGATCGTAAGTCGGTGCAACCCAGCCTTAACCGCTTAAATGTCAACCTGCGATTCAGGCCAAGCCTAGTGCCTGCACAGGAAAATAACAAAATTTTGAATTAAAAATGTAATCAACAGCGGTAGGTTACGATCTAAATGTAAGAAATCGTGTAAATAATCATAAGTACCTCTGTATTGTAAATCAATGAATTGAATTGAATACAATTAAATTACATACGTTTTGGCGCAACCCTTTATCCAGCTAAGAATAACATGTGGATTTGAGTTGTATTTGTATTTCCGAGTTCATATAAACTAGACCTTTTTAAGGCACGAGTGAATAGGCATCTTCTGGGTGAGCTCGCTTCATCGTCGGCCTCATCTTTGCCACCTGGCTAGATGCTGGCCAAGAGCAAACCTATTTATAATTAAAAAAAAATGTCTTACCTCGGCCATCTTGTTCAGAAGGAACATCTTGGGCACTTCTTCGTGGGCTCTCTGTCCCCACTCAAACACATTCCAGGCCAAGTCTCCATCACCAACCTGCATATAATAATACTAATAAATTATTAACAATAAGACCTTTACTCAAAGTTAGTTAGTATTCCTATTACATAATATTTCCAGGAACTTAAATACAATGGCATAACAAAAAGTATAGGTACAAAAACAACAAATGACAACATTTCATTTTTTTAAGCAGGCTTTTTTCCGATGAAATCAAATAGAGCATAAAAAGTTAAGTAAAACCACATTTTTTAATTCTCAAAAATATCCCAATTTCATATAAATAAATCAATTTCAAAAGTTCCTCATTCTAAAAGAGAGTAAGTGACAAGTAAGGCGTCACAGCGTAACAAATCATACAGAAGCACTGTTACTAAGACAAATTTACTAAAGAAAGTGAACTGCTGTTCTTTTTGTACGCTGTGACTGTCACAAATTCATAGTAATGACGTCATTACTACGATATGGGCTTTCTTCACATATTCGTGAATATTTAGAAAACTATAAATAACTAAAACTATAACTATGTTGCTCAAAGGTTAGCTGGAAGAGATCCCTTATAGGGATAAGCTCGCCTTTTTACTTTAACGCTTTGTGACCTCTTTATGTTTCAACCTGTAATTGTGTACAATAAAGTGCTTGCATACATACATACTATAGCTATAAAAGTTAAAAAAAAATATTTTGGGGTTTCTTGTTACCAAATTAACAAATGAGTTAAGATTTCATACTACTTAAAATTTTGAAATGTTGTCAATTGAAATGATAGGTGGCACAGCTTGTGTCTGTACCAAAGAACCACTAAGGACTCTTGGTCAACAGACACTGTTATTCAGCCACCCCCGTGGCTTAGAAACTAAACTAAATACACGTGTGCCAAGAAACTAACTGACCTACATACTAAGTGGATAACATAATTTGTCACTAAAATTTGTAACACGCACAAAACTAATACTAAATTCTAAGACGACCTGTTTAGCCTAGTTGGTAGTGACACTGCCTCCGAAGCTAGAGGTCCCGGGTTCCAATCCCGGCCAGGGCATTATTTGTGCATTTAGCACGGATTTTGTTCTTGGGTCTTGGATGTTCTCTATGTATTTATCTATATAAGTATGTATATCGTCGCCTAGTACCCATAGTACAAGCTTTGCTTAGTTTGGGACTAGGTCGATTTGTGTAAGGTTGTATAAAAAAAAATATCTGCGTTGTTATGTAGCACTAGTTATTTGCCCGCGACTTCGTCCGCGTAAAACTATCGTGGCGTTAGATTTAAATGCTATTGTGGGAACACAAGTGCTTACTAAGCATTTCAAGATAGCGCATGGCCAGCAAGCAACGCGGCCACGCCGACACTACTTCGAATAAATATAATATAATCATCATCATCATCTTCTCAGCCGCATGACGTCGACTGCTGGACATAGGCCTCTCCCAAAGACTTCCACAATGACCGGTCCTGCGCTACCCGCATCCAGCGGACATAATATAATAATATAAATATTAGGAGACCTTTTTTTTACACAAATCCAACTAGTCCCACAGTACGCTCAATAAGACTTGTGTTATGGGTACTAGACAACAATATACTTAAATACACAGAAAACATCCAAGTCTCAGGAACAAATGTTTCTGTTCACCACAGAAACAAATGCCCTTACCGGGATTCTGGGACCTCTAGCTTCGGAAGGAGACTAACTAGGCTAAACAGGCCGACAAAGATAAAGTTATCACGCTCATTTTAATCACGGTTTGATTCCGCTCCCGCATCGATCACCCTCGACAGGAAGGTTACTGTCCACTAGACTCAACTCAACAACTCAACTCGGCAACTCGCATGTGACACCCCTGGAGTTGCAGGCGTCCATAGGCTGCGGTGACCGCTTACCATCAGGCGGGCCGTACGCTTGTTTGCCAACGACGTGGTATAACAAAAAACTACCACATGAGAGACCGTACACTATTCTTCAATTTCAGGCGCTTACCTACTTATACCTCTCCCATACAAACTTTCAACCCGTTAAGGGATGGATTCCGGGATAAAAACTATAAAAAGCATCATTTGCCCTTCCCCGGGGCTCGAAGTGTCTCTATACCAAATTTCATCTAAATCGGTTCGGCGGTTTAAGCATGAAGAGGTAACAGACAGATAGACACACTTTCGAATTCATAATATTAGTATGGATTGACACTTAAACAAAGTGTGTTACATATTTTCAATGTTTTCTACATAAATGATTACGACAGTTCCAATTAACTGATTTAAAACCCTTTAGACGCCAATACCGCCTAAAGGTGTCGCATGTTATCGTTCCTACGGCACCTATGACGACTATAGGTGTTAAGTCGTACGTTGTCAAGTCACCAGTCCGTTGTCAAGTGCTTTACACTAAAGTTCATATTCTATCTCTTTTGAAAAACCGGCCAAGTGCGAATCGAGGGTTCAGTACAACTAAAAAACAAATGTGATTTATCAATATGTTGAAATTTGTTGGTAAAATATACGTAATAATAAACTGAAACTCTAATATATTTATTCAAATAGGCCTTCAGACAGCACTTTTGCAAGTCAAAACTGATTCTACTGTTATAATTATATAATTCTACTGTTATAATTTAGTCTAGTTACAGTTTGTGGCCATGCAGAAGCTTCCAGGCATCTTTGTCTTCCATTTATTGGCTAATTGTATAATAAGCTTTCTTTAATAAAGTAGTTTTTACATGGATCTTGAATTTGCTTTCTGTGAGCCCAGTGATTTCGTTAGGGATTTTATTATAAAACCGTACAGAGTTTCCTAAAAAAGATTTTTTATTGGTTTTAGATAGCCTAAAATGAGGTACAGCTATTTTATATTTGTTCCTAGTATTAAAATTATGAATGTCACTATTGAATGTAAATTTATTTAAGTTTTTACGCACGTACATAATGTTTTCATAGATGTACAAAGAAGGGTCAGTATGTTTATCTGTTTGAAGAGTTCTCTTAAGGAGTCGCGATAATAAACATTATCACCAAATTTCAAGTTCATAGGTCAATCGGAGGTAGGGCTCCGTTTGGACGCTTCGGGTACGGAACCCTAAAATTGATTTGGGCGTGTGTGTCGCTGCCGTTCATGAAGAATGGCGTTCAATGGGTTAAGGATATAAAGTTTTAGACAGTAATGGAGGCATTTTTTGCTTTTGTTGTACTTACTACTTACTAGAGAAGTAAGGCGAGAAAACTTTAATATATGTGTTAATTCACACAGAAAATTGGCTTAGGAGGGCAAAATAGTAGTTTTAGTTGTAAAATAAAGTTATATTACATACGATTTTGTACATATACCACTCAATCAAAACTCCTTGATGATGATCTTATTTTTTACACAAATCAAAGTCGAGAAGAATCTAGTCCCATAAGCATAGTAAACTTAATAAGGCCTGTGTTAAGAGTACTAGACGACGATTATCGACGGCCTGTTTAGCCTAGTTGGTAGTGACTCTGCCTCCGAAGCTAGAGGTCCCGGGTTCGAATCCCGGCCAGGGCATTTATTTGTGCATTTATCACGGATATTTGTTCTTAGGTCTTGGATGTTTTCTCTGTATTTATCTATATATAAGTATGTATATCGCCGTCAAGTACCTATAGTACAAGCTTTGCTTAGTTTGGGACTAGGTCGATTTGTGTAAGATTGTCCCCCAATATTTATTTATTTATTATTAATAGTTATACACTTAAATACATTTAAAACACCCAAGTCCCAGGAACAAATGTTTTTGCTCACCCCATAAACAAATAACAAATGCCCTTACCATGATTCGAACCTGGGACCTTCAGTTTCGTAGGCCGTGTTACTACCAACTAGGCTAAACAGGCAAACAAACAAACACTGTTAACCTCAGGGCTCGGAAACCGGTATTCTGTCCATATAAAAATACCGGTATTTTTTTAGTTCTTATCGTTCTTTCGTCTACTATTTCATGTTTAATCAGGCAATCTAACAATATGAAGTAATAACCCAAATACATTATTGAGTCCTACGTAAAGAGCATAAACTAATTAAAAATATTTGGCTATTTCAGGATTTTGAGATTAACCAGTTCCGAGCCCTGGTTAACCTTGTCGAAATTGATTGATTAATTTCGACAAGATTATCAATGGCTTTAAAAATTGAATGTGTAGTGTGTACCTTTGTGAATGTCAAGTACAATTGTCTAGTGAATGTGGCAGTAAAAGTTTTCCTTCCAGCAAAGTCATTCTCCTCCAGCAGCTCTGCCTCTGTCATGAATTTCCACAGGTCATCTGTAATTTTACAATTGTAAGCTTGACCTAAGATGACAGATCAGAATGGATGATGGAGGCTTCTTGGCCCAGCGACGCGCCTGCACCGCATGCGGTATGCGAGGTTAACCTTTTGAACGCCACGGTCGGCCATAGCCGTCAACGTAAAATCGTCACCCCGACGCCAACGACGGCGCTGGCCGACATTTTTTTTTTTATGAAAAACTACTGAGAAGCTGCCCAATTTTATATTGGCACTAGATGAAAGCCCGGCTTCGCTCGGGTGAAATAAATAAGAAAGAAATAAAGTAAACATTTATTCGTGACAGTTATGCAAACGACGAAAGATATAGTGTACAAAAATGTATATAATAAAAACATTACAACAACGGATTATGATGAAACTTCGTATAGAAATATAGTGTGTAGTCTGGATTAACATATGGAATAGGGAGTAAAAGATTACGCTGACGACGTCACGGGCAAAGGCTAGTATCTTTGCAAGTTAATCCTAAGCATTTTTATAAGGGTAGTATTTAAAGGCACATAAAAAATTTGACACCGTAATCAGTACTGATTTGTATGGCTAAAATTCTAATCGTTCATTAAAATTCAGTTCAGATGTGCAATTGTTAAATATTGATGTGCCAGTCAGTATTTTTGGTGCGAAGTCAGAGCTGCTAACGCGAACGAAAACAAATGAAGTTCGTGTATCTCCCTCTCTGTCGAACTTGCAAAATCGAGCGACACAGAGGGAAATACACGATGTTCGTTCGTTTTCGTTTCGCAGTAGCAGCTCTCTATTCTCCGCCAAATTCTATTAAGTGGGGCCCTTTACACTCAATATTGTGTCAATATTATCGCGATTTTTAAAATTGTATGGGGTCTGTTAAACGCTTAATACTATCACAATACTGGTGTGTCAATATTATCGTGGTTTTCAAAAACGTATGGATTTTTCTTCAATATTCATTGCACGTGATACAAATCGTGATATGAGTATATCGCGTGATAATAATAACCATGTAACAGGCCCCTATGGATGTTGCTTCAATATTCAGCGTTTCGCGTGATAATAATAACAGTTGGTAATATTTTCTCCAATTAATGGAAGCTATTTAACAACTTGTTCCGTTTTGCCAAAGGTATTTCATATTCCGATACGCGCACCATCCAGGAATAGGAGCTGTCAGACCAGAGGGCCTACCGCGATCTGAAAACGAAGTATTTCCCTCTCCGCGCTCGAATATGCAAGTGCGACAGAGAGGCATATATATTTAGTTTTCGGTTGGTAGCACTTTAGTCCGAGCGCGGCGGACGATCGAAGAAAGTCAAAGAACATTCCGTGTGTTGTTTGTCACATATATTTTTTTTACTTCTCATCGACCTATGAACTTGAAATTAGGTAGGTGATAATGTTTATTATGAAGTATATTTTACCAAAAATATCAATATATTGATAAATCACATTTTTTTTAGTTGTACGGAACTCTCAGTGTGCGACTCCGACGCACTTGGCTGGTTTTTATTACATTTTGAATTTTATTTCTCTTATAGTAAAATACCCTATTCGTTTTAAAGTTGACGCCTGAGGGCCTACCGCGAACCAAAAACGAACTATCTTCCTCTCTGTCGTTCGAATATACATGTGCGAGAGAGAGGCAGATACGTCGTTTTCGGTTCGCGGCAGCGCTTCTTAACGTCCGAGCGCGGCGAACGGCATGAGCATGAGGTCTACTCCGAAATTCAAAATCCTAACTTCGTATGGTGCCGTCTCTTTCACTCTCCTGTCATAGACTATATGAGTGAAAGAAACGGCACCATACGAAGTTTGGATTTCGAATTTCGGAGTAGTCCCCCAGTACCACTAAGTTATTAGATAGAGCGAGATAGGGATAGAATTTTGCTAGGCATTTAAAAGCCATAAGTCACCTAGTAGTTTGTCACAACAAAATAGAGACGCAGCTTTAAGATGGCGGACAGACTGAGCAAACATTCAAGTGGTGTCCTTTACACGATTAATATTATCACAATACTGGGGTGTCAATATTATCGAAGTTTACAAATTTGTATGGATTCTGCTTCAATATTCACGTGATACGTATCGTGATATGAATGTATCACGTGATAATAATAACCATGTAACAGGCCCCATACATTCGCTTTGAAGGCGGTTGTTGTGACAATCAATCTAGCTAGCACGATAGATTATACCGTTACGTTTTGTGTGACGTTTTAATACATTTCGCCCATATACTCGTAACGTGACGGTATAATTTATCGTGCTAGCTAGGCTGATAGGTGTATAGAACGCTTGAAAACTACAAAAACAAAACGCTGCAGACGCGGCTAGCCGAATCCACACAATGGGCGATAATGGCCCATCACCCAGAACGCAGCCCAGCAACCTGGCCAACACACCGGACGCAAACATAGTTTACACTTTCCGAACGTACCCAACCCGACGCTGTCAACCAACGAATTTAATATGGCCGACCTTTCGTCATAAAATTAACACTTTTAAATGCAAAATACGCGACAATCCGAATTTTGCGGATACATATGTTCAACTCAAAAATCGTTATTTTTATACGTTCTTCAATTTGAGACAGGTCTCGTTCGGGTCTACCGTACCCCTGCACGAAATTATTAATATAGATTATTTCTTTACACATCATTTTTTTACCGTTGTGGCGTCAGGGGCACGGCGAATTACTTTGACGTCTGGCGGCGAAAAGGTTAAGCAATGTTGACCGGGGTCAACTCTTGGCAGCTGTCTATAACAGCAGTTGGCAAGTTAGAGGCCTTAAAGTGGCTTGAGAACTTCTTACAAAGTTTCCCACTCACTTGACAAGCCTAATCCCGATAAGGTCTAGTTCCCCATTGTGGTGGCAGTCACTTCCGTAATTCCAGGCACGCCTCCCAAAGGTCAGGGACACCATTGTCCCATGAGCGGAGAAGACATACAAATAATAAACTGTGCCAATGTTTGTGTATTTCATCATTTATTATACACAGGTCACCATAGGTAGCAATTGTAGGGATGCCTCATGTACATTGCCATATTCTCTTGTTGGTTTAGTCAACAGACTGTTCAATAATAAAGTAAAGCCTGTGAATAATTCTGTCTGTACGCAGCAGGATAAGTTGACACACTCAGATTATGTTGTTACAATTTGAATTTAGATTACATAAGGCTCAAATTTGTTTTTTTTTTACACCACATCGGTGGCAAGCAAGTGTACAAGCAAGCATACGGCCTGCCTGATGGTAAGCAGTCACTTATGGACGCCTGCAACTCCAGGAGTGTCACATGCGCGTTGCCGACCCTTTAAAAATGTATACACTCCTTTCTTGAAGAATCCCATACCATAGTTCCTTGGGAAAACCTCGGCAGGGAGCTCATTCCACAACCGGAGCATCCAGGTTCCTTTGGAACCGTACCGTATGCAACCATTTAGGTTTAATCTTACATCTCAACTTGCTCCTGCTGTGTACGGTCAGCCTTTTGATCTCACCTTCCTTAACACTTCCGCCGGACATAAAAATGTGTGTGAGTGCAGCCATCAGCATAGTCCTCAGCTGTGAGTCGGACACACTTGATGGTAGCGACTCACATTCCTCAGCCAGCACTACCATGTACTGGAGCCCACTTTTACCCTTCACTGTCACCAGCTTGTAACCATAGACCTAAAAAATTTTTTAATGTCACAATTGTTTTTACGGACTTATGAAGACTTGGAATAAAATTAAGGCAAGGCATATTGGGAAGTACTTTAGAATATGCAGCACCAAACATATATTTTATATGAATAGTACTCCCTATTAGAAAGCTTTCCACAATATTTCAAGTAGCTGAGACATACGGATTAAGAGTAAAAAAAATGGGGTTGAATGTTTCTATACTAACATCGTAATTAACACCATGCCACATCGGACTCCACCTTAGCTCCGGGTTGAGTAGCCCCTTTCGCGTAACAAAGCACGGTCATCCATGCTCGGCTCCGCAGCTTCTCGTGTAATGCTAACTAAGAACAAACCTTTTTGAGTAGTTTTTCAGCAGAACTAATTACACTGGAGACGTACTGCGACGGTGTCTGGCAAGCGGTAGCCAAGTGTTTAGCAATATCCGGTTTTTTAATAGGAATTTTGCTTCCTTCTCGACAAAGGATGAATCGTGCGCACTCCTTGACGGCATCTTGCATGTTATGTTTATGGTCCGGTTCCTCTGCATCGTCGCTCTCATCGAGGGATGCTGTTGACTGCGATGCATTAGCTAGTGGTAATGACTTCTGATGCTTTCTTTTACTCATTTTATGAATAAGATACAAATCAATTAAGTGTTAATAAATAAACGTAGATAAACAAGGCGAATTTTGCGCTCAAATTCAAACGTCACTGTCAAGTCAATACGTCAAATTGAAAACTGGCCGAAATTTGCTAGGCGTACAGACATGCTAGGCGCCGCGCCAGTTAAGGGGTATGCAGACGTTCAATTTTACTGAGCATTCATTGCTATATCTATCTCACCCTTTCTACTCGAGAATGAAAGCGATGGAGCTGATATTATGTGAAATATTTATTAGTTACCAACTTGAGGACGTGATTGTTTGATTTTTCATGTTGCAGCATTGATTAAATTTTCATCTGTCACGAGCGGAGCGGAACCTCTCGGAAAATGTCATATGCCTGATTAATTTACAAGTTTTGAATTAGTTTCCTTTTGCATTTGTTTCCCAAATGAATAGAAATACTTTAGTGCGACACCGAATAATATATAAAAAAAACTTTAGGGCAGATAACTAGTTCCTGAAAAATAATAATGAGTTCCACAGAGATGTCGTATCACATAAAAATAAATCAATATAATTTTCGCAAGAAAATCGTCATATAAAACCGACAACCGGATAACTTTTACAGTTTAATTAAAAACTAACTAATCAATAATAAAATAGAATCGATCGAGTGCAATTTTAAAGTCGTAGTTAAACACTTTATTGTCAATCATGTCATTTCGCAGATTAGGGAAATTATTTAAAAATAGGAACAAACAAGAGATCAAAGAAATGTAAGTAAATAATAAACATTCAACAAGTGTTGTACAGGAAGCCGCCAGTGCGTCGGCGTCGGAGCGCTGTCCTTGACGCGCTGTAAGCTAAAACGTAGTGATTATATTCTCTTTGCTGTAAGCAATATCTTTCAGCACCATAATAGCTGACCTCAACTTTTGTCCATGGAAACATTGCCGTACATCAGTTTATTTAATGTTATTATTTATTTGAACACACATGTAATTAGTACAAGGAAATGCTGCCACAAGGCATTCTCTGTCAGTCTAGGGTCAAAAATTTAACTAGTCAATTATAGGCTCAGTATACATATAAATAGAGTTTGTAGTATCCCAAACAGTTGTTTATTTCAATTTAAGTTGTCACAATTAATTGCTTTTGCTGAGAGCAAGGCAGTCGGCAGGGATTGGAGGAGAAGAGCTGAAGACCGAGCTTGGTGGCGTGCCATGGGAGAGGCCTATGTCCAGCAGTGGACTGACACTGGCTGATGATGATGATGATGATGATGATGATGATGATGAATTAAATATTGTTAACTTATCATCTACCACAATTTTTTTCACTGTTGTGTTGGTTAAGACTACCAAAAAATCCAAAGTTTTGCTAAATACTTAATATTACTTTTTCTGTAACTATTTTTTACTTGAACTTTTTTATTTTTTGAATGAACAAGCTTAAGGCCTGCCTGATGGTAAGCAGGTACCATAGCCTATGGAGGCTTGTGATTCCACATGTGAATCCTAAGCCTGTTGAGGATTATTGACATTGTTGTGTTGTCAGCTAGAGACATCCAGGTTCCTCACTATCAACACGGCACATCCTCAGGAGCTGTGGCTACCTTATTCTCCACCAGGGGGTCTATTACGAAATTTGAAAATCAAACTTAGTATGGTGCCATCCCTTTCACTCACATAGTGTATGACAGGAGAGTGAAAGGGACGGCACCATACAAAGGTCGAATTTCGGAGTAGACCCCCAGGAATATGTATAAATACAATGCCGCATACCTAAAGAGAAAATAGTGTTGTTATTATAGCTGCGGTCAATGTGGTCTTCTGTAAGGTGGAGGATGTTCCACTGTGCCATGCTTTCCTATGACTAGTGTATGAGTCCAAGATAAGAGTTTATTTTCAGCACATTGCCGACTGAAGGCTTCAACAGGAGCATACAGATGTTGCTGGCGTACTCGGAGCAGAATGAGGCAGAGGCAGGCTTGGAAACCAGGGAAGGTAGGAAAAAACTATTTAATTATTTGTTTTTATTATGTAACCATAAAATTGCCGAAATTCGGGAGAGCACATGCTCATACGCATCTCACATAACCATACGGGCCTACTCCGAACTACGAAAAACGAACTTCGTATCGTGTCATCCCTTTCCGTCATATAGTCTATAACACGAGAGTGAATGGGGCGGCACGACACGAAGTTCGAAGTTCGGAGTAGGTCCTCTGACTGATTTGTTGTAGTACCCTCATTTTCCAATATACCACAGTTTTTACTAAGTAGCTATATCATAAAATACCCATCCCACTGAAAATCAGCGCCGCGGCTTGCCCTGGCATTATGCTGAGTGGGGTCCTTTTTAGCGTTATTTCGTTTTATGTTATTTGTTGTGATGTATGTTCTTATGTATATGCTAAATAAATGTATTTTCTTTCTTTCTTTCTTTCAAAATAATTAGGTAATACAAATGAATTGTTTTTCCTCTTGGTTTTGTACAGTTCCAGTAGTTTGTTTAATGGAACATATCGACTTGTATGGTATCAAGCAACTTCAAACTTCTTTGTAATTTCGCTTATTCTTTTCTATAGAATGATATGAGGAAGTGGAATTCAAATTCTAAAGGAAATATGCGCATGCCATACATTGACGCGCAGAGAGGTTAGTGCGTGAGACAAGAACTCTGCTGCCCGGCTAGTATGATAGCTTATACCGTCACGTTATATGTGACGTTTCAGTACATTTTGGCCGTATAACGTGACGGTATAAGCTATCATACTAGCCGGGCAGATTTACCTAAATTTTATTGGACCTAGACTGATGATTATATTGGAGGAAGTTATAGTTTACACCATAGAGATAGGACATACTGCGTATAACTAGAGTACTATCTGTGGCCGAAAACGCGAGCCGAAAGAGACTCACTTTGTCTTAGTGTCTCCCTTTCTATTGTATATTCTATCTCCCTTTCTATGAGCAATAAGTATATTATTTGTGCGTAATTTAAAATCAGTCTTGTTCATTTATATTTTTACGGCCTGTTTAGCCTAGTTGGTAGTGACACTGACTCTGAAGCTAGAGGTCCCGGATTCGAATCCGGGCCAGGGCATTATTTGTGCATTCAGTACGGATATTGAAACGTCAAAAGCGATCTGCTAGTATGAAGTTGTATGAAAAATACCGTAATGACGTCACAATAAAACGGCTACCCTTCTGTTTTGTTAGTATTATATAAATTTTATATTCAATATTAATTCAAAGTAGATACTTTTACTAAACTGCAAAAATAAACTTGGTTTTGTTCCTTTTCCGTACATTGACAATTAGATTTAGTAAAGTGTTATGTTAATATTGTTAATATTTAAATACATATATTTTGTGTATTTAATAAGCATGTGTCTATTGAAAGTAAAACTTGGTTCTGTTTTTATTAGCTATAAAGATAGGTACAGCAGCGTGTAATGTTTCCCTTGTAACTCGCAAAAATGTAACTGAGAGATAGGTTGCAAGCTGAAAACCAGCGCTGCGTAGCAGACCCAGCGCGCAGCATATGCTGAGACCTGAGCCCGTTGTCGCAGAATCAATAACCTGTAAATATGTCTAGATGTGTGGTACTGCTGTGTATTTTTTGATGTGGCAATAAATCCTTTTTTTTTTTTTTTATTTGTGCCTGGGTCTTGGATGTTTTCTATATATTTACCTATATAAGTATGTATATCGTCGTGTTTTCTATATATTTACCTATATAAGTATGTATATCGTCGTGTTTTCTATATATTTACCTATATAAGTATGTATATCGTCGTGTTTTCTATATATTTATCTATAAAAGTAGCTACTCATATGAAGGGGCCAAAAGCTACTATACCCTTATAATAACGATTTGATGTTGACTGTACCCATAGTACAAGCTTTGCTTAGTTTGGGACTAGGTCGATTTGTGAGGGAGGTACGAGTTTTCCACTCATCCAATATCTTTGTACAATATACATTTGATTAAGAAATTGAATGATTTCATCCAACTTGGATGGGGCCCCGACATTTGATCAAAGATCAGATGGCATTTAAATCAATATGGCTACTCATGAAAAAAAGTAAAACTTGGACAAAGATATTGGATAAGTGGAATGAGCCTCCGTCAAAGAAATTTGAAGAAGAGTATAAAACTCATCCAATATCTTTGATCAAAGAAATTGGATGATTTCATCAAACTTGGATGGGACCCCGACATTTAATCAAAGATTCCGATGACAGTTAAATCAATATGGCTACGCATGAAAAAAAAAACTTCGACAAAGATAGTGGATGAGTGGAATGGGCCTCTGTCAAAGATATTTGATCAAAGATTGGACAAAGATATTGGACGAGTGGAATACCACGCTAAGATTGTCCCCCAATATTTATTTATTTGGCAACAACTCAGGTTTAGACCTGCTTTACTTTTTCCTATGTATAAGGTCTTTGATTTACAGACATAGTGGGACAGATTAGTAGTAGTAGATTTTGTATAGAACAAATGTATTTTTCCTTATAACCTGCAGTGTTGGTGGACGAGTCTCGCTGCGGCGTACAACTGCACAGCGTGGCGGTGCTGCGCTGCCTGGGGCGCAGCCGCGCACTCGCCGGCGCCGACCCCTTCGAGGACCTCGAGATAGACAAGATCGTCGACGTGTTCATCGACCTGTTGAACAGTGAGTCAGTGGTACACAGTGAGCCACGCATGCAACTGCACAGCGTGGCGGTGCTGCGCTGCCTGAGGCGCAGCCGCGCACTCGCCGGCGCCGACCCCTTCGAGGACCTTGAGATAGACAAGTTCGTCAACGTGTTTATCGACCTGTTGAACAGTGAGTCATTGAAACATAGCTATCCACGCATACAGCTGCGGTGTCTTGACAGCGATATTAACTAGGTTACAATCTATGACATCCTTCATGAAGCTAGCACTGAAAATTAAGTCTTCTGAGAGGTTAATGTTAGGGTCCTAATTGACTGTATTTCTGAGAGGCTGATATATTTCGCCTTAATTACAAAATGGCACCCGGCCAAACAATAAGTTTTTTTTTATACCACGTCGGTGGCAAACAAGCGTACGGCCTTTGCCCTGATGCTAAGCGGTCACCGCAGCTTATGGACACCTGCAACTCCTAGGGGTGTCACATGCGCGTTGCCGACCCTTGAGTATAAAGTGTATCTTACCAATAAGTATTTTTAATCGAGAGTCGCCCGCCGGTGGAGTTCGTTAAGCCGAATGTCCAAAATCTGATTTGTAGACACAACTATCCGTTAATTAAGTTTTCCTAGAATAGGTTAAAGTCACCCACCATGGTCCGGGCATTTTCTAAATTATGTTTCGCAGCATTGGTAAACCGAGTGAGCCAAGGTGGACTGATGACCTGCATACATAATGTGACCATGATATTACATGGGAGTAATAAAATGGACCCCGTAAGGGCACAGCAATACACCTTGATTATACATCATCCTCCTAGCGTTATTCCCAGTGCAGTTGGATCCTGAAGGATGCCTGGGGTCCGCTACCTAATCCCAAGAATTGGCGTAGGCACTAGTTTTTACGGAAGCGACTGCCATCTGACCTTCCAACCCGAGGGGGAAACTAGACCTTATTGGGATTAGGCTTGTCAAGTGAGTGGGCAACTTGACTGTTAGAAGTTCTCAAGCCGCCCGGAGGCCTCTAACTTGGCTTAACGACTGCTATTATAGACAGCAACCGGGATCAACGTCTTAACGTGCCTTCCAAAGCACGAGAGCGCTCAGTTAGTAATCACTCAAAGCGGTCACCCATCCAAGAACTGACCTCGTTGCATACCGCACGCGGTAACTATAATAACCTCGTAAGGCCCCGCGTGCACTTTTTTGTACAAATTCCAAAATTGATTTGAACTTAAAATGAATAACAACAAAAGAATTCCTAATTCAAAAACAATATTTTTTCTGGGCCTCAGGAGGATAAAGTCATAGAGTGAAGCTCGCCTCTGGATGCGGGACTGTTCATTGTGACACTCTTTCGGGGAGGCCTTTCTCCAGCAGTGGTTCTTCAACTGATATGATGATGATGAAAACATTTTCTAATGTTCCAGAGATTCATGCCCTGGGCTCCGAAGAGCTGGATGCGAAAGCGGACGCGTTAGACGAACAGGTGGCGCTGGCCTGCCTCGCCAAGTTGGACGCCGTCGTAGCCAATAACAGGGGACATTTAGCGCTTAGCAAGGTAAGATCCATAGTATGCCTACACCTAGTACATGATACATATACTATAAACTATTAAAGTATATGTATCAAAGGTACTAGGCTCTGAGCAGTAGACCTAGCGAATAATATAGACACGCGGGTTAAAAAAAAGGAACTGCGATGCAGCAGCCGTGTGTAATATTACGAGTATGAACCATTTCGAGCTACAATTGACCATTTCTTAACTCTAAAGCTATATAACTTACATACATGAAATGTGGCACATTTTTATAGCTCCTTAGCTTGTCTAGAATCCAAAATATCTTGGAAAATCCTTTGGATATTCAAGAAAACTGCAAATAAATTGGTGTTACTGTAAACAATCTAGTGTCAGACTTGGCACCTTTTCAAATACCACTAAACACAGAGTATTACTTAACTTGGTTTTCCTTTTTACATTTATGTATTGGTGGGATATTCAAGCCCCATGGCTCGTCCTTGTAGCCAAAAGTTTCTATATTAACCAAGTAACAGAAATCTGGTGTGGAATATGATCCCAGAAATCATCAAAATGCCGTTTTCCCACAGTTAACGTGGGCGGACTTCCTCCTGGCGGGCATGTGGGGGCATGTGAAACAGGCGCTGGACATCCCCGAAGACAAATACATCAACATCGAGCTCTTAGTACAGCAGTTGACAACAGTTCCCGCCGTCAAGTCGGCGCTGGAACAAGTGAGCAGTGGACCTGTATGAGAGACGAGTAGAAAAATCATTACATCGCTGTTTTTCTACAGGGAATACTTGAGTAGCCGACATGTGATACAGGGGCTAGTATAGACTCGAGGTAGCTTATAAGTGCAAAACTTAATTAAAGCTCTTGTCTTGTATGTAGTAGTGGACTGTCCGCATAGGCATTTGTTTTGTTTGTGTTACAAATTTTGAATATGTAATGTTCATTCGAACACGCTACAACAACATACAAGAGATGAGACCTTTAAGTTTTTATTATACAGGGTGTCCCAAGAAGTAGTGATATACTGAAGCTGGGAGGTAGAGGACCTAGAGGGCTATCTGAATCACCCCCATGTATGTTCCGCGATTTTTAGTATTTTCGGAGTTATGAATTTTTTTTAAATTTTTCACCAATCGCCGCGTACGATGAGATTTTTATTTATGGTGACGTGAATTATTGCAGTAGATGCTTGATTTTTTTTGTGTGCTAAGCTGATAGATAGGCCAATTCAGTATGGTAACATTTACTATCGTTAGATCTTTGAATGGCATAAAAAAAAATTAAATGCCAAGAAAGATAAAATTACCCAGTATATGTTCACAACTTCAAGGGCCCTTAAAAGGGCCCTTTCAGCTGCTAGACCGCTTGGGCGGCAATCACTTTTTAAATTTTCTACGCGTCGATCTGCCCCTGCTGTTAGAAGAAGTGGATTTGGAGACACGCAAAAACATAGTACTGCAGTGTGATGGTGCACCATGCCATTTTGCCTTGGACGTGAGAAACTATTTAAATCAAAGATACCCTGAAAGATGGATTTGTCGTTGCGGCCGGGGTGACGCCTGCCTTATAGCCTGGCCTCCACGTTCCCCCGACCTAAACCCCATAGATTTTTTTCTATGGGGATATTACAAAGACCTCGTCTACTCGAGAGAATGCCGCAATTTGGACGAGTTAACCCGGAAATTGAGAGTAGCAGAAGAAACCATTAAAAATAATAGAAGTGCATTCAGACGTTTAAAAGACAACTTTTTCCGGCGATGTCGCACTTGCATTGAGCAACAGGGGGGCCATTTTGAAAATGTATTGTAATTAAACACCTTGTAATTGGTTTTACTTTGCTCGCATTAATCAATATGTAAATAAAAATTTTGCACTTACCACAGTTAGATTTCAATTTTTTGATTGAAGCCTTATTAATAATAAAATGAAATTTTCAGGGTAGCTACCTGATAGATAGAGCAAGTTTTTAAAAGCCAATCGGTAATTATTTTTTATGTGATTTTATTTTTTTAAGGGCCCTTGAAGTTGTGAACATACTGGGTAATTTTATCTTTCTTGGCATTTAATTTTTTTTATGCCATTCAAAGATCTAACGATAGTAAATGTTACCATACTGAATTGGCCTATCTATCAGCTTAGCACACAAAAAAAAATCAAGCATCTACCGCAATAATTCACGTCACCATAAATAAAAATCTCATCGTACGCGGCGATAGGTGAAAAATTAAAAAAAAATTCATAACTCCGAAAATACTAAAAATCGCGGAACATACATGGGGGTGATTCAGATAGCCCTCTAGGTCCTCTACCTCCCAGCTTCAGTATATCACTACTTCTTGGGACACCCTGTATAACGATTACGATTAAGCGACGGTTAGCGATATGTTTTGGAAATTTATCTGTTTGCCTATGCTTTTTAAAAGTATAACTGTGCTGTGCTATACATTTAATAATTTAAAGTATAACTGTGCTGTGCTACATTTAATTTATTATTTAAAGTATAACTCTTATTTAAAGTATAACTGTGCTGTGCTGTGCTACATTTCATAATTTAAAGTATAACTGTGCTGTGCTACATTTAATTCTGTGGTAGTGCTACACTCATACTTAAAATTCAGCTACATTTAGATTTTAGTGCCGCAGATGACGATAGCTCCTAAATCCTAACGTCAATTGCAACGAATGCACAACGAAAGTAGTACTTAAGCGTCATGCAATTTCCATTTAAAAAATTCTCATTTTTTTGAAGTTTCATTTCTTGAACAATGAAGTCGTTAAATTTGGAGTCTTAAAAAGTCATTATTTACAACTCTAGGCTAGGTTGAAACATGAATCATTTGAAAAAAAAAACGGTGTTTTAGTGATATCCAAATCAGCATCTTTCTACGAAACGTCAATAACTCTCGGTTAGTATCACAGACATCCGAGAAAAGCAGACTAGCAGTATTAAGCCAGATGATTTTTCATATAGTTGTCTCTTTAAGCCTTGTGGTGCACCAAATGAGTTAGAACGCGACAGATATGACAATCATTTTCGGCTGTTAACGAGTTGTCTCCATTTGAAAGCACACCAGGATGTTAAGTCACCACGTCAGTTCAGTACAATTTTCACTTATGAAGATGGAGACACTGACAGGTGAAGACGTTTCAGATGTAACTTGTCTTCCGGATTTGTACATTAGTGAGAACACACAACACAACTACAGAAATCGTTCAACTTAAATGAGCGGATCTGCTTTTCTCTGATATCTGTGTTAGTATGAAGCACAGACCACTTAACCTATAGACCCCGCTTACAAGGGCGCCCGCGTAAGCCAAGCCTAAGCTCAAAAAACGTCAAGTGGTCAACACGCCCCCAAATATGCTCTTAGTATGCGGCCGATCGTTGACGAAGTAACGTGCAATATTCGACGCATTACTTGGCTTATAAAGTGCTCTAAATATGCCTTTTTGTATGGTTAAATTGTGTGGAAAGTGTAGCAAGACATCTAGTCTTCAAAAAAATGGGATTTCATTCCACAGGTAAGCTATTTTTTACTTTTTTACGACGATAAAACAATAATAATTAAAAAGTCAAGGTTATCAAGTAAAGGTTGTAAACCTGGCAACGCGTTGATGTCTTTCAATGTCTGTCTCTTTCTTTCGCTTACTAATTTTTGTAATTCTGTCTTTGTCTAACCATTGCAGTCTCAAGTAGTGATGTGACTGATTGATTATTTAAACTTACGAACTTAACTGATACTCGTGAAACAATATTAAATTATGGTGGAATATACCTATACGTAGGATACAGAACAAACTTATATTTTTGAATTAAATAATGGAAATTTATGTTACATGCATATGTACAATTATAAATACATAAAAGTGTGTTCAAATCAAATTTATATCCTAACTACAAATATGAAAGTCACTCTGTCTGTATATCTGTCTCTGCGCGTCTAAACTACTAAACCGCAGATGAACAGATAGTTGTAATCTTAGAGAAAAATCATCGCTACTTATTAAAGATATAAATCCTGAAAAAAAACGGTACATAAGTTAATAATAATGAGAAACATGACTCTTTAATATCTATAATCCATAATAATGCTATTAGACGCATATTGGCTATGTGCAAAGTAGGTGGTGGGGGTAAGCTAGGCGATCGTAGCGCACACCATGGCAGAAATGTGTACTTACCGGGGACCACTGTCAAATTACTTTCACGTTTTCTATTGGTTTCTTAACGGTTTCCTACGATTCGTTTCGTTTGTATGTATTTATTTATTCTCTTATTTATTTCAGTAAAATTTCCAATACGGGGTCTTTCTCGTTTACTAAAGTAAATAAAATATTCATGTGTCATTATTTGACATCTCTGAGTTTTGACATTGTCTCGGGACCTTTGACGTTTGACGTTTCAGACGTGCACATAGCCAATACACGAAACTAATACACTTTAAGAGTCAATAGCATATTATATTTTCCTTGTATTTCAGTTTAGCCTAGTTGGTAGTCTTTGCCTCCGAAGCTAATGGTCCCGGGTTCGATTCCCGGTAAGGGAATTTGTTTCTGTGGTTCCTGAGACTTGGACGTTTTCTATGTATTTAAGTATATATCTATTAAATATATCGTCGTCCAGTACCCATAACACAAGCCTTATTGAGCTTACTGTGGGACTAGTTCGATTTGTGTAAAAAAAATCCCCTAATATTTATTTATTTATTTGTATTTGCATTCATTTTATATTGTTATGTTTTATATTGTCATTTTATATATGTGTTAATGATTATGATTATTGTTCTTATACTTCTATTCCTATTACCATACCATAGGATAGATAGGAATAACAAATGAACTGTCTCAAGTCACCTTACTGTATACTCTACCGACTGTACAGGCGAGGAATTTGATTTCTGGACCACTTCGTACTTTGTCACAGTGAAAATCAATGTGAAAGCTGCTAGAAATCTCATATTACTTGACACTGTGACAAGGTACGAAGTGGCCCAGAAATCAAATTCCTCCACTGTACATTAAACAATATGCATTTATATTTAGTTAGTATCTTTGAATTAAAAACAATTTAAATTGCATTTCGTATTTTTATTGATTCCAATTAAAAACTTAAATTTACACTTATATTCTGTAGTATATTTTTCGAGTGTGCCCCATCACTACACAAAATGGCGCGCGTCACGCACCGTACACGTGATTGCTCGTTGACCTTATACTAGCCAATCACAGTGCACTTGTCGCCCCCCGCGCCCCGCCAATTTGGCAGTTTGAGATTCAAGACAAAGTTCTATGAAGCGGTGTCTATAGGGTTAAGTGGTCAGTGGTATGAAGTATGAAGTTTGTAGGGAAATATGACTAACATCATCTGTCCTTACAAAATTCACACTGTGACGTGACGTGACTTCGTGACGTCACAATTTTCAATGGCCAGAATGCCTCCTTTTTTGCGTTTATGTATTTAAAAACCTTTAATATAGCATGATTACGCTGAAGTTTGATGTTACCCGAGTATTTCCGTAAGTTTTGTTCATTAAGTAAAGTAAAAAAATAAATGCTGTTGTGAAATACCCTATTGATTAAAAAAAATGCCTGGATTGTAATCCAACAACTAACTCTCTTGTAACCCTCTTGGTAGTTAGTAATTTATCGGCCTGTATTTGTCGGCCTGTTTAGCCTAGTTGGTAGTGCCACTGCCTCCGAAGCTAGAGGTCCCGGGTTCGATTCCCGGTAAGGGCATTTGTTTCTGTGGTGAGCATAGACATTTGTTCCTGAGACTTGGATGTTTTTCTATGTATTTATGTATATATCTATTAAATATGTCGTCGACTGGTACCTATAACACAAGCCTTATTGAGCTTACTGTGGGACTAGTTCGATTTGTGTAAAAAATTGTCCCAATATATTAAAAAAAAAAAAAAAATTAGCTTGCGGATCGTGGGACAAAAAACGGATAAAAATCGGGTATAAAAAGCAGTGTTGCGAATAGATTCCACATTTTCGATCCGTGTTTACATTACTGTTACTTGCTGTGGACGTACTGGGATAAATAAGCAGCTTGTACCACTCATCATGTCAGCCGAAAGACGTCCACTGCTGGACATAGGCCTCCCCCAAAGACTTCCAAAATCCCCGATCCTTTTACCACTATTTAACACCAATTTACTTTAGTGGTCGTGGTAATGTATTCGTCCTCGCATTTACATATTTTCCAGTAAGTGACGAGTGCTATGTGCCCGACAAACACGATCAAGGCAGGAGGGACAACCCCGTTCGCGAAGTGTGGAACGGGCATAAAGGCATATTTCCTTATTTTATAGACTAGGAGCTACGAGGGGTGATCCATAAGTTTTGATAATCAGTATTAAATATGGCAGATATGTAAATCGTTATATTTTTAAAACAATATGCACACTTTCTTTATTTTCAAATACTTTTAACGTCATTCAAGTCATACGACCAACCTATGATGAACTATCAATATTATTGCGTACCACAGATCCAAGCAGGCTTTGTATTTTTAAATATTCGACTGACTTAGAAATGTCTTAGTAGTCCGATACGGGGCAGACGCGAGGTGATATAAAATGTTAGTATTTAAAAAACATGTATGGCGCAACCGAAAAATCTGAATCTTTTTTCTGTTAATGACGACGGTTATTCCTACCATTAGAAAAATAATCAAGGACTTTTAAAAATTTCAGACATTCCCCATTGTTTTATTTTACCCCAATAAAAATAATTTTACTTTTTGAGGTCAAATTTTATACCTTCACTAAGTCATCACCAGCTGTTGATTTTCATGTAGTTGGTTTTGAACATAAGTGAATGAGAAGTAGTAGTCGAAAGTTACGGCTAAAAAATAATGGGAACGGTTATCAGTTCTGATCTGTACTCGAAGAGCAGCACCTTTGTCAATTAGAAGGCTGAAGTACAATTTCTCCCGAAAATTCGTGTTTTTTTTTCTTCAGCTAATTTATAATATTTAACACAACTCTGATAGAATTATGTTATACAACTCTCCAATAATATTTGAGCTCAATTGGTGAAAGCTAATTTCGTAGTTTTCATTGGTAGGCCTCAATAGTCAAGGAAGAAGTCGAAAAACACACCCTAATTTTGGTGACATAGCTGGAGATAAAAAAAAAAACCATTGCACAGTTAACGTTCTTATCCTTTAAATCATAATGATAAACCAAGGTTTTATTTTCAATTACAATATTCTTCATTAGTGCATCAGGACTTTTTCCACACCACTCCAAATAATTACAAAACCAACTCTTATATCCGCCATCTTGTTATTTTTTCAATTCAGATGTTTTTTGTTCAGCAATTACAGAAAAACAAATGAATAATGTTTATATATTTTTACTCTAATATAATGTTGATTAGTGTCATGGTATAGCCCACATTAAAAGAATATCATTAACGGGGTGGTTCATACCGATTATCAAAACTTATGGATCACCCCTCGTATGATCTGTGCCATAGGACGTACCACCACCGTATCAGCCCTAGGACGTCCACTGCTGGACATAGGCCTCCCCCAATTTCATGGGGGGTAAATGCCATAATCGCCACGCTTGGCATGCGGGTTGGCGATCGCAGTATCTCCACCGCACTAGGAATGCTGATGCCCATTCCCCGGTGGTCTTGGTCGTAGTTTAAGGACATACCCGGGTCCATTTATTGATATGATCTGTGCATTTATTGTTAAATCTGTACTAATATTATAAAGCTGCAGAGTTTGTTTGAACGCGCTAATCTCAGGAACTACTGGTTCGAATTGAAAAAACCTTTTTGTGTTAGATAGTCCATGTATCGAGGAAGGCTTTAGGCTATATAACATCACGCTGCGACCAATAGGAGCGAAGACGCTGACGAAGTCGCGGGCAACAGCTAGTTAATCTATATACAGGGTGTGGCCTGTAATAGGAGCAAAGAAAATTAAACGGTACATTATTGAGCTCTCCAGCAATTATTTCCAAATGGTTTTAATTTAATTGAGAAATAAAAAGTTTTTTGTGATTTTTTTCTTTCGCTAAAGTAGCTTATATGAACATTTTTTTACTCTACTGGAGTGATATTAATAACTATTTATTCAAAAAACACTAAAAATTTAGAAAAAAGGTTTAATAAATCCCAAAAATATCCTTTTAAGCCAAAAATGCGACAAGGATTTTGAGTCATAACTTGAAGCAACCTCAAAATCAGCATTGACTGCCGCGCTATAATCCATTACTTGGAGGTCATAACTTTAGATCATAATTTCTCGCAATTGAAAAAATATAATTTTTTTGGACACAAGAGGTTACTGCCGATGCTCTAAGGAAGCGTCCTTTAAATTTATTGCTCCTATTACAGGCCACACCCTGTATAAGCAAACGAAAATTAGTGCCATTATACCTAATAAGGAATTAATTACAGTATTTAAACCTACTTAAGTCTTTTACTGACTACTACTAGCTTAATTAATGGTCTTAACCTTAAAGGTTTTTAAAAAACGAATATTGTAGCTATGGAAAACTGGTAGTATTGTCAAATATAAGCATTGGCGCTATTGCTGAAATTTTATCTAGTGAGGCTAAAAATTGCTAACCTCTAACTCTATAAATAGATTAAAAAGTTTCAACCGACGAAGCTTTCTCGTTCAGTTTATAGACGGCGCATGGCGCTAGTAAGTGAATGAAAGTTCAAAGCTTCATACAAATTGAAACCCCAAGTAACCCATACATTTTTGTCATTAGATCTAGTCCAGTTTTTACATTTTACCCTCATTAGCGTAGAATAGAACCAGAAATATGACCAATTGGAGGTTGTCAAGTCAAGTGGCGACACCTATTGAGAACTATTAACGTTACCTTTAAATATTTGTTATTACGCATTGTTAAAATATATTTCTTTGAGACATGTGATTGATTACTATTATGAATGTGATGTATTTAACTTAAAATATACCCCCTTTTAGGAACTATTCCAAATTGTACTTAGAACTTTGAGAGAGAATTTTTGTAAACTGCTGTTATTCTTGAACTGTCTTTGTGATGAAAATAAATAATATATTTTACTTATGCCTTTGCGCAGTTTTATTGCATGAATCAACGTAAACCGTAACGTAAGGCGTCGGCAGGGCATTCATCCTCACACCTTAGAACCTAAATGGTCGCGTACGGTACGGTTTCAGAGGAACTTCCTCCCTCGGACGCTCCGATTGTGGAATGAGCTCCCTGCCGAGGTTTTCCCGACGGACTACAGTATGGGGTTCTTCAAGAAAGGAGTGTATAAATTCTTAAAGGGTCGGCAACGCGCATGTGACTCCCCTAGGAGTTGCAGGCGTCCATAGGCTGCGGTGACCGCATACCATCAGGCGGGCCGTACGCTTGTTTGCCACCGACGTGCTATTAAAAAAAACCATGAGAAAGCTATTCTCATTCGGATAGATAACAAGGAGCTGAAGGAGCATCTCTTTCCTACACTAGCTCATTTATCCCAAAGAATGGGACGAGTGAATGTTTTCAGCCACCTTGCCCTGATCCGCTTGACTGGTTAATTGGTCTGACTATGAATTAGTCAGATGGTTATTTAAGAAAAAGAGCTTTACTCCATCCCGATTTTAAGCGCTTACAAGGGGATTTTCTCAGTGCAATGTCTCCTATAAGAAATATTGATAGGACAGAACTCGCACAGAATCACTTCATTGTGCTGTGAACGTGACGACCGACGATGGGGCGCTACCGCGAACCGAAAGCGAAGTACCAGCCTCTCTGTCGCACTTGCGTATTCGAGCGACGGAGAGGGAAACTTTTCGGTTGGCGGTAGGCCTTCTGGTCAAGATCGTGGGCCTTTGGATGGGCGCGACCGGTCATAGTGGAGATCCTGGCGAAGGCAATGTCCAGCAGTGGATGTCTTTCAGTTGATTTTTTGATTATTATTACTTAATCATTTATTATCAGACACAACTGGACTGACTGACACAAATGGATCCCGGATCCATTTGTGTCAGTAAAAGATTACTGTGTATTAGTAGATTGCAAAGGGCCTATTCGAACTTCGTATCGTGCCGTCCCTTTCCGTCATACAGTGTAAAACATGAGAGTGAAAGGGACGGCACGACACGGAAGTTTGAAGTAGGCCCTCAGAACATTATAGTTAGAGTGGAGTATTTAATGATTTTTTTGTTGACGACTGTAAATTGTGAAATTATTTTTGTTAATTTTCTGTAGGACTAATTTTCTCCTGTTAATCGAATCGAAGTCGAAATCAATTTTGTCCTAGTAGTCTATATAAATTTAAATTAATTAGATATAAACTAATCGCAGTGTCTTCCGGTGTGTGGTTACCATTCAACAACCTTTCTGTTCTGCCCCAGTGCCCATCGGTTCTTAGTTGATTCAACGAACTAGTTGATAAAACGTTTTTTCGTTCCTTCGTCAACGAACGAAACGTTTTGTTTAACAGACTCAACTAGTTGACGACTTTAACGTACAAACGTAATCGAAATGGAACGCTAAACTAAAGCCCTTAACGTTTTCCCCCTTCTAAATATATAAAAGAAGAAACTGACTGACTGACTGACTGACTGACTGACATATCAACGCACAGCCCAAACCGCTGGTCCTAGAGATTCCAAATTTGGCACGTAGGTTCCTTATAAGGTGTAGGGGTGCACTAAGAAAGGATTTTTTAAAATTCAACCCCTAAGGGGGTGAAATGGAGGTCCGAAGTTTGTATGGGGAAACAAGATTGGCTGGACTATTTTATTCGAAACTTCACAGAAGTATTTGTAACGATAAATGAGTAAACACGTGTTTCAGGTTTTCTGAAAAATCAACCCCTAAAAGGGGGAAATGTGGTGACAAATTCTGAAAATCAACATGGGTATTGTTTTTATGGTTTATCGGGTCGCTGATAACGAAAACAGCAATGATTTTAAAATCCCACGTGGAGGACGTGAAATACCATCCCCCCTGTTGGGGTGCGAGGGGGATGAAATGTCTAAATATTAATATGGGTGTCGTTTTTATGGTTTTTTGGGACGTTCATTACGAAAATGGCATCGATTTTGAAATTTAATGTTGTGGACATGAAAACTTTTCAAAGTTTGTGCCAAATTGCAAGAAATAACTGACTGACTGAGTGAGTGACATATCATCGCACAGCCCAAACTGCTGGTTCTAGAGATTCTAAATTTAGTATATATAAGTAGGTTCCATATAAGGTCCAGAGGTGCATTAAGAAAGGATTTTTCAAAATTCAACCCCTAAGGGGGTAAAATGGGGGTTCGAAGTGTGTGTGGGGAATCAACATTAGTTGGACTATTTTATTCGAAACTTCACAGGAGTATTTCTAACGATAAATGATTAAACATGTGTTTCAGGTTTTATGAGAAATCAACCCCTAAAAGGGGGAAATGTGGTGACAAATTCTGAAAATCGATATGGGTATTGTTTCTCTGGTTTATCGGGTCGCTGATTACGAAAACAACATTGATTTTAAAATCCTACGTGGAGGACGTGAAATACCATCCCCTCTGTTGGGTTCCAAGGGGGTTGGAATGTCTAAATATTAATATGGGTGTCGTTTTTATGGTTTTTTGGGTCGTTAATTTTGGAAATGGCATTGATTTAAAATTTTATATTGCGGACATGAAAACTTTTAAAAGTTTTTACCAAATTGCAAGAAGAAACTGACTGACTGAGTGAGTGACATATCAACGCACAGCCCACACTACTGGTTCGAGAGATACCAAATTTGGCATGTCGCATAGTACTACGAATCCGAGGTAAAATTTTATTTTCTTCATTTCTAACCCGATTTCGTTCAAAATCGATATCTGAGCGTCCGACAGGTCTCGTAATACGAATTTGAGGTAAAATTTGGAATAAGTGGCGGCCATATTGATTTTCTTCATTTCCGTCCCGATTTCGTTCAAAATCGATATCTGATTGTCCAAGAGGTCTCTTAATATGAATCCGAGCTACAATTTGTGAAAGTGGCGGCCATATTGTTATTTTTTCGTCCGGATTTCGTTCAAAATCGAGATCTGAGCGTCCGAGAGGTCTCTTAATACGAATCTGAGGTAAAATTTGGCACTCCATGCATGCCAGGGATTGTTAAAAAAAGTTTAATGTTACTATATAAGCGTGTGGGGTATCTATGGATTGGCTTTTAAAAACGACATAGAGGTTTCTATATTTTTTCCATTTAAATCAACCTTTAAATTAGGTATTTGATTTTTTTTTTATCGTATTGCATTTATTTACGAACCGTGAGATCTTCGGGAAGACAAGTACGGTTGCCAGTTTTTGTTGCACTTTGAGCACCACCCAGGGGTCACGTGTAGGGTTACGGTGGGTACTCCTTACGGACGTAGTGCAACTTCGACCTCCCTTTGTCAAGTGAGTGGGCAACATGACTGTTAGTAGTTCTCAAGCCGCCCGAAGGCCTCTAACTTGGCTTAACGACTGCTGTCGTATACAGCGGCCGGGATCAACGGCTTAACGTGCCTTCCAAAGCACGAGAGCGCTCAGTTAGTAACTACTCAAAGCGGTCACCCATCCAAGACCTGACCTGCACCCACATTGCTTAACCTCGGATACCGCACGCGGTAGGCGGGTGCCGCTGGGCCACGAGCGCTCTGAATTCTTGATAGTTTGTGCCAAATTTCAATTCAATCGGTCCAGTAAAAGCAACTCGGTTGTAACAGATGGACTGACAGTAAGGAGTGCGAATGAAAGTGAAGCCAAATTTTATTTTTGGATGCTCCTTTTAATGAATCACAATCACCAAACTTCGTATACCGAAACCCCCAGAATGTAACAACTACTTTTCTGGAAACCGCATCTAAATCGGTTCAGCCAAACGCGAGATAATCGTGGACAAACATACATACATACCTACATACATATATACGGGTCAAAAAGTGAACCTCTTTTTTGTAGACGGTTAAAAATTACGCTTAGTATGCGGGCGAAGCCGCGGGCAAATGCTAGTACTTAATAAACGTATCAACTCAATGCCTTTTTCTCTTCAGTTAAAGCAAAAAACTAGTTGACGAAATCAACAAGTTTTTCAACTTGTTGACGTTTTCTAAGTTAACGTTTCGTTTAGTTGAAGCGAAAACCGTCAACGACCCACCACTATCGGTTCTACGAGCAATGAGGAAAGCCGTTGGATAAGGGCGGTGCAGTACCGGTCATTGTGGCAATCCTTGGGGGAAGCCTTTGTCCAGCAGTGGACGTCTTTCGGCTGATATGATGATGATGATGAAACTAATCGACTTCTACCTACATTCATTGAAAATGATTTTTTGCGCAGTAAAATATCGATTCTAAAATCGATATCGAGCATCCCTAACAACAAGCTACTAACCGACTAAGCCAACAAGACAAACGAATGGAACGAAATGTATAGCTTCTCTTGCGAGCCAGCTGCCTACTTCGCTTGGTCGGGTTACCCCCCTAAGCTGCGGGAAGACGCTGTCAGCCTGTCACGTCACGTGTCACTGTGACGGACAAGGTGGACGACAATACAATATATAACAACTTTATTTTATTTAATTTAATCAGACCACAATCAGACGGCTGGAAAAGCAAGTTGTACATTATAATCGTCGCATTTTTGCCGATTTGCATTTAGGATTGAAAGTAAGTACCTACATTTATTCAACCTTCGCTATAGTATTACTTATAATAAGAGCAGGTATGCTCTTTGTCGCTGGATTGGTCCGATTATGGTGGACATGGTGGTCCCATGCAGTATATATATTGTACTTTGTGCCATGTCCGACATATTGACGTTACCGGCCGGTAAACATTATCTAAATATTTTAGGTTAGTCTGTACAATTTTTATTGCTGTTTTTCTTCTCTTAATAAGAAGTTCTTACTTATTGTGCTTAGTATTGTAAGTTTACATTAACACGTTCACTGTGAAGTTGCCGCAGTTTTTCTGGTCGGTACGTTTTAAATTGATACGAGAATGGATTTGCTACTAGCTGAGGCCAGAGGGCGTACCGCGAACTTCGAAAATCGAACTTCGCATCGTACCGTCCCTTTCCGTCATATAGAGTATAACACGAGAGTGAAAGGGACGGCACGACACGAAGTTCTATTTTCGAAGTTCGCGGTAGCACAGCAGAGGGCCTACTCCGAACTTCGAAAATCGAACTTCGTGTCGTGCCGTCCCTTTCACTCTCGTGTTATACACTATATGACGGAAAGGGACGGCACGACACGAAGTTCGGAGTAGGCCTTCTGGTTAGATTATGTTTCAATTTCAATACATAATCTACCATCATTTAAGTAATCCAATTTCGTCATCACCAACAGAATCTCAAAATGATTACAAATTAAATTTTTTAATTTTTCCCTCTTCGTTAGCAGCGTTTCTGCTTTAGTACAAAATTAAAATGATTACAGTTCAAAAATAATTTAGGGTAGGTAAATAGGTATTTGATTATCTTTTTAGGGTTCCGTAGTCAACTAGGAACCCTTATAGTTTCGTCATGTCTGTCTGTTTGGTATGGATATATAAATCAATAAAACTGACAGTCGTAAAATAAAATAAAATAATATTTTTTTGAGGATACTAGTACCTCCCCTACACGTAAAGTGGGGATGCAATTTTCTTTTGCTTCAACCCTATGGTTTGGGGTGTTGTTGGATAGGTCTTTAAAAACGAATAGAGGTCTTCATCAAACACTTTTTGATAAAGTGAATAGTTTCGTAAATATTAACACCAAAAGAAAAAAAAATTGTGTTCCCCCCCCCCTCTAACTTTTGAACTATGGGACCAAAAAATATGAAAAAAACAAGAAAGTAAAGCTTAATAAAGATTTTCAATGAAAACTATAGCGGACATGATCAGATGAGCTGTTTTTGAGTTATCGTAAAAAGTCTTGTTTTTGAGTTATCGTACAAAGTCTTCCTTTCTTAGTAAAAGACGTATGAAACGCTGCGAAGGTATTCCCTTTTGCTTCTTATGGTTTTTTTTTAAAGTAAGTTCAGTGGGCAATTACGGAACCCTACACTGAGCATGGCCCGACACGCTCTTGGCCGATTTTTATTTCTACTTTTGTGATAATGGTAAATTGATAACCTATCGCAAGCATAGCGACTATAAATAAGAAGTCGAGGAGGCGTTTTCGTAGGCAAACATAGAAACAAGATAACGACCAACCTGGAGATAAATTTGGATCGACACTTCGTAAGCCAACAATTATACGGGATGTTTTTATTAAATTCCGTTAATTGCGAGGGTACAATCCTGAGATGATATAAAGCAATCTTCTCTAAGACACTATTATCGCAAACAAGCGCACGGCCTGCAACTCCAAGGTGGTGACACATGCGCGTTACCGACCCTTTAAAAATGTGTACACTCACGCGTTACTTTGCAGAAATCCATGAAATGTTTCTAGATGCAAAAATACCCAAGTGGATGAAATGCATTATCAATTTATCACTAATAGACCTACACGTTCTTTAGCGGAATAGCAAAGAAATGTGAAAGAAATACTGTTATAGTGTATAGCCTGCATAGGTACGACAATTTCACAATTATTTTTTCACCTCAGCGGCTCGAAAATGGCGGTTTTGGTTAACTTCATTCTCCCTATCAATATTCCTTTGCGTTATATGTTCTCGCCACAGAGGTGAAAAGTTGTATGTATAATACGAGAGCAAAGATATTTGCATCTCGTGTCTTTGAGTCCCTCGCCACGCTTAAGATTCTAATTTTGAATCACTCGCTACGCTCGTGATTCAATTATAGAATCTTTCGCTTGCTCGGGAGTCAACATCAACACTCGCAGCAAAAATCTACTTTGCGCTCTTGTTGAAAAACTAACTATTAACCGTCCGTATGCCGCCATATGTTTCACTCACAGCCTGGGGGCCTACTGCAAACTTCGAAAATCGAACTTCGTATTGTACCATCCCTTTCCGTCATATAGTGTATAACACGAGAGTGAAAGGGACGGCACGACACGAAGTTCGATTTTCGAAGTTCACGGTAGGCTCTCTGATATACGAAACATCTATGTTTGGGATTTAACTTCAACATACTATGCCTTGATGCACTTCGAATAGCAGAACTTGGTAGTTTTCCGATGACTGCCACGCACGAAACTGCCACATCGTCATGTTATCAGCCATTATAGAAACTAACCGAATAGCGCTGCAGTTGTTTACCTACGGCTATAAAAGTAAGTTGTTAGCCTTGGCTGATTCAGTCGCTTTGTGTGTGTCGCGCTTGCCGGTTCTAAACTGTAAGTTTGTTTAGTTTCAAGTGTTTTGCACAAACAGCAGACATAAAGACGGTGCTATTTCTAATTTGTGGAGTGATGTGGTGTTTTATACAATTCAAACGTACCTCTGCCTATAAAATACGATAAGCGTCACACACAGGTTTTGTTTTGCCTGTTGCTATGGTCTATTTCTTATAATGTTTTGGGTTTACGGATGCGTAAATATAGTCCGATTATACCACACTCAGGAGTATCAGCATCTTATTTTCGTGAATCTTATCTTATTGCAAGACAAACTGATTTACCAAAATGGTCGATAAACGGCTTTTATGCTTTAAGTGCTACTTCGTATCGTAGTAGTAGCTGTTACGTAGGTAGTTTAGAATCAATAATAAATTGTGTCGTGTTAAATTTAGAATGCTCACATTCATGTTCCGTATCGTCTGGATCGATATTTCGCGTTCATTTTTAGGGTTCCGTACCCAAAGGGTAAAAACGGGACCCTATTACTAAGACTTCGCTGTCCGTCCGTCCGTCCGTCTGTCACCAGGCTGTATCTCAAGAACCGTAATAGCTAGACAGTTGAAATTTTTCACAGATTGTGTATTTCTGTTGCCGCTATAACAACAAATACTAAAAACAAAATAATATTAATAATTAAGGGGGGCTCCCATACAAAAAACGTGATATTTTAGCCCTTTTTCATGGCTACCACTCGCCGAGCTAGATCTCAAGAACCGTAATAGCTAGACAGTTGAAATTTGCACAGATTATGTATTTTTATTGTGGCTACAACAGCAAATACTAAAATCAAAATAATAATAATAATTAAGGGGGGCTCCCATACAACAGAGTAGTTGTTGGCATTTTTTGCTGTATCTCATGAACCGTAATAGCAAGGAGGTTAAAATTTTCAATGATGTTGTATTTATATTGCCAAAATAATAACAAATACTAAAAATAAAATAAAAATAATATTTAAGGGGGGCTTCCAACAAAAGTATTTTTTTACCGTTTTTTTCTGGTACGGAACCCTTCGTGCGCGAGTCCGACTCGCACTTGGCCGGTTTTTAATATCTACCTATTAGAGTATTTCTTTGCTCGACGACTCTGGTAATTTAAAAATACCGGCCAACTGCGAGTCGGATTCGCGCACGAAAAGTTCCGTATCATTAAATCACGTTTGTTGTATGGAAGCCCCCTTGAATATTTATTTTATTCTATTTTTTAGTATTTGTTGTTATAGTTGCAACAGAAATACATCATATGTGAAAACGGCCGCTTTCTACCATCGCACCGCTCGCCGTCGGCGGGGCATTCATCCTCACACCTTAGAACCTAAATGGTCGCGTACGGTACGGTTTTAGAGGAACTTCCTCCCTCGGACGCTCCGGTTGTGGAATGGGCTCCCTGCCGAGGTATTCCCGAGGAACTACAGTATGGGATTCTTCAAGAAAAGAGTGTATACATTTTTAAAGGGTCGGCAACGCGCATGTGACACCCCTGGAGTTGCAGTCGTCCATAGGCTGCGGTGACCGCTTACCATCAGGCGGGCCGTACGCTTGTTTGCCACCGACGTGGTATAAAAAAAAAAAACAACTGTCTAACTATCACGGTTCATGAGCAGTGATCGTAACTTTCCCCCCCCCCCCCCCCCCCCCCCCATTTTCGGTGCAGCAATTTAAACTCTTATGATTCATTAGCGTTAATAACTTTAATATTAACCCTAATTAACCGTTTAAATTGTATTTGTCCATACCAACTCCGTTAACAACACTACGTTGCAACGAAAGTGCTACAAATTTCCGATACAGCCTGGTGACAGACGGACGGACAGCGGAGTCTTAGTAATAGTGTCCCGTTTTACCCTTTGGATACGGAACCCTGATAATCTCCCGTCAAGTGCCAGTGAGTGCCATGCACGCACACGTTTTTTTATTACTACCCGCGTGATGTGGATTTAAAATATGACCACCCTTTTCTTCTGGGGCATAAGAGTCGTCGAGTATGGGAATCGCGTTGAAGTGTCTGTTGGGTTCGGGTTATATTGCTAGAATTCTCACTGAAAAATTATTTTGATGTGCTCTGTCAACCTCTTTTAAGACTACTGTGGGTAGTTTGGTCATGTGGGGAAATGAGGGTACTTCAAGGAATGAATAAACAGTCATAGCAATGCACTCGTTGTGTTAATCATCTCCCTGCCCATATCAAGTACTTTACAACTACAGGTGTAAGTTTATGTATGTATATTATGTGTGAATGTGTGTGTTATGTCTTTGTATAAATGTTCGCGTACGTTATGGTTTTAGAGGAATTTCCTTCCTCGGAAGCCCCGGTTGTGGAATGAGCCGAGGTTTTGCCGAAGGACCATAGGATTCTTCAAGAAAGAAGTGTATACATTTTTAAAGAGTCGGCAATTGGGCATGTGACACCCCTGGAGTTGCATCGTCCATAGGCTGACAACTGAGGAGTGCCTTTTCAAAAGGGCTTATTTTTGTCTTAGCGGTACTTCTAAAGAGAACCTTACTCAAGAAAACTTAAGGTCCAATTTAGGAGTAGAGTTACAGAAAAAATAAGGCCTATTTGAAAAGACACTCCTTAACTTACCATTACGCTGGTCGTACGCTTGTGGTATAAAAATATCTAACACAATTATGTTTATCGCAATTTCGAGATTTCAAGTAACTGCTATTGACAATTGTAAAGATTGTATTTTCCCGTTCAATAGCACTAGACGTTATCAGTGGACTGATATGAGTTACAGAGTTATGGAACTATCGTTCATATAGGTAGTTAACTGTAATAATATCTGATATGACAAAGCACTCAAAAATAGTTGACCAGGCCTTTAAAACGTTATGAAAATAAGCGATATCATAGCGATATATTTCGTTAGTGTTTAAAATTTCGGTATAATCATAAATCATAATCGATATTCCTCATAACGATATTTCATATCATAACAAAATGAAAATCATAACCTTATAATATCGTTTAAAATGGTGGCGGTGGCGACAATGACGTGCTCGAGTTTGACGTTAATGCCACAGCGCACGTCAGAGCGAGACTGTGTGCGAGACAGAGATAGCCTATAACGTTATTATAGCGCTTCACAAAATATCGCTATATATATATTGCTTTTTATTTATAACTATAAATATAATGGATACCGCTATAAATGCGCGCCAAATATTGATTTAGGTAAAGCGTTTTATTGACAAAGTAGCGTTATGAATCATAACGATATGCGAAGATAGCGCTATTTCAAGGCCTGCTGAATACAGCCCTGCAAAATAGCTCATCTATGTACCTATTTTTTGACTATTTTCTGTGTGAATTGTTACGTATTTCGAGTATAGTGGTCGGCGGTTAAGAAGTCAATCCTGACACCTGTCATATCCACACAGTTTATAACCTCAAAGTGGCTTTTAGGTTATAAACTGTATGGAAATGACAGGTGTCAGGATTGACGAAAATTCTAAATTTCAGTAGTTCCCACTTACACGCCTCCGTGAGTACACTAGTTCCCAATGAAGGATTTCGTGCTTGAGCTTGACATCCGATAGTTCAGTGACTAGAGCGATTGGCCGCATAGCCGCGTATGCCAGATGTCACAGGTTCGAATCCTGCTCGGAGCACAAAATTTTTCCCTTTCATTTGAGACGTATTTTTAGGCGCAGGGTAGGGCAAGCCATTCTCCATACAAAGGTTGTGCAAGTTTATTGCGTTAGTTTTAGCACTTCAGCATTTAATTTTATTTTTTATTGGTACATATCAGATATACGCAGAACTTGATGTAGAATTTTGCATTATTTAAAAAATAAAAAATACAAAAAATAATTTAAATTAAAAAATAAAAACATCAAGACAAAAAAACAAAAAAAATAAGCATAAGAACTTAAGAACCAAAAATAGTAATTGGAGTGCAAACACAAACGAAGAAAACTTGCACAAAGTTTGTATGAAAAGAGCTTGCCCACCCCTTCGCCTTAACCGACTTCACAAAAAAGGAGGAGGTTCTCAATTCGGTTGAATGTTCTTTTTTTAATGTGTGTTATTATTATTACCTCAGAACTCCGTCATTTATTTTATAAACCGATTTCGAAAATTCTTTTTCTTTTAGAAAGCATCTGCTTTG
This sequence comes from Notocelia uddmanniana, assembly GCA_905163555.1. Taxonomy (NCBI): domain Eukaryota; kingdom Metazoa; phylum Arthropoda; class Insecta; order Lepidoptera; family Tortricidae; genus Notocelia; species Notocelia uddmanniana. The sequence continues at coordinate 23,850,671 of LR991066.1, forward strand.
AGGTTGGTCCCGTTGTTATCCGAATCTAGTTTTGATGATGGGATCCATGAAGAATTGAGGGAATTCCTCAAAAATAGGGACGTTGACTGATAGTCAAATCAGCAACTTTTAATGAAACGTCAAAAACGCTCTGTTAGTATGAAGTTTGTAAGGAAATAGGAACAAGTGACGTCACGCCTTTTGTATGATCAAATAGCGTCCCTTTATTGTTCTTTATGTACCTATTTAAAAATCTTTAAAAGAGCAAAAATTAGTAGAAGCGTGATATATTCTGAATATTTTCGTGAGATTTATTTATTGGTAATGTAAGAGTAATTTATTCTTATTGGTGTCAACATCCCAATTGAAAAAAGAAAAATGTAACGATTTTAGTATTTTCGGTAATAAACCAAGCATTTACATTCAGAAAGTAGTATTTATTGAACTGAAGCTGACTGAATAAGACCATGGGTGGCCATCCAAAACTCCTTTCATGCGTAGCGCTAAGATATTTTGATCAAGATAGTGAAGCGACTATGACGAACTCAATTTAAATGGTCCTGATTACGGCTGGGTTGCACCGACTTACGATCACAGACTGATCAACGTTAAATATGGCGCCGGCAGCTGTCATCCCATAGGAACTTGTCAAACTTTCCATAGACTGAAATTTTAACGAACACAGCTTACGATTACAGACGGTTTGGTGCAACCCAGCCTTAATGTTTCCATTAACCTGACCTGATGATTGAAGCCGGAAGGTAGGCAACGGAAACAGCGTCGCTTAGCCATGTTTTGGCTTATTGGAATTGTCATGAGATGCACTCAGCAGTGATTGACTAAAAAGTGTGAAAATAAAATATAAATAAATAAAACCGCCATCAAAAAAAACTTAAAAGCAAAAAATAAACTGAGATTTCCAATTTAATGATGAGATGAAATTTATACCTACCATTTCTTAACACTTCCTTGTACTATGCAATGCAAAGCTTGTAAAGTAGCAAGTCTGGGTACTAGACGACGGTATACACACTTAATATAGATAAATAAATACATAGAAAACATCCAAAACTCGGGGACAAATATTCGTGCTCATCACTCAAATAAATGCCCCGACCGGGATTCAAACCTGGGACCTCTGGCTTCGGAGGCAGGGTCACTACCAAATAAGCCAAAGTGATGGTGGAAGTTGAATGATGGTGTCACTGTGGAGTGGTGGAGGTGTTATAAACAGCCCGGGGTGTATAAGAGTCACAATCCTGTCGATGCTAACCCCAACCCATCTTCCAGAACCGCCACCAAAATGCCGAAGGTCGAGTTCTACTACTTCCCCATCAAGGCTCTGGGCGAGCCGATCCGCATGCTGCTAGCTTATGGAGGCGAGGACTGGAAGGACAACCGCGTCACCCCCGAGGACTGGCCCAACTTCAAGCCCAGTAAGTTCTTGTATACCCTTTTCATCAAACGGTGCCCAAGGGCGTAATGCATACAACTCTTTCTTACGTATTTATTTTTTCATACCGTTTGATTCATGCATTTGCCGACGTCGAATGGCGCCATTATTTATCTATATTATACATACTTTGTCTTGAAAGAGTGTTTAATAATAATAAATACAATAATTTCGTTAAATAATTTAATGTTTACTTAGCATTTCCATAGGTTCACGGTTCGAGTCCGGTATCCGGCAGATTCCTTTTGTGTTTTTTAATGTATGTTTTCGTCACCGTCGCATACATCGGATCGGGATCCAAAACGAGGAGCGATACTATCGCGAACCGTAAACGAAGTCTGCCTCTGTCGCACTTGCATATTCAATCGGCAGAGAGGGAGATACTTCGATTGGAGTTCGCGGTAGGACCTCTGGAAAGGCACAGGCATTCACTGCACAGGCATTCACTGCACAGGCATTCTGGATGCGTGCACCGCATCGATTTAGAATACCGAATTAGTATTCTAAATCGATGGGGCACCGTCAAAACCTAAAGGATTCTACGCGTTGTCACAGACAGTCATTCTTAGAATTTCATTAAGATGACTTATCGTAATCGTTTCCTCCAGACTATAATGAATCCCCACACAATAAACAGGGAAAACTACAGTGACCACTGTTAACATGGAAAGTCAATCGAGAACGTTGTTCACATTGCCGCGATAACATAAGCGATAAGGCGATGAAACATAATAAATGTGAATAAATACCGCGGGGGGTCTTGATAACAACTTTCTTCAGAGGGCAAGACCCAAAAAAAATTTTTTTTTTCTTTATCATTCCCATATGGCATGACATGAACATGTAAATTCGCGGCAAGAGATCTTTCATCATCTTTCTTCTTCTGTCTCTCTCTAAGTAGGTATAACTTTTTTGTTTGCTCTTGCAAAACAAGCAGCTTTATAAATTTAAAAAAACCTTTAATTTACTTGGTAATATCTTGATCGTAAATTTCAGGTGGCCAGTTCTGGTCATCATCTTCATCACATGGTGCTTTTTGTGAGCAATAATCTTTAGTTGGGTCCCACAGCAGAGGCAGGGTTGGAAGTCCCTACCTATCGTATAGTCAGACAAAGTCAGTAAAGTCAATATGTACAGTGTATTTAAATGACACCTTCTTGATTTATGTTATGACAGAATGGCGAGAACTTTTTGACGTTCGATAATGGTTTAAGGGTTAATAAAAGAGATGACAAAGGGGCAGCAATATCACATTTTCTCTATCTTAAAATCGAATTGCTAAAAGTGGCACTGAAATTGTATTTTCGTTCCTCATACTCTGAAAGTGGGTCATTGTTTATCTAAGTGTGAAAGTGTACATTTGTGCTCTAGAGCAGAAAAGTATAGGATTTTTTTTGCATATTTGATTTTTTTTTTAGTTTACTCATATTCGAAATGAATAGCAGTGTTTAACTCGGGTGAAACCACCCATTTCAGCCTCGAACTAAATATCTCGTCAGGAATGGGTGACTTTCAACCCTCGGTTAACAATCTAATATTTAATTACTGCCCTGGGTATGCTTTTTGTAAATACAGGCGTGAGCTTATATATATGTGCGTTAAATGGGAATTTCTTCTAGTATTACATATTGTTGTGAAATAGGCCCCAGCTATTTGAAATGAACCTAAACTTTGCAAGTCATTGCTATAATTTGTGTCAGTAAAAATACTATGAAATGTTTTGCAAAGTAAAATCTGCTGGTCATGTTTCAATAATAATATGTATGTGTCACTGATAGGATATCAGTGGTATGACATTGATAATATAATGATGGGAGGCTCCTTAGTTATATATGATGGATGATGGTTATCATATCAATTACTTACCTACACGAAAAAAATCCGTTTAGCGAACTTAACTGGTGATAAATTGGGTAGTGTCCTGGGTAAAAAAAATGCCCTTAAAGTAAGATTATCAAAACATATTGGACATTTATTTTTTCTTTTGTCAATCAAACAAGAAGTACGGAATTGAAATTAATTGCAAAAAGAAAAAAAAGCGATATATATTTTTTGATAATCTAACTGACAGACAGATTATTTTAAAGATACTAGCCTGCTGACAAAACCTGCTGACTGGCGGCCAAATCATACCACTCCTCAAATGCATAAAGGGCCGGCAAGGGTCGCTTGTTACTCCTCTGGAAGATTCCAGAGGAGTAACCAGCGCCTTGAGACTCTTGTGACCGCAACCGCTTCAGATAGATATCTCAAGCGGTGTTGGCTGCGGTGTCTGTTTACCATGTAGGACGTATATACAAATAAATATCAGGGGACTAAGGGGACAATGGATAATGTATGTATGCGCATAGCTTTAAAACTGCTGCACCTATATTTGGCTAGTATTGGTTAGGGTGACTAATTAATAGAACAGTTCAATTATAAAGTCTGTATATTGTTTATCAAGAGAGTCGTGCGCGTTAACTAAACGATGTGATCTATACAAGGCAACAAGGCAATCAGGCAACTAACGTGAACAATAATCTGTAAAAAAGAACATAACACTTAAGAGTGCATTAGTATTCATACGAGAGCACAGAATAAGTAATAGTACAAGTACAGAAGTTTCTCTGCTAACAAATCCCCCGTTTAGGTATGCCAAACGTGCCTTAACGTGGCCATCTCTTTTTATCGCACGCAACTCAGCGCTAGGGTTACCACCAGCGAGAACCCATTTTACTATATGTACTTTATTATTAATAGTGTTGTTTACAATACAATTACGAATAGTATTTTTAAGGTTCCGTAGCCAAAATGGTGAAAACGGAGCCCGTCCGTCCGTCTTTGCGTCTCCCCGATGCCGATGTACCCGGAGACTATAAGCACTACAAATACAATTAAAACATTTAGCAGGAATGTATGTTCTACTCGTATGAACCGCTACGTAAAAGTGATGTGAAATAACAAAAAAATATTAATGTCCGGGAAGTGCGTCTGTACGAGTACGCATTGTGTTTCCTCAGGTGAGTTGGTGAGGGGGTGTTGTCATTATTATTTAACACGAAACGGATTATTTTATGATCGTACAGCGGTACAGCAGCGCGTGCGCGTGCGTTCCGTAACGCTGCGCCGCAACCATTGAATAGTCACACGACGTGTGAGCCGGCGGCCGCATGTACTTTGCGCGGCGCGATGACGTCACCGTAGTTTAAACCACCCCTGACGAGAGTGAAAGAGAAAGTTATACAAACTCAAAGATAGAGATGCAGGATTTGTTTTTGTGGATTCCAACAGCTAGCTAGTATATTAATATATATGTTTGCCACCGTCCAAGTACCTATAAAAATCCTATTAGGTACTTTTTCGTTCAAAATACACATTTCAATTTTCAGCGCACGATGTACGTGGCATGGTTTTGGCACATATTTTCTCACAAGTAATGACGTCATTACGACCTACCGTTGTTTACAACTTTTACAAGTCAGCATGACTTGCAAAATCGTCCGGAAACATTCAATTGATACAATTACAACGGTTGAATGGGATGCGCTGTCAAAGGAGTGTGCTAGAATGGAGTTAGTCTATGCAATGATTTGAAAACGGTATGATTTGCGGAAGTGGAGTGGCACGCCTTAAGCGAATCACACACTGGAGCGGCCTGCGGTGGCGGCCAGTTGTACACTATGACAATTCTAACCATCATTCAGACACACGCCTTGATTGTCATAGTTAACACTGGCCGCCACTGCAGGCCGCCCCAGTTGGTGACAGGCTTTAGGGTGTATACCTAAGGTCACGCTAAAGGTCGCACAGAGCGCGGCGCAGCGTCGTTGCGGGGCGGAGGCGGTTTTGCGGTAAATCGAACGCGGTCCGGAGGACGTCGCACCAATAAAACCGCGCGGCGCTGTATTAAGTAGCGCGGTAGAGAGTGTGACATATGAAGCAGTAATCGACAGTCGACAGTTTCGGAAAGATCGAAAATGTGTAACCGCCCCCTCCCCGCCCCGCACCGCGCCGCGCCCGCTCTGTAGAATCACACAGCGTGCGCAACGCAAGCAGGAGGTAAGTTAGCGACGCCACACATGCTGAAAGGAGAATATACGAAAGCATTTTTGCCGAAGCTGAAACGGAGACCTTCGTTTCACTCGGTTAATTAAGAGAGGTAGTGGAACGTCATCTCGCTCATATAATTGGAGTAGCCGAACTGGGGAAGTACTTCCACCTTACAGAAAACCACAAGCATAATAAAACCACTACTTCTTAAGGTATGTGGTGTTGTGTTCCTGGTGGTGGGTAAGGTCGCCAGCGCCAGGGCTCCCGAGGATACGCCGTGTTGAAAATGAGGGACCTGCATGTGTTTCTAGCTGTCAACACATAGAATCCTCAAGTTAATAAAGGGTAGGCAACGCGTTTTCTGAGTTTTCTGGAGTAGCAAGCGTCCATAGGCGACGGTGTCTGCTTCCCATCAGACAGTTTGTTTGCAATTGTCTTTTATTGATTGATGAAGGCAGGACTATTGATTGATATTATTATAAATAGGTGCGTGAATCGTGATGGTGCGATAAATGGAATAAAAGATCTTATCATTTACTAAAATTACATTATATTCACATGAAACGAATGTCAGTTATATGTATGTGTAGATAAAAATGATTGATCAGATCATCCATCACAAAAAAAACGACATACTTTTTAAGCCTTAGAATTGAGAACTAGTGGGAACTCTGCTGACAGTATCAAAAAACGATAAAACGTATAATTTATGCCAGTACTGTTGCATCCTGAAGGATGCCCGGCGTCCGCTACCTAATACCAAGAATTGGCATAGGCACTCGTTTTTACGGAAGCGACTGCCATCTCACCTTAAATTCTAACTCAAGGGGGATACTAGACCTTACTGGGATTAGGCTTGTCAGGTGAGTGGGCAACTGGGCTGTTAGAAGTTCTCAAGCCGTTCGAAATTCTCTCATCTCTCTTTAGACAGCAGCCGGGATCAACTGCTTAACGTACCAAAGCACACATATAAATTATGCTAATGCGATTTGGAATACGATCGCTCGAGTAGCAAAAAAGTCCTAAACGGCGCGGCGTCCAGTTTCCAATTCTAATACATTTCTGATTTTGGCTCCTAAGTCAGTTCTCGTATAGTAGAGTATTAGATTCCGGGGCGATAATCCTCAGAATATCAATTTTGAGGACAAGCTACATGCTTGATTTATATACAATTAAGATAAAAAAAACCTAAACTTACAACCTCTCTGGTGTTGCGGGTGTCCATGGGCGGCGCTAATCGCTTACCATCAGGCGATTCGTCTGCTCGTTTGCCTCCTATGTCATAAAAAAAAACAAACCTACGAATTGGCGACGCATGCGGCATCCCGGTAATCCGTATTTGAAATGGAACGGTAAATCACGAACTTCGTGAATTAACGCATATATACCAACCCATTTACCTTGCTTTACCACCCTACATTAATTATCTGGCACCGCCGCGTTGTAACTGACCTAGCCATCTTCCGTGAGTCTCTTGGGTCGCTGGTCGACACTCGCTATTAGACCGTACGCAAAGACGACTGATAATGATCGTCGGATCAACATCCCACATGTCGGTTACACCCTGTGGCAGGTGTAGGTAAAAGTCCAGGTGTAGTGATAATCATCCTATCAGCCGAAGGACAGGACATAGGGCTCTCCCAAGGCCGTAGCTGTTTTGTGTCCTGCATGGGGGGTAAATGCCATAATCGCCGCGCTTGACATGCGGGTCGGCGATCGCAGTATTTCCACCGCACTCCAGGGATGCTGCTGCTCCTGTCGGTGTTCTTGGTCGTAGTTTTGAGCCCTACTCGGGTCCCGGTGTAGAAAGGTTTTAATATTTTTTTGTTTGTTGCAGAAACCCCGTTCGGGCAGATGCCAGTGATGGTGGTGGATGGCAAGGAGTACGCGCAGAGCATGGCCATCTGCCGCTACCTCGGCCGCAAGCACGGGCTGGCCGGCGCCGATCTCGAGGAGGACTTCCTCATCGACCAGAACGTTGAGTTCCTCAACGACATCAGAGCCAGTAAGTGCTTGCGTCCACGTAAATAACGATTAAATTATCTTCTTGGTACGTTCTTGGTCAACTCGCCCTACATCCCACTATGTTTAAGCTAAACGGTCGCATACGGTACAACCGGAAATTCAAATTAAAGGAATTTCCTCCCTCGGTTGAGGAGTGAGCTCCCTGCCGAAGTTTTCCCGAGGGACTACCGTATGGGATTCTTCAAGAAAGGAGTGCTTAACTTAAATAATTCTGTACGGTACGGTTTCAGAGGAATTTCCTCCCTCGGACGCTCTGGTTGTGGAATGAGCATCTTCTGGGTGAGCTCGCTTCATCGTCGGCCTCATCTTTGCCTCCTGGCTAGATGCTGGCCAAGAGCAATCCCATTTTGAATTAAAAAAAAATGAGCTCCCTGCCGATTTTTTCCCGAGGGACTACAGTATGGGGTTCTTCAAGAAAGTAGTGTATAATTTTTTAAAGGGTCGGTAACGCGCATGTGACACCCCTGGAGTTGCAGGCGTCCATAGACTGCGGTGACCGCTTGCCATCAGACGGGCTGTACGCTTGCTTGCCACCGACGTGGTATAAAAAAAGAAAATGATGATCCAGTTTATTCGTGTCTTGTTTATTGGTAACGTAACTTTTTTTACCGTTATTAATTACTGCATTGTGTTGTTCACAGAAGCCGCTGTCGTCCAGTATGAGCCTGATGAGGTGATCAAGGCCAAGAAGCACGAGGACTTCTCCAAAAACGTGTACCCCACCCTGCTGGCCAAGTTCGACAAGATCCTGCAGGCCAACAATGGCCATCTCGCACTCGGCAAGGTTGGTTCATCATCGTCATTTTCACATCATCAATCCTACACGGCTGGGCAGCGTTCGGGAAGCTACCATTCCGCAGTATCTCAAGACGAGAGTCTTTGACCAGTGTGTGTTGACAGTATGACATATGGCACTGTAACGTGGTCGCTTACGCACTTCTTATGGACCTCATAAGAAAGCTCAAAGTCACCCAAAGAGCAATGGACAGGGCTATGATGGGAGTTTCGCTGCGTGATCGCATCAAAAATGAGGTCATCCGCAGTAGAACCAAAGTAACCGATATTGTCCTCCGAATCGCTAAACATAAGTGGCAGTGGGCGGGGCGGGGGTTCCCAAGTGGCGAGCACGTACCGGAAAGCGCAGCGTTGGCAGACCCCCACAAGTTGGTTTATATATCCATGCCAAATTGCAGCTTTCTAGCACAAGCAATCACAGAGTAAAGCCTCGGACAGACAGATGGACAGACAGACAGACAGATAGACGGACATGGCGAAACTATAGTTGAGTACGGAACCCTAAAAAGTGTCGAGTCGAGAGTGCGCAATGCGCATGTGATTGTGCTGCACTCGCAAGGCTACGCTGTCTGCTTACCATCAGGCAGCCGTGCTTGTTTGTCACCGTCGTAGCATTAAAAAAATCTACATTGCGGATCAACTAAGAAAAGTTAAAAGCACTAGTGCAGAAAACTTATCATGGAATTTTTTAATCACAACTAACTCTAATTCCAGCTGACCTGGGCTGATTTCGTGTTCGCTGGCCTGTACGCGTATCTGAAGGTGATGCTTCAGTCTCCCGACCTGGACCAACGCTACCCCAGCTTCAAGAAACTCGAGCAGACGGTCTACAGCCTCCCCAAGGTGAAGGCATACGCCGACGCCGCGCCCAAGTGCGACTATTAAACTAAGTAATTCTACAGCCCACTAGTTGGGAAATGTTCCGTTTGTTGGTAACACAAGCCCATATAATGGGTAACTTTCGTCTGACAGCGGTATCATTTCAATATATAGACGAATTAGAAGCCGGAACAAAAATGTATCGTTACAACCAGTAAAGGATGATTCCCATTTGACCGCTCCGTTTCCGGAACGGGCCAAGACCGGGCTGCCTCCGAGCCGTAGTTCGATCGGCCATCAAACGTTTGTGTTGACTAAAAAGTAGCTGGGCTACTGCTGGGCTAGGCCCATAGATATAAGAGTTGCTGGGCCGCTTCCGAGTGTCACCGGGCAACGGCCGGCGTCTTGCTGGCATAGAAAAACGGCCGGCCCGGACACGGAACGGCCTACTGTGAATCATCCTTAGCTAGTATTTCATTTGTGATTATATTTGAACGTAAACGCACCATCACGTAGAAAACCTTTCTCAATTAGGCGGCAGAGTATTTTGTTATTTTTGGAGTGAATCCGTTTATCGTTCTGTATGAAAATTCGTTGATATCGAAAAGTTGGACCTGAGGTTCTAGGTTCTCAGAGTTTTCATGTATCTCACAACTCGCAACTGAAATAATTTAATGTTATGTAGGTATTATATGTTTAAGTACAAGTTACGCGTGTGTATTTTATTGTAAGTCCAGGAAAGCTGTATTTTTTTTAAACTGAAATAAATATTTCATATTTTACGCGTTAGTTTCTTTTACACAGCTGTGTTGGTGAGTTCTTGTAAGTTAAATAAAAATATACTATTTCTGAAGCATGTAAAGTATGTAGTGTAAGAACCGAAGCTAATTTGGGCCATTTTTTCTGCTGCTGAGTCAAAAATAGTTAATTTTTAGTGATTCATTTTAAGATAAGTCAGTTTTTCGAAAATGCAACTAAGGTTGAATTTCTATTCCCAAGTTTGTAGTACCTAAATCGCCTCTGCCTTGATAAGGAGGATTACTATTTGTTGTGGCATTATGCGATAGTAAAGTAAATATAAATTGTAGATAAGTATTTACATTACAACGACTCAAGTACCTATAAACCTTGAATAAAAAGCAAATTTGGAATGGCCACTGGAAAACTTTCACCCGCTGCAGTTTTATGTAACAATAAGACGGAAGATAGCTATCTTCCGATTCGCATTCAAACTGGGAATGTATCCCAATTAAATATACCTACTTGAAGAAACTCGTCCTGAAACGCTCCGCGGAGTTACCATTTAAGAGTGCGCAGTACGTTCGGTTCTCCATACAAACGTATTTACGCTCTCTTTTCAAAACGCCGTGCTAGAATAACATGAAACTTTGTATACACAATGGGATCCGGCATATCTAGGTCGGAAATTAGTTTCTGTTGCTTGAAATTATAATGGAGAAAAAAATACAACGATTATTAAGGTTTTCATACAAGCCGTAAAAAACTGAAAAACCGCTGTATTTTTTTTCTTTTACATTTTCTAGTTACAGATCTCATTGTGTATACAAAGTTTCATGTTATTCTAGCATGGCGTTTTAAAATGAGAGCATAAATACGTTTGTATGGAGAACCGAGCGTACTGCCTCGTACTGCGCCCTCTTAACCGTCCACTCATCTTTGCCCCCTGGCTAGATGCTGGCCAAGGGCAAGCCCATTTTTTATTAAAAAAACCGGCCAAGTGCAAGTCGCACTCTCGCACGAAGGGTTCCATACCGCATGGTCTATAATAAGAGTCCGACTCGCACTTGGCAGGTTTTTAATATTTTGTTATAGCGGCAACAGAAATACATAATCTGTGCAAATTTCAATTGTCTAGCTATTACGGTTCTTGAGATCTAGTTCGGCGAGTGGTAGCCATGAAAAAGGGCTAAAACATCACGTTTTTTGTGTGTGAGCCCCCTTAATTGTTATTATTATTTTGTTTTTAGTATTTGTTGTTATAGCGGCAACAGAAATACATAATCTGTGCAAATTTCAACTGTCTAGCTATTACGGTTCTTGAGATACAGCTTGGTGACAGACGGACGGACGGACGGACAGCGAAGTCTTAGTAATAGGGTCGCGTTTTTACCCTTTGGGTACGGAACCCTAAAAAAAACATGTTATGTTATAATCTTATATTATCTCTTGAGCGGATAAAATGCAAGCTATATTCCTAATCAAATAATGGAATACACGCGGCTGTAGCTATGCGGGGCGACCTTGTAATAATGATTAGAAACAACCAACGTTAAAACGTTGCGATTAAAGTTTAATTTCGAACGTCGCAAGCTATCGCAAAACAATTCTATTAGTATTCAAGTGAATCATACATTGATGTGAATACGAAATGTAAGAAGTCACATGATATTGAGCCTTAATACCATGGTGATAGAGATTAGAACTGTGGATATATAGTAATTTACAGATTGTTATGTGGCGTTATATAATATGTTATGTTAACAGATGTATCGTTCATTATCAAGGTCGCTATAATCAGATATTCGCGTTATTTTGGTAGCATGTGGCAAATTTTTGTGGGTATTCCATTTAGAATTTTATAATTTATACAATCAAAGCTTTTATTTAACAGATTAGTAAGTTAGTCTGTCTGTGTGGGCCGAATCTAGAAAACTGATTTTTAGATCTGTTTTTGTCAATTGACCTGAAAGGCATACTTATGTTCGATGACAATGCAATGTTATGGTACAGTTATGGAAAACTGCATGACAAGATTTTTGAAGCAGATACAAGACGCCGTCAGCGCTGGAAAATCCCAAAAACGCGTACAAAATTATATTATATAATTTTACACCCGGCATACTTTGTCACATCACACACGCACTCACATGCACATACACAGAAAAACACCGTTTAGTCATTTACAACTAGCCATATTCATAAGTTACATATCTTGCTGTCTCTGTACCCATACTATGTGTCATAATTATTGCTATGTAATATTTAATGAAATAACAAATTAATTATAATTTATAATTAATTTAAATACTTGATTAGTTAATGAAAATACCCACACTTGTATAGATAAGTACTAAGTTAAGTAATTGGAACGACGAAACTGGGTCCTGTGACACAGGGTTACCTAGCTCAGGACACAGGGTCGTGATTCATATTGTAATGTTGCCCTTATACAAGAGAACGCAGACTGAATGAGTTTGCGTCGGCGGCCCGCGCCGCCCGCTCACCCGCGCTTGCCTCCTCAGTTGCTCTGCGCAAGTACATTCGTTGCCCAACTGTATGTAGTTAAACTGTGGCAACTCCTAAACTACACAAGATAAACCCGTCGTGCTTGGGCTCATTGGAACTGTCTCAAAGAGTAGTTGATTATTGTGGACAAAAGTACAGTCGGCAATAAAAGTTTGTACCAAAAACTGAATATTTATGAGAAACTTATTTATATTAGGAGTTTGGAGGTTTTTATCCAAAACAGGTAAATTTTTAACAAAAAAAACACCGACTCCAAACTTTTCCATACTCACACTTCGTCCCTTCCTGCTATGTAATTTGAGGAGTTCCCTCGATTTCCCGTCATCAGATCCAGACTTGGTGACAATGGGAGCAAGTAGAAAACATACCCTTTCCAAATAACACATAACATACATTAAAAAAAATATTCCTATGAATTGAGAACCTCTTTTTTTTTGAAGTCGGTTAAAAATAGGTACTTAACTTTCCAGTGGTAGGTATACTAATGAACAATCGCCAGAATATAAAATAGTCCGAACAGGGCGCTCACAAATATCTGAAACACCACTCCATTGTCACGGCGTTAAGGTCTTCGCACACTATAACAACTCAACAACCACTCGATTTAAAGCTAAATATTGAAATTTAAGTCGTATTATCTACAGTGCAATTTCCAAAATTGATGTTAAGGTAGTGTACGACGTGTAGTCTACGCGTCGTCCACGTGTCGTACACTCTTGTCATACATATTTGAGTTGAGTTGGTGCCGCAGTGGTGTGGAGTCGATATAGTGTCCGAAGACCTTTACAGTTATAGTGCATGTTCAGATATATTGCCCAGTAATGCGCATGTGACATCCCTAGAGTTGTAGGCGTCCATAGGCTGCGGTGACCGCTTACCACCAGGCCAGACCAGGTCTTGTTTGCCACCGACGTTGTGTTTAACCTGAAGTGTGGATATTATTGGCGACTGCAGTGTATACATCCGTCTGCATACATTTGCGAAGAAATTCAAAGGTGTATGTGAAGTTCCCAACCCGCACTGGGCCAGCGTGGGGACTACTGCCCGTTCCCTATCATCTGTGAGATTCGGCCTGTGCCCAACAGTGGGACGTACCGTGTATATAAGCTGATGATGATTTACACGACGGGTTTCGGAATGGAATTACTTACTTTATTTTGTCGGCCTGCTTAGCCTAGTTGGTAGTGACATTGCCTCCGAAGCTAGAGGTCCCGGGTTCGAATCCCGGCCAGGGCATTATTTGTGCATTTAGCACGGATTTTGTTCTGTATGTTTTCTATGTATTTAAAAGATAAATGATAAAATCATTTATTTTTCCATCATAGGTCAGAGGATGTTACAGGTTCATAGTCAGTTTCTCTATGTGGCGCCTTACGGCTTACAAATTGTTGAGCATGCAAATTCTTTATCATTTATAAATTCATTAAGGTTTTAATAGCTTTTATGTGCAAGAACGTTTTTAAAGACTGCTTTAAACTTATGTAATTGTTCTATTGAACTTAAACATTTAGGTAATTTATTAAATATCTTCTGAGTCAATCCGACTACATTCTTCTGTCATCATCATTGGCCTTTTCATCTTTTCAGATGTTTGTTACAGCTGCTGTTTCAGGAGCCACATCTTTTCTTGTGGCTGAACAGACCGATACGGGCTCTACATTGCTTGCCACAACGGTTGCAAACAAACACGGCGTTGAGTGGTGGTGCGGCTTGTTTCCTCTTTAGGCGCTTCCTTCTAAGTTTTTCCAACCACTGGACGCACCGAAGAAGAACTCCAAGACCTAGTATCTCGCTTTGGTCGGGCGTGCGATATGTTTTCTATGAGTATTAACGCTAAAAAGACTGTAGTAATGGTACAAGGCACAAACATATCGCCGAATATAATGCTGAATGGCGCCACGCTGCAAGTAGTCAACCAGTTCTGTTACCTCGGCTCAACAATCACATCAAATTTAACAAACGATAAGGAGATCGACTTGCGCATTGGCAGAGCTGCAGCGGTGTTCGGAAAACTGTACTCGAGAGTGTGGCGTAACTCTAAACTCACCACCCACACCAAAATCCTCGTTTACCATTCTTCTGTAATAACATTGTTTTGGGTATCTTCGGGTTTTTTATTTTATTACATAAACGTGTACTTTTGAAGCTTAGAAACAAATGGGAATTACATTTCACGAAAACACACATTTCATTGATATATAAACTAGGAAGAGTGAGAATTCTTAATTTTTGAAAATAGGGTTTACAAGATACCAAAGAATTGATACCACATAATGATCTTAGACGCCTCTTCTGAGCTCGAAATGCAATTTCTCGATCAGTGGAATTTCCCCAGAATATTATGCCATATCTTAATGTCGATGTTACAAATGTGGTATGCGGTAAGAACTGCAGATTGATTGACCTTCTTTCTTAGATTATATAATGCATAGGAGAATTTATTTAGTTTCTTACATATAGAGTCAATTTGATATTTCCATGTCAACTTATTATCTACATTTAATCCTAAAAACTTTGTTATGTCAGTATCTTCAATGTTTTGTCCTTTATAAGCTATACTAAGATTAGGCACGTAATTAGTTCTTTCCTGAAATGACATGAGTTTAGTTTTCTTTAAATTAATTCTTAAATTATTTTTTGTTAGCCATTCTATGATTGTATTCAATGTCTTTTTAATGTCAGCTTCATATAAATCAATTCTTTTCCCAGAGAATATTATAGTACTGTCATCGGCGAAAAGTACCATAGGGTGATCAATGTTGTGAGGCATGTCATTTATGTAAATGAGAAATAACAGAGGCCCAAGAACACTCCCTTGTGGTGCACCATAACGGATTTCTTTTACATTCGATGAATAGGTTTGTTCCGTTTTCGACTTGATACATATTTTACTTATTTGAGTTATTTGTCTTCTGCCATTTAAATACGATCTAATTAGGGAATGGATATTTCCACGTATTCCGTAGCGATACAATTTGTCTAAGAGTAATCTATGGTCAACATAGTCATACGCCTTTGACATGTCCATATACAACGCTGAGACGGGAATCCTTTTATCCATGTTGGTTAGAACAGTTTTTATTAAATCATATATAGCCATGTTAATTGTCATGTTTTTACGGAAACCTACCTATATAACCTATATAAGTATATATATGGTCGTCTAGTACCCATAGTACAAGCTTTGCTTAGTTTGGGACTAGGTAGATTTGTGTAAGATTGTTCCACAGTAATTTTTTAGTTATTTCTGTAGCAATACCGTTATTTAACATTTTCTTCGCCACAGTAGATTCCGTAAGTTGTGTCTCACACGCTAGTCTTAGCAGCAAAGCACTGTAAAGGAACCTCTTACTCGATAGCACGTAGGTTGCCTTTACATCGACTTGATATGAAGTCATGGCGTGTGGGGCACTAAATGTACTGACTTTATATCAAGTCAATGGCGGCGAAAAGGTTTTTCAGTGAACCCGTCAAAAATGTGGACTACGAACGGACAAAAAGGACGTACGGGGTTATTCATTCTGGTGTTGTTTCTCGGTTCCCGATCTTACACTTTAGGTTACGCTTGAGCGGGAGTTCAGAGCTTCCTTTCTAAAGAGAGTAAAGTGTACACATTTTCATTTTAGTAGTACGAATAGGCATTAAATGCCTGCTTCTTGAACAATATTTCTTTGCTATTCCGCTACAAAACATGTAGGTCTTGTAACGCCCCCCCTCTTGTATATTTTTTAATTAAATGTAGGTATATTTTTGACGATGTGATTTTATTAAACTAACTACAACTTAAACTAGGAAATGGCCAACGTGAATCGTCTAGGGTAGAACCCAATAATGTTATGAACCGTAAAACCCAAATTATTTTATGTGAATACTTGTCAGGTTCTGGACTTTGTCTTCCTTATAAATGAAACCTAGCTTACCCTAATTTAATAATAGAATAAAGTTTTGGTTATTAATAATTTGGTTAAGTAGGTATATTAAAATGTTACTATTGAAACAACGTGGGATCAGGATATTTTTATATTAATAATTTACACAGGTCTTTATTTTTCAATTCAAACAACTACCACTAGTTTCATTCTCAGTTCCAATAGCGTACCAGTACGTACGTACGTAGTTCTAACCATATTTTCTTCTGAAATTCATTTCTTGGCAACCTTTAAAAATATAAATCACCGAATCAATGAGTAGGTATAGTAAGTCATCACAATTCATTATCGATATATTCAGGAACAACCCTAGCTTCTGCTTCAGGATAACTTTTAGTACGAAAATATTGAAAATATAAATCCCACTACAAAATATACATTATCTTAATCTGTAAACCAATTATGCTATGATACATGTGCCTTGTTATCGACAATGTTCAAATCATCCAATATTTCAATAGAAAAACATAACAAAGCTATGCAACGACAAACTTTTCTGTTTCTGGCTTTGTCTTAAGCCACATCCTGTTATGCAACACTAAGGCATGATCGCAGCATTTAACTTCACATTCCTTTAAAGTCTTGTGCGGTTTTTATTTTAATAACACTGTTTATTTTATAACTTCTCAATTTTTATTCCACTCACTGACAGCAAACTGACAGGTCGTGTACTGCTCAATTGACGTACCGGGGGACATAACATGGCGATTTTGAGCCTTAGTAGCTTTGGTAACAATACGCCCGGTCCACTGAATTCCATATAGTATATAATAGTCAAAGTTTCAATACAACTTCGCGCCCCTCAGCGCCCCTTTTCACCCCTTTTATACCCAAAATTGACAGAGACTCTTACGACCTTTCGTCTATTACAGCTATGGTAGAATTTCGAAATTTGAATTGGAATAATTCGAGTTCGAAATTTAAACTACAGCAGGTGGAATCGTCATTATGACCTATTTTTGATTACGTTAAAGGCTTTTCCATGCATTGAAGTACTAGGGTTCCATAACTCTCAACTAGTTGAGTTCGAAATTTAAACTAGGACGGTTCTGTCTTGACCTATTTCGATCTTATTGAAGACTTTCCAACCATTGCAGTACTAGGGTTCCATAACTCTCAACTAGTGGAGTTTGAGATTTAAACTGTCTTGACCTATTTGATTATATCGAAGACATTTCCAACCATAGAAGTACTAGGATTACATAACTCTCAACTAGTGTGATTCGAAATTTAAACTAAAATATTTCTACTTGAGCTATTTTGATTGTGTTGTAGACTTTTCCAACCATTGAATTACTAGGATAGCATAACCCTCAGCTGATGGAATTCGAAATTTAAACTAGAATACATTTAACAAGTAGTTGGAACCATCGACAAGATCTCAGGAACTTTTCTAACCATTAAAGTACTAGGATTACAGGATTACAAAACTCTTCGAGAGTCCGTAAGTTTTGATATTAATCCAAAGTTTACTAAACCTTTCGTCAATGCTGCGTTCCTTGGAAGAATATCTGCGATTTTGTTCAATTCTTACGTTTGATATTCGCTAGTACTTTCAAAACTACTTTATTTTCACGAAGTTTAAAATAACTTCACATCTCGTGGTCTATTAGCTTTTTTACGTTCCGTTATGCTTATAGTCTAATTGCGTTCCTTTACAGTCTATAAGTGTTAATGAATCCACTTGCGTATTTTTGCAAACCACCACACAGGAACACAAAACCTCGACGTGGCGCGAGCAACATCTCCCACCAGCATCTCCTGATGATGCCTCGTAAAGGCGAAACACGTATCGAGGTTTTGTGTTCCTGTGTCGTGGTTTCCAATATTACGCAAGTGGATACATTAACACTAATAGACCTACACGTTTTTTAGCGGTATGGCAAAAAAATATTGCTCAAGAAGCTTGTCATGGATTTCCGCAAAGTAACGACTGATTCTATCAATTTACTTTTATCAAATGCCTGCAAATCACCGAGGTTCAATCCCCATCGACACAGAGAGGTAAGTATGTACAGTTGTTTCCAATAAAATTTCCCAGGTCCAAGTCAAATCTTATATGCAGGCGTTGCAGGCGTCCATAGAATGCGGTGACAGTTTACCTTCAGGTGGGATGCGCTTGTTTGCCGAGGTGGTATAAATAAATATTAATGTCAAGGAAAAAAAGCAATAATTACTAAAAATATATTTCATTGTTATTATATTAAATCTATAATACATTATTTTATTTATAATACTATAATACATTAATTTAAACAATAATATAATCGTTATACTTCAGTACAATAAACACGCACACATTTTATTCGTGTCTTTGGAAGTTTAATAAACAATAAAGGCTTTTTTATACAGAAAACTCCCGTGAGTTTGAGACATATTAAATATAAATCGCGAATCGGTCTGAAACATGTCGAGCGATATTCGACCTTAAAGACGTGAGTGACCCGTTTCATTATATTTAATAAAGGCTTTTACAGACGTAACAATTTATCACAAGACAGAGACGCGGCTATAGTTAGAATGAGACAGACATACATACCTCTCATTCTGCCTCTTACTCTATCCGTAAGTTGTTACGATAAATTGCTACAATCTGTAGCGGTCATAAGTACCCATTATTAGCAGTCGGGTATGACAAACATAATTGTTAGGATTTATTAAATATAAATATTAATTAAGGAACAAAGGAATTAAATTTTAACAAACACTCTTCTAACTAGATAAATGCACAATTTCATTAGTAATAATAATAAATTGAATTAGCGACCAAATTAAAACGATAGCGAATAATATAAACCAATGGCGACCAACGACACGTGCGTTCATTTATTTTCTCAACCATGCAATGAAATATTGATGTTATGTTCCTTATAATAGGCTGCGAAGTATGACGTTTCAGGTGCGGCTAGGACAAGAGGTACTTAATGGAATTTCATACAAATCTAAGTCCTCTTTTTTAATTTCCATTCCACATAAATTTGTGGCACAGGCATCATGACATTCTGCCACTATGCGTATTAAAAATAAAACTTTGATTTTTTTGTTGTTCATTTCATTGCATGTTTGAGAAAAGCACTATACATACCTCGGCGGGAAATATGGGGTTGTCCGCCTTATACTTATCCGGCCTCGTTCGCTCAGCCGTCTATATGTCTTCGGCCGGCAACCCCTTTTGTCCCGGCCTCTGTAGTAATATACTATTACAGCGCCCTGAACAGTGAAGGAGGAATGCCCCTCTTTGGGGGTGGTCTATATCCAGCAGTGGACGTCCTTTGGCTGACATGATGATAAACATAAAAGCGGCAATTGCAGTTCACCCTATTTTCGTTGTCGACTGTACACACCCCGGGACATGCAAAGTCCCGATTGCAAATAAAATAATCGAACAATGTAATAAAAAAAACCGGCCAAGTGCGCACGAAGGGTTCCGTACCCTTAATTATTATTATTATTTTGATTTTAATATTTGTTGTTGTAGCCAGAATAAAAATACATAATATTACGGTTCTTGAGATCTAGCTCGGCGAGTGGTAGCCATGAAAAAGGGCGAAAATATCACGTTTTTTGTATGGGAGCCCCCTTCAATATTATTATTATTTTGTTTTTAGTATTTGTTGTTATAGCGGCAACAGAAATACACAATCTGTGAAAATTTCAACTGTCTAGCTATTACGGTTCTTGAGATACAGCCTGGTGACAGAGGGACGGACGGACGGACAGCGAAGTCTTAGTAATAGGGTCCCGTTTTTACCCTTTGGGTACGGAACCCTAAAAACCGACTTCAACCTAGTTATTCCCTCGTTATTTGATACAAATTAAAATTTAAAACTTTTATGGTTTTCTCATGGATTCATTGTCAGAACTGCACCAAATTAATATGGGACCACACGGGGAGTACCGGCTTACAAATAAACAAAGAATCATAATCATAACAATCGGTTTACCCAGTCGAAAGTTTTGAGGTAACAAACATAAAAAAATACAGTCGAATTGAGAACCTCTTTTGAAGTCGATTAAAAATATAAAAATATTTGTGGCCATTTAAACAAAACGACCTAGCCCCGAACTAAGCAAAGCTTGTTCTATGGGTACAGTTAGCATCAAAACTACGCATTTGCAAAGTTTAAAAAAAATATTACAAAGGAAGAAGAGATGTAATGATTGCCACGTCTCTTGGTAATTAATACATAGTAACTAACTATACTTTTTATAGTTTTCAACTAAAACCACATCAATTCATATATTGCTGCTTATTAAGACTGCGCAGTACGTTCGGTTCTCCATACAAACGTATTTATGCTCTCATTTTAAAACGCCAGGCTAGAATAACATGAAACTTTGTATACAAAATGGCATATCTAGGTTGGATCATAGTTTCTGTTGCTTGAAATTATAATGGAGAAAAAATACAGCGATTATTAAGGTTTTCATACAAGCCGTAAAAAACTCAAAAAGCCGCTGTATTTTTTTTCTTTTACAATTTCTAGCAACAGAAACTATGATCCGACCTAGATATGCCGGATCCCATTGTGTATACAAATTTTCATGTTATTCTAGCATGGCGGTTTAAAATGAGAGCATAAATACGTTTGTATGGAGAACCGATCGTACTGCGCCCTCTTAAGAGAATTACGGAAGTTCTGATGATATTGAGCAATATTGTTAGGAAGGTATTAAATATGAGTAAGGACGCGAAACTTGATTTTTTAATGTACATGTAGAAAAATTTTTTTATTTACTATTAACCTGAATATTTCAATAATAATATAAAAATTCAACAAATAAAAATAACACAATTATTCTATTAAATCTGTCACCACACAGTATACCAAATGCATAAATTATTAAAATTAATAATAATACATTTATGAAGAATATGCGCTTTGTTGTCTTAGTTATTATTGTTATTTAAACCATTATTGAGTCAATAGTACTAATAACAAGGTTAGTAACACTACCCCCTCGAGGGTGCCCGCCTTGTCGGGGCGGGGGCCTTAGTAACCGTGGACTGGTCATCCACGGTGAAGCTAAAAGGCACCCAGGGCCGGCCTGTTTGGGCTGCCGGCGGGCCCGAGGAGGGCGCTCCCAGCGGGCTTGGGTAGCCCGCTGAGGATGCGTTGAGGACGGGCCGCAGAAGAAGAGGAGTGCCGGTATTGCGGGCGGTGAGCCGTTCTTCTGTGGCCGAGGCGGGATCGCAGGGGGAGAGGCGTGTTGGTATTTCGGTGCGCCACTCTTCCTACCCCCTGCGAACTTGGCGGGGCCGTTCCGCGAAAACAGCATCGGTGGGGCCGCAGAGGAAGAGGAATGCTTTCCCTATCCTCTGCGGCCGAGGTGTGGTTCGTGGCGGAACCACCGACCTGCTCCGCCACCGGGTGCCGGAAGTTTTTCGGCACCCATGACCTCCTTTTAGCGGACTCAGGGGGGTCGACTACTGTACGGGATGGAGATCGAGGAGGCAGGCGCGTCGAGACATCTGGCGTGCCTGACGAGGGCCTCCGGGCATCCGTGAGGGAGCCGCTTGGGAGCGGCTGCCGCCGGCGGGGTCGCGGACGTGTGCGCAAGCGTTCCCGTGACCTCGCCACAAGGCGGCGTGGCGGCAGATGGGGGGGTTAGTGGGTACACCGTGGGTCTCATCAGCCTATACGGGAGTCCCACATAACCACTCGGTCACCCCCTGCACGCGGCTGGTATGCGTAATGCATTCCCCCCCCTAAAAAAAAACTAACTTCGGTATAAAAAGATACAACATGTGTCTAATGCCTGAATATAGCATGTTTTTATGTCGGCACTAGTTGTACAGTCGACTAGAAAGAGATGTGTAACACTTTATGCAATTTGGGAAAAAGTGTATACAACTACTTTGTAGTCGACTGTACAATGTATTTATGTGTATACAATGTAATTAATGTCAGTAGTCAGTTGCGTTTATAAATTATAGTAAATAAGCGCGCGTGACGGCTGCAAAAGCTATAGATGTCTACATGCTTTTACCGTTAAAAGTCCATAACGACACCTGTCATGCCTTTACGTGCGACTTCCGCTACAATGCGGAAAAAGGCTGTTATACGCTACGGCTAAAAGGCTACTTAAGACTGCGCAGTACGTTCGGTTCTCCATACAAACGTATTTATGCTCTCATTTTAAAACGCCAGGCTAGAATAACATGAAACTTTGTATACACAATGGGATCCGGCATATCTAGGTCGGATCATAGTTTCTGTTGCTTGAAATTATAATGGAGAAAAAATACAGCGATTATTAAGGTTTTCATACAAGCCGTAAAAAACTCAAAAAGCCGCTGTATTTTTTTTCTTTTACAATTTCTAGCAACAGAAACTATGATCCGACCTAGATATGCCGGATCCCATTGTGTATACAAATTTTCATGTTATTCTAGCATGGCGGTTTAAAATGAGAGCATAAATACGTTTGTATGGAAAACCGATCCACACCGATCGTACTGCGCCCTCTTAATAAGTAAGAAAAAACATTTCATTACCAAAACGGCAAATAAATTCTCGTTTCATAATTGATTACAGAGAAAAATAATTCTTCTACCAATAACGAAAACAAACTAAACGCATACCACAAGTAACGTTGAGGGCGCAGTACGTGGCAGTACGCTCGGTTATCCATACAAACGTATTTATGCTCTCATTTTAAAACGCCACGCTAGAATAACATGAAACTTTGTATACACAATGGGATCCGGCATATCTAGGTCGAAAATTAGTTTCTGTAGCTAGAAAATGTAAAAGAAAAAAATACAGCGGTTTTTCAGTTTTTTACCGATTGTATGAAAACCTTAATAATCGTTGTATTTTTTCTCCATTATAATTTCAAGCAACAGAAACTAATTTCCGAGGCGATCCCATTGTGTATACAAAGTTTCATGTTATTCTAGCACGGCGTTTTGAAATGAGAGCGTAAATATGTTTGTATGGAGAACCGAACGTACTGCGCAGTCTAAGGCTGGGTTGCACCAAACCGTCTGTAATTGTAAGCGGTGTTCGTTAAAATTTGAATGTATGGAAAGTTTGACAAGTTTCTATGGGATGACAGCTGCCGGCGCCATATTTAACGTTGATCAGTCTGTGATCGTAAGTCGGTGCAACTCAACCTTAATCGAGCTCGAATTGATTAAGGGGCGTTGGCGCAAGAAACACAAAATTGTGCTGAAAAAAGGTTTTAGTAGAGTTCTGCTTAGCTTAGTCTCTTACTAGCAAGAATGTTAATGCGAGAGGTATAGTATAAAAACGCTTCTTTCCTTTATTTTCTATCATGGGCGCTAGGTAGATGATAGCCGTAAGGGTTGTATAAATAGGTTATACAAGGTGTGGCCTGTAATAGGAGCAAAAAATTAAACGGTACACTATTGAGCTCTCCAGCAATTATTTCCAAATGGTTTTAATTGAAAAAAAAAAACGTTTTTTTTGGATTTTTTTTTCGCTAAAGTAGCTTATATTTACTTTTTTACTCTACTGGAGTGATATTAATAACTATTTATTAAAAAAACACTAAAAATATATAAAAAAAATACAAAAAATTTCAAAAATATCCTTTTAAACCAAAAATGCGGCTACGATTATGAGTCATAGCTTGAAGCAACCTCAAAATCAGCATTGACTGCCGCGCTATAATCTCTGGGTGCCAAGATCCATTACTTGATGGTCATAACTTTAGACCAAAAATTCTCCCTATTGAAAAAATATATTTTTTCTGGACACAAGAGGTTACTGCAGATGCTCTAAGGAAGCGTCCTTTAAATTTATTGCTCCTATTACAGGCCACACCCTGTATATCTAGACTCCCGATAGAACTGGCACACCATTGACACTATATGAAAAACATACGAATAAACGTCAGTCAGCTACGAACCGGCCTTTCATTCGTTACAATAGCAATGATTTCAAAACTAGGGATAGGCGTCCGGACATTTTGAACTGACGGCTGCGTCAGCGCGTGTTTTACTGGAGTCAAATGATTTTGAACCTTCTACACAGTAATTACATTTCATATTTAAATGACAGCGTCGTGCCACGCCACACGATGGCCACTGCTAGCGAGCATTTAAATATGTAATCTAACTCCTGTAGGTTTGGGCGACGTCGGTCGGTTTCTTATTTAGTCAAATTCGTTCAAGGTCAGATTCTTATTTTGTCGAGTTTTGACTTGGCCTGTCGAATTCTAAGTTGGTCAGTTTCGCATGTTGCCGAATTCGTAGTAGGTCAGATCCAATTTTTTTTAGAAGAAGCTGACCTAGTCCAAATTCGACAAAACCATCATTTGACCTTATACGAATCCGACAACATTAGAAACTGATCAAGCCAGAATTCGATTAAATTAAAAAACAACCGAACACTCCGAAAAGAGGTCCTTTCGGAAAAGTTGGTTGGTTTCTTATTTTGTCGTATTCGTAGTAGGTCAGATTATTACTTTATCAGATTCAGACTACGTCAGATTATTGTTTTGTCGGGTTCTGACTAGGTCAGATTCTTATTATGTCTAGAAGAAACTGACCTAGTTAGAATCCGACAAAATAAAAATCTGACCTTCTACGAATCCGACAAAGTAAGAATTTGCCCAAGTCTGAATCTGACAAAGGACGAATCTGACCTATCACGAAACTGACAAAACAAGAAACCAACCGAGGTCGCCCAAATCCTCCTGTACACAAGGTTTAAGTTGCTGTAATGTGCTTTCGTACCAAAGGTACATTTCTGGTCCCCAAATTGCGTCCGTAGGGCCTGTACATAGTATACAAGTGAATGGATATATATCTATCTGCTGGATATGGAGTGTGAATATGTCTGGTAAGTAATAAAAAAATTAAAAAACCCGACTGCGTAAAAATGTCTTTAGTGACATTTGGACAATTAAGACGAATCGATTGACGTAAGAATCATCAAAATCGACCGACGCGTTTGGCCTCTAGAGTGCATTCGTACATAGACTGTTAAACACAGTACCCTCCTTTGCGCCGCGCAGTCGGGTAAAAACACTTATAATGTATATTTAAGTCGTCATTGGCGTTCAATAGGTTAAAATAAAGTGCTAGGGCTTAATAGGGCTCCATTCACCGCGCATAGACCTGCAGTTGCCCGGCCAGTTGGAACAGCGTCTTAAGGCCAGGAAGGAACGACGCCACGGCGGCGAAATCCGCGCCCGTCGCTAAGGCTGTGGTCACGTGCAGAGCGTTCTCGTAGTCGGAGGACTGCGCGTATTGCACGCACGTGTGGAGTGAGCTTAACGCCGTCTCTGAGAGCTGCAATGTTTCATTCATAAATATTGTTTGTTATCACGTAATAATAGAATATGGTAAGGATCGATACAAAAAGCACAAGTATAAATTGAACCATTTTGCAGGCCGCACCAATCTAAACGGCTTTAAAAAAACATAACATTTATTCAAAATAGTTATGTTTTAGTATTTTTATACCGAGTCACTTTTTACGAAAATTCTACCAGTGCTACGCCACCAGTGTTAAGTTGAAAAGCACCAGTAATGGACACTTCATTCCTAATTCAATGATCCACCACCACTACCATATCAGCCCTAGGACGTCCACTGCTGGACATAGGCCTCCCCCAATTTCATGGGGGATAAATGCCATAATCGCCACGCTTGGCATGCGGGTTGGCGATCGCAGTATCTCCACCGCACTCTAGGAATGCTGCTGCCCATTCCCCGGTGGTCTTGGTCGTAGTTTTAGGACACACCCGGGTCCAATGCTCATGTCCATTCAATGATCATATGGTTTTAAATTGATTGTTGAATAAAAAATGTATAACTCTTATTTTCTTTTAAATAAGAGCCAAATTGGTCCTTGTCCATTACTGGTGCTGTCGCCCTATTTAATTTCAACCTTAAATCCGAAAACTAAAATTGAAATTCTATTGACACGACGTCGTGAAGTGGAAAGATCGGGCTAAGCCCGTATCCACCGCCACCATGAAATGAAATGAAATTATTTATTCATAACAATTGTTACAAGTCTTTTTGTTGCTTATTAATTAAATAGGAATAAGCTATGAAATTACGTATTTGTAAATAATAAAAAATATGGGAATTACATGTCCAATAAATATTGTCAGAACATAATAATTATAAGAATTAATAATATAATGATTTAAATAATTTAAACATTGTCGCCACAGACGGTTACAGTGTGTGTGGTCGGTTATCAAATTCACTGTAGTCGTAAAACATTTGTTCGTAGAGCCATTTTTTCAGTCTTCCATTGAACATCGGGGTGGAAACTGCATCTATTATGTATTTGGGTAATCATGTCAGCCGTAGGACGTCCACTGCTGGACATAGGCCTCC
This sequence comes from Notocelia uddmanniana, assembly GCA_905163555.1. Classification (NCBI taxonomy): domain Eukaryota; kingdom Metazoa; phylum Arthropoda; class Insecta; order Lepidoptera; family Tortricidae; genus Notocelia; species Notocelia uddmanniana. The sequence goes on from LR991066.1 coordinate 23,877,297, forward strand.
CCCAATTTCCCGGAGTGATATGCCATAATCGCCACGCTTGACATGCGGGTTGACTGTCGCAGTATCTCCACCGCATGTAAAACCAATTAACACGTAATGTTTAGCTGTTAGTGCTGACATCATCATCCTCCTAGCGTTATTCCCAGTACAGATGCATCCTGAAGGATGCCTGGGGTCCGCTACCTAATCCCAAGTATTGTACCTATAGTACCTAATTCCAACCCGAGGGGGAAACTAGACCTTATTGGGATTAGGCTTGTCAAGTGAGTGGGCAACTTGACTGTTTGAAGTTCTCAAGCCGCCCGGAGGCCTCTAACTTGGCTTAACGACTGCTATCGTAGACAGCAACCGGGAGCAACGGCTTAACGTGCCTTCCAAAGCACGGGAGCGCTCAACTAGTAACCACTCAAAGCGGTCACCCATCCAAGAACTGACCTCGCCCGACATTGCTTAACCTCGCATACCGCACGCGGTACGCGGGCGCCGCTGGGCCACGAACGCTCCTGATAGTGCTGACAATGGTGAATAAATAAATAAATATCATCGCACTCCAGGGACGCTGCTCCATTACATTACAAAGAACTCAAGCGAAGCCGCGGGATAAAATATAGCCTATCTCCTTCCCGCAGGTATACACTGGTGAGGGAATTTTTGAAATCCGATGAGTAATCTCAATCTCGGAGGTTACCCTTTACATACAAACTTACAAAGCTAAAAACCTACTATTTATATCTTCTTATAATATTACTGTAATTTGGGTATATATATTGTGAAAAGAACAAATTTGTTTAATAATTAGTATTAATTTTCATTTATTTTTATTTTTTTATTAAAAATGGGATCGCTCTTGGCCAGCATCTAGCCAGGGGGCAAAGATGAGGCCGACGATGAAGCGAGCTCACCCAGAAGTTGCCTATTCACTCGTCTAGGTTATATGAACTCGGAAATACAGACGCCGGCAGAGAATTCCAAACCTTAGAAGTGCGCATTATAAAAGAAGATGCAAAGCGCTTGGTTCGACTAGAGGAATTTCGACCAGGTAAGGATGGTAGCCAGCCGTACGTCGGGAACTCCGATGGAAGAAGGGGGAAGGCGGTATGAGCTCATGGAGCTCCTGAGCACACTCACCGAAGTACAGTTTGTAGAAGACGCACAGACATGCTACTTTGCGTTGGCAATTACTTTCGTGAGTATTAAATTTTAGTTTTAATAATAAATAGGTATGTGATAGCACTTACCCGGTATTCTCGCAACATATCGTACAAAGTCTCCAGTCTCCTCTGCACATCTTCAAGCTTTCTCTTCATTTGCTGTTAAATGAAAAAATCATAGTTATTCATAAACAAATATAGGAGCATAATACAGTGTGTAAATAAAATAAGAGCGAGTTTAAATGTTGTTGGCATAGATCCTAAGTATATTTATAATATAAATTTTAACGAAAATAACAATACTGATAATTATCCATACAAAATAAATCAGCCCATGATGTAAGGCATTAAAGTTCTCGTTGACAACTTCGCTCGTCGATTACTTTGAATAAGCCCGTATCTGGTAATGTCATTGAATATGATGATGTACAGGTAAATAAATAAAATAAATAAATATTGGGGGACAATCTTACACAAATCGACCTAGTCCCAAACTAAGCAAAGATTGTAATATGGGTACTAGACGACGATATACATACTTATATAGATAAATACATACTTAAATACGTAGAAAACATCCAAGACTCAAGAACAAATATCCCAAATAAATGCCCTGGCCGGGATTCGAACCCGGGACCTCTAGCTTCGGAGGCAGAGTCACTACCAACTACGCTAAACAGGCCGTCAAATTAAGTTTGATACTGACATATGTTCTTATCCCATTGGATATTCTATTTTAACACTGATGTGGATAGAGTTTATTTTACATAGACACTGTCTTAAAATCGTATGTTTGTAATAGAAACTCTATTACATAGGCGTTAATAGTACATTACGATACAAGTGCAGAAAATAGGAAATTCGCAACGAGTGGTGATAAATTAAAACACGACCGAAGGGAGTGTTTTAAATCGACACGAGTTGCGAATTACCTATTCGCACGTGTATTGTACAACGTTTTACAGTACATATGGCTCTTTAAAGTTTTGACATATGCACGTAATCTGCTGATTACCGCACTCGTGCGGTAAAGTAGCACCATATGTACTGTAAAGTATATATCCAATGGGATAAGAGCATGTCAGTGTTAAAGTCAAAGTAATCGTACTGTACAGTGCTGCTCGGTAATTGACGGCCTGTTTAGCCTAGTTGGTAGTGACACTGCCTCCGAAGCTAGAGGTCAAGGGTTCGAATCCCGGCCAGGGCATTTATTTGTGCATTTATCACGGATATTTGTTCTTGGGTCTTGGATGTTTTCTATGTATGTATTTAAGTATGTATTTATCTATATAAGTATGTATATCGTCGTCTAGTACCCATAGTACAAGCTTTGCTTAGTTTGGGACTAGGGCGATTTGTGTAAGATTGCCAAAAAATAAATAAATACAGCGTTAGAATTAACGCTACTTAAAATCATCATAATTAATGTGCTGGACCACAGCACGATTATTAATTGATACTTTATTGCACAATTCAAGAAAAATATACAAATGGCGTACTTGATACAATAAGGCGTCTTCTAACAGTGAACTATTGGGCTAAAAAGGAACTTTCGAGTGAACTCACCGGATTGGCGGCTCTGCCGGAGCACTCTGCTCTAATGGCGTCGAGAACATTCTGCATGATCTTGTGCTCGTCGGGCAGCTCCGCTTTCTGCGCGGGAGTCGCCTCTACCGCCGGCAGCGGCGACGACGTCTGAAAATGGACCTTATTTACTATGCGATACGGTGTACGGTGTACTGTAACACGATGAGTTTATAGCAATGATTACATTGTCTGACCGAACCAAAAAATAATGAAATTTACCCGCGGGTTCATTGGATTCACAATCGGGTTTGTAAATTTACACACGGGTTCATTGTATTAGTTCGAGTTTACGTAAAACTAGGAAAGACTGCAACTAATATCATTATTTTATCTAACTTACTTACATAAGCTTGTTACATTTATATGCATTATTCATTGTAGTCATGCAGATATTTATTTACCGAATAATAGGATTTCTTAAGTAATAACTACGCAGTGCTTGCTTAAATTCTTTTTGTCTCGAATAGCACTTAGTAGTTATGCCAATTGGTACATGTGCCATTCCTAGAACACTTTTTGACATGTGTCTCGTCTTTGATGGCGCAGCAAACAATTGGTTTCGTAGCCTATTACAGAGAAGTATATAATTGTTCGGGATTTTGATTTTAGAAATAATGCAAATTCCAATATTAGAGTTAATCTATCTGTAAATTAAATTCCAATGTTATTTGAATAGCGAAGGATTTTCTGAACATCAAACTAATCACATACCTGCGGGTATTGCTGCACGGGCGGATACTGTTGCTGCTGATACTGGTCGTACTGGCCGGGATACTGCTGTTGGACTTGTGGCGGGTACTGTTGTTGGCCGGGATATTGTTGTTGGCCGGGGTATTGTTGTTGGCCGGGGTATTGTTGTCCCGGGAACTGTTGCGCTGGGTTGAGAGGCACGTGAGTTGGCTCCACGCCGAACAGAGGGTGGGTAATGGGAGCTTGCTGTTGCACTTCTTGCTTTGGCTACAAAGAGTACAAAAACATTTTTGAGTTGTGGACGATCTGTAGCTGATTTGGTTAAAAACCTGTTTAGGGCTGGTGAGAGTGAAGTAATTTTATGTTCATTTTATACAAAAAAATGCGTACAACAAATTCAAACATTGTAAAACCAGGCACACGAAAAAAACGGGTTATAATTTGAGTTAGACTAGAACTACATCCAAAAGGGAAAAAATTACAACAACAAAAGTTATTTTAGTACTTAAACAAAACGAGGGTAACATCAAATCTCCAAAAGTCATAAAAGTATGTTCACGAGACGACAAACTTATTTATGATACGAGCAAATTGAAACGTGTAATGTTTATTAGTTATCAAAGATCCGTATTATGGCAACATTTTCCTACTTTACTTTTGTTTTCGGAGACATGTTCCTGGTCTATTTGCTTTCGTGTATTATCTTAAAGGCTTTGTCCACTCTGCATTTTTACAGTTTATAAAGTACGGCGACAATTTTTTTTTTCTTTTAGTCGCACACAATCGCATCCCCGTCCGCTAAAATAGTTGACTGAGTTTTTGAAGAAACTAGTGTAAACTAAGCCAGAACAGCAAAAATGACGATTTTATTTCTGTAATATTATACCGATTCGCCGTATTGTTCAGGTGACACAAGACACAATGTACTTCTGTAGTGTACTACTAATTTTTGCAGGATTTCACTATTGCCCCTAAACAAAGCTGAACGCGCCAATGATTGGGAGAGGCGGCTTACGAGTATAGGCTACCGAGTAGAGTATGTGGCCCTCATAGAAAATATAACTTTAATATATGATAGAGCATAGTGATGGGTGTAAGGTGTAGAATGTTGAATGAGCGTTGGCTGCAGCAGTAGCGGATCCGGGATCTCGGTTGGGGGGAAGGGTGCTACCTAACCCGTCGAGGTTAGATTCCCGCCCGCTAGTGGACAGCAGGGTCATGCACACGTCACTCGTGAGTCGTACCTCGCCGGCGCGGCGGTGCTCAATGACACGTCCCCAGCGCCGCGTGCCCGCGTGCCGCGCAGACATCTCCCCGGACTCGGGATGGTAGCCGTACTAGCATTTCATACAACACTTCCATTTATACAAGATTTAAGAAAGAAAAGCATTCCGCGATATAATCATCACATCATCATCATCATATCAGCCGAAAGACTTCCACTGCTGGACATATGCCTAAAGAGTGTCACAATGCCGGCCCGGTCTGTGTCACCTGCATCCAGCGGACTCCCGCGACTTTTACCAGGTCATCAGCCCACCTCGTGAGGCTGCGCCGTCCAGTACGCAGTGTCTCAAGCCGAGAGTCTTTGACCAGTGTATTGCCAGTGATGACATATGGCACTGAAACGTGATCGCATACTATGGGGCCCAATAAGAAGGCTCAAAGTCACCCAAACAGCCGTGATATAATGGTCTAACGAAAAATCAATTAGTTTGCTTGTATTACATGTAACTCACCTTAGGCTTGGAAGTGACTGGCGGCGGGTCGTTCCAGCCAGGCGGCGCCTGCCGCTCCTGGTAGTAGCTGCCGTTCACCTGGCTCGGGGCACTCATCGGGCCCGGGGGGGTCATCGTCGGGTTCATTGGATTTACACTCGGGTTCATCGGATTCATATGATTTACATTCGGGTTCATGGGATTTATAGTCGGGTTCATAGGGTTTACACTCGGATTCATAGGATTCACACTCGGATTCATAGGATTTACACTCGGGTTCATAAAGTTACTAGTAGGAGGCTGATTGTATTGGTTGCTAGGGACGGTGGCACCACTATACTGGTCGGGTAACGGACTGTTGAACCCGTATTGTGGTTGTTGGGCATTGTTGAAGCTGTACTGGTTGTAGAGGGGGGCGGATTGGACGGAGGGATCCACTTTGTATTTGGATTTTGAAGTTATACCACCTGGAAGAAAAGTAATAAATAACATAAGTATGATAACGATTCCTTAGATACTTCGACAACAAGGAGTTTTGTAAATACATGTGACTTTTTGTTTTTATTATCATCTAAGTGTAGTTTTTAGGGTTCCGTAGTCAACTAGGAACCCTTATAGTTTCGGCATGTCCGTCTGTCTGTCAGAAGCTTTGCTCTGTGATTGTAAGTGCTTTATGCTGCAATTTGGTATGAATATATAAATCAATAAAACTAACAGTTGTAAAATCTAAAAAAATAAAGTTTGTGTTTGTGGGGTTGAATTTTTTTTGCTTCATGGTGTTTGGTTTTGTTGGATAGATCTTTCAAAATGAATACAGGTCTTCATCATTTTTTTTTTCATAAAATGAATATTTTAGGAAACAGTAACTCCAAAAGAAAAAAAAAATGTGTCTCTCCCCTACTCTAATTTTTGAACTATGGATTCAAAAAATATGAAAAAAAAAATCATGAACGTAAAGCTTAATAAACACTTTCAACGAAAACTATAGCAGATAGGATCAGTTAAGTTTTGAGTTATCGTAAAAAGTCTTCCCTTCTTAGTAAAAGACGTATGAAACGCTGCGAAAGTATTCCCTTTTGCTTGTTATTGATTTTTTTAGAAGTAAGTTCATCGGGCAACTATGGAACTCTACACTGAGCATGGCCCGACATGCTCTTAGCCGATTTTTTAGTGAAGCCGAAGGCTCCACGAGCTCGGGGGCCGAAAGTTTCTTCAGAGCGCGCTTTCTACGTTAGCCTACTGTCCTCCTTCTTCCCCATTGTTCGTTCCCCATAACGGATATTTACATCTTCAACTTATTTTATAAGGAAATTATCTTGGTCCTCTACAATTTGGAACAAAAGAGCCCAAGTGGGATCCGGTGACGGATGCCGGTCTAAAATTGCTAGTCGGAATGGTTAGTGAAAGGTTCACTACCGGACTGCGGGCCCACGCTGCCGGGTCTCGGCGGTGCCGCGGCGGGGGCGGGCGCGGGGGACGCCGCCCACGGGTTGGGCTCGTACGATGGCGCCACTGTGGATAAAAAAAAACTGTTAACGAAATTTAATGCAATTAAAAAATAGAGGTATAAAACGCGGTCGACGTAAGTTGCGGCGCCACGAATGTTTTTTTTTATAACCTAATTACTCAACGCTGCATATAATATAAGTACTTTCTCTAGGACTAGAAACTTAAATTAATTACACTTATAGTCTTTTTACTTTAGCAAAATATTTCATAGTATAAGCGGCCGAACTTAGTTTACGCGCCAAAACGGCTATATGGGGATTCCATTTTAGATTTTTATCTAATATTATACCTAAGAATATTGCTTTATCGACTAATTCTAAACATTCGTCAAAGTATATTAGTTTCCACCGGTCTAACATTTGGTAAGGAAAATCATCATATTTAGTTTTCTTAGCATTAAGTAGCAGATTTTCGGTAAACCAATTAAGTACTTTAACCAGTGTGTTATTAACTCTACTATAGTCTGTTGATTTTCGGTTCAAAACTATATCATAAAGATTACTTACATATTACTTACAGCAGGTTATTTATATATATCAAAAATAAAAAAAAGACCTAATATGAGCCTTGAGGCACTCCTAATGTTACTACAGCTCCACTAGACTGGGTTCCATTTACAACAATTGTTTGTGTCCCATTGCTGACATATGAAGACATAAGCTTAAAGCATTATCAGACAAACCATAAAGTTTTAGTTTAAAAATGAGTGTTTCATGATCCACGCAATCGAATGCTTTGGAAAGATCACAAAATATACCAATCGCATAACAAGTATTCTCCCAAATATTATTTATTTTATCTTTATTGGCATTGCACAATAAGAAATCTTATCGTACAAAAGGCGAACTTAATGCCATGAGGCATTCTCTCCCAGCTAACCTTCAGGCAAAACAAAAGACTGACTGACTGACTATTATCCCAACTTCTTACTAAAGTGGAAACTGACCTGCGCTGTAAGTGTTGGAGACGTCATTGTGCGCGACGACATGTCCGCGCCGGGCGGGCGCGGCGGGGCGGCAGCGCGCGAACTGCGCCGCGCCTTGTTGCTGCTGCTACACATACAGATCACTTCATTCAGTACACAAGTTTCTAAATTTCCGAGGAAATAAAGTCATACGTAGGAGTGGAAAGCGTCTTCACGGATTAAATGATCTTTAGTACAGATTTAGCGAATTCAATCGAACAAACTCGGAATAGTCGGAATATAACTAGACCCGAAGTGGCTATCAACTGTCGTATTAAATTATTAATGTGCGACCTGTTTAGCCTAGTTGGTAGTGACTCTGCCTCCGAAGCTAGAGGTCCCGGGTTCGAATCCCGGCCAGGGCATTTATTTGTGCATTTTTCACGGATATTTGTTCTTGGGTCTTGGATGTTTTCTATGTATTTAAGTATTTATTTATCTATGTAAGTATGTATATCGTCGTCTAGTACCCATAGTACAAGCTCTGCTTAGTTTGGGACTAGGTCGATTTGTGTAAGATTGTCCCCCAATATTATAATTATTATAATATTAATGCCTGCCATTACTGCCTGTCTAAGCTAGGTGCTAAAAATGTTATTATAGGCGCATTACCCTATTCTGCTTCTCGATGCAGTGCTAACAGTCATGCGTGTAATCTTAATAAGCTTATATATAAGCTGACGTGCCGTCATAGTGACGTTATATTTTTTGACACTAATAATGCTATTAGTGATTACCGTATTACAACTGACAGACTTGCTAAATCTTTAGCATCTTTTATTAATTCCGTTTTCGGAAATCAAAACTCCCCCTCCCCCTTGGATAGGACGACATCTCCAACTGCGGATTTGTCTTTAAACTGACTGTTAGGACAACAGAGAAGCACAATAGTGTAACTTTATTACACACAAATACTAGATTTAGAATTATTTACGGAAGAGTTTAATGTAGATGTAGTCTGCTTAACAGAAACTTGGTTAAAGAATCACATGATGAAATTCAATGTAAATAATTACGTATTGGCCAGCGCGTTCAACAGAACTACAGCAGAGGGTGGTGGATCTATTATTTTAGTGAAAAATGGTTTGACTTTTAAGGAACGTAGAGACGTCTCAGGCTGTTCTGTTGATCGTGTTTGCGAGATTGCTTGTGCAGAGATGGATCAGTATCTGATAATTTGCATTTATAAACCACCATCAGGTGATTTAACATCTTTTATAGAAATTATGGAGGATGTACTCAGTAAAGCAACAAGTGGTAAAAAGTCAGTAGTGGTCTGTGGCGACTTTAATATAGATATTTTATCACAATCAGTTGAAAAAGATAAGTACATCACTCTTTTGAAATCTTTCAATTTTGACTACTTGTTTGAAGTACCTACCAGAGTTACTCCGACCTCGGCCACTTGTATAGATAATATTTGGTTAAACAGTTCTCATATAGACAGTAGCATAGTGAATGGAGTTCGTTCGGATCATAAAGCTCAGATGGTCAGGCTACCTTGCGAAGTAAAACATCCAGATCGCGTTATAGAAATAAGACCGCTGAGTAGAAGTAGACTAGAATTACTAAAGTCTAATCTACTAGTCGCCATGCCGAACACCCAGGTACAATCAAATGATCCGAATGATCAATTCAAAATGCTTCTGAATACAGTGTGTAACGAATTTAATAAGACTTGTAGTAAAAAGCGTATTAAGATAAACAATAAAATGAGATTTAATGAGTGGGCAACTACCGGAATTCGGAAAAGTAGAGATAACTTATATCAACTTTATGAAAGGTGATCTTGCACCACTGACGAATGTTTCCATCAGTGTGCTAGGGATTATTCCAAATTGTTTAAAACATAATAAAGCCAAGACAGTCTGGAAAATAATAAACACAGAGACTGGGAAGAGAAATAATAAAGAGTCCACAATTTCTTTGAAAGTAAAGAATAATTTAATAACTGATGCAGTAAAAGTAGCTGATGCATTTAATAATTTCTTTTCTAAAATTCCTATAGTCACTACTCAAAGTTTAGCATCGTCTACCACAAAAGCTGAATCCCTTCTGAATGACAACGTAAAATTAGAATCACTAACTAATTTCAAATTTCATCATGTTTCTCCTCTAGATGTACTGAAGTCCTTTGAAATGTTAAAAATAAAGAGCACTGAGGACTTATGGGGCGTGTCAGTCAAGGTACTGGAATCTATTCTGGAGGTCGTTGCACCAACTCTAGCTCTCATTTTTAATAACTGTATAGACTATGGCATTTTTTCAGACTTAATGAAATGTAGTAAAGTAGTTCCAATTTTCAAATCAGGTCATAGAGATAATCCTTCTGATTATCGTCCAGTTTCTATCCTACCTGCGTTTAGCAAAATATTCGAAAAAATAATGCTTACGCAATTGGTTTCTCACTTTAATTCTCACAATATTTTGCACGCACAGCAGTTCGGCTTCACGAAGGGTAGGTCAACTACTGATGCAGGTGCCAGTTTATTAAAATTTATTTTGCAGTCTTGGGAAGAGTCGCACGACGCCATCGGAGTGTTCTGTGACCTTTCCAAGGCTTTTGATTGTGTAGATCATGGTACTTTAATTTGTAAACTTAAGTTTTATGGCATCAGAGGGCATGCATTAGATCTCATGAAGTCATATTTAACACAGAGAAATCAAAAGGTAGCGATAAATAAAGCCATTTCGTCAGAGACAGTGGTAGAGATGGGAGTACCTCAGGGGTCTATTCTAGGTCCGTTCCTGTTCCTTGCTTATGTAAATGATCTGCCATATATGGTAAGCCGACGATCAGGCATTGTAATGTTCGCAGACGACACCTCATTACTGTTCAAGGTAAATAGGAGAGATACTGAACTCATTGAACCAAATAATACCCTCTCCATGATATCTGACTGGTTTGCTGCCAATAACTTAGTATTGAACCCGAAAAAAACGAAATGTATGAAATTCTCTTTAGCGAACTCATCAAACAGAAACTTAGATACAAATATGAAACTTAATGGTCAAACATTAGAAATTGTTACTTCTACTGTATTCTTAGGTATTACATTGGACTCAAAATCGCAGTGGGGTTCCCATATAACAGCGATAGGAAGTAGGTTGAGCTCTGCTGCAGTCAGGAGAATAAGGCAGCTTACCAATGTGGCAACGGCACGGTTAGTTTACTTTGCTTATTTTAATAGTATAATTACTTATGGTCTTATCTTATGGGGATCAGCTGCAGATATTGAAACTGTTTTTATTTTGCAAAAAAGGGCTATCCGAGCAATTTATAACTTGGGGTCGCGTGATTCATTAAGAGAATTTTTCAAAGAAATAGATATTCTAACCCTGCCGTCCCTATACATATTTGAAATAATAATGTATGTTAGGAAGAATTTGGGCAATTTTCCAACGAACGCTAATAAACCAATAGCCACGAGAAATACTGGGAAACTCAAAATAACCTTCTATAGACTAGTAAAGGCGAAAAAGTCGTTCTTGGGAAATTGTATCAAATTCTACAATAAAATTCCTAAACATTACTAAACTTAGCAATTCTAAATTCAAATCTGTAGTAAAACAAACACTTATTTCAAGAGCATATTATAAGATAAACGATTACATCATGGATAGGGATGTGTGGCAGTGATAGCGTCCTGCACGGGTAATCTATCGCGAAAATATATTTTCTACTGTAGCATTGTTATTTAAGTTATTTTGTAGTAATGTAATTTTATATTTAACTATATAATGTATATTGTTTTGAAAAAATGACACCTCGCCGAGTTTCTTACGCCGGTTCTTCTCGTGGCAGAGGTATATTTTTCCGAACCGGTGGTAGTTTATTGACGTTCATAGGTGCATGTAATATGCCTAATTTGAAGAATAAACTACTTTTACTTTTACTTTTTTTACTTTTATTATGTGAAACTATTAGTTTGTCTCGAATGTGAAAATGTATACTGGTAGCATTTTTTTAGTAATACTTATTATAGTAATTAATTACTAAGAACAATTAATAATATAACAAACTTAGAACTAAATATAAATAAATACAATTAAAACTAAACTACACTCTACGTATACTAAAAAATGTCCCCCAAGTCTGTTCCCTGCGGAACTGTGCCCATAAGGCTGGCTGCATTCCCCCGTTGAATGGCGATGCCTATTCTTTGTCCGAGGAATGAGCCAGCCCTTGGGTCATGTGTGGTTTCGAACAGTCTCTTTTTTATACTTTTGGGAGTATTTTGCCTATTAGTATTTGTAAGGCTTCATCTAATATAAGAAAAACAGTTTTAGGGCAGGGCAGGCATTAACATTTAGTTAATTTAAATTTTGACATATTTAATGACAGTATACATTCGTAATCACGTAGCCAGATTCACGGATAACAGGTGGACAAAAGAAGTGACTACATGGAAAGGCCCCGACGTTAAAAGAAAGTCGGGACGGCCAAAAACGATGGAGCGACGACATAGTAGCCACGGCCGGTCAAAGATGGCTAAATGAGGCAAAGGACAGAGACAAGTGGAACAAATTGGACCTTTACCCAATAAAGTGGGGTTCCTATCAACTTCTAATTGATATACCTACCTACGTAAATAGAACAATAAGTTTAACTTTATAAACCAATATAAAAAATATATATAAATAAAGAAGAAAAATATAATATTAGCCTAAGATATGTGATACGTTAAGAACTTATACTTTATACATAAATAATACTAAGTTTGTAAGTAGTTGATAAGGAAATAAAGAGGCTTTTTATATTATTTATATGTTATATTCGTAATTAGAAACAAATTAATTGGATTCTATATGGGTGATACTTCTAGCGCTGGTTCGGGTTCGGTTTAGGTTTACATTTATGTGCTCTCTGTTTTTTATCTATTTTTTTTGGTAAATGTTGTGTACCCACTATTCTTATGCTGTGTGTTCTTGTGCTGTTGTGTGTGTTATGTTCTTATGGTGTGGAGTTGTTTTGTGTGTGTATTGTAATTAGGCTAAATTGGTTCCTTGTAAGATAGTTTAGTTCTACAAGCGAGAACTTGTTGTAATAAAAACCGAGTTGCCGAAGTTTTCCCGACGGACTACAGTATGGGGTTCTTCAAGAAAGTAGTGTATAAATTCTTAAAGGGTCGGCAACGCGCATGTGACACCCCTAGGAGTTGCAGGCATCCATAGGCTGCGGTGACCGCTTACCATCAGGCCGGGCGTACGCTTGTTTGCCACCGACGTGGTATGAAATAATAAAGAAGGGTTTGCGGAGGAGGTTGTATTCACAGAGAGATTGCTTTAGTAAAGATCCGTATAAAAGAACCTTTATTCATAATCGTCTACTTTATTTAAACACATGTGGTTATAGCTTATACAAGCATTATGCGTTTATGTCGTAGCACACTATTGTTACTGGTAAACACTAACCCCCTTATTCATAAAACTTAACAAACCTCTGTTAACTAAAAGTTGTTTTGTCCGTTTCTCACAAACATAAATGTCAAAGTGACAGATAAGGACAAATCAACTTTAGCGGCTTGTTAACTAATAGATGCTTGATGGACGTTTATGAATAAGGTGGTAAATGTGGCCCATCGCCATACTACACTGTAATTGGTTATGTAATTCTATTGTAGTTTATAGACATGAGTAACGCTGTCGGTATTCCACGTGTGTAATAAAAATAAAATATATGACATGACAGATGTTACACTTTGGGTTAGTCACATTCCGAACTTAGCCGATGGGAACACGGTATTCGTTACATCTGTCCTGCTTGCATTTTGGAGAATTTAGTTAAGGATTTACTCATATACAGGGTGTGGCCTGTAATAGGAGCAATAAATTTAAAGGACGCTTCCTTAGCCTCGTAAGACCCACCATACATAGTTTCCTTATTCTTAGTTTGAACCTTGTTGCATAGGACATTAGGGTGACATTCGTTTGATTAAGGAAAGAATGGAACAAAAGAAATGCTACTTTATTTCGTGTTTGAAAGGTTGGAATTTAATTGAAACAAGAGTGTACATTGTAATGCACATTAGGCCTTACGAGGTTAGAGTATATTTATTTTATTTGGAGATCCAACAGCTATGACATTACATTAGGCAATAACATAGAAATAGAAAGCCAATTGTAGGGGCTCACAGGTAGCGACATAATTTATTGTTAGTACTACCTTTAGCTTTTAGAGTGTGTTATGTTTTTTGTATTGTTTTGCTTACCTATGTTGCAATATAAGTAAATCTCTTAGTGAGAACGTTTAAGGAAGTAGGTACACACCTAATGTTTAAAATACTTTCATTATACCTAATATTGTACTTATTTCTGTTGCTTCTCCAATAAATAAATAAAATAAAAAAATTATTACTGGTAGGTTTTCATGTTACGCACTAACTTAACCACACATGTAAGCAAATAATTAAAGATTTTAAACAAATTCTGAAAGTGGATATGCAGTAAACTCGTGTCCACAAAAAAATTATACTTTTTCAATTGGGAGAAATTTTGGTCTAAAGTTATGACCTCCAAGTAATGGATCTTGGCACCCAGAGATTATAGCGCGGCAGTCAATGTTGATTTCGAGGTTGCTTCAAGTTATGACTCATAATCGTTGTCGCATTTTTGTTTTAAAAGAATATTTTTGGGATTTCTTTTATTTTTTTTTGTAAATTTTTAGTGGTTTTTGAATAAATTGTTGTTAATATCATTCCAGTAGAGTAAAAAAGTACATATAAACAACATTTGCGAAAAAAAATTCAAAAAAAAACTTTTTTTTCAATTTAAAATCATTTGGAAATAATTTCTGGAGAGCTCAATAGTGTACTGTTTCATTTTTTGCTCCTATTACAGGCCACACCCTGTATAAATGTTATTATAATATTAATGACTTTCTGAATTATTCATTTTAATGTAAAATTGTAGTCCTTTTTCTGATATTTATTTTATTTTTTACCATTTTAATTGTAATCTCTTTCATATCATTTATTTTAATAATACATAAGTAGAATTAGACGTATGTACACCTGAAAAGGTAGGGTATGGTGAGTCCACCAGATGTACTGCAATTAGAACTGAAAATTGTCACCCATTTCCAACATACATGAATAAATCATTATATTTCATCATTTCATTTTATTGAATAGAAGTATGGAGACTCACGTGGCTGGCGCGGCGCGGCTGCAGGCCCAGGGCTGCGCCGAGGCGCTGCTGCAGGTCGCCGGGCGCGGCGCCCTCCAGGCTGTTCAGCGCGCTCTGCAGGCAGCCCTGCGCGGCCAGCCGCCCCGCGTACTCTGTTAGGATCGCCTCCAGTTTACCGCCATTCTGAAAAAGGGGCATTTTGTAATAAAACAATCATGATATGTGCAATCTAATTTAGTAAAAGGGGTACCTTTTACTAAGCGCGTTAAACATTGCGTCTCCTTGCCTCTAGCCCTTGCGTGTACCTGCGTCCCCCCGCCTCTAGCCCTTGCGTGTACCTGCGTCCCCCCGCCTCTAGCCCTTGCGTGTACCAGCGTCCCCCCGCCTCTAGCCTTTGCGTGTACCTGCGTGGCCCTGCCCCTGGCCTGCGCGGCGCGGCGCAGCAGCAGCGCGCGCTCGGCGAGGGCGGCGAGCGCGCGCGCGTCGCGGCGGCGCGCGGCGCGCGGCAGCCAGCGCGCCAGCAGCGCGTCCGCGCTGGCGCCCACCAGGTAGCACACGCACGCCGCCTCCGCCAGCCCCGGCTCGCTCTCCTTCGATAGACGATCGCCGAGCGTCTCTGAATCAAAAAACAATTACCATTTTTTATTACGAATAAAATTTATTGGTCTATCTTGAAAAATTACCCACGACAAAAAATTTAATTATTTGACACGACCCAAAATTACAAAAGAGAATTAAACCGTGATCGAAAGCAAATCGCAAGACGAAAATCGAACCACTCTTGTACTGATTACTATTTGTTCGAAGTATCAAATAATTAAATGCAACTATAATACTCGCACCTGCGTCTTATTTGACCAGACGGAAACCAAAAAATCAACATTGAAATTGGATCAAAAATACACTCGCCTTCGTTGCTTCCCATTATAGAGTCAAAGAGGACACGAGCGACTCCCGGCGACCGATCGAGAGAAGAGAAGAGCGAAAAGGAGATGGGCAGAAAAAGAGAAAAATAAAATTAGGAGAAAGAGACATCGCACCACGAGGCAGGAGCGGAAAAAGACACTGATGACTCAGAACAATCTAGACACTAGAAAACCTAGTGCGGACTCACCGCAGTAGTGTTGGAGCGCCGCGCCCTCAGTGTGAGTGACCAGGGCGGCGAGCACGTCCCGCCACGACGCGGGGGAGGAGCACGACACGAGCGACTCCCAGCGGCCGTGCAGCAGACTGCTCGCCACGAGGGACACCGGGTCGCGGGCGGAGTGCGCCAGGTGGTACTTCTGCACTTTGTAGAGAAGGTCTTGGCTGCCTGCGGATACAAAACTCAACATCATATTTGCTAAACCCTTTGAACGCTTTCATATTTAAATGAAGTGATCACTCACACGCCAAGTTATCAAAAATTGATGTAACGTTTTAACCAATAAAAACAATTCATTGTAGTTTTTTTTCATGATCACAGCTTCATGAGCAAACCTGCACTCCGACCTTTTTAGTTGTCGTTGGCGTGGTGGGCACAACGACATCATGGACACATGACCAGTTTATAGGTTCTTGGCGTTCAAAGGATTAAATAACTCGTTGCGCAGTAGCAAAACGCGGCACCGGTAAATATAGTATAAGAATATTTTTTTCGTTTTACTTTTTATCGTTTATATATTATTTTGTCTTTGTTAATATTATGCTATTATTATCTCTTTTTTACCGACTTCAATAGAAGGAAGGAGGTACGCAGTTCGTCTGCATGTTTGCTTGTTCTGTTTTTTTATGTATGTATGTTCCCGGTAACTCTTTACCACGTTGGCCGATTTTGATAATTCGTTTTTTGTTTCAAAGCAGGTACCCCGACATTGTTCCCATATAAAAAAAATAAAAAATCGTTTATTTACCAAATATTAAGAAGGTTACAATTTTTACCTATGACCTCCACACTAGGCTAAGCCTGTCTCGTGGGATCAGTTCAAGGTTACCACTGGTATTTATAAAGGTCTACGCTGTAATTATTAAGTTTAACTAGTTAATACTTATGCATACGTGTCTGAAACAGTTGATATAAATTTGGTGAAGGTCTGATGATGGGATCTAGGAGGAATCGAGGGAACTTCTTGAATTTGATGGGCACGCATATGCCAATTTCGGTATTTTCTGTAGGTAACCAAGCATTGGCTCACGGAAACCACAAATTATGGCATAGCAAGTATAAAATTGGAGTCGGTTTTTTTGGTATAAATTGTTTTCTTTTTATGACGATCATGATAGTAGTTCGTATAATTTTGACATATGCATGCAAATTTATATTGTAATTCCTTATCATGAAATAAAATAATTTAATCTAACCAGATCAGTACTTACCCAAAGAAGCAATGATAAGCGCGTCAGCTACCCGCTTGGCGTCCAAACACAACTCGACAGCTTCTTCCAGATCAGTACTTACCCAAAGAAGCAATGATAAGCGCGTCAGCTACCCGCTTGGCGTCCAAACACAACTCGACAGCTTCTTCCAGATCAGTACTTACCCAAAGAAGCAATGATAAGCGCGTCAGCTACCCGCTTGGCGTCCAAACACAACTCGACAGCTTCTTCCAGATCAGTACTTACCCAAAGAAGCAATGATAAGCGCGTCAGCTACCCGCTTGGCGTCCAAACACAACTCGACAGCTTCTTCCAGATCAGTACTTACCCAAAGAAGCAATGATAAGCGCGTCAGCTACCCGCTTGGCGTCCAAACACAACTCGACAGCTTCTTCCAGATCAGTACTTACCCAAAGAAGCAATGATAAGCGCGTCAGCTACCCGCTTGGCGTCCAAACACAACTCGACAGCTTCTTCCAGATTCCCGCACACCAACGCGCGACAGATCAGGCTTGTAGAGTCTAGAGACAATTATACAATACTTTTTAGGGTTACGCAACTCAAATCGAAAAAACGGAACCCTCATAGAGTCACTCGTGTATCTGTCTGTCCGTCTGTCACAGCCAATTTGCTCCGAAACTGCTCAGTACACATATGTAAGATGGTGACCCAATGACGGACGTGTAACGATAATAAATGATTTTTTAAACGTTTGGATCACTGTTGGAGGTAAATTAGAAAATAAAGCTTTTGCTAACTATATCGCTAAACATATCAAATGAAAGGACGTAATTTTACAATATGCCAAAATGAATGTACCGCCATAAAAGGAACATCACTTGACCGGCTTTTTTTGAGTGTTATCACTCCAAAGTTTTATATTCAACATACAGTAACAAACAGATTAGGTCCACGGTTTAAACAAGCTAAATTGTAATTTGAGGGTGAATCAAGCGCAACACCAAATAGATTAAACATCTTTTTGATAATTCAAAAGTTACACAAAATGGGCATTCACGGTGACCTGTTGCGGTGGCTTTCATCTTACATTCACAATAGATCGCAGGCTGTTGTCATTAACAATTATATATCTGGCTGGGTGACCGTTCCGAGTGGCGTTCCCCAGGGACCGTTGCTCCGACCTCTGCTCTTTAATGTATTTGTTAATGACATCAACGACTGCTTTATCTCCTCTAAATTACTTTGCTTTGCGGACGACATGAAGATCTTTGCTAAGGTAAAGTCTCTCCAGGATTCTGCCCTTATTCAAGATTACTTAACGCGCCTAGTAGCTTACTGTCAATCTAACAAACTGGAGCTTAACCCGTCGAAATGCTTCACCTTGACTTTCTCGAGACAGCGTCACACAATCCCAACTATGTATGAGATCAACGATCAACCGCTCCAAAGGGTCCAGACGATGAGAGATCTAGGAGTAATTCATGACTCTAAGCTGTTATTTGACACTCACATTAACACTATTATATCCAACGCTTCTAAAACATATGCGGAATTCTCAATGTTTTACACAAGCCAAAACGATTAAAATCCTATACTGCACGTATGTTAGAAGCAAACTCGAGTATGCATCACAAATATGGAATCCTCGCTATTGTACATACATTGATAGGTTAGAACGAATCCAAAAAAAATCATTAAGTACCTTTGTTTTAAATTGAAAACCCCTTATAGGTCCTCCGACTATATAAATATCTGCAAAAAGCATCATCTCATTCCTTTGTGTAAACGCTGTGATATTGCAGATATTATTTACATGCTAAACATTACTAACGGCAATGTCGATTGCCCAGAATTATTAGCAGAACTTTCTTTCACTACTCCATCCAGATCTAAAAGGTGTTATCTTCCCCTTGCAATTCCTCTCGCTGCGCGGAACTATAGACAAAATAGTTTTTTGATACGAGCTGGTAAAAATAAAGTAACGAAGGAGCATGACATTGATATTTTCAATAGTAGCATCCAAACTGTGCGGCGTCATCTGACCGAGGATTTCTTTAAATGAGCGTGCCTTGGACAGATTATAGTGTAATTTAATATAATAGTTTATTTAAGTTTATTATATTACCACTGCATTATTTGCCTTATGTGAGGAAGTGTTTTAGTGCTAATCACCATCTGTTTTAATGTCAAAATGTTGTTACTGGTACGTGTAATTGGCTTTTTGTATTATATGTTTGGAACTAATGTAGTTTAAGCAGCTGTTGGATCTCCGAATAAATAAATAAATAAAATAAATCAAGTGTCCTCATGTTTAGTCTATTTGCAGTTTAAAAGGAAATTACAAGAAAACACGATCTCAGCTGCTGTTAATTGTGATTGCATTCATTAGCTAATACATTATAGTATGAAACTACACGGCAACGGTATTAAAAATATTTATTATCAGCGGTTGTCCAGCGGACGTACATAAGTGACCCCCGAATTTGTATGAAAATAGTGGTTTGTTACCAGGACATCCGTGTTTTCTTCCAGAATTCGTGTTTCTGCGAGATGCTACTATATGTTCAAATAGACTGTTTATCTGCCTATAAGAATATATCGATTTTAACCAATATATATGTCTTGGTAAAAAACAATGAAGAAAAAGCTGAGGGACACGAAAAAGTTGATTGACCCTTGACGTACCTTCTCCATTGGGTATGACGACATTTTGCGCAGGAGGCTCTAGATCCAAATTTGACAGTTTCCTTTCAATCAACGTATGGGCGTCCTGTAACGAATATAATTCTTCATCATCTCATGAGTATCAAAGTAATAACAGTAGGTAGACAATGCCTACATTGTTGTTATGTATTATGTTATATGTTACTTGAAAAGTTATGTGAAAGTTAAGTCGAAAAGCTGGCTTGCGTTATTTAATATTCGGTTTAGGATTTGACAGTAAAGTATTGTGCATTGGATTAGAATTTTGAAGACGTACATAGAGTGACATAGCTCAATATATGGTTTTAGTAAATTGATAAAATATACAGTTCTGTACTGTATTTCATCATTTCCCTCGAAAAATCTTAACATTTTTCTTAAATTTTAACATCCTGCGTGATTTCATCAAATCTCCATTTCCATCATAACCCTCAGGGATTTGATCAAATCTCCATTTTGATCATATCCCTCAGGGATTTGATCACATCTCCATTTTGATCATGATCCTGCGACAGATATACATCTGTAGTGGAATGACTATTACGTCACAACGCAGGGGCGGCTTGCTTGGCGCCTTGCGAATGGCTCAGTAAAGCGAACGTTCTAGAATGTTCGCTACCGCACTGTACGCTTGGTGCCTCCGATAATCACCTAGCGTGAACATTGCGGCCGGTTGCGAACATTCTAAAAAGTTCGATTTACTAAGCTATTCGCTAGTCTCCTGGCACTAAGCAAGCCGCCTATCATTGCGTTTTTTGCCTTACAGTTCTTGAGACATATTTTTTGAATATTCAATGTCTGATAAAGTCGAACTTTATTGATTAGATCGTTCAATCTAAGACGCACCCTACTATAGTTTTCTACACACTCTTTGTGTTTTGTCCACAGGCTGTAGACAAAACACACACTAATATTCATTGAGAAGTGCAACCCCAACTGCAACTGGCAATAGTGTAGGTAAAAAAACTTAAGAAAAGGACCTGTTGTATGTAGTTGCGACGTGTTTGAATAGACTTTTGTTTTGTTTGTGTTGTGTTACACGTTTTAAATATGTAAGGTCTATTTGAACACGTCACAACTACATACAACATGTCCTTCTCTTGAGATTTTTACCTATACTGCCTTCTCGAAGATCTCTCGGTACGAAATAATTGCAATATGATATGACAGATAAATAACTGAGAATTGGGGCTCTTTCTCGCGTACTTGTGTTCCCTTAATATTAAACCATAATACGGTGATTTTAAGGATCAAATTCGTTGAGCTATGTCACAGCTGACGTCACGAACTCACCGAAAGATCAGTGCTGGTGTCAGTGGACAGTTCCGCGTCGGTCTCCGTGGACTCGCCCTGCGTGTCAGCGTGTTAGTTACAGGAAAACATACCTTATGTACACGGGCGCAAGGTTTAGTTTGCAGTGGCGGTGGGAAGGGAGTTACTGCGTTGTAGTTTGAAAGTTGATATCAGATGATTTTTTCATTTGATTTTGTGCTTTAACACTATTGAATTAAGAGTCTAGGAACGATATAATTGTAAGAATCTTTATGTAGATTGAGTTAGTTACGGTTGAAAATTGAATGGAATACATCTCTCATCAGCTTCCTTCAGCTGCATTGCATGTTTATAATTGTTGAGTCGGGTAAGCTCTATAGTTACTCTTGTGTTTAAAGGAATAGGGTTGAAATTTCCACAAAAGTATTAATTGTAGATGATTAATTTTCAACCGATCTTTTTTATTTCATGTAACTCGTAATGATAGTACATTATTGAGATAAAAGTAAAAGCTCACTTCATAGCCAAACAACTATATGTGGCGTTCCACAGGTACCTAAAACCGCACAGGTACCATAAAGGTACCTTATGGCTATTTTGATATCCAAAGGCACCTTTTTCCGTGGAAGGACACATAATTATACTGTATTTCTAGAAAATGTGTGACGGAAGTCTTAACCCTTTATATTATGTGAATAGAAATATAGACAGTATTATTGAGTATGAACAAGATGGGTATTGGTTAGAAATACGAGCTCAGACGATTAGTGCCTACCATTACGATGACAGTTAAAAATAACGCAAATTATTGAGTTAACAGCATTGTTAAAGTAAGTCTTATGTAGAGAGTGTAAGGGCCATGTTAGAGTGTGCCGTATTAGCAAAAGATTTCTGAAAGATAGTAAGTAACCACAGAACTATAGTCCACACATCTACTTAATAAAATTTTGGAAAACCCCCGAAATTTTCATTTCAAAGTGTAATATCTCAAAAATGTTAAACCGATTATGATAAAACACGTCTAAGAACCATCGCTAGAAAACCAACTTTCAAATAAAAATAGCACTCTAATCGTTTGATCCGTTAATGAGCTGTGGTGCCTCATATAGACACTAATATACACAGATGCACAAGTTAAACTTACAACACCCCTTTATAGCGTTGCGTCGTGTTTGAAAATGGCTCAAAACGTCACAAAGACGTACAACGCAGCACATTTAACTGAGCAGTCGTGAATCTTATTGCAACTAAATAAGGTCTAACAGTGGTCAGTGATGATAGTACAGTTAACTACAGGATGACTTCTAATTGGTGACACAAAATATAAAATAGTGATGAATGAATGACATGATTTTGAACCACTTTTATTCTGTAACCAACGTTGTCCGTTTGAAAAAAAAGCAGCCATATCGTCCGTCGGTTCCGTACCGATACCTACAAGTCCACTTGTAACCACTATACAATACAATGATTATAAAAAGGTACTCCCCCCCCCCCCGCGCAATTTATTATAGTTCGCTCTGTCGATTGAAGACTTGCCCTATGAAACAGCAGATGTTTTTAAATTTACAATGTTGGTCCCATAGTAAAGGTTGTTAGATTCAAATTTTTATATTTTGTATCACCAATTAGAAGTCACCGGTATTTCACCATCATCATATCAGCCGAAGGACTGTCCACAGCTGGACATAGGCCTGCTCCAGATTGTGCCTTTCATGGGATTGAGCTGCATTATATAGAACTTATATCCAGCAGTGGACGTCCTAGGGCTGATATGGTGGTGGTGGTATATAGAACTTATCATTTAGAACACATCATTGTATGGGCATTTGGAGAAGAGTTGATCTCGTAAGCCTTATTGAGAATGTATAAAGTCTACATTGGCCAGTGACGTGTACTTACCCGGCTGAGCCCCGAGTGGTCGGCCTGGTCGCCCAAGTTGCTCTTGAACTTGGAAGGGATCTCGTCTTGCTTGAACCCTGTACAAAAAATCAAATAGTTAATACTAATAATTTGTTTATTTTATAGGATATGTTGTTGCTGTCACGGTCTAATGAAACAAGGTCTGCTACTCCGGATCGTGACACAAACATACGTCACTGTGCAGCCTGTACACACACGAACTCACACTACGACCGCCAACCACCGACAGACTCGATAGCAGTGGTGACGTAGGCTTGTGTCACTCGCACAACGAATCATTCTCGGAGGATACCCAAAAAAAACAGATTCCAATTAACAACAGTAAATACCGAAATCGCCATATGCGTGCCTATCAAATTTGAGGAGTTCCTACGATTTCTCCTGGATCCCATCATCAGACCTTCACCAAATTTATATGGGACCAACTTGGGTTACCTACTTTGAAACAAAAAAGAACTATCAAAATCGGCCAACGTGGTCAGGAGTTATCAGGGAACATACTTACATAAAAAAAAAACATGCAGACGAAGTGAGAACTTCCTTCCTTGTAATGTAGTCGGTTAAAAAGAGAAAGAACGTACCTAAGGGATCGTATTGGACTTCTAAAGTAGGAGGCTAGAATAGAACGCGAAACAATAGCATTCCGAGCACATTCCTTCTAGAGTTGGGTCGGGTAAAACATACCTAGCAGGTTGAGGACTTCGCTCCTGAAGTTGGGCAGGAAGGAAGCTCGCAGGAAGAACCAGGTGTAGCGCTCGCTCTGCTCGCTCGCCGCGTCTCCCTTCTGCCGGCAGTACCTGTCCAACAAAATTGCCTTCTTTATTACTGGCTTGACCGGTGCCAGAGACCTGGTGCTTTAAGAGCTGTGAACACAGCAGAATCAATGCCTCTGTGGAAAGCCATGAGAACGAATAACTATCTTAAAGGAACTCGGGCATCACCAGACGACTCTCGGACATTTGCCAGCAAAGGATTCGTTTTTCTTCGGACATAATTTATCAGGCCTAATACACCTAGGCATGATATAGGGAAACCAATTATTCTCGAATACGTGGAAGGCAAACGTTCAAAAGCAAGGATTCCGGTACGACCCGTCTTTTGGGCTGTAAAAACCCAACGATTTAGTGAGTTCGTTTCCCAGTATTCCGCATGCAAAAAATGGCGACATCTGGTGTCGATCGATTCATTATCATAGGAATCTGATGAGGGATTAACGGCCTGATTGTTATAAAACAGTTGAGTCAATAAAGAGTCGGCAACGCACTTGTGATTCTTCTGGTGTCTCAAGCGCTCATAGGGTACGGTGTCTGCTTATAAAAAAAGAAACCGCTAAATAAGGAAAAAAGTGTTTATTCACTTACTATAGTCTCTTTTTTACGCTCTAGAGCATAAAGTAGAACCCGCCCTCGGCGGTCGACGAGCACAGAAGTATAAATTTGATCACATAACTTTAATTATACTCATTATTTGTTTAATTTTCTCACAATCGAAGTGAAAAGCAGAGTGACTGGTGTATAAAGCCCATTTTATCTTTAACTTTATATCGATGGTCCCCTGCGGCTCAGATCGATAAACTGTCTCAGACAGAATGTCTTTGCACTTGTTGTACAATCTAGTATAAAAGGAACCGTATAGACTCACTGTGCCAGCGCGTCGAGGGCTCCAGGCTCCTGGCTGAGCGTGGAGCTCAGCACCGCGTCCAGCTCCGCCGCCAGCTCGATGATCTCCGGCTCGCTCACCACCTGGACACAAACATTAACCTCACTGTAAAATCAAGTAACTGATTTTACGAATAAACTATGGGAAGAGCTGTAGCCTAACAACCTAACTGTCCTATCGCCCTAACAACCCTAGACAGCCCTACAATTTAATTTAAGGGTGAGTACTATTAAATTGTCGCTAACATTTTCCGTTCTATTTTTCTGACCTTGCAACCTGTTTTGATAAAACTTTTCAGATATGAAATTTAAAACCTTTTTTCATCTTAGGTTCAAAAAAAACATTCATTTGTTTGTATCCATCAAGATGTCATCAAGAGAAAAAAGCGTACGCGAATTAATTCTGCAAAAATTTTCAGTAAATCCCAATGTATCTACTTCGGAGCTTGCGAAATCGTGCCATACAATTCAGAGAACAGTGCAAAGGACCCCAAAAAGGTTAAAACAAGGTTTAACTACTGAAAGAAAGTTGCGAGAGGGTAACCCGACAAGAAAACGGAACAAAAAGTTAGAGTCAAGGGTGTGTAGGTTATTTGATCAAAATCCAGCAATCTATTCTCGAGATGTGGCCAAAAAAGTTGGTACTAGTCAAACAAATGTACAGAAAATAAAAGAAAAGTGCGGTATTTCTTCTTACAAAAAGCAAAAAGCCCCGAAAAGAATGGTAGAACAATATAACAGAGCAGTTAGAAGCTCTAGATTACTGTACACCCTGTTAGTTCAAAATACAGGTTGCTTAATTATTGATGACGAAACTTATGTAAAGGCTGATTTCAAATCGATACCAGGAAATCAATACTATTCTTCTCGCAACGTCCCGGGTCTGCATGAATCAGAAAAAGTTATTCCAGTGGAAAAATTCGCAAAAAAATTCCTCGTGTGGCAAGCGATATGCCAGTGCGGCATGCGGAGTTCGCCCTTTGTAACCATTGGCACTGTCAACACGGATATTTATATATCCGAATGCTTAAAAAAAAGATTATTACCGCTCATATCAAAGCACAATTCTTCGACATTATTCTGGCCCGATTTAGCGAGCTGTCACTATTCATCCCGAGCTTTAGAGTGGTATAACCTGAATGCTGTCGATGTAGTACCGAAGAATATTAATCCGCCAAATTGCCCAGAACTACGGCCGATAGAGAAATACTGGGCAAATATTAAAACAAAGTTGCGTAAAACGTGCCAGCCGGCCACATCATTACCTGATTTCAAATAATTTTTAAGAAAAAAAAAACCGACTTCAAGGGGGGAGTCCGGTGAAAGATTATTAATCTTAGATGGTGCACTCTTATATTCCATACAATAAAATACAAAAATGGCTATAAGTATGTTTATAATGGTAGAAGACTAAGTACCCTCAATTCCTCATGAAATCATGGAAAAACCTTGCTTGCTTGACAAACAAAACGAAGAGAACAAATCGCCAAACGTGAACTACGCGTCGTTGAAGAGTTCCGTTCTGATCATCATCAGCAGTTCCACTTCATCAAATGTCACTTTTATGAATGAAAATGCTTGATTAGTTCATGAAAATACTAAAATCACTATTTGTGTGCCTTTCACATTTGAGGAGTTTCCTCGATTCCTAATGGATCCCATCATCAGAACTCAAGTATGACAAAAATCAATCGTGAAAATAGAACTTGCTTAACAAACACCGCTAGAAGGACAAATCGCCAAACGTGAACTTTTCGTCGTTGAAGAGTTCTGTTCTGATCATCATCAGCAGTTCCACTTCATCAAATGTCACATTTTTGTATGATAATGCTCGATTTGTTGATAAAAACACAAAAATCACTATACGTTTGCCTTTAAGATTTGAGGAGTTCCCTCAACTCCTCATGGATCCCATCATCAGAACTCGAGCATGACAAAAATTAATCGTGAAAATAGAACTTGCTTAACAAACACAGCTAGGAGGACAAATCGCCAAACGTGAACTTTTCGTCGTTGAAGAGTTCTGTTCTGATCATCATCAGCAGTTCCACTTCATCCAATGTCACATTTTTGGATGCAAATGCTTGACTTGTTGATAAAAACACAAAAATCACTATATGTTTGCCTTAAAGATTTGAGGAGTTCCCTCAATTCCTCATGGATCCCATCATCAGAACTGCCTTTTGACAAAAACGGGACCAACTTGGATATATATACATACAATCAAAAAAAGAATTTTCCAAATCGGTTAAGAAATGACGGAGTTATGGAGTAACAAACATTAAAAAAAAGTTAACAAGCGCCGAAAATATTCTTCCTTATTAAAGGATTACGATTTTTTGGCGCTTGCCGTGGAAACCTTGGGACCCTGGTCGGCAGATATGAAAAACTTCTTTAAGGCCTTGTCTTCGCGGCTGGTCCAAACAACTGGCGACCCCAGAGCTGGTGCTTACCTCTCGCAACGCATCTCTATAGCGATTCAGAGAGGTAATGCCGCCAGTGTAATGGGGTCCATGCCGCAGTCTGACCTGCTTGAGGCGGTGTTCTTTTTGTAATACACTTAGACATTAGGTAGGTATAGGTTAGTATTTTTAGGTTCTGTTTTTAATTGTAATGTTTTTTTTAGTTTTTTAATTTCATATCCAACTATGTATATTCTTACCAGTTGAATTATATATATTCCCTTTAAGTGCTTAAAAAAAAAAAAAAACAAAAAAAAAAACATACAACCGAATTGATAACCTCCTCTTTTGAAATTTTGAAGTCGGTTAAAAAAAGTGGATGAAATGTACTAAACTGATCACAAATGATTCTGTGCAAAATTCTATGAAACGCGTCAAGAGTAAAGTTCGAAAATTCTCTCGTCGTGCTCTGATCAAAGAATAAAATTATGCTAACCGATCTATTTTATCTTAAACTTTATTATAATAAAGAACTTTGACTAACTTGTATGTTATTTCTTTTAGTAAACTTGAATTGAAAAGGCGACAATTTAATAGTACTCACCCTTTATTTACGAACCGTGAGATCTTCGAGAAGACAAGTACGGTTGCCAGTTTTTGTTGCACTTTTAGCACCACCCAGGGGTCACGTGTAGGGTAACGGTGGGTACTCCCTACGGACGTGGTGCAACTTCGACCCCCTTTGTCAAGTGAGTGGGCAACTTGACTGTTAGAAGTTCTCAAGCCGGCCGAAGGCCTCAAACTTGGCTTAACGACTGCTGTCGTAGACAGCAGCCGGGATCAACGGCTTAACGTGCAGTTACAACACGTTAAGCTTACAATGCCTAGCCCCAACCATAGGTTCAAATATACAGATATATAATAAGTGCGGGATGTCTGCACCAAGAGACCTAAGGCAACAGACGGAAAGGGTAAAGTGGGATATTCTCACTGCCAATCACACACGCTCATGTGACTGTTACGGTTAAAGGTGTCTTGACCACAGTGAGAGGAATGACAACAGCAATGTCCAAACTCAAAGAGACTTTATTTACAAATTTACAAGCTATTTATACTGAATTACCTATACATATGCGTGTGGTCGCTTACTATGGGCCTCATAAGAAGGCTCAAAGTCACCCAAAGGGCAATGGAGAGAGCTATGTTGGGAGTTTCTCTGCGTGATCGCATCAGGAATGAGGCCATCCGCAGCAGAACCAAAGCGACCGATATAGCCCTCCGAACCGATGGCCGTTGGGGCGGAAAGGTTCTCGAGTGGCGACCACGTACCGGAAGGCGTAGCGTGGACAGGCCCCCCACACGGTGGAATGATGACCTGGGGAAGGTCGCGGGTGTCCGCTGGATGCGGGTGGCGCAGGACCGGTCATTGTGGAAGTCTTTGGGGGAGGCCTATGTCCAGCAGTGGACGTCTTTCGGCTGACATGATGATGATGATGTGTGTGTGAATACAAATAGTCCTCTTCTTAGATGTATTTTGTCAATTAAACAAAACGTAGTTTTAGCACTTTGCCCGCTGTCAGCAGCTGTGCAGTTTCTTGTCCCAAATATTGATGCTGATGCTATGTAGGCATGTTCAACGCACGTGAACACTTACTCATATCCTAACCTTACTCTTAACAATCCTCTCTCTTCCTGTCATCATCTGGGCCAGTCAGCTGTGCTACCGCGAACTTCGAAAATCGATCTTCGTGTCGTGCCGTCCCTTTCACTCTCGTGTTATACTCTATATGACGGAAAGGGACGGTACGATACGAAGTTGGATTTTCGAAGTTCCCGGTAGCACCCCAGAATAGAATATAAATTTATTGATTCAAAATTGCACGATTGTTACACATTTACTGGGTACAACTCAAAATTATTCACCTGAGGTGTGCCCGACGTTTCGAATGTATCACAACATACGTGGTCACGAGCTGAGTCCCGTTTACCAATAATAATGTAGAAATTTACTGTCACACAACGTAATTTACGAATAGTCAAAAGTCAAATAAATAGAGAAATGGTAGTGATTGCCCTTTGGCATTAAATCCGTCATTTATACATACGTTTTTTTGTGCGATAAAGCTTAAATAAATAAATATTTAATTTACTTAAGGCGCAGGGTAGGGCCAGCCATTCTCCATACAAAGGTTGTGCAAGTTTTTTGCGTTTGTTTTGGCACTACAGCATTTAATTTTATTTTTTGTTGGTACATATTGGATATACGCAGAACTTGATGTTGAAATTTTGCATTATTTCAAAAAAAAAATACAAAAAAAAAAATTAAAAAAGAAAAAAATTAATACATTGCTAACAAAATAATAAGCATATGGACCAAAAATAGTAACTGGAGTGCAAACACAAACGAAGAAAAACTTGCACAAAGTTTGTATGGAAGGAGCTTGCCCACCCCTTCGCCTTAAATAAAACCACGCACATTAGTGTAACAATGAGAGTGAACTCAGCGTTTGCTGCGACACAGAATGGATGCACACAGCGCTGGTTTTCAGTTCACCCCTAATGACAAGTTTAACAAAGTGGCGGGTGCTTATATTAACCAAGTAAAAATTCTTTAAATAAAAACAAAAGAAAGCAAAGGAAACAGATTATAAATGAAGGTAAATTTGCTACTCAATATATCACTAAACATTACCTAGTTGGTTACTAAGTTCTGTTACTGTAATAATCCTTATCTACATAAAATATACTAACGAAAGTTAAATAAATTATATATTAAAATGAAGTACACACAATCAGGATTTACATTTGTCAATTTCATTCAAAATGGCCTCCTTGGGCCTGAACACAGGCCTTCAGACGACGAGGCCAGTCATCAATAGCGGCACACACGGTTGTCATATCTAATTCCGTCACTGTCTTGACTATGGCCCGCTTGAGGGAGTCAAGATTTGTGTGGGGTTTAGCACAGGCTTTCTCCTCAATAACCTGCCATATAGCATAATCCAGGGGGTTGAGGTCCTGGCTGGAGGAGGGCCAGTCTTCGTGGGCAATGAAGTCAATTTAGTTGCTTCGAAACCAGGCTTGAGTTGTTTTTGCCTTATGTGCAGGGGCTGAGTCTTGTTGAAAGACCCAGGGCTGGTTTTGAAATAGAGAGTGGCTTAAAGGCTTCACTATTGGTTGCAGAACGGTTTCCTGGTAAACTTTAGCCCCAGTTTTGACACCTTTTTCACAGAAATGGACCTGTGTTAACCCTGAGTATGACACACCTAACCAAATCATGACATAAGAGGGATGATGGCCTCGTTGCACTCTCGGAACAGCTACACTCGCTTCTTGACTGTTTTTTGCATACACTCTGTCATTCTGGCGGTTACAACATTCTTCAATGGTAAAAATTTTTTCGTCGGTGGCCATTTTGTGCGTACCGCTTCAGTAGCACGCGACTTCTATTCAGCCTCATAGTCTTCAATCGTCCATTAAGCAAATGACCTTTCCGTCTACGATAAGCGTGTAGTCTAAGGTCTTGATTGATAACTTTTTTAAGGGAGCTTCTCTTCACAGACATCTGAATTGCCAACAACTTTTGCTTCCGAACGGAGTTTCTTGCGATTTTCGCCTTCACTGCCTTTATTAGAGCTGGGGTCCGAACGGTGCGTGGTCTTCCAGACCTCTTGCGGTCATCAAAGCTCAGGGTGTTTGTTGATTTTCAGATTTTGAAGCAACTTCAAAATCACGTTTGGCTGATGCCCGCATTTGTGCAACGCAATTACAGCGACACGATTTTCTTTTAGATCCCAATCCATTATAAATATGACGAGATAAGTGTTGTGTGTGCTATAAAATTATAACTGACAACCCGCCATTATATGTCATTTTTTATTTTTTCGGTAGCATTTGTATAACGCAAGAAAAGAGTTTGCAAATCGATTAACAGAACTTAGTAACCAACTAGGTACACAAGGCACAAAAAGGTGATCTGTCCGACCGTTTTCGGCCACGGCGACCACTCAGACTCCTATCCAGCGTTTTGGCACTCATGCGCTCGAAGGTGGCTTATGGAGCCTATCCTTGCGGCGAAATTCCTTGCACATTGCGGACACGTAAGTAAGCCTTTCTGGTAATTTTATGTTATGGCAGCAGGTGGGCGGGCCTTTAACTGGTCGCATTTATTGTCAAGGTCAACTTTGCGCTAATCCTCGAACTCGCGAACTTGGACGTTCACCATCCGGCGCCATACTGACCGCTGCGATGCCAAACACTCCCATTGAGAGGGCTCAAAATATAGCAAGACACGATAGTACTACGTTTTAGGGGTTTCGAAATCTCTCTGCTAATTAAATAATAAATTCCGCAGTTTGCATTTAAAAGTGTCATTGTCGGACATAGTTATCACGCCACTGAGCTGGGTCTTCAGCTCTTCTCCTCCGATCCCCCAGTGCCTTACGAATGTCATCACTACACCTAGATATTTTTCTAGCACGAACGATTTGATGTAAGTGATTGACAAAATAAAAACATCGACAGTCCTATTATCGATAAGTGCCACTTCAACGTCATAGACAAATGTTCGAAAATTGGGGTTGTCTAGTTAAAACCACGGCACATTGCAGTTGATCATAAACTTTATTAGGTCCTTGTGAAATAGTTTTTTCTCTTCCTGAATATTCTTATGCTTGTCTGTGTTAACGTCACATGACATGTTATGTTTCTTTGGGGCGATGTTTACTTCGCATTTGTTGCAAAATAATGTTGAACCACGAAATCAGATTTCTGGTAAATTTTCAATAAACGAGGTGATTTTCTCTTCTCGGGACGTTTTTCTGGGTGGCATTTTTTCGTATTCAGTCTTGTGCTTACAATATATTTGCTTTAATATGGAATGTGAATAAACGTCACATTGTAGGTCAATTATTTACTTTTTTAATGAATAACGTCTAATAATATAAAAAAAGTTTGTTTACTTGTTGACGTTGGTAATACGTAGAGGAATTAAATGAAATGTGTATTACGATTTTTCCTCTTTATCATTACTTCGATAAGTTAGATGACATGTGAATATTTTTAAATAGCTATACTGCATGTTTTTCTCACAGACTTATAATGAAGTACATGCCGCCAGTACAGTGATTTGTACGTCAGCTAACATGCCCAACTATGAAGAAATAACTCTGTAACTCTTTTTTATACTACAATCAAGATAAACAAAACAGACAATACACCCTGAAATTTTCTTGTATCTGGACTTTATAAAGAAATATTCCTTGCAAATTATTAAAGTAAATTGTATCAAAAGTGTACGGATTACGTTCAATTTGTACAAGATTGGCGTCTAGGTAGGTGGCCGATATCTGTAAGTCTGTAATATTGTGTACTTATCGATAACAGGATTTTCGATATTTTTATTGTGGCAAGCACTAAACAAATGTTGTTCCTGCTAGAAAAATATCTAGGTATAGTTATCACCCCACCTAGTTGCAGACGCCTTACAGTACGTTTGTCGACACGTGGTGACCATTCAAGAGCCAGTCTGCCCCAATGGCCATCGGTTCTGCGGCATATCATCCTGCTAATTCGCCGAGCTATGTCGGCAACTTTGGTTCTCTGAGCATGATATATAGTACTCGTAAAATGCTCTAACGACTTCTATAAAATTTACAATACAGGGAATCCCTGATATCTGATGATTTAGCGAGTGTGTTGTCTTCGGGAGAACTCTCATTATCCGGAAAAAAAACGAGAGATGCCGAGCTGAGCTCCATCAGTTCCATCACCCAGGTAATCATCAATAAAGTAAAAAAAAAGGGAGAACATGCTGAGATACAGCTTTATACCTAGTTCAGAAGTCTGAGGTTTCAAAATTGTGTACAACTTTCTGATCAATAAAATATTATTTATAAATAAGAAATAGAGATAACTAGTGAAACATTTTTACCTGGCTTATGTAGACGGTTCTCTGCGTATTTTCTTGTGGGCACTTCTCAAACGTTACCAATTTTCCGCCAAACTGTAAACAAGATAAGATTTAAGTTGAAATGATCAATCCAGTCAGAAAAGAAAGGCAAAGACATGCTATACAAGTCACAATTCTGAACCCATATTGAGTGCTGCTGTTATGTCTGGGCGAGAGCATCTGGATAGCAGCTTGGGCCGTTAATATTGTATTGCTGATGATGCCCACAATAAAATAATAGAAATTGCATACTAACAAACTATGAAAGGACCTTTAAGTGTAAGGATTTTTTTTTTGTTTTTTCGTGCGTGTTCTATCGTTAGTAGGTTACGATCTTCAATTTGGGACCCTTCTCATAAAACAATTCTTTAGATTATTATGTAGTTTGACAGGTTTGTTAACCTAGCCTTTACCCGAGAGGGGTCCAAGCTAAACCCACAGACCACAACATTAGGATCTAATTGTTATAAAGATTTTTGTTTTTTTTTTGTTATGGAATAAATAGCTAACCTTAAGGGGATCACTAATTAAAGTTCATGACTGTATAATATGTTGTGTTCTGAAGAACCGTTTGACACGATTTCACTGCACCATTGGTCTTCATCCTGTACTTAGGTGAACGTGTAAAATAATTAGTTGAAAAGTTTGTTTTCATCACTTTTGCTTGTACAGAGTCTTATTGTCCGCAGGCATATAGTTATAGCTGATTTACTTCCCGTGGGAGTTATGGATTTTCATAACTCCGGAGTGAGTTATGAGTACTTATGAGTTTGTATGTGACTGATCGATTTATAAAAATTTAGCTGGTCGCGCTCCACAAAAATGCTGCGCTGTGATTGGTTAAAATATTTAAGCTGAAAAATCTAGTTGGCCGCGCGTTGCAAGAATACTGCTGTGATTGCTTGAAATATTCAACCTGCGCGCTTCTCTCGCAAGGACGCTCCGGTTATCATTCATCGATACTGGAGGTGAAGTTGTTGATTTCGTCAATTTCGATCAGTGCTGGAGTTATTTATTCCTTTGCAAATGATATTGTTAGTTTCTTATAGATCGTTGCATTCATTGTCATTTTTTACACAAATCGAACGATTCCTATAGGAAGCTCAATAAGGCTTGTGTGTTGATATATTTAATAGATATATATATATGTATATATATAAATGTGATGAAAAATATCGTCATTAACTCGGGCGTAAGAAAATTGCAAACTCGGGTTATCAAAAAAAATCTGATAGACTCTCGTTCGCAATTTTCCGCTTACACCCTTCGTTAAACAATGTAGTACAGTCGAATTAGTGCACATTTATTAATGTGAGGTACTCACGGCGAACTTGGCGCCGGCGGGGCGGCGCAGCCAGCGCGGCGCGCGGGGCAGCGCGGGGCGCGGCGCGGGCGCGGGGGCGGCGCGCGCCACGGCCGGCAGCTGCCCCAGCGACGCCGCGCCGAATGCTTCCAGGATGTTCGACTGGCTCTGCCCGCTCTGCGGCATCAACCGAACGTTACCTCAATCATTTACACCCAAATTAAACCGACTCCAATTAACTACAGTAAATACCGAAATCGCCATACACCACCACCACCATATCAGCCAACGGACGTCCCCTGCTGGACATAGGCCTCCCCCAAATTCACAAGGGGAATACGCCATAATCGCCACGCTTGGCATGCGGGTTGGCGATCGCAGTATCTCCACCGCACTCCAGGGATGCTGCTGCCCATCCCCCGGTGATCTTGATCGTAGTTTTAGGACATACCCGGGTCCCATACGTGTCTATCAAATTTGAGAAGTTCCCTCGATTCCTCCTAGATCCCATCATCAGAACTTCACCAAATTTATATTATGGGACCAACTTCGAGGCACCTCTTTTAAATCGTGATCGAGAGTTATCGGGGAAAATATATAATAAAAAAGCAAACATGCGGACGAACTGACAACCTCCTTCCTTCAATTAAAGTCAGTTAAAAAATAGTGAAAAGTGTCAGTCACTCACGGTCTCTGGCCGCGCGCTGCCTCCTCCCCCCAGCAAGGAATGCACGGTGACTTGTTGCTCGAAAGAACTCGACACCAGCAAACTCGGGTCCCGGGGACACCAGGACACGTCGAACACCCACTGCTCCTGCTGTGCCACTTCCACCAGAAGCTCTCCGCCCTGCGAATATAAGTCTTATGTTGGTGGGAATTAAGTGTATAACACATTTGAGTACGATAGACATGGATTAGGACTTTAAGTGATAGGAATAAGGCGCATTTCACAAATAACTCTAAAGACGTTGACACAAGTAAGTTTGTGTCTCTTAACCCTTTCGTTCCGGCAAGGTCATACACAAAATCTGCCCAGTTTGCTAGGTCCACTGAAATGATATCTGCTCCTCAGTCCTGTAGGCGAGTTAACTTGTTAACAAAAATGATGCACTTGTGCGACTCAACTCGGCTTGGTAAAATGCTTCTCAGAGCCGGTAGACGAGATAGCTCGTTAGCTAATGTTGTTTGTGTAAAACGAAACTATTAAGATCAACGCAACGAATATTCTTGGGGTAATAAGTTTATTCACTTTTCACTAGTAGTTAGTTGGCAACACCACAATAACTGCAGCAAATAGATATGACTCAAGACTTAGAGTACGGGACGCAATGCGTTCGGTTGCGGAAGTGATTGGCGACTGCCCTAATCCAGGATGTCATCATCATCATCATCATGTCAGCCGAAAGACGTCCACTGTTGGACATACGCCTCCCCCAAAGACTTCCACAATGACCGGTCCCGCGCCACCCGCATCCAGCGGACACCCGCGACCTTCACCAGGTCATCGGTCCACCGCTACGCCTTCCGGTACGTGGTCGCCACTCGAGAACCTTTCCGCCCCAACGGCCATCAGTTCTGCGTGCTATGTGCCCCGCCCACTGCCACTTAAGCCATCCTGCCATCCAGGATGTAGTGACAAAATATTAACAACGAGTATACTCGCCTACCGGATCTGAGAACTCATCGCACGAAACTAGTTAACTCGTCAGCCGGAAAGAAAGGGTTAGACAGTAGAACACGTCGAATACTTATGATATAACTTTTGAACCAAGGATCGTTACCGGTATTCTTACTACCGGTTTTAAAAAAGCTGTAACCGGTTACAATTGCATATTCCTACTTTTAACGCTAAAACCGCTTTGCTGTAACCGCTCAAACCGTTTATAAATAATAGTGCATTACTGCAGAGGCCGTGAAGTAAGTTCCTGTTCCGGCCGAGGATTGTATAGTACTTTTCTCAAACATGTTAGAAAAAAAAACAAAAAAAAAAACTACAATGTAAAAAAAAACAAAAAAATACAAAATATCCAAAATTAGAAAAGCTTCACGACAAATAACGGAAATTAAATAAAAACACGAAAAATGCTACAAAATACAAACTAAAAAATACCAAGAAACACATAATAACTAAAAAAAATACCAAATACATGGAAAAACAAAAAAAATGACGAAAAGTACAAAAGAATTTAGAAAAACTTTAAAAAAGTCCAAAAATATCAAAAAACAAAACCTCTACAAAATAACACGGAAAATCTAAAAAAATACATAAAACTCGAAAATTTCGAAAAAAAAAAAACAAAATACAAAAATACAAGAACGATAAAATAACCGGAAATACCTAAAAAACTACCAATTTACATAACAAATTAAAAATACGAGTATATATACAAAATCGTGGCGGTTGGCTCTATGTAATATTTCCTTTATCAGTTGATTTAGTAAAGAAATTTAAAAAGTTAGAGCAGCGGACATTAATGTTAGTTTCATACATTATAATGTTAGTTACAAGTAATGTAGGGAGCCATAAACAGGTAACTTCACGTCCTCTTTTCGTGACATTAATGCATACAATTAGGCGCATGTTTGAGAAAATAAATATTAGGGGACATTTTATACACAAATCGAACTAGTCCCATAGTAAGCTCAAATATAAACTAGAGGACGATATATTTAATAGATATATACTTAAATACATACAAAACATCCAAGTCTAAGAAACAAATGTCTCTGCACGCCACAGATACAAATGCCCTTACGGGGATTCGAACCCGGGACCTCTAGCTTCGGAGGCAGTGACACTACCAACTAGGCTAAACAGGCCGACTAAACTGGCTGTGAAACCTGTGTGGCAGACGACGGACGGACACGTCCTGTTGTTGTCACTCAACAACAGGGATCCGTTTGGACTTCGGCTATGGAACCCTAGAAGTTAGAATAAGGTAACTCACCGGTTGCGTGTTGTTCGGGTTCCAGCACAGAACCCGCCCGTCGCGGCCGGCCGACAGCAGCAGGTCCGAGTCTTGTCGGCACCACGACAATGACATCACGCCCTTCTGGTGGCCCTCCAGTGTCACCAGCGGAGATGCCGCCAATCTGAGAGAAATAATAATACAGTATCCAAATACAATCGTGCATTTGGATAATAAGGCACCAAGCAGTGGCTGATAGAGTTATGTAAACCTTACGCAAATATAGATTGATAGATACAAACATTATTCAACCAGTTGTGGTCATGTTGTGGTTAAATAAAGTTTACACATACCTCGTGTGTTCATAAGTTTTGAGACGGCTAAATACTCGATGTTTTCACATTTTTTTTATATATTCCGATAAACGCATTGTTAATTTTACTAGACAATAGTTTCATTAATATACATACATAGGTATTATTTAAACTGCGTTCCAATATTTTATGTTAGATGCCATTTATTGCGTCGGCTACACCTAGATAATGACCCCGCGAGACACGAAAGTTTTCATCAGGGATTCTCTTACTTCTCTTTCAGTGGCTCATTTGTGGGTAACTATTTTTGAGTAGTATTTACGGCAGGTTTTTAGCTCTAAATTGTGTGTTCAAAAAAGGTAATTTTGTCCAAAAAGACTAATCAGGAGTATTTAGAGCCAGGCTCGAAGAAAGTTACTTCTATTGACTGATAAAAGACATACATTTCTCTTTTAGCAGTTTTCGTATGAGAATCTAATTTTGTTACGGTTTTGTCTAAAACTTTGTCAAAAAAAAACCACTTATTTTGATGAATATACGTGTCAAATAAACTTTAACAAGTGATTCCAATACTCCATTTGGTAAATGGATAATTTTAAGGCATAGTTTAAGCATCTAGTATACAAAATAGAAAGAAAAGGCTACCTCATACGTAATAATCGCCCGTATCGTGAACATCGTAGGGTGATAAGGTTGCAGTACTGTCTATGCAGTAGTTGGAACATCTGTCGAGATTTTGAGGTTCAATTTGTCGTTCCACTGCCTTAACTTTCTTTCTACCATAGACATTAACTTGTCAGTGAAAAAGGCGTTTTTCTTTTCGTGCCGGCACCTAAGAGAGACCACCGCATTTAAAGGCCTAAATCAAAAATATTGAAAGCCAATTTAAATAAACTCTATTTACTTTTATCAGCTACAGTACACTGATTCAATGAAAATAATAACATTGACATAAATATTTTCTGTAATTGATTTATTCAAAACAAAATTCGTCTCAAAACTTATGAACACACGAGGTACACATAAATACATTTTCTAAGGTAAGTACATCATCCAGCTTACAGCCAGCATTTTTTAAAGAGCAATTTAATCGAGAGTCATGTGCTGTGGTAGAATAGGCGCTGACTCAGTATTAAATGTTGCGTAGCCCACAGCGCTCATCTTCCGTCAGAACCTTTAAACTAAAACTAAAGCCGGTTCGAAAGACCAGTGCAACGCTATATCAAATGTATTCTTGAATACTATACAATGCATTAGGTGTCAATATTACTATGTAAGATACTCGTGCGAATATTATATACGTTGGCTATCGTTATCATCCTGATAAATAATAAAGTAAAACATGGTATTAGTTGGAGTTTTGATGCCTTCCTGTTGAGTATTTAATAAATATGTCGTAGTTGTAGCTTGAAATTATTTTTGCTTTATGAGGCTCTGATTGGTGGAGGTCTATTATTCCAGCACTTTGTCCGGAAATACCGCAGGCGACAGTTCATTCCACAGTTTAGCTGTGCGAGGCAAGAAGTTTCTGGAGAAACGTACAGTTGAGGACTGCCAACCATCTAAGTGGTGAGGATGGAAATTATGTCGCGTTGGGCGATGGCGGAAGGAAGCGGCAGGGATTAATCCGAACAATTCCTCGGATACATTTTTTGATACGAGCACCACACTTCGCTATGCGTTATTCGTTTTATGCGTCTTTATTCGATGAAGTGTGTGAAGTGAGGGGCGTTGGTGGTGGTAACAAGACGAAACGAAAGGTTAGTTGCTGAACTCTTTATTGTAGGGAAATAGGGGTTTATAAACTAATGTATTTATGTCAGTCGACAATTGTCCACAAATATTTATTGACGGAGTTGTTTTTTTTTGTAAATCTTGTAGCAGACATAGTGAATGTTTCTTACTCCCTCGTCGAAACCTGATGGTGATGACAGAGAGTCGTAAAGCACTAGCCGCTTAGCCTTACATTCTGCGGTTTTTGTATTGACACGTAATAATTATCATCTGTGTGATCTGCGCCTGGTGTGTGTCTGTGTCTGGTATCTGTGGACCCGGGTATGTCCTAAAACTACGACCAAGCCCACCGGGGGATGGGCAGCAGCATCCCTGGAGTGCGGTGTAGATACTGCGATCGCCAATCCGCATGCCAAGCGTGGCGATTATGGCATTTAACCCCTCTATGAAATTGGGGGAGGCCTATGTCCGGCAGTGGACGTCCTTCGACTGATATGGTGGTGGTGGATGTGACCTGATTGTGATCTGTATATGGTTGTTGTTACCTGAGATCCCAAAGCTGGATGACAGGCGCCTGGTCATCTTCGGAGGCGATGCACAGCTGCGTGGCCACGCCGGGGTGCCACGCCAGCGCGCGCCAGCGAGTGCGGGACACGTTGTCACTGACACACACACAAACACATTAGACAATAAGTCCACATTTTCTAGTGTCATTCTCAGTTGGTATGCAGTTTTGATTCATTGGAGCAAACTAAAATAGACTGATTGTAGACTGTAAGTTTAGTTAGACCTTAACTCCATATTAACTTTACTTTATCTCTTCATGTTTGCCCTGTGTTTGCCACTTTATCAATTATATATATTACCTTAATTTCATAATGGGTTCATTTTTTCGTAAATCCCATACAACACATCTCGAAGCGAATGTTGAGCCAAGTATGTGTTGAACCTGCACAAAAAACGAATTTAATATACATAATCACTTATATTATAGTAAGATGCACTCTTTTAATGTTATTTTTAATTATTTTTATCAATTTCAGCTAGTTACAGTGTTTCATTGATCTATATTGAAGGTACTTAGTTCGAGGCTTATTGTAATAAAAATATATTACACACAACTTATTTACATTAGTTAGCAAACTTTCTAGTCGGGGGTTTATGTCTTCAAGTGTTGCATTTATTATGTCAGTGCTTGTGCGGTGTTGTCTAGTGGCTGGCTTTTATTCCCCAGTGTCGGAAGCCCCAGATGCTAGGAGTTCTTATGCTATGTTAATGTCTCCAAAGCACTGTTTTTGTATACAATGACAGTGGCAAGCCAGCTTACCTGATGGTTAGCAGATACCGTAGCAGGTACCGTCCTATGGACACGTGTGACTCAAGAGGAATTACAGGCAAGTTTCCAACCCTTTGTTGACTTGAGTATTTATTATTTGGATTACTCACCTGCTGGTTCCAAGCCAGTGCTTGCACATGGTCTAGTGGCTGGCTCTTGTTGCCCGGAGCCATGGGCTGGCTGGTGTTGTTCAAGTCCCAGATGAAGATCTCGCTGTCCGAGGCTCCGGAGGCGAGCAGGTTCTTCTGGTAAGGGTTGATGTCCAACGCTGACACATGGTCTGTGGGAGAATGTTGACAATCAGAAGAATTTATTTAGATTTGTGATGCCCAATGGACGTTCAATTTCAATGGAATTATGACCTTTCAAAAACCAATTTAAAGACATATTTCTTATGTTTCATTTAATATTAGCAGCGAATTTTCATTCGCTGAATATTAGAAAAAAAAGTCAATTCTATTTCCGAACTAGTTTGATTCAAATTTCACAGACCAAATTTTTGTATAGCAGCATAAAGAAGAATGAGTGAACATAATAATGAGAATTATGTTTACTAGTATCAATAAAGCACCCTGTCTAATTCAAACACATACCTATTAGGTGTAAGAAGGATGGAAGTCAAGTATATCTACTGTTGTTTTGTAACTACTTATACATGAAGAAGTAAGTACAGGATTCAATCCTGAATAATAATATTAATAATCATGTATATAACAAACACAAACTTTACCTTACTAAGCATTTTGAATAGTATTTAAATCATAATAATAAATAATAAATTAGCCTTTATCAAAAGGTTGAGAACCATTTATACAAATTTTTACAAATTTAAATGAAATTCAGGTCATCACTGACATCTGTGGTGTGGTTGATTTGGCTCACAGTATAGTCCGTCCCTTAATAATAATCATAATAAGACACGGGCAGGGACAGCATCCGCTCGGTGTACCCCTTGCATTTCATTAAATTGTCAAAAGGGCGTCTACGTGTTGGCTATGTGGTACTCGTTTGGTACTTCGGCTCCGCGCACGCCTTCCAAAGGTCCGGGACACCATTGTCGAAGCGGAAAAGACATACAATAAAATCATAATAAGAAAATAAATACGGATCATAATAAAGTTGATTTTAAATATGACAACTTTTCAGTACAAAGCTAAGGTCTTATCAGAGAGCAGATAATGCAACATAGTATTAAGGCCACACACACTTGTTTCTTGTTAGGAATCTATGAACAGCAATGGCCACATCCCTGGCCTTTAAATTATTTACAAGCAGCTTTATATATGAAACATTTTAGAAAATAAGGCTTCAAGTTTAACCTGATTCACTAATTTTTTTTTGAAAAATGTCTGTTGCCTCTTAATGTAAGTGCAGCAGGTAGAAACTTCCTGAATTAGCTTTAGCAGATAACTGGGACCAAATAGGAAGACATTAAATCAATGAATACAGGGTGATTTTGGGGTCGTGATCCGGAATGATTGCACATGGTCAAGAGTTCAAAGTAGACAATGTCACAGTCGGTATGACTGTTTATAACACAAATAATTCTCTTTTTTGTTAAAATTTTAATGGGCAATAATATGTTTTCATACAAACTGGTCACCCTACCCCACCGTCAACTCTCCATACTATCCGTCAAAGAGAGTAGGGTAACCATGTTTTTTTGTGATTTTGTATTTTTGTCATCAAAATAAATTAAAAGTGAAATGCGTTTGTTTCGCGTCACTACATTTTTTTTTAAATGGCTAACAGATACCAAGTCTGAAAACTGATTCTTGATCCACGACCCTGAAATCACCCTGTATAGTGATAGATTGCTAAAACTTACAGTGCCAGTAATTTTTATTTTTTTGTGTACATGTGTTTGCATGAAATATGTCAATTATTTGTATCTGCCAAAACAAATGTTAGCTTTGAGATATGTTTTATAAAACTCACTATTGTGTTTAGTGTTGCTCCCGAGGAGTGGGTTGTCAGCATTCTTGAGCAGTCTGTCTGCACTGTAGAACTCCAGCAGGCCTCCGTCGCACCCTCCCACTATGACACCCGCACCTGACCATACTAGCTTCTGAAATCTGGCAGTAACAAATGAATTATGCTCTATGATTATCATTTTGATGAAATTACAATACTCAATGAATTAATTCATAAAAAAACATGAATACAAAAATTAGACTCAAACAAAAAACAAACACCACAAAACAAAACACCTTGTATCTCAGTACTACTCGGGAAATGATGCTGAGATACAAGTTTTACCTTAAGTAGGTATTTGTTACTAAGGCTGGGTTGCACCGACTTACAATCACAGACTGATCAACGTTAAATATGGCGCCGGCAGCTGTCATCCCAAAGAAACTTGTCAAACTTTCCATACGTTCAAATTTTAACTAACACAGCTTTTGATTACAGACGGTTTGGTGCAACCCAGCCTTAGTGAGTTTTGGTTGTCAGCCGACAAATTATATTAATTATATAAAAATCATAAAAAATCATAAATTTATTTGTATAAAATAAGGGTACAATTAGGTGTTACAATTTTATAGCATGTCCTTTCCTTATTTTACCATTATCTGGTGTACAAATATTTAAAAGTCAACTGAACATTAATGAAAATAATTTAAATTTATATAATAATGTGTAATTACAATAAAGTTTGTTGAATCACACTATAGTATGAGGCTGAACTTTGGTGTGCACCTACATTAAATTTGTTCTGGTTGCATTCCCACTGTGTAAATCTTAAATGGTACAAATATGAGTAAGTAAATAGGAATGAATGTAGAGACAACTCAGATACTTTTGGCCATACTTAGTAGTTATTTATTTATTGCACTTCCCTGCATATTTATTACCAATATAAAGTTACGTATGTCTTGTATGGCTATAAAATTAGATAAATAAAGTCATAGTAGTTCTAGTAAAATATATCTATGTCAATCAAATAACTTTGCAATACATTTTTAAATAACACCACAATACAATTAGTTGCTTAACCAAACCTCAATGAACTTTTCTAATAAGACAATTTGAAACATACCAACATTGGTTACATTACCAACTGCTAAATGCAAACAAAATGATAACAGATGGCTTCGCAGCCAGATTGACAACAATACAGCAAAATAACTTACTTATGCTGCGTCTGCAGACTGGCTTTAAGTTCCAAATCGAGTCCAGAGTCCTCCAGGTTTAAGGAATACAGCTCCAACTGCGACGTGTTGCTGAAGGACG
This sequence comes from Notocelia uddmanniana, assembly GCA_905163555.1. Classification (NCBI taxonomy): domain Eukaryota; kingdom Metazoa; phylum Arthropoda; class Insecta; order Lepidoptera; family Tortricidae; genus Notocelia; species Notocelia uddmanniana. The sequence continues at coordinate 23,921,098 of LR991066.1, forward strand.
CGTCCACCTGCTGCGCGGCCGAGCCCGCCGCCAGCAGCACCGGCGCCGTCTCCGCCGGCGACCAGCTCACGTTCACCGTCCGCTTTAACTCCTTGATCTTCATCCTGTCGCCAACACCGCTAAAACACAACACTCGGTCACCCCAATTATGTCACCACTTTTATGACGCGTAAAACGTTACCAATACGCAAGTAAGCTCCGTTTTGAGAATTATTACAGATTTGTGGAGCAATTAAAAATGTGCCTTATGTGAAACTTACAGTATTTAGACGAGAAAATAAATTATTTATCATAAAAACACCGAGTTGGCAGTTCCAACGTGGCTGACGTAAATACGCTGTCAGTTTGACAGCTATCTGGGTAACGTTGCGTTTTGTTATTGCGTAAAATTATCACCAGTTTTTATCGTCTTCTGATAAAAGTAATAAAGAAATTAAATAATTTCTGTAAATGCCCAATAATATAAAACGGGTACACTGTTAATAAATGCGAGGACTCCATCATAAAGTAATTATTAAGCAGACCGAATGACTACTCCGCTAACCTTTGCTATTAAAGTTTCCAAGGCAACCACAAAATTATTAAGGCTCACTCATTCACGCATAGAAAATTATTATTTATTTTTTGTATTATTTCCAAATAAAAATGTATTAACCTAATCTTATAACCCTACAAAACTCCATGTATCAAATATATGTAGCCTCTATTCTGCTAGAAAAACATTGAATGTCTATTATACTGTCTAAAAAGTAAGAAAATACGTTAAATAGAGTTTTTTTTAAATTTGTACAATAATATGGGACATTTAAAAATTTGTCTGTGAAGAAGGATATAAAGACATGTAAGTGGTGCAAGTATCTACACTTAAACATTTTTTTTACCGACTTGCTTACTTATTTTCTCTGTTTATCAGAACCATGCCGTTGGTGATGTCTCGTGAGGAGTTCGCGCGCCTGGTGTCATGGACGGATGGCAGCCGTGAGAACCGAGACGCGGCGCGACAGAGCGAGTATGTGCAGCACCTGAACGAACTGAGCTCAAAGATGACTAAAGACTGGCCCAACTCGTTCGAGGTGGGTATAGATAGATTCTAGGCAAACATTGGCGGTCTAGATGTACTTACTCACTTCAGACCTGCCTATAAGATCAAGCTCGTCGTTCCATCTCAGTGAGTGGGAAAGCAATAAAAGAGAGACGTATATTGTAATCTCATATCCATCAACAGTTGAGCGCGTAGGTATTGCGTTGGATCCGGCGTTAGATGTGAGGCTCCTTGGGTGTGCCATCTTAAACACTAAATAAATTTCAATCTGCCCGGATTTACTGTTAATAATATTACGTGGTAATTTTGTTATATCCTACACTCCTTTTTTAGGGTTCCATACCCAAAGGGTAAAACGGGGGCGTATTACTAAGACTCCGCTGTCCGTCTGTCTGTCTGTCTGTCTGTCTGCCCGTCTGTCTGTCTGTCTATCTGTCTGTCTGTCTGTCCGGCTGTCACCAGGCTGTATCTCATGAACCGTGATAGTTAGACAGTTGAAATTTTCACAGATGATGTATTCCTGTTGCCGCTATAACAACAAATACAATAAAAACAAAATAAAATAAATATTTACATGTCACTGGTTCACTGTCCAAGTCTCGCTACGATAAGTGAGGACCGGTCTTATTACTGACGTATACACGAGGCCTTTAATTTCAATAGGCATTTTACTGTCGCAGGTCACACCAGTTACCTTCCTCCATTTTAGCCAGGCTGCCGTTTGCTATCCTGTGTTGAATTGAATATTCGTCTCCAGTAAACCGGAATCATGCATGATGCTCACGAGATTTTTATATTACATTTTTGAGTTTTCTGTCCATCGTCCGAATTGGCTCGGGATGTGAATCGGAAACATTGCACTCCATGAACTGAGTGTATGATGAATAATTATGAGATTTTCATATATTTATTTTATTCAGAATGTGAATAAGCGTAACGAGGAAATGCGGCGCGCTCGCACCCAGGCCGCCGAGCAAGCCAACACCAAGTTCTACAAGAAGTACATGCGCAAAAAACGCGACGAGCAAGCGCGGCTCATGTATAGCGCTCGGGACATCATTTTCAAGAACAAGGACGCGCCCAAGATGTTTCTCCGGTAAGCCAATTTAATATATAAAAACCGGTCACGTTCGAGTCCGACTCGATAACCGAGGGTTCCGAGCCTATTAATTCAGGAGAAATTGAACGCCATGGGTACAGCGCCATCCATCGGAGCGTTGTCCAAAAGTACAGAAATGTTTTTGATGAAAATAATATATAATTTAGATATATATATAGATATATTTTCTGTAATCTTTACATCGATATTAACTTTGTGCAGGTAATAATTTCATTTTTTTTTCTTCGTATACTCCGGAGTAAGTATAATAAAGCCTAGCTATATATTAAAGCAGCCTACTCGTACCTACATAAATGATAGAAGTTCAGCTATCTATCAATTATTTATTACTTTTATGCCACACCTGGCCTAAAAGTGGCTACGCGTACGGAAAAAAGCCGCTTTCTGGCCAAGTGTAGTAATAAAATGATGTACCTACACAACTCGGGAGGTAATAAATAAAGTCCTCGATCGCATATATATACGTCCCTCGCCTGCAGCTCGGGCCGCAAAATCTGCGATCTCAGCCTTTTTTTGATTTACCACCCTAGTTGTGTAATGTATACTGTTACGTCCAGTCTATTCTAGCTTGATATTATTTTCCTGCGCTCCAGTGCAGTTATAGAGACCTGCACCCAGAAAGAGCGGCAAGAACAGCTGAACTTCAAAGCCGAGCGGATGCGGGAAGAGAGAAAGCAGAAGAGAAAGGACGACGACGATATCATCCGTCGTGCGTCCGAGTGGAACGCGCTCATGGAGACGAGGCGGAAGCGACGGTTTGAGGCCAACAAGCAACATCAGAAGGAAATACTTGAGCAGTGAGTAAACTTTATTGTTGGGGTTGTATTCAAAGTTCGAAGTATTTCTTCAACGACAAATTTAATGACGCAAGCCCAAGACCGGGGAGGTCTTCTTGGATCCACTACTGCGTGATTTAACCTTGAGTGCCAACTGAGCATCGAAGGATGCAACTTGAACATGTCTCCTGGTAATACAACAATGTGATAGTACTTGCTGATGTGGATAGTACTTGTGTGACTCAGCTGGGCGAATGGCTGAGAATCCAATAACTTTGAGTGGTTTCTTTGTTCGAAAAGACAGACACAAAGAATCCAACCAAAATTATTAGACATAGGTTACAGTCCGTGTGCTTGACGTTTTGTTCCACGCAGGGCGCACGAGGTAGCTGAACGCAGTCGCACGGAACACGAGACAGAACTGAAATACCAGATCGTAGACAACATAAAAGCCAACGAACAGATGGACGCACTTGCCGAGTTCGAGCGTGATTTCGTGAGTCTCCATTATTTATTTTCTTTATGCCACACCTGGCCAAAAAGTGACTTTTACCTCACGCTACGCGTACGGAAAAAGCCGCTTTCTAGCTAAGTGTAGTAATAAAATGATGAACACAACACGGGAGGTATCGGTCAGTAGTTGGTCAGCATCATAAAGCCCTCGATCGCATATATATACGTCCCTCGCTTACAGCTCGGGCCGCAAAATCTGCGATGTGGGTGGTAAAGCAAAGAAGTTAGTACTAGTTGTGTAATAAAAAAAAAATTAACGTTTATTTCAAGCTCGTGGCTCATAAAGTGTTACTTACAATAAAGCTTAAAAAACTATGTTAGTAATAATATTACAACAGTTATGGTTCACTGCTACTAGGCCAGTGAAGTCCACAACAATGCGCTATTATATATTAGAGTGGTACTTAGTACCTGTACTTGTTTTGGGCCAGTATCAGCAATGCGTAGGCATTGGTTTCTATATATGCAATTTCACATGAAGCTCAGAGTTAATACCTACACCTAATAAAGTATGGGCAACAAAGACGTGTCAAAGTTACCATCGTCAACGAAAAAAATATTTTATGAAAATAGGTTTTAGAAAGGGTTGTAAGCTTCGGGTAACATATTATACCCTGTTACAGAACAAAGCGGAGAAGGCGCGAATTCTGGCCGACATGAAGCAGTCGAAGGCGGAGGTGGACGCGCGACGCGCCGAAGAACGCGCGCGTGATCAACTGGACGACAAGCTCATTGCTGTGCTGCAGCGATCGCGCGCCAGGACAGACGCCATGAGGAAGAAGACTGAACAGGACGTACGTACCAGCACTAACTGCCACAATAGAGCGCTTATAAATATCTGTCATCGTCACGTCAAGATATTTATTCTGGTGACTATACTCTAGGTGCATGAAAGCCAGCCACGTTGATGTATGGTGTGACGTTGCGTGTGTGGTAAAATCAATACGTGGGTGACTAATACAGACGTTCAGCCACCGTTAGATTGCGCTAAAATTAGTGTTGGTAAATACTCAAGTTTTTGGAGTCTCGAATTCAAGAACTCTACTCATACTTACGGGACTCCAAGCTTAAAAGACTTCCGAGTCTTTTGTTTGAGTCACGAGTCGAGTCCTTTTTAGAGTCTTGTCCTTACTGACTCTTATCAAGTCCTGTAGTCACAACTCGAGTCTTAGAAAAGACTCGAACGATCGTATTTTTTATAGTTTTTTTTCTTTAGGAGTGCCTCAAAATACTTGAATCTAATAGCAAAGACTCACTTTTGAAGTTTCTATCCAAATTCTCTGATTCCAAGAGTACCTACTTCACTGAGTAGGCCGCATAACCTCACGTTTTTCGACAAGTACAGTTGAGTTCTAATCATAATGAGTTAAAAGCCTTTTATTTACACTTAGTAAACAAAACTCTCAAGTCTCTATAGGAGACTCGAGTCCTTTTAGATGACTCGAGTCTCTACAGAACACTCAAGTTTCGATTAGTCTAAAACACTAAGTTGAGTCTTCGGAATGAAGACTCCAAAGACTCAAGTCTTTACCAACACTAGCTAAAATGCGTCCGTGCGTACCGATTCATCGTGGCACCATTCAAGTCATCGTGGTTTTTGCCCTACAATCACACTCTTTACGCGTTTTTATTTTTATAGTTGTACAACTATCCCTAGGTACTTGTCCTGGCTTTGTATTTTGCTCATACCAGGACCAACCCAGTTCCTTTGCTTTCGCAGTCCGTATTGACAGAATCTTTTGACAGAAATTCTCAGAATCTTATCAAGATTAATGTTCAAAGTTTATCTGCCATTCAGGCTCGCGACGAGAAGCAACGTGTCCTGGAGTTGAACAGCAAACGGCTCGAGAGCGGAGACGCCGCGCGGGCGGCGAAAGAGCAGGCGTCGTTGGACGCCGCCGTCAAAGAGAAGGAGGCCATGTGAGTGTCACGATGTTGTGGACGCGAGAGTATGAGGTAAAGTGTCCTGGAACTGAACTGTAAAAGTCTTGAGAGTGGTGGCGTCACGTGGGCGGCGAAGGAACAAGCGTCGTTGGACGCCGCCATCAGGGAGAAGGAAGCCATGTGAGGATCGTGGTGGCGGTGTCAGTTGGCCTACCAGGCCCTTTTCCTGTAGTTTGTACGGCTCAAAAACTAGCATTTATATCAGTACTGTTATAATACTCTTATAGTTATAAATTTTTGTGAAAGGGTCTGCCATCTGATCTTGTAACACTTGTAAGTACTTTATAAAAAGAGCTGCTGTATGAAAAACTAGACGAGGTAGGCAGGCAAATTTTTGGTTTCAAAATATACCAGTCCTTGTAGTTGCTATATAGTTGCTGCATAGTTGTTGTAGGTGAGGCGTGTTAAATCAGTGGGCCTAAAGTCAACTGAGTGATTGAGAGGTTTAGAAAAGAGAGTCTGATATGTGTGTGTTATGTTGGCAGAGCGGAAGCGAAGCTACTCAAGCAGCAGGAGAAACTGGCACGTTTCCGGCGCGAGAAACAGGAGGTGCAGAACAAGTTCCTCGCAGACGAGGCTCAGCGTCTGCACGAGCTCAACACGCAGCGCCAGTGGGAGATGATGAACCGGTGAGCGCAGCTTAGCCTAGCCTCTAGCACCTGCTTCTCGGTGTCTCAAACAATATAACATCATATAAAATCGCCTTAATTCTTGTACTTTTGTAGGTTCAAGAATCAAGAACTGTACGAAGATTTCAAAGAGAAGCTGCGCCAGGAGAAGGCGCGCAAAGTAAAGGAGTTCAGAGAGGAAACTCTCAAACTATGGGTGGGTATACAAGCATATGCAATTGTGGTTTTACGAGACACTACTAAGTTAGAAACGGCCAGCACACAAAGGCACATAATGCTAATTGATTGTATAATCTACAATAGGTACGTGCGTAAGATAAGTTAGAGAGTAAGAGCGCCATGATTTTGTTTTAAAATTTTCCATAAACTGACTTGACCATAAACCACAATGACCGGCCCTGCACCACCCGCATCCAGTCATCTGCCGTCTTCCGTACCGGAAGGCGCGGCGTGGGCAGGCCCCCTCCAAGGTTGCTGATGAGATGACCTAGGAGTCGGCTAGATATTGAAATATATTAATACATATTTATTACAGTTATAACTGTGGGAATAAGGATCTCGGATGCTCAGGTTGTGGAATGAGCGGGTGCTGAGGTTTTCCCGAGTGTCTATGCTATTGGGTTCTTCAAGCCGCCCGAAGGCCTGTAATTTGGCTTAACGACTGCTATCATAGACAGCAGCCGGGATCAACGGCTTAACGTGCCTTCCAAAGCACGGAATCGCTCAGTTAGTAACCACTCAAAGCGGTCACCCATCCAAGGACGGACCCCGCCCGACATTGCATTATTGTTTAGTGTCAAATGTCAAAGTGAAAATTTTCACTAAAATTTGACACAAAACGTCACTAATTAACCGACTTCAAAAAATGGAGGAGGTTCTCAATTCGTCGGAATATTTTTATTTTTTATTTTTTTTATGTATGTTCACCGATTACTCGGAGACTAGTGGACCGATTTCAAAAATTATTTTTTTGTTTGAAAGGTTGTGTTTTCTAGTTGGTCCCATTGTCACCAAGTCTGGATCTGATGACGGGATCTTGGAAAAATCGAGGGAACTCCTCAAATTATATACCAAGAGGATGGGGTAAGTAAGGCTACATCGAAGGAACTCCTCAAATTATATAGCAGGAGGATGGGGTCCGGCAAAGATTGGAGTCAGTTTATTTTTTGTTAAAAATTTACTTGTTTAATACAATCATTGATTTACAGCTCGGGTGCCATCGTATTCCGATTGAGATCCGAGTTTTCCCGAAAGCAAATTATTTTGCAATACATCTGTATCTAATTAGTTGAAAAAGCGACTTTACTATACAAACAAGAAGTTTCAAAATCGAATGGCAGTTTTTCTCTAAAGTCTGATAATTTCAGAAAGAGCGCGAGGATCGCGAGGCGAACGAGCGCGAGGAGACGCGCTACTTCTACGGCGAGCTGGCCGAGCGCAAGCTGCGCGACGAGGACAACAAGCTGTTCGCGCATGCGCAGGAGCTGCTCGCCGAGGCGCGCCGCCACCGCCGGCCGGACTACGCGCTTCGCAAGGCTATCGACGTAAGTGGAGGACCGATTTCTATTTATTTATTTCGAACACATGCAAGTTTACAGTTCATAACCAAAGCACTTACAGTTCACTACAAATTATACTTTCATTACATTACCTATAAATAATTATAAGGTCATGTCATTATACAAAACAAATCTGAATAAAAATAAAAATTAAAACATTCATGTCAACTATTAAATAAATCGTGTGAAATAATTACCACCAATAGAGATTTATTTTTAAGGCACGAGTGAATAGGCATCTTCTGGGTGAGCTCGCTTCATCGTCGGCCTCATCTTTGCCCCCTGGCTAGATGCTGGCCAAGAGCAATCCCATTTTTAATTAAAAAAAAATAGAGATCCTATACGAGTTCCACCATGGGTGACAGAAAAGCTGTTAGGCAGCTAAATTGAAAACTTGTCTTGAAAGTCAGGCGGCTTACCATTAATAACCTCTTTAATTTGGGCGGGTAATCGTTTGTCTGCCTCAAACTATTTGACATGACGTTTACATGATATTGAGGCAAAAGAAAAGCGGAACTATGACAAGGAAAATAAAAAATAAATCCCTCTCGGTCGCTCTTATTCAATTTAGTTTATGACCATCTCGCTCGGCAGCGGTATTATTATTTAACTTCTCTGGGGTAACTCTGATAGTGCAGTATAGTTGGCTGGACGCAAACTGCGCTACGCGAGAACCTTTCCGCCCCAACGGCCATTGGTTCTGCGTGCAACGTGCCCCGCCCACTGCCACTTTAGCGATTCGGAAGGCTATGTCGGTTATTTTCGTTCTACTGCGGATAAACATAATATTATATTGAGAAATCTCCTGAAGTTAACTACTTTTTATGGTTCCGTACCCAAAGGGTAAAAACGGGACATTACTAAGACTTCGCTGTCTGTACGTCCGTCTCGTCTGTCTGTCACCAGGCTGTATCTCAAGAACCGCGATAGTGAGACAGTTGAAATTTTCACAGATGATGTATTTCTATTGCCACTATAATAACAAATATTAAAAACCGCCCAAGTGCGAGTCGGACTCTGCTGTTTTTATAGATAATGACACGCACTGTTTGCCACAGCGCTACTGCTGTCTGTACCGACTGCACCCGATGCCAGCGCTGTCGGCCACAGTGCAGTCCCACTTCCCAGACTACAGACCGCAGGTAATCACGTAGATAATAATAGACGAGATAATCTACCTTCCTGTTTCTAATTTGTAGAGTACGAGTGAGACGGGAGTCGTATATTGATTTATTTATTTATTCCATAAAATTATCATTTTACAGTTAAGCTTCACGTGTTAACTGGAGAGAACAATATAAAAATATCAATTATGTAGGGTATTAATGCTAACACTATAAATTTTATGTCATACAATAAACTAAATAGTCCTAACAAGTAAGTCTATTTTATATTTGACGGAATGTTTAGCCTAGTTGGTAGTGACACTGCCTCCGAAGCTTGAGGTCCCAGGTTCGAATCCCGGTACGGGCATTTGTTTCTGTGGTGAGCAGAAACGTATGTATGTTCCTGAGACTTGGATGTTTTATTTGTAAGTATTTAAGTATTTATCTATTAAATATATCGTCGTCTAGTACCCATAACACAAGCCTTATTGAGCTTACTATGGGACCAGTTCGATTTGTGTAAAAAAACGGTTCCTTGATATTTACTTATTTACATTACATCAAATTATTTAAGTTTGGCTATTTGTATCAAAACAATCCATACAAAAAGCAACTCTACCTCCAAGCTCCAAGATTCCAAATCCATTCAAAATCAAAATCAAATATTTATTCTGCAAATAGGCCACAAGGGCACTTTTACATGTCAAAAGTGTAATGCAGTGTTACAAAACTTCGGCCAGTAAAAATAATTTCAACTAAGTATAACACCAGGAAGTCTAAACTGGCAACGCTGGGTAAATAAAATGACCAGTAGTTGAACCTTTTTTTTTTTTATAAATAAATATTAGGGGACATTTTTTACACAAATCGAACTAGTCCCACAGTAAGCTCAATAAGGCTTGTGTTATGGGTACCAGACGACGATATATTTAATAGATATATACATAAATACATAGAAAACATCCAAGTCTCAGGAACAAATGTCTCTCCTCACCACAGAAACAAATGCCCTTACCGGGAATCGAACCCGGGATCTCTAGCTTCGGAGGCAGTGACACTACCAACTGGCTTGTGAAATTGTGACAATAACTTCGTGAAGTGCCCCCCTTATAGCAATACCTATTATAGTATATACATCAACAATGGAAAGAGTTTATAACTCAATGCCGAAAGGCAATATCCAACAGTGTTGAATAGTTTGGGAGGTATTCCACTCATCCAATATCTTTGTCCAATATACAGTTGATCAAAGAAATTGGATGATTTCATCAAACTTGGATGGGATCCCGACATTTGATCAAAGATTCTGATGACAGTTAAATCAATATGGCTACGCATGAAAAATAATAAAACTTGGACAAAGATATTGGATGAGTGGAATGGGTCTCCGTCAAAGAACTTTGATCAAAGATTTGACAAAGAAATTGGACAAAGATATTGGATGAGTAGAATACCACCCCGTATTAAACTCATCCAGTATCTTTGATCAAAGAAATTGGATGATTTCATCAAACTTGGATAGGACCCCGACATTTGATCAAAGATTCCGGTGACAGTTAAATCAATATGGCTACGCATGAAAAATAATAAAACTTGGACAAAGATATTGGATGAGTGGAATGGGCCTCCGTCAAAGAACTTTGATCAAAGATTTGACAAAGAAATTGGACTAAGATATTGGATGAGTAGAATACCACTACGTATTAAACTCATCCAATATCTTTGATCAAAGAAATTGGATGATTTCATCAAACTTGGATAGGACCCCGACATTTGATCAAAGATTCTGATGACAGTTAAATCAATATGGCTACGCATGAAAAATAATAAAACTTCGACAAAGATATTGGATGAGTGGAATGGGCCTCCGTCAAAGAACTTTGATCAAAGATTTGACAAAGAAATTGGACAAAGATATTGGATGAGTAGAATACCACCCCGTATTAAACTCATCCAATATCTTTGTCCAATATCTTTGATCAAAGAAATTGGATGATTTCATCAAACTTGGATAGGACCCCGACATTTGATCAAAGATTCCGGTGACAGTTAAATCAATATGGGTACGCATGAAAAAAAAACTTGGACAAAGATATTGGATGAGTGGAATGGGCCTACGTCAAAGAACTTTGATCAAAGATTTGACAAAGAAATTGGACAAAGATATTGGACGAGTGGAATACAACCCTTTCATTAATTGAAGGATCGATCTATGCGTCCAAAGTAAAAACGGCCGTTTTATTTTTGAACTCATAGATCGACGAATCCAGCAACGTAAAAACTAGTTTGATGTATTGAAGAGGTACTTAAATACAAAATACATTAAATAGTGGACTGTTTTTTTCAATATCTGTCGTTAAATTTGAATTGACAATTATTTACGAGTGGCGCTAGTGGACACGTTGAAGCACCCTTAACGCACCGTAAACGCAGTGACGTGCCTCATATATGTGTGACGTTTTTAACTCATAAGTTTCTCCCTCTCGTTTACTGCGATTTCGCACCGTTACCGTATTCTGAGCACCCGTGTGGCTGGACCCTTATTCATCAGTTCACTTTTGTGTTCTGACGCGTCATTTTGACAAAACTTTGTAAAATGAATGATGAAAATGAGCCACCTGCTATCACGTTCACACGTTACATTGTGTATGCAGGATAGTTGCGGGGCAGATCCGGGCTACAAGCCGGATCCGCCTCCGGAGCCGGAGCCGGCGGACAGCGACGAGCCGTCGTCGGCGCAGGCGCGCGACAAGAGGGACGGCCTGCAGGACATTGACGCGGAGGTAACTCGCTTGCAATATCGCTAAACTTTAGCCGGAACTTTTAAGCTCGACACGCACAGAGCGGCGGCAGCGCGGTGCGGGCCGGAGGAGGTTTTGCATATTTGATCATTCCGACTCTGTCGACTGTTGATAGTTGAGGATAGTGCTCTGTTTGCCAGGCCGTGGTTGGTGGTTGAGGATAGTGGCCACATGCCTGGCAATATAAGATGTTGATGGGGGAGCAGGTTGAGCGGAGTGTGGACTACAGCCCAGAGGGGCTTATGGAAGTCCACACTCAGTGAGAGACAGAACTCAGGCTTGACTACAGATACTGAACACTGATCATTTATTCGACATTCCATTTCCTTATATACTAGTCTAGTAGCTACACAACATACTTAATCATGCATACATCTCGCACGCTGTTATCCCCTTATTCATAAACGTCCATCAAGCATCTATTAGTTAACAAGCCGCTAAAGTTGGTTTGTCCTTATCTGTCACTATGACATTTATGTTTGTGAGAAAGGGACAAAACAACTTTTAGTTAACAGAGGTTTGTTAAGTTTTATGAATAAGGGGGTTAATCTCTAACTTATCTAAATCATCACGTTGTAGAGATAATCTAATCTAATTAACATTATGTGCCTCACCGGCACAGTATTGATTACTGCTTCATATGTCACACACGCCGCTTCCGCTCCACTATCCCGCCCGCGCGGTTTTTTGGTGCGACGTCCCCCGGACCGCATTCATTTTGCCGCAAAACCGCCTCCGCCCCGCAACGTCGCCGTGCCGTGATCTGTGCGTTTCAAGGTTTATTCCATCATATTGACTCATCTCTTCTTGTGCACAGTACCGATCAAGGTTCTGTCGGACACGAGCGATGCAGGATAGATGCGAGGCAATATATAAAATTATTTACAGTACATATGGTGCTACTTTACCGCACGAGTGCGGTAATCAGCAGATTACGTGCATATGTCGAAACTTTAAACAGCCATATGTACTGTAAAACGTTGTACGATACACGTGCGAACAGGTAATTCGCAACTCGTGTCGATTCAAAACTTCTCCCTTCGGTCGTGTTTTAATTTATCACCACTCATTGCGAATTTCCTGTTCTCTGCACTTGTATCGTAATGTACTTACTATTTTATTCTTGGACTTCGTTATAGTAGGATAACTGCGCGCCAGACCCGGCTACAAACGAGGATTCAGAGAGAAGAAAAAAAGAAAAAAAGGAATAGTTATTTGTTATACAAAGGGTGCAAAGTTGTATTTTAACTGCGAGTGTGAAATTGAAACACAAGCTAGCGAACGGATTTTAGGGCTGAATAATAGAATTCTGAGCGAAGTGAGTGGCTCAAAAATAGAATTATGAGCGTAGCGAGTGTTGCAACACACGCTACGTAAAATAGGTAACTTTGCAGCCATATGTAACACAAATATTTTCACCTTACTAAAGCGAGGAAAATACTACATAACTCATAAGAAATATGTAAAATAGTCCTCAATTTGGCAGGAAATCTTATGTACAATAAAATTGTTTGCATATGTTTATAATTGAATGTAATTCGATATAAAATTATTTTTGCATCCACACATCAGATGGGCGAAAAATTTACCTGTTTGGACTGGCCTTTACGTATTATTTTGTGTATTGTGTTTAGTAACTAAAGACACGTTCGGATTTTAAATATTCTTTGCACTTTTACGTATAATATGCAGTTTCGCTATCTGTTTTTAAATAATAAAAAGGGATTTCCGAGCTAGTGAGGTGAAAAAATAATTTCATACCTATATAATAATTGCTTTGCGCCGCCATCGCCAGTAACTTCCTCTCGGGTGGTAACTTGTAAGATGCCTTTTCAGCGCTCTGTCGAATAGAAACGCCATGACATGGGAATGTCAAACGCGAAGTTGAACCCTATAGAGATGCAAGTAGGTTGATATGGCAATGGACGCCATGTCGGATTTACGCATCGTTGGCCTCGAACCCATGGTGCGCATATACATAATAGCAATAAGAAGTAAATTCCCTGTCAATTCCCTGCTTTATTTTTAAATTTTTATTTCTGCATTATTTTATATGACGATTTTGTATATTTTTCCCTTTATTAATAATCTACCTATACTGTATTTTATATGGGTATCCTACGTGAAATAAATTACTTATTATTATTATTATTCACTTTTTTTTTAACCTTAGGTTTTTGAAAATAAATACAATACAATATGCTTTATTCACACCTCAAAAAATAATTACAGATAGAAACAGCATAAAGATACAAGCAGAGGTAAACAACATGCGGTCTTATCGCTAAATGAGCAATTTACAACCTTTGGGTAGCGGAGAAAAAAAGTTAATAAACATGATCAGTGGGTGGTGCAAACAAAAGGAATAACGACTAGAAATAATATGAAATATAACAATAATAATAAAAACACATAAAGCACTATATATAAATATACATACAATAAACATACATAAATAAGTAAATAAATAAACATACATACCACAAACTTAAGTGAGACCCAAAAGTAAACTACAGACCAGTATCGAAAAGAAAAAGAAGTATTATGGAAGAGACAAAAGGTGCTCTATAAATCTATAAAGGTAAAAAAAATATTAATGCATTATAAAAAAAGCGATTGTTCCGTCAGACTCGATGGCAAACGGTTATGTGTCTTTAGTACCACGCAACCCAACCCTACATCCATTTTTTTTTCACGACATAGGAGGCAAACGAGCAGACGAATCGCCTGATGGTAAGCGATTAGCGCCGCCCATTGACACTCGCAACGCCAGAGGGGTTGTAAGTGCGTTGCCGGCCTTTAAGATGGGATTACGCTCTTTTCTGAAGGTTTGAAGGTCGAATCGGGCTGGAATTACCGCAGGCGAAAGTTCATTCCACAGTTTAGCTGTGCGAGGCAAGAAATCAGGAGGAGGGATTTTGATCAGGGGCCAACAATGCGCGTGTTGATTTTTGTTTTCAAAATTTCTCATAATGGATGGAAGGAGCTTGAGCTAGGCAAGCACGTGACGGGTCTGTAGTTGTTCGCTTATTCTACAGATTCTCATGTTTACATATTCTAAATTTTACAGATTCTCAAGTTTATAGTTTCCCAATTCTACGGATTCTCATATTTACATATTCTCATATTTACATATCCTCAATTTTATAGATTCCCAATTCTACAGATTCTCATGTTTACATATTCCAATTTTACAGATTGTTTAGTTTACAGATTCCCAATTCTACGGATTCTCATGTTTACATGTTCCCAATTTAACAGATTTTCAAGTTTACAGATTCCCAATTCAACAGATTTGTAATTCTAAAAAAGTCCTACTATAGGTGATGTACAACTGCCCCTGGTCTAGGTAGGGTAGGTTCGTTAGGTATCTTCAGATACCCGAAGGGCAAACTGCGCAGACATAGGAGCCTGGCGGAGCGGGGCTTCGTCAATTTTAAGGCAGAGTGAAATTAGTCCTTTCAAAACTTCGACTAAATTCTAATTCGACCCTATAATACTTTGTCATTTTTCCATATCGTCATTTGGAAATCTGCAGAATTGGAGATCTGCAGAATTGGAAATCTGTAGAATTGGAAATCTGCAGAATTCAAAATCTGTAGAATTGAGTATCTGAAGAATTCGAAATCTAAAGAATTCGGAATCTGTAGAATTGCAAAAATCTGCCGAATTGGGAATTTATAGAGAAGCGAATATATAATGGAAGTCTGTATAATTAGGAATAAACTCGTCGTTGGCATTGAAAAAGTTGAGAGTCCCGTGGACGTAAGCTGGCGCTCCGTGGGTGGGTTCTTCTGTATGAACCTCTCAAACACGAAAATCAAAAATATTTTTGTCATTTCCTGTCGTTTGATTTAGCTTAGCTAACCCAATATATTGAAGGAATAAAAACTTCAGTTGACTAATAAAGTGGCGGAAAGCAATATACGCGGGCGTATATTCGTTAATCACTAGGTATAACATTTTTTTCTTCTTCAAGATATTGAGTTAGCTATTATTTCATAAGATAAAATTATCAATAGAGAGGAAATGACAAAAACACTATATTTTTTACGTGTTTGAGAGGGTCAAAGTGTCAAATCCACCAATGGAGCTCCAGCTGCGCCCACGGGGCTTCATAGTACATCTCTAAGTATCTTACATATTTTCGTGCGAGAGGAATTTGGTCAGGGAAATCAGTTACTGGCCCCGGGGTCTATTGTACCAGCAGCGAGGCTAACAAATCGCAGTCGGTGACCCTTAACCCGGTTACTTATTAGTCTTATTAAGCTCGCTCAGCGATCCGAGGTGGATCTTGGCCTCCGACACTAGCTCAGTCAAATAAGAACAATTTTTTTGCATACCCTGACATTGATAATTACCACGGGTCGGACAAAAAGTGCGGATGACGTCAAACCACTTATAGGTGATTTCAAATAGTATTTTTGATTTTCATAAACAATCATCACTTATAATTTATTAACCTTTTTATTAAACGATATCGCCACTTGCAATGAGTAAATACGTTTTTGACAGACACATTGTCAATCAGATGAACAATAAATTGACTTCGTTATTGTTTGGCTATTGTATATTCACGATTAAATTTAGCTAAAATCTATATTTACTAATGTATAACAAAACGCTGTTAAATGTCATCTTTACTCGAATATTGTGGCTATTATCCGTTTTAAATAATAGACTTGTTAGAAAAATAGTCATTAATCTATGCATAATTTTATTAAATAATAAGTATACGTACTAAAATCTAATATCTTTTTTATTTTTACTTATCTTACCTACTGTTCCCACCTTTGCGTATTAAACCTATTTATCTGAGGTTCCCACAGATTTGTCCTAATTAATTTCAAATAATCGTTCCTTATGGTAACAAGTTTCGTGAAATGTATTTTATTCAGTAAATGCCATTGATTTATTTGCGATTATTTTGTTAATTCATGAATACTACTTCGTTACTATATGTCGCACGGAAGTTTAAATACAAACATCTTTTGTGCAAGATTACGTCATTTTTACGTCATCCGCACTTTTTGGTCGACCCCTGATAATTACTATTGAGTTGGTGCATAAGTTCTTGGACACTCAAACATATTTATAAAAAATAATTTTATTTATTACTCAAGAAATATTAATCCACAATATAATGACCGTCATGTTCAACGACATGTAACCATCTCTCTGGCAAAGACATTATACCGTGTTCCCAAAAAACTCGGCGATGTCGTCTCGGATTTGTTCAAAATTTTCAAACTTCTTCTTTCTTAGATGTAACTTTAGAGCCCGAAACAGACAATAGTCCAACGGCGCAATATCAGGGCTGTATGGCGGGTGAGGTACCACTGTCCAGTTCAGCTTTTCCAAAATGTGGCGGACAGACTTCGCAATATGTGGTCGAGCGTTGTCCTGAAGAAGTGATACAGACAGCCTTTTTGGACGCTTAGTCGCTATTTCTGAGGCTAACTTTTGCAGTTGCTCTCTATAAATAGTAGCGTTAATAGCCTGCTTCTCGTCCAACAGTTCCCAATAGAGAATGCCCTTCCAATCCCAGAAAACTGATAGCATTATCTTTCGTCCATGACGTCGGTTTTGGTTCTGTTGGCGCCTTTTCTCCGCTTGGGACCCAATAGGCCTGCCGCGTTTTGTTGTTATAGTGAACCCAGGATTCGTCGCCAGTGACAATGGACCTGAGAAAGTCTTGTCTGTGTGGTTGCAGGAGGAGACTTTCGCATATGGTCACACGTGCTGCACGCTCGCTGTCTGTTAGAGCGTGGGGTGTCCAGCGACTCATTATTCTGTGGTAGTCCATTGCATGCAGGTGCCGAATTATAGTGTAATGGTCGTATCCAAGTTGTTTCTCCAAGTCCCTGGTAGTCGCATCCGGATGTCTTTCCAAATGTGAGCGTGGAAGGTCTTCTTCGAAGACAACTGGCCGACCGGAGCGAGGTTTGTCTTCACAACTCGTATCCCCCTTATCGAAAAACTTAAACCAATAACTGTGGAATGAGCAGTAGTGCCTTGTCCAAACGCAGTGTTAATTTTCTCGGCCGTTTGTCTTGCACTCGTTCCTAGATTATGCTCGTAAAGCATGATCGCTCGCAGTTGACGCGGTTCCATTTTGAACTGAACTGAACAACTCGGAACGCGCGCGTCCTTTTATACCGCTTGGCTTAAAGCTCCTCGAACATTCTGGAGAATGATAGGTTATTCTAGCGGCTAACCGAATTAAAACCTAGAAAAGTTTTAATGAAATTCAAGTGTCTTTTAATAGTGAGTTTAAGACACTTTCTGTTGTACTGGCAATATTGACGTTAAATATTTTCAGTTCCAGGATTCCAGGGTGCCTGGATTTTTCATGGTAAAGCCTTAAAATCGTTAAAAATGTTTGCTACGAGCTTGCTGCCTTCAAAAACGGCCGGGTCAAAACCTAATTTTCCCGTACTACACGCCACTGTTTCTTATTCTTATACCTATTATTGTGATCTGTCCTGCGGGCGTATGCGTTGGCGTTTTATCACTTATCGTCACGGACAGCCGTCCCTCTCGCACTCGCATTTGTCATAACGTGAAGAATATCACCGACGGTAAGTGATAAAGTGGCAACCATCATACGCGTCGGGCAGCTTGTCGTGACCAGAGTCGGCTGTTTCAAATCAAAAAAATCAAAAAATATTTATTTACCAAAAAAGATCTTATCGCTAAAATTAACATTTTATCGGCAACCCCCACACTAGGCTATGCCTGTATCGTGGGAGTTAGAAACATGCGCAATTACCTTAAAAACATAGCGGCTTAAGGATATGAGTGTTGCATGAATATGAATTTTAAAGAAAAAATATCAAACTATTTAACAAAATGGGAAATATGTTTTATTTAGTGATGATTATTTATAGGTAACAGTGCTCAAGTTTTTATGCAAGTGAAAAGTGAAAAGGAGTCTCTCTTGTGTGTGTGTGTGTGTGGGGGTTGGTTGGTTGGTTGGGTGGGTGTGTGTGTTTGTGTGTGTTTGTTGAGGAGTAAATGTATGAGACTAGGCGAGTGTACACTGGTTTGAAACTGGGAAAGGTCTTTTTGGACTTCGTCCATCTAGTATTTGCTCCACCGATCGGTCGTCGGCCATTTGGACATACAGTCGACTCTCGTTAATTCGAAACTCGAAGGACTATTTTGGGCTTAACAAATTACGAATTATTGAGTTTGGTGGATGGTTCGAAATTTTACAGAGAAAAAATATGAAAGTTCGAAATATAGAGTAATAAATGATCAATTACTATTTATTAACTGTTAATTCTTTAACAATATCAAAAGGTTAGAGGTACATTGTATGTATCAATATCAATAAACACTAATTTCTTTTGGAAAGATATGCGTCTCATGCAAACAGAGGGGTCTAAGCCAGCGACTGCGAAAGAGGAGTATCTATAGAAAAAAGGAGAACTTCAAGAGAGACGGACGCGCCGACGGATTGCAGACCAACCCGGACTTAGGTAATTATGGCTTGTAGTTTGGGCTCGCGTTCTAATCTCAGCCATACTTTTGCTTGGTTGTACCTTATTTCGCAGACAAAAGTTTCGTAGATGTATTGATTCGCAGAATTATTCATTTCATAGAAAGCTTTATTTTTAAAAAGGGTCGCAGTTCTAACCTAACCTAGTTTTCTGGTATACCTAAATGAGTTCTACGCAATGACCTAAAAAGTTTACCTAGAAAGTTAACGGTTTTAGAAAAAAAAAGCTTTCTATGAAATTAATAATTTTGCGTATCTACATATCTATGAAACTTTTGTCTGCGAAAGGTGCCACGCTTTTGCATATTGTCGGACAGCTGATTCTATGACAATTATTGGCATTGTTAGAACGGTCAGCCATGAGCAGACGAATTGAAACCTCCTTTTTACAGTTGTAATGTTATCCCGGTACGAGAAACGTCGAATATGTCAAATTGTACTTGGATGACAGCTGTGTCTACAGGAAAAAGACCTAGTTTTTGTTCCCGATTTTAACCCAGATATACAACTATATAAGTTATCGATTATCTGCGTTGTAGAATTGTCTCTAAACCTTAGATACAGCATAACTAAAGTCGAGTCCAGAATTAGGCGAACTAACTTGACAGCCGTAGGAAAAAATGTTGCCAGACATAGGAAAAAATAAATAGTGATAGGTTTAAGTCGACACAAATATGTCGATATAACTTTGTGCCTTCTTTAAATCTGATTTTATTTATATTTTATCAAGTAATTGTCGTGTAAGTATTGTCGAAAGCCGAATGGCCTGCTTTGTTTGGCCAATGGTCCGAACTGTCAACAAAACAAAATGGCGGACAGCGTCCTTAACGATGTCCAAAATGATGTTCGATGTATTTTTAATTCCCATCAATTTTTATTATTATTATTTTGCTAAGTAAAATTATTGGTTTGATTCCAAACACAATAATAATGACTAACTAGACTTTTTATAGATCGATATTAACAGCACTAGCCAAACCGTGGCAACATTAGTGTACAATGAACTGTCAAGTTAGTTCGCCTAATTCTGGACTCGACTTTAGGGAGCGGCTGTAGTATTCTCTAATAACCCTCGTAATAACAATTTCAGACGCTATTCAGGCTGCCGCCGATGAAAGTTCCCTGTGAAACACCGGGATCTACTTGCCCGTTGAAGAAATAAAACAACCGCATACAAAATATTAATTTATTAACTTAGCGTTGTCATGTTTAGAGAGCGTATGGCACCGATGCTGAGACTAGACAGTGGCGGTCGAGTTGTAGCTTCGGTATAGTGACAACAAAGACATAATTCGACTCTAATTGTAATGTAGGGTCTATTAATGGGTACTTATTGTATTCGTTTGTTATAACACTTTTATAAATTACGAGGACAAGGTTGAATGAGTAAAATTATGGGTATTCTTAGATAAACCATGTAGTTGAGTAAGCTTGTCCATGTTCTGTATCTATCGTATTGTCTTAGGAGTATCACAGCTTACAAATAAATTATTTTTACAAATGTCTGCGTAACTCAGCGAGTTTGAAACATGTCGCGCGTAGTTATTACAATTTATAGTATAAAACTGATGACAACTCGCCATAAATCAAATTCAATTGTATTTTGTTCTGTTAAATGACTTGTTTTTATTGAAACTAATTGTTACAGTCAATGTAACTTCACTATACCGGATTACTGTGTGTTCGTTGCGTGTCGTTACAAATCTTAATTAATCTAGCTTACTAAAATAAATCTTTGGTCACATTGAGTGTAGTTTATTTGCGGTTTAACGATCGAGGGATTACGCATTGGAATTTAAACTTTATCGTTTGTTAAGTCACTTTTCTTAATGCAATAGTCAATTGTGTAACTCCTGCTTCACATGCTTTGCAATCAAATTTAATCTTCATCTCTTTTTTACAAGGTCTAGTATCTAAAGTTTATTGCAATGCGAAATTGGCCCTCAAACACTCCCCAATACTGTCATAGATTTGTGCCATAGAATAAAGGCAAATGCACACCGGTTATACATTGTAAACTCTGCAGCAAAGTTACTGCGCGCACAAATTCAAAACCTATTACTATTTTCAAAAGAGAGCTTGTCAATATCATTATTAGCAGTTCGCGTAGCTATTTTTACAGCTGATCGTACGTGTATATTTAAAATCAATTGAATTGGCCGACTTGTATCAAATTAGTCCGTTTAAAACGCGACTTTACGTCCAAGCAAGAAGGTTCATAATCGAATGGTAGTTTTTTTTAAAGTCGGGACTTTTTAAATGATTTCAACTATACAACCATTTACTAGCAACTCTGGTGACCCATCAGGAATAATGTCTGAACAGAAATTATTAAATCATAAAAATATTGAGATATTGAGGGATGGGCAGAACATAATGGTGTAGTAGAGCGACTCAATAGGCCATTCTTTGAGAAGGCATGCGCTATGCTGCAAGAATCTGCTAGGGCGGATCCCTGTGTTGGGGATAGTATAATGTATATTTAAATACATATTACTTGCCGGGTATTATTTCATACAATTTATTTAATATTTAATGGACGTTTTAATTTAAATTTTTAATTCATGTTTGTTTTGTATAATGACATGAGCTTATAATTATTTCTATTGTAATGAAAGTATAATTTGTTGTAAAGTGTAAGTTCTTTGGTTATGAACTATAAACTTGCATGTGTTTGAAATAAATAATGATGGCAATACACTTAATAGGACGCCCCAGAGCGTTATCTAACAAAATTACTGAGTGCGTTTGGACTGGATTCTCTATAGGCTCAGTCAATTGCGTGATTTTTAGTATCGGTTTCATTGGATGTCATAGAAGCAAATTTATTAATTTATTAGTGTCTGGTCCGAATAAGTAAGAACAATGCATTTCATACCTTCAATAGCCATCAAAGTTACTAGATAGGTTTTACAAGATGTAGGACTAGTGTGCGGTGCGCCTTATAAAAATGTGGAATATCTAGTTACACAGCTTTTGTAATACTTTCGTTGGCTTTGGCTTACAAAATATTGTCTATCGTTACAAAAATAAATTATTATTAGCGAACAACTAACTATATCTAATTATAGTTCATTTCAAATAGACCTGCATAAAAGGTCGTTGACACACATTTATACACCAAAATAATAACATTGAAATATTTTATCTTTGTTAACAGAACATAGTAGAAGTACATTGATTAGAAGTAGCTATAAACGTGGTGTTCAAAAATTATTTCCACACCTATTCCTTGGTAATGGAGTTATGAATCCAAATAATTTTAGCAATGTTGCATATTTTAGCCCATAATGAGAAAGATCTACATCAAGAACCAAATTGAACGGTTCCACGTCAGTGTGTAAATATTTCTGAGCATTACGTCCACGCAGCTACTTATACGTATTGTGTATAATGTAAAAAATTGGTTGTTTGTAAAGTAGGTTTACGATCGAGATGTTTACGTGATAACGTCTTACTTCACTGGCACTTCACTTATACCTGCGATCGCGCTCGTGAGGTTTTGGTGTGACACAAGTTTCTGAACATGTCACCCGACTAAAACGATTTTAAAGACGTTATCACGTCAAAAAAACTCCTCGACACAAACCATTGTAAACGTTATCACAACAACACAAGGTCTACTTAAATGTTCGTTAATAACAATTCACTCGGACGTGCAATTCTCGCCTCTACGTCGTTCGCAGTAATGCTCTATCTCGTTCGGTCGAGTTCAGTCGCTACTTAACTAACTTATGCTAACTTGTACTTTCGTGCGTCCCAACAACCTTACAAGGATATGGTATGTGATTATTAATAAATTGTATATATCAATGAAGACTCGGAAGAAATTATGTTGACAAATGAAATAATTTCCAACCGAAATGAAAAATTGAATAATCGACCACCCTGGGCGGGATTGGAACCCGCGACCTCTGGAATCCGTCCTCCGCTCTTTCCAACTGTGCTACAGCGGGTTTGCTCGAGGCGACGAATCTTTCAATCAGTTCACTCTTTTTAATTAAGAGTGCGCAGTACGTTCGGTTCTCCATACAAACGTATTTACGCTCTCATTTCAAAACGCCGTGCTAGAATAACATGAAACTTTGTATACACAATGGGATCCGGCATATCTAGGTCGGAAATTAGTTTCTGTTGCTTAAAATTATAATGGAGAAAAAATACAACGATTATTAAGGTTTTCATACAAGCCGTAAAAAACTGAACAACCGCTGTATTTTTTTACTCTTACATTTTCTAGCTACCGAAACTAATTTTCGACCTAGATATGCCGGATCTCATTGTGTATACAAAGTTTCATGTTATTCTAGTATGGCGTTTTAAAATGAGAGCATAAATACGTTTGTATGGAGAACCGAGCGTACTGCCACGTACTGCGCCCTCTTAAGCCTTACGGAGACTATGCCTTGGGGGAAATTTTTCATTTCAGTTGGAAATTATAATTTTTCATTTCAGTTGATTAGATGTCACTGGCCGAATGCCCTGGCGGCAATTTGTGGACTGATTCGTTAAAATGAACTTTAAGTGCATGTAGCAAGGCCGTTATTGCAATAAAGTGCAATGCTTGCTAAACTAATACCAGTCCGCGTGTGGCTTGATAATGGTCAAATGGTACATAAAATTTGTAGGAAATGTCACTAATAAATAGAAAATGGCTACAAGTGTTTCAAAATTGGATTCAAAAATAGTGTTCATTTGTAAAGAGTTATTCTAAAATATTTTAAAGTCAAATACTAAATAGTCCAACGTATTATGTATTTAATATGACCTTTTATTCTCATTTATAATACACAAATCGATTTGAAATGTATTTGCAAGTAAGCATCGCATATAACACCCAAATATATCATAAGTATCATAACACATCCTTACTTCCACAATAATACAGTAATAAAAATGTGTTGCGATATATTTGGCCACTTTCGCTGCTACTAATTATATGATAACTGTACTAAGGCAAGGTAGGACGACAAGGTTCTCTAATTATTACATACAATCCACTCTAATACATACATACAAAAACGAATAGGCGGAGTGGTAACAACCGAAACATGGAACAAGCTCCGACGCAATCTATTCTAAATCTAAACATAAATTAAGTAACACAAATATAACTAATTCAATTTGGCACTATTCTAATACTTACGTCTATTTCTGGCCAATCATATGGAAATGCATTAGGATTCATTTAAATAAAATGCAACACTAGAAGCTTATTGATAACATATTGCAAAAACCAACAGCCTATTTTGCACAATATTACAATCACATAATCAAGTCTCTTTCACTTTAGTTTATCGAAACTAAGGTAAGACAAAACGGATGACCCTGTGGTGACTACAATATGTAAGCAAATAGGTTTCTTCACCAATCATACATCATAATCAAAATAAAATCATTTAGCTTCTTTACACTATCAACTAATCTAAGACGGACGCCAACATTGCAAACCAAACACCAGGATACGGACTTATCATTGGCAAGAAAAGAGGGTGCTTAACGCGCCGCCATCGCAAGCGCTCATGTAAGAACCGCGTACCGGTTTGAAACGGTATCATATTTTAAAATTATCCAAAAGTAGATTTCATGTATATCTTACCAGTAGTACTTTTCCACAAGGCGACCGGCTTAGATAAGCCCATCAAGTTATCTTACTTCAACTTAGTACTAACGCAACTGGCCAGACTAGTCGTCGCCTATCGTGACTTTCGTGACAATAACAAGTAATTTTTTTACAAAAAAACACCGACTCCAAACTTTGCCAGACTCCAATCCTCTTGGTATATAATTTGAGGAGTTCCTTCGATTTTTCCAAGATCCCGTCATCGGATCCGGACATGGTGACAATGGGACCAACTAGAAAACGCACCCTTTTAAACAAAAAAGAATTTTTGAAATCGGTCCACTAGTCTCCGAATAATCGGTGAACATACATAAAAAAATAAAAAAAAATATTCCGACGAATTGAAAACCTCCTCCTTTTTTTGAAGTCTGTTAAAATTAGCATTTTGTCTAGTACACAGAGCGCCACTTGCCTAGTCACTGGCCAGTTGTGTATTAAAGCCTCAAAGCCCGGCCACAACTCGTTTTACCTGTGCGCGGTCGAGGCGCGCAACGCACTGCGTTTAGTTGGGATCACACGCAATGTATTGAACAACGCTGGCGCTCGATATCGTGGCCGGGCCGTCAGACTCGGAACCGAGTGTGGTCAGAGACCGATGGGGTGTGGTCATCAAGGCACGTCTCGGGACGCGTCCATGGCCTGGTTGAGGCAGCGGCTCACGAGGCCCAGCTTGTCGAGGTAGGCGGACGCTCCGCGCGGGGAACTGAAAGAAAAAGGGAGGCAATAAAATAAAACGCAAGGTTTAATCAGTACCACCGCCACCACAAAGTACAATATATATACTGAGATAGAGATACCATTGAAATACTCCACATAGATCGTAGCGCCGTTGTGTATTTAGTAAAAACTAACCGCACGACCGCTGCATCCCTGTCACTTCAATATACAAGTGCGATAGAGACAGCACCCAGAGACATCTGGTGCAAACAAGTTAAACTAACATTTCCATAGAAAAATTCGTACTTCGAGCTGAAAAGCCCCTGACCGCCACCACCATATTAGTCGAAGGACGTCCACTGCTGGACATAGGCCTCCCCCAATTTAATGGAAGGTAAATGCCATAATCGCCACGTTTGGCGATCGCAGTATCTCCACGGCACTCCAGGGATGCTGCTGCTCATCCCCCGGTGGTCTTGGTTGTTTTAGGACATACCCTACGTGTTAACCTCTTCATCTAGTTATGACAGCCAATGGAATGCCTCAAACGCCGCGATCATCAATAAATGGCCACAATGTACTAGATTGTCAGTTCCGTGGCGTACAGAGCATGTCACTTAATTCGTGTCGCGGTCATGAGGTTAACCTTTTTCCAGGCATATTACGGTTTATCGACATTATTCGTGTCAGTAGAATTTCAATATTAGTTCTCCGATTTAAGTTTCAATTTAGATAGCATTTTCGTAAAAAGTGACTCCAGAAATTAGTCACCGAAGCGTATTTTGAATATGTACTTTGTTTTTTGTAAAGCCTGGAAGAGGGTTAACTATTAAGTGTATCTTCCAATTCTCCATCACGACTTGTCATTCCTGGTCAAGTGATCACGTTTCCTCAATTATTTGGTATGTTCAGAACTATGCAAACATTTCGAAGCTCACCTTAGACCGAAAGAGTCGTCTTGTTGCGAGTTGGAGCTGTAGGACCGGCGGATGAAGTCGCCTACTGGGAAAACAACACATCGATAAATAATCGATAAAAAGACAGTTTTTAACACAACATTCGCTCGCGGGCCTGCTGTCCGCTGGTTGCGTGGCCCTACACCAATGTACTCACTCTGTGGAGTGGCGGGCGACTGCAGCGGGCGGTCGTGGTCGAACACTCTCCGCGCCAGCGTGTCGCGCGGGCGGGCCCGAGCGCGGCTCGTGGGCGTGCTTTCCGCTGGCTTTGTGGCCCTACAACAATACACTTTTATTTATGATACATTTTTTTTTATAGCAGTTATACCGAATACACATATAATATACATTATAGTCGTTATACACATTATTTTCTAAAAGTTGACTGGCCTCTGATACCTGAATGTCAATCTCAGATGATTAGAGTACTATCGAAAATCGAGTAGGTATAGTCAGCGTCATAAGCAGCCAAAGTGGCCTAGTTCGGTACACCATACAAAATATCTGGTGTAGGTGTACTATTTGGCCACTTTGACTGCTACGTACTATATGACGCTGACTCTACAGGCGAGAGCAAAAGTAAGTTAACACTTTTCACCTTATCACAATGGAATAAGATGCAGAGTGTTCACTTACTTTTGCTCCTGTAGTACGATCTTGGAAACGGCTACTCCACCAAATCACTCTAAGGCAACCATTTGTAATCGTAATCTGTGTTCGGTAAAATTTGAATGTATGGAAAGTTTGTCAAGTTTCTATTGGATGACAGCTGCCGGCGCCATATTAAGCAGACCGATCACCGTGATCGTAATTTGGTGCGACTCACCCTAACCATTTCATAATAACAAAGGAATATAGACTAAGTCAAACTTAAATTCAATTTAAACCTTTTATAGATTGATAATTCACTTATCGATTTCGCAATATGCGCCTAATTACTCAAAGCCCTTCATGCTCTCACGATTAAGTATTTCCACGTAATTTTGCTCATTAAGAAAATGACGGTAAATTGCTGTTTAAAAACACGTGTAACTAGACAAGTGGAGGCAACAACGGCTCCAGCACTCGTCGCGTCGTCACATTCAAAAGTAGGTAGGACGAGTGAACAACACGGGGGTATATTCAAATTAAGGTTCCAGAGGTTTGCGTATCTCTAAACTGTCTTTGTCAAAGTTAAGGGCTACAAGCTTAATTTTTGGTTGGTCGTTTAATCCTCTTTTATAATATAAATATAATAACGAAACACTTTAAACATGGTGGGAACGAGTAACCAGACATAATTTAACCATGCACTACTAGAGGTAAAGAAAGATACACAACCTTGGTCAAATTGTTATTTTTTTTTTTTGAGAATTTTTTGTTGTTTATAAAACATGAGGTAAGGTCACAATCCCCTAAAACGAACTATAAAATGTTTACGTTTCGGGAGTGATTTTATCTTTTATCGCTTTGATATTGTGTCAATCACTATGTCGAGCAAATAGAATATAATACTCCTTACGGAGAAGAGACGTAACTGCCTATATACTGTCATCTACAGTAATTTGTATGTTTCTGAATATCTTTGATGTTCAACACTATAAAACTAACTGTCACTGTAGTGCTGTGGAGTTATCTATAACGTAGTGTTTATATTCTCTTTGATCTATAGTATTGAATGTAATGTCGAGTATGAATTGGTTATTAGTGGCAATGTCACAATTGAAAGGGGTTTTTTACCGACTTACGAGATAAATTAGTTTACATAAAAATCAATAATATCTCATAAATTAGGCCGAACCAAGCAAACGTAGTAACGTATGACTTTTAGTCTGGGTTGCACCAAACCGTGTGTAAATGTGAGCGGTGCACGGTGTTCGTTAGAATCTTTCTGTATGGGGAGTTTGACAAGTTTCTATGGGATGACAGCTGCCGGCGCCATATTCAACGCTGATCGGTCTGTGATCGTAAGTTGGTGCAACTCGGCCTTAGGCGTTGAATATGGCGCCGGCAGCTGTCATCCCATAGAAACTTGTCAAACTTTCCATACATTCAAATTTTAACGAACACTGCTTACGATTACAGACGGTTTGGCGCAACCCAGCCTTAGTCTCCAAAAATGCTCAGGAATACACTATCAAAGTTTGTCGGGTTACCGGTTCCCACAGTGTATATGCTGGTGAGCCCTTATCTGTTGACCACAGGAACGACCACTTTTGTTATATGACCCTGTCAAATTAAACATTATCCTCTAGTTGAGTCCGTGCTTACAAGGGCATGGCACTATCACGAGTGTATGAAGCTGTGAAGAGGCGGCTTGATTACAGGTAAGTTGCCCAACTAGATTCTGGTTAACGGAGTTCCCTATTAGAATATTCTTAACGAGCTTGACTACTCGCACCTACGTTCCTCGAATTACGTTGAGTCGTATCAAACACTCCTTCCGTCAACTCTCTCCGTGCTCTCTTACGTCAACTTTAAAATCTTACAGCAAAATTAACGACGACGAAACGCTTCGAAAATAGGCCTGAGGACTTGTCTTGGTACCCCTACCTGCTGCTACTGCCGTGCCCTCGATTTGTTGTTATTTACTATTAGTGAACTAATTATGTGAAAAAGACTACTAGAAGATTCGTTAAAGGAACACAATCAGTAGGAGCCTACTTAATTTTAAGGCCGTGAGAAGTCAGATTTTACATCGGTCCATATATTTCTATTTAATCCCTGTAATCGTATTGACCATACAACCAGTAGATAACGACTTACTGATTATTTGGACAAATCATTTTAGACCGAATGGCAAGCGTGCTCAAGACTGATCTACCTACAAAACATGATCTGACACCGTTAAGAAGTCTCCAGTCCATATGGCTGTTGACCGAACTACTTATGTGGTCGCTGTCCCCAGCATTATTTTGTTCCTTCAATAAGGATGAAGAAGAAGACTAATAAATAAATACTCATCATCATCATCCTAGCGTTATTCCCAGTACAGTTGCATCCTGGAGGATGCCTGGGGTCCGCTACCTAATCCCAAGAATTGGCGTAGGCACTAGTTTTTACGGAAACGACTGCCATCTGACCTTCCAACCCGAGGGGGAGAAACTTGACCTTATTGGGATTAGGCTTGTCAAGTGAGTGGGCAACTTGACTGTTAGAGGTTCTCAAGCCGCCCGGAGGCCTCTAACTTAGCTTAACGACTGCTATCATAGACAGCAACCGGGATCAACGGCTTAACGTGCATTCCAAAGCACGGGAGCGCTCAGTTAGTAACCACTCAAAGCGGTCACCCATCCAAGGACTGACCTCGCCCGACATTGCTTAACCTCGCATACCGCACGCGGTACGCGGGCGCCGCTGGGCCACGAACGCTCTAATAAATAAAAATAAAATAAAGACTACTTTGGGTTGCATGTATCTCTATCATGGTCTAAGGAAACAAGGTCTGCTACTCCGGATTGTGATACAAGCCTACGTCACTGTCCAGTTGCCACTTTATGCTAACAAATTAACTAATGAAGGATTTTTTTCTGTCTAAGCATACAAAATAAGTAAAGTTAAAGATGACTTAAAGTAGTAATTTAATAAAGCACTCACAGGTATACATGGGAGTCGGGGAGTGTAATACAACCCTGGCAATACAGCAACTCACACTTACGCCCCCAGAACCATCCATAAAGTAAAAGTAGTTTATTCTTCAAATTAGGCATATTACATGCACCTATGAACGTCAATAAACTACCACCGGTTCGGAAAACTAAACCTCTGCCACGAGAAGAACCGGCGTAAGAAACTCGGCGAGGTGTCATTTTTTTCAAATCAATATACGTTCTATAGTTAAATATAAAATTACAGTTCAATTCAAATCATTTAGTGACATACGGGTGATGACAAAGGTTTGATGATTGTGTCACCCACATTACTGAGTTTCCCTGGAGTGGCATACCTTGTATTATTGCATCATGGTCTCTATAAGACTGAATATACTTATAGTATAGAGGCATTAACTCCGCTCCCTGTCCTCACTTCCCTATATTTCCAGCGATGCCGGCTCGCCTCTAGACTTCAAGTACGTGGCTCAGGTGCGCTTCGTAATGAGCACTATCGGCTCTTGGCCACACAAGCAGTTCGGACGGAGTCGGCTCGATGCGGTCCTGTCGACCTACAACCTGCTGCTCATTGCCGTGGCAGCCGTTTTGCTAGGTTTGCAAATGGCCTACATTCAGCATTACAGAGAGAGAATATCGTTTTTCGATATGGGGCATATAATATTGTGTATGGCGTTAGAGAGCCTGCATTTGGTGAGTAAATCCATACTGAAAGTATATGAGAACTCTGTTACACTTATAATAAAACTGATCTCGTGAAAGAAATTCTATTTAACTCTTGAAACTTTAATTTGTAAGGAGTAACACAAAAAGTAAGTTAATAAAGTATACCTACGGTTCTATTAAGATACTCTTTTTAGGGTTTCGTACCCCCTTATATAGAAGATTATTTTGAACAGTATAGCCATTGAGTATAGCTCAAAAAGGATAAATTATCACCAAAGACAAAACGACGTAAGTGACGTAGTTTTCTTATGAGGATACGTTCTTTTATATTAGAAAGGTACAAATTATTTGGTAATTTCCTGAATTTACTTACATAAGAAGGTACAAGAGAGGCTACAAATAATTCATTAACAATTTAGTCGTGGGTTTATAAACCACAGAATAAATAGGAGTAAAAATATTTTTTTTAAAATAAATGTAAAAAAGACTTAAATTGGAAATTAATATGATTGCCTTTTACAATAACAAAGTTTATATACAATTAGTGACTTGTTTATATTTGATTCTCTGTAAAGACATCCTCATTATGAATAGGAGTTATTTACGCGCGGTTCGTCGTAATTCAAGTCGGCGGCGGAGGCGGATCGCGACACGACGCACGTGCTCGCGCAGCGACGGCCCTCGCCTGACTGATCCCGCCTGACCTCGGGCTTTGCAAGCGGTGGGTATAAAACGCGACGCGCTCCGCCCATTGCAAGCCCCTTGACTCAAATCCGTCCGATACGTGCGATACGGACCTGTGCACGCTTACCTTAAGACGGCATCATGATTTACTGAGCGTATTTCCTAATATAGTAATTTTTAATTACTACTTTTGCTTCTGACGGCCTCTTTAGCTTGGTTGGTTACCCTGCCTACGAAGCCAGAGGTCCGAAGAATAGAAAAGAACTAAGCTAATAAGGTTAAGTTCGTGGCACGAGGTGGGCATTTCACAGTAAGCTCTGTTCTCTATTCAAACGTAGTTTCGCTCTCATTTTAAAATGGCATGCTGGATCAATTTGAAACTTTGTATACACAAGGGGATCCAGTATATCTAGGCCGGAAATTAGTTTCTGTTGCTTGAAATTACAATGGAGAAAAATACAGCGATTATTAAGGTATTCAAACAAGACCTAGAAAATTCGATAACACGCTGTATTTTTTTTTAATTTTTAATTTTTAGCAACAGAGACTAATTTCCGACCTAGATATGATGAATCTTATTGTGTATACAAAATTTCATGTTATTTCAGCATGACGTTTTAAAATGAGAACGAAACTACGTTTGTATGGAAAATAGAGTTCGGGGGACTCTTAATTATTTAAATTTAATTACGTTATTCTAGCAAAGGATTTTGCTGTCACGCTTCCACAAATATCGGGGGACAATCAGGGATTATCTACTCGAGTTTCACCTGTTTTACTTCAAGAACCAATCGAAGTACGCCGCTAAGGTACAGAAATCTGTTACTTTAGTAATAGTCAGGGCTCGAACTTTTCATGCCGATGACGTAAAATTGACGTCACACTGCATATAGAATGATTCCAATTGGTGTTATAGTAATTATGTTGTGGTTATTGGTGTTAATTTAATCATCAAACATTTAATCTATATTTTGTGTACGCTGTATTTTGTACTTAGCTCATTTCGCGCAGTTGATTATAAAATATTATTTTCTAGATACACTCACAAATCCACATCATATCAGCAATGTTCACAATCTACGTAATGTGCCTAATGGTCACCGGAATATCGCTTTTCACGTTCATGCCGTGGTATAACAACTACAGCCGTGGCATGTTTCGGGACGATCGCCAAGCGAATGCCACGTTCGAACATTCCGTGTACTACTACTGCTTCACGGAATCCGTTTACACAAAAACAAGAGGCTATTGGGCGTTGTTTGCTTTAAATATTCCCATAGCTTATGCGACTACTATAGGAATGTGCGCTTTTGATCTACTGCTCTCTTTGATAGTTTTTCAAATTTGGGGGCATCTTAAGATACTGAATTATAATTTGGTAAATATACCGCTGCCAGTGGACAGAGTTGACGGGATGTACTCGGCCGAGGAAAATATACGGATTCGACAGCTGTTGAAGGAAAATATTGAGCATCATAAGCTTATTGTGACGTGAGTAATTTATGATTTCAGCCATAATACAACACACAATAGCTGTGATCCCAATCACAATCCCAACGGAACATATTAGATACTCTGTCTAACAAAATCAAAATTAAGGCGCCTTGCTAGCCTAAAGCTGTCCCTTTCCCGAGATATGACGTTGCCACAAGTTTTACGAAATCGACTGCCAGTCCAGAGGAAAAACTACTTCTTGCTGCCATGAAACCAGTTTCTTATCAAAGTTTTCCATTACCGAAATTTAAAAACCTACTGCTGCATAAGAAATGATAATACATACATTCTTTTATAATGCGCACTTCTAAGGTTTGGAATTCTCTGCCGGCGCCTGTATTTCCGAGTTTATATAATCTAGACCTTTTTTAAGGCACGAGTGAATAGGCATCTTCTGGGTGAGCTCGCTTCATCGTCGGCCTCATCTTTGCCCCCTGGTTAGACGCTGGCCAAGAGCAATCCCATTTGTAATAAAAAAACAATAAAAAAATACACAATATTTTAGAGAAACCCAGTGGCTTCTATTCAATGAAAAACGTATTGCAATCGATTTATTTACAATACGTTCTACTTCGATCGTTTCCGGACACGCTGCTTTCGAACACTGTGTTGTTTGTTGTTTTTGTACAGTCACCCAATTTGATTTCTGGGGCACTTCGTGCCTTGTCACAGTGATAGTAATATGAGAGCTGTAGCAGCTTTCATATTGATTTCCACTGTGATAAAGTATCAGCTATAAATCTTCAGAGCTGTTCTTCTGTCGCCAGTTTCGTGGACAAATGCTCCGACGCGTTCAGCGAATACCTGCTCGCGTTCTACCTGCTGATGCAGATAATCACGTGCGTGTTGCTGCTCGAGGTGTCGTCGCTCACCGCGGACGCCATCGCTAAATACGGACCTCTCACGATTGGGATGTATCAGCAGCTCATTCAAGTGTCGATACTATTCGAAATGTTGAACACCAAGGTAGACAGGGTTCAGCAGTATATAATGATGCCTAGAAATTTTACTGGCACGTACGAAGCAATGCTAGCGACTTCCTTCTAATGTATTGATTTAAACTTGCACGATTTTTACACATTATCATTGGTAAACGGGACAAAATCGCGTACAACTGAAATCTATTCACCTGAGGCATGCCCGACATCCGTGGTCACGAGCCGACTGCCTCCAGCTTCCTTCTAATGCTTAGTGTATCGATATTTATATCAGTATCACGAGTGATATATTTACAAGCTATTTATATGTACATTTTCAGTCAAGTTTGACACATCGTAACTTGGAAACTATAGCTCGTAACAAAATTAATGTTTGCATTTATTTGTAGGTAATTTATTGTCAGGTAGACGCTGTCGACGGACACGTCTGGGAGGGGAGAATTGTGAATTTTAAGATAAGGTACATCATACAGCAATGAATCAAAATCATACACATTGCCGTTTATATACTGCTAATATACTGTGGAGTCCAACACGCAGAAAAGTACGTTGAAAAAAGTATCCGAATCACAGGCAAAAATCATCATCATCATATCAGCCGAAGGACGTCCACTGCTGGACATAGGCCTCTCCAAATAGTGGCAATGGCTATGATGGGTGTTTCTCTGCGTGATCGCATCAGGAATGAGACCATCCGCAGGAAAGAATAGGATAAATGTATTTTTAGAGTGAGCAGCTGATGGAAGCCGTGTACGCAGTGCCGTGGGAGCGCATGAACGTCAGCAACCGGCGGACGGTGCTGGTGTTCCTGCAGCGCGTGCAGACCCCGGTCAGTCTGAAGGCAAGCAAGGTGGTGCCGGTCGGAGTCAAGACGATGTCCGCGGTATGTCTCTCACATGTGTTCAGAGCGAGCTGATGGAAGCCGTGTACGCAGTGCCGTGAAAGCGCGTGAACGTCAGCAACCGACGGACCATGCTGGACTTCCTGAAGCGCGTGCAGACCCCAGTCAGTCTGAAGGCAAGCAAGGTGGTACCGGTCGAAGTCACCACCATGTCCACGGTATGTCTCTCACATGTGTTCAGAGCGAGCTGATGGAAGCCGTGTACGCAGTGCCGTGAAAGCGCGTGAACGTCAGCAACTGACGGACCATGCTGGTCTTCCTGAAGCGCGTGCAGACCCCAGTCAGTCTGAAGGCAAGCAAGGTGGTACCGGTCGAAGTCACCACCATGTCCACGGTATGTCTCTCACATGTGTTCAGAGCGAGCTGATGGAAGCCGTGTACGCAGTGCCGTGAAAGCGCGTGAACGTCAGCAACCGACGGACCATGCTGGACTTCCTGAAGCGCGTGCAGACCCCAGTCAGTCTGAAGGCAAGCAAGGTGGTACCGGTCGAAGTCACCACCATGTCCACGGTATGTCTCTCACATGTGTTCAGAGCGAGCTGATGGAAGCCGTGTACGCAGTGCCGTGAAAGCGCGTGAACGTCAGCAACTGACGGACCATGCTGGTCTTCCTGAAGCGCGTGCAGACCCCAGTCAGTCTGAAGGCAAGCAAGGTGGTGCCGGTCGGAGTCACCACCATGTCCACGGTATGTTTCTCACATGTGTTCAGAGCGAGCTGATGGAAGCCGTGTACGCAGTGCCGTGAAAGCGCATGAACGTCAGCAACCTAAGGACCATGCTGGTCTTCCTGAAGCGCGTGCAGACCCCAGTCAGTCTGAAGGCAAGCAAGGTGGTGCCGGTCGGAGTCACCACCATGTCCACGGTATGTTTCTCACATGTGTTCAGAGCGAGCTGATGGAAGCCGTGTACGCAGTGCCGTGAAAGCGCGTGAACGTCAGCAACTGACGGACCATGCTGGTCTTCCTGAAGCGCGTGCAGACCCCAGTCAGTCTGAAGGCAAGCAAGGTGGTACCGGTCGAAGTCACCACCATGTCCACGGTATGTCTCTCACATGTGTTCAGAGCGAGCTGATGGAAGCCGTGTACGCAGTGCCGTGAAAGCGCGTGAACGTCAGCAACCGACGGACCATGCTGGACTTCCTGAAGCGCGTGCAGACCCCAGTCAGTCTGAAGGCAAGCAAGGTGGTACCGGTCGAAGTCACCACCATGTCCACGGTATGTCTCTCACATGTGTTCAGAGCGAGCTGATGGAAGCCGTGTACGCAGTGCCGTGAAAGCGCGTGAACGTCAGCAACTGACGGACCATGCTGGTCTTCCTGAAGCGCGTGCAGACCCCAGTCAGTCTGAAGGCAAGCAAGGTGGTGCCGGTCGGAGTCACCACCATGTCCACGGTATGTTTCTCACATGTGTTCAGAGCGAGCTGATGGAAGCCGTGTACGCAGTGCCGTGAAAGCGCATGAACGTCAGCAACCTAAGGACCATGCTGGTCTTCCTGAAGCGCGTGCAGACCCCAGTCAGTCTGAAGGCAAGCAAGGTGGTGCCGGTCGGAGTCACCACCATGTCCACGGTATGTCTCTCACATGTGTTCAGAGCGAGCTGATGGAAGCCGTGTACGCAGTACTTTTTATTGAATCATGTAAACGCTTGGAGGAAAAAAATACATATTTTTGTAAACTTTTAAGCATCGTATTTTATTATTACTTGAACTGATTTTATTTTGAAACTTTCATTTTATTGTGTTAATTCGATGGTATACTATCCATAAAAAGGTAATATATTATAAAGTTTAACGTGAGGAAACTATTAAATATAATGAAATAGGTCACTCACGTTTTTAAAGTCGAATATCGCTCGACATGTTTGAAACATGCTGTTTCCGCTCTGAAACATGATGTTTTAGAGCGGTTCACGGTCCTCAATCATGAGTATCTATCGCGACGGCGGTTGTTTTAGCACTGCGTGCCCGTGCCCTGTCCGCTCGGCGCGGGCGGAGGCGGCGGCGGCGAGAATCTACCCTCGTTTTCTTCACAATTGTTCAATGCCGAGCTACACACAACACTCACAACGTCACATGCTAAAGTGTCAGTTCAAGAGGAAACTACCCTATTAGTCTATATCAGACTATATTTTGTTTCAGGTGTTGAAGAACACATTTTCTTATTACATGATGCTGAAGGCCGTCGCCGGTGATCGATAATCGGTCCGGCTACTTGCGTCGACTGTTACAAGTTTCACAATTAGCACGCTTGCTGAAAACGTTTTGAACTCATTATTTTATAGTTTCATTGTTTTTGCGTAGTGTAAGTTATTTTACTTATTGTTCTTAATTATGACAAGAGTATTGATAATTTAAATAAACTGATTAAGGAATACGATGTTTTTATTAAATTTACATAGAAATTGAGTTATTTAAATACAAATTGAGACTAAACGTAAACGCGTTCGTTTGTGTATATGTTTCGAAAAAAATATACTAGTCTTGTTCAAGTAAGTATCGACGGCATAATAGTGGACGGCGTACGAGCCCAATTTCAAAGAAAAATTGCAAATCGATGTACAGTTTAGTCATTTGGCACACGCATACTAGAGGCCAAAATATTTTATTGACCCGTGTTCTTAAAAAAACCCTAGGTGCTAAGTCATATTTTTTTTGTATGGGAAAAAATATTCTGAGACCTATCGTGTGTGGTATTATATTGAAAGGGTTTTTTGAGGTAATTCTAAAAATATAGCACATTATTACATTTCAGCCATTTTTTTATTAAAACAAATATAATTTTCAAAACATACCAAGTTTGAACCATTGCAGAAAGGGTCAAGAAGCACATCACAGCTGTCAGAAATCATCAGGTTAATAAGTCTGCCATAGCCGAGCATTTACTAGAGTCAGGACCAAACCACTGGATTGAGCTTTCTTAAACCGGAAGTCCTTTCTACAGAACGTCATTTTTACAGTAGAAAGATACGTGAAGCCGTTGAAATCAAAAAACATCGTAATTTCAACCGGGATGAGGGTTTTAAGATTTCATCTTCGTGGAATCCAGTTATTAGTAAGTGCAAGCGTCAGAATACTTCTTCCATTACATTAACGGATGTTGTTAGTGTTGTGCGTCGGGCGAGTGACAACCCTTGTGTAAATGTGAATAATAAATACCAAGTGCGGGTAGTTCGGAAAACCCGTGCGGTTAGATGTTGATACCCGCTGAAGCCAGTCAGCTCGTGACCACGGATGTTGCGATACATTCGAAACGTCGGGCACACCTCAGGTGATTAATTTTTGTACGCGATTAAGTCCCGTTTACCAATAATAATGTGTAAAAATCGTGCAAGTTTAAATCAATATACCAAGTTTGGGCTCCTCCAGGTACAATATGGCTGTTTTTTTATTTATTTTGTACGATATACCACAAATGATAAGTGATATCCTCATATCTAACTCCAAGACAGCTATTTTGAAAATAATTTCATTTAGTATTTTTTTAATAATTTTTCAATGTTACAAAGTGACAAGGTGCTGCTTCAGTACCTATTTTACGAGACTTATATTGAACTCTACTGACGGCATGATTTAATATAATACTATGTAATTATTTTGACGTGTAATGTATATAAAATCATTGGCGATAAGTAAGTAGGAGTAGGTTTTTTTTTAATTGTCCTCAACTGTGCGTTTCTCCAGAAATTTCCTGCCTCGCACAGCTAAACTGCGGAATGAACTGTCGCCTGCGGCATTTCTGGACCGATGCGACCTTCAAACCTTCAAGAAAAGAGCGTACTCCCATCTTAAAGGCCGGCAACGCACTTACAACCCCTCTGGTGTTGCGAGTGTCCATGGGCGACGCTAATCGCTTACCATCGGGCGATTCGTCTGCTCGTTTGCCTCCTATGTCATAAAAAATAAAAGCTTGAAAGAAAGATGAGTTACGGGGTGTTGTCAGTGCGCGGGCGCAGCACGGCGGCGGCGGCGAGCGCGCGCAGCTGCGCGCGGCGGCGCACCAGGAAGCGCATGCGCAGCGCCGCCACCACGCACGATACTGCGCACCTGCAAGGGATTCTACATTAGAGGTGCCTCGATCCGAGCACACCACGCCCCCATGTACGAGGAGGAGAGAGGAATACTCTTTGAATTCTCAAATCGATACAATTTTTACAGACTTCAATAGAAGGAAGGAGGTTCTCAGTTCGTCTGCATTTTTGCTTGTTCTTTTTTTATGTATGTATGTTCCCCGATAACTATTTACCACGTTGGCCGATTTTGATAATTCTTTTTTTGTTTCAAAGCAGGTACCCCGAAATTGTTCCCATATAAATTTGGTGAAGGTCTGAAGATGGGATCTAGGAGGAATTGAGGGAACTCCTCAAATTTGATAGGCAGGCATATGCCGATTTTTTCTGTAGGTAATCAAGCATTGGCTCACGGGAACCACAAATTGTGGCATAGCAAGTACAAAAATGGAGTCGGTTTTTTTGGTATAAATGATTATATCAACTTTTTAATGTCGTAGCTTGGTAATGAAGCCCTTTCAATTGTGACATTTCCACTAATATGACCAAGTTTCACTCGACATAGTAATTAACAACACAATAATAAAAGCAACCGATGATGAATTTATGTATGTTACATTTTTTTTTACTAAACTCACTTGGATTTAGCTCTGGAAGTAAGGAACACAAACAAAATGTGTACCATAAAACGGGGTGAGTAGGTTTCGCGGGGAGAGGTGGGTTATGAATGGGGAGAGAAGGTTTGAGAGGGGGGGTGAGAAGGAATTTTAAGGCTACTGCTACAAAAATAATGTATTCCAATTTAGAATGGAGCTATAGTAATACGCATAATAAAAAAATCGATCCAACAAATTTTCAAAATCACCTTTGTATGAAAACCCCTCTCACCCTAAATACGAGGCACTACGGGGTGCGGTGGATTTTCCTCTTTATCGTCAAAGTTATGAAATGGAACTACCCAAAATAAAATAAAAACTAAAATAAAAACGTCCGGAACACTTATTATATACACCATTCAGATTTCATATTTGTTTATTTTTTTGTTTTGACCCTACTCACCCCATTTTACGGTATACAAACTTCCGACCACAATGTTTAAAATCCTGAGGGGAAGTAGTGATTGCCCGGACATGATACGAGATTCGAGCACCTTTCGTATATAGGCACCGGCTAAGACCGCGAACCCCCAATTCCTAGCCGTTCCATAGGCGCGCACTGTTTCTCATAGAAACTCTTACGCACTCCGAATATTCAGCATGCTTTTTTTTTATTGAAAATTCGAATGCTATTGGCCAGCATCTAGCAGGGGGGCAAAGATGAGGCCGACGATGAGGCGAGCTCGCCCAGAAGATGCCTATTCACTCGTGCCTTAAGCTTAAGCATGCGAACAGATGGGTACAAGTCTGACGTGAATCTGACGTAATGCTGATTTAATTTATTGTATAAATAAATAAATACAAAAATAATTTATACAAAAAAAACGACTCCAATTTGGACTTCGCTATGCCACAATTTGTGGTTTCCGTGAGCCAATGCTTGGTTACCTACAGAAAATACCGAAATCGGCATTTGCGTGCCTATAAAATTCGAGGAGTTCCCTCCTAGATCCCATCATCAAACCTTCATCAAATTTATATGGGACCAATGTTGAGGTTGAAACAAAAAAAGAATTATCAAAATCAGCCAACGTGGTCAAGAGTTATCAGGGAACATACATACATAAAAAAAACAAGCAAACATGGAGACGAACTGAGTATCTCCTTCCTTCTATTGAAGTCGGTAAATAAATAGTTTTACACCACACTTTGCCAAAAAGCGCGTTTTTCCGCACGCTGCGCGTCCAGAAAAACCCACTTTTTGGCCAAGTGGTGAC
The DNA here is from genome assembly GCA_905163555.1 of Notocelia uddmanniana. Lineage (NCBI taxonomy): Eukaryota > Metazoa > Arthropoda > Insecta > Lepidoptera > Tortricidae > Notocelia > Notocelia uddmanniana. The sequence continues at coordinate 23,961,475 of LR991066.1, forward strand.
GTAAAATTGTGTACAAAACACGGGTCGTAAAACAGAAAGCCCTCTCTCGCGTATTTATGACCCTCGCCTGCGGCTCGGGCCTCAAACTTCTGCGATATCGGCCTTTCTTTGTTTTACAACCCTTGTATCGTAATGTACTATTACAGTACATATGGTGCTATATTACCGCACGAGTGCGGTAATCAGCAGATTACGTGCATATGTTGAAACTTTAAACAGCCATATGTACTGTAAAACGTTGTACGATACACGTGAGAACAGGTAATTCGCAACCCGTGTCGATTTAAAACACTCCCTTCGGTCGTGTTTCAATTTATCACCGCTCGTTGCGAATTTCCTGTTCTCTGCACTTGTATCGTAATGTACTATTCTGCAATAGGTTTGATCCACTGATGGCTACTCCTCAAAATACAATATATGCGCTACTCACTTGAACCGCTTCTTGCCCGCGCTGGGCTCGGGTGCGCGCGACAGCCGGAGACTGCGCTCTAGTTCTCCGTAGCCGGCCAACACGCGTTGTAGATACCGCTTCTGCCAGACGAGCGCTTTGCGGCAGCTCTCGAGCTTCAGGCAGCGGTTATGGAGGTAGCGGATCTGGGGACAATAAATAAGCCGGTTAGTTTTAGCATTCCTGACGATCTAGCTCGTGCAAAGTGGAAAGCGCACCTGGCATAACGCAAGATAGCAGAAGAGCTGTGGCAGGATACTAAACCACAAAGCACAAAACTAAAAATAGTACTACTGATGCACAGAAGGACCATGTTCAGAGGTTCCCTAAATAATTACACTGTAGTATTTGTACAAAATATAACAATCTACTGGCTATAATAGCTAGAGGTTATTGTCTTGGAAAAATCTTAATAGCGCGATTCAGGATTCGCCGCAGAGGGTACAGCGCAATCTAGCGGCAAATTCAACCAACATTTTGAAACTACGAATATTATTACAATTATCTTTTAATCCACGAAGACGATATGGAATATCCTACACACGCTATGGGCTAAACACAAAATGGTACATCAAGCACCATAAACATGTACACATTCAAGTCACAGAGTAACTAGAGTAGACATCAAATAATACCGCTACCGAGCGAGATGTCCATGTACTAAATAGAATGAGAGCGACAGAGAGGGATATATCGTTGGTTGTTCTTGCCATAGTTCAGCTTCTCTTTATTTGCCTCTGTACTCGTCATGTCAAATAGTTTGAGGCAAATAAACGATTACCCGCCCAATTGAAAGAGGAAATGGTAAGCCGCCATCAGACGTTTAATTACGACCAGTTCTCAATTTATCCGCTGAAGAGCTTTTCTGCCCCCCTTGGTGGAACTCGTATAGGTTCTCTACAGAAACCCTTACTCTGAGAGTCACGAGGTTGTCACCGTAGCCTACGAGCACGCTTGCAACACCAAGAGTGTCAAATGCGCTTTACCGACCTTTTCAAAATACGTATACTCCTTTTTTAAGAGGCTCCGTTTGTTTTATTACGACCTGTTTAGCCTAGTTGGTCCCGGGTTCGAATCCCGGCCAGGGCATTTATTTGTGCATTTATCACGGATATCTGTTCTTGGGTCTTGGATGTTTTCTATGTATTTAAGTACGTATTTATCTATATAAGTATGTATATCGTCGTCTAGTACCCATAGTACAAGCTTTGCTTAGTTTGGGACTAGGTCGATTTGTGTAAGATTGTCCCCCAATATTTATTATTATTATTATACAGGATGTTTGGCAGATGGATGCACATACGTATAAAGCGGGTTGATGAGGTAATCTGCTACACGTGGTCAAGCAAAAAAAAAACTTGGGACCAAAGTTTTTTTGTTAAACATTTTTTTTTCAAATATTCTGTTTTCAAGATTTAAAAACTCAATAACTCAAATAAAAATGTAGAAAGCGGAGTATTTGAAAAATAAAAATACTTAAGAAAATCTTTGGGCCCAAGATAATTTTTTTTTGCTTGACCACGTAGCAGCTGACCTCATCTATCCCCTATGCTGGGTGATTTCAGTGAAATTGTGATGTAGATGGTCATACTGTACAAAAAAAATCGCAAAAAAAAAAACACCCATAGTAGAACCTCGAGGGTTAATCAGCCTAAAAGTATGGGACCACCAGGGAAGTTTTTCTCGATTTTCGTATTGGTCCCATGGGAAAAGTTGTTCAGTACGACCATCTGCATCACAATTTCTCATTCGGGATCACGACCCCGAAATCACCCAGTATACATACAATGTCCATCCTTCTGCCAAACACCCTGTATAGACGCTGCACGCCCCGCAAGCAGCGTGGCACTTACTACAGTATTCCTAAAGACACCAACCATTCAACCTATTTCCAATAATGTCTAAAAACGCAAACTCGCATCTACGTTTGAAATATTAAAAATAGAATCATCATGATTGACGTTTAGTTGTCACAGTCACCACCGTGACTATTTTTGTAAGTTTTATTTATTTACATTGTCTATATTGATTATTATAAAATATAAAACTGTTAGCGATGGAATAACCGGGGTAGAAATGGATCCAAAGACAGAGTCGCCCAAACTGCCCGATATGGTGTAAGTAAAATGTTTATTTTGCGATCTTTTGTAACAAAGTTTCATACGTATTTTACCAAAGTAAAAATATTAAAAATACTTATTATTTGCCGAAAACTAAACTGATAAACGGAAGTGTCATGCCCAATGATATAAGCTTACGAAATAGGTTCCTAAATCTAAACGTGTTAAATATAATATAAGATTTGATGACCGGTATAGCCTGGTAAGGGTCGCGGGTGTCCGCTGGATGCGGGTGGCGCAGGACCGGTCATTGTGGAAGTCTTTGGGGGTCCAGCAGTGGACGTCATTCGGCTGACATGATCATGATGATGGCCTAGTGGCTAGTGACTCTGCTTACGAAGCTAACGGTCCTGGGTTGGAATCCCGATCAGGGCAAAATTTGTGTCATGCGCATGAATAAGTACTTGGATGTTCTCTATTTATGTCTATTGGATATATCGTCGTCTATTACATATAACACAAGCCTTATTGAGCTTACTACGAGATGAGATTGCCCCCTTATATTTATTTATTTACTATCTTTTGCCCGCGACTCCATCCGCGTGAAACTCTTCATGTTATATAAATAATTGCTATGAAATTGTTGTAGGCGCACGCTCATACCGCTCGGCCATATAAACTTCTACTCCCCTTTTCAGCCCCTAAGGAATGATTTTCAGAATAAAAACTATCCTATGTCCTTTCCCGGGACTCAAGCTATCTCTATACCATTTTTCATCTAAATCTGTTTAGCAGTTTAAGCGTGAAGAGGTAAGACAGACAGACAAGAGTTACTTTCGCATTTATAATATTAGTATGGATTTATAGTCTCTTATAACTGTTATAAGCCTAGTTTCTTTAGTTTTGTTTTACGGAGATACGATAGAGCTTGACCGCTACTGCGCCTGTTGGTAAGCAACAATGTGATTTAATACCCCTTCGATACTATGCTTCTCGCGCTGCCGTTTCTGCCCATACACTGCTCTACTCGCGCAATTATGGCCGGGCCACACTGCCGCGTGCAGCTTCAACATTCGCTGCGTAAATACGCGGCGAATGAAGGAGCTGCATGCGTGCGTACGCAGCAGTGTGACCCGGCTGTTAATCACGACGATCCGCACTGAGTCCTTTGACTCGCGCCACAGAATAACTACGTACAGAAGGCCCACCGTTAACAAATCCCTCGTTTAGGTATGCCAAACGTGCCTAAGCGTGGTCATCTCTTTCTATCGCACGCAACGCGCTCTTTCGGGGGCGGGGTCTTAGCGCTAGGCTATAAGCCTGCAATGACATGTACTTGCAGCGGCGCGATAAAGTCACGGAGTGAGCCGCGGCACAGGGAGCTGTGAGCATGACGAAGAGCATGACCTGCGACATGACGAGTTAAGCCTGTTACACACATGTGCGGCCTGCGGTAGCGGCCGCGGCGCGGCCGCCAGTTGTAAACTATGACCATGAAGGCCGCGTGTGTCTGGATGATTGTTAGGACTGTCCTAGTGTACAACTGGCCGCCACCGCAGGCCGCGCCTGTGTGTGGCACGCTTTAGGCCTGAATCACACTGGCGGGGCCTGCGGTGGCGATCAATAGCAATTTTGACAGCTAATGACAAGTTTATTATTGACCGCCACGGCCAGGCCGCGCCAGTCTGTGAAAGGCTTTACGTGGCCACACTACGTCTCTGCCTTCTTTCCTCGGTACTTGCCACGCGTGTGTGGCAGGGCTATGGATTGAGACGTGCTTACCCAGTTTTAGGTAAACGATGTTTTGCGTAACACAGAATGTGCGGGGACCACCCCTCGTTCACCAAGACGGAGCTGAATGCTAAAGAGGACGACAAGGATCAACCCATCCCGATCTCTCTCGCCAAGCTTTCTTCAACGGTAATTCTCCTTATTACCTATTCACTTTTTAATAAAGCATTCCACCATACATACAAAATGTTCGGCAGACGTGGACATACGTACCTATATTGGGGATAGATGAGGTAATCTGCTACGTGGTTAAGCACAAAATTGGCCCATAGTTATTTTTAAGAATTTTTATTTTTTTAATACCCAGTTTTCAAATAACTGAACTCGTAAGATTCTGGAATTAATCTAGATCTAAATAAAATAAAAATGTTGACCTATTTATCATTTTTTCAAAGTATTTGAGGTTTTTAATCTTGAAAACAGATTAATAAAAATGGTAAGAAGGACAACATTATTATTTCATTTAAATCTAGAATAATTCCAGAATCCTACGAATTCAATTATTTGAAAACAGAGAACTAAAAAAAAAATCTTTGGACCCAATTAATTTTTTTTGTGCTTGACCACGTAACAGGTGTCCTCATCTATTCCCAATTAACGTACCTATATGTCAATCCATTTGCCGAACATCCTGCATACTCACGCCCGTATCCGCGGTGACCAGAGAATAGCAAAAACTACTTTCCTTAAATATTTCTTTCGCTTCAATCAAATCTCCTCATACGTGCTCGTCGGTTGCGGGTACCTACTTCTGATTTGGCCTTGTTTTTTTTTATTTATTTATTAAAAATGGGATTGCTCTTGGCCAGCATCTAGCCAGGAGGCAAAGATGAGGAAATATGATCAAGATAGATACCCACGTCTCCTTAAGAAGGCGCAGTACGTGGCAGTACGCTCGGTTCTCCATACAAACGTATTTATGCTCTCATTTTAAAACGCCATGCTAGAATAACATGAAACTTTGTATACACAATGAGATCCAGCATATCTAGGTCGAAAATTAGTTTCTGTAGCTAGAAAATGTAAAAGAAAAAAAATACAGCGGTTTTTCAGTTTTTTACGGCTTGTATGAAAACCTTAATAACCGTTGTATTTTTTCTCCATTATAATTTCAAGCAACAGAAAATAATTTCCGACTTAGATATGCCGGATCCCATTGTGTATACAAAGTTTAATGTTATTCTAGCACGGCGTTTTGAAATGAGAGCGTAAATACGTTTGTATGGAGAACCGAACGTACTGCGCACTCTTAATTCCACTTTCATCGATCCTTTAATTTGTCTAGAGTTTCATGTAATATATAAGTATAAATATCTTCGTGATAGATGCTCCAAAATGTCCATAATAACTTTATCCTAGTTGGTAATATTTTTGCTTTCTTTAGATTGCGTTTTATCTATAGCGCTAGCTGGAGTATAACTTACGGAAACGTAGCTAAGCTTAGGTCTGGTGGAAAAGCAGCATTAGCATATCAACAGAGAAGAATGAACACTGAGAAGTCCATGAGAGGCCTATGCTTATGTTTTTTGGATGACCGGTTTAGCTTATTGGTTAGTGACCCTGCCTACGAAGCTGGCTGTCCTGGGTACGAATCCCAGTCAGGGTAAATATTTCTGTGAAGGGCATGCAAATTTGTTTTCGTATTGGATGTCGATGTCACTATGGGGCTAGTTCGATTTGTGCATGATCTAATATTGATTTATTTTCTCAAACATGCAATGAAATTTCGTCACTACGTGCGTTATAACAGGCTTCAAAGTATCACGTTGAAGGCGGAACAACTCGGGAGAACTGTAATAGTACATTACTACAGAGGCCGGGACGAAAGGGGTTGCCGGCCGAAGACATATAGACGGCCGAGCGAAGCGAGGTCGGATAGGTCTCAGGCGGGCAACCCCATATTTCCCGCCGAGGTTTGTATAGTGCTTTTCTCAAACATGCAATGAAATAAACAACAAAAAAATCAAAGCTTTATTTTTAATACGCATAGTGGGAGAATGTCATGATGCCTGTGCCACAAATTTATGTGGAATGGAAATTAAAAAAGAGGACTTTGCCGGCCTAGGCCTGCAACATTTGTATGAAATTGCATTAACGACCTCTTCTCCTAGCCGCACCTGAAACGTCATACTTCGCAGCCTATTATAAGGAACATAACATCAATATTTCATTGCATGTTTGAGAAAAGGAATTTTATATAAAATTGAAGGCACATGGCGTCTGTCAAATTTGTTTTTTTAATGGTGTGTTTTTTATTTCATTGCATATATTAAAAGTAAAAAAGTAAAAGTAAAAGTAGTTTATTCTTCAAATTAGGCATATTACATGCACCTATGAACGTCAATAAACTACCACCGGTTCGGAAAAATAAACCTCTGCCACGAGAAGAACCGGCGTAAGAAACTCGGCGAGGTGTCATTTTTTCAAAACAATATACATTGTATAGTTAAATATAAAATTACAGTCTCAGTTACTACAAAAATAACAAGCTACAAAAGAAAACCTATTTTCGCGATAGATTAGCCGTGCAGGACACTATCACTGCCAAACATCCCTGTCCATGATGTAATCGTTTACCTTATAATATGCTTTTGAAATAAGTGTTTGTTTTACTACAGATTTGAATTTAGAATTGCTAAGTTCAGTAATGTGTTTTGGAATTTTATTGTAGAATTTAATACAATTTCCCAAGAACGACTTTTTCGCCTTTACTAGTCTATAGAAGGTTATTTTCAGTTTCCCAGTGTTTCTGGTGGCTATTGGTTTATCAGCGTTCGTTGGGAAATTGCACAAATTCTTCCTAACATACATTATTATTTCAAATACGTATAGGGACGGCAGGGTTAGAATATCTATTTCTTTGAAAAATTCTCTTAATGAGTCACGCGACCCCAAGTTATAAATTGCCCGGATAGCCCTTTTTTGCAAAATAAAAACAGTTTCAATATCTGCAGCTGATCCCCACAAGATTAGACCATAAGTAATTATACTATTAAAATAAGCAAAGTAAACTAACCGTGCCGTTGCCACATTGGTAAGCTGCCTTATTCTCCTGACTGCAAATGCAGCAGAGCTCAACCTACTTCCTATCGCTGTTATATGGGAACCCCACTGCAATTTTGAGTCCAATGTAATACCTAAGAATACAGTTGACGTAACAAATTCTAATGTTTGGCCATTAAGTTTAATATTTGTATCTAAGTTTCTATTTGACGAGTTCGCTAGAGAGAATTTCATATTTGAGAAAAGCACTATACAAGTCTTGGCGAGAAACGTTGGGCTGCAGGCCAAGTAGATACAGATAGGGATACACGGCCTGCAATTCGTTTCCCGGCCTCTATAGTAATTGTACTATTATTGTACGTTTTGTCAACAGTCTGCGCGTTCCGAGCGGGTGGGGCGCCGCGCTCGCACGTCGGTGCACGCGCTGCGAGTCGCGCGCCGCGCCTCGCGCACCGGCATCGTTGCTGACATACAGGGGCATAGCGGCGCGCTCGTGCAAGGTTCGTGGGTGATATGCTGGGACTGTGTGTCTACAGTCGGCGCGTTCTGAGCGGGTGGGGCGTCGTTGCTGACATACAGGGGCATAGCGGCGCGCTCGTGCAAGGTTCGTGGGTGATATGCTGGGACTGTGTGTCTACAGTCGGCGCGTTCTGAGCGGGTGGGGCGTCGTTGCTGACATACAGGGGCATAGCGGCGCGCTCGTGCAAGGTTCGTGGGTGATATGCTGGGACTGTGTGTCTACAGTCGGCGCGTTCTGAGCGGGTGGGGCGTCGTTGCTGACATACAGGGGCATAGCGGCGCGCTCGTGCAAGGTTCGTGGGTGATATGCTGGGACTGTGTGTCTACAGTCGGCGCGTTCTGAGCGGGTGGGGCGTCGTTGCTGACATACAGGGGCATAGCGGCGCGCTCGTGCAAGGTTCGTGGGTGATATGCTGGGACTGTGTGTCTACAGTCGGCGCGTTCTGAGCGGGTGGGGCGTCGTTGCTGACATACAGGGGCATAGCGGCGCGCTCGTGCAAGGTTCGTGGGTGATATGCTGGGACTGTGTGTCTACAGTCGGCGCGTTCTGAGCGGGTGGGGCGTCGTTGCTGACATACAGGGGCATAGCGGCGCGCTCGTGCAAGGTTCGTGGGTGATATGCTGGGACTGTGTGTCTACAGTCGGCGCGTTCTGAGCGGGTGGGGCGTCGCCCGGTATCGTTGCTGACATACAGGGGCATAGCGGCGCGCTCGTGCAAGGTTCGTGGGTGATATGCTGGGACTGTGTGTCTACAGTCGGCGCGTTCTGAGCGGGTGGGGCATCGTTGCTGACATACAGGGGCATAGCGGCGCGCTCGTGCAAGGTTCGTGGGTGATATGCTGGGACTGTGTGTCTACAGTCGGCGCGTTCTGAGCGGGTGGGGCGTCGTTGCTGACATACAGGGGCATAGCGGCGCGCTCGTGCAAGGTTCGTGGGTGATATGCTGGGACTGTGTGTCTACAGTCGGCGCGTTCTGAGCGGGTGGGGCGTCGTTGCTGACATACAGGGGCATAGCGGCGCGCTCGTGCAAGGTTCGTGGGTGATATGCTGGGACTGTGTGTCTACAGTCGGCGCGTTCTGAGCGGGTGGGGCGTCGCCCGGTATCGTTGCTGACATACAGGGGCATAGCGGCGCGCTCGTGCAAGGTTTGTGGGTGATATGCTGGGACTGTGTGTCTACAGTCGGCGCGTTCTGGGCGGGTCGGGCGTCGCCGGCATCGTTGCTGACATACAGGGCATAGCGGCGCGCTCTTTCAAGGTTTGTCCATCAGGCATACTCTTGTTTTCCAGTATAGGGGGGTACTTGTAGATATTTTCGTTTAAACCACGTCGATCCGCGTCATCAATATGGATTCTTTTTGCAATCAACAATTCAAAGAGCACACATCTGAATGTCTTGTCAAATTGACCTTATTTACAGGACTCGATCTGCCGCATACCACTGACAACGGCAATGCCGTTGCAAAACCAGGTCATAGTATAAAAACTAAGCGAGATAAGCTGACGAAAGTGTATTGAAAATCTTGACAATTCTAGCGCCGATTACGGGCTCTGGCCAGTCAACGCAAACTCAATGTTCGCATGAAAAAATGATTTATATAATTAAATAGATTTAGCCCATTTTCTCTTATTGCAGCGGCTCTGGGCAGTTTCCGCTGGCCGCCGTACCTGCTCACGGTGTGGGTGCTGGTGCTGATCCTCACGCACGCTCTGCACTGCCTCGTCGGCTGCCTGGAACGCGCTCTGCCTCGCCTCAAGTATGTTCAACTGTCGCCTCGAGTCTTGGTTCGGTCTAGAGATCTTTCAGAAGTCTTTGCAGCTTCCGCTAGCCACCATGTTTAGTCGGCTGTGGGATGAGCAGGAGCATCCCTAGAGTGCGGTGGAGATACTGCGATCGCCAATACGCACGCAAAGCGTGGCCATTATGGCATTTACCCCCCATGAAAATGGGGGAGGCCTGTCCAGGAGTGGACGTTCTTCGGCTTATATGGCGGTATGACTGTATGTATGTCTATTTCTTTTTATCTTAGCTTGTAGCATCTATAAGCCTATCGCTACCACAAAAGAAAGTATATTTCATTGTTCAATTCTACTATTTCACAGCGAAGCAAAAAAATGAGATTTTATTTTATTTTTTTATTTTATTAAATAGGCACACAAAACAAGTATCAATCATTAATACACCATACATATTTTTTTCTTATATAAAACTAGACTGATGCTCTAAACTATGTGTACACAGTGAGATAGAAATTTCTATATTAGTTGAGGGACATTATAGTCGTGTAATTGAGTTATACAATATAATTATAATCCAAGACTTAATTTTTATACTACTAGAACTTAGCATCTCGTACACTAGCACCCTTCACTACGCTCAAGATTATACACATAAACCTGTTTTCTATCAGGATATTTTGTTTCCAGAAACTTCTGCGAGTACCTCCGCGGCTGCGCCGAGCGGCAATGGCGAGTGGACGCCAAGTATCACTTGTACCCGGCCGCACTGGCCGCTCTCACCGCCCTCTTCTACCTCACCTACTTCGCCCTCTACATAGCATACTCCATCGCGCTCTGGTCCATCGAACCCCTCTCTGTGGAGGACAAGACCGCGGAGCCCTCCGTGGAGACCAAGGTCACAGACTATGAGGACACCAGCAAGAGCGATGCCAGCTTGAAGTAGATATTTTAGTAAACGAAAAAAAACCTGAACAATATTTCTACTTAACCCATTTCCAGGCCGCGCCAATCTAGAAGGCTTTACAAAAAACAAAATATATACTAAATTTTTTTAAGGAAATGCAATGTAATTTTAGCCTTAAATCAGAGAATTAGGATTGAAATTCTATTGACACGTATGTGGTCGATGACACGTACTACGCCTGGAAAAGGGTTGAACCACGTAGTTCTTTATTTTTAGTCAAATACCTACACAAATTAGGCTTTAGAATAGCTCAAGCAAATGCAAATATATCGAAAAAAGAGAATTTAATACTAATTGGAAACGATTAATTTTGTATCATTTGTTCAGATCGCATGTGAACACGACCTCAAAGGTTTTGTCATAGCAACCCCGGTGAGTTTGAGTGACATACATACCTCGGCGGGAAATAAGGGGTTGTCCGCCTTAGACCTATCCGGCCTCGCTTCGCTCAGCCGTCTATATGTCTTCGGCCGGCAACCCCTTTTGTCCCGCCCTCTGTAGTAATGTACTATTACAGTACTTCTGGTGCTACTTCACCCCACGAGTGCGGTAATCAGCAGATTACGTGCATATGTCGAAACTTAAAAGAGCCATACTGTAAAACGTTTTACGATACACGTGCGGATAGGTAATTCGCAACTCGTGTCGATTTAAAACACTCCCTTCGGTCGTGTTTTAATTTACTACCACTCGTTGCGAATTTCCTGTTCTCCGCACTTGTATCGTAATGTACTATTACGATAAATAATAAAACCTTTTGAGAAGCGTGCTTTGTGTGTTGAAGTAGTAAAAGAAAAGCATTACGTAAAAGCGACATTTCGTGGCAATGCCCCTTTGCAGTTCAAAGGACGATGTCACGTATCCATGTGCTACTCGTATGTGTCATGCATGTCATTACACTACGCGCGATTTTCGCTACAAGGCGGGAAAATGCTGCTAGCGTTTGTTAACTTGGCAGAAAATGAACCGCAAGTTCACGAATGTTCGTACTGGTATTTAACCCTATGACTGCTATTCGTGTCATAGAAAAACAACACACTACTAAGGGCATTTCACAAGATCGCAATTGAATTTTTGTGTAGAGCTTAGCTTTCATGTTTTCATGTGTGGTTTATAACCGCCCTCTTGGAATTAAGGTAACGTGTGAAAAACGCCTTTTGTATTTTAACCCTTTGAACGCCATTCTTCATGAAAGGTAGAAATGACAAAAGAAATTGGATGATTTCATCCAACTTGGATGGGAGCCCGACATTTGATCAAAGATTCCGATGACAATTAAATCAATATGGCTACGCATGAAATAAAATAAAACTTGGACAAAGATATTGGATGAGTGGAATGGGCCTCTGTCAAAGAAATTTGATCAAAGATTGGACAAAGATATTGGATGAGTAGAATACCACCACGTATTAAACTCATCCAATATCTTAAATCAAATAAATTGGATGATTTCATCAAACTTGGATGGGACCCCGACATTTGATCACAGATTCCGATGACAGTTAAATCAATATGGCTACGCATGTAAAAAAAAACTTGGACAAAGAAATTGGACGAGTGGAATACCACCCTAAAGCGCGAAGGTGCCTTTCACAACGTACGCCATAACACCTATAGTCATTGGCGCCGTAGGCACGACACCATGCGACATTTCATTCCCAGTAGTCCCGTGGAAGAAGTTTTGTGGTGGAACTAGTTAAAAGAATAGTTATGTCAACGGTACAGAGTGTTAGTAGAACTGCGACCCTACCATGCCTGCGCCACTACTGAACATCGCGAACGGAACTATTGGGAATAATGTCTCACTAGTTCCGTCACGGAACTACTTCCCCGGGATTACTGGGAATAAACGCATGCGACACCTTTAGGTATTATTGGCGCTCAAAAGGTTAAAAACTAAACTTGCATTATTCAAAGACAAAATAAGAGAACAAAAATAAAGGAAATATTTATTATAGTAATAGATAACATAACTAAACATAAAATGGAGCACGAATACATTAGATAAATCGATTGTGTAAGGTTATTAGTAAACGGATGGACTAGCCGTTCAGCCTAGACATAAATAAACGGTTCTAGCAGTTCATTCCCATTAGTCCTGTGGAAGAAGTTCCGCGGTGAAACTAGTGAGACTTTTTCCCCAATAGTTCCGTCAACGGCACAAACGGGTAGTTAGGTACAACGACGAGCGAAGCGAGGAGAAGTGTTAATAGAACCGCGACCCTACAGCGCGCGAACCTAGCGAGCGAAGCGAGGAGAAGTGTTAGTAGAACCGCGACCCTACAGCGCGCGAACCGAGCGAGCGAAACGAGGACCGGACTACTGGGAATAAACGGTTGTAACATATTTTTTACGGTTCCATGGATACATTCACCTATCATAATAAATTAAATAAAACGTGTACGTTGAATATCAAAGAAATAATAAGTAATTTTACATCACACCTTGCCAAAAAGCGCGTTATTCCGCACGCTGCGCGTCCGGAAAAACCCCACTTTTTGGTTAAGTGGTGACGTAAAATTGTGTACAAAACACGGGTCGTAAAACAGAAAGCCCTCTCTCGCATATTCATGACCCTCGCCTGCGGCTCGGGCCTCAAACATCTGCGATATCGGTCTTTCTTTGTTTTACAACCCTGGTATCGTAATGTACTATTATGTAGAAAACTCCCGTGAGTTTGAGACATATTAAATATAATGAAACGGGTCAACGGATGGTCTGAAACATGTCGAGCGATATTCGACCTTAAAGACGTGAGTGACCCGTTTCATTATATTTAATAAATAATAAGTAACTGATTAAACTAGCGACTGTTAAATCAAATCCTACTGGTCCTAATTCCCTAAAAATAAAAGACTTAGAGAAATCCCTACAAACAAGGCACGCTTAACTACCTAGATGGCTAATCTGAGTTTTAATTGTCTCTTCTAGAATAATTAGTTTTCTAACTTTAGTATAATACGTTCTTTACCTTCGAAGAAGGAGAATGAATACGGAATCACTTTATTATACACAATAAGGGTCCGGCCACATAGGTGCTCAAAATACGGTGACGGTAAGGAGTCGCAGTGAACGAGAGGGAAAATTTATGAGTTGCGTGACGTTTTTGTCACGCATGAGGCACGTCACTGCGTTTACGGTCAGTGCGCGGCTTTAAGTTCCGGTGTGGCCGGACCTTTACAGGTTAAAACACGTATATGTCACACAAAGTCAGTCACATGACGGCGTGCTGCAGACACCAGCAGGCCACGCGCACGCCCAGGCGCAGCATCCAGCTCGCAGCCAGCCCCGTTTGGCCGCTCTAGGTGGGTCGAGTCAATAAGCCATCATAATAAAATACGAGTATACATATCTTACCTTGGTCAACTTATGATGGATGTTCGAGATATCCATACTTATATTATAAATGCGAAAGTAACTCTGTCTGTTACCTCTTCACGCTCAAAGCGTGGAACCAATTTGGGTGAAATGTAGCACATACTTTGAGCCGGAGAAAAGAAAAGGACATAAAATAATATTTACTCCAGGTATTACTCCCAAAGGAAGTGGAGCAGGTATGGTGAGACAAAAGTTTGTATGGCAGGACGATACTCGTATAAGCGAGTCTTATGCGGACGAAGTCGCGGACAAAACCTAGTTATAAGGAAATAGTTTAAGATCAAAGTTGTTTTTCAACTGATTTCAAAAAAGGAGATTTTCAATTGTTATCATAGACGTCTAACATTACGTTTTTGCTAAAGATTTATCCTATGTCACTTTGGTGAAGATCTAATTACGAGATCCACGAGGAATCTAAAGATATTCTCATATTATAAGCAAATAATTGACGGCCTGTTTAGCCTAGTTGGTAGTGGCTCTGCCTCCGAAGCTAGAGGTCCCGAGTTCGAATCCCGGCCAGGGCATTTATTTGTATATTTTTCACGGATATTTGTTCTTGGTTCTTGGATGTTTTCCATGTATATAAGTATTAAGTATGTATTTATCTATATAAGTATGTATACCGTCGTCTAGTACTCAAAGTACAAGCTTTGCTCAGTTTGGGACTAGGTCGATTTGTGTAAGATTGTCCCTGTTTGAGACGATTAAGTTTTTGTGGACCACTAGATGGCGCTGTCCCTAACGTAAACTACATAACGGTTGTTCGATTTAAATTCCTTAAGACAGAGCCGTCTTGTCGTTATATTTGATTGGTAACCAAGTGAGTGCGTAGTAACGGTGTAAACAAAGTGGTCCTTCGAGAGTAAAAGTGAAATAAGTGACAGTGAAGTGTAAAGTGAACCTTAAAGTGTTAGCAGTTGAGAATAAAATCAAAGTAAAGTGTCAGTATCGTTAACGACGATAATTCAAAGACTTGTGAAATTTAAAAAAAATATTCAGTGAACTTAGAAAAAATCGTGATAGGAAAACACTTGTAAAATATTAAAATTTTATTATATGGACTTAGCAAATTTCGGAAATTTAAAACACTTGTAAAATTTTAAAATCTTTTCATATGGACTTAGAGAATTTCGGTAAAAATAAAATGACAACTTGTCAAGCTAGTGAATGTGACTAATAAGTAATAAGACTTGTCAAATTTTGAAAAATTCATATAGAACAAAGGAAAAGACATTGAGAATTTTCATTTTTTCGTGACTTTTTGAATTTTAAAAGCATCATTATGTCGGAAGAATTGAAAGGTCTAATAGCAGAGCAAGAAAATACGTGTTCAATGATACTCAAAGCCCAAATAAACTTCAAGAAAACTCCGAAAGCGAGATTAACAAGGGGATACGTCAAAACTAGAAAAGAGTCTTTGGAAGAATATTGGAATAAGTTTGCAGATAACAATCGAGCCTTGATAAGAATAGCGAAGCCGGAGGATAAAGTCACCCTCGAATACTTTAAAGAAGATGTGTATTCCGCGTGCGAAGAAATGTACATTGACTTGAAAGCAGAGATGACAGATATGCTAGAAGGTTCTGTGCCCTGTGCAACAAGAATGAGTCTGAATTCAATGCCAGGAACTAGTTTTAGTGATGATGTACGACTTCCGAAGATCGATATCCCAAAATTTACGGGCAATTATCAAGAGTGGACATCGTTTCACGATATGTTCGCATCACTTATCCACAATAAACAAGGTCTGAGCAATGTTCAAAAGATGCATTACCTGAAGAGCTATTTGTCTGGAGAACCCGCCCAACTATTGGACCATCTTCCATTAAAGAAATGGTGTTCAAATAGCGAAGACTTTATGAAAGCTTTAGACTTGCAGCAAAAACGAGAAGACACACAAAAGGTTGAAATCATACGAAAAGAAAGTGTGAAGACATTAGGAATCACATGGGAAGTAAAGAGTGACAAAATCTCAATACCAAATCAGATCAAGAATTCCGACAACACCCCCATGACTAAAAGAGCCGTTCTATCTGAGATAGCATCTTTATTCGACCCAATGGGATGGATCGCACCAAGCATCATAGTAGCCAAGATCTTCATGCAGCGATTGTGGAAGACAGGTATCTCATGGGATGACACAATGTCAGAAGAACTACAGAAAGAATGGTTACAGTATAGAAGAGAACTGCCAGTCTTAAGAGATGTCAGCTTAGATCGTTGGATGCACACCACGAAAACATCCAGCCTAGAACTGCATGGATTTGCAGATGCCTCAGCATCAGCATACGCAGCTGTCATATACGCCAGAGTAATTAACCCAGATGAAGAAATTCATGTGTCACTTGTAACAGCAAAGACAAAAGTCTCACCAATTAAGACTGTGTCTTTACCCCGCTTGGAATTGCTTGCCGCTACTTTATTGAATAAGCTTCTAAAACAAGTAGCCGAGGCTTTAGAAGTGCAGTCAAATAATGTGTTCGCTTGGTCAGACAGTCAAGTAGTATTGGCTTGGATACATGGAGATCCGATGAAATGGAAACCTTTTGTGAAGAATAGAGTAGTAGAAATCACAGAAACATTTGACGCTAATCACTGGTTTTATATTAACACTAAAGACAATCCTGCTGACCCTGCTTCAAGAGGAGTGATGCCTGCCAAACTTATTTCAACAGAAATTTGGTGGAACGGACCTGAAATACTGAAAGAGAAAGAAGTCAAATTAGTAAAAGGAATACCATTAAACACAGCATTAGAGAAAAGGAAGAATATAGTAACAGTTCTAGTTACAAATGGAAATGAAGAGAAACTTACCTTGCTGCAAAAATACTCGTCGCTAGAAAAACTTACACGTGTAGTCGCATACTGCAGACGATGGTTACGAATCATACAAAAGGAGAAGAGGAATATACCTTCTTACCTGACATACGAAGAAAGAAACGAAGCACTCATGATCTGCATTAGAATATCACAAGAAGTAGATCACTGCGAAGAGATTGAAGATCTGAAAAGGAATAGAAGTTTAAAAACGAAAAGCAACTTACTATCCCTCTCACCTTTTCTTGATAATAGAAATGTTTTAAGAGTTGGTGGTCGACTGAAACACGCCGATATGGAATTTGTCCGAAAACACCCCATAATTATTTCAAGAAACAACGTACTACTACCACTGCTATTGAGAGAAGCTCACGCCAAGACTCTTCATGGCCCTCCACAAATGATGATTACATATTTGCGCAGCAAATATTGGCTGATAAACGCAGCGAACAGCGTTAAACGTTTTGTGCGGGAGTGCGTCATATGTTTGAGACAGAGTGCGAAGAGTAGAGAACAGAAGATGGGAGATTTACCTAGCAACCGAGTCAAACCCTCTAGACCATTCCTGATCACCGGAGTAGATTTTGCAGGACCTATAAACGTCAGAGCGAGCAAAGGAAGAGGAACAAAATCTTATAAAGCATACATATGTCTCTTCGTTTGTATGTGCACGAAAGCACTGCACATAGAACTTGTGAGTGACATGACAACTCAGGCCTTTCTTGCAGCTTTCAAAAGGTTCGTGTCAAGGCGAGGATACGTGGCAGAAATGTGGAGCGATCACGGAACTTCATTCGTCGGTGCAGAGAAACAAATAATAGAGATGTGGAAACTAGGAAAGTCCAGTATACCCGACGAGTTTGCGTCCATGCTGGATAAAGAAGGGACGAAATGGAAATATATCCCTCCAGGAGCTCCCAATTTTGGCGGATTGTGGGAGGCTGGAGTGAAATCAACTAAGTACCATCTAAAACGCGTAGTTGGAGACACCACATTGACTTTTGAGGAATTGAGTACTGTCCTAACAGAAATTGAAGCTTGTCTCAATTCTCGTCCCCTTTCACCAATCAGTGATCATCCAGGAGATTTGGAGCCCTTGACACCTGGTCATCTACTAATTGGAGAGCCCACAATCGTCATACCATGTGAAGATCTACAAGACGAAAAAATAAATAGACTCGATCGTTGGCAATTGACAACCAGAATGGTCCAAGATTTCTGGAATAGATGGCAATCCGAGTATTTGACTCAAATGCAACAGAGACCTAAATGGAGACAATCTAAACAAGAATTTGAAGAAGGAGACTTGGTTATTATAAAGGACCAAAGATTCCCCCCTGGTCGTTGGCCTATGGGACGAATTATTAAGAAATACCCGGGCAAAGATCAACTTACCCGAACTTATGACGTACGCACCTCCTCGGGAGTGTTGAGCCGCGCAATTTCAAAATTGTGTCCTTTATTGGGTCATGTGAACCAGTAGTGTATATACAGTACAGTGGACATAAAAGACAAATTATTTTTGTGAAGTGCAAGTTCAAACAGTTGTGTTGACAGTTAAAATTTTGTTTAATAAATGACCTTCAGTCATTTAGGCGGGAGTATGTTTGAGACGATTAAGTTTTTGTGGACCACTAGATGGCGCTGTCCCTAACGTAAACTACATAACGGTTGTTCGATTTAAATTCCTTAAGACAGAGCCGTCTTGTCGTTATATTTGATTGGTAACCAAGTGAGTGCGTAGTAACGGTGTAAACAGTCCCCCAATATCTATATTAATAATTTCGTGCAGGGGTACGGTAGACCCGAACGAGACCTGTCTCAAATTGAAGAACGTATAAAAATAACGATTTTTGAGTTGAACATATGTATCCGCAAAATTCGGATTGTCGCGTATTTTGCATTTAAAAGTGTTAATTTTACGACAAAAGGTCGGCCATATTAAATTCGTTGGTTGACAGCTTCGGGTAGGGTACGTTCTGAAATTGTAAACTGTGTTTGCGTCCGGTGTGTTGGCCAGATTGGATTCGGCAAGCCGCGTCTGCAGCGTTTTGTTTTTGTAGTTTTTAAGCGTTCTATACACCTATCAGCCTAGCTAGCACGATAACTTATACCGTCACGTTATATGGCCGAAATGTATTAAAACGTCACATATAACGTAACGGTATAAGATATCGTGCTGGCTAGGCTGATTGTCACAACAACCGCCTTCAAAGCGAATGTACGGGGCCTGTTACATGGTTATTATTATCACGTGATACATATGAATGTACGTCACGATAAGTTTCACGTGAATATTGAAGCAGAATCCATACAAATTTGAAAACTGCGATAATATTAACACCCCAGTATTGTGATAATATTAATCGTGTAAAGGACACCACTGTTTGCTGAGTCTGTCCGCCATCTTAAAGCTGTCTATTTTGTTGCGACAAACTACTAGGTGACTTATGGCTTTTAAACGTCTAGCAAAATTCTATCTCTATATCGCTCTATCTCATAACTTAGTGGCACTGGGGGTCTACTCCGAAATCCGAATTTCGTATGGTGCCGTCCCTTTCACTCATATAGTGTATGACAGAAGAGTGAAAGGGACGGCACCATACGAAGTTAGGAATTTGAATTTCGGAGTAGACCCCCCGCTCATGCCGTTCGCCGCGCTCGGACGTTAGAGGCGCTACCGCGAACCAAAAACGAAGTATCTGCCTCTCTCTCGCACAAGTAGATTCGAACGACAGAGAGGAAGATAGTTCCTCAGGCGTCAACTTTAAAACGAATAGGGTATTTTACTATATGAGAAATAAAATTCAAAATGTAAGAAAAACCGGCCAAGTGCGTCGGACTCGCGCACTGAGGGTTCCGTACAACTAAAAAATTAATGTGATTTATCAATATATTGATATTTTTGGTAAATATACTTCATAATAAACATTATCACCTAATTTCAAGTTCATAGGTCGAAGGGAAGTTAAAAAATTATTGTGTGACAGACAACACACGGAATGTTCTTTGACTTTCTTCGACCATCCGCCGCGCTCGGACTAAAGTGCTACCAACCGAAAACTAAATATATATGCCTCTCTGTCGCACTTGCATATTCGAGCGTGGAGAGGGAAATACTTCGTTTTCAGATCGCGGTAGGCCCTTTGATCTGACGGCTCCTATTCCTGGATAGTGCGCGTATCGGAATGTGAAATACCTTTGGCAAAACGGAACAAGTTGTTAAATAGCTTTTATTAATTGGAGAAAATATTACCAACTGTTATTATTATCACGCGAAACACTGAATATTGAAGCATTATCCATAGGGGCCTGTTACATGGTTATTATTATCACGTGATATACTCATATCACGATCCGTATCACGTGCTGTTTAATGAATATTGAAGAAAAATCCATACGATTTTGAAAACCACGATAATCAATATTATCGTGGTTTTCAAAACCAGTATTTTGACAATATTAAGCCTGTAACAGACCCCATACAATTTTGAAAATCGCGATAATATTTACACATAATATTGAGTGTAAAGGGCCCCACTGAATAGAATTTGGCGGAGAATAGAGAGCTGCTACCGCGAAACGAAAACGAACGAATATCGTGTATTTCCCTCTGTGTCGCTCGAATTTGCAAGTGGGACAGAGAGGGAGATACACGAACTTCATTGGTTTTCGATCACGTTAGCAGCTCTGACTTCGCACCAAAATACTGACTGGCACATCAATATTTAACAATTGCACATCTGAACTGAATTTTAATGAACGATTAGTATTTTAGCTATACAAATTAGTACTGATTACGGTGTCAAATTTATTATGTGCCTTTAAATACTACCCTTATAAAAATGCTTAGGATTAACTTGCAAAGATACTAGCCTTTGCCCGTGACGTCGGCAGCGTAATCATTTACTCACAATTCCATATGTTAATCCAGACTACAGACTATATTTCTATACGAAGTTTCATCATAATCCGTTGTTGTAATGTTTTTATTTTATACATTTTTGTACACTATTTCTTTCGTCGTTTGCATAAGATAACTGTCACGAATAAATGTTTACTTCATTTCTTTCTTATTTATTTCACCCGAGCGAAGCCGGGCTTTCATCTAGTTATTATTAAATCTATGGCGATTTCGAAGTTTTCTCTATTTTGGAGGAGACTGGAGTCAGATTTTAATTTGTTATAAATTTTCTTACGTCATTTACTTCGCAAGGTTTCACGTTTGAAATAATGAATGAGTAAATAGTTGGGCGTGTACTCACGGCCTGGTCCTTCTCGTCGGTGCCCTGGCTGGTGGGGCCGGGCTCGGGCTGCAGGGCGGCCGCGCGGGCGTCGCGCAGCGCGGCCAGCTCGGGGCTGCTCACGAGCACGCGCAGGTTGCTGACCTCGCGCGCCAGCTCCGTCTTGTGGGACTCCATCTCCGTCTGCAACATTATGTTTCTTGTTTAAACACGTCAAACACAGAGGTTGGAACACACTGAGCGCGGCACAGCGTCGTCGGTTTAGTGGTAAAGCGACCGTGATCCGGGGTACGTCGCACCAAAAAAAAAAACACGCGGTATTCAGTAGCGCAGTAGAGCGGAGGCGGCGTATGTGCCATTAATATGAAACATACATCGCCAGTCGACAGTTTAGATTTAAAATTTATTGCATAACATGTAGTTCTGTTAATGGCAGGCTTAATATCAAATGGTATTTTTTCAACCAATCACTGGACTAAACAAAGATTTATAAGAGATGCAATATCTTCTCAGAAAATGCGAACACTAACCGGCTCAGAACAGTTTCAGTTGTCAACCGAAGATGTAAATAAATAAATACTGGGGGACAATACAAATCGACCTAGTCCCAAATTAAGCAAAGGTTATACTATGGGTACTAGACGACGACATAGATACTTCTATAGATAAATACATATAAATATATAGAAAACATTCAAGATTCGGGAACAAATATCCGTGCTTTATGCACAAATAATGCCGTGACCGGAATTCGAACCCGGGACCTCTAGCTTCAAAAGCAGTGTCACTACCGACTAGGCTAAACGGGCCGACAAAATGAAAATGGCGCAGTCGGTAGGATGCAGACGCACAGTCAAGTGGTGGCCTCACCAGTGCGTGGTCGAGCGGGCGCTGCGTGCGCGCCGCCGCGGCCAGCCTGTGCTCCAGCCCGGCCACGGCCGCGCTCTGTATGTCCAGCAGCTCTTTCGCCCGCACCAACTCCACGCGAGCGTCGTGTTTCAGTCTGACAACAACACATTATCACTATCACATACAATCAGTATACTACATTACGATACAAGTGCAGAGAACAGGAAATTCGCAACGAGTAATAATAAATTAAAACACGACCGAAGGGAGTGTTTTAAATCGCCACGAGTTGCGAGTTACCTATTCGCACGTGTATCGTACAACGTTTTACAGCACATATGACTCTTTAAAGTTTCGACATATACACGTAATCTGCTGATTACCGCACTCGTGCGGTAATATAACACCATATGTACTGTAAAATTCAATATACACTGAGATTGTTATGTTATATCACGAATTGAACGTGTCCCAATCGATCAAAATTGATTCGAGCATCTCTTGGAACGATATTCGTAACGTCGAATTATATCCCATCGATAGGACAGACTCGAATAGAATTTTTTAATTATAGTGGAAGGTGTATGCTAAAAAACCGCATGTCGATGTACAATTTAGCCGTTTGGCACACGCATACTAGAGGTAAAAAAATTTTTTTAATACAGTTGCTCAAAAAGTGCTACTTTACGTAGCTGTTTAGCGTGCGGAAAGTTGGTTTTCGCGCACTAGTGCTTTTCACTTTTCCAATTTTTTTAAATTTATGTTTGTTCCAATGCATGACTCCTTATTGCTGGGTGTTAAATATTAGTTTCCTTTAAACGTCGTAATCAACATAAAAACCTACTGTTAATATCAGAATACGAAAAATATACACATTTCATATTTTATTACTTACCTCTTCATCATTATAACACGTTTATTTTTTAATATTGAATATTGAAAAACCGTTCTTAATAAGTTGTCTGAGTGGAACGGAATAGCTGCCGAAACGCCTGTCAAAGAAGAGGCGTTTTTACTTACTGCAAGCATGTTTTAAGTTTCTAAAGCCAATTTTCGATATTGTTTTTATAAATATTACTTGTTGTTTTTCTTATTTTTTCGCAACTGTATTAAAAAACGTCGTTCAATACACGTGCGGAAATGTCATTCTTCACTCGTCCCGAGTGTTGCCACTCGCCTGCGGCTCGTGGCATCCCTCGGTACTCGTGAAGAAATGACATACTTTCCGCACTAGCATCGAAATGTACTATTTTGACCCGCAGTGCTTAAAAGAAATCCCTGAGGAGGGGAGTGCTGAGTCATTATTTTTTCAGAAACCTATCGTATGTGGTAAAATACTAAATGAAATTATTTTCAATATTGCTCTCTTGGGGTTAGATATGAGGATATCACCTACAATTTGTGATATATTATACAAAAAACATCAGCCATATCGTATCTAGAGGAGGCCAAATTTGATGTTTTGAATATTATTTTTGTTAACATTTCGCGTTAGACACGTATACGAATATTTTTAAGAATGAGTGTAACATTACCTCCTGAGCTCGGCCAGTTCCGTCCTCAGAGTGTGGCACTGGTCAGTCTTGGCGTCCAGCTCCCTCTGGAAGCGCGCCTTGCTGTGGTCGAGGAGGGCCTGCGCGTCGCCCGCGCGGGCGCGCTCCACCTCCAGCTTGGACTTCAGGAGGGATATCTCGCCGCGGAGACGCTCCGAATTCTCCTGCTGCAAAAAAAAACCAATGTTCACACTCGTATTTAGCTATTCAGATTTTTATGCGGACGCTACGGAACATTTAATCCTGAGACTTGAGTTTTCAATGTATTTAAATATATATCTATTAAATATATCGTCGTCTAATATCCATAACACAAGCCTTATTGAGCTTACTATGGGACTACTTCGAAGTAGTCCCATAGTTCTGTATATTATTTATTTATTTTTTAACTGTTTATTTCATAATTAGAGAATATAATAATCAATCTTATCAATTTCATAATTATATAATATGATATTGATAAGTTGTTCATTTGCAAGCCTTTTCTGGTGGAACTTATGTACTAGTAACTATGTTCTCGCAATAAATTGTGATGAGTGATTGCAGCACCCACACATATCCCTCGACCGCTACGGCCTTACGAGGGTTTCCTAACCAGCTCAGAGGTTCCTAGAGGGATTGGGGATGAGTGAAAATCAAAACGCCAATCGGACAGTCACAAATAAGGGTCTTCTCGCCCGTTTATTAATAAATTAAAAACCTTAAAACTAAGAGAGAACTACGGTGTCGAAATGTTAACGAGGACCTAGACGGATTATGCTATGAAATTATATTATCTAGATTTAGTTATCAAATCGCGGATATCGGTATTAGTTTTGGAGCGGATGGTTAATGCGGAAGCCTGGGCCGAAGCGAGGGGGGAACCCCGCTGCCTCTCAGCTATAGGAACCTAGAGTCCTCGGCTTCGCGAGGGGGTAACCCCGCGGCCTCGGAAGGACTCTAGGGTGATTGGCCTATCCTGCGGCGAGCGAGGGAGGTGAACCCCGCTGCCTTCAGGCTAGGTGTCTAGGGCGAACGAGGGAGAACCCCGTTGCCTCGAAGACGGGAGCCCGGGCGTCGCGAGGGGGGAACCCCGCGGCCTCGGAGAGGAAGGGAGGAGGGCAGTGCTCGCCACGGCGTTGTAGCCAGCACTGCCGCCGGTGCCCCCGCGGGGCGCGGGCGGGGCCGGGCGGCGAGTCATACGCGCCGCCTCGGTGCTTGTAACGCGGGGCGCGCTTGGAAGACGCCGTAGCCAGTGGACGTCGCAGCGCCCACGTTACAAAATCACTGATTGATTGATCGGTAAGAGAGATGGCGAGTGAAAATGCGAAATGCCAACGACACCCATGACCACGAAAACTCACCACCAACTAAGCCTCGTCGTCCACCAATAAAACAAGAAAATGTCATTTAATTGTCGCTTTGTCTGATGTATCAGACGAAGGCGGTTAAAGGGTTAAAAGGGGCGGTTTTGGCTCATGCTGTGAAACTAAAAATAAATTCCGTGAGATCCGTCGAACGCTACACTAGCGTAACTAAAGGGGAAACAAATGGGGAAGGGATGAGGAGGAGGAGGGGGGAATTGGTAAATAAAAGGGGATTTAGGGTAATAGAATAAATTCCATTCGAAAAATTAAGAATAATTTTACCTCTGCTTGAAGCAGCTTAGCGCTGACATCGTCTTGCCCCGAGGGCATGAGTTGACGCTCGAGCGTAGCGAGGCGTGCTTTGTGTTCCACTTCGCGTTGTTGCAGTTCCAGCTCCGACTGCATCGCGCTTTCTAGACGCTTCTTCAGTATATGGATCATGTTTGAGTCTTGATTCTGGAGATAAAGTATAAAAAATAAATAACAATCTCACAAGTATCTTAACATACGACGACCTGTTTAGCCTAGTTGGTAGTGACTCTGCCTCCGAAGCTAGAGGTCCCGGGTTCGAATCCCGGCCAGGGCATTTATTTGTGCATTTTTCACGGATATTTGTTCTTGGGTCTTGGATGTTTTCTATGTATTTAAGTATGTATTTATCTATATAAGTATGTATATCGTCGTCTAGTACCCATAGTACAAGCTTTGCTTAGTTTGGGACTAGGTCGATTTGTGTAAGATTGTCCCCCAATATTTATTTATTATTATTTATTATATCTTTGCCGGCTGCTATGCGACTAACTTGCCAAGTTAAGAGATGGCCACCGAACTACATTGGTAAGTTAGCGTTACATTGGTAAGTAACCTTTACGTTTCTGGTCAAGATATATATAAATGGAATTTTAAATATAATGAAACGGGTCACTCACGTCTTAAAGGTCGAATATCGCTCGACATGTTTCAGACCGGTTCGCGGTCCTTAATCATGAGCACCTATCGCGGCGGCGGTTTTCTTAGCACTTAAGGACCGCGAACCGGTCTGAAACATGTCGAGCGATATTCGACCTTTAAGACGTGAGTGACCCGTTTCATTATATTTAATATGTCTCAAACTCACGGGAGTTTTCTAAATGGAATTTCCTAATTATTATTATATAAATTGTATTGTTTTGTTGTCGACGTTAAATTTAACCAATAACTTTGTACATAGTTACTAAAAATGAAAAATATTGTAATAGTATAGGTAATTGTTTAAGTATTATTTTTAGTTAATTACATTGATGCTGTAAAATGCTCTTTGTAAGACCTTATGTAACACACGATTATTAATGCAATAAAATTATGAATTATGAAGATTCTATGGCAGACCCAGAATAAGATAGAAAGGGGATAGTGCTAAGATGAAGATATAGTTGAAGGTATTCGAAGAGATGTCGAGGACAGAGCAAAGTGAAGAAGGAAGATATTAAGGAGAACAGTTGAAATGAAATGAAATGAAATGATGAAATGAAATGAAATGATTTATTCATGTATGTTGGAAATGGGTGACAATTTGCAGTTCTAGTTGCAGTACATCTGGTGGACTCACCATACCCTACCTTTTCAGGTGTACATACGTCTAATTCTACTTATGTATTATTAAAATAAATTATATGAAAGAGATTACAATTAAAGTGGTAAAAAATTAAATAAGTGTCAGGAAAAAGATTACAATAAAAATTAATACAGAAATAAATGTCAGAAAAGAGATTACAATTTTACATTAAAATGAATCATTCAGAAATTCATTAATATTATAATAACATTTATATATGAGTAAATTCTTAACTAAATTCTTAAATAAGTTTAATTTTTGACACTTAAAACTATCGGGTATCTTATTGTAAATTGTGATACACATGATATAACAGTTTTTTGAGGTAAGCCCTAATTTGGCAGCCGGTTTATGTAACTTATGTGTATATTGTGCTCGAACATTACGGGTACGTAGCTGCTGTACTTCGATAAATTGCGTTTTGTATTTATGAACAAAAACGGCCACTTCCAAAATATACAAACATGGGACGGTGAGTATGCCATTATCAATAAAAATCGGCCGGCATGATTCCCTTCGACCAATTCCATAGATGGCTCTTATGCATCGTTTTTGTGCTAATAGTAATTGGTCTTTATCAGAACAATTACCCCACAAAACTATTCCATATCTAAAAATAGTATTAACATATTCGTGATATGCTATTAGCGCTGCTTGTATAGAAACTGTTTTCGCAATTCTTCTTAGAGCATATATAAAACTATTTACTCTGCTGCAGACACTTTCCACATGGTCCCTCCATTTGCAGTGAGAATCGATGACCATACCTAGGAACTTTGTATTATGAACCTCTTCAATGACAACATTATCATAACTTATATTTAAATTTTGTGAGTCACTTCGGTCAGTATGGAATTGAATAAAATTAGTCTTATCTAAATTCACTTTTAAATTATTATTACTTAGCCATTGAATTGTACGCGATAATGCCATATTTATTTCGTCATTATATGTCGATAAATCGTTACCTTTTATTATAATCGATGTATCTTCTGCGAATAAAATGCACTCATGATATATATAATTTGGTAAATCATTTATATACAATAAAAATAATAAAGGGCCTAATATGCTACCTTGCGGTGCGCCATAGTTATTACTCACATAAGTTGATCGGTAAGAGACTAAGTTTTTAGATTTCGGACAATACTTTAGTGTCTCTACACATTGACTTCGACCGGTGAGGTAAGCCCTTAGTTTCAGGAACATACCTGCATAGTCTCTGCACTTTCTTTGTGTGTGAGCAGTAACAACTGCAGGCGGCCGCAGTTGTCCTTTTCTGCCTGCAGGCGAAGTTTGGCCGCTTGCCAGTCCTGTAGTAGCTTGTCACGTATTCTGAAATAACATACATTTACATATTTCCGATTGTTAGGGTTCCGTGCCCGAAGGGTAAAAACGGGACCCTATTACTAAGACTTCGCTGTCCGTCCGTTTGTCACCAGGCTGTATCTCAAGAACCGTAATAGCTAGACAGTTGAAATTTTCACAGATTGTGTATTTCTGTTGCCGCTATAACAACAAATACTAAAAACAAAATAATAATAATAATTAATTGGGGCTCCCATACAACAGAGTAGTTGTTGGCGTTTTTTTTTCTGGTGCGAGTCCGACTCGCACTTGGCCGGTTTTCATTATTACTTTTAATGTTGTAACACTAAATTAAAGATAAGCTTAAATTTTTATAAAACAAAGAGTTTTCATTTTAGGACAATTGCATACAAGGAACGTCGATTTTCTTTATATTATATGCAAACTTCGATCAATAATAAACCTAGATACACTATCACCTGCAAATTCAAGTCGAAAAAGTGTCCGAATTTCATTGCGACTGTGTGCGTGTATAGGAGACACACAAAAAAAAGTAATGCGTTTTGTACCATTTCCTTTTATTCGATATTAAGCCGTACGTCACAAACATAACGTTTTATTTTTAATGATAGTGTTTGGCGGTTATAACATTACAAAATGCACGTATCGATTGTGGAAAATTTCCACAAAAGTCCGCATTATGTTAACAGATTGTACACCGTAAATCAAGAGCAATTAGGTTCAGTTTCGTTTCTGTTGATTTTCCACTGATTAGATGTCAATATTGGAACAGAGGCCGTATCGTGTGCCGTGGAGTCGAAATTGTTTTTTTTTTTAATAGGCATCGGTGGAATACAAGCATACGACTTGTCAGGTGGTAACGTCGATTTATACCAACACGACCACTTTGGCTTAGTTGATAGCGACCCTGTCTGTCTATTAAGCAGGAGGTCTCGGATTTGATTCCCGGTCATGGCATTTATTTGTGTGGTAAGCAATTGAGCATAAATATTTGTTCCTGAGTCTTGGATGTTTTTTTATGTACCTATATTTAAGTATGTATTTATTTATATTTAAATATAAGTAGTGTGGGCTACTTGCCCTTTAACAGTAGTAAATACTTATAACTAAATACTTCTTATATATACCTACACTTATATTTATATTTCCCTTACTACTAAATATTTACACACATTATTTATATACACGTATACACTATTTACATTTACTCATACAATCACACAAATAAACAATACATTATATTTACACATATATATAATACATACCACATATTTACATTACATCCGTCAATACTCTTGACGTGCCAACAGCTCGGTGCAATGCAATGCGACCGCGCACGGATAACGGTCCATGCGCAGCCCGGCTCCGGCCGCCCGGCGATCGCCATGCGGTCGCCAGTCCACCTGAGATTCTGACGCGAAGCGCACGCCGCTCTCGACCGCTATACGCTTACGTACGACTAATCGCAATCGCTTGCGCATGAACATTGTTATATTATATTTATTTCATCTTTCTTCCTGTGCTACTCTCTTCTGTGTTAACTATCTTCCGCCTTTGGATATACCTTCTGTGTTGTTTGACATTATACGTATTGGAGTGAAATAGGGTGTTTATATTGGTGTCATCCACGGTACCTAACCAACCAAATCATACCTATACTGGTGACCCCTGAAGAACACATAACCAAGAGGAGGATTTATCCAGAAATCGTACGTAAAAGTATTGAGAATAATGCTTGGTGGCGGTGTCGATGAGAACAAAGGCACAGCCAACGCGCCGAGCGCACAACCGCCGACCGTTGAAGAGCGCGTTTCCACTGCACCGTCATCCGATATTTGCAAAGTTGGAGTACGCGTCCCACCTTTTTGGCCGGAAGAACCGGAGATATGGTTTTCGCAAATTGAAGGTCAGTTCATGATAGCCGGCATAACGAACGACTTGACTAAATTCCATTACGTCATCAGCCAGCTCGACCGTCAATTTTCAAAGGAGGTAAAGGATATCATCACCAATCCTCCAGCTACGGACAAATATCCTAAGCTAAAAAGCGAATTGATCAGCCGACTTAGCGACACCAACGAGCGTCAGATCCAGCAGCTTCTCCATCATGAGGAACTTGGAGACCGCAAGCCTTCTCAGTTCCTGCGTCATCTGCAGGGCCTGGCAGCCAAGCGTATTACAGACGACGTCTTACGCATGATGTGGACCAACAGGTTACCCGCGAGCATCCAAACTGTTCTTGCGGCACACCCTACTGCATCATTGGATATCCTCGCAGATCTTGCTGACAGGATTCACGACATCGGCCCACGTTGTGCCTGCTCATCACACGTCGCTTCCACAAGCCACACTCGCGGTTCTGACCAGCCGCGATCCAGCATGGATGCTATGGCGCGAGAAATCGCTGAGCTGAGGAAGCAGGTGCAAGCTCTAAGAACTCAAGATCGCAGCAGTGGGAGATCCCGCCCCAGAAACCGCAGCTGTCCCAGAAGGCAGGGCCGTTCCAGCACCAGGTCGCAGTCCAGCTACAGGAAG
Organism: Notocelia uddmanniana; assembly: GCA_905163555.1. NCBI lineage: Eukaryota > Metazoa > Arthropoda > Insecta > Lepidoptera > Tortricidae > Notocelia > Notocelia uddmanniana. The sequence goes on from LR991066.1 coordinate 23,991,644, forward strand.
TTTCCCATTTGCTGGTACCACTCAAAGCATGGCGAGAAGGCAGACAAGTGCGTACATCCCTGCGACTTCAAGAAGTCGGGAAACGCTGCGGGCAGTCGGTGATGGCGACAGCTGATAGCCCTGTTTCTTCCGGTCGCCTGTTTGTCACCGACAGAAGGTCGAAGACGCAGTTTCTGGTCGACACTGGTAGCGACCTCTGTGTCTTCCCCAAGTCACTACTGCGAGAACGTCGAGCACCGACGGAGTACAAGCTCACCGCAGCTAATGGGACGACCATCGATACCTTCGGTTACGCACATCTTAACCTGGACCTCGGACTTCGACGCGAATATCCATGGCGTTTTGTTGTAGCGAATGTTACTAAACCAATAATTGGTGTTGACTTTTTGTCATTTTATAATTTAATGGTGGATTGTAGGAACCAAAAACTTGTAGATAATACCACTAGTTTAACTTCTTCTGCAATTTCTGCTTCTTGTGATGACATATTTTCTGTTAAGGTCTTGACCGGCGTATCTTGCTATCATCGCATATTGTCAAAGGAATTTCCTGAAATCACGCGACCTGCTGGCACGCAACGCACAATACCACATAACACACAACACCACATTCGCACAACTCCAGGTCCTCCAGTATCCTGCGCTCCACGACGCCTCGCTCCAGACAAGTTGAAGGTGGCCAGACAGGAGTTCGAAGGTATGTTAGCTAACGGTACAGCTAGACCGTCTGATAGCCCTTGGTCATCCCCGCTCCACCTAGCGCCCAAGAAAGATAACGGCTGGCGCCCCTGCGGCGATTACCGTCAGCTCAATGCTCGTACCGTGCCCGATAAATATCCAATCCGGCACCTTCACGATTTCACTCATAGCATATCTGGTTGTAAGATCTTTAGTACGATTGACCTTGTAAAGGCTTACAACCAGATACCTGTGTGCCCAGAGGACATACCGAAGACGGCCATAACGACCCCCTTCGGTATGTTCGAATTTCCTTACATGACGTTTGGCCTGCGTAACGCGGGTCAAACATTCCAGAGATTCGTGGACGAACTGACACGAGGGCTGGACTTCGTTTATTGTTATTTGGACGACTTTTTAGTGTTTTCTGTAGACGAAGAGCAGCACAAACAACACCTACGTGCAGTTTTTACCAGGCTTCGGGACTACGGCATGGTAATCAACGTGTCTAAGTGCGTCTTTGGTGCTCCCCAGGTAACTTTTTTAGGTTACTCGATCTCGGAGAGCGGTACCAAACCATTAGACACGAAGGTCGAGGCCATACGCGACTTTCCGCCACCTAAGGACGTCAGGCAGTTGAGGAGATTTTTGGGTATGGCCAATTTTTACAGGCGATTTCTGCCGCACGCCGCCCAAATTCAGGCACCCCTCAACGCACTCCTAGGCGGAGCAGTCAAAGGCTCTACACCCATCAACCTCACCGGCGATGCTCTGAAGGCTTTCCAAGAGACCAAGGAAAGCTTGTCCAGCGCAGCTTTACTTGCTCATCCAGATTGTCGGGCAAAGCTTGCGTTGGTAACAGACGCATCAGACGTGGCCATGGGCGGGGTCCTGCAACAACAGCTAGAGGACAAGGTATGGCAGCCGTTAGCTTTCTTTTCCCGGAAGCTTAGTCCCTCTCAGACCAAGTACTCGCCATATGATCGTGAACTAATCGCGATCTATGAAGCGATCAAATATTTCAGGCACATGCTGGAGGCGAGACATTTCACTGTCTATACTGACCATAAGCCTATAAGTTTTGCTTTCCACGAAAGGAAACATAACTGTTCGCCTAGGCAGTATAGGCACTTGGACTACATATCCCAGTTCACAACCGACATAAGGCATATTTCCGGCAAAGACAATGTTGTGGCCGACACCTTATCTCGGATAGAGGAACTGGAGATAACACTCGATCTCGCCGACCTAGCCAAGTCCCAGGTGTCTGATCCTGAGCTTGCAGAGTACTTGTCATCATCTTCTTTACGCTTGGTAAGAATGTCATTTCCAGGAAGTCGTGAACCCTTGTACTGCGACGTCAGTACGCCGACTCCTCGACCCTTCGTTACCAAGCAGTACCGGAAAACGATCTTCAACAGTCTCCACTCTTTAAGTCACCCAGGTGCCAACGCAACTGCTAAGATGGTAGCAGAACGTTTTGTGTGGCCCAGCGTGAGGAAAGACTGCAGAGACTGGGCACGAGCTTGCGTACCATGTCAGCGAGCAAAGGTGAGCCGACACGTGTCTGCACCCTTAGGGACATACGCCCTGCCTCGTGCTCGTTTTCAACAGGTGCACATTGACCTGATCGGTCCGCTCCCTGTTTCACAAGGTTTCCGCTATTGCTTGACGGCTATAGATCGCTTCACGCGCTGGCCAGAGGTCATACCAATAGCGGACATCACGGCGGAGACGGTGGCCAAAGCACTACTGACCGGCTGGATATCCAGGTTCGGATGTCCAGTAGATATTGTAACAGATCGTGGTCGACAATTTGAGTCCACACTGTTTCAATATCTATCCAAAGCCATAGGATTCCAGCACAAGCGCACGACAGCTTATCACCCAGCTTGTAATGGCCTCGCGGAACGTTTTCACAGACAGCTCAAAGCCGCCATTACATGCCATGCCGATGCCAATTGGTCGGAAGTATTGCCCCATGTTCTTCTTGGCATACGCAGTGCATTTAAAGAGGAATTGCAAGCGTCCTCTGCCGAATTGCTTTACGGCGAGCCACTGCGCCTTCCTGGTGAATTTTTTGACCCCAGCTTACCCGGAACCACGGATGTCACCGATTTTACCGCGCGGTTACGCTCATTCGCCTCGAAGTTGAAGCCCATCCCAGCTTCACGCCATAACAAGGACAGAATCTTTGTGTTCAAAGAGCTAGCGACTAGTGAATACGTTTTCCTACGTGAAGACGCTTCACGCGCTCCTCTGACACCTGCATATTCAGGTCCTCACAAAGTGTTGGAGAGAACTGACAAAGTTTTCAAACTTCTCCTGAAGGGAAAACCGGTTACAGTAACCATAGATCGGCTTAAACCGGCATATTACATGTCTGAGCACTTAAATTCACATAGAGATCAGGACACGTTCACACCAGTCACACCGCCAAATTCAGTGCAGACAGGTGACGAAACGAGTTCTGATCCCCAACAAGCAAACGTACTTAGAACCACTCGTTCTGGGAGGCAAGTACGTTTCCCAGATTATTATCGCCCCTAACCAGGTCTCTGGGGGGGAGTGATGTGGGCTACTTGCCCTTTAACAGTAGTAAATACTTATAACTAAATACTTCTTATATATACCTACACTTATATTTATATTTCCCTTACTACTAAATATTTACACACATTATTTATATACACGTATACACTATTTACATTTACTCATACAATCACACAAATAAACAATACATTATATTTACACATATATATAATACATACCACATATTTACATTACATCCGTCAATACTCTTGACGTGCCAACAGCTCGGTGCAATGCAATGCGACCGCGCACGGATAACGGTCCATGCGCAGCCCGGCTCCGGCCGCCCGGCGATCGCCATGCGGTCGCCAGTCCACCTGAGATTCTGACGCGAAGCGCACGCCGCTCTCGACCGCTATACGCTTACGTACGACTAATCGCAATCGCTTGCGCATGAACATTGTTATATTATATTTATTTCATCTTTCTTCCTGTGCTACTCTCTTCTGTGTTAACTATCTTCCGCCTTTGGATATACCTTCTGTGTTGTTTGACATTATACGTATTGGAGTGAAATAGGGTGTTTATATTGGTGTCATCCACGGTACCTAACCAACCAAATCATACCTATAGTAGTATATATTATGTAGTAGCCATATTACAAGCTTTATTAAGTTTGGGACTATGTCGATTTGTGCAAGATTGTACCCTCATATTTTTTTTTATTTTCATACCATATAAATCATCACGAACAATTTGCTTTAACTAAATGTTACAAGGGCATTTTCAGAAATAAGTGTACCCAATTAGCGTGAGTTGTTAAAAAAGTTAATCAATGTCAGTTTAGTGGCAATTATTAGGAAATAAATTTAAATGAAAACTGAATACATAGTTTATTTTTATCAGTTATATGCGTTGTCATAAAACTAAATTCTGAAAAGTGACAGGAACAAACCACGCTAGAATCATTTGGTTTAAAATATTCTTCAACTCTTTCTTTAGCTACAATTTGCCTCCATTTATCTCTCTCAATTTCATTTTTTGGATAACTGTAACAAGGTTAATAGTAAGTTAGGTTAGTAAGCTACATGTAAGTGAAAACCGTATCAAAATGAGTAAAAAAGTTTTTGATTTAAACAACGTATACTGAGCAGAGCGACATGTCAGACAAACAAACTGTTACCACCCGATTTTGATATATGGATAAAGTAAAATACAAATACACTCCATACATAATTATGTGTGTACAATAAAAACAATACATGTAAACTTTCGTAAAAAAAGTTTTCAGTCTGCGACTCCTTTCATTCGAAATTTTACTATAGTCCAATTCGTCCGTTCTCCGTTTCGTTTCAATATACGACTAACTCAACGTGAGGGAAAGAGACAGCAGCGTAGCTGGTTGGCTGTTTGAGTATTTCAAATATTTACATAAAATATTTTTTATAAGCGTGTTATAGCCTGATATAACTACAAATTCAATAAATTATGAAACTTTAAATAAATACTCATCGAAAATACGAAATTCCATCCTTTTTTAACGTCGTTAACGTGTTGTTTTTGCACTTTTTCACGGAGCACTTAGGCATGTTGACTCGCCGATGGCTAGCGCGCGACTGTGAACGCAAGAGTGCTTAAACGGAATTTAAGCACTCTTGAGCGTGGACGCCGTTGACAGGCAAATAGTGTATCTAGGTTTATTACTGATCGAAGTATGCAAACTACATAATGTACCTTCAAAACCAAGTTTGTATTAGTCTTGCTTGTTTTCTATGTATTTATCTATATAAGTATGTATATCTTCGTCTAGTACCCATGGTACAAGCTTTGCGTAGGGTGGTATTCCACTCGTCCAATATCTTTGTCAAATCTTTGATCAAAGATCCAATATCTTTGTCCAAGTTTTTTTTTCATGCATAGCCATATTGATTTAACTGTCTTCGGAATCTTTGATCAAATGTCGGGGTCCCATCCAAGTTTGATGAAATCATCCAAATTCTTTGATCAAAGATATTGGAGTTTAATACGGGGTGGTATTCTACTCATACAATATCTTTGTCCAATTTCTTTGTCAAATCTTTGATCAAAGTTCTTTGACGGAGGCCCATTGCACTCATCCAATATCTTTGTCTAAGTTTTTTTTTTCATTCGTAGCCATATTGATTTAACTGTCATCGAAATCTTTGATCAAATGTCGGGGTCCCATCCAAGTTGGATGAAATCATCCAATTTCTTTGATCAAATGTATATTGGATGAGTGGAATACCTCCCTTAGTTTGGGACTGGGTCCATTTGTGTAAGATTATCTTGAAGGAGCCTAGAATGGAGCTCCTGAGCCCTCCCTCACCTGTTGAGTTCCGTGATGAGCGCGTCCTTGTCTTTAAGTCTCGCCTCCAGGTTGCCAAGCTGCATCACCAACTTGTCGTTCTCCGCTTTCAGCCGGTTCATGCGATCCGATGACGTCGAGTGGATCGAGCTCGATGATCTGAACATAATATTAAGCTTAGGACGTCACCATACCAGCCGAAGGACGTCCACTGCTGGACATAGGCCTCCCCTTTCAATATCATCATCCTCCTAGCGTTATTCCCAGTACAGTTGCATCCTGAAGGATGCCTGGGGTCCGCTACCTGATCCCAAGAATTGGCGTAGGCATTAGTTTTTACGGAAGCGACTGCCATCTGACCTTCCAACCCGAGAGGGAAACTAGACCTTATTGGGATTAGGCTTGTCAAGTGAGTGGGCAACTTGACTGTTAGAGGTTCTCAAGCCGCCCGGAGGCCTCTAACTTGGCTTAACGACTGCTACTCGTATCATAGACAGCAACCCCTCCTTTCAATATCTAACGCTAAATTTTAATCACAGTTACAGTTAGTCACAGTAGGGGTGTCACATGCTCATTGCCGACCCTTTAAGTATATATAAAAATTAGAGATATGACTTTTTATTTATATTTAATAGTATTGAATTATAGAAACGTGCTTGTAAAATTTTACTAATAGAGAACCAAATTGTGTATCCAAAAATGTGTACGTGTTATGTATGTCCATTGCAAATATTTGAGTATGAGTATACTATAAGGTACACTCCTTTCTTAAAGAACCCCATACTGTAGTCTGTCGGGAAAACCTTGGCACGGATCTCATTACACAATAGGAGCGTCTGAGGGAGGAAATTCCTACGTGATCATTTAAATTCTAAGGTGTTAGTCTTCTTTTTCCGGTCCAGATGGCAGCATGAGCGCTATGTGACTTTCGTGTTCTTTGTGCAGTTATTGTTTGATTAAGAAAATCTCAATTTTTATTTAAGACATAGGTCCTAACCTTGGACCCGGGTATGTCCTAAAACTACGACCAAGACCACCGGGGGATGGGCAGCAGCATCCCTGGAGTGCGGTGGAGATACTGCGATCGCCAACCCGCGTGCCAAGCGTGGCGATTATGGCATATACCCCCGTGAATTTGGGGGAGGCCTATGTCCAGCAGTGGACGCCCTTTGGCTGATATGGTGGTGGTGGAGGTATAATTTTTAGTCAACTCTTCCCGCTACCCAAAGGTTGTATGCAAGAGATCACTTTAAAACGATAAGACCAACTGTTGCTAGCATTATGAAATGTGTAAATTTTGTGTAACATTTTTTTTTTGGTTGGTTCAAAGGCGATTCTATATTCAATGCGTTTAATTCGATTACTTACTTTGAAGAGTTCAAAGCGAGTCTGGGGATGTCTTCATGCTCGTCGCTACTCGCCGAAAGAATCTGGAACAAAATTATTAATATAATTGATAAATAAGCTGCTTCATTTCTTTATTTTCCCATAGAAGTCCCAACAAATCAATATTACAGTATTATAGATCGAAAAACACACAAGGAGGTTATAGATTTGTATTTTGTGTAGGACTAAAACGTTTTTGATATTTTTATATTAATGCTGGATTCAAAATATAAAAAAAAACATGATGATTCTAAAATTCAAGGTCTCAAAGTGCTTTTTTATTATTTAAGACTCCCCCGTACGCTCGACCGAACTACATTCTCCATACAACCGTAGTTTCGTTCTCATTTTATAACGCATGGAATGCGTTTGCTGGAATAGCATGAAACTTTGTAAACACAATGGGATTCGCCAAATCTAGGTCGGAAATTAGTTTCAGTTGCTAGAAATTAGGAAAGGAAAAAAAACAGCGAGTTTTTGAATTTTTCAAGTCTTGTATGAAAACCTTAATAATCGTTGTATTTTTTCTCCATTATAATTTCAAGCACCAGAAACTGATTTCCGACCTAGATATACCGGATCCCACTGTGAATACAAAGTTTCAAATTATTTCAGCATGCCATTTTAAAATGAGATCGAAATTACGTTCGTATGGAGAACCGAGTTTAGTACGCATTCAATATAAACTCTCGCTACGCTCGGTCGTCTATATCTACTTGGCTTGCAACCCTTCGTGTACCGGCCTCTATAGTAATGTACGTTGTTAAGGCAATAAAAATATAATGTGACATAAGAAAGGATAAAAGACATAAAATACGTTCAAAACCAAGGAGTCAAGTCGTCAACACAACCTGTCAAAAAGAGTCAACCAGGCAACAGTCGTTGTAATATACTTATATATGTATCCGAACGTCAAAATGCAGCGTGCGCGTCTTTGAACGCCACCTGTGTGACCTATATGTATAAGGAAAATCAAGATGGCCTCTCGCTCTCTTTTTGATACCGAAGCTAAGAAGATCAAGACGAAGATTAACTCTAAAATTTGTAACTATATCAAAATAAAAGCGTTTATCCCTCAAGAACATCTTTCATTTAATCTAGAACATTACAGTGGTCACCTGTTCCATGATGTCCTGGTCGAGTTGGTGCGAGTAGTCGAGCTGGTGGCGCAGGGCCCGCTCCAGCTCGGCGGTGGGGGAGCGCGTGCCGCCACCACTCACCGCCAGCGCGCGCTGCTCGCCCGCCCCCTGCTGCGCGGTGTCTCGCAATCTACACAAGCAGTAACAAAAGCCTTAGGCAAAGTTAAACTCAAACCCAGGTATAAATAACTAACCAACTTAGACAGGGTAAAAAAATAAATAATAGTAATTTGTTTAACGGGGGGCGTAAGTGGAAAATTGCCAACGAGAGTCTATCAGAAGGCTTTTGATGATTCGAGTTTGCAATTTTCTTACGTCCCGAGGCAATCACAATGTTATCATCACATTTGCGAGGAAATAATAACTCCAAAACTAATCAAAATTGAAGAAATCGACCACTTCATCTCCAGTATCAATGCATGGATGCCGAGAGGAGCGCGCAGCTTCAATATTGCAACCAATCACAAAGCAGTATTATTGCGGCGCGCGGCCTACTAGATTTAACGGCTTCAATATTTCAACCAATCACAAAGCAGTATTCTTGTGAAGCGCGGCCAACTAGATTTTTTAAACCAATCAGATACCAGATAAACCCATAACTCCCTAGGGAGTTATGAAAATCCTCCGTACAATAAGACCTTTTACGAGCAAGTGTGATGAAAAAGTTTTTTTTCAAGAGAACGTAACTCACGAGCACCACCTTTAGGTGTTCTTGGCGTAACAAGTGAAAAGTACAAATTTATACGGTGAAAGATTCTACTGCCATCATAGCCCGAGAGCTATACGGTTTCACTGCATGAAAAAACAACAATATATCGGTATCAGCAAATTTTTTGCATCAAAAATTGGTTTAAGTAATTATACTAAGTATTCTTTAATAATACACCTACATTTATTAACGCGACAGTAGAAAATATTAAAAACAAATCTATAAAAAATCCGTAAAAATCTAGCGAAAACACTATAAGAATTATTTTCTTTATGATATACTACTTCTATTTATGTTCTTTGTAATGTATGAAAATCAACTTATTTTTGTTACGGTAACTTAATAATACAATCAATTATTAATATCGTAAAACATAAAAATGCATTACGCTAATGGCATATAAGGTATCATTACAGTTAGGGTTTTTATATGCCTTTATCATATTTCTTGACACTTTTTATACTGAATCAACCCAAAATACCTAAAGCTGTAATAACTTTCGGAATTAATGTGGCAGCCAAATGCACTCTGTAGACTATTCATGAAGGTCAAATTGACTACTACTACTACCTATTAGATTTTTTTTTCTCATTTCCCGTTGCACATATTGTTCGATTCTGGTCGTAAGTATTAAAATAGACATAAACATAGAAGTACTCACCTTAAAAATACTGATACCCTTTTTGCTGCAAAAATTCACCAGTTTTCGGGCACATCATTTTTTTTTCCAACTTCCGGTCTTCAGATTCGGAAATTTTAAAAATATAGGTTCTTAAAATCACATAGTAGGACCGTATAACAAAAATTGGCCAGTTATTGAATTATTTCCAAAAAAACCGTATCTTTCTCGGGCTATCAACCAACATGTAAACAACAATACAATACACTTTATTGCACACCTCAAAAAAGAAAAAAAAACAACACAACAAAACATCACTGAAAAAAAAAACAGACAAAGAAACTTTTTTGTTGGTTATTTACCTATCGATTAAATCCTTCATGTCCTGGATCTCGGCTTCTAGTTCCTGGCATTTCTCAGTCTTCTCCACCAGTTTAATCTGCAGCTCGGATATGTTCGATTCTTCTCGTAACCTGCACAAAAAAAAAACAGTTTCTTTTCGTGTCTTTAATTAAATAATTGGACGTTAGCTTAAAAAAATCTCCTATTCATTAAAGATTTAATTTCAATACTCTTTCGATCCTAAACACGATGCGATTGCGTTATTTTGTTATAGATTATTATAAACGGCCTGTTTAGCCCAGTTGGTAGTGACACTGCCTCCGAAGCTAGAGGTCCCGGGTTCGAATCCCGGCCAGGGCATTATTTGTGCGTTTAGCACGGATTTTGTTCTTGGGTCTTGGATGTTCTCTATGTATTTAAGTATGTATTTATCTATATAAGTATGTATATCGTCGTCTAGTACCCATAGTACAAGCTTTGTTTAGTTTGGGACTAGGTCGATTTGTGTGAGATTGTCCGCCAATATTTATTCATTATTATTATTTATTTAACTATAACTACGTTATAACCAAAGACATCAATTGAGGAACGGTCGTGGCCCACCGACTCCCTTGCACCATGTGCGGTGTACGAGGTTAAACGACCCGTTAAGCCGTTGACCCCGGCTGCTGTCTATGATAGCAGTCGTTAAGCCAAGTTAGAGGCCTTCGGACGGCTTGAGAACTTCTAACAGTCAAGTTGCCCCACTTACTTGTTAAATCTATCAAACTAGGAAGGTGGGTTTTACTTTAATAGAAACAAGTTTTACACTTATAAAATTTAATAAAGATCAATGAAATAATTACAACAAAGTCATTAAGTACAAAACCTGGTTATCCGCCTATGCTTTGCCCATGAAAATTCAAAGAGAAGTGCGCTCCGCCACTTGCGCAGGCTTTTTATAACCGTTGGGATTTCCCCCTCCACTGCTACTAAAACGTCACGAAGAACGCGCCACTCCAGATGGCGCTGGTACTGCACTCGGTTGCCAACACTTGTCAAGCCTAATCCCAATAAGGTCTAGTTTCCCCCTTGGGATGGAAGGTCAAATGCCAGTAGCTTTCGTAAAAAACTAGTGTCTACGCCAGATATTGGGATTACGTAGAGGACCCCGGGCATCCTTCAGGATGCAACTGTACTGGGATAACTCTAGGATGATGATAATAGTTAATAGCTAAAGACAACTTCACGATTAAACGCGTCGGCGTCTGTATTTCCGGAGACATATGACCTAGATGTCTTCAAGGTAAGAATGAACAGGCATCTTTTGGGTGAGCGTCCATCTTAGCCCTTGTCTTACCTTTCCATCAGGTTAGACTAGGGTCAAATGCAGTCCCATATACAATAAAAAAAACCAAGGTGGGTTTAGGTTCAAGAGGTAAGGATGAATGCCCCCAACGGAGAGCGGTTTGGACTAATTGAAGCATTAAACCATGTGGTGCCGGGTTAGAATAGCACCACCCACTTTCTTTTCTTGGGTGTCGTAAGAGTCGACTATGGCAACCAGGTTGAAGTGTGTTGTGGGCGATGAGCTAGCAACCTGTCACTGCAATATCACATTTTCTTCATCTAATAAACCTGTAATAGCTATAAGTGGCACTGAAATTTAATTTTCATGTGCTATGCATACCCCTTTTGGACCCGGGTATGTCCTAAAACTACGACCAAGATCACCGGGGGATGGGCAGCAGTATTCCTGGAGTGGCGATTGTCCAGCAATGGACGTCCTACGGCTGATATGGTGGTGGTGGCCTACCCCTTTCAGGAATATAGGTGTGAGTTTATGTATGTATGAAGTATTAGGTAGTGGTGTTACCTCTCTGTGACCGCCTGTAGCTGCAGCTCCAGTCGGTCCCTCTCAGCCCTCGCGGCTGCAGCCTGCTGCTTGTATTCTTCGCAGTCGGCGGCCAACTTGGTCGCTTGGGACAAGCTGTTGCGGAGCTCTGTCACGTCCAACTTCGCTTTGGCTAGCTCGAAGGCCTGAAACATTGACATAGAGTTAGTAGACGAACACAATTATAGGTACTCGTAGTACGTATTATGAATACACTAATTTATTCATAAAAGTTTTTTTTACACGTGATTAACTTAACCTATGTATTACAAATTATTATTATTAATTACGTTACGACGTTGAATGCGAACCAAGGATTTAACTTCTTAACTTTAATGGCTAAAGTCAATCTTAAGTTTGCAGACTTTGAAGGTTTTTTAACCAACTTTAATAGAAAGAATGAGGTTCTCAAGTTCGTCTGCATGTACATATGTTCCCCTACACGCAAGGAAGAATAGTAAAATTTGAACAAATAAGTAATTATTCAAGTTAATTTAATAACACTACCTAATACTGTAATCATACTAGTTAAATGTATATAACAAATAATTAAATAACAATGCAATTAATACAGATATGATAAATGAATACGATAATGTTAAGGTAAAATAATAATAATAAAAAAATAGCAATCATAATATTTAATTAAAATACGAGTATGTATACGTGACTTAGTATTCAAGAACTCTAAATCGGAATACTCTTTATTGTAAAGATTAAATCAAAAAGGGTTAAATTTTATCTAAAACAAAAAAGGGTAATGTCATAAAAAAAAACCTAAAAACTATGTCAAATAAAATATCATAAATGCGTCACTAGAAACTGCATGTAGTCTACAGAAAAAAAGCATGTTTGTGTAATAAAAAATACTATTATTAATTACCTACTAGTTAAAACTACAATCGCATGAAGCAACTAGAAGTATAGTACATTACTACAGAGGCCGGGACGTAAGGGGTTGCCGGCCGAAGACATATATAGACGGCCGAGCGAAGCGAGGTCGGATAGGTCTGAGGCGGTCAACCCCATATTTCCCGCCGAGGTATGTACTTATATAGTGCTTTTCTCAAACATGCAATGAAATAAACAACAAAAAAATCAAAGTTTTATTTTTTAGTGGTAGAATGCCACAATTTATGTGGAATGGAAATTAAAAAAGAGGACTTTGCCGGCCTAGGCCTGCATGATTTGTATGAAATCCCATTAACGACCTCTTGTCCTAGCCGCACCTGAAACGTAACACTTCGCAGCCTATTATAAGGAACATAACATCAATATTTCATTGCATGTTTGTGAAAAGTAAATTGTATGTAGTAGAGAATAAAGGATTTATAGTACATTACGATACAAGTGCAGAGAACAGGAAATTCGCAACGAGTGGTGATAAGTTGAAACACGACCGAAGGGAGTTTTACAGTACATATGGCTCTTTAAAGTTTCGACATCTTTACGTAATCTGCTGATTGCACTGCACTTGTATCGTAATGTACTATTACAGTACATATGGTGGTAAAATTATTTTACAGTACATATGGTGCTACTTTACCGCACGAGTGAGTTAATCAGCAGATTACGTGCATATGTCGAAACTAGAGCCATATGTCCTGTAAAACGTTGTACGATACACGTGCGAACAGGTAATTCGCAACTCGTGTCGATTTAAATCACTCCCTTCGGTCGTGTTTCAATTTATCACCACTCGTTGCGATTTTCCTGTTATCCGCACTTGTATCGTAATGTACTATTATACAATGACAGTGGCAATCAAGCTTAGGGCCTGCCTGATGGTATGCAGACCACTTTATGGCTGCGGTCTTCTTTAAGGTGGAGGTACTTCCACAGTCGGGCTGCTCCAAATATGAGCGAGATGATATTCTGCTGTGCCCGTACCTCTCTTGGACAATGGAAGTTATTTGGGTGACATGACATTTTCAACGAAAAACTGAATACTACTAAAAAGGCCGTCACCTAACACTTTTTTTTTCGTAATAAAAATGCCACGATGGAAGGCAGATTCTAAACTCAATGAAAATCTTTGAATCTTTGCCCCCTGGCTAGATGCTGGCCAAGAGCAATCCCATTTTTAATAAAATAAAAAAATAAAAAGATGTAATAAAAATAACACAAACAATGAATCGTATCTGGTATAAAACAGCTAAATGCGGATAAAAATGATGGCCGCTTGTTTTCGCATTACAGTCCGACACCAGATCTCGGCATTTAGACGGTCGACGCGAATTTTTGGCAGCAAACCAAACGTAAATAATTATTATCATGAATCAATGCACCCGATACTGCGTCATTCGCGCAGAAATAAAAGTCGATTGTCAGACTTAAATTATTTAAATCCTGATGCGATAAGAAAACGTTGTAAGTAGATAGAATTTATCTGTATGTTCACTAAAAATACTGATTTAAAACTTCAAATAAAGTATCCAACATGGAAGAATTTAATTAGTACTTAGTAGTAATAGCCCAATGGTTATTGATATCGAAAACCTTGGCATAAACTGTAAATTAAGCAAATACCCCATATACGCGTACCAATTGCATCCAATTTGTTTTATATAAATTGAACTTCAGAGAAGAAAGAACTGGTTTAAAGTCTGAAAATATAAGTTAAGTTATTGAGTTTGGCGTTCAATGTAGATATACAATTATAGTTATTGTAGAACCTTAAGAGCTTTTCTTGGTCTTTGGTTCGGGAACTTTTGAGCCGGCTACGGTCGTGCTTCATTAGTAAATTAGGGTTACACGACGAACCCTGCGTTGCGGTTATAAATTTCTCAATGTAGTTCCTCTCTTTGCTCTTAATATTTTATGTACAGTCAGCATCAGAAGTAGCTGCATGGGCCTAGTGCTCAAAATGAGCTACACACAGACCCTAATGTCAAGAGAATAAAGGCTGCGTAGATAATTGTGCACGTTTTATACGGCTTAGCTACTTCTAATGGTGACTGTACGTTAACGGAGAGATCTCTTACCTTATCATTGAGTTCCTTCCTGTTGAAGTCCAACTCGTGCTGTAGTAACGATATCTGCTTCCTGATCTTGGCCAGTTGCTTCTTATCATTGCTCGCCTGTCTGTCTGTCTTCTCGCTTTTACTCTTTGGCGACGGACTTCTGGAAACCATCTTCATCTGCTCCTTTAGTGACGCTATCTCTTCATGGTACGAGTTGATGTCTTCATTTAATATGTCTATCTCTGTTTCCTTGTCTTTAAGCTTGTCTGTTAAGTCTTTAAGCTCGTCTATCTTCGATGTTAATTCGTTGTTTAATGAGTTAACTCTTTCTAGTTCATTCTCACTGTTCTGCAGTTTAAGAGACGCGTTCTCTTGTTCTTTTTCTAGTTTAGTTAGTTTCAGTTTAAGTTCTTTGTTGCTTAAGTTGAGGTTGTTATTTTCTTCGTTGATTTTCTCGATGTCTCGATTTTGAGCGTCAATGGTATCTTGTAGTCTGAACAGCTCGTTTGATTTTTCTTCAAACGCTTCTTTTAGGTTGTCTAGTTCTTCGGTTTTGTCATTTAGGCTTCTCTGCATGTCGTCTAATCTGTCTAGATGCTGGTTTAAACTGTCAATTTGTTGATTCTTCTCTGAGACTAACTGCTCTAACTTCTGTAGTTCAGAAATCTTTTCTTTTAAGATACGGTTTTCCGTCTCACATTTTTCTAGAGCTGTATTTCTGCTCTGTATTTCGTCAATTTTGACTTCCAATTCAGTCATTTTGTTTGTCAAGTTGCGTTTCTCTTTAGCTAGTTCTAAGATCATATTTTCTCTTCTTAGAATATCTTCTTTAAGCAGATGCAAGTCTTTTGATTTCTCGTTGACCTCTGACGTAAGTTCTGTCACTCTTTGTTCTAATAACGTTTTGTTTGAGGAGAAATGTTCCAGCTGGCTTTCGTAGAATTTCTTATCGTTCGCCATGGTAGCCATTGTGTTTTCTAGCAGACCCTTTAGTTCTTCCACCTCTTCTTTAAGTGCAGGGAATTCACAGAGCTGTTCTTCAGCGTTTTTCAATTCTGACTTGCACGTGGTGAGCTCACTTCTAGACTTCTTAATCTCATGTTTCAACTGAGTTAGTATATCGGGGAAATTCTCCTGTCTTATATCCAAAGCGATGCCAAGTTCTCCCAGAGACGTAAACTCTTCATCTTGAGATCTGTTATCTTGTGATGGTTCTACTGAGAAATTAATCTTCTTTGGCTCAACACTGACGTCTTTGCTCTCATCGACATCTCTATTCGGGTACATGGAACAGTTATCTGGTATATTCTGCGCTGTTGAATGCTTAACGCTGTCTCCGAATTTCTCGGCAGTTCCGAATACTGTCGTCTCATTGATGTTTCGTTTAAAGAGTCTATCCTTATTCTGAGTTGACGTTAGATGCCCAGGTAAGGATTCAGCTCGAGGTGTAAAGCTGGGTAGATCGAAGTGATCAATAAAGTCTAAGTTTAGAGAGCTCATGTTAGGCTTGGACAGGTCGGGGGGTAAAGTCCTGTTTTGTGTTCTGTCTCTATTATCGGCGTAAGGAACGCCCGTTAGACTGAGATTCTGCGCTTTGAGTTCGGCTCGACGCATTTGCAGGTCTTGCTCGTCGAATTCCGATATGGAAACGATGTCGCTGAGGGTTCTGGCTGAGGTTTTGCCTTCAGGTTCGTCTTCTTTTTGTTCCTCGTCCAGCTTGAGCGCTGTAGGGCAAATAAAATAATAAGTTGATTTCATGCTTTCAACATTACATGCTGAGTATTGTGGATAGTGTCGGAGTAACCAATAAGCAGCACACCTAAATTTCAGACAAAAGTTGACTTATAAAAAAAAAGTTGATCAAGCTAGACTAGAAGAACTGAAGTTCGATTGCTTTAAAATTAAATGACACAAAAAATGCGACTGAATAAGTTTTATAAAAGGTGTAATTTTCGATTGAAATAATGTGTTTATTCTGTTTGCATATTGGGCGGCACGAGATTAAAGTATACAGTTATTAATAGTTTTACAATTTTTAATCTATGAGCGGAGGCCTGTGTCCAACAGTGGGACGGGCTGATGACGATGACTCGTGATGTAGATCTTGTGTCTAAAAAGTAAAAAATATAATGAAGCTAAATTCTGGAATCAAACCCGTAACCTCAAGCAGACAACGTCTCCGCCACCGAACCATTCGTAAAGATACATTTGTCGGCTTGTCGCAGTTAATGTTAATGGAAGTTGGAGCTGCGCCAAACATGTGCAGTCTGAGTAAGTCGTCTGGTTTGGTTGTTTAAATTATTTTTGACAGTTAAATACGATTTATAAACCGATTAAGTTACATTAATATATTTAAAAAAGCGGTTCGAGAGCGCGATGATGATGGCGTCCAGGGATAATAAATAAGTTCATGATGGAACGAATCCAAAATAAATTTGTAAGACTTTTATATTTAAAATTTTACGGCGTGTACCCGTTTTACCTCTTAATGTACCCAACGCTATTTGTATTGGGAATGGTGGGCTACAATAAGTTGGAGGTCAAAAGGGAATCGGCCCTCGCATCATATATATTTAAATTGCTGCGCGGTAAAGCCAGGAGCCCGGGGCTTCTGGCAACACTAGGCCTGTGCGTGCCGGAGCGGTGCGTGTGGCTGGTGCGCCGGTCGCCGCTGCTGGCCGCCGGCCTGCTGCGGGCGGCGCCGTGGACAAGGGCATTGCAAAATTTATATCTTCTGTTGCTCTTTTAATGAATTCACAAAAAATACTATGTTCGAATTATGTTATTGCACGGGAACTTAATTAAAATACTTTCATTACCTATTTAGTTTTTAAGGAACATTCTCAATTATTGTATAACCTAATATGTATATTATAATCAAAATCAAATCAAAATCAAAAATTTTATTCTGCAAATAGGCCACAAGGGCACTTTTACAAGTCAACACATGAATTATACAATTAAATAAATTGACAATGATAATTATAATGTTTTCAAAACAGAATTGCAGAACTAAAAAAAGTAGACAATAATAATAATGATTTTAAAACTATAGTGATTAACAAACTAACAATATTCAATTAAAATTAACTTATAATACATTATATAAAAAAAAAAATTAGTGACCTATATATACGGTCTCTGTCCGAATACACAAAAGTATATACAATAAATTTAATATCTCAGAGATGTATATGGTCTCTGAGCGTCCATTATTCCTAAGTCCTTAGAGATGTACATGATCTCTAAGCGTCTAAATTAAAATAAGTAGTAAATGAAAATAGCACTCAAGTAATTTAATATTCTCAGAGATGTATAAGGTCTCTAAGCGTCAATAACAATAAAATTAATCCAAAACAGGATGATGTCTCTCGTAAATCTCCAATAAAATAACACTAGTATTAAGGTATTAATCATGCCCTTGCAAGCATGAACAGACCGGACTCCACAAACAGCACCCGATCACGAGTATGACGCGTATCTCAGCCATCGCCTCCCTCGACCATTTGTTAGGGAAGGTGGCGACCCGATCAACGACGCCACCGTAAGCAAAGCCTTTTAAGCGAGCATGACATATTCAGGCTGCCGGACATTAATAAATAATATAAAAGATTAAAACAACTGTTCGGCAAGAAACAGCATCATATTTCATAAAACGCAACGAAAGAGCTGTACAAGGAAATAGGCTAAGTGAAGCATAGGTATATATATTTTAACTAACAAGATTATACTATCACTGGCTTAAAAGCATTTTTATCATTTAAGAAATCGTTGACAGCATAATAGGCCTGGCTTAGCAAATAACGTTTAATATGAGACTTAAATTTACTCAGTGGCAGATTAACTATTTCGGTGGGTATTTTATTATAAAATCGTATACAGTTCCCCACGAACGACGTGCTAACCTTCCGGAGACGACTGGCTTTCACTGCAATCTTGTGTTTACTTCTAGTGCTGTAGTCGTGGATATCACTGTTAAGTTTGAACTCATGAAGATTTTTCCGAACATACATAATATTTTCAAGAATATATTGAGATGCTACAGTAAGAATATTTGCCTCCTTAAATTTTTCTCTGAGGGATTCCCTGGCCTTTAGTTCGTAAATGGAGCGTACAGCTCGTTTCTGTAGCACGAAGATGCTCTGGATGTCTGCCGCTTTTCCCCACAAAAGGATTCCATAGGACATAACACTATGAAAGTAACTATAATACACCAGCCTGGCCGTCTCAACGTTAGTCAACTGTCTAATACGTCTTACTGCATAGGCCGCAGAACTAAGTTTGCCAGCCAGAGTGGCAATAAGTTTTGAATCTAAAGTGACTCCTAAAAACACTGTTCTCTCTTCAAATTCCAGTTCATCAGACTTCAATTTGATCTTGGAATTGTTTGCCTCCTTGACATTAGGCAGAGTGAATTTGATGCACTTTGTTTTCTTGGAATTTAAGAGTAGATTATTTGCTGTAAACCAGTTCACAACAGTACTTAGTGTCTCGTTAATACCGTCAAAGTTTTTCTCTTTGCGGCCTACTTTGAAGATGAGCGACGTATCATCTGCGAATAGCACTATATCATGTTTATCTTTCACAAGGTTTGGTAAATCATTGATATAAACAAGAAACAGAAATGGTCCCAGAATTGATCCTTGAGGAACTCCAAGAGCAACCATTGTCCCTGCTGAGTGAGTCCCGTTGATCACTACCCGTTGTGTTCTCTCCGACAGATACGATGTAACAAGGTCAAGAGCACCGTTTTTGATCCCATAGTGACTTAACTTTCTAATTAAATTCTCGTGATTAACGCAATCAAATGCCTTTGACAGATCACAAAACACCCCAATAGCATCTTGAGCCTCTTCCCAGGCATCAAAAATATGTTTATTTAGTACCACACCGGCATCAGTGGTAGAACGACCTCTAGTGAATCCGAACTGATTGCTATTGAGCAGGTTACTGCGATTAAAGTGGGACACAAGCTGATTAAGAATAAGTTTCTCAAAAACTTTGCTTAATGCCGGTAGTATTGAGATTGGTCTGAAGTTGGTAGGGTCAGTTTTGGTTCCTGATTTAAACAACGGGATAATTTTACTGTGCTTCATTAGGTTAGGAAAAACTCCAGTATCAATACATTTATTGAAAATATCAGCTAAGAAAGGTGCGATTGATTCTACAACGGAATGTAATACTTTCACTGAAAGGCCCCAGAGATCTTCAGTCTTCTTTAAGTTTAATGATCTAAATGCTTTAATTAGAATATGGGGGGTTACGTAAGTGAAGCTAAAGATTTCTGTACATTCCGTAACATTTTCTTTCAATAAGGATTCAGCGACATTTGGTGATGACTTCAAAGACTTCGTGGTCTCGATGGGTTATTGTGCTACACTATCGCATTGGTTACCTGTAATGTGGCTTTGAATAAATAAATAAAAATAAATAAATAATGAACTGGAGAAAACCCAGGAGAAACCAGGTCTAATGCTGAGAAGAGAACTGAGTGAAAAATAAATCAGATGCAATACTCATGTCCGGTCAAGTACCAAAATACATTCGGGTCGATGCTAGAAAAATAGCGAGTAAATTTTAATATAAAAAATTTTCACGTTGCGTTTTGACCACGTCAATACATGACTTACATCGATTTTGAGATTTTTAGAAACATTCGGCCGAGAATAATAATGCTCTGTCGAAGACTTTTCGTGGTCCATTATACAATAGAGGATTTCACAACTAAAATATTTTTTTACGATACTAATAAACAAATCATACGAAAATACCCCAATAAAATCAAACTTCAGCTTATTTATGAAATTTAAAATAAATACTTACATACGAGGGGCGGCTGAAAAGTAACCTCCTTGGTCAGAAATATATTAAAAAATAATGCTGGCTGGTATGGATTTGTATTCGTTTGTTATTCTATTTTCAAAATGTATCACATTCATTTGTTTATTGCATCACGTTTATTTGTCTCCTACAATTGTTTAGAACATGTCGGTAGAAAAAGTGAAAATGGATAAAATCGAGCAGCGTGCGGTGATTAAGTTTCTGACTAAGGAAGGGAATACGCCTTCGGAGATCAGACAGCGTATGTTACGTGTGTTTGGCAGTTCGTGTTCTTCTGAATTTGTTATAAAGTTTTGGTAAAGACAGTTTAAATTAGGTCGTGAGAGCCTGGATGATGATCCTCGTAGCGGAAGACCAGTTTCGGCCGTCACCGATGAAAATGTAGCCAGGGTGAAAAAAAAAAAATTAGAGGACCGACGAGTGAAGCAGTGGGAGATAGCTAGAGATGTGGGCGTCAGTAAAGAGCGAGTCAACGAAATAATTCATGAGCATTTGAACATGTCCAAGGTTAGTGCACGTTGGGTACCCAGAATATTGACTGCATTTGACGTGGAGAGGCGTGTCAAATGTTGCAAAGAGTTTTTGGACATGAGTCGAGGGAAAGAGGAAGAAATAATTTCTAGGATTGTAACGTGTGATGAGACATGGATTCGACAATGGGACCCGGAAAGTAAGAGTCGTTACAGTGGAAATTTAAGGATGAGAAGCCGCCTCGGAAATACAAGGTCTGTCCATCGGCAGGTAAACTTATGGCTACAATCTTTTGGGACACAGAAGGAATTTTGCTCATAGATTATTTACCGAAGAAAACTACAATGAATGCTGATTATTACTCAAACTTACTATATCAACTAAGAGAGACAATAAAAGAAAAACGGCGAGGTAAACTAAGCAAAGGAATTCTGATTTTGCACGATAACGCACCAGTGCATACCGTCCGCACAACGAAGCTAGCAATTAAAGACAATGCCCAGCAGTGGGATGTATAATAGATTGAATAGATTTTTCCGAACCGGTGGTAGTTTATTGACGTTCATAGGTGCATGTAATATGCGTAATTTGAAGAATAAACTACTATTACTTTTTTTAATGGCTTCGAAACCATTGACCACCCCCCTTATAGTCCAGATCTAGCCCCCTGTGACTATTTCCTGTTTAGACTTCTCAAGAAAGACCTCAGGGGACGAAGGTTTATGACCGGTGACGAAATGAAGGCTGCGGTTACCGACTTTTTTGACGACAAACCGAAAAAATATTTTTTTAATGGCTTAATTTCAATATTTGAAAAATGTAATAAGTGTATTTTATTAGCGGGGGCAGTGTTTTGTTTCATTGTTAGGTAGATTACTTTCAGCCGCCGCTCGTACAATGAAAAAAGGATGCAGGTTGAGGTTGATAATTGTGACATCATAGGCACATTTCCCTACAAACTTCATACTAACCTAGCGTATTTGACGTTTCGTAAAAAACTGCTGATTTGACTATCAGTGAAATACCGTATTCATAAAGAACATTAGTGAAGAAAAGCCAAGCCATTTTATATTTGCTCCGATAAAGATCTTCTTTATTTAAGACATACAAAGGATTTGCGTTATCTTCTGCCGGCTATGGGCGGCTGGAACCAATATAAAACATCTCCATTGAACTCACCCATGATTTCTTGCAGCTGCTCCTCCCTCTCGGCCAGCGGTCGCCTCTGGTCCCCCAGACTCGCCTGGAGCTCATCCTGGTCTTGTTCTAGACTCTTGGCGAGCGCTTCCAGCTCTGCGATAAGCGTTTGTGCCACCGAGAGCTACGCAATAACTTCTCGTCCAGTATCCCCCAGTGTCTCAAGACCAAAGTCTTCGACCAGCATCTCCGAAACGTGGTAGCTCGCTATGAGCCTCATAAGGAGGCTCAAAGTCACTCAAAGAGCGATGCTCGGAGTTACTCTGCGAGGTCGGATCAGATATGACGAAATCCACAGAAGTACCAAGGTAATTGACATAGCCCGAATGAATTGCCAAACTTAAGTGGCAGTGGGCGGGTCACATTGGTCGGTGGGGCCGGCGAGTTCTCGAGTGGCGACCACGTACCGGACGACGCAGTGTTAGAAGGCCCCCCACGCGGTGGGCTGATGACCTGGTTAAGGTCGCGGGAGTCCGCTGGACACGGGCGGCCCATGACCGGTCGTTGTGGCGGTCTCTGGGGAGGCCTGTGTCCAGCAGTGGACGTCGATCGGCCGACGATGATGATTGAACTTACCCAAGATTTCTTGCAGCTGCTCCTCTCTCTCGGCCAGCGCCCGCCTGTGGTCCCGCAGACTCGCCTGGAGCTCATCCTTGTCTTGTTCCAGACTCTTGGCGAGAGCTTCCAGCTGTGCGATGCGAGTTTGTGCGGCCGAGAGCTCACGCTCCAGTATCAGCACCTTGTCTTTGGGGTTACCTGCGGGGGCAATAAATTATATTAAAATAAAGTTCACCTTTATTCGCTAAAAGAACCGCCGCCGCCATAGGTACTCATGATTAAGGACCGCGAACCGGTCTGAAACATGCGAGCGATATTCGACCTTGAAGACGTGAGTGACCAGTTTCATTATTATTTGAAGTTCACCTTATTTGTGTCTTAATTGGAACTAGTGGTTATGTGAGTAGTAGATTTTTTCAAATTTCAAAATTTTCGATAATTGTCTTAAACAAAAAATTGTTAATAACTATCGGACCCCTCTAACAAAATTTCACGAGAATCGGTTGAGAACGCGTTTTTGCCGATTCTGAAACGGAGTCGTTCGTTTCATTTCGTCAATAATACTAAAACTTTGCTTTTACTTGTAATATTTCACACACACTACAGCTTGATTTCCGGCTTAAAAAGTATTATATCCCATTCCTGGGGAATGACATCAAAATATGAAAATAAAAATAGTACATTACTACAGAGGCCGGGACGAAAGGGGTTGCCGGCCGAAGACATATATAGGATAGGACCGGATAGGTCTAAGGCGGGCAACCCCAAATTTCCCGCCGAGGTATGTATAGTGCTTTTCTCGAACATGCAATGAAATAAACAACAAAAAAAAAAACAAAATTTTATTTTTAATACGCATAGTGGCATAATGTCATGATGCCTGTGCCACAAATTTATGTAAAATGGAATTAAAAAAGAGGACTTTGCCGGCCTAGGCCTGCAAGATTTGTATGAAATTCCATTAACGACCTCTTGTCCTAGCCGCACCTGAAACGTCATACTACGCAGCCTATTGTAAGGAACATAACACCAATATTTCATTGCATGTTTGAGAAAATAAATAAATGTTCTAGGGGACCTTTTTTACACAAATCGAACTAGTTCCATAGAAAGCTCAATAAGGCTTGCGTTATGTTATGAGTACTAGACGACAATATATTTAATAGACAATAATATATTTAATAGAATATACTTAAATACATAGGACATCAATGAACATGAATAAGAAACGCTTAAGTCTCCATAATATTAGTATGGCAACGATATGGACAATGTTAACAAGGCCAGTTTTAGTAATTACAAACACATATAAGTTACGTCAACGAACAATATTGGATCAAATCATAAAATGAACGCTACCACAATAACGGATGTTGCCCAGAAATATGGCAGCACAGCGGTTTGGGGTCTAATAAAATATATGTGGCATATTGCGTAAATAATTGACGACCTGTTTAGCCTAGTTGGTAGTGACACTGCCTCCGAAGCTAGAGGTCCCGGGTTCGAATCCCGGCCAGGGCATTATTTGTGCATTTAGCACGGATTTTGTTCTTGGGTCTTGGATGTTCTCTATGTATTTAAGGATGTATTTATCTATATAAGTATGTACTTATATATCGTTGTCTAGTACCCATAGTACAAGCTTTGCTTAGTTTGGGACTAGGTCGATTTGTGTAAGATTGTCCCCCAAAAAAAAAAACAGGACACAGATAAACGATGCTTTTCACTAGACCGTTCCGGGTCTGGGCCGGGATGATACCGGGCTGTTTCCGAGCCTCAGCCGTAGCTAGACGGCCGCCAAACGTTAGCGGGACGCGGGCCGGGCCGGGCCGGGCTGCGCCGGAATGCTTCCGAGCGTTACCGCGCCCGCACGCATGCGGGTGTTGCCGTCATAGACAAGTAAATTTTTAACAAAAAGATCCGACTCTAAATATTTCCATACTCACACTCGGCCTCTCCTGCTATATAATTTGAAGAGTTCCCTCGATTTCTCCATCATCAGATCCAGACAATGAGACCAATTAGAAAAAATACCCTTTTAAACAAAAAAATAATTTTTGAAATCGGTCCAATAGTCTCCGAATAATCGAGTAATACATTTAAAAAAAAACCGACGAATTGAGAACCTCCGGCGTTTTTTAAGTCGGTTAATAAGGCTCGAACACGGAACGGAATCATTCTTTACAAATTAACGGTCAAAATTAAAATTAATCCATAAAAATATTAATTGTAGGTCACCATTAAGTGGTGGTAATTTTTCCCTCCAGTTTATCTTATCCTATAAAGGGTTAAACTGAACAAAAATAATATTACTTGTGACTTTTATTATTTTTAACCGACTTCAAGATTTCAAAAGAGGAGGTTATCAATTTGGTTGTATGTTTTTTTTTTTTTTTTTTTTTTTTTTAATGATTGTTACTCCATAACTCCGTCATTTCTTAACCGATTTAAAAAATTCTTTTTGTGATTGTATGTATATATATCCAAGTTGGTCCCGTTTTTGTCGAAAGGCAGTTCTGATGATGGGATCCATGAGGAATTGAAGGAACTCCTCAAATCTTTAAGGTAAACATATAGTGATTTTTGTGTTTTTATCAACAAGTCAAGCATTTGCATCCAAAAATGTGACATTGGATGAAGTGGAACTGCTGATGATGATCAGAACAGAACTCTTCAACGACGAAAAGTTCACGTTTGGCGATTTGTCCTCCTAGCTGTGTTTGTTAAGCAAGTTCTATTTTTACGATTAATTTTTGTCATGCTCGAGTTCTGATGATGGGATCCATGAGGAATTGAGGGAACTCCTCAAATCTTAAAGGCAAACATATAGTGATTTTTGTGTTTTTATCAACAAATCGAGCATTATCATACAAAAATGTGACATTTGATGAAGTGGAACTGCTGATGATGATCAGAACAGAACTCTTCAACGACGAAAAGTTCACGTTTGGCGATTTGTCCTTCTAGCTGTGTTTGTTAAGCAAGTTCTATTTTCACGATTGATTTTTGTCATGCTCGAGTTCTGATGATGGGATCCATTAGGAATCGAGGAAACTCCTCAAATGTGAAAGGCACACAAATAGTGATTTTAGTATTTTCATGAACTAATCAAGCACTTTCATTCATAAAAGTGACATTTGATGGAACTGCTGATGATGATCAGAACGGAACTCTTCAACGACGCGTAGTTCACGTTTGGCGATTTGTTCTCTTCGTTTTGTTTGTCAAGCAAGCAAGGTTTTTCCATGATTTCATGAGGAATTGAGGGTACTTAGTCTTCTACCATTATAAACATACTTATAGCCATTTTTGTATTTTATTGTATGGAATCTAAGAGTGCACCATATAAGATAATCTTTCACCAGACTCCCCCATCGAAGTCGGTTTTTTTTTCTTAAAAATTATTCAACACACTGTGAGAGTGTGCCTACACTGAAAGCCACGCTGTCTCGTACTAATCAAAACGAAATTGAATGAATGCAGTGTCAGAACAACATAGAAGAGGTAGGGCACAGCGGAACGTCATCTCGCTCAAATTTGGAGCAGCCCAACCGGGGAAGTACCTCCACCTTACAGAACCGCAGCCATAATAGCATCACTGCTTGCTCCTTAGTTATGTGGTGTTGTGTTCCTGGTGGTGAGTAAGGTCGCCAGAGCTCCCGAGGATGCGCTGTGTTGGGAGTGAGGGACCTGCGTAGAGACAGCTGGAGACATCTGCGGGTTCCTCACTCTCAACACAGAGCATCCCCTAGTCAATAATGTTAAAAATACAACTCATACATTTCTCATACTGCATGTAACAAGCGACAAGTTGGCAACATTGAGGGATGCTCTGTGGTCAGCTATCAGCTATAAGAAATGTAATTTTAAAAAGTGCTCCGTTAAGTAATTAAATAAAATACATAAAGAAAGTGAACAAACAGTTTTATTGAAGTACCGAAATCCAGACAGGGCTCCACAAGCAAGAAAATCAATAAATAAAGGGTCGGCAATGCAGTTGTGATTCCTCTGGAGTCGCAAGTGTCCATAGGCTACGGTGTCTGCTTACCATCAGGCAGGCCGTAAGATTGTTTGCCGCCGTCGTAGTATAAAAAAACATAATCTAAGCTTTGCCAAGAACTAGGTTAAAATACTCAACTTACATGAATTTCCATACAACGCCTGATGTCTTTCGTTGAGCTTCTCCTTCTCTTCCAAGTGTTGTTTCGCTCGTACCAACTGCTTGTCTTTAGATTCCAACTCTTCCTTTAGCCTTTGTACCTGTTGAATAAAATAGATAATATTAATTTTATTACTGTCGACATTACTACGAGTATCATCATCATCATCATATCAGCCAAAGGACATCCACTGCTGGACATAGGCCTCTCCCAAAGACTTCCTCAATGACCGCTCCTACGCCACCCGCATCCGGAAGTACGAGTATGCAGATTATAAATTATCAACTTCTCTGTAAGAATTTCTTTTTGAGTTCTTGATCCAAAAGTTACCGCTTTAGAGGTTTATTATCTTATCTCGATTAATATGCATAACAAGTTAGAACAATAACAAGAGAATCTGAGTTAGCCGTTGACGGACAGAGAGTATTGGCGCAGCTATAAGGGTTTCTTATTGACCAAGGAAAAAAAATGTCATCACCTCTACCAAGCTGACGGTAAGCTGCTGGCCCGCTTGATGCGCGAGCGCTTCTGCGTTGTTGCGCTGAGTTTCGAACCGCGCTGATAACGACGATATCTTAAGCGCCTGTTCTAACATGACTGAAAATCCTTACAACAGACCTCTGCTAACGCATCGTGCAAGCAGACGGTGAGCTGGTGGGCCGCTTGGTGCGCGAGCGCCTCTGCGTTGTTGCACTGAGTTTCGAGCCGCGCTGACAACGATGATACCTTCAGCACTTGTTCGGAAATGCCTGGACGACCCTGTAACTGACTTCAGCCAAGGCATTGTGCAAGCTGACGGTAAGCTGGTGGGCCGCTTGGTGCGCGAGCGCCTCTGCGTTGTTGCGCTGAGTTTCGAGCCGCGCTGACAACGATGATATCTTCAGCGCCTGTTCGAAAATGCCTGAACGGCCCTGTAACTGACCTCTGCTAACGCATCGTGCAAGCTGACGGTGAGCTGGTGGGCAGCTTGGTGCGCGAGCGCCTCTGCGTTGTTGCGCTGAGTTTCAAGCCGCGCTGACAACGATGATATCTTCAGCGCCTGTTCGGACATGCGCGCCTGAAGGACGTCGCGCTCGGCACGCACCTCCTAAGTCGAAAAACACACCATTATAGACCATGAAAACACTGTCTTGACCCTCTGGATCAAATGAAACGGATGATTATTTGGCAAATGCGACCTACTACTATCTTTCAGTAGATTATATTATGATGAAGTGACGTCGTGTTGCGTGTATGAGTTTCAGTTTCCATTTCGTGTCTTTTATTATATGATTGGAAGTTAGCTTAAAAATTTATCCTATTTATTAAATACTTCATTTCAGTACTCTTTCGATCCTAAACACGATGCGATTGCGTTATTTTGTTATAGATTATTAAAGATGGCCTATTTAGCCTAGTTGGTAGTGACACTGCCTCCGAAACTAGAGGTCCCGGTTTCGAATCCCGGCCAGGGCATTATTTGTGCATTTAGCACGGATATTTGTTCCCGGGGCTTGGATGTTTTCTATGTATTTTAGTATGTATTTATCTACATAAGTACGTATATCGTCGTCTAGTACCCATAGTACAAGCTTTTCTCAGTTTGGGACTAGGTTGACTTGTGTAAGATTGTCCCCCAATATTTATTTATTTATTTATGGTCATCTATCGGCACCATCAATCATCAGACCGACTCGACACAATGACACTGACATGAGAAAAAACAAGGATATTGAAATCCTGTTGTGTGTGTTGACACACCTGTGAACTTAACAAAGAGATTGTATGAGATAAGAGTGGATGGGATAGTTGTAAGGGGAAGAAATCACCGAATTTACTTCGAAAAAATCGGAATAATTCCTACGGAAGATTCGGATCAAGTGAAACTTATTTAAACCGACAAGCATGTAGGAAAAGAATGAAGCGCAAGAAATTTGTCATGATCATATCAAATAGACCGTGATCTCTGCCTAACGATCTGAAAAACAGGCATGACGATACTAATGATGTGTATTTACGTATACCTTTCCACCACCACGTCGGTGGCAAACAAGCGTACAGCCCACCTGATGGTAAGCCATCACTGCAGCGTATAGACATCTGCAACTCTAGGGGTTATCTAACCTTTAAAAAAATATACTCTCTTTTCTTAAAGAGACCCATACCGTAATCTCACGGGAGAACCTCGGCAGGGAGCTCATTCCACAACCTGAGCGCGCTCGAGAGAGGAAATACTTTAAACCTATGTTGAAATCGATAGCACCTAATAAACATGAACTCGTGGAAGCGTTAACGCTGATCCGTCCACAGTTAACTAACCAGGTTACACGTCTAATTTTAGCCGCCCCGGTTACAGGCCGAAAGATCATCTGGTCATTCGCAGTGTCATGATTAAATGGAAATAATAATAGCATAACGAATTTAGTCCTTGATGATTTCATATGAATGTAATGTAGCAATTTTATGAATGACGCTTTATTCTTGGCGGTTTGATAAAATATCGCACATTCTTTGTTAATCTTATAAACAACATTCATATCTAGTAGTAGGCCTACTAACATAATATCGTGTATAACTGCAGCACTGTTCATTATTCGCGTGCCCTTTCCCCATTTACTTGGGGTCGGCGCAGCATGTTTTTTTCTTCCATAACTCTCTATCGCCCGTCATCTCGTCACTCACATCCTTCCTTTTCACATCGTCTCTCACGCAATCCATCCACCTTTTCCTTGGTCTACCCCTCCTCTTACATCCCTCCACATTCATGCCTAATACCTTTCTTGTCACATGACTTTCATCCCTCCGCATAACATGCCCATACCACCGTAGACGATTAGCTCTTAAATTATCATCTATGGGTGCCACTTTGAGGCTTCCTCTTATATACTCATTTCTTATGTGATCCATTCTTGTTACGCCGCTCATCCATCTCAACATTCTCATCTCCGTAACATGCAATCTCTTTTCATCCGTCACCTTTGTGGCCCAACATTCCGATCCATACATGACGACAGGTCTTACAATGGTCTTGTAGATTTTGCCCTTCAATCGGAAGGGCATTCTGGCGTCGCATATGGTTCCTGAGACCTGTCGCCATTTCATCCATCCTGCGCTGATTCGGTTTTAGATGTCACGGTCAATATCGCCATTACACTGTAGCACTGTTGTAGAAAAAAAAACCTATTGGAGCAGTGTCTAGGACACGTCTGAATGTTTATTCCTAAAAACATAGCACTCTCATATATTAGCACTAAGAGGTCTGACTATGACTGGCTTCACCAAACTTGGTTTTGAATGGCATGAGTGATTAAGTAAGAGTTGTTGGCCAGACGTGTTAATAAGAAATGAAATGAAAAATTTATTGGTAACAATTGTTACATGTCTTTTATAATACAATTTGAATTTATACAATTTTAAATTACATTATCATTGGTAAATTAAAAAAAATCGCTGTAATCGTAAAACGGGTTTTTTAACAGCCACTTCTTCATTCTATATTTGAATCCAGCGGTGGAAGCTGCATTTCTGATGGTCTCAGGCAAGCGATTATATATAGATGGTCCAAGGCTGTAGACCGACTTTCCTGACTTCGCTAGTCTACACGTAGGAAGGTCGCTAGTCTACACTAAGTGTACACAGGAAGGTTTAGTCCTCCCTTTTTACCCGACTGCGCCAGAAGGAGGGTTATCCACCTAATTTGACAATGTTTAAAAAACTGAAGATCACAATATAAATTCCTTTCACTATGTGTAATTTTAAGTGACATTGTATATTGTGAAATAAATAAATCTATCTATCTATCTACCCGCACACGGTGGACTGATGACCTGGTAAGGGTCGCGGGTGTCCGCTGGATGCGGGTGGCGCAGGACCGGTCATTGTGGAAGTCTTTGGGGGAGGCCTATGTCCAGCAGTGGACGTCATTCGGCTGAATGATGATGATGATCTATCTATCTTATGTTTTTCGAGAGTATGTTTGTATGTATAATTGTTTGGCACGCTCTGCAACGGCTCGATGGATTTTAGCTTGAGAGGTGTCGGTAGATTCGTATTTACTGTGAGAGTGACATTAGGTATATAAAAAAAAAATGCGGATTTTTGGCGCCAAATTCCAAATAACACAGAAATGCAGTCGGGTTTAGTTTAGTTTTTTAATTAATTGGTCTTGTTAACTGACGTTTTCGGTCTAAGGTTGTTAAGAGGGCTTTAACTTGTCCGTCCACTAGCGCTACTCGTAAATAATTGTGATTATTTAAATGTAACGATAGATATTAAGAAAAGGGGGCCACTACATACTGTATTTTGTGTTTGAGTACCATTCCAATACAGCACATTAGTTTTTACTTAGCTGGATTCATCGATCTATGCGTCCAAAGGTAAAACGGCCGTTTTATTTTAGAGCTCATATGACGACGAATCCAGCAACGTAATAACTAGTCCGATGTGTACAAAAGGTACTTAAATGCAAAATACAATGTAGTGGCCCCCTTTTTTAAATATATATCGTTAAATTTAAATAATCACCACCACCACTCGCCGTCACGTAAATGTTTAAATAATTATTTTCTTTACAAGTTGCGCTAGTGGACACGATAAATCCCTCTTAAGCGATTTTCTTGAAAAGAATTGATACCGTGAAAGATGGTAGACCGCCAAGATGGCCTCTTTGCTTTTTGCCTTATTAACTTCTCCCAGCGCTCAGGATTAATAGTAGGTGTATTCAGTGTACAGAGGGCTACCCTGCCTATGCTGTGATGTATGAATATGAATATGACATTATACACTACCGTCCAAAAGTTTAGGACCAAACACAATTTTTAGTTTAATTTTCATAAATTATTACGCAAACCAAACAAGGCAAAAAGATTGCAATGGGCTATTTCTCACAAGGATTGGACTTTTGCAAACTGGTTGAGAATATACTACGAACAGACGAATCAAAATTGAGTGGATAATCAATCAATGTTGATTATTTGCATATTTTGTGTTTGGTCTTAAACTTTCTGACGCTAGTGTAATACGAAGAAACACTTTTATTTTATCTGACTCAATCAGACAGCAAAATAGTTCAGTACGTCATGAAATCTCGGAAAATCCTTACATCCGTTGATTGTCAATTGTTTTTTTGTTTTTCGGTTCGCCAGCGAAACATGCTCCTCCAATATCAAAATAACCTTCAATGCCACGGACACTTCGTTTAAATAGAATTTATAACGTCTTAAATTATCCTCGCACGTTGACACGATATTTGCAGCCCAGTAAGAGAGCGTCTGTAAAAGCGTTTTGTAATTTAACAGTTGTAACTTTATTAATTTATTTACGTACTGTTGGTACGTTGAATCTTGGCTAGTGAGAAATGTCGTCAAAGGTTAAGACAAACAAAATGCACATTTAATCTTAGTGGGTTTTAGTAATATTTAGTAACAAACACAGCATATTTTCCTTATTGAACTTTTATGAAACTTTATACCACGTCGGTGGCAAACAAGCGTACGGCCCGCCTGATGGTAAGCGGTCACCGCAGCCTATGGACGCCTGCAACTCCAGGGGGGGTCACATGCGCGTTGCCGACCCTTTAAAATTTATATACTCCTTGCCCTGCTTGCTACTTGCCCTGTTTATGCGTGTGGGTCAAATCTTGAAACTAAATTTTTGACCAATTATCATCAACCGATTGACCTGAAATTTGGCATACTAATGCAAGTTCGTTAGAATAGCACTACCCCCTTTTTTCCCTTGGATGCAAGAGTCGAGTATGGGAACCAGGTTGAAGTGCGTTGTGGGTGATAGGCTAGCCACCTGCCACTGCAATATCACATTTTCTCCAAACCATTTTCTCTAGAAACGTACAATTGCTAAAAGTGGTCACGAAATTATTTTCGTGTGCTCTGCCTATCCCCTCTCGGAAATAAAGCCGTGAGTTTATGTATGTACAAATCAAATATGGCTCTAATTTTTGTATAAATAAAATATATTTTTTAATCCTCATTTTGTGTCTTAAGACTTAAAATGGCAGACGATTTTCTTTGCAGACAAGTATATATGTGAGCGTCTAAAACTAAACGTTCGACACTGATGTTTGCGACATTGTGGACCAATTGAACAACATCCTCTTGCAATGAGGAATATTATCATCAAGTTCATCAATCCCTCGACAGTGTCAATTGTTCTCTATCGATGTCTTTATCAATTGGACTGAGTGTTAAGTTAGCGTAGTAACTGTTATGGGCCCGGTACAAAAATAAACCGATATTACTCAGACTCACACATGGAATAGAAATTCATATTAATTACTTTATGTAATGAATTCAGTCCACACATTGGTAATGTAACGAAGACTTTGAAAAACTAGTAAAACGTTTCATTTGTTTTTCGTTTCGCTGGATGACCATATGTGACGAGTGTATGAAGTTATGCGAGGCGATGGATAAACGACAATCATCTATCTATAGTTAATCTTAAGTAGTACGAATAATATGTCCTTATCTGTTTGCCAATTATTTTTAAACCTGTGTATACTGATGTTGTTCTAATTGTTGTGTCTACCTGTTATTATTATTTATTGTTAACGTAGGAATTTATAAACTTCACAGTGCCTTAGTTTTTTTTTGTAATGCTGTGTGTTTTTTGTCAAAATAAATAAATAAATAAATTTGTTGTGGGATAAACACGAAACCCACAACAAATCACTGACACAACAACTGCCTGAGTCTTGGATGTGTTCTATGTAAATGCAATAATGTATGTCTATCGTCGTCGACTCATAGTACAGTCAGCGTAAAAGAAGCTACGCATATGAAGGTGTCAAAAACTCTTATTCCCTTGCGATAAAGACTTTTGAATTATTCAGATGCGTAGGTACTTTTGATGCTAACTGTAAAAGCTTCGCTTAGTTCGGGACTACGTCAATTTGTGTAAGATTGTCCCCAAATATTTTAGTTTTATTATAATCTCGTATATAAAGCGAAAGCGTAATGTTCTTCCCATTTCATACTTTTAAGTTTTTATTGTTTTTTTATTTTTTTTATTAAAAATGGGATTGCTGTTGGCCAGCATCTAGCCAGGGGGCAAAGATGAGGCCGACGATGAAGCGAGCTCACCCAGAAGATGCCTATTCACTCGTGCCTTAAAAAGGTCCAGGTTATATGAACTCGGAAATACAGACGCCGGCAGAGAATTCCAAACCTTAGAAGTGCGCATTATAAAAGAAGATGCAAAGCGCTTGGTTCGAATTAGAGGAATTTCGACCAGGTAAGGATGGTAGCCAGCCGTACGTCTGGATGTCTGGATTGTACAGGGAACACGCATTAATTGTCTTACTTGCAGAGTTAGTCACTCAATTACAGTATCAAACAATATAAATTGATCACTAAACAAAATTTATTACATTAAAATAGTAATAATAATATTGGGGGACAATCTTACACAAATCGACCTAGTCCCAAACTAAGCAAAGCTTGTACTATGGGTACTAGACGACGATATACATACTTATTATAGATAAATACATACTTAAATACATAGAAAACATCCAAGACCCAAGAACAAATATCCGTGAAAAATGCACAAATAAATGCCCTGGCCGGGATTCGAACCCGGGACCTCTAGCTTCAGAGGCAGAGTCACTACCAACTAGGCAAAACAGGCCGTCAAATGGATACAAACAAGAGAAATTGTAATATAAGCCGCGTCTATCCCATATTATAACTTTCATCACTATTTCATTGATCAATAGTGCAAACACTCACCGTCAAATCAGGCAGTCCCATACCAATATTCCTAAAGTACTTCCACAGAAACATCACCACACAACACTACATGACAGCGTCACGATGGAATGACAACGCCATCGTCATGAAATGACATGATGGTCATGACACTACTCAACAGGCACACAGCATGATCATGGCACGATGTTTTGAGCTTTCACGGGCCAGAAACGTTGTCATGACACGGGTGTCTGATGAAGATGGCACGATGGTACGCAATTATGACGATTTTCTAGTCCATCGTTCTCGGGTTGCCAGAACAATTGTTGTCCGTTGTCATGATACGATGTTTTGGTCATGTGATGGTAAGCCCACTAAATTGTGGCCATGACACAGCGTTTTGTCCACTCGATGGTTAGCAATCACTCGATGTCACTTATTAATATGGTCATGTCATGACACGGTGTGTTTTGCCAGACGGTCAGCGGTCGTCGGACCATCAGCGGTCAGTTATGGTGACACGGGGACGCCTGATGGTAAGCGGTCACGGTCAGCGGTGAGCAGTGGTCATGACGTTTCCCCTGATACAATCGGCGATTCACCTTGCGACAGCAGAGCACTCGTTGGAGCATTGAGAGCGACTGAGCGGAGTTCGCGTCGGGAGGGGAGTAGCCGGGAAATACATTTTCAGCGCGCGATGCATTGTGTCGCTTGTTGATGTAACATTGGATGAATTTTTGGTGATTGACAAATTCAAGCAGCGTAGATGGGATTTTCAGATTTTGTCTGTATATTGTTCTTGAAAATATGATTTAGTTTAGTGGAAACTAATGTATATATTACATTTTTAAAGCAGTGATTCAATTTAGCAGTGATGTGTTTATTGATTTTGATGTTTTTAATTCAACTCACGCTCTCACAGAATATAATACAAACGTAAAATATGTGTACTCACAAGTTCTAATATGTGACGGTAAATACGTCTTTAGCTATTTGTTTAAATGCGAGAGCGCAATAGAAAGAGACAAGGATGTGTGACATTTGTTTATAATAAGTAAATATGTATTATAATTTATAACATATACTAAATAGAAAAAAATATTATTGGACAATTTTTTACACAAATCGAACTGGTCCCATAGTAAGCTCAATAAGGCTCGTGTTTTGGGTATTAGACGGCATATATATAGGTAATTCAACTTATAAAACTAACAAAACACACGAATTTCGATTAAAACTGTTGTTTCACGAATTCGTTGCGTACACTTTCCCAACAATTCGCATAAACCGTATGAAACTATAAGACAAATAAACAAAAAACATTGCTCACGCCAGTTACCGCATCCGAGCGGCCGACCTCCCTAACATCGTCGTATTTTTAGTCGCTAGGGCTGCCTGCACACCTTCCTGCTTGAGCAATCCCACATACCCTGCCAAAACGACGTATGTTACAACACGGTTGAAATAAGTTTGTCGCTTGCTAGTATGGAACGACGTGCTAGTGAGGTGCCAACTTAATTCAATCGTGATGGTAAATACGATATTTAGCTTAGCATGGCATAAATAGGTTACCGACTGTTGAGTCGTTTTATAAAGAGCGTGTGTTATTAGGAGTTTCTACTCGGTTAGGATGTTTGGAAATGCAAGCTTTAGTAGTGTTAATAGTCGCGGCTTGGGTTTTCGGTAGTTGTGTGGTTTATAGTGAATGTTTTGATCGTTAAAGATGCTTTATATATTACTTGGTTACGACACCCTAGTAGCTTTTAATCGATGACATACTGAATATTTTTAATCGCTATTCGGCTGTGGATAAGTGGGTGCGGATACTTTTTTTTATCATATGCCATTTATTTTCGAACCGTGAGATCTTTTGGGAAGACAAGTACGGTTGACAGTTTTTGGTGTACCCTTAGCACCACCCAGTTACGTGTAGGGTAACGGTGGGTACTCCCTACGGACGTGGTGCAACTTCGACCCCCCTTTGTCAAGTGAGTAGGCAACTTGACTGTTAGAAGTTCTCAAGCCGCCCGATGGCCTCTAACTTGGCCTAACAACTGCTGTCATAGACAACAGCCGGGATCAACGGCTTAACGTGCCTTTCAAAGCAGTTAGTAAGCACTCAAAGCGGTCACCCATCTAAGAACTGACCTGCGCCCAAGACGCTTAACCTCGCATACCGCACGCGGTACGCGGGCGCCGCTGGGCCACGAGCGCTCGAGCGGATACATTAAATGTATAGAGTTTGAATGCTACTGTAAGCGAGTATGGTTTGAAGACATTTTGTGCGTTCACAATTCGTGCCATTTCGAAGATACTCAAAATAGTACATTACTACAGAGGCCGGGACGAAAGGGGTTGCCGGCCAAAGACATATAGACGGCCGAGCGCAGCGAGGTCGGATAGGTCTAAGGCGGGCAACCCCATATTTCCCGCCGAGGTATGTATAGTGCTTTTCTCAAACATGCAATGAAATAAACAACAAAAAAATCAAAGTTTTATTTTTAATACCCATAATGGCAGAATGTCATGATGCCTGTGCTCCAAATTTATGTGGAATGGAAATTAAAAAAGAGGACTTTGCCGGCCTAGGCCTGCAAGATTTGTATGAAATCCCATTAACGATCTCTTGTCCTAGCCGCACCTGAAACGTCATACTTCGCAGCCTATTATAAGGAACATAACATCAATATTTCATTTCATGTTTGAGAAAATTCATTTTCGTTAATTGACAAAACTTATGTTCGCCTGGATCACATCACTAGTAAAGTGGCAGCCCTGAGCAGAGAGCTAATAAAGAACGATATCAATAATGAGACGCATTAGGGTCGTCTACAGCTGACTCACGCGGTGTGGGTATATCATATCCCGTCCACTTTCAAACGCATATGTCACTCTAACTAATGGTAACAGAGAAATCTGGGTAAATTTTCATGTCATACTTATGTACACTAGTAGTTACCGCCCATGTGACCTATTTAAAAGTCCAGCAAAAATTGCTACGCGGGCGATCTCAAAAATTATACAGACTATTTTTAGGGTTCCGCACCCAAAGGGTAAAAACGGGACCCTATTACTAAGACTTCGCTGTCCGTCCGTCCGGTCAGTTGAAATTTTCACAGATTGTGTAAATCTGTGGCCGCTATAACAAAAAATACTAAAAACAAAATAATAATAGTACATTACTACAGAGGCCGGGACGACAGGGGTTGCCGGCCGAAGACATATATTCGGCCGAGCGAAGCGAGGCCGGATAGGTCTAAGGCTGGCAACCTCAAATTTCCCGCCGAGGTATGTATAGTGCTTTTCTCAAACATGAAATGAAATAAACAACAAAAAAAACCAAAATTTTATTTTTAATACGCATAGTGGCAGAATGTCATGATGCCTATGCCACAAATTTATGTGGAATGGAATTAAAAAAGAGGACTTTGCCGGCCTAGGCCTGCAAGATTTGTATGAAATTCCATTAACGACCTCTTGTCATAGCCGCGCCTGAAACGTCATACTTCGCAGCCTATTATAAGGAACATAACATCAATATTTCATTGCATGTTTGAGAAATAATAATTAAGAGGTGCTCCCATACAAAAAACGTGATATTTTAGCCCTTTTTCATGGCTACCACACGCCGAGCTAGATCTCAAGAACCGTAATAGCTAAACAGTTGAAATTTGCACAGATTATGTATGTCTGTTGCCGCTATAACAACAAATATTAAAAACCTGCCAAATGCGAGTCGGACTCTTTATAGATCATGCGGTACGGAACCCTTCGTGCGCGAGTCCGACTCTTTATTTATTCAAAACAATTACACAGTATTACAGTTCGAAACTAAGTCACTGTGAACTACAAACTAGATTACAAATTCTAATATATAACAGAAGACTTACTTGCATCCATCTCCTCACATAACGTTAAGCATTCACGACACACAATTCCCCAATCACTTGCAAATACATCCACATCCGGTGCTGATGCAAGAAGCGCAAATCTGTGTACATGTCATGGCCACCGTGTGTGTGTGTGTCTGTGTGCGTGTGCGTGCGTGCGTGCGCGTGCGCGTGTGCGTGTGCGCGTGTGTGCGTGTGTGCGCGTGCGCAGCCGCGTGCGTGTGCGCGTGTGCGTGTGCGTGTGTGTGTGTGTGTGGTTTCATTGATGTGAGTGTGTCTTTCGAATTTTGAATATTGTCATACTTTATATTAACTTTTGCTTAACTCCACGTTCACTCTTAAGGCCCCTTGGTGGTTTGTGTATGTATGAAAATAACAATGATATATGCTGAGTGGGGTCCTATTGTAGCCACCATAACAGCACTGTTCGGCGCTGTCTGTAGTTTAATCGGGTGCGCCAAAACGCCTATTGCGTGTAGCTTCGGTTGGGGCCCGCAACTAGTGCGGGCTTGCAGCCGAACGACGAAACGCGCGCAGCCGCTTTGAAGCGCGGTCTGCTGTAGGGGCGCGTAGCGTCGCAGTGGAGAGTTGTGCGAGAGTGACGGCGAGCTCTTCCGTCTCTCTCACACGGTAGTGGATCCAGGTGGTGAAGAAACAAAAAATGCACGGTGAAAGAGAAGGCTCGATGGTGAAGCTGGTGGCTTGAGTGAGACGGGTAGATGTTTCTTGCTTGGATCTTTGCGTAGAATGAGAACATTTTCGGCAAGTACATCCCCTCTTATATAGCGACCAACTTTACCGTAACGTGAGCCACTTTTATTTTCCAAAATCACAAGTTTTTTACATTGGTTTTTTCACTATCGATTTAGCTTAAATATTTATTTCTTAATTAAGTTTATTTTATACTGTATGACAAATTATGTTTTATTTATACAGAATTACGAGTGGATTAATAAAACATGTACCAAATGCGTGTTAGAAGAACCGCTTTGGAGTTATCCTTAATTAACTAACAAACTTGGCTAAGCTGTAATAAACTAGTGGCTTTATTTTTCGCCTGATACAAAAAATGGTGTTTACAATTATATGTTACTTATGTTGTTGGTAAAGAACCTTTATGCAGAATTACGAATACAATAATATCTATTGGGTTAAAGCTATAATTAAATGAGTATGGCTAAGTGAATATAAACTAGGTAATGAATTCTGAGCTTTACATACAAAGTTGTGGTATGGAATCTATGCGAAAATATGTTTACGCTTAAAAATCTTAATCTACGGTTGGCGCAGTGCCATTGTTGCAGAACTACTGTAAAAAAGACAAGGTTGTATAAACTAATAGTGAATTAAGTTAAGAAAAGTGAATTTGCAATGTGGACAACCTTGTTACCTTATATCAAAATGAATCCGTTCTTAAGATTTGTGCGGAGCCCACGTTGGGGCAAAGAACGACACGCCTAGCAGGGTAGGTGCGCCGTTGTAGGCCTCAACGAGGGACACGTAGTGGTCGGTCACCACCCGATTTAGTCTAGTCAGGTAAATCAGTTTCAATAACTAAATACGTGGGGCTATTCAAACACTTTATGTGTGACCCCTTGCGATACACCATTTCAAAAAAGAAAATTATCCTAAGATAAGTTATTTGGGTTCGCATTTATATATCGTCAGATCTGGTAGTTGAGTGGCAAGCATATTACTTAAACCAACTCTCTCATAAAGATGTTATTTAGTAAAATGACCTACTTGACATAAGTATGAAATTATTGTCGGAAGACAGCTATTCTGTATGGTAACAAAGAAAGGAACTTAACGTTTGCTTTTGCATCGAGTGGTGTTTGTTACTCGGCCGCAAGTCTACACTAAGTGCGGGCCTCTAGATATACCCCCGAGCAAAAGGAATTGACGTCTGCCTTAAACAGTCTCCCCCCCGTACGCAAGTACATAAATATGCTAACCAAGGCAGGTCGATTCTACTAGTATGAGACGTGAGGTCGGGCGACGTATGAGTCCAGCGGTAGTTCTAACCTCTGTGACGCGTACCTTGCCATCAGGTCCAGGGTAAACTTTCTCTATGAGCCCGCGGGGCCATGTTCCTCTAGGCATGGTGGCGTCTGCAATCAGGACGATGTCGCCGGGTTTTAAATTCGGCTGCTCAGGTGCTCGCTTACGTGGCAATAGGGTAGGCTTGTATTCCGTTAACCATTTCTTCCAGAATCTGTCTGCAAGCTGCTGCACTTCTTGCCAGCTGTTTTTAAGGGGCTTTCTATCACTGAAGCTGCCAAAAGGTGTCATCCCGTTGGATCGATGAATAAGAAAGTGATTAGGTGTCAATTGCTCTTCCTTCAGGTTGGCGTTAATGGGTGTCAATGGTCGCGAGTTGACGATGTGCTCGGCTTCTAGTAGGAGAGTGTGCAGCGCGTCCTCAGATGGTAATTTGTCTCGTAAAGTGGAGTATAAGGCGTTTTTTATACCTTTTACCATGATTTCCCAAGCTCCGCCCATGGATGGCGCGCCTGGTGGTATTTTCTTCCATATAATGCGTTTGTTTACGAGAAAATCGTTGAACTCTGTACTGTCCATTGCCTCTTTGATTTCGCGTTCCGCTCCCACGAAGTTGGTTCCATTGTCACTATAGATGATGGTTGGGGTACCTCTTCTCGCCATCATGCGCCTAAGTGTTTGTATCATGGAGCTAGCCGAAAGAGAGGTGGCTAGCTCTACGTGCACTGCCCTAGTGGTTAGGCAGGTGTATAATGCACCCCATCGTTTCTCTATTCGTCTTCCTATAGTGACTTTTAGGGGTCCGAAGAAATCCGTAGCCGTGGCTGTAAATGCGGGTTGATGATGCATGAAGCGCTCCGGAGGTAAGTCTCCCTGTTGTTGTTTCGCGGGTTTAGCTCTTCTTAATTTGCACCATTGACATTTGGCATGTATGTTCTTTAGGTAGTTTCGCAAACCGATGATGTGATATTTCTGTTGCAATTCGTTAATCACTGTGTGGTGGTTACTGTGATTAAATTGCTCGTGATAGTGGTGCACGAGCAATTTTGTTATATAGTTATTTATGTCCAATATTATTGGTTGTCTCTGATTACTTGCGCTGTTAATTTTATATCTGCCATCGAGTGTCAATATTCCATCCGTATTTAGCTTTGTGGCCAGCCGATACAGTTTTGAAGACTTCTGTATGTTGTCGTTTCGGTGTAAGCGAGCGAGTTCCTCGGCGAAATTTTCTTGTTGGCATCGTTTCAATAACATATGTTCAGCAATCAGCAAGTGTCGTGACGTCAAGTCATTACCCGACGTGGTCTTTGTTTGCCCTGAGGTAAAAACTTCAACAGCTACCAACAGACGACCTAGTGCGCGTTGTAACCTAACATAACGCGAGAAACGTTTTGGATCGGGTAAGTGGTCGAAACTCTCCTTTGTGGCGTCTATGGCGGCGATGGTATTAATTGGTTTACGTTCCTCGCCGGTGGGAGGGATAGCGAGACTATCCTTTTTTAATTTAGGCCATTTCTCAGGCGAATCTAAGATAAATTTCGGGCCTGTGAACCACCGGTGGCTTATGTCGAAATCCGCTTTGACACCGCGCGTAGCTAGGTCCGCAACGTTTTCGTTTGTAGGTACCCAGTGCCAGTCGGAAGGCCTGGTGTACGTCTCTATTTCAGCTAACCTGTGCGCTACAAACGGTTTGAAAGTCCTAGGGTCTGCGTGTATCCAAGCGAGCACCGTTCGAGAGTCGGTCCAGTAAAATGACTGGCAAATGTCGTAATCTGTTTCGCGTCGGATTGCGTCCGCCAGCCGGCAGGCTAACACGGTAGCTTGTAGCTCTAACCTAGGTATCGAGATACACTTTAAAGGGGTTACTCTAGCTTTGCTGCTGACTAAGTACGATGTCTTGTTGCCCGCAGAGTCCGAAACCACGAGATACACAGCGGCCGCGTACGCCTTCTCACTTGAGTCTGAGAAAGCATGAATGTATGCCGGTCCTTTTGACCTAGGTATGTGTCTAGGTATAGCTAGGTTTTGTAGCAAGTCTAGGCTATCTATCCACTCGCGCCACACCTTGTTCAACTTATCCGGTATAGTTTCGTCCCACTGGCAAGCCGTTCGCCATAATTCTTGTATTAACATTTTACCTAAAATTGTTACAGGCGTGGCTAAGCCAATTGGATCGAAAACACTAAACACGGCGCTCGTGACCTGACGTTTGGTAGGTACCTTGAGTCCTTTAACTACATCTGGGGGTGTATTTCGTAGGTTTAAGTTGAAACTCAGACTGTCACTTTTATGATTCCACAAAAGTCCCAGAGTGCGCTCGTGCTCGGATTTGCCTAGCGCTGTGGTAGACTCCTTAGACACATCTTTCACGTTGGATAAGACTTTAGGCTCGTTGGATGCCCATCCACACAGGGTAAACGAAGCCTTTTTGAACACCTCGTCCATGTCTCTAATAGTTTTCTGGGCCTGCTCTATTGTGTCGAAAGCTCCCAGAAAATCGTCTACGTAAAAGTTTCTCTCGGTGAGTCTAGCCACTTCGGGATAAGTTTCGCGATAATCGTTTGCGTTCTTGTTTTTAATATAGATAGCGGTCGCGGGGCTTGAAGCGCTACCGAATATTAGCGAAGTCATCCTATATGTTTGAGGCGGCGTGTCTCTATTATTCCCGCGCCACAAAAATCGCAAACTATCGCGATCCGATTCTTGGACTTTAATCTGAAGAAACATCTGTTTTATATCAGATATCACTCCGATGCGTCCCTCACGAAATCTTATGAGTACGCCGAAAAGTGACTGGATTAAATCGGGACCAGGTAAAATGGCATCGTTTAACGCTTTCCCGCTCGTACGACATGCAGCGTCGAAGACGACTCTCTGCTTTTGTTTCGTGGGGTGAACGACGCTAAAATGTGGAAGGTAAAAAGTGCGTGGTGTGTCTAAAGTTGAGTTTACTTTCTCCGCGAAACCTTGTTCTAGCAAATCGTTCATTTGTTTATTATATTCAGCCTTTTCCTTTGGGTTGTTATCTAATTTT
This sequence comes from Notocelia uddmanniana, assembly GCA_905163555.1. Classification (NCBI taxonomy): domain Eukaryota; kingdom Metazoa; phylum Arthropoda; class Insecta; order Lepidoptera; family Tortricidae; genus Notocelia; species Notocelia uddmanniana. The sequence goes on from LR991066.1 coordinate 24,035,053, forward strand.
CTTTCCAAAGTGTAAAGACGCTTTAAGGCATGTGCTCTGTTATCCGGTAGAGTTTCCTCGTCGGTTTTCCATAACAATCCTGCTTCAAATCTATTCTCATTAGGTAGGCGTTTGCATGTAGCCTCTAATAATTTTAACGCTCTATCCTCTGGGTCGTTTGCTTGTTTACGCGGTTCTATGCCTAGAGACTCTATGCTAAAATGTTCACGTATCAAGGCTAAAGCTGGGTCTTGCTTGTCGAATGTGGGTTTGATATGGTTCACTACCCCCGTTAATTTACAGGGTCGTTTGTTAACTCCGTGAAGTACCCACCCTAACTGTGTTAGAGAAGCGCAAGGTGTTGCTTTATCGCCCTCACATACTTGCCTACTTACTATCAGATGCCATGCATCTTGTCCTATGAGTATAGTAGGTTGCGCTGAGTCGTAACACAATTCATCCTCAAGATGTCTTAAGTGAGCGCAATCGCGAACTACCGACCTTTCCACGGATTGGGAAGCTAAATTTAACTTATCCACTGTGTGTGCGGTAAGTTCGTGAAATTCCCTAGAGGCTAAACCTCTAATGGTGAGTTTCACGCGAGATGAATTCCTGTCTACTACCTCGTGACCTCCCACTCCTTCGAATGAGAGGGTCTCCCGTTTGCCGGGGTGCGTGACCTTGCTGGCTATATCCCTATTTACTAAGGATAATGTCGCGCCCTCATCCATCAGAGCGTGAGTAATTATAGAGCCCTTAGGTCCCTTAATTTCCACAGGAATTATTTTTAAATATGCTCGCGACTGATTTGAATAATTTATTGAACTGACATGTTCCTTATTGGGAGCATTTACCCTATCTTTTCTTTCGGTATTGTACGTTCTGCCATGCAATAGGACGTGATGTGACGCCTCGCATCCGCCCTTTCCACACGCTACATACTTACATCTGTTGGATGTGTATCTGTGAGAGTCGTTTAAACAACGGAAACATAGTCTAAGTTTTTTAAGGTTTTCCCAACGATCGTTTATGTTTAACTTTAAGAAATCTGCACAGCTGTTTATTTTGTGGCTTCCTGCACACAAAACGCACTTACTTACTTCCTTACCGTTACTATTTGTGGCGTTATTTTTTAACCACTGTGGCTTACTATTCCTATCATTATTCCTAAACTTGTTATTGTAGTTGCCAGCTCCTCTATTCTTTCTCCTGTTATTTGCGGCGGCAACGTAATGAAGCTCTGCTTCGCTATCGTTACACGAGTCACTGTCCCTATCGTGCCTACCATGTGACGTGGACGAGCGTGAGGAGTGTCGTGGTACGTAATCTCTTTCATATTGCTCGCTATAGTCGCTTTGTGACGATATTGAGCTGTCTCTGTACTCGTGTCTATTGCGCGAGCCAGTGTTAACATTGTTTACCTGACGTGAGCGCGCACCGGACTTCTGCTTGACTTGCTCGTAAGCAAACATAGCGTTGCAATTTGTACTTAATTCTTTTAGGAACCTAGCCATGGCTAAAAGTTCGGGTATATTTTCGTTGTCGCTTTTGTACTTATACCACTCGAATCTAACTATGTTATTTAATTTATCTACTATGCGACTTACTAATTCTGGCGCGTATAAGTACTGCGGCTTATTTAGGGCTGTGATCGAAGATACTATATTACACACACGATTGCTAAATTCTGACAAATTTCTACTATCTTCGCTCATGCGCGGCATTCTTTTAACGTTTTGAATTTCGGTTAATATTATGACGTCAGGCTTGCCATAAGCCCTGTCTAGTGCGTCTATCACTTCATACGGACTACTACACGTGTGTAGTATTGATTTTACCGAATCTCGTGCTGGGCCCCTAATTGCTTTGCGTAAGCGGCCCATGTTGGATATGTCAGAAAACGAACTTTCCGTGTCTAAATAGACGCGTTTGAACGAGATCCAGTCTGACGGATTACCGTCGAATAAAGGCAGATCGCCTATATATTTGTTAGAAGCGGCTAAGTGCTGCGGCTGTGGGGATGCGTGACTATCAGACCTGTTCATGCTGATAGCCTGCACTATAGCGTCGCGTAAAGCACTAATTTCCCCAGCCGTATTGTTGTGGTTTCTATCTTGCTGCATTTCATTTCTAATGGGCACTGTGCCAGTTGCGTACCTGTCTTGCGGTGGATTGGGCAGACTGATAGCAGTGAGCGGCGGCTCGCGTCCCACAGTTGAATCTTGAGCTAGCAATAATTCATACCTAGAGGCGGCGTACGCGGCGGCGGCCCTTGCCTGCTCCAATCGCGAGGCGCAAAGTTCGGACTCCGCTTGCAACTTGGCTAATTTATCGTGCTCGGCCCTATCGGGCGGCACAACACTGAACCTCTGCTGAGGCGATTCTTGCCTTTCCATATCTAAACCGGCCCTCGAACTATAGTGCGCGTGACCTGGGTTACCTAAGCCTGCTGACGCGCTTAATGATCTTATTCTAATGTCGCCCGCGATATTTTCGCTGTGCGCATTGCCAATATTTCTGGCTAAAACTTCGTTTGCGCTTAACGACCGCGTGCCTAAGCTCGCTCTTAAATTTGCACTTCTGTAAGGGTCGCCCGTGATAATTTCACTGTACGGATTTCCTAGAGGGTCTCTGTTTTGACCAGAAATCGCGTTTAACGACGAAGTGTCTAACCTAACTGTACTTCTAGAGGGGTCGCCCGTGATACTTTCACTGTACGGATTTCCTAGAGGGTCTCTGTTTTGACCAGAAATCGCGTTTAACGACGAAGTATCTAACCTAACTGTACTTCTAGAGGGGTCGCCCGTGATACTTTCACTGTACGGATTTCCTAGAGGGTCTCTGTTTTGACCAGAAATCGCGTTTAACGACGAAGTACCTAACCTAACTGTATTCCTATGAGGGTCGCCCGTGATATTTTCACTATGCTGATTTCCTAGAGGGTCTCTTCTTGAGCCAGAAATCGCATTATTTCCTAGAGGGTCTGCGCTTAGACCAGAAATCGCGTTATTTCCTAGAGGGTCTCTGTTTTGACCAGAAATCGCATTATTTCCTAGAGGGTCTGCGCATAGACCAGAAATTGTATTGAGCGACGGAATACCTAAGTTCGCGTTCCTAGAGGGGTCGTTTGTGATATTTTCACTACACGGATTTCCTAGAGGGTCTCTTCCTAGACCAGAAATCGCGTTTAACGACGAAACGCCCGCGTTTAATCTTGCGCCTAAATCAACATTACCGCCATGCGTGACGGGGTTCTCTCTTGATTCTACGTTATCTAACCTATCTGGACTCGCGCCTAAGCTACCAGATCCTTGAGGAGTTGTGAGCGATGCGGTACTAGTCGTCTGTTCGGCAGTGCCAGTCCCGTGGCTCCACGTATGGGTTTCTTGCGACGATGAAGTTTCATATGACGTTCCGCTGTTACCTTTGGACCCATCGCTGCTGCCTCGCTCCTCCTCTTCTGTGTCCATTCTTGATTGGCCCTTGTTCTTGCCCGACCTCAATGTTGGCCCTACTCCCTTGCCTACCCCCTTCCCTGACATCCTACCTACCTAACACTAACCGGCCCTAGCTGCTCGCTCGGCGTACTACCGTAGGGATGCCGATTGAGAATAGGAATGTGAGGAGAATGGATGGGTAGGGTACCGTCTGGCAGTGGAGAACTGTACGTTGTTAGTGCTCTATGACGTGCGGGAAAACACGCCCTTCGACTTGCCAACCTGTGGCCTAACACCGCAAAGCCTCTTACCAGCACACGGCCGAGCTATATAGACGCTCTGAAAAGAGCGCTGCGATACTCGCCCGATATATCGCACTAAAGCGTGTATACACGTCCAGTTTAACACCGCAAGGTTAGGACCACGCCACCTGACAGAAATCAACGGGGATTGACAAAGACCCGGCACTGACAGGATTTACGGATAAACACTCACGGTGACTTGACTCTTGTACTTCGAAGTCTTCCTCGCTGGCCACAGCACTCAGTCCCGTTCGGGATTCTTCTTTTTTGAGGCTTCTTTTCTTCTTTGGCCTTTGGAAGGCTTTTCTTTCTTGCGGCTTGCGATTTCTTTCTTCCCGACTACGACGATTTGATTTTGATTTTGATTTTGATTTCTGGCCTTGTATAAACGACGTAACCGATGTTATGTAGTGGAAAGTTATAACGTTTTGTACTTGAGGAAGATTTTAACCGTGGGTTTGATGTCTCCCAATAACTTCTATTTGTACACACTTACAATATTGGATGGTGCAGATGTTTGCCGTATTTTTAAATTGAGAGGGGTTGTAGATTTTTAAAGTTAACATTTACCGAAATGATGTGATGGTGATGACACATGGTTCTTCATGATAATTAAGTGAGTGGTTTTAGAGCATTTCTATCACGTTTGTTCGCTACCATTCTTGATGATAATTAAGTGAGTGGTTTTAGAGCATTTCTATCACGTTTGTTCGCTACCATTCTTGATGATAATTAAGTGAGTGGTTTTAGAGCATTTCTATCACGTTTGTTCGCTACCAACGTGATATGAAAAAAACACGTGCTCAAAAATGTCCCTAATGAATTGTCCAGATTCTTATGAATGTTCGTTCAATTCGTAATTATTTATAGGAATATCTAAGTGTCAATACAGTCCATTCTTGTGAAGTTAGTAGTGAATAGATCTTCAAGAGAAGCAACATCAGCATTTTTTTCTAATAGTGTTATGGGTATGGGTCCGAAAATATATATAACCAGTACCAGTTGACCTGAAGAAACTTATGCCTCTAGAGTTTAAAAGAAAATTATTTAACTGGCTTATCGACCAACGATTTTATAACATCTCAGAATTTTTAAATACCTAATGTTGTGTATAATAATATGATTTATTGTTAGTGTATCTAGGATTAAGCAAATATTGTACGCCTCTCTGAGGCAGGACATGAAGGCCTGTAAATTTGTAGATTATCATTGTATAACTCATGACCATGCAATAAATATTTTGATTGATTGATTGAGAAATACACGCATTTTCATTAAAAATATCCTAACATTCTAAACTCAATCTTAACGACCTATAAACATGGCTCTATGGCCAGTCAGTGGGATTTTATGAAACACGACTCATTCTGGCCTTTCATAAACGACGTAACCGATGGAATTATAGTGGAAAGTTATAACGTTTTATACTTTAGGGGGAATTTAACCGCGGGTTTGATGTCTCTTTATAACTTCTATTTATACACACATTATTAGATAGTGCAGATGTCTGCCGCATTTTAAAATTAAGAGGGGTTGTAGATATTTAAAGTTAGCATTTACCGAAATAATGTGATGACACTGATGACACATGGTTCTTGATGATAATTGAGTCATTTTAAAGCATTTCTATCACGTGTGTTCGCTACCGAAGTGATATAAAAAATTGGTCAAAAATGTCCCTAATTAATAATGGTTCTAATGGCGGCGATTTAAGGCTCCGGTACATGCACTCGCGGATAAAGAATACGGGTCGGCAAACTACCGTCATATATTCCTAAAATAGTACAATGTTGTAAAGTTTTTTACACCACACCTTGCCAAAAACCGCGTTTTTCCGCACGCTGCGCGTCCGAGAAAACCCACTTTTTGGCCAAGTGGTGACGTAAAATTGTGTACAAAACACGGGTCGTAAAACAGAAAGCCCTCTCTCGCATATTTATGACCCTCGCCTGCGGCTCGGGCCTCAAATATTTGCGATATCGGCCTTTCTTTGTTTTACAACCCTTGTATCGTAATGTACTATTAATCCTGTCATAATCTTTATTTAATTTTACTTATAAACTGCAAAAATTACAGTTAATAATATCGTTACCAGTTTAAAATGGGCTCGTAAAACCCCATGAACAACGTTAACGGAGCGAGATATCGCAAAAAATGTTATTATTGGATATTGATATTTTTATGATAGGAGCCCGGAAATTACTTATATAGTTGGATGTAGTTGGTTTGGGTGGTGGATGGTAATATTAGTACATTACTACAGAGGCCGGCAACCCGCCGGATAGGTCTAAGGCGGGCAACCCCAAATTTCCCGCCGAGGTATGTATAGTGCTTTTCTCAAACATGCAATGAAATAAACAACAAAAATAAACAAAATTTTATTTTTAACACGCATAGTGGCAGAATGTCATGATGCCTGAGCCACAAATTTATGTGGAATGGAATTAAAAAAGAGGACTTTGCCGGCCTAGGCCTGCAAGATTTGTATGAAATTCCATTAACGACCTCTTGTCCTAGCCGCACCTGAAACGTCATACTTCGCAGCCATTATAAGGAACATAAAATCAATATTTCATTGCATGTTTGAGAAAAGTATATTATGTAACTATAAAAAAACATTATTGCGGTTATTAAATTCAGGATGACCCAAAATTATTGACCGCGAGTGTCTTTGTGAGAGCAGTAAATCGATACATATTTTGCCCTCGACTGTACTATAATAAAAGATCCTACCTGTGCCACGTCGGTGAGCTGTGCCCGCTGCATGTCCAAGTCCGCGATGCGCTTCAAGGCCGCGTCCTCGGCCCGCGCGAGGGCCTCCGCCGCCTCGAACACTCCCAGCAGCTCCGGCATGCCCGCCCAGCGCGGGCTCGCGTCAGCGGGAGACACCGCCTGAGGGACAATAACGTGTCAGTCGTTTGTCGATAAGCGAAACTAGAGGCCTTCGGGCGGCTTGAGAACTTCTAACATTCAAGTTGCCAAGCACTTGACAAGCCTAATCCCAATAAGGTCTAGTTTCCCCCTTGGGTGGGAAGGTCAGATGGCAATCGCTTTTATAAAAACTAGTGCCTACGCCAATTCCTGGGATTAGGAAGCGGATCCCGGGCATCTTTCAAGATGTTCACGTGCGTTGAACATGCCTACATAGATTCAGCATCAAGATTTGGGACAAGAAACTGCACAGATGCTGACAGAGCGGGCAAAGTACGAACTACGTTTTGTTAAATTGACAATATAGATGTTAAATTAAGATAATAATTATTAACACACACATATGTAAAAATCTGTATAAATAGCTTGTAAATTTGTAAATAAAGTCTCTTTGAGTTTGGACGTTGCTGTTGTCATTCCTCTCACTGTGGTCAAGACACCTTTAACCGTAACAGTCACATGAGTTTACCCTTTCCGTCTGTTGCCTTAGGTCTCTTGGTGCAGACATCCCGCACTTATTATATATCTGTATATTTTAACCTATGGTTAGGGCTAGGCATGGTAGGGCTTTAGGGTTGTCTAGGGTTGTTAGGAAGATAGGAGAGTTAGGTTGGTAGGCTACAGCTCTTCCCATAGTTTGTTGGTAAAATCACCTACTTGATTTTACACAAGATCTAGTAGATTTTGACTTGTAAAAGTGCCATTGCGTTATTAAAGTATAAAGTTCATTTATTTATTTTATTTTATTAATGCAACTGTACTGGGAATAACGCTAGGATGATGTTTGTTATGGTGTGACGTATTAGGGATGATATCACACTCTTGCCGATTTCTTGGTATTTGTATAATTTATTGCATGTTTTTTTTAATTGTACTGGAATAGGTAATGGATATGGTATAGTAAAAATTAATTATTTTGTTGCAGGATATAAGTAAGTAAAACATAAGTACTTGATAATGTATGTACACATTGACAAGGAGACATGTAACAAGTGGGTAGGGAAGGGAAGAGAAGGGTATAGAAGGGAAGGGTAGGGAAAAGAATGGACACAGCGAGGTCATTCGTCAACGAGCGCTAGCATTGAGTGGAGGTTCAATCAAAGTATTACGGTCTAGTTGTATAATTTGGAGTAAGAGTATAAATAATGTGATTGGAGACGAACCATGTAACATGTGCAAGTGCATCAAGGAAATAAAGCATCATAATTGTCGTAAGTCAGTGCATTTTTATTATCAGTCATAATAGGGAAGGGATGGGAAGGGAATGGACGGGAAGAGACGGAAAGGGATGGGATGGGAAGGGGAGGGAAGGGAAGGGAAAGGAATGATGGTGTCACCTGTGTCGGGGCGCGGCGGTCGCGCAGCGAGACGTCCTCGCTGGGCTCGCTGCACGGCGCCGAGCACGTGTCGTGCGCGCGCTCGAGGGATGGTGTCACCTGTGTCGGGGCGCGGCGGTCGCGCAGCGAGACGTCCTCGCTGGGCTCGCTGCACGGCGCCGAGCACGTGTCGTGCGCGCGCTCGAGGGATGGTGTCACCTGTGTCGGGGCGCGGCGGTCGCGCAGCGAGACGTCCTCGCTGGGCTCGCTGCACGGCGCCGAGCACGTGTCGTGCGCGCGCTCGAGGGATGGTGTCACCTGTGTCGGGGCGCGGCGGTCGCGCAGCGAGACGTCCTCGCTGGGCTCGCTGCACGGCGCCGAGCACGTGTCGTGCGCGCGCTCGAGGGATGGTGTCACCTGTGTCGGGGCGCGGCGGTCGCGCAGCGAGACGTCCTCGCTGGGCTCGCTGCACGGCGCCGAGCACGTGTCGTGCGCGCGCTCGAGGGATGGTGTCACCTGTGTCGGGGCGCGGCGGTCGCGCAGCGAGACGTCCTCGCTGGGCTCGCTGCACGGCGCCGAGCACGTGTCGTGCGCGCGCTCGAGGGATGGTGTCACCTGTGTCGGGGCGCGGCGGTCGCGCAGCGAGACGTCCTCGCTGGGCTCGCTGCACGGCGCCGAGCACGTGTCGTGCGCGCGCTCGAGGGATGGTGTCACCTGTGTCGGGGCGCGGCGGTCGCGCAGCGAGACGTCCTCGCTGGGCTCGCTGCACGGCGCCGAGCACGTGTCGTGCGCGCGCTCCAGGCGCCGCGTGCGCCGGTGCAGCTTCTCCTCCAGCCAGCGGCTCTGAAAACCTCCACTTATTGTACGCTAAATGTATTAGTTACTCTATATATCCTAGCCGAATTGTATAATCCGACGTTTTACATTACGACTAGCCGTTTTGTATTACGGCGTGTAAACGATTAGCAGGATTGAATATGGGTTAATGAAGGTCCCGGAAGGTGGGGACCCGAGTATGTCCTTAAACTACAACCATGACCACCGGGGGATAGGCAGCAGCATCCCTGAAGTGCGGTGGAGATACTGCAATGGCAACCCGCATGCCAAGCATGGTGATTATGGCATTTACCGCTCCATGAAATTGGGGGAGGTCCATTCGGCGGTCCATCCGGTGTTCGGCGCTTTATGTTCTTCGATTCGGCTAGCCGTTAAGTAAAACAGCGGTCCACTATCCGCCTCTTTTTCGCCGTATTACATTAGGGCCAGCCGATTTAAAAAACAGGGTCGTGTTCGGCAGCCCTGTTTCGGAATAGTTAGGTACGACGACGAGGAATGTTAGGAAAAATTGCGACCCTACAGCGCGCGAGCCGAGCGGCCGGCAAAGCGCCAAAACGGAAACGGCTAAACGTGAGCCGTCATATTGTAAAATGTATCGCAGTTACAATCCGGCTAATGGTTGACACTCTGTAATACAAAATGGCTAGCCATAATGTAAAACGGCGGATTGTATAATTCGATAAAATCAGGCGTTACTTTGCAAAAATCCATGACAAGTTTCTAGAACAACATTTCTTTGTTATTCCGCTAAACAAAGTGTGGATATATTAGTGTTATTATTATTATACTAGATGAAAGCTCGGCTTCGCTCGGGTGAAGTAAATAAGAAAGAAATAAAGAAAAGATTTATTCGTGACAGTTATGCAAACGACGAAAGAAATAGTGTACAAAAATGTATAAAATAAAAACATTACAACAACGGATTATGATGAAACTTCGTATAGAAATATAGTCTGTAGTCTGGATTGGGAATAAAAGTATGGAATGGAATTATATGGAATTGGGAGTAAAAGATTACGCAAACGACGTCACGGGCAAAGGCTAGTATCTTTGCAAGTTAATCCTAAGCATTTTTGTAAGGGTAGTATTTAAAGGCACATAAAAAATTTGACACCGTAATCAGTACTGATTTGTATAGCTAAAACACTAATCGTTCATTAAAATTCAATTCAGATGTGCATTGTAAAATATTGATGTGCCAGTCAGTATTTTTGGTGCGAAGTCAGAGCTGCTAACGCGAAAAACAAATGAAGTTCGTGTATCTCCCTCTCTGTCGCACTTGCAAATTCGAGCGACACAGAGGGATATACACGATGTTCGTTCGTTTTTGTTTCGCGATAGCAGCTCTCTATTCTCCGCCAAATTCTATTCAGTGGGGCCCTTTACACTCAATATTATTTGTCAATATTATCGCGATTTTCAAAATTGTATGGGGTCTGTTACACGCTTAATATTATCACAATAGTGGTGTGTCAATATTGTCGTGGTTTTCAAAATCGTATGGATTTTTCTTCAATATTCATTAAACAGCACGTAATACGGATCGTGACATGAGTATATCGCGTGATAATAATAACCATGTAACAGGCCCCTATGGATGTTACTTCAATATTCAGTGTTTCGCGTGATAATAATAACAGTTGGTAATATGTTCTCCAATTAATGTAAGCTATTTAACAACTTTTTCCGTTTTGGCTAAGGTATTTCGCATTCCGATACGCGCACTATCCAAGAATAGGAGCCGTCAGACCAGAGGGCCTACCGCGATCTGAAAACGAAGTATTTCCCTCTCCGCGCTCGAATGTGCAAGTGCGACAGAGAGGCATATATATTTCGTTTTCGGTCCCCGGTAGCACTTCAGTCCGAGCGCGGCGGACGGTCGAAGAAAGTTGAAGAACATTCCGTGTGTCGTCTGCACACATATAATTTTTGAACTTCCCATGGACCTATGAACATTAAAATTAGGTGATAATGTTTATTATGACGTATATTTTACCAAAAATATCAATATATTGATAAATCGCATTTGTTTTTTAGTTGTACGGAACCCTCAGTGCGCGAGTCCGACGCCTTAGCCAGTTTTTCTTGAAGTTTATTTCTCATATAGTAAAATACCCTATTCGTTTTAAAGTTGACGCCTGAGGGCCTACCGTGACCCAAAAACGAACTATCTTCCTCTCTGTCGTTCGAAACTACATGTGCGAGAGAGAGGCAGATACTTCGTTTTTGGTTCGCGGTAGCGCCTCTAACGTCCGTGCGCGGCGACCGGCATGAGCGGGGGGTCTACTCCGAAATTCAAAATCCTAACTTCGTATGGTGCCGTCCCTTTCACTCTCCTGTCATACACTATATGAGTGAAAGGGACGGCACCGTACGAAGTTCGGATTTCGGAGTAGACCCCCAGTGCCACTAAGTTATGAGATAGAGCGAGATAGGGATAGAATTTTGCTAGACGTTTAAAAGCCATAAGTCACCTAGTAGTTTGTCGCAACAAAATAGAGACGCAGCTTTAAGGTGGCGGACAGACTCAGCAAACAGTGGTGTCCTTTACACGATATTTTATTTTACACGATATTATCACAATACTGGGGTGTCAAAATTATCGCTGTTTTCAAATTTGTATGGATTCTGCTTCAATATTCACATGATACTTATCGTGATATGAATGTATCACGTGATAATAATAACCATGTAACAGGCCCCATACATTCGCTTTGAAGGCGGTTGTTGTGACAATCAGCCTAGCTAGCACGATAGATTATACCGTTACGTTTTATGTGACGTAATACATTTCGCCCATCTAACGTGACGGTATAAGTTATCGTGCTAGCTAGGCTGATAGGTGTGTAGAACGCTTGAAAACTACAAAAACAAAACGCTGCAGACGCGGCTAGCCGAATCCACACAATGGGCGATGATGGCCCCTCACCCAGAACGCAGCCCAGCAACCTGGCCAACAGACCGGACGCAAACATAGTTTACAATTTCCGAACGTACCCAACCCGACGCTGTCAACCAACGAATTTAATATGGCCGACCTTTCGTCATAAAATTAACACTTTTTAATGCAAAATACGCGACAATCCGAATTTTGCGGATACATATGTTCAACTCAAAAATCGTTATTTTTATACGTTCTTCAATTTGAGACAGGTCTCGTTCGGGTCTACCGTACCCCTGCACGAAATTATTAATATAGATGTTGTATAATACCCTCTGCACGCACAACCGCATACAAAAATACGCAAGTGGATACAATGCATTAACACTAATAGACCTACACGTTTTTTACCGAAATATCAAAGAAATGTTGTTCTAGAAATATACAGATTTAGATTTATTTCATAATATAAATTAACATTATAAATTAACTTAAGCTAATTTACACGGAATTACATTATGATCGTCAAATATGGAATATAGTAATAATTATGTCAAGTAATACAACTAATTGTCACAGGTGCACAGCAATATCATTATGAAAATATATTATAAAAAATCGGAATAAGGAATTAAATATCAATATCTCAAAATGATCGTCAAGGTGAAAATAAATATATGGTTACATTAAAATTTAAAATTATTTGTATTAAATTAAACAATGTCATTATATTATATCATTATATTATATTTCCATATAATCACAAACAGAATACAGTGGTTTTTCCAATAAAAAGGTTCTCAGTTGACTTTTGAATGTTTCGTCACATGGTTCAGTTCGTAATTTGACGGGCAGCTACAATCATGCTTATCGATTTTGATGACGGTGACCGTAACAAATATATTTGCTTTAAATCACACTTTTTAGGTGTTATTGCCAGTCGTTTTACGTTTGCAGCCCATGGATCAACTACACTAAGAGAGCTTACAGTGCCTTGCGTGTCCAATTCAATAAAGGCTATAGGATGCTTTTGGGGCTGTCACGCTTTTGTAGTGCGTCGGGCATGTTTGCGCAGGCTCGCATGGATGATTTCTACGCGATAGTGCGCAAACGGGCAGCCTCCCAGGTGTGCAGAGTGCGAGGCAGCGCCAACAGCTTCCTAGCGGCTATAGGGGAGAGGCTGGACAATCCATTCTTTCGTCATTGGTCGTTTGTCGGTCGGTCGTCATTTGACGACCTGTTTAGCCTAGTTGGTAGTGACTCTGCCTCCGAAGCTAGAGGTCCCGGGTTCGAATCCCGGCCGGGGCATTTATTTGTGCATTTTTCACGGTTATTTGTTCTTGGGTCTTGGATGTGTTCTATGTATTTAAGTATGTATTTATCTATATAAGTATGTATATCGTCGTCTAGTACCCATAGTACAAGCTTTGCTTAGTTTGGGACTAGGTCGATTTGTGTAATTGTCCCCCAATATTATATTTATATATTTATATTAATATGCATAGTGGCAGAATGTCATGATGCCTGTGCCACAAATTTATGTGGAATGGAAATTAAAAAAGAGGACTTTGCCGGCCTAGGCCTGCAACATTTGTATGAAATTGCATTAACGACCTCTTGTCCCAGCCGCACCTGAAACGTCATACTTCGCAGCCTATTATAAGGAACATAACATCAATATTTCATTGCATGTTTGAGATAATTATTATTATTATTGGGTGTCATTGCATGTTCCCAAGTACAAAGACTATAAATAAGTTTTACACCACACCTTGCCAAAAAGCGCATATTTCCGCACGCTGCGCGTCCGGAAAAACCCACTTTTTGGTCAAGTGGTGACGTAAAATTGTGTACATAACACGGGTCGTAAAACAGAAAGCCCTCTCTCGCATATTTATGACCCTCGCCTGCGGCTCGGGCCTCAAACACCTGCGATATCGGCCTTTCTTTGTTTTACAACCCTTGTATCGTAATGTACTATTAAATGTATTAGGGTTAAGATAAACTAACATAGATATGTAAGCACCATTGTTATTAACGAGTATGGACCATGTGTCTGAAATAAAGTGAATTATTATTATTATTATTAAATATTGCTATAAATGTAGAGGCGAAAAACAAAGCGTAATGTTATGCTGTAAATAAAGGCTTATTGTATATAAGCGAAGTTACAAGCCCCGGTATGTCCCGGACCCGGGTATGTCCTAAAACTACGACCAAGACCACCGGGGGATGGGGAGCAGCATCCCTGGAGTGCGGTGAAGATACTGCGATCGTCAACCCGCATGCCAAGCGTGGCGATTATGGCATATACCCCCCGTGAATTTGGGGGAGGCCTATGTCCAGCAGTGGACGTCCCTTGGCTGATATGGTGGTGGTGGAAGTTACGAGTATCAACGGTATCAACTCAACTCCGTTAGCTCAGAAACCCAAAATGAATCTTGGCCTCTGACACGAGAGTGCGCCACTTTTCTCGGCTCTGCGCTAACTCTTGCCAATTGGTGATTAGCAGTTCGCGCAGATCCGCCGAGACCAATGTCGCTCTGGCGGCACCACGGCCCTCCGACGCCAGCAGCATTCTCAACGGTATAGGCATGGTTATTCCTTTGAGAATATACATATTTTTATGACTGACTGTACTATAAAAATTCTGACCTTACCGTCAGTATACATGTTAGAAGCATGCATTTTTGTGAAAAAGAATTTGCACTCATTTCCATTACATTCGCGATCTACAAATTTACGTCCCCGAAATGAATTAGAAAGGCCAACTTCAAAATTGCAAATGGTTCACTCCGGGCCCATACGCAATGTTCGTTAAACTGTCTAATAACTTACCGACCACATTTAAAAACGAAAATAACATATGTAAACTAAAGTCACAGCTAAAGACGCACTGTTATTATTCAACCAAAGAGTACCTAATAGACAAGGATTGTTAGTAATTTTAGGAGATACATTGTATTGTATTGTTTATTCATAAAAATGCAACATCCTAGCAGGGTTCATGTTTGAAACTCGTAAGCAACATGATGCAATAAAGAACTTGAACTATATACCTGTTCCTTGATCCTCTCCATCAACTCTTCGGCGCGGTCGTCCGTGTCCCCGACGGACACGGCGGAGCTCATCTCCGCTCTCTCACTCCGCAGCGACTCCAACTCGCCCAACAATCCACGCATCCTGCTGTCTCGCTCGTCTATCGTCTTCCTCATTTCCTCCAACTACAAAAACAATAAAAATAAAATTTTACATTTATTCTGTTAAAATTTTTACATCTATTAAGTGTAACAACACATGTAACAGTACATGTAACCAAGTATTCACTTAAAATATACGATAAAAATATATCTGATATATGATTATATGTTCGTCAGTTGTGGTCAAAATTCAGATCTCTCTGAAATGAAATTTAACAACAAGATGCACTAGCATGCACTCGTTGCATAGCAAGTGATATCTTTGAGTTCTTCATCCGCGACCGCCTTGCGGGACTCCAGCTCTTGTATTAAGGCGTCCAGGTCGCGGGTAGTAGTACTACTATATGTTTTGGTGTATGTAAACTAACCTGTTCTAGTATGACCGCCTCATGGGCAGTCTTCTGCTCCAGCTGACTCTCCAGGTTGGCGATAATGTCGCGCAGCAGAGATATCTTCTCGTTAGTAGCTTTGAGTTCTTCATCTGCGGCCGCCTTGCGGGACTCCAACTCTTGTATTAAGGTGTTCATTTCGCGGGTTTGGGCTTCCAGTTGTTCCACCTACAGTAGTTGGTGTATAGATTATTTTCCAGTATTTGTGTTAGATTATGGATGGGTCACACAGATTTCTGTATGGGTCACACAGGTTTAGCGATAAGATCGCCAGTTGTTTACCTCTACTGTTAATCTTCTTGACCGCCAGTTCTTTGGAGGCCAAGACACACTTTGGGTCGCTGCGCCAGAGGAGTAAGTACTTATAAGTAAGTAAGTTAATCTTCATCAACATGTTGTGTTCTGTAATGTATCGATGTATTGCGTCTGTATTTCCGAGTTCATATAACCTGGACCTTTTTAAGGCACGAGTGAATAGGCATCTTCTGGGCGAGCTCGCTTCATCGTCGGCCTCATCTTTGCCCCCTGGCTAGATGCTGGTCAAGAGCAATCCCATTTTTAATGTTCATGTATCTAATTCCATCCCTACCGCTTTGCAAACGGCCGCTTTATTATTTTTCCCATCTCTAACTCAGTACTGACCTATGTGTGGTGCGATGCATGTGACTGCAACAAACGCCGTTGCCAAATTAAAATAAAACTGTTTTTTACGTGTTCAAACCTAAACGCTGTACAGCAAGTGTATTCAAGAGTGACCTGGACATAGACTCTTGGTGTGAACCCTGGCCTGCTCCCGTGTGCCGGCGGGAGGCACACGTAACCTCCAAATCGCGGCATTTTGGACATCACCTTCAGCCTAAGGTATTGTGCCTCAATTTCACCACACAGACTGACAAACCCCCCGTTTTCCCTTAACATTTAATAAAAAATAAATAAAAAATAAAATATGTAGATCGTAAGTCGATAAATGAGAAGTCCCTATGACAGCTCAAAAGTGCTACGAAAATTCCGACCCCTGCTGAGGACTAATATACGAGCCTTGAATATAATAACGAATATAAATGTAATAGAAACAAATTGTTAGCTACACATTTGCTGATTTCTTAATTGTATTCTTCATCTAATTACATTTGTTGCCTTGCGGGGAACCTAAATAATTCAGAAGTTTAAAGTTAGAGGTTGGCGATAGATAAGTGACGCAATATTTTATCATGTATCTGTTTTATAAGTGTTACTTACCTGTGTCCTGTCCCTAAAACGTAGTGATTATACTGATTATATTCTTCTTGCCCTAAAAACTGTGAAATTCTTGTGTATGTGTTATTAATTTTATTATGTTCGAAGAAAATAGCACTAAGTAAAATATATATACAGAGATTACAGAGATAAGAAACAGTCATAGAGATGTCAGTGAAATACTCCACAATCTCCACATAGATCGAGCGCTACTGTGGTATAAAGTAAGAACTAACCGTACGACCGCTGCATCTCTGTCACTCCAATGTGTAAGTGCGACAGAGGAAGCACCCAGTGACATCTGATACAAACGAGTTAAACTAGCATCCTTTGCAAAAAGTCGTACTTTAAGCCACAGATTAGCTTCGAGCTAGATGCCTGGATGCGTTCAATTTTTGTATAAGGCCGTGTGGTACAGTCGGGTTCACTTACACGTACACGCATTTGTGCCTTATTATTATTATTTATTGTTTATGAAGTGTGTACGTGTGTGTGAACTTGGCTGTGCCGCACAGATCGTGACCCATCAATGGTCCTGCCGGAAGACCAGCGCTGACTCCTGAGTCAGCACCATGCTGAGGCGGGACCATTTCATGGTAAACTTTGAAAATTGTAAAACTTTTTTAACATTTTGTCTGTTTGCCATGAATAAAGCTTTTCTATTTCTATTTCTATTTCTATACATTTATATGTAGCATTTTTACTATAATGAATTATTCCTATACCACTACCCACTACTTAACTATTCTATACTAAACATACATTAAACATATTTTAACTAAACATGCTGTCACAAATATTTCGAAAAGATAGGTAGTTAATAGAAATAGTACATTACTACAGAGGCCGGGACGAAAGGGGTTGCCGGCCGAAGACATATATAGACGGCCGAGCGAAGCGAGGTCGGATAGGTCTCAGGCGGGCAACCCCATATTTCCCGCCGAGGCATGTATAAGTATAGTGCTTTTCTCAAACATGCAATGAAATAAACAACAAAAAAATCAAAGTTTTATTTTTATTACGCATAGTGGCAGAATGTTTGGAAAATGAAAAAGAGGACTTTGCCGGCCCAGGCCTGCATCATTTTTATGAAATTGCATTAACGACCTCTTGTCCTAGCCGCACCTGAAACGTCATACTTCGCAGCCTATTATAAGGAACATAACATCAATATTTCATTGCATGTTTGAGAAATGGTTATTATCAAAATCCATCGATAGAGGTAAAATGTTGGATATCAGTAGGAATGTGGGATAAAAGTAAATTAAAGATGTACAAACTTCATTCTACTACTTCTTCATTATACTACTCAGTGTTATACACCTTAGTGGCACATTTTTTCAGAAACTTATAAAATCAAAAACTTACAATTATTATGTTACCTATAATTTGTCACAAAAACGTGTTTATATTGGTGAAAATCTAAGAAGATATAGAATCGCGCCAATAAGATACAACGTTGATCACTAGCCAGTCACTTGCTTTGGGGAACCCTGGTTGCCAGGCATCGCCCTTATAACAAGGGAATAGAGTTCGGTTTAATGAATCTTTATTCTCATAAGAATTACAAAAAAGTAAGTTATTTAGTAAGTTAAGCGTGCAGTACTTACGTTAAACATGTTTACTATTTAGGATAACACATGATTTAAGAGTTTTTTTTTATATATATACTAAAGAGGGTAAATCTAAGTTGAGTTTAGTTGCTAAGCTCATCGTACTGTATTAGCCGGCCGGTGATGCTGCCGCCCCAAGCCAAAAGAGCGTAAGTCAATATGTGTTCGTTAGAACCATGCCTCTGGTTGGTTCAGTGCGGCAGCATAGATACATCGATGCACAGTTCAACACAAGGTTCAAAAGCAAGCTAGTGGCTAAGGGTGGGTTGCACCAGACCGTTTGTAATTGACCGAGCGAGCGAAGCGTCTCCGTTTCAGCTTTCGACAAAAATTATTTCGCGTCTGTCTGTCTGTCCGGATGTTCTCCTCTACAAGTCGCATTTCTCAACCGATTCTCGTGAAATTTTGTGAGCAGGTTCGATAAGTATATAGTTTTTTTTGGAAATTTGTAAAAAAAAATATTTTTTGCAAAGTCTACAGCTCACAGTGCCACTAGTCGTAAGCGATGTTCCGAGTCCCCCGCACGCTCGACTGAACTCGATTCTCCATACAAACTCAGTATGGTTCTCATATTAAAACCACCACCATATCAGCCCTAGGACGTCCACTGCTGGACATAGGCCTCCCCCAATTTCATGGGAGGTAAATGCCATAATCGCCACGCTTGGCATGCGGGTTGGCATCGCAGTATCTCCACCGCACTCTAAGAATGCTGCTGCCCATTCCCCGGTGGTCTTGGTCGTAGTTTTAGGACATACCCGGGTCCTTTTTGGCAAGGTGTGGTGTAAAAACCTTTATAGTTGCTGTATTTTTTCTGTGTGTAACCCATTGTGTATACAATGTTTCATGTTATTTCAGCATGGCGTTATAAAATGAGAACCAAACTAAGTTTGTATGAAGCATTGACCATGCTAGCGACTCTTCACCCTTTTCCAGAACGCGCCAATCTAGAAGGCTTTACAAAAAACAAAATATATACTCAAAATATTTAAGTTATGGTGATTTATTTCAAGACGAGTCACTATTTACGAGAATCCAATGTAATTTGAGCCTTAAATCAGAGAACTAGGATTGAAATTCTATTGACAACGTATGTGGTCGATGAAACGTACTACGCCCGAAAAAGGGCTATGATCTGATTGTACGAAAAATTAGACAAATTTCAATGGGATACCAGCCGACGCCATATTTAACGCCGATCGGTCGGTACTCACAAGTTGGTGAAACCCACCCTAAAACAAATGCTACTAGACAGACAAACGTGCTCACACTTACATGTGCATAGTGCTCTTGACAGTCGCAACAAGTGATACGCAGGTTAAGCATCTGTAGACACACAACCCGGGCCGCTGTTAGTACGGTGCTGCCACCATATATAAGTAAAGTCGAGTCCAGAATTAGGCGAACTAACTTGTCAGTTCATTGTACACTAATGTTGCCACAGTTTGGCTAGTGCTGTTAATATCGATGTTTAAAAAGTCTAGTTAACCATTATTATTGTGTTTGGAATTAAACTAATAATTTTACTAAGCAAAACAATAATAATAAAAATTGGTTGGAATTAAAAATACATCGAACAGCATTTGGGCCATCGTTAAGGACGCTGTCCGCAATTTCGTTTTGTTTAATAAAATTGCTGTAGTTCGTCCCTATTTGGCAAGTATGTATAAGTGTGAAAGTTTCGACAACAATTACTTGATAAAATAAATGCTAGTAATCTTAAGTCTTAAAATAATGTAGCATCACTCTTTTCTCTCTAATGTTGTAAATCTGATGTTATATTTTATTGTGTTACCGTTACTTACCTACATTTTCTAACTAATTTTGCATTTCATTTAGTTCACGCATGTTAGTTCATAAGTGGTTGCCATGTACTTTACAGATACTCTCTGATGTTGTGCATAGTTGTAATTGAGCTATGAACTAATATATGTCACAACATTGAATTCTATCCTAATGTTTAAGTTTATAGCTTGTAACTATGCCTTTTGAAATAAATAAATAAAATCAGATTTATAGAAGGCACAAGGTTATATCGACTTAAACGTATCACTATTTATTTTTTCCTATGTCTAGCAAAATTTTCGGCTGTCAAGTTGGTTTGCCTAATTCTGGAGTCGACTTTAGTGAGAAAACCTTTTCCATTGGCCAGGCGCAATTCAATCTTATGTCAATGTTGACAGGGAAAAACTTTTCTCACTTCATCTGGACATTCATTGATCTCATTGAATAACACCCAGAAGTAGGTACTGTGGAGTTTGATACGATATCAGTCTAGAATCATAACGTATACAAGTCTATATTTAAAATATTTAAATATATTCTGGAATGCTGTCAATCGGCATTCCTGCGGAAACAGTTGCTTTCCATGACGATTCTTCATCTGGACTTGGTTATCAAACTACAAATACTCTCGGTCCGTGGGGTCCAGGGGCTCTTCAAAGATGGCAAAGAGGTGCTGCCTGTGCCATGTGCCTTTGAGGTGCTTTATGCCATAAGGAGCCTCCGATTTGACACCTATTTCCAAAGCTTGGCGTAGGTAAATAAAATCCGTAGATTTGAGATAGACGTCATGCTTACCTATTCTACAAAGGCTCCAGGAAAGCGACTGCCATCTGACCTCCAACCGAGATCGACACAACACAACTCGGCCATACCAAATAATTGTATGTTTCCTATAGAAAGTATGACACAAAGAATTTTAAGGAGGGATAACTAGGCCCTTGGCCTCTGGTTGTTTTATTTGAGATCAAGGAACGTTCTCATTCATTCAGTTATTTCTTGTCACATACAATACAAATAATCATTCCCTTTTCAGTCAAAATCTGTCCGTCTTTCAAAGACAGTTTTTATTATATTCTGGTGTTTTAAAACCATAAGTACTGCCCAAGTAAAATGTATGTCACGCTCATTTGTTTCTTACATAGAACTTGTATGGCATAGTACTTTATAGTTAAAAAGACAATGCATTGTAGAACGTTACAATTTTGGTTTATCCTTACGGTTATGTGTCAAGAAATAACTGCTAGAAATAAGGTACATAGACAAATAGTTTTGTTATAAAAAAAATGGTGAATAAAAAGATTAAATCGAAAGTGCAAATTTTAACCCTCTTATCGCCAAATATATCGTAATTAGCTGTTTCTTGTGCCACCGACAAATGCGCTGAAAGGGTTAGGTCAGATATAAAAATAAAAACATGCTTAGAATGTTGTTATTATTTTGCAAGAACTTAGGTATTGAACGACATGCAAAGGTTATTTTACACACCAATTATTATTTGTGCAAGTGAACACACTAGTGCATAAAGGAACTATTTCTGGCAAGAGTGCTGGGTAGAAATGCATTCAATACAACCCGACGTCTTAAAACTAGGCATGAAGGTTAACAAATTCTCAAAATGCTTTAAATTGTATTGATAAAGCTTATGTATTTTAAAGAGCAATTTTGGTGTTATCGCTTATGTTGGCCTATGCTACGTCAGGTAATATTGAATGGTTCATACAAACGGTAGATTTGCGTACTGGTTTGTATTACATATTTCCTTTGTATAAGTAGGAGTGAAGAGCTTTTTCGTGAATGGAATAATCTTTCTAGGATGCACATTATCCCCTCTTTGACTCTGCGACTGAATTAAGGATGATCGACAGTAGGCCGTTCCGTGTCCAGGCTGGCCGTTTTCTATTACAGCAAGTCGTCCGGGCCCGGTGACGCTTGGAAGCATTCCAGCCCAGCCCCTTTTTAACCGACTTCAAAAAAAGGAGGAGGTTCACAATTCGTCGGATTTTTTTTTTTAGTCAACACAAACGTTTGACGGCCGATCTGCCTACGGCCGAGGCTCAGAAGCCCCGGCAACGGAACGGTCTAGTGGGAACCATACTTTAAAAGGGGAATATCACGAGAATGTCGCTTACGTAAGGTTTTTTCTTTTACTACTTCTGGCAATGCCAGAAAACCGATTTTTGGGTCTGACAATTATTTTTTTCAAAAATAGTTACGGCGCTTTCAACACTTGCAAATTTACTCGTCAAACTGACGAAACAGTTTGTTGGCGAGAGCACGCTCATTTTAACAGGTCTATCATACATAGAAGATAATGAAAATATAATGAAAATATAAATTACTAAAGTAACTAAAACAGAAATAATTAATTAAAAACACTAAAAAACATGACGGCATTTTTGTGTAATTTAGAATTTGGCGCCAATAATTTGTTTTTTTTTTTTAATATTTTGATATTCTCAATGTCATTCTCACAGTAAATACGAATCTAACGACACCTCTCAAGCTGAAATCCATCGAGCTGTTCAGGCCGCAGAGCGTGCCATACAATTATACATACATACATACATACTCTCGAAAAACATAGCCCTCCTTCTGGCGCAGTCGGGTAAAAAATGACAATATTTCTAACAATTTTTAAGCTTACTTTTTACTGCATTCAAACTACAGTTTATCTCATTTCTAACCCAGTTAAATTAGTTATGAATGGTCGGAATATTTTCCTAGTCTAATAATTCTCGTTTTGCTTTATTTTACTTCAGCACCCTAAAATCCTCAATTTTAAGGCTTGAAAAAATTTACAACATATTCTTGAGCTTTTTTTATTTACACTTGTAACTGTCGTACAAAGAACACGCCTTATATAAGCGACATTCTGGTGGTATACCCTTACAACTGTCATATAGTGGTGCTAACTTATATTCTACTAGAACATACCTCGTTAAGTATAGTAGCATTGGTCTGCAGCCGCGCACTCAGTCGATTGTTCTCATCGCGCATCGCGTCGAGTCTTCGGGCGAACTCGTCTCTCTCCGCCTCGCGTTCGGCGGCTTGCTCCTCAACGAACGAGCGAGTAGAGCGGAGCTGGCGATTGGCTGCTTCCAGCTGGAAAAATATTTGGTTATTAGTAATAAGAACTAGATTTAATATAGCGAAATGAACATTTGGGTCATTCTGCTTTAAAATGCCGATGCCGAGGTTTTCCCGAGGGACTACAGGATGGGGTTATTCAAGAAGGGAGTGTGTAAATTTTCAAAGGGTCGGCAACGCGCATGTGACACCCCTGGAGTTGCAAGCGTCCATAGGCTGGGGTGAGCGCTTACCATCAGGCGGACCGTACGCTTGTTTGCCACCGATGTGATATATTTTTAAATACCACATCGGCGGCAAATAAACGTAAATCAAATGTGTCGAAAAATTATGTGCGTTTTTAAGCACATAATTTTTCGACACTTTTACTTAACATGCATATTTTGGAATAATGGGCCCCCGCTTCAAATCTCTGTTGTTTGATTGTAAAAGGGGTTTCACTGGGCTATTAATTTTGACATCTACGGTAAATAACCAAGTACTGTAATTAATATCCATTATTCGCGTAAGACACAAAATGTGTGGATGGTAAAAATTCTAATTCTGTATTAAGAGGGCGCAGTACGATCGGTGTGGATCGGTTCTCCATACAAATGTATTTATGCTCTCATTTTAAAACGCCATGCTAGAATAACATGAAAATTTGTATACACAATGGGATCCGGCATATCTAGGTCGGATCATAGTTTCTGTTGCTAGAAATTGTAAAAGAAAAAAAATACAGCGGCTTTTTGAGTTTTTTACGGCTTGTATGAAAACCTTAATAATCGCTGTATTTTTTCTCCATTATAATTTCAAGCAACAGAAACTATGATCCGACCTAGATATGCCGGATCCCATTGTGTATACAAAGTTTCATGTTATTCTAGCCTGGCGTTTTAAAATGAGAGCATAAATACGTTTGTATGGAGAACCGAACGTACTGCGCAGTCTTAAGAAGTAACGCTACTTAAACGAGAATTCTAAATTTTAAATTAAACGGAAATTTTTGAATGTACGCCTATATTTATTACATTTAAGCTATTTATATTTAAAATTCATGATAAAAGCGGTTTGCTAAAAACTAATGTACAGTCAGCGTAATATATATAATTCGTAGCAGCTAAAGTGGCCAAATAGTTCGGTACATCATACAAAATATATGGTGTACCGAAATATTTGGCCACTTTGGCTGCTACGTAATATATGACACTGTACAGAGAAACCTGACCTCCCCTACATATGTACAAATGTTCTGTGTAAAGGGTAGGTCACGTTTCTCTGCAGCTAACTGTACATAACTCTATAATCGCTTACAATATGCATATTCACATTTACCAATAACATTGCATTTAAAGCGTTTCTAACATGCCTAACCAAATAACATTCAAAAGCAAAACTAAAAGTTATCTTTGACTGTAGTAAAGATATTGCTAATTTAAAAATAAATGATCATTATCGACCACGACATTCCTTGCACTTGATTTTATTTTATTACTGTTTATTAAGGATACCAACAGCTGTAAATATAAATTATATAACTGACGTATTGATAACTTTCTCCATCTGTAAACCTGCAATAGCTTAAAAGTGGCACTGAAAAAATATTTTCATTTGCTCTGCTCTGCCTATCCCTTTTGGGAATACAGGCGTAAGTTTATGTATATTGATAATTATATAAAAGAAAGCCAATAATAGATATCCATTAATTAATGTTAATAATAACTATAATAAGCCAAGCAATGCGGCCAAGCAAGTACAGTAGTACTCAAACGTACCTATGTAAACTAAAAAAAAACTTTTACAGTACATATGGTGCTATATTACCGCACGAGTGCGGTAATCAGCAGATTACGAGCATATGTCGAAACTTTAAAGAGCCATATGTACTGTAAAACGTTGTACGATACACGTGCGAACAGGTAATTCGCAACTCGTGTCGATTTAAAACACTCCCTTCGGTCGTGTTTCAATTTATCACCACTCGTTGCTAATTTCCTGTTCTCTGCACTTGTATCGTAATGTACTATTATTAAATTTTGAATTAAGATAAATACACAAAATAATGTCATAATCATCCTCCTAGCTAATATTGTCGTCACGTTGAGATACACTACAGGTCGTAATTTTTAGGCAACCATACCTTACCATACAGACACACTACGCTTTTCTATGAACCAGCAATTAGTAGTTATTTAAGTCATTGCAAACAGAAAACTACCATTATAAAAAGGGGGGTCTCTGGCACCGATTCAAGGCTCAATAAGTCAGCTAAATAAAAAAAAACAAAATGCACGCAAAACTGTCAAGGGACTCTGACTTGGCAGTGTATTTCTGAAAGTCATTTTTGTATTGGCTATGTGCACGTCTGAAACGTCAAACGTCAAAGGTCCCGAGACAATGTCAAAATTTAGAGATGTCAAATAATGACACATGAATATTTTATTTACTTTAGTAAACGAGAAAGACCCCGTATTGGAAATTTTACTGAAATAAATAAGAGAATAAATAAATACATACAAACGAAACGAATCGTAGGAAACCGTTAAGAAACCAATAGAAAACGTGAAAGTAAATTTGACAGTGGTCCCCGGTAAGTACACATTTCTGCCATGGTGTGCGCTACGATCGCCTAGCTTACCCCCACCACCTACTTCGCACATAGCCAATACAGATGTATGGAAAAAGGTATGGGTGCCTACATAATTATGAGCGGTAGTGTATGAGGATTTATTAGACGACAAAAGCATATTGAACTGAGTATCTGTAATTTGTAATTTACATTATAAAATTGGTTTATACTGCTTTGTATTCGTGTCACTAAACGATTTGAATTGAA
The DNA here is from genome assembly GCA_905163555.1 of Notocelia uddmanniana. Taxonomy (NCBI): domain Eukaryota; kingdom Metazoa; phylum Arthropoda; class Insecta; order Lepidoptera; family Tortricidae; genus Notocelia; species Notocelia uddmanniana. Next base: position 24,060,864 of record LR991066.1, read on the forward strand.
CTGTAATTTTATATTAAACTATACAATGTATATTGTTTTGAAAAAATGACACCTCGCCGAGTTTCTTACGCCGGTTCTTCTCGTGGCAGAGGTTTATTTTTCCGAACCGGTGGTAGTTTATTGACGTTCATAGGTGCATGTAATATACCTAATTTGAGGAATAAACTACTTTCACTTTTTACTTTTAAAATATTATAAAGGTGTATTTTCACAATATTGCATTAACCCAAAGCATGCCAAAGCCAAAGTATAAAAAAATGTGTATTCATGCAACGTCCAAGTAATCGTTGATATACCTTATCGCAGCACATCTTGTGTACCGGCGACTCTGTGAGCCGCGTGACCTGCAGCGTGCCGAGCCAAACCAAGTGAGTTAGTGAGTTAAGCAGATGTCAAGCTCATTTTCCACAGGCAAGATGAGGTGGTGATTGAAATAACATACAATAGGATACTTGACATTATTTTTCATTTGTGTTAATCCTTTTCTTGGCAAATTAAAATAAACATCGTAAGTTCAAGCCTGATTTGCGCTTTGTAGGGCTTTGTTCATTTGCAAAAAGAGCATCCACTAATATATTAACCCTTTCTAATATATGAACCCTTTTCTTGACAGTGTATATAATACATATATACACTGTCAAGAAAAGGGTTAATATATTAGAAAAGTTATAACTCAAACTTTGATATAAAAAATTAATTTACGTCCCCATTATGAAGGCCATATTTTTTAAATATCATTCAAATTTTCGTGCTGAAACGCGCTCCAGTGGTTGTGTGACGTCACAGTGCTATACATGAACTAACCTCCGTTTGCCTCTTCGAAGAATTGTATCTTTGACAGCAGCTGTCTATAGCGGCATGACGTCACTAACAACATGGCGTTTCGATCATTGTCTCACAGATAAAGAGAACTTATCAAAATAACATTAATTTATTAAATCATTTTCGCTGAAATATTACTAGTTATTATGGTTCTAGGAATTATAAGATTTATAAGCTACATTTTACAGTACGCTTTATAATCATTATTTACATCTGTCAAGTATCCTATTAGCAAAAAATTCAATGTCTATTTTGTCGCCTTATAGTATTAGATGTTCCTGCAATAACATGTCTTGACGGTGGAAAATATTAATTGGGCTAATAGACCTTTTAACCGCCACACATGTATAAAATAATTGGCACAGGTAAATGCAATTTCCACACCCGCTATTCAGAAAAGAATTTGTGAAAAGTAGTATGTGTAACTCGGTGGCAAAATTAAATCCGTCTTGGGCGTAAACACTTGAATCCCTCGCTACGCTCAAGATTCTACTTTAGAATCCATCGCTTTGCTTCACTCAGGATTCAATATACCGCCCTCGCCGTAAATATATCATTTTGCTTACTTGAGACAGAATCTACTATTTAACACACCTTCGTGTTATTTAGCAAATGTAGGTTTTTTTTTAATTTTTTTTATTGGGAGACAATCTTACACAAATCGAACTAGTCCCAAACTAAGCAAAGCTTGTACTGTGGGTACTAGGCGACGATATACATACTTATATAGATAAATACATACTTAAATACATAGAGAACATTCAAGACCCAAGAACAAAATCCGTGCTAAATGCACAAATAATGCCCTGGCCGGGATTCGAACCCGGGACGTCTAGCTACAGAGGCAGTGTCACTACCAACCAAGCTAAACAGATCGTCAAAAAGTTTTAACACGAAGATGTATTTTAGACTATAAGCGTTGTTACGTATAGCGGACAAGTGGCGGTTAAGAGGTTTGAAGTCAGCAGTGACAGTATTTTTTCCGTTTGTAATTAATTTCATTTAATAATGATTAATTAGTCTCTGTATTCGTGTTGATAAAGGACTTTACGACTACTGTGGTTTCAAGTTTATTAAACAGCGATTTAGTATGAAAGACGTTAACAATTAACATACTAAAAATAAGAGATCGGAATACTGTCACGGATGCTTCTGTATATTTTTCAGTAAAAAGCAGTGGCATTGAAACTGTTAGTTATGTTATGTTAGCGAGTTACATTTGAGGAGTGGATTAGAGTAATATCCAACTCACTCTCAGGTGTGGTATTTCATTTGTTTTATAGTGCGTAACTTTTTGACCGCCACTACTATATTTCATAATAATATGTAATAGTAAACATCTTTGGCAATTTATGAAGATTCGTTTTAAACTGTATCTGTTGTTCCGTATCGACTGTGGTGGCCGAAAGATTTCCGTATTTTATGAATATATCATTGTTTAGGAGTAGTGCCATTATTGTTTTGTCGATAATTTACTTCTACTAGCAAATCAAAGTATCGAGATTCGTTGTTGACATTTTATCGGCTAGATGTAGGTTCTTCGTAGTCAGCGTTGGCCATAACGCCAACACTGTGTTGAGATGGAACCATTTCGTGGTTTATAAATTTACTTTTTTTATATGGTGATTTCTGTTCATATTTTTTTGTTTATTGTCACGAATAAATGCTATGCTGCTTCTATTGTAAACATAGCGCGTCTTCAGGACTTTTGAACAATTAACATCACGATACAAACAGTTATTTTATGTGTCGGCAGTCTTTTGGTATATGACCTTTTTTTTTGTAAAATTTGTGCAGGACGATACTCCTATGTACTTTAATTTCCCTCGCTCTGAAAGTTGAGCTAAGAGGTTACGCTGACGCTTCGAACGTGTCGTAAATCCAGTGTCTATATTTGTCTCGAAAGAAGGATGACGGTCTGAATTTGGGTGCATTTTTGAATGTTTGTTACTTCAGAACTTTTTTTTGATAGGAGGTGCCTCCGAGTCGAAGTTGGTCGCATATAAATTTGGGGAAGATTCGATGTAGAAATCAAAGTCGAGGTCGTATGTGTTCGAAGATATTTCATCGGCAATTTCAATGTGACTTAGTGTTACTGTCGTGTTACCTGCTGCTGCAGGTCGTCCCTCTCCCTGTGCAGCGCGTCGTGGCTGGCGCGGAGGGCGCGCGGGGAGGCGCCGGCGTCCAGCGACACGGAGCCCGAGTCCGCCGCGCGCCGCCCGCCCGCGCCCGCGCCCGCGCGGTAGGGGAGGGACGTCGGTGTCTGGTGGTGCTGCCCCGTGCCGTACCTGCGACAACATCACCACAGTCTTACTACATACAGTCTGCCGACTCGGCTCTTTTTGGGCCAACGATGCGGGGTACGCGGGGAGTAGGGCGGCGTAGAAAAAAAGCGCAAACTCATTGAGTTTGCGCTTTATATTTTGAAGGGCTGTCAAATTTGAGAAATTGAAATTCTGACTTCATGAAAGGTTCGGTTAAAATAAGGTTATATATAGGTTTTAATTTTAAATCAGTGCCGATCCGAATCGATTTCGATAAAAATCGATATCTGAGCGTCCGAGTGGTCCCCTAATACGAAACCGAGGTAAATTTGGAAAAGTAGCGGCCATATTGATTTTCCTCATATACATCCCGATTTCGTTCAAAATCGATATCTGAGCATCCGAGAGGACTCTTATAACGAATCTAAAGTAACATTTGGAAAAAGTGGCGGCCATATTGATTTTCCTCATATACGTCCCGATTTTGGTTACAATCGATATCTGAGCGTCCGAGAGGCCTCTTAATACGAATCTGAGGTATAATTTGGAAAAAGTGGCAGCCATATTGATTTTCGTCATATACGTCCCGATTTTTTTCAAAATCGATATCTGAGCGTCTGAGAGGACTCTTATAACGAATCTAAGGTAAAATTTGGAAAAAGTGGCGGCCATATTGATTTTCCTCAAATACTTCCCGATTACGTTCAAAATCGATATCTGGGCGTCCGAGAGGACTCTTATTACGAATCTAAGGTAAAAATTGGAAAGTGGCGGCATTTTTGATTTTCTTTGCTTACGCTCCGATTTCGTTCAAAATCGATATCTGAGCATCCGAGAGGTCTCCTAATACGAATCTTAGGTAATATTTGAAGAAACTAGCGGCCATGTTGATTTTCTTTATTTACGTTCTGATTTTATCGACATCTGAACGTCCGAGAGCTAGCCTAAGACGAAAATCAAACCCATGCTTTCGGTTTGATGGACTAGTGTCCTTACCACTTGGCCACCCAGGGTACTATGTCATCACGGTGAATGTTTGTCTTGAATTCTCAACCGCTACTACTAGCACCCGCTTGGTATTTATTTTCTTCAAATTTTTACCTTCCGCTACTCTGGTGGGTAAGCTATGCGCTTAGCACTAAATTCCAAATGGACCACATCAGGTCTGCCACACAGCCTCTGATTAGCGAGACAGATGGCGCCATTTTTACTCTATACCTAATTATTATTGAAACGCTTACTGCGAGGGCACTCGCTCTCCTCTATGTCGTGTCCATAAATGACCTACAAATATATCAAATTTGCGGATTATGACAGTACTGGTAAAAAAACGTGTTTTTAAACAATTATTGTAATGAATAAACCGGACGACTATGGCGTAATTTTATACAACTAATGGCTTTATTTCAGAATACATTTGTATCAATATGTATGCTAAAAAATACTGTGACAAGTATGCAAGCAAGTTGGTTTAATTTACTTATATGCTTACATAAACGTAACTGATTAGAACAGTTAGAAGTTATCAATTTTTGTTTTTGACGAAATAATTTGATTTGTGAAAATAAGCATTTAATAAAAATAAAAAAATATTGGGGGACAATCTTACACAAATCGACCTAATCCCAAACTAAGCAAAGCTTGTACTATGGGTACTAGACGACGATATACATACTTATATAGATAAATACATACTTAAATACATAGAAAACATCCAAGACCCAAGAACAAATATCTGTGAAAAATGCACAAATAAATGCCCTGGCCGGGATTCGAACCCGGGACCTCTAGCTTCGGAGGCAGAGGCACTACCAACTAGGCTAAACAGGTCGTCGATTTGTGCATCCTATCCAGTTTACGTACGTACCACATGAACTGTTTTCCGACAGGAAATGAGATGGTTACTACCGAAAATTTCCAAGAAATAAGTTACTCAATAGTTTTAAAAAAACTAGTTTTGTAAAGAGGGCTAAATATGCTAATTCCGCACACAGAAACTACTATTGTTTGTAGTTGATTTTTTTAAATCTTATTTATAGTCGTAAAATTATGCCGATGGATACTTCGATCAATAATAAACCTAGATACACTATTTGCCTGTCAACGGCGTCCACGCTCAAGAGTGCTTAAATTCCGTTTAAGCACTCTTGCGTTCACAGTCGCGCGCTAGCCATCGGCGAGTCAACATGCCTAAGTGCTCCGTGAAAAAGTGCATAAACAACACGTTAACGACGTTAAAAAAGGATGGAATTTCGTATTTTCGATGAGTATTTATTTAAAGTTTCATAATTTATTGAATTTGTAGTTATATCAGGCTATAACACGCTTATAAAAAATATTTTATGTAAATATTTGAAATACTCAAACAGCCAACTAGCTACGCTGCTGTCTCTTTCCCTCACGTTGAGTTAGTCGTATATTGAAACGAAACGGAGAACGGACGAATTGGACTATAGTAAAATTTCGAATGAAAGGAGTCGCAGTCTGAAAACTTTTTTACGAAAGTTTACATGTATTGTTTTTATTGTACACACATAATTATGTATGGAGTGTATTTGTATTTTACTTTATACTGCATACTGCAGCGCCAAGGCCATGTTCGCTGATGCGGGAGTACCGGATTTTTATGCAATCATAAGGTCCCGCATAGCTTCGGTCTGGGCTAACGCATGGCAGAACCCTCTGAGGAATGATATTCTGGCATTGTTTACTGTCAACCCGAGTAACAAGATCCTAAGGCACTGGACTTCCGTGCACCTGAACACAAACGGCATATAACTTGTACCTACCTATATATGTTAGGTATCAATTTAGTTTACAATTGAGAGTTGTGACCAGTGTATGTGTGTAATAGGATGTACCAAATATTTTTATATTTTGATGTCGTATTAATGGAAATGAACTTTCTGATTTACATATTTACATTTTATTGACATCCATTTTTCATATGTCAAACGCGAAGAACCTTATTGAAATGCATTTAGGTTGATATTGCACTGCACGCCGTGACGAATATTGAACCAATGGTGCACCAATGAAAAATTAAATGGTCCAAAAGGTTTTAATTTTAGTCTTAATTTTAATTTTAGTCTTAATTTTAATGTATGAGTTTCTGGACTTGAAATAAACAATATTATTATTATTATTTATTCATATATCAAAATCGGGTGGTAACAGTTTATTTGTCTGACATGTCGCCCTGCTCAGTATACGTTGTTTAAATCAAAAACTTTTTTACTCATTATGATACGGTTTTCACTTACATGTAGCTTACTAACCTAACTTACTATTAACCTTATTACAGTTTACCAAAAAATGAAATGGAGGCAAATTATAGCTAAAGAAAGAGGCGAAGAATATTTTAAACCAAATGATTCTTGCGTGGTTTGTTCCTGTCATTTTTCAGAATTTTGTTTTAAGACAACGCATATAACTGATAAAAATAAACTATGTATTCAGTTTTCATTTAAATTTATTTCTTAATTATTGCCACTAAACTGACATTGATTAACTTTTTTTAACAACTCACGCTAATTGGGTACACTCATTTCTGAAAATGCCCTTGTAACATTTAGTTAAAGCAAATTGTTCGTGATGATTTATATGGTATGAAAATAAAAAAAATATGAGGGTACAATCTTACACAAATCGACATAGTCCCAAACTTAATAAAGCTTGTAATATGGCTACTACATAATATATACTACTTATATTTAAATATAAATAAATACATACTTAAATACATAAAAAACATCCAAGACTCAGGAACAAATATTCATGCTCAATTGCTTACCACACAAATAAATGCCCTGACCGGGAATCGAATCCGAGACCTCCTGCTTAATAGACAGACAGGGTCGCTATCAACTAACCCAAAGTGGTCGTGTTGGTATAAATCGACGTTACCACCTGACAAGTCGTATGCTTGCATTCCACCGATGCCTATTAAAAAAAAACAATTTCGACTCCACGGCACACGATACGGCCTCTGTTCCAATGTTGACATCTAATCAGTGGAAAATCAACAGAAACGAAACTGAACCTAACTGCACTTGATTTACGGTGTACAATCTGTTAACATAATGCGGACCTTTGTGGAAATTTTCCACAATCGATACGTGCATTTTGTAATGTTATAACCGCCAAACACTATCATTCAAAATAAAACGTTATGTTTGTGATGTAAGGCTTAATATCGAATAAAAGGAAATGGTACAAATCGCATTACTTTTTTTTGTGTGTCTCCTATACACGCACACAGTCGCAATGAAATTCGGACACTTTTTCGACTTGAATTTGCAGGTGATAGTGTATCTAGGTTTATTATTGATCGAAGGATGGATATCTTAAACAAATCCATTTTTGTCACACCCTAACGACAGAAACAAAGTAATGTTACATGGTATAAAAACATACATTGGCAAATGCAAATGTATTATATAAATATATAGAAATAGCTATGCGAATTTAAATATAGTAATATACATGTAGTTATTATTGTTGATGTGAACGTTACAATGCTGTCTTGTAAATAAATAGAAATAAATAGCACAATGTGGTAAAAAATGTGTTAATTAACATGAAAAACTGAAACACACATATTGTGATAATAATATGTAAAGTTAGAAGTTTTATAATAATAACTAGCTTTTGCCCGCGACTTCGTCTGCGTAGTACTCATTCTCGCTTTAGAATTATTAGTTTTCCCATACATCTTTCACCATTTACACAAACCGGTTCTCGCCATTTATTTATTTAAGCTTTATTGCACAAAAAACAAATGTACAAATGGCGGACTTAATGCCAAAGGGCATTCTCTACCAGTCAACCACTGGGCCAAACAGAGACACATACAATTAGTGCTGGCAGAATGACACATAAAATTAGTGATGCATGTGTTGGCCGCCATTCTTTACACCCCCTTAAGAAATTATTACATTCAATATGAAATGCTCTTTACCGCGCACGGCAAATTTTAATAGGAATCCTTTTTTGAAAACGAATCATCATCATCATCATAGCCGAAAGACGTCCACTGCTGGACATAAGCCTCCCCCAAAAAGTAACACAATGACCGTTCCTTTGCCATCCGCATCCAGCGGACACCTACCACCTTTTATCAGTCCACCTTGTGGGGCCTACCCACGCTGCGCGTTCTGGTACGTAGTCGCCACTCGAAAACCTTTCCTCCCCAACGGCCAACGGTTCTACGTGCAATATGCCCCGCCCACTGCCACTTAAGTTTAGCGGTTCGGAGGGCTATGTCGGTTACTTTGGTTCTACTGCGGATATCCTCACTTCTGATGCGATCGCGCAGAGATACTCTCAGCATAGCCCTCTCCATTGCTCTTTGGGTGACTTTGAGCCATCTTATGAGGCCCATAGTAAGCGACCACGTTTCAGTGCCATATGTCATCACTAGCAACACACACTGGTCAAAGAGCCTCGTCTTGAGACACTGCGGTATATTGGACGAAAAGATGTGCCGTAGCTTCCCAAACGCTGCCCAGCCGAGTCAGATTCGACGATTAACCCCTTTCTCGAAGTTGGACCTACCTAACTGGACAGTCTGTCCTAAGTATATACAATCGTCTACAACTTCAAGTAAAAGTGTCCGATTGTAACGGGAGTTGGTGCTACGTGCTCGTGCTTTCAAAACGAATGATTAAGCTTATTTCACAATATCAAATGTACCGATCCTAGACGAATGAAGCCCGTAAAATATTACATGTACAATGATAAAAGTCTGGCTACGCAGTTCTTCCGTAAAACGTCCCAACAGAGCGGGTTCTTCATGTAAGTATTAAGGCCGAAGGCCGGAAGCAGAGTGGCAAACACAACAGCGGGATCCTTATATAAGGCTGAGGGCTGAAGGCCCGGAGCCGTGTGGCACGCACGTGAGGCCGAAGGCCGAGCGTCCCAACAGAGCGGGCTCCTTATGTAGGGCCGAAGGCCTGAAGCAGAGTGGCAATTCACGCGAAGCCGAAGGCCGATAGTCCCAACAGAGCGGGCACCTTATGTAGGGCCGAAGGCATGATGCAGAGGGGCAAGGCATGCGAGTCTAAAGGCAGATCATTCACATAGAGCAGGCTCCTCATGCCTATCATTCACACAAGAGTAAAGTGTAAGGCTGAGGGCCGAAGGCCGGAAGCAGAGCGGCAATGCACGTGAGGCTGAAGGCCGAGAGTCACAATGCCTAGACATATAAACCGATAGACAAATAGACACGATTTATTAAAACTGTTGAAAATGTGTACTGTTACTATGCCAAGGGCCCTCCAATCGCTCCATTGATTTATCCAATATCTTCAATGTACAGATTTTCTACCCTCTACAGCTTCATTATATGTATACGGATAAGCATAGATCCAGGGGCCTTTCAGCTCGAAGTACGATTTTTTTATGGAAATGTTAGTTTAACTTGTTTGTACCAGATGTCACTGGGTGCTATCTCTATCGCACTTGCATATTGAAGTGACAGGGATGCAGCGGTCGTGCGGTTAGTTCTTACTAAATACACAACGGCGCTACGATCTATGTGGAGTATTTCACTGTTATCTCTATCTAAGTATATATATTGTACTTTGTGAATAGATCTAAGGTGCTTAATAGAATAGATTTAAGGCTGCCCAGCCCAAGTGATCTCTTATATCAAACAGTTATTATAGTGTGAAGGGTCACCAATTACGTAAACAATAATACACGACAAAATTAAATTGTACACCGACCACTCCGATATCGATTTTAAAAGAAATCGGAAATTGTTTAAAGAAAATCAATATGGCCGCCATTTTTTTTTTTCAAATCTGACCAAATATTTGTATTTAGTGACCTCTCGGACGCTCATATATCGGTTTTGAACGAAATCGGAACGTATTTAAAGAAAATCAATATGGCCGCCGCTTTTTTCAAATCTGACCTCATATTCTTATTTAGAGACCTTTCGGACCCTCAGATATTGATTTTGAATGAAATCAGAACGTATTTAAAAAATATATCAATATGGCTGCCGCTTTTTTCAAATCTGACCTCATATTCGTATTTAGAGACCTCTCGGACGCTCAGATATCGATTTCGAACGAAATCGTAACGTATTTGTATAAAGAGACCTCTAAAATAAAAATAAGTTCAATTTAAAAATGTAGGAATGTGAAAGTAAAAACACAATTAATAACTCTATTAATTTTTTTAGCCTGCGTGCGAGACGGTTCGTAATGACTCTTGAAAACGGCTTATAGACATGGCTCAGAAGTAAGATGGGTCGGTAGTTCTTCAGTAAGGCGTTGTCACCCTTTTTGAAGAACAGTACCACCACACCTCTGTTCCATGCCTTTGGAGTTTTCCCTTCCAGTAAGACGGAGTCGAACAACTTCTGAAGGGCCCTAAGGACCGGTTTTCCACCCGCCTTCAGGAGTTCAGCTGTAATTCCGTCTTCACCGGGTGCCTTGTTGTTCCTCAGCTGCTTAAGAGCCATTCTAATCTCGTACAGGCTGATGTCCGGGATATCTTCGGTATAGTGCCGGGTTAATCTGGCTCTAGGGTCTTCCGCCAGACCAACTTCGGGTCTGCTAGTTGACGTGTATAGCTGTCCATAAACGCACTCTATCTCACTCAGATCAGGTTTGGACGAAACGATTCTACCATCTTCAGTTTTTAAGCTGGCGAGCTCGCTCTGCCCAATAGACAGATCTCTTGAGAAAACTTTAGAGCCCTTATTCTGCTCGATGGCCTCTTCAATACGATTTGTATTGAATTGGCGCAGATCGCGGGTAAGGGACTTAGAGATCTGTTTATTGAGCTGCCTGTATAATGTCGCATCGGCTGAAAACTGCAGAATCATCTCATTCCTTTCCTCGATGAGCCCCTGAGTGGAAATAGAGAGCCTTTTGGCTCTTTGAGTTCGTTGGGCCTTAAAGAACTTAGACCCAATGCTATGGGCAGCTTCCACAAACCCGTCGTTGAATTCGTCCACATCGCCGCCTAGACAATCGAAACGGTTTTGGAGTTCCAGCTGAAAGCTCTCGGGGTCTTGGATTTGGACTGCTGCTGGACGGAGCGTGGACTTCATCAGTCGAAAGCGCTCTAGCTTGACGCGTAATCATGTCAAATGTCCATGTCGCACCAACTCCCTTAACAATCGGACACTTCACACTCGAAGTTGTAGACGATTACATATACCTAGGACAGACTGTCCAGTTAGGTAGGTCCAACTTCGAGAAAGAGGTTAATCGTCGAATCCGACTCGGCTGGGCAGCGTTCGGGAAGCTACGGCACATCTTTTCTAGGGGGGGTAGGGAGGTCTATGTCCAGCAGTGGACGTCTTTCGGCTGACATGATGATATCATAACACAACTTACCCTTCTACAACAATATCGCAAGAACTGGTCCGCTCAGTCTGCATGAGTTGCGCCACCTTCATCAACGCGGCTTCCAAGTCCGAGCGCAGGAGGTTCTCTCGCTGAAGGCATTCTGTCATCGCTTCCTCCATGTTCTGTAATGCACACAAAATAATAATACCTGTGAGATCGAACGTTCAGTAAAACCATTAGAAATTATTTATAGTCGGCCTGTTTAGCCTAGTTGGTAGTGACGCTGCCTCCGAAGCTAGAGGTCTCGGGTTCGAATCCCGGCCAGGGCATTATTTGTGCATTTAGCACGGATATTTGTTCTTGGGTCTTGGATGTTTTCTATGTATTTAAGTATATCATCGTTAGTACCCATAGTACAAGCTTTGCTTAGTTCGGGACTAGGTCGATTTGTGTAAGATTGTCCCAAAAAAAAAACAAATTTGCCAATTATTAGACCTATTAGATTACATTCCTCAGCTCCGTAAAACATTGTATTGTAAATGTTATAGACATTGTCAGAGCCGTTTAAGAAAACGTATATTACAAACATCACCACCACCACCACCACCACATCAGCCGAAGGACGTCCACTGCTGGACGTAGGCCTCCCCCCAATTTCATGAAGGGTAAATTCCATAATCGCCACGCTTGGCATGCGGATTGGCGATCGCAGTATCTCCACCGCACTCCAGGGATGCTGCTGCCCATCCCCCGGTGGTCTTGGTCGTAATTTTAGAACTTACCCGGGTCCAACAGAGGAACAGATGAACAAACCCAGGATATATAGCTACTTTATTAGGACTAGGCCTCTGTTGGCTGTTATTCGCCGAAGATTTCCAAAAATTGAACCAGGTGGTCTTGGTCGTAGTTTTAGGACACACCCGGATGTTTTACAAACAAGTCTGACGGAAATGTGAATATTTCCCATCCAATACAATAATAATACGTAACGTGCATGTACTACTTAATATTTAAAAAAAGAATAGTATCAAAAGACTCTCACGATTCGTCCTAAGAACGTGTGGAGTATCATCATACCTTTCTGTGCAGTTCGCAGTTATCGCAATTCGTGTGTCTCGAGTCCAGCTTTTCCACCAGCTCCGTGATTTGCACCTGACTGGACTCCAGCATGTGCGATTCCGTCGGCACTCCTGTAAATATACCATGGCATGTAGCTTTTATACATATTTATTTATTTATTTTCAACCAACTTACATTCACAGCATATTGCCAAACATGAAAGTTATAGGTCATAGTATTAGAAATTAAATTAACAATATTCAAATTAAAATTAACATTGTCATCACCATATAAGATTTTTTATAAATTTTACAGCAATTTGACACTTATTTTCAGTCGACACAGTTAGATTTGTATTGAGGTAGGAGTGTTGATTGACTCCAGATACAGAGTGGCTGTTGCAAGGAATTTCGGCTCCGATTGCGAGAATATGTCCAAGGTACAGTCATAAAGGAGAATACTATTGATGTGGTTCAATGCCTTATACAAAGGACTGGTGCTCAGACTTACTGTAGTATTAGGAACCACAAATAATGGCCGCTGTCGTGGACGAAGTGTACCTATTATACATATGTAGCGGTACTTTTAGAGTTACAAATTGTAGTAAGGAGGGATTACTTATACTGACGCGAATCAGTCTAAAGATATATTTTACCACAGCTAGTTGTCTACGCACCTCGAGGCTCTGGCAAGAGACCATTCCCAACACGAACAGAGTAGGGTACAAGTAAGGGTAATAGCCATGGACTTTAAAGTAAAGGTAACGCACGAATGATTTCTGCACTTGTTCAACTAGGGTAATGTATTTTTGATGATGGGGATTCCATATGATACTGTTACTTTCTAGCAGACTGCGGACATAGGCGTTATAGGGTAAGGAAATGATTACATATTAGATGCCGTACCATCATATCAGCCCAAGGACATACACTACTGGACATAAGCCTCCCCCAATATCATGTGGGGTAAATGCCATAATCGCCACGCTTGGCATGCGGGTTGGAGATCGCAGTATATCCACCGCACTCCAGGGATGCTGCTGCCCATCCCACGGTGATCTTGGTCGTAGTTTAAGGACATACCCTGGTTCAAGATGCTTTACGATAAATTCTTGTCAAAAATGTTAGTTAGTTGCTTTACTTTGGCACCTTTAAAAGTCTTTTTCTCAAACATGCAATGAAATATTGATGTTATGTTCCTTATAATAGGCTGCGAAGTATGACGTTTCAGGTGCGGTTAGGACAAGAGGTCGTTAATGCAATTTCATACAAATGTTGCAGGCCTAGGCCGGCAAAGTCCTCTTTTTTAATTTCCATTCCACATAGATTTGTGGCACAGGCATCATGACATTCTGCCACTATGCGTATTAAAAATAAAACTTTGATTTTTTTGTCGTTTATTTCATTGCATGTTTGAGAAAAGCACTATACATACCTCGGCGGGAAATATAGGGTTGCCCACCTGAGACCTATCCGACCTCGCTTCGCTCGGCCGTCTATATGTCTTCGACCGGCAACCCCTTTCGTCCCGGCCTCTGTAGTAATGTACTATTAACTCGTGGTAGGATTTCCTTTTGTGCATGGCCGAGTCGTAACTAACGGTACAACGTATAGAGACTGCCGATGGTCTACTCACTTCTTTGACTCTGCGCTCCCTCCCTCAATCTCCTCAACCTCTTGTCCAGTTCCCACTGGATATCGATGCTGACTCTTTATCTGCAGGAAGCAACGCACCTGGCAGGCAGTTACTTCCTTTGGCCCTGTCGGCTGTTTCTAACAACTCCTGCGCTTCTCCTTCAACCTTCTAAGACTCAGCTTAAGTTCCCTCTTGATGTCGGTACTGAAGTCCCTCTATTTCTAAGAAGCGACGCCCTCAAAGATGCACTGTTGAGGTTTGTACCCCACCTTCCTCTCCAATGCTGGTTATGCAGCATCATTCGTATTTCAAATCAAGCTATCTGGAAGATTATGAATGGAAGAATATTCGAAGACGACAAGTAGTCGCTCTGGAGGCTTTGACATCGAGGCCACGCAACTCCTGTACCATACCTTTTGCAGTCAATAAATCCCTCTGTCTGCCGTCTTCATCGTTTCTCCGCCTCTTACCTACGCCCCTATTACAGTACTCACCTCCTTTGACTCTGGTAGGAACTCCTGAGTTTCCTCTCTCAGAATCCTCAGACTCAGCTCGAGTTCCCTTTTGATATCGATACTCACGTCCCTCTGGCTCTATCAGAAGCCGGCGACGCCTTCCAAGCCGAGGTCAGATAACTAATAGTACAGCATAGACTGCTGACGGTTCCACTCACTTCCTTTGACCCTGGCCGCTGTCTCCAACAACTCGTGCGCCTCCTCCCTTAGCCTCCGGAGACTGAGCTCGAGCTCCCGCTTGATGTCGATGCTGAGGTCGCGCTGGGCCTGCAGGAAGCCGGCGACGCCGTCCGCGTCGAGGTCGGCGAGCAGCGAGAGGTCGGGCGCGAAGTGCACGTGCTTGCTGCGCGCCACCGACAGGTCCAGGTTGGGGGTCGACGGCCGGGACTCGTCCGTCAGAGATGCACTGAAATAGTAGATTGTGTCTTAGGGGAGCCAAATTATATATTTATGTCGAGGACGGTATACTGAATCTTGAGTGAAGCGAAAGCTTTGCTTAGTTTGGGACTAGGTCGATTTGTGTCCCCCAATATTTATTTATTTATCCTTCGAAGGCAACAATGAATCTCAAGAATAGCAGGTAAGAAAAGGAAATTTGTTTAATTCATAAGTGACGGCAACCGTAAGAAATAGGAATCTGTTCAGTCTTATGTCAAGAAGGTAGTAGTGACGGAGAAGTCACAACTAAACTCAAGTGGAGTTGGGCAGGACATATAGCCAGGCACAGTGATGGCCGGTGGACCAAATCGTTTACAGAGTGGCCACTTCATCATCATCATCATCAGCCCACTGCAGTCCACTGCTGAACATAGGCCTCTCCCAAGGCGCGCCACAAAGTGCGGTCCTCTGCTTTACGCATCCAGTCGCTTCCCGCCCTCCGACATACGTCGTCTCGCCACCTGGCCGGCGGGCGACCCACACTACGCTTGCCTAGGCGCGGCCTCCACTCTAGGACACGCTTACACCAGCGGTTGTCAGATCTACGACAAGTGTGGCCACTTACAGCCAAAAAAAGTATCGGTAGTCCACCGGCTCAACTCGTTGACGACAATGAAAGACTGTGGATCACACTTGGATGAGACTAGCACGAGTCCAGAAGGCCTAGAACTTCGAAAATCGAACATCGTGTCGGGCCGTCCCTTTCACTCTCGTGTTATACACTATATGACAGAAAGTGACGGCACGATACGAAGTTAGGAGTATGCCCTCAGGGTGAGTGGCGTACTTGAAGAGAGGCCTAAACTCAGCAGTGGGCGATTACAGACTAATGATGATGATGATGATGAGTGAGACGTTTCCCATTCTTGCGATGTCATGAAGGCCGATCATGAGCTAAAGCGGAGTCCCTAAAGATAAGATTATGCCGCCGAGGCGTTTTATAATATGTTAGAATTTTATACATAAGCCCAATGTCAATTTAATGCAAAACTAAAAATTGTTAAATGTGTATTTGTTCTTGGATCTTGGATGTTTTCTATGTATTTAAGTATGTATTTATCTATATAAGTATGTATATCGTCGTCTAGTACCCATAGTACAAGCTTTGCTTAGTTTGGGACTAGGTCGATTTGTGTAAGATTGTCCCCCAATTTTTTTTTTTTTAAACATAATATTTCACTTTTTATATGTAAAATCTGTACCTACACTACACATTGTACCTACCTAATGTAATCAATTAACATTTTAATGCTGAATTTTAATTGATATGTATGATTCTATTTTATTTATAATGATTTTCGTAATGTAACCTATGACATACATTAATTATTTAATAATTTTGAAATGTAAAATTTTATCAATAAAATGAGTATGAGTATGCAAAGTTGAGAATAGCGATTAAGAAAGCTGACCCTGGAAACCCGGACCCGGGTATGTCCTAAAACTACGACCAAGACCACCGGGGGATGGGCAGCAGCATCCCTGGAGTGCGGTGGAGATACTGCGATCGCCAACCCGCATGCCAAGCGTGGCGATTATGGCATATACCCCCCGTGAATTTGGGGGAGGCCTATGTCCAGCAGTGGACGTCCTTGGGCTGATATGGTGGTGGTGGTGGGACCCTGGAAAAGCCGGAATAACGCTATGTCGGAAGAAGAAGGACTGGTGATGATACCCACGGTCCTCAAATACTAGGTAGGTAGGTTACTAATGAGTATTTTAGCTGGAGATTAATACTGACGTGTACGATTTGAAAGCATTTATAGCTTTCAAGTTCTGAAGGCTGTTCTGAGGATTTTCCAAGAACTTAATCAAATAGTAAATAAATAAATAATTAAAAATATATGGCAACCAAATTACAAAAAAAATACAGTTGAATAGAGAATCTACCGTGTTTTGGAAATCAGTTCAGTAAACATTATATCGTAATAATAATCCAACCAGAATGTACATATAGATTTAACTAACAACTAAATATAAAATAATTCTGTCAAAACGAACTAAACGACATCACTAACAAACTGCAAGTGTAGTTCTCGGAATAGAATTATTAATTGCGTAGCAAATCTCACTAGTTATAATAACTGGCTAATTTTCGTCATACGCAATTTAAACCTTAAATCCAATAACATAAAGTCGCCATTGCACTAACAAAATTAACTTAAGGATTAGTCACTACTTAAAACAAATATGCCGCAACTAGCATTTCTGAATAGTTGCAATTTAAATCTTATGACAAGTCGTTTAAAGTTGAAATTCCATCGAACCATTAACTGCAATTGGTTCCTTTGTATCTCACGTTCCACTCAAAGGTTACCGTTGGCTAAAATCCAACAGGATATCAACTGCAACCCCTTTCACACACAAATAGGATATTCACTAAGTATAGATTCACCTAAAGACATAGAAAATAAGGGGATTTCGGTACGAAGGATGAAATTTTGTAGTAAGTCAAGGTGCGTCGAAATGGGTTTTTAGCTCAAAAATTGCAGGTTAGTTTTTAAAGCTTTTTCAGATTTACATTTTAAAAAAACGTGTTTTATTAATTTTCAATGAATACACGTAAGTACGTGAATTGGAGCGTTTGTGGCCTAGCGGCGGCCGCGCATCGCGTGCGGTATGCGAGGTTAAGCAATGTCGGTCGGGGTCAGTCCTTGAATGGGTGCCCGATTTAAATGAATTAATGTTTTTTTTTGTGGTTACTAACTGAGCGCTTCCGTACTTTGGAAGGCACGTTAAGCCGTTGATCCCGGCTGTTGTCTATGACAGCAGTCGTTAAGCCAAGTTAAAGGCCTTCGGGCGGGCTTGAGAACTTCTATTTAACAGTCAAGTTGCCCACTCACTTGACAAGGGGGGTCGAAGTTGCACCACGTCCGTAGGGAGTACCCACCGTTGCCCTACACGTGACCCCTGGGTGTGCTAAACGTGCAACAAAACTGGCAACCGTACTTGTCTTCTCGAAGATCTCACAGTTCGAAAATAAATGCCATACAATTATTATTATTATACTACGTGCCCATTATCGCATTATGCGGTTACCCGAATAAATGCTTTGTTATCTTTAAGTGGAATGGACAAAAAAGAAACCGAAAAACCATAGATTAGCGCAGTGAATGTCTGTAGGGAAAATTCTAGTGAAGAGTGATCGTGCAAGTGTACTCACTCGGGGAGCAGCCGTGCGAGCAGCTCGGCCAGCACCGTGCGGTTGAGCTCATCCTCCGCGGCAGCGCAGTACGCCACCAGCTGACCGACGATCCTCTGCAGGCTGGTTGCTACTCGCTTGAAGCTGTCCCTGGAATGGCAACACTGTATTGAAAATGGGGAATATGCAATAATAGTACATTACTACAGAGGCCGAGACGAAAGGGGTTGCCGGCCGAAGACATATAGATAGGTCTAAGGCGGGCAACCCCATATTTTCCGCCGAGGTATGTATAGTGCTTTTCTCAAACATGCAATGAAATAAACAACAAAAAAATCAAGGTTTTATTTTTTATACGCATAGTGGCAGAATGTGAGTGGCGCAATGTGGCATGATGCCTGTGCCACAAATTTATGTGAAATGGAAGTTAAAAAAGAAGGCTTGGCCGGCCTAGGCCTGCAAGATTTGAATGAAATTCCATTAACGACCTCTTGTCCTAGCCGCACCTGAAACGTCATCCTTCGCAGCCTATTATAAGGAACATAACATCGATATTTCATTGCATGCTTGAGAAAAAAGTAATACTTACCCGAAAAAAAAATTCACTGCGATTGTGTATTTAAACATCAAACCCTTTAACAGCAATGTCTGATATATCGGTCAGTTACAGTGTAAGTGACATCTTTACAAATCATCATCATCATCCTAGCGTTATTCCCAGTACAGTTGCAACCTGAAGTGAAACCTCTTACATACCGATGCAAAACCTAGCTGTTATATTTTAGAAGTGGTAGTTGTTTAACGTCAGTCAAGCGATTGTGTCATAGAAATGGTCTGAATTAAAACAATGTTATTATCTATTTAATATAATGAAACGGGTCACTCACGTCTTAAAGTCGAATATCGCTCGACATGTTTCAGACCGGTTCGCGGTCCTTAATCATGAGCACCTATCGCGGCGGAGGTTTTCTTAGCACTAAGAACCGCCGCCGCGATAGGTGCTCATGATTAAGGACCGCGAACCGGTCTGAAACATGTCGAGCGATATTCGACTTTAAGACGTGAGTGACCCGTTTCATTATATTAAATATGTCTCCAACTCACGGGAGTTTTCTATATAAAATGTTATTATCTAGTTAAAAAAACGTATTTTATTACTTCTCCGATTAAATAAAACTTAATAAGTAAATATTAGAGGACAACAAATTGAACTAGTCCCATAGTAAGCTCAATAAGGCTTGCGTTATAGGTATTAGAAAACATCCAAGTCACAGGAACAAATGTCTCTGCTCACCAAGGTTTTTATACAAGACCTAAAAACTCAAAAACTCGCTGTATTATTTTTTCTATTACAATTTTTAGCAACAGAAAATAATTTCCGGCGTAGATATGCCGGATACCCTTGTGTATACGAAGTTTCATATTATTTCATCACGGCATTTTGAAATGAAAACGAAACTACGTTTGTATGGAGAATCGAGTTCAGTCGAGCGAGCGGGGGACTCTTAAGGTACTGACTACTCAATCGACCCAAATCATTGCACCCTTCCAACTACATCTGCTCGACGACATGCATAAGGCGGGTAATAGGAGCCTACTGAGGGTCTGGTCAGCAAGAAAACACACAGCACGCGTGATCAGCATTGATGATGATCAAAATGATGATGATGATGATGATCAAAATCCTGTCGAATAATCGAGGTGATAGTGACTGACCTCTCCTTGGTGACCTCCTCAAGATGCCGGTTCTGGTCGAAGGTGGTGTGACGCCGCTGCTTCCATTTGTCCGCC
Source organism: Notocelia uddmanniana (assembly GCA_905163555.1). Classification (NCBI taxonomy): domain Eukaryota; kingdom Metazoa; phylum Arthropoda; class Insecta; order Lepidoptera; family Tortricidae; genus Notocelia; species Notocelia uddmanniana. Next base: position 24,080,839 of record LR991066.1, read on the forward strand.
TCGCCGGCCTCCTCGCGCAGACTCGACAACTGCCAACAAAGGTATCAGTTACAACGACATCTATTGAGAGTTAGATGAATGAGAAATTGAACATTGTTATAAATTGGTTTGTAATAAAATAAATGTCTACAATGTTTTGCAGTATGTTTGTTATTCAAATATGTAGTTGTTTGGTATTGGTAAATTAACACTTAGGTGGCAAACAAGCGTACGGCCCGCCTGATGACGCTATAAAATCCAAGGGAGACGCACCTTCTAACAATTTATACACTTTTTTTAGTGAAAACGTCCAAGTGTATATGAATTGAGAGCTATTCCATTCCATTCAAACTAAGGCTGGGTTGCACCAAACCGTCTCAGTTTGACAAGTTCCTATGGGATGACAGCTGCCGGCGCCATATTTAACGCTGATCAGTCTGTGATCGTAAGTCGGTGCAACCCAGCCTAATTAGTGTGACTCGGAATTAATGTTAATTGTTATACGGTATAAACAAATGAAAATCACGGTCGAATAAAAATATACTCTGGTCATGACTTGAAAAATATACTTTGGACCTGTGACCGCAAGATAACAGGTCAGACGCAGTCATTATACAAGTAAGATGCGACGTAAATAAATAAATAAATATTACGAACACTATCTTACACAAATCGATCTAGCCCCATAGTAAGCTGAATAAGGCTCGTGTTATGAGTACATCTCTTAAATACATCATCATATATTCATGTTCATCACACAAATCAAAACTGGCATCCGTACTTGTCTTCCCGGAGATCTCACGGTTCGAAAATAAATGCCATACGATTATTTACTTTTATCATACAAATATTTGCGAAAAGAAAAGAGCGTCTCATCTTAAAGACCGGAGACGCACTTACAACCCCTCTGGTATTGCGGGTGTCCATGGGCGGCGCTAATCGCTTACCATCAGGCGATTCGTTTGCACGTTTGCCTCCTATGTCATAAATAAAAATATTGCCTTGACCGGGAATCGAACCCAGGACTGTCAGCTTTGTAGGCAGGGTCATTAACCACTAGGCAGAACCGATCATCATACTAACATTACAGCTCGATACGATCGAATTGCAACTTCACATAAACTTAGGATACAAATTGAGATTGACAGTTAAAAAGTCGTAAATACATTTAACATTCACGTTAAAAGAGGCTTTACATCGAAGGGTTTGAGTTGATAATTCATCGCTGATAGTATGGGTTGTAGATTAATTTGAAACTGGGACGTCAAGTGAGAATCGCACCCGTAATATGGTCCTAAGATTTAATTGGTATTACTTGGCAATGCATTTGTATCCGTTTGTGTTACTGAGCGGCCAATGACCCTTAACTATAAGTGTTTGTATTTACATGTCCCTCGAGGTTTTCCCTGCATGATAAGAACATTTTGCATCTAGAAAAGCCTGCATGTTTCCGGAATGTGCCAAAAGAATATGTACTGTTGTTCTCTGATTAATAAAACACCGATTAAAATCATGTCGTTCGGTTACCACAGTGATACCCGAATAAATTTGTACGTACGAATGGATATAAGTAGATAAATAGGGCATATACACACAGCAACCATAGAAAAGTAAATATAAAATTAAATATTGTGTTCGCCAACATAAATATCGTAACATGTTTGTTTTGGCTTTACCATACAAAAACATTTCGCTAATGTGCGGCACCGGAGAATACGGTATTTCATTGATTGATCAGCTACTTTTTTCCAAATTCAATACACGCTGACACTCTCTACCTCGTCGGAAGAGCTCCACCTGGTCGTTACATCTGTGTGAGCCAAATATAACCTGGGTCATTGTGCGGCAATAAATATAATTGATAGCGTGAGTGCTCTAACACATCCATTCATGTACAATTAAGGTAGAACTAGAAAGATACGTTGGAAATAAATATGAATCGGAGCTACAGATTACATCATATCTGTTTTAGGCACGCATTTTCACTTCGACTACACTTTGACAATTTATCAAGATTATGATGAGTCTTTGTATAGGACAGTTCGAGAGAGTCAACCATGGATATAACACCACCACCACCACCATATCAGCCCTAGGACGTCCACTGCTGGACATAGGCCTCCCCCAATTTCATGGGGGGTAAATGCCATAATCGCCAAGCTTGGCATGCAGGTTGGCGATCGCAGTATCTCCACCGCACTCTAAGAATGCTGCTGCCCATTCCTCGGTGGTCTTGCTCGTAGTTTTAGGACATACCCGGGTCCATCATCGGGATATAACACATCATCATCATTATCATCATATCAGCCGGTGGACGTCCACTGCTGGACATAGGCCTCCCCTAAAGAGTGCCACAATGACCGGTCCTGCGTCACCCGTATCCAGCGGACTCCGGCGGCATATAACACATACTCGTAGACTGAGTAATTCACTAGTTTTTCTTTTTGGCCTGGTACTGAGAACCAGGTTTGCCATCGGGGAATGACTGGGTAATGTGATATTTCTATCCACTAAAAACTGCACGGTGCCTGCCATCTGTGCTTTAATGCGGAACTCTATTTCCGGACCGATACGACCTTCAAACCTTCAAGAAAAGAGCGTACTCCGGCAACGCACTTACAACCTCTCTGGTGTTACGAGTGTCTATGGGCGGCGCTAATCGCTTACCATCAGGCGATTCGTCTGCTCGTTCTGCTATTTCATAAAAAAGCACTCCAGGATCTCAATACTGAACGCACTGAAGCCTCCTTGCGCTTTACACCTTTAGGCTATCTTGAAGCGATCTACGTCACCTTCCCTGGGGTTGATCGCCAGGTGCTGCGGTCCCCGCCACATGGTGCAGCAGCAACCACGATTACCCCCTTTTACGACAGGCGGGGGAGACAGGAGATCGTAGACCTATTCTTGCCAGAGTCGACACGGTTGGAGTAATTAACTAGCTAATGTGGAAATCTATCCAATGCAACAGTCCGAGGGATTTATAGGGACGAATACGTCCTAATATTATAAATGCGAACGTAACTCTGTCCGTCTGTTACCTCTTCGCGCTTAAACCATTGAACCGATTTGGGTGAAATACGAATGCGTCACGAAACTTTAAATTACAACAAGACAAATACATTATAGATTTGGTACAGTCGTGTACCTAGTATCCATCGCCGTTAAGTCTTTAAAGCTACTTCATTTCGTTCTATGGGCTTGAATTCTATTGCAGAACTGAGATATTCAGATTTAAGTCTGAGTAAATACGAGCTATGCTAAAAGTAGATTTATAGACCTATTTAATGACCTAACTTACAGCATTGTTGGTTTCAGGACCATTTTGGCGCCTGGTCCTTTGGTATGGGGATAGGTTTGAGGACATACATGACAGTTTTTATCCTGAAAATCATCTTATAAAGGGGGTGATGGGGGGCAGAATTTTGTATGGAGGTATGATGAACGAAGTATATATTGTTCAAAACCTGCTGCTATAGACTGAATTAATATCATCGACGCTTGGTGCGGGTTATATTAAAGCTGATGTAACAGAACTTGTTTACACTTGGTAGAATTTTGTACGGAGGTATGATGAACGAGGTCGCAGGCACAAGCTAGTATATTACGAGTATATATTGTTCCAAACCAGCTGCTATAGACTAAATTAATAATATCATCGGCGCTTGGTACGGGTTATATTTAAAGCTGCTATGACAGAACTTGTTTACAATTATTACAAAAAGTCACAATTGCACTGAGATGACAGTTTTCACACGCACCAAACTACGATGTAGGTAGATTGTTAATTTCAATCGTTATTTTTATCAATATTAGTAAATTGTTTACATGTTTACGACATACCATGAACCTCCGCAACATCACCATAATTGCTCGTCACATCTCATTAAGTCCCGAGACACAGCACACATTCACTAACACTATATATTAATAACATTTCACTAATCACATCAATACTCCTACAACTAAAACACACTGATATTGTAAAACTATACAACAATTCCTGTCGTCAAAGACAAAACAGACCAAACAACATTAATAATCCGAGATTTAACATTCAGTAACCTATCTTGTGTCAACACTATTTTAAGCGAAAGGCTTGGAAACGTTGTTTTATTACGAAAACATCAGACGAAAACACCTTTCAATCACTTTACATACCAACCTATAAGAACAACCAATAAATTATACCTTGTATACTGCGGCCAGATTTGAAGACAGAACATAAGATATGGACATAAAAATGTGAACAATACAGATATAGGTCAAGTGAAGCTGTGAAATATCGATGCTTGGTGACAGTGGTGACACATCGCATGAGTCATAGTCTACCCACGAAAACGCGACGGTGTAAGAAATGGCGGGTAGAATTCATTGTTAACCGACCGAAATCTTCTAATGGTAATATTAGTAGATAAATCGCATGTATTTTAGTCAGATTATCTTGCCTATCCTATTGGAGATATAAGTTTTCTTTGTGTTTATGATATGTTGTATATTGTATACTTAAAATTATAGTTTGCATCTGTTGAAGTACAAACGGGATAATTATGGATGGACAACAATAAAGCGAAATGGCAACATCTAAATCTAAGTATGTAAGTATATCTCTCGAAACAGTATCGATTTGGTCCTAATTAATATAAAATAACATTTATAAGTCAAGACACTTGATACTCAAATATAAAAAAATGATTAGAGTAATATTTTCAGACGTAATAAACGTCTGAGAAGAAATAGAAAAAATAAATAAATTATAATTGTATTCTTTGTCAGCGTATCGCCATAGCGGTGCAGAAAGGCAACGCCGCCAGCATACAAAGAGAATATAATACTCCTTACGGGGCATAATGGGGTCCATACCGCAGGCGGAACTGTTAGCCGGGGTTTTTTTTCTTATTATAATTGGGGGATTTTATAGGTAAGTAGGTTTAATATTATATACTTACTTAGTTTCTTAGTATTAATTTATTTATAGTTCAATTTTAGTATTTTATTTCATTTTATGTAAAAAAATGTATAATAAATTAAACAAGTTAGCATTAAAACGGTACGTGATCAAAGTAAACTATTAAATAACAACAAGTTGTATGAAACTCGAACCTAATCCCATACAGCGCGGTAACAAAACAAAAGCAGCTGTTCAGACATACTGAAATAGCTTATTAGTAAAAAAACTACGCGTGCACCAAACGGATGCACGTGTGACCAATAACATGTATACAATATTGAATCTTATCTACCAGTGATAAGGTTCTGAATTACTATTGTTAAATGTGGTTGGACAATTGTTTTAACGGCAATGACGTAGTACGAGGGGTAATGCCGCTGGGAAAAGGGTTCAATGAAGCTATTATATGGTCATAGAAGATTTCTTTAGTTTGGCTTTGAAGTAGTATTGATGATTTTCCCTTGGAAGTTTAAGTGTAGATAGGAAGGTTTATATTTAAATTCTCCGAAATTATTTAATAAGTAACATAGATTGGTATTGCGGGTTTTTAAAGGATCTTCAAAGTATGATCAGAAAACTACAATTAATTCCACCGGTCATATTGACTAGATGTGCTAATGACATTGGAGTATACTGTACAATCGTACAAATAATAACTCAATGGCTAATGACAATTCAATAACGTTAGCAAAAACCGGCCAAGTGTGAGTCAGACTTGCGCACGAAGGGTTCCGTACCGTTATCTATACAACATTACTTGTACATTAGACACTTTATTATAACCTTTTTTTTAAATTTAAGTAATAATTTGGCAATAATAATAACGTTAAACAATATCAAGTAGAATTTCGGTCAAGCGCGAGTCGGATTTTAGTTTTCCCATACATTTTGAGACCCAGCGCACACTGGGACACAACGTTCTTAACCATCTCAAAAATGGTTTTAGCGAAAGTCGTAGTTCTGATATAATTTTGATAGTTCTAAGTTCTATGATAAAAGGCCTACCTGATATTAGTGTGTAAAATAATAATTGTTAAGTTTTACCTACCTAAACTTGCACTGAAACATTGAACTTCGATAATTTCGTATTTAACAGACTAGACCTTCGTGAAGTTTGACTTTAGATATTTTTTAAGTTTCTCATAGAAATATATAAGTATTACACATATTTAGATTTACTAGGATCTCTAGTTTTCAAATGCGGTACTATTTTATTGAAAAATAAAATATGTATTTTTTTAATAAATTTTGAAATGCCCCATGAAAATTTCCGAATGTTTCAATTTCAATTGGAGGTTTCCTTGTTATCGAAAGCTGCCGATGTCGAGTTATTATCATTTATAGAATCCTTAATTAGTAAATAATCCAAAGAAACAAAAAAACCTGCGTCATTTTAGCGCCTTTTTGAGCTAGAACCTAAAATGTCAGCAGAGGACCAAACTCATTATTTTTACTTATACCTATTTATGGAACTTTTTTACATAATATACGTTATTGTAGTTATATTAGTGAGCTTTACCGTTGTTTTTATTCATATTTGATAAAATAGGTTTGTTATAAAGTATATATATTTATGGACCCGGGTATGTCCTAAAACTACGACCAAGACCACCGGGGAATGGGCAGCAGCATTCCTTGAGTGCGGTGGAGATACTGCGATCGCCAACCCGCATGCCAAGCGTGGCGATTATGGCATTTACCCCCCATGAAATTGGGGGAGGCCTATGTCCAGCAGTGGACGTCCTAGGGCTGATATGGTGGTGGATATATATTTATATTTAAGTTATTATAAATAAAATTTGAAAAAAAAAAATTAAAAATATACCTATATCTACCTGCTTAAATCAAGTTAATTATAATTATTAGTTAATACTTATCCTTTAATACTTAGTTATATGAACAAAAAAAATAATAAAAGTATTTTTTTTAATTTTTGTATGAAAAATTGTGAAATTTTATTTATATTACTCAATAAATATAAGTTTTATAATAAAGGCGTTTTGATTATATAAAGGCATAACTATTCAAGATTACCTAAGCCAAATTTCAGCAATAAATCTCAATAAACAAAAAAGTTACAGATTTTTGAGATGGAAATGACCGTTTTGTCCCACTGTGCAGCGCCTGATTAACACAACGAGCAACTTTTAAAAAGTTTTTTGTATGGGAGCTCCGTTAAGTATTTATTTTATTAACTTTTTAGTATTTGTTGTTATAGCGGCAACAGAAATACATCATCTGTGAAAATTTCAACTTTCTAACTATCACGGTTCATGAGATACAGCCTGGTGACAGACGGACGGACAGACAGACAGAAGACGGGCGGACAGCGGAGTCTTAGTAATAGGGTTCCGTTTTACCTTTGGGTACGGAACCTTAAAAAGGCACAATACGCGTTAACACGCTAACAAATTATTTACACATGACATATATTTATACATACTTATACATAGCTATATAATTATTCGTTAAGCCGTCTGCCCAAACAGACAATACGGATGGATATGGATTCAAGTTCAAAGTCCCGCACTTTTTTTAGATAATTCCCGAATGTAATAGGTAAAGTTGCTTTTCATATTTTTAACCGACTTCAAGATTTCAAAGGAGGAGGTTATCAATTCGGTTGTATGTTTTTTTTTTTGTTTTTTTTTTTTTTTTTTAATGTTTGTTACTCCATAACTCCGTCATTTCTTAACCGATTTGGAAAATTCTTTTTTTGATTGTAAGTATATATATCCAAGTTGGTCCCGTTTTTATCAAAACGCAGTTCTGATGATGGGATCCATGAGGAATTGAGGGAACTCCTCAAATCTTTAAGGCAAACATATAGTGATTTTTGTGTTTTTATCAACAAGTCAAGCATTTTCATCCAAAAATGTGACATTGGATGAAGTGGAACTGCTGATGATGATCAGAACAGAACTCTTCAACGACGAAAAGTTCACGTTTGGCGATTTGTCCTCCTAGCTGTATTTGTTAAGCAAGTTCTATTTTCACGATAAATTTTTGTCATGCTCGATTTCTGATGATGGGATCCATGAGGAATTGAGGGAACTCCTCAAATCTTAAAGGCAAACATATAGTGATTTTTGTGTTTTTATCAACAAATCGAGCATTTTCATACAAAAATGTGACATTTGATGAAGTGGAACTGCTGATGATGATCAGAACAGAACTCTTCAACGACGAAAAGTTCACGTTTGGCGATTTGTCCTCCTAGCTGCGTTTGTTAAGCAAGTTCTATTTTCACGATTAATTTTTGTCATGCTCGATTTTTGATGATGGGATCCATGAGGAATTGAGGGAACTCCTCAAATCTTAAAGGCAAACATATAGTGATTTTTGTGTTTTTATCAACAAATCGAGCATTATCATACAAAAATGTGACATTTGATGAAGTGGAACTGCTGATGATGATCAGAACAGAACTCTTCAACGACGAAAAGTTCACGTTTGGCGATTTGTCCTTCTAGCTGTGTTTGTTAAGCAAGTTCTATTTTCACGATTGATTTTTGTCATGCTCGAGTTCTGATGATGGGATCCATTAGGAATCGAGGGAACTCCTCAAATGTGAAAGGCACACAAATAGTGATTTTAGTATTTTCATGAACTAATCAAGCATTTTCATTCATAAAAGTGACATTTGATGAAGTGGAACTGCTGATGATGATCAGAACGGAACTCTTCAACGACGCGTAGTTCACGTTTGGCGATTTGTTCTCTTCGTTTTGTTTGTAAAGTAAGCAAAGTTTTTCCATGATTCCATGTGGAATTGAGGGTACTTAGTCTTCTACCATTATAAACACACATTATAGACATTTTTATTTTATTGTATATCTATCTAAGAGTGCGCCATCTAAGTATAATAATCTTTTACCGGCCTCCCCCATTGAAGTCGGTTTTTTTTTCTTAAAAATTATTTTAATTAAAAATGGTATTGCTCTTGGCCTGCATCTAGACGGGGGCAAAGATGAGGCCGACGATGAAGCGAGCTCACCCAGAAGATGCCTATTCACTCGTGCCTTAAAAAGGTCTAGGTTATATGAACTCGGAAATACAGACGCCGGCAGGGAATTCCAAACCTTATGCGTATATACATATATAAAAGCTTTTGTTATTTCTGTTTCATTTTGCGCTGATAATTGACGGTTGGTCGGTGGTTTTTATTTTTACTTATTTAGTTTTATTTAATTAACGGTAGGACTTCTTGGGATTAGGTAGCGGACCCCGGACATCCGTACCGCTAGGATGACGGTGATGAATTAACGGTTGGACTTCACAATAGAATGCAATTCATTGTAAGATAAGCTCTGAAGTGGATTACTAATGCTAATACTACAGTAAACTTATTAATCTTTTTCAATAAGAAGGGTCCCAACGGGGCCCTATTGCTGTCACTCGCGTGTCCGTCTGTCAAACATTTTGTTCCGAAGAATTTTTAACCTACCTACCTATGTCCTATAACCTATGAACTTACCTATGACCTATGAACTTGAAATTTTGTGATAATAATAAATAAATATTGGGGGACAATCTTACACAAATCGACCTGGTCCCAAACTAAGCAAAACTTGTACTATGGGTGCTAGACGACGATATACATACTTGTATAGATACATACATAAAAAAACATCCAAGACCCAAGAACAAACACAATGCACAAATAATGCCCTGGACGTGATTCGAACCCGCGACCTCTAGCTACGGAGGCAGTGTCACTACCAGCTAGGCTAAACAGGCCACCGTTTGTTTTTTAGTTGCACGGAAACCTCGGTGCGCGAGTACGACTCGCACTTGGCCGGTTTTTTTTTAACTTTTTATACAAGTGCACAAAACTCTAATTGTGCGCCATGTTCGCACGTGTCCACATTGAGATACTGCTCTTCCGGCACGGCAGATGCGTTTCCACGAAGCGGGATACAGAATGAAACCAATGACCGTGTTGTGACGACAAACAGGCTATTTTGAACCTGTTTATAATCTGAGACATTGATGATTTATTTATTTAATCTTTATTGCACAAAAGAAAACCTTATATAGCAAAAGGCGAACTGGTAATAATGAATTAAGAGTCCGCAGGAAGCTCGGTTCTCCATACAAACGTAGTTTCGCTCTCGTTTCAAAACGGTATGCTGGAATAACATGAAACTTTGTATACACAATGGGATCCGGTATATTTGGGCCGGAAATTAGTTTATATGACTTATTAATTATTGTTTATTTTTAATTATTACTAAGTTAGAGTAATTTCTTTTTTGTTATTCCACGTTTTTTCTGAATAAACATTAATTTTGTTTATATTTTTTTGAAGTTATAATGGAGAAAAATACAGCGATTATTAAGGTTTTCATACTAGACCTAAAAAACTAAAAACTCGCTGTATTTTATTTTCCATTACAATTTCTAGCAACAGAAACTAATTTCCGACCTAGATATGCCGGATCCCATTGTGTGTACAAAGTTTCATGCTATTTCAGCATGGGGTTTTAAAATGAGAACGAAACCACGTTTGTATGGAGAATAGAGTTCAGTTGAGCGTGCGGGGGACCCTTAATAAATAAATAATACGGGGCAAATTCAATCTGCACGAGGCCATGCATAAAGCGGGTGATAGGAGCCTATGGAGAAGTCTGGTCATCAATAATAGGACATGACGTATGACGTCACGATCCTCAGCATTGAGGGAACGACTGATGAGATCGTTGTGAACGTGTTATGGTGCTTAGTTAATTCTGCTGTTGATTGTACATTGCTGGGTCGGTAAGAAACAATACTGCCCAGTAACCACGTCGAACCAGCAATGTACGTCGAATGAAAATTCAGGTAACAAATTTCATGAAAGTCAGGGCGTACAATGGTCATGTTTTTATCTTTTGTTACTATGGGAAAACCAAGTGCAGAGCATGGCGTATTTGCCAGTTGCCAGTCCTAAAGAGACTTAGGAAAGATGAAAGAACTATCAACAGGTCATCACCCCTTGCCCGGATGAATAAATAAACACAACAGACCGGTGCGTACGGAACAGCGTACTATAAGCATTTATCTTGTATTATCGACGCAAAGTAGCATGTCTGTGCGTCTTCTACAAAGTGTACTTCGGTGAGTGATCTCAGGAGCTCCATGAGCTCATACCGCCTTCCCCCTTCTTCCATCGGACATCCAGACGTACGGCTGGCTACCATCCTTACCTGGTCGAAATTCCTCTAATTCGAACCAAGCGCTTTGCATCTTCTTTTATAATGCGCACTTCTAAGGTTTGGAATTCTCTGCCGGCGTCTGTATTTCCGAGTTCATATAACCTGGACCTTTTTAAGGCAAGAGTGAATAGGCATCTTCTGGGTGAGCTCGCTTCATCGTCGGCCTCATCTTTGCCCCCTAGCTAGATGCTGGCCAAGAGCAATCCCATTTTTAATAAATAAAAATAATATTAATAAATGAATAAAACATGGCGTTTGATACAACCATGACCTTCGTTTTTTTGATTACGTGTGACAAGGTTCAGCCAAGTTTTAGATATTTTAATTACTTACTTTTTTATATTTTTGAGGGCCTCAATACCTACCGGCATCAGAACATTAAAGACTAGACTAGGTATATATATTTTAACTACGGCCGAATTTACATTGAATAGTTGGGATACACAGAAACGTAAAATTTTGACAGCTCTCTATAGCGTTATTGTCTAGCCTTAAAGATCCCTCTGTATTAATATTAAGTACTTTTCTATGATTTTAGCATGTACATATCTTCTTGTCGCTGCGATCGAGTTAAAAATAACGTATAATATGTCTATGCATATTGTATTCTCACTAAGTAAACGAGCGCGAGAGTAAGTCCTAGTTCATTTTAAGTTTAACTTTTGTTTTCTATAACTTCACTATAAATAATATCACATGAGGAGTTTACCTTTAAGTAGTTGTTACATTACTCCAAGTTTGTTTCGCATGTGTATTTTACCAAATGTAGTGATGTAAACAATTGTTGGTAAAACATAAATATAAGTAAATAAAAATAAAAACTCATACATTAAAACACTACTTGGAAAGAACATAAATTTTAAAATAGTAATTCCATAATAACATTAATAACTAAACAACTTAGAAAAGTTGTATAGCCCCCGACCTTTTCATGTCCATGTAGTACAATATCTCAAAAACGGCCGAACCGATTCTGATAAAACATGTCTAAGAATCATCGCTAGAAAACCGGCTTTCAAATGAAAAACCGCATTCAAATCGGATCACCTTTTAAGAGCTACAGTGCGACACACACACACACACACATAGGGGTCAAACACACCCCTCTTTTTTCGCCGGGGGTAAAAAATAAACAAACAGTGAAAATATCCCCTAAACAAAACGATAACAAAAGCAGAAATTACAAGTTTTTCGTTTGACATCCGCTAAAAATGCCTACATTCCTTGTAACAATGTAATCATACTTAGTAATCAACTCCTTAAAATTAACTAGCGCTTAAATCAATAATAATCATCAAACTGAAGAGCACTATACGCCATCAAGTGGTAAGTGCAGCAAAACTACATATAATAACGGTCATGATTGTGTGTATAAATGATTTATTTTATGGTGTGAGCTTTTGTATCAATCGAGGGGAGATGCGAAGGGAGCTTTTTGATTTTGTTAAAGCTGTGAGAAGTTCTTATTAGAATTTGTTGAACACAGTGTGTTTTGGCGGAACTTTTTTTTATAGTAGGGTGAATTCGACATCTAGAAATTAGTGAAAAGACGTCATAACTTTGCGCATAAAACCTAACCAACCGCAAATTGAAATGGGATATCGTAAAGGCCTCAAACGGTAGTTAATAAAATAGGTATTTGTTTTTCAGTCGTTTACGGCATATCTTTACATTCTTTAAGGAAATAGCCACAGTAAGTCTGATGATAACTAACCAACTTGGATAAGTTAAGAAACCCCCGACATTTTCATTTCAAAGTTCAATATCTCAAAAATGGCTGGACCGATTTTGACAATACATGTCTAAGAACCATCGCTAGAAAACCTGCTTTCAAATAAAAAACCGCACTCAAACCGGTTAAACTTATAACACCCCTATTTTGCGTTGCGTCAACACAATACCTGAAAAAAGGAATATCAAGTCCAGAGACTCCAACTATCAAACACCATCACATCTAAAATGACACGAAAAACAAAACCTACGCAACATCTCGACATTCGAAAATCAAATTTTCATCTAACAGACAAAAACCGTTTCTCATTTAAAATAACTGACAATCACAGATTCGACCACCGCGCACCAATCAACGTCTAAATTAAAAACCGTCACTTCACTGTTAAACGATTGTAATCCTTGTTCTTAGCAGGATACGTCACAAATTCGATTGAGTGACGACACACGTGCGTCGCGCCGGATGGTCGCGTACGTACTGAAGACTGAACTGAAGATGGGATGTTTACTTACAGTGGAGATGTGTTTGGTTTTTTCTGTTGGCGCTTGGCGCTATCCTGCGGTTGTTGGCATAGTACAGAGGGAAACAGTAGGGGAGAATAATAAGTTGCGCCGTTGACGTTTAAGCGTATTCAAGAGGGGTTCTATATTACACGGTGCATAGTGAGAAACTGAGAAATCGAACGTTCTTTCGTATAGACAGCCAAGTAAATAGTTTGCCAATTTTGGACCTTAACACACGAATAATATAGTTAATAACCGGTATACCGCTTTATTGGCGGGCTGTAAAGCGAAATGTTGAATACATATTGTTTTTATTTACTCACGCTCAATGCTTAAAATATGATTAATTCCTCTAATTCGAACCAAGCGCTTTGCATCTTCTTTTATAATGCGCACTTCTAAGGTTTGGAATTCTCTGCCGGCGTCTGTATTTCCGAGTTCATATAACCTGGACGTTTTTAAGGCACGAGTGAATAGGCATCTTCTGGGTAAGCTCGCTTCATCGTCGGCCTCATCTTTGCCCCCTGGCTAGATGCTGGCCAAGAGCGATCCCATTTTTAATAAAAAAAAAATTATTTTGATGGGTCTTAAAAAGTACTAGGTAGCCAGTTTATTTTATTTTTACCTATTTATTAGGCTCCCAAAAGTTACATGCATTACAAGAATTATAAAAGTAAAGCTTGAGAATTAGATCTGGACTACAGCTTTAAATAAGTGTGCACAGAAAGTTTTAAATTTTAAGGCGAATATGATGCTAAGGAGGTAGAAAACTGTTTAAAAGGTTGCTCTAGCGTTAAAAATAAATACAATTGTAATAAGTCGTTAAATATCTATACTAATATTATAAAGCTGAAGAGTTTTTTTGTTCGTTTGAACGCGCTAATCTCAGGAACTACAGGTTCGAATTGAAAAATTCTTTTGGTGTTGGATAGTCCATTTATCGAGGAAGGCTTTAGGCTATATAACATCACACTGCGACCAATAGGAACGAAGTCGCAGGCAAGAGCTAGTAATTATGTAAAGTGATATCTAAAATTACATGTTTTTCGCTGGAGTTGTCGATGTGCCAACTCCTCTAATGTATATCACGACAAAGATGGTGGCTTTGTCACCGCAAATAAAACAGCAATCGCAGTCCGAAAGTTCCAATTCATATTACACCCGCTTGTCAAAAAGGACAGAATAAACGTCATTGAGGATCACTGAGCAACCGAAACCGAAATTACAAATAATATTTATTTATTTAAAATTTATTCCACACAACACACAAATGTAGGTACTAATAGCGGGCTTAACGCCTAATGGCATTCCCTGCCAGCCAACCTTTGCTAGACAGAGATTTATAAAAGACTAGCTGTTGCCCGCGACCTCGTCCGCGTCTTCGCTCCTATTGGTCGCAGCGTGATGTTATGCCTAAAGCCTTCCTCGATAAATGGACTATCCAACACAAAAACATTTTTTCAATTCAAACAGTAGTTCCTGAGATTAGCGCGTTCAAACAAACAAACAAACTCTTCAGCTTTATAATATTAGTATAGATGCAAAGAGAAAAGTATTGTAATATTTAGTAATGTGTGCGCCTACTGTCTTTAAATCTACTATGTCCAAGCCAATACATATTTCAGTTCAGTTGATAAGTAGCATGTTGGTTTTTAAAGGATCAGTCGTGTTTCAGACACACAAAGCACACATGTGGAGACAGGTGGACATAGACTCCATTGTCCCGATGAGTTCACATCTGTTTTCATATTCTATTTATGAACTGTGGACAGATGAAAGAAGTTGATTGAATTTCATGAGGGATTTCGATTTCGAAATTAGGTCCTACTTACTTGTGTCAAATATGTGCATTTTTTTTTATTACTTAACACAAAATATGAGTGTCTCACTCCTACCGTCCCGTACATATTAGGAAGCATTTGCCCAGTTGTGGGATGTGTGTAGTTAATTGTAAAGCAGTACATTTTATATACTTAGAACTAGCTGTCCTGGCGAACGTTGTACCGCCCCCGACAAAATGTATGCGAATAAATCTCTCGACATTTTTATTTCAATGTTCAATATCTCATAAACGGCTGAACCGATTTTGATAAAACATGTCCAAAAACTATCGCAAGAAAACCTGCTTACAAAATGAATAAAAACCACATTCAGATCCGTTAAGAGCAACGGTTTAAAAATGTAATGTTTCATTATTTGGTTGATATAATAAGGAATTTATTGAAACTTAAATATAAACTTCTACTTCTAACTTTATTTATCATCTTATTTTGGGACTAATCATCGATATTATGACTTTACGTGAATATAGAAGAAAGAAGAATAAACGTAGGCACACGCTCTTCTATACATCTGTCTCGGTTTAGGGAACCTCATTTCTCCGAAAACTAATGTTGCCCCACCCGATTTTTTTTTTCCGAAAGTTACTAGTCGATCCCGCCACTGTCTAAGCAGTTTTACTATAAAAGAAATGGCGTTCAGAGTAATAAAATTTGGAGAAATGTGTGTGGACATTGCCATTCCTGTCTTATGGCGTGATATTTCTGTGGATTCTACAGGTTTGGGATTCTATTTTAGCGCCTGCGTGGAAGGATTTAAAAGGAATCGGCCATCATTTCTAATGCGGATCTTCGCTAGTGGTCACATTTTCAGGGTTGTCAAGGTTAGAACATCGTTCTGACTTTCTTTTCTTAGTTTAACTAGGTTATTTAAATTATCTCGTCGCATTTGTTCCATTGTCTGTGTGACATCAACATCATAGCACTGATGAAAAATTACCTGCTACAACAGATTTTGTAGTATTTTAATTTTTATATGTATGCAGATACCTTAGCCCACGGACGCTTGCGACTTCATAAGTATCACAAGTGCGTTGCCGACCCTTCATATATCTATACTAATATTATAAAGCTGAAGAGTTTGTTTGTTTGTTTGAACGCGCTAATCTCAGGAACTACTGGTTCCAATTGAAAAATTCTTTTTGTGTTGGATAGTCCATTTATCGAGGAAGGCTTTAGGCTATATAACATCACGCTGCGACCAATAGGAGCGAAGACGCGGACGAAGTCGCGGGCAACAGCTAGTTCATATATATTCGTACAGGTACAGTGCAAAAATATGTATAGAATTAATTATCTCATTAATATGTACCGAAACTTTAATTCGCGGACATTAGAGCAAGATTTCTCTTTAAACTATGGGGCCAAGAAACATATTTCTGGTCTTTTCACCTGTCTGTATGTATAGTCAACCAGTTAGAATTCTGGGCTACTTCAAAAGATTCAAAAAATTCAAAAAAATTATTCGTAACAAGCACAATATTAACATTAGATAAATGCATAGACAACACACAAACAAAGGCGTAGTTACGAATGGGAACCTACTCAGCATATATGCAGGCTTTGCAGCCGGCGCTGATCTTCCGTAGGGCCCATAGGGGCCTGTTACACGGTGATTAATATCACGCGATACATTCGTATCACAATAACGTTTCACGTGGATATTGGTGAATATTCAAGCAATATCGAAACGTTTACTTCGTAGATTGTCTTGTTTTTATATTGATTTTATTGTGACAAGATACGAAGTGGCACAGAAATCAAATTGGGTGCCGTATAGTAAAAACCATTTTACGTAAATTCAGTAAATTCGCTCCTATGTCAATGTCACAAAGACTTTTACAGTGAAAATATTTCTCACTTTGTCTGCAAACAACTATTGAGCTATGCATAATCTATTTATGCTATACTTCACTTTAGCTTGCATCCAAAACAATGTTCTATAGCACATGATCAACCTTTCCAAAAGCCGTTACAGCCCTGCGTTCTTTCCCCTCCTTTCCCGATATAGCGCTGACATCCTGCCTCGTACAATCACGCGCTTTCGCCTCGGGGAGCTAATTAAAAGATTAAACTATCTTAGTTACGGAAAGTCGCAAGAGTCAGGAATACCCTAGTGAGATACGCTTACGAAGGTTGAAGAAAACTTGCCGATTCTTGGTGGGTGGCTTTGTACAGATTAGGTAATTGTTCATTATCAAAATAGCATCTATAGTAATAATACATTATTATACATATAGGCCGAGAAACGAAGGATTGCAGGCCAAGTACATATAAACAGACGACGGATAGGGATACGCGGCCTGCAACCCAGATTTTCGGTTTCGCCGACATTTGAATAGTGCTATTTTCAAACATATGTAATGAAATAAAAAAATACACCACTCTAAAAACAAATTAAACAGACGCCATGTTTGAAAATAAAATTTAAAAAAAAATTACTTCCCGGCCTAGGCCTTTAATTTTGTATGAAATTCTTTTACAGTTCTCCCGAGCCTGCAACGTGATACTTTGAAGCCTGTTATAACGTACGTAATGACGAAATTTCATTGCATGTTTGAGGAAAAGGGATTATTACAGGATCTCACAGCGCTACAATAACATACTTAAACAAAGTACAAAAAACAACGTACTAAGAACACAATCACACATGCAAACAGTATTAAAATTAAATTATTGGAAAAACAATTACTTAATGAATAAACACTATTACTTTTGAATACAGTGCCAATTGTAACGCAGTGCAGTCCAAGCTCGCTGTGTACTCCCAACTTAATTAAGATAACTATTAAGTAACATACATTAGTTAAAGACATAACCCCCTTTTTTGTAATTAGCTCTACCTTAGGATTTTTTTTTGTTTTTCTCACCTAGTTTGTCTCTTGCACCTACCTTCGCTATTTTCTGTTTGGCTCCTTGGTTGACTGGTAGAGAATGCCTTGAGGCATTAAGTCCGCCATTTGTACCGATTTATTTGTGCAATAAAGTTTAAATAAATAAATAAACCCCCTTATTCCTTAAAGTTCCTTTTCCTGTACATATTCCATCACTCCTATATATTCATGATCATGACTCATCCTTGTATATATTTAAAGCCTTGTATTCATTTTTATCTTCCAATGATATTAAACTCTAATATATGTAATTTTACCCTTTCCTAATCTTTCCTTTTATTTCCAAATTTCCGACCTACCTAAAGTTTTTCCTTTAATCCCGTTTCCCTGTTTTTTTGGCTGAATCCGCCAAGAGCGCGAAGCCTTAAAAAAAAACCCTTATTCATAAAACTTAACAAACCTCTGTTAACTAAAAGTTGTTTTGTCCCTTTCTCACAAACATAAATGTCAAAGTGACAGATAAGGACAAATCAACTTTAGCGGCTTGTTAACTAATAGAGGCTTGATGGACGTTTATGAATAAGGGGGATAGTTTGTAAGCGAAAATCCGCCGCCTCAATGCCTCGTCTCATAGAAGGAATTTTGAAATTAAATATATCAATATCTAACTCTTTGGATATCCGATTCAAACCATGACTTGCGCGTGTCAAAAAGCAGTTTTTCCTATAATTAGATGATGTAGTTTTAAGTGATCTAGGCGCAAAGTATCTTATGGAACGGAAGGGGTTATTAAATGAAAGCTTACTAAGCAATTCGGAGCAGTCACAACAGCGCTGGTGATCTTTAAAATATAAAGAATATCTGCTATTAATTTACTATACAATTTACATATGATACAAATGATTTATTACAATGTTTACTCAAAGCAAATTCCTTATAAAACTACCCATGTATTCTGAGCCATGTTAGATTGTGCTACAGGGAGGGCTAACCTTGAATGAGCCCGCCATGACGGCGCAATTGTCCTTAAATTCAATATAGCGTAAAGGGACGAGTAGAAGGAAGCAATGGATAAAATGACATTGTTAAACTGTTAACAGTTAAATAAATGCCAATATAAGACTTACATACACTCCACACATCACATTTTCTCCATCTATAAACCTACTATTGGCAAAAGTGCCACTGAAATGAATGTTCGTGTGCTCTGCCTACCCTTTATAGGAATATAGTCGTGAGTTAATGTATGTATGTATAAGACTTACAGCTCATAGCAAAAGATAAAGTCTATCTCGCAGGCTTCAAATAGTTCAAATGTACATATACAATATGATGGCTAGAGTAGCGTACATAGCGGGCGCGGCGCGGTGCGGTCGACTATCATTACTGCTTCATATGTCACACACGTCGCCTCCGCCGTTTTTTGGTACGACGTCCCCCGCGCCGCGTTCGCTTCACCAAAAAACCGCCTCCGTCCCGCAACGACGCTGCACCGCGCTCAGTGCCTTTCAAGCTTTCTCAGAAAAAACGATTTACGTGAGCGTATATCATCATCATCATCATTATATCAACCGAAGGACGTCCACTGCTGGACATAGCCCCACAAAGAGTGCCACAATGACCGGTCCTGCGCCCCCCATTATGTCGATATCATCATCATCATCATCATTCAGCCGAATGACGTCCACTGCTGGACATAGGCCTCCCCCAAAGACTTCCACAATGACCGGTCCTGCGCCACCCGCATCCAGCGGACACCCGCGACCCTTACCAGGTCATCAGTCTACCGTGTGAGGGGCCTGCCCACGCTACGCCTTCCGGTACGTGGCCATCCGCAGCAGAACCAAAGTGACCAATATAGCCCTTCGAATCGCTAAACTTAAGTGGCAGTGGGCGGGGCACATAGCACGCAGAACCGATGGCCGTTGGGGCGGAAAGGTTCTCGAGTGGTTATGTCGATATATTCGGAGATAATCGCTCCGAAAGTCACAATTATTGTGTCTCCTCCCGCCATAACTTTCGAACCGTGGAATCCAAAATCAGAAGCGAGTCCCACAGAGTGAGTTTCCTATTTAGATACGACCTTTTTAATTCACCCGACACGCACTTAGCTCCGCTTTTTTTAGAACTATCACTACATATTATATACGAAAGCCTGCGTCGCGTCCATCTTTATAAATAAATAAATAAATATTGGGGGACCATCTTACACAAATCGACCTAGTCCCAAACTAAGCAAAACTTGTACTATGGGTACTAGACGACGATATATATACTTATATAGATAAACACATATTTAAATACATAGAGAACATCCAAGACCCAAGAACAAAATCCGTGCTAAATGCACAAATAATGCCCTGGCCGGGATTCGAACCCGGGACCTCTAGCTTCGGAGGCAGTGTCACTACCAACTAGGCTAAACAGGCCGACACGCATCACGCATATCTGTACGCAATAACTCAAAAACTACCGAAGATATTTTCATACTCGTACGGTGATCACCCATTCACCCATGGACGGAGTGTTTCATAACTAATAAGGAAGGTTCATATGTATAATTCATTGAGATAATTACAATATAAACCTATTCACTATGACACACTAATGACTAGGAATATATTTTAACCCTTTGAACGCCATTCTTCATATACGGCAGTGACACGCCAACTCATTTCCATAAGAGATTGAATTTACCTTAGTGTAAAGCACGAAGGTGACTTTGTCAATGTACTTACGTCATAGCACCTAACTATAGTCCTTTTTGGCGTCGTTCGCACCAGAACACGCGACACCTTTAGGCGTTCTTGGCGTTCAAAGGGTTAAAAAAGATGAAAGTATAGTATTTCAGTGAAAATTATGCAATTAGGCCGAAACAAATATGTCTGAATTATGGCCCAGTAACAGACATTAGCGTTTATCGTCGCCTTGAAACTAAGACTAATAACGTATGCATAAAATCAAATTAGTACAGAAACACCTTAACCTGACCAATAACAATCCTTATTACCTATACCATAAGGTTTAACAATGGTTAGTAATATCGTCTTAAACGAAGATAAGTTGAGGTGTCCGCTCATAGACCTTCTTCAGTTACGATAAGGTTCAAGTACGGTCAGCTGTCAACAAGACAAGCTGGAATGTTTCTTAGTGGACTTTATCCCGTCGTAATAAGGTTCAAGTATAAGTCAGTCGTGGCACACGGAAGTGTTTGTATAAGGAACATAAGGAAGCTGTCCCGTTAGGCGACGTTAACGTGCAGTAACTGCCGAACGGTGTAGTTGTAAACGGAGGTGGCGTAATATTTACGGGAACTGTCGTTATTTTGTTATGAAAGGCCAAAATACCATGGCATTCTACAACCTATACTAGCATAAAATAAACGAATTAGTAATTCGATCAAAAGAGAAAAATTAGCAGTCATGTCATGTCGTATAAGGAAATCAAGGAGGTGGCAATAGAGAGTCAGATGGAGAGAGATACACCGACAAGTCTTAACTCCGAAGCCCGAAGCTAGAGGTCCCGGGTTCGACTCCCGGCCAGGGCATTTATTTGTGCATTTATCACGGATATTTGTTCTTGGGTCTTGGATGTTTTCTATGTATTTATCTATATAAGTATGTATATCGTCGTCTAGTACCCGTAGTACAAGCTTTGCTTAGTTTGGGGACTGATGAATGAAATGTAATAAAACTTCAAAACACTGACTTTCTACCTCATACGCTACGCTAAGATGGATACGCGAGTCACATCTGTCATTTTGCTCTAACACCTCCTCCCTAACGTAGCCAGCTCCTCCGAGTCCTTGCAGCAGAACTGCTGTCTGGATAAGTCACCTGAACTGAACTGAAAATAAGGCAATCTAGAGACGCATTTATTTAAAATGTCCCAAAGGTAATTGAGAGTTTATCTTTCGGACAATTGATGGTATTGTACTCATTGGGGGAATATCCGTCGATAAAGATACATTGCAAAGGCCCCCAGATAGACTAAAGCAGATCCGCTCATTTAAGTTGAACGATTTCTGTACATCTGATATATTCTGACTAATGCACAAATCAGTAAGTTTGAGAGAGACAGATAAGTGATATCTGACAGGTCTTCACCTCTCAGTTGCTCCGCTTTCATAACTGCATATTGTACTGAACTGACGTTTGTGACGTTTTGAATTATATGGGATTTGACATTTTGGTGTGCTTTTGAATGGAGACAATTCGTTAACAGCCGAAAATGAAAGCACTATCTGTCCCGTTCTAACTCATCTTGGTTAACCGTAAGGATTCAAAGAGACAACTATATGAAAATTCATATTGTTAAGCAAGACTACGGATCTGTTGGTATTATTAATGTAAGCAAAGGCCGTTCGTTACGGCAATTTCACTCGATTCCCAAAAAATACGGAGTTCTAATTTAACGGCTTGCTTTTTAATAATATTATGCGCTTTTTACGAGTTAATGCTTATCCCTGTCGGCCACTACACTAACAAAACAAAAGCACACACCTCAATAATATTGAATGAAATTACACGGAAAGTGTAACGATTGAAAAGTGGTGTCGCCTGCGTATTTTTTACCAGGCGCAGTATTACGAAGGGCTATTGAACTACGGATTTGTGAACCATGAAGGATTTTTTCCTTGCATGCTTCATCATCGCTGCACTCTCGGCAAAGGGTGAGGGTTGCTTGCACTCTATTACTTTATGTCTTTAAACTTGGCGAATTTTAGGAGGTATAACCAGTGTCCACGATTTCTTTAGTTGGGCTTATTTCGAAGTGTTGCCGACACCATCGCCAGGGCAGTGTCTTATTCTCGTTTCTTTGCCAAAAAGTGATATAGCACGTCACGCGACCTTATTTCTCCGTTCCAATGGGATATTTTGTGCAATTGCCCCCTCCTTTCTATTTACTCCAAGTTATTCTCCAACATTTCCACAAACCGGATGATGGAGCTCAGCGGGAGTACTCTCCCGCCCCTCCTTCCTGGGACTTGGATGTTTTCTATGTATTTAAGTTTATACACTACCGTCAAAAAGTTTAGGACCAAAAACAATTTTTAGTTTTATTTTCATAAATTAATACGCAAACAAAACAAGGGAAAAAGATTGCAATGGGCTGTTTCTCACAAGGATTGGACTTTTGCAAACTGGTCGAGAGTACTACGGACAGATGAATCAAGGTTGAATGAATAATCAATCAATGTTGATCATTTGCATATTTTGTGTTTGGTCAACTTTCTGACGGTAGTGTATCTATTAAATATATCGTCGTCTAGTACCCATAACACAAGCCTTATTGAGCTTACTATGGGACTAGATCGATTTGTGTAAAAATAAACAGTCCCCTAATATTCATTTAATTTTTTTTTTTTTTTTTTTTATTTATCAAAAAGTACTTAACAAATCAAAACTTAAGTTACTCGCCAAACTGCGATAACAGTTTGTTGGCGAGATCGCGCTCATTTTAAATTCATTTTAATTCATTTTAATTCATTTTTTTCATTTTTTTTTTTTTTCGCGCTTTTTTTTTTTTTTTTTTTTTTACTCTGAATTCGTTTGGTTCTGGGTAACCATTGCCAAAGTCATACATATATACTAGTGTAGCTAATACATTATGTAATCATCCACACATCTCATGTAATACTTTGTAATTTACTTCTCTAACGAATAACACTTTTATTCTCAGCAGCATTGGCGCTGTCATTCAAGAACTTTGACTTCGGGAACATGTTATCAGTGAAATGGTGGCAAAACTTCCCATGTGCCGACGAACTCTGCTACTCCCAATGCAAAAAACGTGGATTGTTACATGGCCATTGCAGAGACCATTTTACTTGCTACTGCACTGAGAGTAGAAAGAAACTGAAGGATACCAGAAGGTCCTTAATTTTATATAAAACAACTCTGTAAAGTAAAAAAAAAAACTAGTAACTCACGTCACGTCTTGATGTTAAACTCGCCGTCAACGCGAGAGCTCATTCATTATTTAGTCGTATGGCATTAATAAATTACAGAGTCACTTAGCTAAATTATTATAATCTGATATCTAAATTTTTCACCCATGAGAACCGCGTACCGGTTCGAAACATGACGAGCGATATTCGACTAATTAATAAGTATATAATTATATGATTTAACAATAAAATTGTATTTCAGTTTTAGTTTTCCTCAAACCATATAAGAACATATTAATATTATTAATACGCAACAATTGAACGCGGTTGATTTAACATTAACCGCATACAAAAATACGCAAGTGGATACCTTGCATTAGTACTAATAGACCTATTGAATATAGTTCTAGAAACCTATTGATTTATTTGAACTGTGTTGCACAAAACAGAAATGTACAAATAGCGGGTGTATTGCCAAGTGACATTCTCTACCAGCCAACCATTGGACTAAACTTGTCGGCCTGTTTAGCCTAGTTGGTAGTGACACTGCCTCCGAAGGGCATTATTTGTGCAATTTGCACGGATATTTGTTCCTGGGTCTTGGATGTTTTCTATGTATGTAAGTATGTATTAATCTATATAAGTATATATGTCGTCGTCTAGTACCCATTAGGGTGTGTCACTCTAGTATGGACAAAAAAAATCGTCTTTTATCGACTTCCAATAGTTGTCAAAAGTTGCATTCAGGTCTAAAATAAACATATATGTCAAAAAATATACGATTGCAATATACTTTTGGCTCGCTCAAACGACCTAAAGTTCAAGAAAAAGTGGCAATTTAGTCATTAGTTTAGGACCCGCTTAAGCCATTAATGATAGTTTTATATATTGACAAATCATGTTATATTACACAAAACATTGCAGATTATGAAATAAAACACAAAAAAGAATGATATTACAAACTTATTTATTTATACATCTATACCAATAATAGGTTATATCTTAATTTTTCTTATTTAATGGACCTACTTAAAATCTTTTTTTGAATTAAATTTCGGCATGAGTTTTCTGGAATTTATTTTAGATAAAATAAAGCCTTCTCTAGCTTTCCTTCCGGCCACACTTCCAGCAGCCTCAGTAGTCAATTTGACACACCTCTCCACGGATTGTGTGTGACATGGAAACTTAGGGAAATCAATCAATTTCGAATTTCCCATGTTAACTATTTCTTTGAGTTGGCCAGTTTCTACCTGATGCAATAACGGCGGTTGAGTTACTACAAGTTTTGTTTCCTGCCAGTTAATCATGTCATAATACTCTGCGGCATCAAAGTTGATCTTTGGTATGTTAAAACATCTTACAGTCTTTGTTTTTTTTGCAGCACGAGCTTTAAGTATTCTTCGACAAGCGAGTTCTCTAATGTGCTTTTTTTATCTGTTAACATGGATAAAAGTACGTTCTCGGGGTGTGCAAAATATGCATTACGTTGTATCACTGGATAAATTACAGCCTTAATGTCCTCGGGAAAATCTCTTGTGCTTTCAATCAAAAACCATAAATTTCTAGCACCGTCCTTACACGAGCTGTTTACTTTTATTTGAAACCAGGAAGGACTATAAGTTTGACAAATATATTTTGCCAGTAACGTTAGTTCAGCAGTTGGACGTTTTGTAGCGACATAAAGACGCAATATTCTGTTAGCAGTCGTGAGCCATCGGGCGTGCGACATTTTCCCCGGATTACGTTTAGCTAAATCAGGACTTACAATTCCAGCTGACACAGCGACACATATGTCATATAAATACTGTTGGTCGGTACTTAATTTCACATTTAATAGCATTGGTAGTTCAACAGGAATAGGTTCGAATTCCGTTACAGGCTTATTTTCACAGTTCGACAGCTTTGTTCCTATCGGCCCTGAAAAAGTTTTCGGGCCAGTAGTTTTCCCATCTAAATGTCCAATTAAGTGACGCAAAGGCAATTCATTAGCATGCAATTGACATACAAGCCATTGAACAGGACGAGAAAGACGTTTTTCTAATGCAACTATAACACCGTTCTTCCTTCCAGTATTAACGTTCGTTCCATCACATCCCACCGCCATCAGCGAAGTCATATCTATTTTTTTTTCAGCCAAATACAAACACATACACTTCTCAATATCTTTAGATGTTCCGGAGGGTGGGGTCACATGTCCGACATATTCCGAACCAGGTTCTTTTACTATAGTTATGTGTTCTTCAACTCGCATACGACGATATAACTTATTTCCATCTTTGACGTAATACAATGTTTGATCTTTTCGACCATCAAAAAATAGAGCCTCTAAAGAAGATATGTCTTGCTTTTCTAACAGTGTTTGTCTTTGGTTAATCCTTTTTCGCCTCAATTTACTGTGATCAATTATTGTAGAATGTGTATCATTCCCCCGGACATCACTGAGAGTCGCCGATGCTATAGCAGCACCCGCTCTATACGATATTCCGTAACGGTCACATACTTCAGCAAGCTTTTCTAAATTATTGTGATGAATCTTTCTCTTATTACATTCGTTTACCGAAATCATTTGAAGCTTATTTCTGTATTCTCCATCTGCAGACGTTTGTTCAGATTCTGATTCAGAATCTGTTAGGGAGACATTGCCAGAAGTTGAAGGTAGGGAATCTGTCGATTTTGTTATATTTTTTCTTTCGAGCCTTTTATTTTTTTGCGTAAGTTTCTTTGTTGTTTTAATGTCGACTGATCCAATGACCATGCTTCTTAGCGTCCTTTGATCTTCAAGAAAAATGCGTTCTTTAATCGGAACCGCCTTCAACTTGCCACATTTGCAGGTAGAATAGTCGGTACATTTGCAGGCGGCTATATCAAAAACTTGGGATGACTTTATTGTGAAATTGTGTATTTTATCTAAGTACGATTTCCCTTTTGGATGCCTGTTGAAATTTTTTGACAACTGTCTATACAGATCTCGATAAGCCGTCAGTAATTGTCCAACTCTTTCCTCTGTAACAGTTGGTATCGAGGCAATTTTCCACACTTCCATAACGGCTTGAGCTACTTCGCGGATGATAAGTTTTGCTGGAGGTTCCTGTTGACTTGACTGTTTTTTTTCGCGACGCAACCACTCATAATGTCGCAATACATCTTCAAATGTCGGGAGCATATTTTTTATTATTTTATCAGGATGTTTGTCTAAAATGAGCATTTTAGTCTGAACCCTAGTTCCTACACTACTTTTTGCCGCCATTTTGAGAAATCACTGAATATTTAACTGTAGTTTCCGTTTATTAGAAGGTTTTTATCGCAATCCAAATGTAATATAAGAATACACGAACATAACTAGCAGCTAGTATTAATATAGTAGCTGTACTACAGTACAGTACGACATGCAGGTATTACATGTAAGAGCGTGAAAATGCCGTGCGAAGGCGTCTTAGAGCAGTAGGTACATTAGGTATAAAATGAAATGTGGAGTAAAACTATAGTAATTTTATAGTTTTTTGAGCGTTGCTGATCTATTTTTATTAATCTATGAGAGTTTAGAGGTCTTTAAAGATGTCAGATTAAATAAAAAACGGACTTAAAAAATTACAAAAAAAATGATTTTTTCAAAACTTCAACGCCAATGAGCAAGCCAAAAATGATATCCCAGATAGATTTTGTTAATTCAAATCGTAATTGTACTTGATAAGGCAACTTTTGAGAGGTATTGCGTTTGGAATTTCAAAATTCTAAAAAAATTACACACCCTAGTACCCATAGTACAAGCTTTGCTTAGTTTGGGACTAGGTCGATTTGTGTCCCCCCAAATATTTAAACAGAAATTTTGAAAAGGGTATGATAATATCTATTAAGAATGTTAGATGGATTGTGTAAGAGACGAATAGGAAAGAAGTGAATGACGAGACGACGCGTAACAGAGATGTATGGAAATAAAGACATGCTGCGTCAACCCCAAATAAATGGGAAAAAGGAAAACGAATGATTATTACCTATTAAGAGTGCGCAGTACATTCGGTTCTCCATACAAACGCATTTAGGCTCTCATTGTAAAACGCCATGCTAGAAAAACATGAAACTTTGTATACACAATGGGATCCAGCATATCTAGGTCGGAAATTAGTTTCTGTTGCTTGAAATGATAATGGAGAAAAAATACAACGATTATTAAGGTTTTCATACAAGCCGTGAAAAACTCAAAAAACCGCTGTATTTTTTTTCTTTTACAATTTCTAGCAACAGAAACTAATTTCCGACATAGATATGCCGGATCCCATTGTGTATACAAAGTTTCATGTTATTCTAGCATGGCGTTTTAAAATGAGAGCATAAATACGTTTGTATGGAGAACCGAGCGTACTGCGCCCTCTTAACAAAATGTGAACTAAGTGCTGCTATACAAAGTGCCGCCATATGTTCCCATCATTATCAATTAAGGTCCACGACCCCTCCTCCTTTCTACTAGCCTTTCGGTGATTAAATAATTACCACTGATCATTTCCTTCCTCATAGAAAACGTGTCATTAAATTACAATATGGTGTAACGGAAACATTAGGTATTTGACAAGTATATAAGGAAATAATAACGGGTTGGAAGTCAGGATGTAAAGAACTATCAATTATATTCCGAGTAAAGGAAAATTGTATGGACAGCTAATATAGTCCTATAGAACGCAATTAATCGATATAAAACAAGTCGGAAATGAAACTTTAGGAATACATCAAATACACAGGCTTTTTAAATATCTAAGTAATTCATTGGAAAAGTCATCATTTTCATCATATCAGCCGAAAGACGTCCACTGCTGGACATAGGCCTCCCCCAAAGACTTCCACAATGACCGGTCCTGCGCCACCCGCATCCAGCGGACACCCGCGACCCTCACCAGGTCATCAGTCCACCGTGTGGGGGGCCTGCCAACGCTAAGCCTTCCGGTACGCGGTCGCTACTCGAGAACCTTTCCGCCCCAATGGCCATCGGTTCTACGTGCTATGTGCCCCGCCCACTGGCACTTAAGTTTAGCGATTCGGAGGGCTATATCGGTTACTTTGATACTGCTGCGGATGGCCTCAAGAAGCCAAAAGAAAACCTTTGCCCTTTGGCCTGTAGAAAAGTGTGTGCTGTTAAATAACTGGTCTAACCAGAGAGTAACATCGGCTATGCAGCTTTTTAACCCCTGACGCGCAACGCAAAAGAGGGGTGTTATAACTTTAACATATGTATATGTGTGTCTGTCTGTGGCATCGTAGCTCTCAAACGGGTCAATAATTTCAATGATATTTTGTTTTCTTACCATGGATCTTAGACATGCTTTTATAAAAATCGGTCCAGCCGTTTTTGAGATATTGAACTTTGAAATGAAAACGTCGGGGGCTTTTCAACTCTTCTAACTTGCAGTTATTCAATCTAAATACACGGTCCTCGAAAGTTAGCCCACTCGAGGCCCTCGAACGCTACATCTGCTATTAGCACCATTATTCTGCCTTTTTTATGCAGAAATAGCACGTAAAGATATGACGCAAAGGTGTCATCTTGAACCTTGAACATGGTGCCGAAGTAAAAAGTTCCTAACGCGCGGCCTAAGACAACCCATTCAAGTTGCAGCTCAACTGCAACTTTTATAGGAACTGCACGCTAACTGTGCCGTTGGTATACCGTTCTCTTACCAATACTAAGCCAAGCTCATATAGCGGAAATCGCACGTAGAGGCATGACGCGTAAGTGTCTCATGATCTTTGAATAGGTTGCCTAAGTGAAAAAGTCCCTAACACGCGGCCTGAGACATCCCATACAAATTGCATCCCAACTGCAACTTGTATAAGAACTGCTCGCTAACTGTGCAGTTGTTATGCCGTTCCCGTACCCATACTAAGGGTGTGTCTCCACTGAGGCGGAGCGGAGATGTGCAAAATTAACACTTCAAATTAATCTATTAAGTCGGAGCGGGGCGCTGAGCGGTGGAATTAATTTGATTTGTCAATTTTGCTCCTCTTCGCTCCGCTCCGCCTCAATGGAACCGCACCCTAAGCCGCCATGCTCAAAACAAAAGTGAATTTTATAACCAAAACAGTAATGACTACGCTCGTCATATAAACCAGAAACGAAAATTATTTATAACTGCGTTTATCTTTATTTTAGGACCATTTATCTTCGGAATGGATAATAAAGTACTTTATGGCATTATATTTTAATGGACTGCATTCTTTAATTAAGGTTTATATTCCAAATGAAAATGAACGGCATTAATATCTCCAACGTGTGGGTTTAGAACCCCCGGGTGTGAAATCTTCTTAAGGTGATGTCTATGGCCTTTAACTTAAGTTCCAAATCTAAAATGATATAATAATCTAACTATATCGGTGTCACATAAAACATGTACAAAAAGGACCAACCGAAGATCGCGTTGACGGAACGATTGCAAAGAAATTTCAAGAAAGTTGGATTGAAATAGGTAAAATAACATCGAATTATATTTATTTACTAGGGAAATTAACTACGTATTTAAGTAACTCTACGTTTTGGGCGTGTTCCGGCCATCCTTGGTAACGAGAACGTTTCACGAATTACGTAGGCACGTTTAGTTAAACATCCACCACC
Organism: Notocelia uddmanniana; assembly: GCA_905163555.1. NCBI lineage: Eukaryota > Metazoa > Arthropoda > Insecta > Lepidoptera > Tortricidae > Notocelia > Notocelia uddmanniana. The sequence continues at coordinate 24,111,358 of LR991066.1, forward strand.
ACCATATCAGCCGGAGGACGTCCACTGCTGGACACAGGCCTCCCCCAATTTCATGGGGGGTAAATGCCATAAGCGCCACGCTTGGCATGCGGGTTGGCGATCGCAGTATCTCCACCGCACTCCAGGGATGCTGCTGCCCATCCCCCGGTGGTCTTGGTCGTAAGTTTAGGACATACCCGGGTTAGTTAAACATATTCTCTGTAAATCGAGACATAAAAATCAATGTACTAATATTTCTATAACAAATTAAAATATGTAAGGAATCGAGAGCCCATTTCTTCATAGCACTGAACTGATATGTATATTTTTAATTAAAATACGGTTCGTTACTCTGAAGTGGAAAGCTCTACTTTCGCAAGCACCCTAAAAGCTCCCAAGTGCGTTTACGATTACATACCATATCATTTCGTAATCTATTAGATGCCCATACTCACATAATTGAATGGAGTAACACTCAAATGCAAGCTTTTTAATTCAATTAGCCCATATAACATATGTCAGTGAAGTCGAAATAATTTGAGTCCAACATTTCATAAAAATGTTAATGGATTTTGACGCTTCTAGCCTCGAGGATGAAGTCGTTTTTGGAATGAATAATTTTGATACAAGTCGGCCAAGTCAAATTATTTTAATGTATCTTATTAGGTCAACATAACACAGAGTGTGATAAAGGAATTAGTCCTTCCGCGTTGCGAAAAAGTTGTAAGTGTGGTTATGAAATAAACTAATTTATTTTGTGATAGCATAATTTATGATGTGTATGTTGCGATGTCTGGAGCAGACCACCGGGGGATGGGCAGCAGCATCCCTGGAGTGCGGTGGAGATACTGCGATCGCCAACCCGCATGCCAAGCGTGGCGTTATGGCAATTATTCCCAATGTAATTGGGGGAGGCCTATGTCCAGTAGTAGACGTCCTTCGGCTGATATGGTTCTGGTGGATCAGGTGGATGTCTGGAGCGCTCGTGGTCCAACGGCGCCAGCGTACCGTGTGCGGTATGCGAGGGTAAGTAACGTAACCCGTGGTCAATTCTTGGAATGACCGCTTTGAGTGGTTATTAAATGAACGCTCCCGTGCTTTGGAAGGCACAGCAAGGTCTCATCTTTGGGAATACTCGTACTCTTCGGGAAAACAGAAAAAAGGGGAAAACTTATGGTATTGCTGGTATGGTTAGTATATTTATGGTATAGCCTAAACTTATTGATAGAGAAAAAATTTCACGTGCCTAAATTAGGATGTTTTAGCCTCAGGCAAATAATCAATAAATGATTTACATTTATCTACAAAATCTAGTATCTATTTAGTTTTATATAGAAAACTCCCGTGACTTTGAGACATATTAAATACGGCCGCGAACCGGTCTGAAACATGTCGAGCGATATTCGACCTTTAAGACGTGAGTGACCCGTTTCATTATATTTAATATATCTATTTAGTAGTAGAAAATCACATATTATTGAAGATAACCTGAAGCCAATGACCGTAATTTTCATCAAAATTAATCAACACTTCACTGCCTAAAATACGCGAGAATAACCGAAAAGCTGGAAAAAGTTGCACCAACTTCAGCCTTATTTCGACAGGTTTAAAGTCGAGTTTAAGATAATGCTATAATTTCCTGTAAACCGATATTATTTGGCGTGTTTATAAACGTTTATTATGCAAGTCGGCGCATTATATGCGTTGCCGCATTCCTGAAGCGGTGCAAGATGGCGGTAAAGTATTTTGGGCTATTATGGACCTAGTTTTTTGTTAGATCCAAACGGCGGTCGTGGGTGCGAATCCCGGCTCATACAACCAATAAGTTATTCCAAACTTACGCACGGAATATCATTTTCCTATGAATATTTTTAACCCAAGACGCAAAAAGAGAGGGGTGTTATAAGTTTAACTTGTTTGTGGTATGGTAGCTCCCAAACGGATGAACCGAATTTCGTTAAGTTTTTTTTGTGTCATAGATAATTTTATCCAGAGTGTTCTTAGCCATGTTGCATGAAAATCTGTTCAGCCATTTTTGAGATATTGAGCTTTGAAATGAAAATATCGGGGGCTTTTCAACTTTTCTAAGTTGTAGTTATTGTTCATTTATTTAATGCATAATCCGATTCATTACATTACATAGATGTTGGTTGTAAGGCAAGAGTCACTAATACCCAAATAGGGCATTGCAAAGATGTAACAACTTCTATACTACCTCCATAGTATAGTAATAAATAGTGTAGGTCACAAAATGCATTACCCAATAAACAAAATTCGCGAGAATACTGGGAAAACATCACGCTTGAACTTATTTTGGCTAATATTTTTAAATAATAATTACTTATGATTAAGGACCGCGAACCGGTCATAAACATGTCGAGCGATATTCGACCTAAAAGACGTGAGTGACCCGTTTCATTATATTTTAAGATTTGTAATCATTGATGTACTATTATAGAACTAGATTCACAATCAGCCCACAAAAATGGCCCCCGTGAAAGTACCGCCCGCACGACTCGGGCGGTACATTCCTGTTTAGTCGTGTTTGGACCGCAGACAGTGACAGTTGTCCAACAATGACGAAATGTGCTGTGAAAAACTGCTTTAATAGCTACAAAAAAACGTGGAAAAGGATGGAATATATTTATTTAGGTTAGTTAATTTGATAACGTTACAAAATGTTTGTAAAGTCCTGGTAATTTAATGGTTTTGAATAAATAATTTAGTTAGTTCAAATTAAAGGTTATCAAGAAACAAAATGTAAGGAGTCGCTATTAGGTCAATATTTTTTTACATGAAATTTGTAGGAAATCAATTTACGTTTTAATTCAAGATTTCCACAACATCCTCAGGGACGTTCAGAATGGACCGCTATAATAGCGCAAAATAGACGTGACGCACTCTATAAACCAAGCCACAGGAGTGTTGTGTGTTCGGCCCATTTCCCTAATTCTGACATATACAGGACCAATAAAAACTTAAATCGACTAACTGTAACTGCTAAACCTGTCTTGAACGTAAGTCATTTTATTTACATTTTACATTTTAGATAGATGACGATGACTTGCAAAGCAATAGTTGTAAAAGTACAAACGCTGCTCCAATAGCCGAAGTCAGTACTTTTGAAATAACTACCTATAGTCTTGCTCAAAAGTTTCATGAAAGTAAACATCTTTATCTCTAACACAGAAAAAGAACAGTAACTATCACAGAATTGTACGCGAATGTGTGTTAATATTGAAGTGGAATGTTTTATTTTTTATTTATATATTTTTTTTATTGGAAAATATTATTAATATAATAATAATTTAAATAACCAAAGCAACTCCATTACTTTCACTGTTCACTTTTGACGTTTATAAAGAAAACATTGGTAGCCAGTATACGATAGTGCCATTTTACTAAAAAGTTTTAACCATGTTGGTTCTTATGTTTGCAAATTTGACACTTGACGCCAATGCCTGTAAGTTCTTTTTTGTACGCAGTTTTTATCTTGACTCGGACTATAAAGAAGCGTTATTATCAGCTATAGGAATGTAACTGTCAGTGTCATCTTGCGCCACATTTTTAGTTATTTATGTTTGGCATTGTGTGTCTATTTCTATATCTTAAGTCAATGTTTGTAATACTTAGAGATGCAAAAATTGACGTAGAATCATTCATCATCTCTTTGAAAGTTATATACAACATAATTTGTTATTAAATAAGTTAACAAGCGCAAATTATACTTGTTTTGTTTAGTTTACTATGCTCCAAATTAGCACAGAACAAGTGAACACGCCACCATTGACAGAACAATTCGGAAAGCGATCTAAAGCTATAAATACACGGATTCCCTGCCCGTGAGACGGTTTACCAGAACGGAAAATCTGGACTGTTCGTTTTTCGGTCGCATGTGGCTATTATTGTTTGCTGCTAATCTACAGTGAATTTCATTGTTCATTCGATTTTGTTGATATTTCCGATACTTGAGTTATTTAGTTACAGAAAATATATCACTAACAGAAGTATTTCACTTATTCGTACAGTCCGCTAAGATTTTTAATCTACGCGGCTAGCAATGTATTTTTTTTTCTCGGTTGCAATACCCGATTGTACAGTCGCGGAATGAGAAGGTGCGTAACTTTTCAACTCTGTCTTAATACCGTTAAGTTCGACAAGTGACGAAACTTTTCATTCCGCGACTGTACATGGTAGCCAGTGGAATATAGAAATAGGGATGATAATAAAAATGTTAAATCAGAAACCGCCCGAAAGCCTCTAACTTGGCTTATCGACTGTTGTCATAGACAGCACCGGGATCAACGGCTTAGCGTGCCTTCGAAAGCACGAGCGTGGGCGTTTTGTTAATTGGTAATGCGAGGATAAATTATTACTGACGCAATATATCACAATATTCTATATAGTATACACAGGGATATCGCCCAGGGGGACTTTGTTTTTGTTTAACGTTCAAGAAAACTGGTAAGAGATTTTGAATGACTTGTACAGCTACTAGCGGAATATGGAGTACTCCAAACATACATTCAGGCCATCGGCAGGACGAAGTTCCTCAGATGTAAGAACCTAAGTAGTCGCATTATGGATACCACCGCACCGCGGGGACAGTGCGGAGGTTGTGTCGGACTAGCACCGACTAAAAACCCCCCGATCAACATCAACTCATTTCGGACGCCTCTGGGATCTCCTTCGGAACGCACCAGTGCTGCCCTAGAATCACACCTCTGTGGGTCCCACCATCTGTTTTCATAGCGACCGTCTTCGACCCTAAGGACCCCCTTTTAGTCGCCTTGTACGACAGGCAGGGGACACCGTAGCCGTATCCATCCTGGCCATCGGCAGAAAGACGTTTCTCAGATCTAAGAACCTAAATAGTCGCACAAGGTACTGTTTCAGATATTCCTTCCCATGGACGCTTTAGCTGTGGAATGAGGTCTCTGCCAAGCTTTTTCCGACAGCCTACAGTACAGGATTCTTTGAGAAAAAAAGATTTACAAACGTCCATAGGCAACCTCGACTGTATCAGACCGTATCGGTAAAAAACCTGTGAAATGTAGTTGTGACGTGTTTGAATAGATGTTTGTTTTGTTTGTGTTATACATTTTAAATATGTAATGCTAATGTCTACACGAATACAACAGGTCCATTTCTTAGGTTTTTCACATATAAGCCTGTTTGTCACCATTGCGGTATAAAAAAGTGAGAGCACAGAAGGGGCCCAAATAGTCGACCTTTTCCCCAACGGCGCTACGCGGGTGAGTGAACGCGGGCTAATTTTACCACTTAGCATTTATTTACGCGCCGGCGCCGGCCCATCGGCGCACGAGTGCATCTGCGGTGATAATGATAATACTACTCGACTCAAGTCCTATAGTTTTAAGTAAATACTACCCTACTACAATAAAATTCCTAAAAACATTACTGAACTTAGCAATTCCAAATTCAAATCTGTAGTAAAACAAACACTTATTTCAAAAGCATATTATAAGATTAACGATTACATCATGGACAGGGGTGTTTGGCAGTGATAGCGTCCTGCACGGCTAATCTATCGCGAAAATAGGTTTTCTACTGTAGCATTGTTATTTCGCAGTAGCTGACACTGTAATTTTATATTTAACTATACAATTATATTTGAAAAAATGACACCTCACCGAGTTTCTTACGCCGGTTCTTCTCGTGGCAGAGGTTTATTTTTCCGAACCGGTGGTAGTTTATTGACGTTCATAGGTGCATGTAATATGCCTAATTTGAAGAATATACTACTTAAATTTTTTTTTTTACTTTTAAATATAGGGTCATTGGGACCCAGGTATGTCCTAAAATTACGACCAAGACCACCGGGGGCCTATGTCCAGCAGTGGATGTCCTTTGGATGATATGGTGGTGGTAGAGTCATTGCAACGCTTTGCTGTCCGGTATGAAGATGGGTTTGTGACCTGGTTAAGGTTGTGGGATTCCGCTGGACGCGGGCGGCCCATGACCGCAGGGAGGACTATGTCCAGCAGTGGACGTTCTTCGGCTGATGATGATGATAGGGTCATTGTGCCGGCTAGCGACTGCGAAATTTTGTATGCCATTTACACGTAGATCATATGGTGAGTTGAATGGCGTCTTTTAGTAGATTCATATGAAACTTTTACCAACTTTTGTACGTATGGCCCACGTAGGGTAAACAACTTATTGTGGGAGCCCTCCGATGGGCATGTTGACACCGATTCAAATATAAAAAGGTCTTGGAAAGTAATCTTGAATTCAATATGAGGCATAATTGAGGAAATCAGCAAAATTGAGGACAGTGTTAATCAGTTTAAAAATAGACTTGACAAACTATCGAAAGCAGTGAATTATATTAGTACTTAGTGAACTATGATTTAGACTTACCAGCGCGAACTGCCTGTCTAAAATTATATAATAATAATAATAAATAATCAATGCTAAATTGAATAGGGGTTTTCTTCTGTTTCTGTTAAGCAAAACGTGGCTTATTGGGGAACGAATGACAGTAACTATGGCGTTACTTTCGTATACTGACCGATTACTATCGTGCTTTCTCTATTCAACTTCAATAACTCGACGACCGAACTTTTGACGACACATCTTTCGTGCTTTCCGTGAGAATACGAGCTTTTCGTCCCCCGTAAGCCCCTGAGTTGTAAATTTCATCGAAATCGTTAGAGCCGTTTCCCACAACCCCGAAATGAATATATAGATGTAGAAATACATATATAAAATAAACCCTAACTTAAGAAGGTTCAATATTTTTTAAGAGCTACAAAAATGTTTTCTTTTGAGACAAAATTATATATCCTTAAATATATCTATGAAACATCTGTCAAGTAGAACTTTATTTGTGCCATCTCAGTTCGTAATTCGCAAAATTATTCCCGCCTCGAATGCGCTGTAATATAAACTATACCGCACTATCGGCTCAAAGCGATCAAGCAAACATCAAACAACACATGTTGAACGTGGGAATTTGCTCAAATACCATGGAATACACAGTAAATTTACAATATCTCAACCTTAATGGTACGCAATAAGGTCTATTTTTGGTCACTTATGGAAGAACAAAATTGGTTATGAATAGATATTTGTATTGCATTTCCAATGATACAATATGCGCTCCATGTGCGTTTACTTCACCAGTCTATGGGTATATGTCCCACTACTGGACACAGCTCCCATAGATGAGAGTGAATGGGCAGTAGTCCCCACGCTGGTCCAGTGCGGGTTGGATACTTCATATACACTATGCGGTTAAAATTATACTGGATTTTCATATTTGGATTTACATGTAAACCTCATAGTTTTGGAATATTATGCATATTTGCCAACATGATTTTTTACGGATATTATAGATTTTATGCCAAAAGATAATAAACGAATGCGAGCACAATCTCCATTTTACGGCCCTAGTTGAGTAATAATCTAATTACTAACCTCTTTCTCTGGGCGCGCGTCGTGTATTTTGTCTCGAAGAGCCACCAACTCCAGCGGCCAGCTTGACAGCTCTGCGTCCGGGTCCGAAAGCAGCACCTGCATTATACACGTTATTGTTATATAGATAAGACTTAAATCGAATTGACAGTTTGGGAAATATTAGCGAATGCAGCACCTGTGTTACACACCTTATTGATATAAGTGTATGGTTCAGATTTAATTGACAATGAGAAAGTTTGGAAAAGGGGAAGACTCAAATTGAACTGACTAAATTTGGGAAAGGCTACGTGACTCAAATTGGATTGACTAAGTTTGGGAAAGACTAGCTAAAACTAAAATTAAATTGGCTAAATTTGAGAAAGGCTAGATAAGACTCAAATTGAATTCACTAAGTTTGGGAAAGGCTAGGTAAAACTCAAATTGAATTGACTAAGTTTAGGAAACGCTAGGAACGCAGCACCTACGTTGTATACCTTATTAATAAGCAGGTTAGGTTCAGATTTCATTGACAAGGTTTGGAAAAGGCTAGCGCAGCCACTTGCGTGTTACACTTTATTATGAAACGGATAAAGTTCAAATTAGATTGACGAAGTTTAGAAAAGGCTAGATCATGGCCCGATATCTATCTACACTTGCATATCACCTAGTTACTGAATAAATATGGTTTAAATTAGATTGACTAAGTATGTGACTATTAGAACAGTACTGGTCACTGGCTTTAGTACACCTAATTGCTGACTAGATAAGGAGGAAATAAAATAGAAAATATATGAATGTTCATTATATTTGTGTATATTATAATTAAGTGCATGTAATTAACTTTAATCCATATTTCGGTTTGCCACCTACTCAAATTGTTGAGTACGTTGTATTATCTCCTACCCAAAGGTTGTCTGGATGAGATCGCTCTTTAGCGATAAGACCGCCTATTGTTTACCTCTACTTTAAACTTTATGTTCTGTGTTGTGTTCTTTTTTGAAGGTGTGCAATAAAGTGTATGTATTTATATTGTTTGTATTGCATTTTTTTTATACCACGTCGGTGGCAAACAAGCGTACGGCCCGCCTGATGGTAAGCGGTCACCGCAGTCTATGGACGCATGCAAACCAGGGGTGTCACATGCGCTTTGCCGACCCATTAAAAATGTATATATTGAAAATGTTTATAACTAGATTCAGCTTTGATTTTCGCACTTGCGCGCACATAACATGTGATGTTTCCTACGATGTTGTCTATGCATCATCATAATACATCCCACTGCTGGGCACAGGCTACCTCTCATGGATCAGAAAAAACCGGCCAAGTGCGAGTCGGACTCGCGCACGAAGGGTTCCGTACAAGAAAAAACCGGCCAAGAGCGTGTCGGGCCACGCTCAGTGTAGGGTTCCGTAGTTTTTGTAATTTTTTCAAAAACTATTCAACCTATCAAGTTTAAAATAATTTTCCTACAAAGTTTTTATAAAGTTCTACTTTTGAGATTTTTTTCATATTTTTAAAACTTATGGTTCAAAAGTTAGAGGGGGGGGGACACATTTTTTTTTTACTTCTGGAGCGATTATTTCCGAAAATATTAACATTATCAAAAAATGATTATAGTAAACCCCTATTTATTTTTAAAAACCTATCTAACAATATATCACACGTTAGGGTTAAAATGAAAAAAAAATCACTCCCCACTTTACGTATAGGGGAGGTACCCTAATAAAATATTTTTTTCCACTTTTTATTTTACCACTTTGTCGGCGTAATTGATATACATATTAGTACCAAATTTCAGCTTTCTAGTGCTAACGGTCACTGAGATTATCCGCGGACGGACGGACGGACAGACATGGCGAAACTATAAGGGTTCCTAGTTGACTACGGAACCCTAAAAAGGCTAAAAGCTGGTGCCATTAAACACTTGTTATATTGAGTTTTTTTTTTGTATTTGTTGTTTTAGCGGCAACTACTCTGTTGTATTAACCCCCTTAATTATTATTATTTTTTTGATTTTAGTATTTGTTTTTGTAGCCACAATAAAAATACATAATCTGTGCAAATTTCAACTGTCTAGTTATTACGGTTCTTGAGATCTAGCTCGGCGGGTGATAGCCATGAAAAAGGGCTAAAATATCACGTTTTTTTTTATGGGAGCCCCCCTTAATTATTATTATTATTTTGTTTTTAGTATTTGCTGTTACAGCGGCAACAGAAATACACAATCTGTGAAAATTTCAACTGTATAGCTATTACAGTTCTTGAGATACAGCCTGGTGACAGACGGACGGACGGACAGCGAGCTTAGTAATAGGGTCCCGTTTTTACCCTTTGGTTACGGAACCCTAAAAACGGGCAGCACTCCCCACGCTAGCCCAGTGCCAGTAGGGGAATTAATACCTTACTTTAATGTGATAAGGTGCAAAATGGATTGAAATTATAGTGTTTTATAAACAAATACTAAAGGAACTTAGAAGATATGGTGCACATATTATGTTACAAGGTAAAACCCATGTTATTAGGAATCCTATGGCTAAAATTACATAGATCTTAACATGCCTTATTCATTACTACGACTAGTTAAGGTATTATTAGGTTGATACCTCATTAGAATGGAAACTGCAAGATACCATGGCTTGTTGCTACTTTATTATCTTGTGAATACTTACTAGGGTGGTCCAAAAGTTTGGTTGACCTAGCTCTGTAGGAAGAGTATGCTCAACGGCTTCGAAAATACGATTTTTTCGATTTTCTGCTCTACGTCTTAAAGTGGGACGATTAATAGGACGAATTTTTGCTAGTTTTAGGTGCTGATGATAATGTTGTAGGTTTTGTCTAGACGTATATTTAAAGTTGATAACTGAAAAATGTCCTGGTTCGGATATCCAACAGGAAGAAAGCAGGACTTTACAGCCTCAAAGACCTCTTTTCAAAGGACTGATAGAGCATTTTCCGGTCAACTAAACGACTTTCCATCAACTGCAAACGAAAAGACACCTCACCAATTTTATTTCTATGAGACAATTATCACTAAAAGACTAGTTGTTTGTGAGTAACAGAGACACCAAATCACACATTTGATGTATTTAACAACCTATTATCACCAAGTTCTACTACGATTAGTGAGACAATATTTGAGGACGTTAAATCACTAGGCATAAGCAACAGATTTCATGAGTTTTCAAACCAGAAATAGAAAAAAAAATTTTTTTGGACCACCCTAATATTTACCTATTCTTAATCTATACCTTTTTAAGATATGATTTATAACACGAAACAAATATACCTGGCTAGCTTAATGCCAATCCCAGTAATTAAATAGACGCAAAGTTCGTGTGGTGAGGATTGATTTCCGCTACCCAAAGGTTGTCTGGAAGAGATCGCTCTTTAGCGATAAAACCGCCTTTTGTTTGCCTCTACTTAATGTTTATTATGTACTATACTGTGTCCTTTAATTATGGTGTGCAATAAAGAGTATCTGTATTGTATAAAAAAAATACCAAATTCCTTCAATACTTCATTCAGGCGTCATTCATACTTACACACAACAAATCTGCCATCACAAACACTAAAACTTCAAGCACCATCCATCAATACTTCACTATCACGTACAAATAACCAAATGCACTGCCACTTCACTCGGTCACATAAAATCACGTCTTCCTATCACAAGAGTCAACACTACACTGGCAAATATGGTCTCTTTGACCCCCTTATCCTTATCACTGGTCACTACCAGTTAGCTGACCCTTTGTGGGCCTTATTACAACGGCATAAGGTATCTTATTGGTCGAAATCACTGGTCAGACCTACCATCCAACACAGACTAATTATTTGTGAACTTTACGGCAATAAGTAATTATTTTCAATTGTTTATTTGAGCCTATTGTATTAAAACTATTCCTAATAATATGGTACACAAAATAAACTCATTTACTAATGTGTTTGTTTAAGAGGGCGCAGTACGCTCGGTTCTCCATACAAACGTATTTACGCTCTCATTTTAAAACGCCATGCTAGAATAACATGAAACTTTGTATACCCAATGGGATCCGGCATATCTAAATCGAAAATTAGTTACTGTTACTAGAAATTGTAAAACAAAAAGAATTCAGCGGTTTTTTGAGTTTTTACGGCTTGTGTACCTTAATAATCGCTGTATTTTTTCTCCATTATAATTTCAAGCAACAGAAACTAATTTTCGACCTAGATATGCCGACTCCCATTGTGTATAAAAAGTTTTACGTTATTCTAGCATGGCGTTTTAAAATGAGAGCGTTAATACGTTTGTATGGAGAACCGAACGTACTGCGCACTCTTAAGGATTTGAGGAAAATAAACAGTTGTAGGTCTACAATTAACAATGGCGATAGAAGATACAATTGGTGTAGGTAAGCGGAGATAGGGAAATTTAAATGATAATTATTAATTTTTGATTATTGCTCCTTCATAAACATGTTATTGTATGGGAAATACGGAACAAGGAAAATATTATAAATAGATCGTGACGTCTTGCAAAATATTGAGGGATTTGCAAAAAAAAATACATAGTTAAGGACTACATTATGCCTACGTATTAATTGATTCCTTTGTGTTACGAACCACCCATAATAATAATAATCGTATGGCACTTATTTACGATCCGTGAGAACTTCGAGAAGACCAGTACGGTTGCCAGTTTTGTTGCACTTTTAGCACCGCCCAGGGGTCACGTGGAGAGTAACAGAGGGTACTCCCTACGGACGTGGTGCAACTTCGACCCCCCTTGTCAAGTGAGTGGGCAACTTGACTGTTAGAAGTTCTAAAGCCCCCCGAGGGCCTCTAACTTGGATTAACCCATATATATTGTACGATTAATTTTTGTAACACAAAGGAATCAATTAAAATGTAGACATAATTAAGTCCTTAAATATGTATATTTTTTTCGCAATTCGCCCTTAAACGATAACAAAACGTCACATTTTCGAAATATAAAATAATGAGGAAGCTCCCATTTTAATATTTCTAGATTCTCGCTAGTAAGGTTAGATATTGCAATAAGCTGTAATTTAACATTTTTGAAATGATATACAAAACATAATGGGAACTAAATGGTTTAATTCAGTGCATCCAATTTATCAACCAGAATATCCATGTCTACGTGCATATTAGCATGTCTCGCGTTTCCAGCACATAGACATGTTTTCTATATATGTAAGTATGAGGGCCTGTTTAGCCTAGTTGGTAGTGACTATGCCTCCGAAGCTAGAGGTCCCGGGTTCGAATCCCAGCCAGGGCATTTATTTGTGCATTTTTCACGGATATTTGTTCTTGGGTCTTGGATGTTTTCTATGTATTTAAGTATGTATTTATCTATATAAGTATGTATATCGTCGTCTAGTACCCATTGTACAAGCTTTGCTTAGTTTGGGACTAGGTCGATTTGTGTAAGATTGTCCCCTAATATTTATTATTATTATATATATTTATTAAATATATCGTCATCTAGTACCCATAACACAAACCTTATTGAGCTTACAATAGGACTAGTTCGATTTGTGTAGTAATTTTACTTTAAATTCTACTCTACTCTCAAATATTGTATTTACTGAAAATTGGCATAAATTAATTGTAATACTGCTTAGGATTTTTTAAATTGATGTGTATTTAATTGTAACAAAACCTGACATTGTAATTAAAATTTAAATAGTTTTCGTATGCATGTACCTACTTATTAATCACATTTAATTCTGTTATTATTTTTTGTTTATTGAACTATGTAAGCATGCGCATAGTAAACATTATGTGCCCTATCAGGGTGTCATGTACCTACCACCTACCTATACTTAACATCTTCTGTAATGCACTTGACTTAAATAGTAGAAGAAATTGAATAAAATTAACCCGTAATAAAAATTTATTAACTCGGATTAAGAGTTCAACCAAAAATAGCCTTTGTAGACCTTTCCTTTAATAATGTCCACACACGCGAACCTAAATTTGTGTATTACCCTCGCACATTAGCTAGCGGGCGTATGATGATTGCTATTTTATTACTTATCGTCGTGGAAAAGACTTTCGTCACGTTTTAACAAGTATGCGCCTGCGAGAGTGACGGGTGTCTATGATTGCCTACTCAAACCCTCCACACATATTAAATGTCACCGCGCCTGTAAAAAAGCCGGCGCTAGACGGCGCGGTGTCGAAAAACGCGGTCAAACGCGCGAATTATGTCCCCCAAGCGTTGGCGGCGCGCCAGAACGCGTCGATACGGTGACTGTGCGTACTCATATACTTCAATTTCAATTGGCCGAGTTGTATCAAATTAGACGATTCCAAAAACGACTTTACAAGCCTTGGCAGAAGAATCAAAATCTAATGGGAATTTTATGATATGTCGAACATTTTAAATATTTTCAACTATCGCGTATTATTAGACTACTTATCGTACATACTCGTACACAGAGTAAGGACATTTTAAAAAACCACGCTGTGATTTGTAGGTTATCTTTTCTTTATATCTTGGAACCTAATTTAAATTCCTTCACGGGAACTTCGTCGTCCTCCTTAAAGCTAGCTCTATGCCGAGGTTTATCCGGGGGACCGACAGGATTGAGGGACAATTTTACACAAATCAACCAGTCCCAAACTAAGCAAAGCTTGTACTGTGGGCACTAGACGACGATATACATACTTAAATACATAGGAAACGTCCATGACTCAGGAACAATATTTATAATAATAATATTGGGGGACAATCTTACACAAATCGACCTAGTCCCAAATTAAGCAAAGCTTGTACTATGGGTATTAGACGACGATATACATACTTACACGACATCATACGAGTGAATAGGCATCTTCTGGGTGAGCTCGCTTCATCGTCGGTCTCATCTTTGCCCCCTGGCTAGATGATGGCCAAGAGCAATCCCATTTTTCATAAAAAAAAAACTTATATCGATAAATACGTACTTAAATACATAGAAAACATCCAACACCCAAGAACAAATAAATATCCGTGAAAAATGCACAAATAATGCCCTGACCGGGATTCGAACCCGGGACCTCCCGGAGGCAGGGTCACTACCAACAAAGCCAAAGTGGTCGTCATTGATGCCACCTACTAATATTAATAAAAACACAGTCGCTTTCGCAAAAATCATTCGCCCCAGATGCAACTGATGCTGACCATGATCCTCAAATATGATGCACCGACCCAGAGATAGAAAATGTTTTACGGTTTCATTTATTTATTTATTATTACAAATGTTTACATGGCATTACAGTTAACCCAATGCGCCATGAAACTTAAGCTTATAAAAAAAAATCTATTTAGGCGACGAAACGGCGTGGCCCCGTTGCATCGTCGTCTCCTGTGTAGGATTCGGTAGGTTGCCCCGGAACCGTCGAAACACCACACCCTTCGGCCAGAAGTCAGCACATGCGATGGTTCATGAACACGAACATAGGTACCACACCCAGCCAGAAAGCAAGTCTGACCCGGACGAGCCGTAATATAAAGGGGGCACAAATTTGTAACGAGTGACACGCTCAGAGAGAGTTCTACGGCTTCAGGGAAATAATCACTTCTATGGCATAAGTATCATGGCATTCTACGCAATTCCCGGAACCTCAAGCTAGCTGTTCTTCCTCATCGGTCTGGTTTTATGTCTGGTTCTTTTTCTGTTCAGGCGATCAGACTCTGGAATGCTCTTCCGCTAACTATCAGACAAGCTCAAAGTAAATTGAGTTTCAAGCGCATGTTACGCAAGTATCTCTCTGATAAGCTCGCAGAATAATTGTTGTCATGGTAGTTTTCATTAGGTACATATAGTAGGTTATGTATATGTAAGTATATAGTATAATATATATATATATATTTGTGTATGCATATGTCTATATGCATTTTATAAATGTATTTTTAATAAGTTCTCTTGTAAAGTTAAATGCCTGCACCTGATGTTTCTGTTTAGCCCAATGGTTGACTGGTAGAGAATGCCTTATGGCATTAAGTCCGCCATTTGTACATATTTCTTGTATTGTGCAATAAAGTTTAAATAAATAAATAATATCATTATGGAGAACACTATTGGGCATATTATAATTATTTTATGGATAGACAGGTGTCCTATTATATTAGGCACGCAAAATGTCCGATCACATTTTTTTTTAACGAAATACAAAAATAAGTACTTAAACTAAAGTTTCGCGAAAACTGCGAAGCAACGGAACGGTTTCGTATGAAACAGATAAAGTATTCAATCGTAACTGGTTATGAACCCGCAATGGGTCGAGTACTTGTTGTGTCGAAGATGTCCCAAGTATCTTAAGATAAGTATAGGTAAAAGGACATGTTGTATGTAGTTGTAGCTTGTTTGAATAGACAATGCATATTTAAAATTTATAACACAAACAAAACAAATGTCTATTTAAACACGTCACAACTACATACAACAAGTCCTTTTCTTATGTTTTCTGCCTATAGCGGATACAAATTGAAAAAAAAAAAACCGGCCAAGTGCGAGTCGGACTCGCGCACGAAGGGTTCCGTAGCAGAAAAAAAACGCCAACTACTCTGTTGTATGGGAACCCCCCTTAATTATTATTATTATTTTGATTTTAGTATTTGTTGTTGTAGCCACAATAAAAATACATAATCTGTGCAAATTTATACTATTACGGTTCTTGAGATCTATCTCGGCGAGTGGTAGCCATGAAAAAGGGCTAAAATATCACGTTTTTTGTATGGGAGCCCCCCTTAATTATTATTATTATTTTGTTTTTAGTATTTATTTGTTGTTATAGCGGCAGCAGAAATACACAATCTGTGAAAATTTCAACTGTCTAGCTATTAAGGTTCTTGAGATACAGCCTGGTGACAGACGGACGGACGGACGGACAGCGAAGTCTTAGTAATAGGGTCCCGTTTTTACCCTTTGGGTACGGAACCCTAAAAAAGCAATCTAATCTGATCTTCATTATCATCAGTCATGACTTCATACGCGCAGCGCTCTCGTGGCCCAGCAGCGCCCGCGTACCGCGTGCGGTATGCGAGGTCAAGCAACGTGGGCCCACACCAGTTCCTGGATGGGTGACCGCTTTGAGCGGTTACTAACAGAGCGTTCCCGTGCTTTGCAAGGTACGTTAAGCCATTGATCCCGGCTGTTGTCTATGACAGCAGTTGTTAAGCCAAGTTAGAGGCCTTCGGGCGGCTTGAGAACTTCTAATAGTCAAGTTGCCCACACACTTGACAATGCGGGTCGAAGTTGCACCACGTCCGTAGGGAGTACCAACTATTACCCTACACGTGACCCCTGGGTGGTGCTAAAAGTGCAACAAAACTGGCAACCGTACTTGTCTTCTCGAAGATCTCACGGTTCGTAAAATAAATGCCATACGATTATTATCTCTTTATTAATTTTCCTTCTTAGCTTAGGTTTATACAGTATTTCTATAAAAGTAAAATATTTAAAACAATATTTACAAAACATAAAATCATTATAAAAACCTAACCTAGGGTGCCGCCGGCAGCGAGGCAGGGCCTAAGCTACCGGTGGTGTCGGGCGACAGAGAGAGGAACCTCCGGACTATCCGCGCCGTGTCCAGGAGTACCGCTTTCTGTATTTGACCCTTGACCCAGCCATCTAGCAAGAGTCTCTTGAGATGTTGGTCGAGACTCTTCGCTATTCTACAACATTCTATTATACAACATTCAGGTGTCGGCTAAGAAACTTTCTACTGGAAAATCCTTTATATTCTATAAGTGAATTTTTTGACATAACTGGATAAATTTTATTTTTTATTTATTTATATTAATATGAAATTGTTGTACCTATTCAATGACGATCCTTTCAGGTGAAATTTTAATACTGTGAAATTATTTGTCCACTGTTACCTAAATTAAGCGGACATCCTAATTTTTAGTATTATTAATTATTTATGTTATTAATTATATTAAATTATCTTTATTTTCATTTAATGTTATTGACGATCACAATAGAGATTCTTGTAAATTGACATACTTAATTTATAATGTAATCGTATATTGTGAATAAATGAATCTGAATCTGAATCTGAATATTGGATTATTATTCTCTTTATTTTTCTTATAACTTAAGTTAGGTTTTTTACAAAACATTTATAAAAGTGAAATATAATAATACACTTACAAAATATAAAAGCATTATAAAAAACCTTATTATTATTATTATGGGTTCGTGTTCTTCAATTGGTTAAATTTGTAAAACACCCCCCTTTTCTAATTGCGAATCCACTAGTTTTACAGATCGTTTGGTAAAGGGTGCGTTCCTTATCAGTGTTGACCTCGAAACAGGTCAAATGCAAGGGGACTATCGGTCGTTCAGTGATAACAAGCTAAAGCGACGTGATCGTCATCGTGAACGAAGCTTGACGTATTCGCGGCCGTAAAGCTGCCAAGTGTGAGTAAGATCTACACATCGAAGGACTAAAATAGAATCCTGAGCGTAGCGAGTGTTTCAACACACGAGAAGTAAAATACAACTTTGCACCCGTGTGTAACACAAAACTTTTCTCCTCACTATAGCGAGGAAAGTGCAACATGCAAAAAACACAGTTCCACAGGCATGATTTTCATCACTGGAATCACTGATTATTTTACGATATTATAACAGAAAACTCTGAAAGTTGTGTATAATATTTACGGTCGGAGTCGGAGTCGGTGACAAGTTGTGTATATTTTAGTTGACATTGACAATGATGACATTTCTGACGATGCGTTTTGAAATTGCATCGACTCAACTTGTGCGTTTACAATTATACTCAAAGTCATTATAAAAAAAAATGTTACTTACAGAATTTTAAGGTTTACGACTTAAATCATTAAATAAAGCTAGATTTGGTATTTTTTTATATAATTCTCAATCCATTGATATCAAACGAACCATTAATATGAGCGTTTTACGTTTTGTTATCTGTCAAAAGCTACTCAAACACGCTCTAAGGTCAAATTACTTTCCCCACTTGTGGATAAAATGCGTTTTTACCCGCTTGTTTCAAAGGATAAAAGACGGCTTTCCGAGCTAGTGAGGGGAAAAGTATATATCTATTAAATATACCGTCGCCTAGTGCCCATAACACAAGCTTTATGGGGCTTTTTATGGCACTAGTTCGATTTGTGTTAAAAATGGTCCCTTCATACTTATTTATTTATTTATTTTTTGCTATTATTTAGGTACTTACTCGTCGCTTGTAGAAGAATAGATGGTTACGATCAGGCATAACTTCACATATTTTATATAGTCCACTATAAACACTAGGCATTCAACACTCCGATTATAAAATAAAATTAATAAAATCCAACACTCCGATTATAATCCACTATTATGCGAACATTACAAAAAAACACTAATTACCTAAGTTTTGTATAGTCATAAATTCATAATCATAATTTTGTATTAAAACGTCACATATCAATACTACCCATCACAATTTTTTTTTAATCGCAATATAGCAATTGTATATTTTTTTTATTTTCTATAAATAAATTAAATCTTTTTCGCCTTCACAAATTCCCGCTTTAAAAAGAGCACTTTAAAACCGAAACGCGCTAACTCCAAAAACATCGTCATTCTAAATTCAACTTTATCACATTGTTTATTAAGTTGTCAATGAAAGTTAGTAAATTTCTTGTTTAGTTGAGTAGACCGGTCAATTTGGCGGCGTGACGGGGACTAAGCCTTGCTCTATTTGCGTGTAATAGTGCTCTTTCCACGCTGGCCGCCGGCCAAGGAAGGGCACACGGAAACTAGCGCTTACCGCGGTCACATTAGGGAGCTTTCGAAGCTCCAAGTGAGAGATAACGATGAAACACTATTACTTTTGATGTGATGGCATTGACATTGATATTTTTGACCCTCACATTTTTTTTTTTTATTAAATATGGGATTGCTCTTGGCCAGCATCTAGCCGGGGGGCAAAGATGAGGCCGACGATGAAGCGAGCTCACCCAGAAGATGCCAATTCACTCGTGAGTTAAAAAGGTCCAGGTTATATGAACTCGGAAATACAGACGCCGGCAGAGAATTCCAAACCTTAGAAGTGAGCATTATAAAAGAAGATGCAAAGCGCTTGGTTCGAATTAGAGGAATTTCGACCAGGTAAGGATGTTATTGCTAGGTTCAAGAAATGCTTGGCTGACATCCTCCTCTCCCAATAAGTGCTGACACAGATGTCAGCAGATGCTTAGATCTTTGTTCAAGTTTGTTTCACTTGTGCACTTAAAGTCTGTCTCTTACTAAATGTAACGTTTATCACTCCTTTATATTGTAATGTTTAAATGGTTTAGTTCCATGTTTTCCACTGTAGCTACGTTATTGTTTTATTATTTTAACATTTGCGCCTAATTGTAAAACATGCTGTGTACACTTGTTTTGGATCTCGTGCTAGTTCATAACATAAGCGATAATATGCATATTTTGTTATACATGATATTGTGCGAAGTCTGTTTAGTGTACCTAATAAAATAAAATAAAAATTACTACAGTTTTATTTTAAATTATATATAACTAACCAACTTAGAAAAGCTGAAATCTCCCGACATTTTTATTCCAAAGTTATCTAAAAAATGGCTGTACCAATATTTATAAAACATAAATAAATATAGCCTAGTTGATAGTGACACTGCCTCCGAAGCTGGAGGTCCCGGGTTCGAATCCCGGCCAGGGCATTATTTTGTGCATTTTCACGCATATTTTTTCCTGGGTCTTGGATGTTTTCTATGTATTTATCTATATAAGTATGTATATCGTCATCTAGTATCCATAGTACAAGCTTTGCTTAGTTTGGAACTATGTCGATTTGTGTAAGATTGTACCCCAATATTTATTTTTATCAGAGATAATTTTTTTACAAAAATCGAACTAGTCCCATAGTGAGCTCAATAAGGCTTGTGTTATGTTATGGCTACTAGACTACGATATATTTAATAGATATATACTTAAATACATATAAAACATAAAAAGTCACAGGAACAAATGTTTTTGCTCATCGCCTAAGCAAATTAATTCCCTTACCGAGATTCGAACTCCTAACAAACCAACTATCGCTAGTAAGTCTGCTTTCAAATCGGTTCACAAGCTACAGTACACTCTTTTTTTGTCGGGGGCTAAAAACCACCAGTTATTCGTTATTTCTGACAATGGGGAATGTCTGAATTTATTAAAAGTCCTTGATAATTTTTCTAATGGTAGGAATAACCGTCGCCATTAACAGAAAAAAGTTTCAGATTTTTCGGTTGCGCCATATATTTTTTAAAAATACAAACATTTTATATCACCTCGCGTCTGCCCCGTATCGGACTACTAAGACATTTCTAAGTCCATCGAATATTAAAAAAAAAAACGCCTGCTTGGATCTGTGGTACGCAATGACATTGATAGTTCATCATAGGTTGGTCGTATGACTTGAACTGTCAATGTCATTGCGTACCACAGATCCAAGCAGGCGTTTTTTTTTTTTTAAATATTCGACGGACTTAGAAATGTCTTAGTAGTCCGATACGGGGCAGACGCGAGGTGATATAAAATGTTTGTATTTAAAAAAAATATATGGCGCAACCGAAAAATCTGAAACTTTTCTCTGTTAATGGCGAGGGTTATTCCTACAATTAGAAACATAATCAAAGACTTTTAAAATTTTCAGACATTCCACACTTCTATAAGGGAGGTATTCCACTCATCCAATATCTTTGTCCAATATCTTTGATCAAAGAAATTGGATGATTTCATCAAACTTGGATGGGACCCCGACATTTGATCAAAGATTCTGATGACATTTAAATCAATATGGCTACTCATGAAAAAAAATAAAACTCGGACAAACATATTGGATGAGTGGAATGGGCCTCTGTCAAAGAAATTTGATCAAAGATTGGACAAAGATATTGGACGAGTTGAATACCACCCTAAGTTGCTTTGAAATTCCTAAGCATGTTAGTTTTACATTTTACATTTTTTTATAACTTTAATGGTATTAATCAAACCTGTTTTGCATTGCATTTTGTATTTATGTGTTAAGTTTTTTTGTAAAAAAACAATCCACACCCAATGTGAAGAATACATAATCGTTGCCAGCCAAGTTGCCCACTCACTTGACCAGCCTAATCCCGATAATGTGAAGAATACATAATCAAAATCAATCAAAATCAAAAATCAAATATTTATTCTGCAAATAGGCCACAAGGGTACTTTTACATGTCAAAGCATGAATTTATACAATTTAAAAAACTGACTATCTTACTTAATAATAATGATTAAAAAAATATACTGATTAACAATACAATGAAAATAAATTTACAAATATTAAGGACGTATTGAATACGATCTGTGTCCGAATAAACAAAAGGAATATAAAATTAATTTAATATCTCAGAGATGTATATGGTCTCTGAGCGTCCAAATATGATTAATAACAATTATTTCAAAGTGCTTAGAGATGTAAATGATCTCTAAGCCCTAAAATTAAAATAAGTAAACTTAATATTGTTAGAGATGTATAAGGTCTCTAAGCGTCAATAATAATAAAACTAATCCAGAACAGGATCATGTCTCTCGTCAATCTACATACAATAAAATAACACTAGTATTAAGGTATTTACTATGCCCTTGCAAGCATGAACAGACCGGACTCCACAAACAGCACCCGATCACGAGTATGACGCGTATCTCAGCCATCGCCTCCCTCGACCATCTGTTAGGGAAGGTGGCGACCCGATCAACGACGCCACCGTAAGCAAAGCCCTTTAAGCGAGCATGACATATTCAGGCTGCCGGACATTAATAAAATCAAAGATTAAAATTACTCTTCTTCATAATCCTAAAAGCAATGAAATTTACTAAAACTATTATGTGTTACTAAGACGGCTGTGTAATAAAATAATTCAAATGTTATTTCTGAAGCAGACACATCATTATATCACTGAAATACTGAATGAAACACGTTATTCTAAGCATCCTCACTATTAACCCAATAAACCGATTTACTCTCCAACACGAAATCTCCACTTTTGCGCTCTCAACTCATAAATCACTCATATTTACACTGCGAAAACCTCTAGCTCATCATCAAAACGACTTAACTCCCAAACATTCTAATCCCGAAAATGAGTTCTAAACGTACATTAATAAGTTTCATTTTACATTATAGCTAATTTGGATTTCATCCGTATTATTAATAGTGGATAAGTATCAAAATTTACTTTCGCAATCTATAAGATCTTCACGTATTTGAAGTTAAAACCTAAGCTGTATGGAATAAGGTGTATTTTCGAATACGTTGTGGTAATGGTCCCTTATTTTAGATATGGGTTATTGGTGTAAACGCGTATAATGTTTGTTTATATTGGTTTTATGGAGTATTTATGAGTTATTGATTGCTCTCTTATTAGGGTGTTGCGCTAGAAGGAATAATATTTGTTTTGCAACGGAAGTATAATCAGAGGTTAACCTTTTACACGCCAGCGGATGTATCCGCAATAAATGGGCGCAGATCGCCCACAGCGGCACATAGTTGAGATACGCATGTTTGAAAACATTGTTGTCTATGGTTTACAAATTTTTATAACAATTATTATTCCCAACTAATTTCGCCTAAATTTTACCCCCTATGTCTCATTTTTTCTGAAACTGTTTATCTTCAACTTTTCGGCCCTAACTGCATTAAAATAGGGTTGCAAGGTAACGAACCTTTTTTTACGCGGCAAAATCCATTTTCATTATAATGGCGATTTGTCGACACATGGTATGCATCTTAGGGATTGTTAAATATTATTTCATGCTTTTCTATAATTGAAAATTCATTTTTAATACAGTTGCTCAAAAAGTGCTACTTTATGTAACTATATATCGTGCGGAAAGTTTGATTTTTCGCACTAGTGCTTTTTACTTTCCAATTTTTTTCAATTTCTGTATCGTGCGGAAAGTTGAATTTTTCGCACTCACTACATAGTGCGTAAAATTCAATCTTTTAATTTTTTTACACTTTTTACTTTTCCAATCTTTTCATTTTTTTGAGACCATAGGCGTTAACAAGTAAATTTTTAACAAAAAACACCGACTGCAAACTTTGCCAGACCCCATCCTCCTGCTATATAATTTGAGGAGTTCCTTCGATGTAGCCCATCCTCCTGCTATATAATTTGAGGAGTTCCCTCGATTTTTCCAAGATCCCGTCATCAGATCCAGACTTGGTGACAATGGGACCAACTAGAAAACACACCCTTTCAAACAAAAGAATTTTTTAAATCGGTCCACTAGTCTCCGAGTAATCGATGAACATACAAAAAGAAATATTCCGACGAATTGAGAACCGCCTCCTCTTTTTGAATTCGGTTAAAAAGAGATGCTCATATGTATTACATTCTTTTCGAGACCATAGGCATTGCAGCACACCGAAAACGTAGAGGCAAATAAAATTAACACGCGATTAATAAAAAATGATGTGTGAAATTGGGCATATTGTACACAGCTGCTGCATGTTCCCAAAAGATGGCGCTACATACCTGAATCTGCTCCTGCAGCTGATGTATCACCTCCTGCTTCGCTTCCTCCAGTCTCTTCTCAAAGATGGCGTCCTAAGCCCGGTTTAGTAGCACACGGTTAGTGCAATCCATGCAGGAAAAGAAATGAACATTAGATATTGTATTTACAGACTTATTGCGTGGGCCATAGAGTTGAGGTTTGTATGCGAATCCGTCCCCAAAATTTAGTGCGAATTTAGTACCAAGTCTAAGTGTAAATTATGCGATGTTGCGTTTCATTATATTTTAAAATGTCTGATAGTAGGGGATCCCATGATGCTAAATGTGGATTAACTCGAGTGTCGTTGAGACCTATTGGACTTTGAAGATTGGACGGGACGAAACTGGTACTGGAACGCGTCAGAGATAGAAGATCTTAGAATCGATTAAACAAGAAACTCGTTAAAATACACTAAGAGAAATTACTAATTGAGAAATGTTATATTTCTATTGAAGAATTCTAAAATGATGATAAACTATGATATTGAAATGTTATATTCTTGTAATTGAAATAAGTGATTCTGACATGAGAAATTGTAAATTTATGTTAATAATGTCATTTTTAGTTTTATCATTGTGTACCCTTACCTTATTGAAATGTACATGACTTATACAATTGAATTAATCAATAAATAAATATTTCAGATATTGATAGTGTATTACGCCCCACGTGTCTCTGATTATGGACGTATGTGAATACGCCGGTTTGGATAGTGGATGGCCGTACGGAAGGAAACAAACTAGTGGTGTTGGGAGGGGACAAAAATCGAACGCTCCAAATATTCATAGGGGACTTTGAAGTAGAGCCGAAAGAAACTCCCGTTCAATAATCTGACGCGCTGTGGCGATTTTATTTAAATGCCCTAGACGTGCGATCATATATAAAGGCCTTATACATTGTAGAGGTACTCAACAGAGTACAAGGTATCCTTCCGTATATTAATCTGCCGCGCTCAAGCAAATCACCAAATCTCCACTTGGGCCCCCCTACTATGAAACTCACGGGAGTTTCCTTTATAAAATTTGACAGATGGTCGAAAACGAGCGAAATTAGTGTGTGGAAAGCTTAGCACAACTTTAATGGATGTGGATATCCTAAGACGTTTTATAAAAATCTTCAAATGTTATTGAACTTATTCGTTTTTTATATGATTTAAATATGTAAAGGTTGATAAGAGGAACCACGAAACTGTGTAAGTTTTTTATGGGAGCGAATGGCGTGTCTTATAGAATAGACAGGGTACTAAAATAGCACATTTTTCATAACACTATTATTTACATCACAAAGATTAGTAAGCAAGCGAGAATAACTAACATAACATGTAAAGCGAAATTTTGGGATACCAATTCGTATACATCATGGTGTTTGTAGTTGACATTGAAGATAAGTATATAAAGAATGTAAGAGATCAGTGCTTTAGATGCTACATTATGTGCAAGACCTTTGTAAAAGTAACTAATTTAGGAGAGGTGCACATTATTGTGAATTATACAAGTTTAACAAGTCAAACTATCTATAAATGGTCCACTGTAGGGCACAGGCCTCCTCTCCTGGATGAGACGGAATGGTCTTTAATCCCCCGCTAGCCCGATGACGATTCACAAGAGTGCTTAGCGAAAATTAATGCGAAAACCAATTGACAACATTTCAAATTTCGAATGAGTATGATTTCGTTAATTTGTTAACAAGAAACCTAAATATATATTTTTTTATAGTTATTAGTTAGCCTCGTCTAGTCATCGTCGTTTCACAAGGCTGAATTGTGACAGTGACAGCGCACAAAAAAAAAAGCACTACGTACACTTGTAACATTTGACCTTTGGCTCAGTAGGAGAGATAATTTGTAAGAAGATTTGACACATCGTTCGATAATAGCGCGCTGAGGGCCTACTCCGAACTTCGAAAATCGAACTTCGTATCGTGCCGTCCCTTTCCGTCATATAGTGAATGACACGAGAGTGAAAGGGACGGCACGATACGAAGTTCGATTTTCGAAGTTCGGAGTAGGCCTTCTGGTCGAACAAACGCATCGGTTATTCGCTTATCTGTGGAACGCAAATGTCAACATAAACAATTGTCAGTACATAGAAAGACTTTCCAGTTTATTCACCAATTTCTTCAATTTGTGGAATAATTGTTATTACTGAAGAAAAAGTGGCTGTATAAAATGAAAATAGTGTACGTGACGATAGCTACAAGGTGCACATATGCAGCAGTATTACGCGAAAAGGTGGTGTAATGACCAAATCAAAATGTAGTTATATGGCAACAGGTTAGTAATTATGATTCTATACTTTTTAACTACATGCACTCTTTAAATGAGCTAGCATGATAGTCTCCATGATTATCTAAATCCACAGTAACCATTAAACAGGCAGGTAGCTCCGCAATAATGAAAATTAAGTTCTCAAACTACACTTGAGCATACTACAAAATGTTACACACTTTCTTTTGTAAATTCGCCTTACTAATAATACTTCTGTATGATTTTTTACGCTGTGACGCCTTACTTGTCACTTACTCTCTTTTAGAATGAGGAACTTTTGAAATCATTTTTTTTATATGAAATTAATACATTTTTGAGAATTTTAAAATGTGGTTGTACTTAATTTTATATCCTGTTTGATTTCACCGGAAAAAAGCCCGCTTAAAAAAATTAAATGTTGTCAATTATTGGGAATGAAAGATATGGAAAATTATCATATGTATCTGACTTTAATACTATCTGTATAAAACGTAGCACTGTTACAAATATACCGATCTCTATAATTCGCGTTGATTTCAATACCTCTAGTATTTTTTTTTTCGAATCATAAACGCAAACGAATGCCTTTAGGTGTATTCTCAATTTATATGGCAACGCGAGCAGCGCCTCTGCCGGCGTTTGGTGGTAACTATTTGTTGCCATACAAATTAAGACTTAATGCAATCGCGTTCCATTGCGTTTATGTCCGAAAAAAAATTACTCGAGTTACAGTATATCTATGATTGTAGAAAAGAAGGTTCTGATGTAATATGTACAACTTGCCATACCCTGATGACGTATGGCACACACCTCGATGATGTTGACAAAATTTAGGAACCAATCATCAGATCACCACAAGCGATAAGTCATGATTATTCCACCCATCATGCAATAGTTTTGTAAATGATTCTAGCAATAACTGGTGACCTGAGTTTAATAAAACAGTCCCATTGTGAGTATTGAGACCGCGAGCGATCCAATACCTCTGAGCACTGGAGTAAAGAAAGCTTGCTTATGACTCGCAAGTGCTACGCCAAATTGTATGCTACGCGCTATGGCACGCTATGCGGCACAGCTACGCGCTGAATTTGAAAATACTGCCCACTTTAAAGAATTCAGAAAAAAACAGTACATAATTTTTTTGGGAAATGGACTCGTTATTTATCTTGTTCACGGATGAGTTAGAATGTTATCACACTCATTTTATTGTATTACTCACAACACCAAATACAACATTCAACTAGATTCAACAGAACACGTGCCATTAGAGTCTTTTAATATTTGTTTTCAGTATGTATGCCTAAAAAGGCCTTCAAGAGGAGCTACACTATAAAAGAAAAATATAAGCCACATAGTATGAAGCCATAGTGAATTCTGACTTGAAAGTAACCATAGTAGTAAAATAAAACTACTGATAGATAATTTTACGACGGAGTTTCTATTGAAACGTGTTTCAACTAGTTGAACGTATTGAAATAATTACAGCTATCGCTTACCTTTTCTAGCTCTAAGTCAATGTCCTGTTGGTAGAGAGAGACGTTAGATTCTGTGTTTTCGGCGGTCTGCACGTGGGCTTTTAGCTGGTTGATCTGTTGATAAATTACAGTTTTTTTTAACTTGAACACTTTATTGAACAGAATAGGCATGAATCCTGAAAAAATAAATTTAGGTCGTCAGTTAGATTAACTTAGAATACTAAAAACTTTATTTTTTCAAGTAACTAAACAAAATTATTTATAACAAAAAAAACCCGACTCCAATTTTGTACTTCACTATGCCACATACAAGACATATTTATATATCATACCCACTTCACCACTTGTACTGCTTTCCAAATCGAAACCACCTCACCAACCACCACACCACAATTCCGATGGCTAATGAGGTGGTAACTACAGATCCCAACCAAGTCACTTTATATATGGGCCTATGATATTTGAGGAGTTCCGTCGATTCCTCAGGGAACCCGTACTGGCCTTCAATTCCTCATCATAAATTCCACTTCAAATGTATATTCTTACGAGCATTCGTTGCTACGACAACGAAATTTCATCGGAATCTGTGAAGCGCCTACATCGTTGAGGAGTTCCATATGACAACTGTGATCATCATCACCAGTTCTGCTTCACCAAATTTGTGGTTTCCGAGCCCCAATGCTTGATTAACTACAGAAAATACCGAAATCGGTATATAGCTTATTTTAAGTGAACTGTATTGTTCTTAAAGAGTCATCATCATCATGTCAGCCGAAAGACGTCCACTGCTGGACATAGGCCTCCCCTAAAGACTTCCACAATGACCGATCCTGCGCCACCCGCATCCAGCGGACACCCGCGACCTTCACCAGGTCATCAGTCCACCGTGTGGGGGGCCTGCCCACGCTACGCCTTCCGGTACGTGGCCGCCACTCGAGAACCTTTCCGCCCCAACGGCCATCGGTTCTACGTGCTATGTGCCCCGCCCACTGCCACTTAAGTTTAGCGATTCGGAGAGCTATATCGGTCACTTTGGTTCTGCTGCGGATGCAGAGAAACTCCCAACATAGCTCTCTCCATTGCCCTTCTTATGAGGCCCATAGTAAGCGACCACGTTTCAGTGCCATATGTCATCACTGGCAACACACACTGGTCAAAAACTTTTGTCTTGAGACTTAAAGAGTAAAATCTCTAAACTAATATGCGAGGAGTTCCGTAATTTATGATTTTCTCAAATCAATCGCCTTGGCAGTGTTGGTGTCTTAATAATAAAATGTTCAGACGAATGTGGCCAATCGTTAGCAGTGATTTTTGTTTGTTGGTCGGCACTTTTATTTTGGGGCCCAACTTAGAATGAAACGTGACTGATCTCCTTCAATTTCCAAATTTAAATGACCCTGACCTTTAAGAAGAGGTAGGGCACAGTGAAACGTCATCTCGCTCAAATTTTGAGCAGCCCAACTGGGGAAGTAACTCCGCCTTACAGAAGACCGCAGCCATAATAGCATCACTACTTGCCCCTTAGGTAGGTATGTGGTGTTGTGTTCCTGGGGGTGAGTAAGGTCGCCAGAGCTGCCGAGGATGCGCTGTGTTGGGAGTGAGGGGCCTGCATATGTCTCTAGCTTGACAGCTGGAGACATCTGCGGGTCCCTCACTCTCAACACAGAGCATCCCCTAGTCAATAAAGGGTCGGCAACGCACTTGTGATTCCTCTGGAGTCGCAAGTGTCCATAGGCTACGGTGTCTGCTTACCATCAGGCAGGCCGTAAGCTTGTTTGCCACCGTCGTAGTATAAAAAATTGTTATTCCATGCTTGTCTCACATTTGAACGAAGCGCTTTGCATCTTCTTTTATAATGCGCACTTCTAAGGTTTGGAATTCTCTGCCGGCGTCCTGTATTTCCGAGTTCATATTACATGGATCTTTTTAAGGCACGAGTGAATAGGCATCTTCTGGGTGAGCTCGCTTCATCGTCGGCCTCATCTTTGCCTTCTGGCTAGATGCTGGCCAAGAGCAATCCCATTTTAAACAAATAAAATTAAAATTCTTTCACCACGGCCGTATGATAAATGACCCACCTGTTCTTGTAAAGCGGTGACAGTTAGTCGATGCTGGTCTTGCATTTCTCTCACAAGGGCCACGTGTTCCGCCTTCAGGTCCTCAAGCTGCTGTATGTCCGCCCGCCTGTTCGCCTGCTTTATCGCGAACTCTAGCGGCGGCATCTGAAAACAAACGATAGCAGTATTGGTGAAGGTTCTGCGAACTAATCGCATTCTCCTGATTTGTAGCAAAAATCCTTCGTAGAACTGTGAGTGTAGTCCATGATCATTGATCAAGCATGAGTGCAAAGTTATCAACATAGGTTCGATTACGATTTGATGCCTGATGAATGATGATGATGACACAATTTTGGTTTAGTTTGATCCATTTTTTTTTAACAGTCAGTAAAATTAATTTTGTGCTTTCAATAAAAATATGTCCTGACATCTTGGCTAATGTACATTTCTGCTCTAGAGCAGAGACAACTTTCAGCATACTACTGAGATTGACAATGACCCACTTCTAAAGTACGAAAATGAAATAGTATTTTACACCACACCTTGCCAAAAAGCGTGCTTTTCCGCACGCTGCGCGTCCGAAAAACCCACTTTTTGCCCAAGTGGTGACGTAAAATTGTGTACAAAACACGGGTCGTAAAACAGAAAGCCCTCTCTCGCATATTTATGACCTGCGACTCGGGCCTCATACTTCTGCGATATCGGCCTTTCTTTGTTTTACAACCCTTTTATCGTAATGTACTATTATGTAACAGTTACATACTTAATAAATAGGCTCGATACGCTCGTTTTGTTACAGCGATTCTCGAATAATAAGATCTCTAATTATGTAACGTTGCATACAATATTTGTTCTACAACAGCAAGATAATTTGTTTTATAATAACAATCGATATAGTAGCAGAACACAAGGCATTGAAAGTGACTCCTTAAAAAAAATACAGTTTGTAATAATATATGGAAATCCACTTTGACTCTCCCACCAGTCAGAGAGTGATTTTTTATGGTATAGACTTGCATTTGTATAATAAAAAGTTTATTGTTTGAATACTGTTGTCAATCATTTAATTGACAGATTATAATGCTGGAGTAGAAAATAGTTATTTGTTCAACAAGAGAGCAAAGTAGATTTTTGCTGCGAGTGTTGATGTTGAGTCCCAAGCAAGCGAAAGATTCTATAATTGAATCACGAGCGTAGCGAGGGACTCAAAGACACGAGATGCAAATATCTTTGCTCTCGTGTGATACATACAACTTTTCACCTCAGCGGCGAGAAAATATAACGCAAAGGAATAGTGATAGACAGAATGAAGTTACTTAAACTAACCTACGATATAAAAAATAAAAAGTTAGTTTTTTCACGCTCGCAGTAAAATTGCATTTTGCTCACTGGTTTCAAGCTGGAAAAGTCGTTTTCACGCTCGCAGCAAAATTGCATTTTGCTCACTGGTTTCAAGCAGCAAAACCGTCATTTTCGAGCCGCTGAGGTGAAAAGGTATATTTCATACCTCGTTGGTGAGCGAGGGTAAGTCGGCGCTGCGAGTCCGCCGGCGGAGACAGTCGCCGGCCTCGTTGGGCGGCTCCAGCGACGAGGCCGACTGCGGCGACGCGCATGCGCGACCGCGGTACACCTCCTCTGAATAACTGCGGGAGGAACATAGCATGTATGTGTGTAAATACTTTATTACGCAATGTGGGTAGACTCCCCACAAGGTGGACTGATGACCTGGTAATGGTCGCGGGAGTCCGCTGGATGCGGGTGGCGCAGGAGTTCTTTGTGGCACTCTTTGGGGGAGGCCTATGTCCAGCAGTACACGTCTTTCGGCTGTCGGTGACGATGAAGATATGATCAGTTGATCTATCTTGTTAAATGACAATAGCAAGACGTGGCGTTTTATATTCATAAACGTTCATAAAACTTATTTAGCTTATGCCGCTAAAATGCGCCTGTCTTTATCTTTCACTTTTGCATTTGTGTTTGTGAGAAAGGGAGAAAACATGTTCTACATCTTAGTTCACAGGTTTGTTAAGCGGGTGAGGACCAAATCTTTGGACCTACCTACAATTTAATTAATTACGCTGTGACAAGAAAATTTTACATACAATTTATATGGGAAACTTTCGTGTCACAACGGAATAAAATAAGTTGTTGACGAGAGGAGATAAAACACTTAAGAGGGCGCAGTACGCTCAGTTCTCCATACAAACGTATTTACACTCTCATTCTAAATCTCCATGCTAGAATAACATGAAACTTTGTATACACAATGGGATCCGGCATATCTAGGTTGAAAATTAGTTTCTGTTGCTAGAAATTGTAAAAGAAAAAAAAACAGCGGTTTTTTTAGTTTTTTACGGCTTGTATGAAAACCTTAATAATCGCTGTATTTTTTCTCAATTATAATTTCAAGCAACAGAAACTAATTTCCGACATAGATATGCCGAATCCCATTGTGTATACAAAGTTTCACGTTATTCTAGCATGGCATTTTAAAAGGAGAGCGTAAATACGTTTGTATGGAAAACCGAACGTACTGCGCACTCTTAAATATGCTCCAAAAATTAGGTCTTCACCCAATTGTTTTGAATAACAGGTTTGGAGTATGTCGTATACCTTTGCGTTGACTGATTTTGATGCGCATCAACACGACGCTAAGTGGCCATTTGTATGCGTTATGTGAACTCGGAATTCCACTTCTAGGTTAGAGCACGACACAAAAGTGTACAGTCAAGTGCGAAAATATGGATCGATTTAATCTCATAAATAAGTATTCATTTAGAAAGGTACAGTCACCAGCAACAATATCTGCCATAACAAAAGTAAAAGTAATTTAATCTTCAAATTAGGCATAATTTCATGCACCTATGAATGTCAATAGCGCTCAAAGCGCGCATAAATATCCGACTCGGCTCTCTTTCTAGGGCCATTAGGGCGTGTCAGATATTTTCGCTGCCTTAAGAGACCCCCGTGAAGACAACCACCCCAAATCATTTGCCCGCAAATGGCATATTGGTATCGTTTGTTCATCGTTAGCTCACGTTTGCTCAGTAGGTTAAATCGTTTGGACCCGATTCAAACATCCGTTTTTTTTAAAAACAATATGGGGGTGGTCAACTTCACGCTAACCACCCCATACCACATTTCCCGCGTTTTCTTAGTTATTACGGTAAGATAATCGTTTGCTCACGTTTGTTCACACCATTAAATCGTTTGGACCCAACTCCTCATTTTTATTTTTATTTTTAAAGTGGGGTGGCTATCTTCACGCCAACCACCCCACCCTGAACTTCGCAAAACCAAATATGTGGAGTCATCGGGCGACGTTTGCTCACGTTTGCTCAGGCATTAAAATCGTTTGGACCTCACCAGTTTCGTCATAAAAAAATAAAAACGAAATTGAATACAATTAGCCGCGTTGATTGGAGTATCTCAATTCGAAGAGTCAAAAGTCAAGTAAGAATCGGAACCGAACGATTCAACTACCTGATCAAACGTCTGCATACACTGCCTAATTGATCTAGATTAGTAACTAGCGGGCGTGTCAACAGGTTTAACCAGGAAACAATTCTGAAGACTAAATTTAGATAAATTAAGTCTTCAGTAGTCTATATGATGAAAGTAAAATAAATAAACAATATAATAATTTTTACAATATTCATTTGTGGTTAGCTCACGTTTGCTCAGTTGTTTAGAATTTTTTTTTTTGATTCAAGTGGGGAGGTCAACTTCACGTTACCGCCCCAAAACCTATTTTCCGGTTTTTATCGATTGCTATCCGTAAATATTCGTTAGTTCACGCTAATTCACAAAGAAATATCGTAAAGACCCGATTCGGAATATATATTTTTTTTAATTCAAGTGGGGAGGTCAACTTCACGCTGCCGCCCCAAAACCTCTTTTACGAATATCTACTGACTGTTTATCAGTAGATATTCGTTAGTTCACGCTAATTCATAGAAAAATATCGTAAGGATCCGACTCTGAATATGTTCTTGTTTTAATTTAAGAGGAGACGTCTTCTTCAAGTTAGCCACCCCAATGTAGCAATTAAAGCAAATAATTATGCAGTAATATTAAGCATCGTCAGTTCACGTAAACGTTTCAACTGGAGTACCAAAGTCAGAGGGTCAAAAGCAAAGATGGAATCAGGTCCTTACGATTTAACTGACTGAACAAACCGCTACAGACACTACATATTCTATAAATATGTAACTTGTGGGCACTCAATAACATTTAGTCAAAAAATAAAAATCCGTAAAATTCAAGATTTGTCTACTGGAGTGTATATTTCAGAGCGGAAAAAGGGCGAGACGTAATCGGGTCCTAACGATTTAACTGCCTTAACAAATATCTACAGACACTTCTTACTCGATCTAGATGTGTAACTTGCGGGCACTCGAACAGGATTTGCCAGAAAAAAAACCGAAGAATTTTTTTATTTTCAACTGGAGTACGAAAGTCAGAGGGCTCAAAAGCAAGGATGGAATTAGGTCCTTACGATTTAACTAACTGAACAAACTTCTACAGACACTACTTATTCTATCTAGATGTGTAACTTGCGGGCACTCAATAACATTTGGTCAAAAAATTAAAATCCGTAAAATTCAAGATTTGTCTACTGGAGTACATATTTCAGTGCGGACAAAAGGCGAGACGTAATCGGGTCCTAACGATTTAACTACCTAAACAAATATCAACAGACACTTCTTATTCGATCTAGATGTGTAACTTGCGGGCACTCGAACAGGATTTGCCAGAAAAAAATTCCGAAGTAAATTATTATTTTCAACCGGAGTACGAAAGTCAGAGGGGTCAAAAGCAAGGATGGAATCGGGTACTTACGATTTAACTGACTGAACAAACGTCTACAGACACTACTTATTCTATCTAGATGTGTAACTTGCGGGCACTCGAACAGGATTTGCCAGAAAAAAAATCCGAAGAAAATTATTATTTTCAACCGGAGTACGAAAGTCAGAGGGCTCAAAAGCAACGATGGAATTGGGTCCTTACGATTTAACTGACTGAACAAACGTCTACAGACACTACTTATTCTATCTAGATGTGTAACTTGCGGGCACTCGAACAGGATTTGCCAAAAAATATCCGAAGAAAATTATTATTTTCAACCGGAGCAGTGGCGGCTGCTGGCTACGAGAACCGGTGGTGCGCTAATTTATGTATATATGGATTATAATATATAACTCAAAAATTGCAATACAACCGCATTTTCCTACTAAAATCTTTATTTTATATGTATTACCTCATACCGTCGATTTTGCCAGGGCAAATAAATCATGACCTTGGCGGTCCAGCAGTTTTATTTCTAATTTATTTATAAATCACATAAAGTTTTATTATTGTTTTTAATATTCTTGACATTTAAGTTCACACTTATTCTTTCCATTAAACACACTGTTTGACATTTCATAAAAAACAGGCACACTTACTCTACAAAAACAAACAATAATACTAAACGAATAATAGCGCCCTGCACGGACAAGGTCGAAGAAAAGTGCACAGGACATGTTATTAACCAACTAAGCGAACTTGACAATTGGCGCGCAATTCAGCGTTAACTTCGCTTGGTCGGGTAATACATGAGTAATCCACTCGGCCGGCCGCCTCGTGTCTAGTCGGCAATTCTCGGATATCTTCGGATACGCGTTATCTTCGTGCGGCGCTCCGAATTCACCTATTTCTTCATAGAGTTTGTACGGAGTATCTTCCGTCTCACGCGCCCGGCGTTCTAACGCGATTCTCATAGAAATTGTACTGGCTAGTGCGTGCGCTCCACGAAGCGCACGGAGAGGTTTATTGAAACTGAGCGAAAAAGAGTTTTAAAGACTACGTAGTGTACATAGCGTAGTAGTCTATTAACATTTTTTTAAATGTGATATATGTATGTATATTACAGATAATTGAAATTGTTTTATTGATGACGATGGTATGTTAAATTTTTGGTAGTGCAACGCACGAGCGCACTGAAGGTACAGCCGCCACTGAACCGGAGTACGAAAGTCAAAAGGGTCAAAAGCAAGGATGGAATCGGGTCCTTACGATTTAACTGACTGAACAAACGTTGACAGACACTACTTATTCTATCTAGATGTGTAACTTGCGGGCACTCGAACAGGACTTGCCAGAAAAAAAAACCGAAAAAAAATATTATTTTCAACCGGAGTACAAAAATCAGAGGGGTCAAAAGCAAGGATGGAATCGGGTCCTTACGATTTAACTGACTGAACAAACGTTGACAGACACTACTTATTCTATCTAGATGTGTAACTTGCGGGCACTCGAACACGATTTGCCAGAAAAAATCCGAAGAAAATTATTATTTTCAACCGGAGTACAAAAGTCAGAGGAGTCAAAAGCAAGAATGGAATCGGGTCTTTACGATTTAATTGACTGAACAAACGTCTACAGACACTACTTATTCTATCTAGATGTGTAACTTGCGGGCACTCGAACAGGATTTGCCAGAAAAAAATCCGAAGAAAATTATTATTTTCAACCGGAGTACGAAAGTCAGAGGGGTCAAAAGCAAGGATGGAATCGGGTCCTTACGATTTAACTGACTGAACAAACGTCTACAGACACTACTTATTCTATCTAAGTGTGTAACTTGCGGGCACTCGAACAGGATTTGCCAGAAAAAAAATCCGAAGAAAATTATTATTTTCAACCGGAGTACGAAAGTCAGAGGGCTCAAAAGCAAGAATGGAATCGGGTCCTTACGATTTAACTGACTGAACAAACGTCTACAGACACTACTTATTCTATCTAGATGTGTAACTTGCGGGCACTCAATAACATTTGGTCAAAAAATTAAAATCCGTAAAATTCAAGATTTGTCTACTGGAGTACATGTTTCAGTGCGGACAAAAGGCGAGACGTAATCGGGTCCTAACGATTTAACTACCGAAACAAATATCTACAGACACTACTTATTCTATCTAGATGTGTAACTTGCGGGCACTCGAACACGATTTGCCAGAAAAAATCCGAAGAAAATTATTATTTTCAACCGGAGTACAAAAGTCAGAGGAGTCAAAAGCAAGAATGGAATCGGGTCTTTACGATTTAATTGACTGAACAAACGTCTACAGACACTACTTATTCTATCTAGATGTGTAACTTGCGGGCACTCGAACAGGATTTGCCAGAAAAAAATCCGAAGAAAATTATTATTTTCAACCGGAGTACGAAAGTCAGAGGGGTCAAAAGCAAGAATGGAATCGGGTCCTTACGATTTAACTGACTGAACAAACGTCTACAGAAACTACTTATTCTATCTAGATGTGTAACTTGCGGGCACTCGAACAGGATTTGCCAAAAAAAAATTCGAAGAAAATTATTATTTTCAACCGGAGTACGAAAGTCAGAGGGGTCAAAAGCAAAAATGGAATCGGGTCCTTACGATTTAACTGACTGAACAAACGTCTACAGACACTACTTATTCTATCTAGATGTGTAACTTGCGGGCACTCGAACAGGATTTGCCAGAAAAAAAATCCGAAGAAAATTATTATTTTCAACCGGAGTACGAAAGTCAGAGGGGTCAAAAGCAAGAACAGAATCGGGTCCTTACGATTTAACTGACTGAACAAACGTCTACAGACACTTCTTATTCGATCTAGATGTGTACCTTGCGGGCACTCAATAACATTTGGTCAAAAAATAAACATCCGTAAAATTCAAGATTTGTCTACTGGAGTGTATATTTCAGAGCGGACAAAAGGTGAGACGTAATCGGGTCCTAACGATTTAACTGCCTAAACAAATATCTACAGACGCTTGTTAGTCGATCTAGATGTATAACTTGCGGGCACTCGAACAGGATTTGCCAGAAAAAAAATGCGAAGAAAATTATTATTTTCAACCGGAGTACGAAAGTCAGAGGGGTCAAAAGCAAGAATGGAATCGGGTCCTTACGATTTAACTGACTGAACAAACGTCTACAGACACTACTTATTCTATCTAGATGTGTAACTTGCGGGCACTCGAACAGGATTTGCCAGAAAAATAATCCGAAGAAAATTATTATTTTCAACCGGAGTACGAAAGTCAGAGGGGTCAAAAGCAAAAATGGAATCGGGTCCTTACGATTTAACTGACTGAACAAACGTCTACAGACACTACTTATTCTATCTAGATGTGTAACTTGCGGGCACTCGAACAGGATTTGCCAGAAAAAAAATCCGAAGAAAATTATTATTTTCAACCGGAGTACGACGAAAGTCAGAGGGGTCAAAAGCAAGAATGGAATCGGGTCCTTACGATTTAACTGACTGAACAAACGTCTACAGACACTACTTATTCTATCTAGATGTGTAACTTGCGGGCACTCGAACAGGATTTGCCAGAAAAATAATCCGAAGAAAATTATTATTTTCAACCGGAGTACGAAAGTCAGAGGGGTCAAAAGCAAAAATGGAATCATGTCCTTACGATTTAACTGACTGAACAAACGACTACAGACACTACTTATTCTATCTAGATGTGTAACTTGCGGGCACTCGAACAGGATTTGCCAGAAAAAAAATCCGAAGAAAATTATTATTTTCAACCGGAGTACGACGAAAGTCAGAGGGGTCAAAAGCAAGGATGGAATCGGGTCCTTACGATTTAACTGACTGAACAAACGTCTACAGACACTACTTATTCTATCTAGATGTGTAACTTGCGGGCACTCGAACAGGATTTGCCAGAAAAAAAATCCGAAGAAAATTATTATTTTCAACCGGAGTACGAAAGTCAGAGGGGTCAAAAGCAAGAATGGAATCGGGTCCTTACGATTTAACTGACTGAACAAACGTATACAGACACTACTTATTCGATCTAGATGTGTAACTTGCGGGCAATCGAACAGGATTTGCCAGAAAAAAAATCCGAAGAAAATTATTATTTTTAACCGGAGTACGAAAGTCAGAGGGGTCAAAAGCAAGGATGGAATCGGGTCCTTACGATTTAACTGACTGAACAAACGACTACAGACACTACTTATTCTATCTAGATGTGTAACTTGCGGGCACTCGAACAGGATTTGCCAGAAAAAATATCCGAAGAAAATTATTATTTTCAACCGGAGTACGAAAGTCAGAGGGGTCAAAAGCAAGGATGGAATCGGGTCCTTACGATTTAACTGACTGAACAAACGTCTACAGACACTACTTATTCTATCTAGATGTGTAACTTGCGGGCACTCGAACAGGATTTGCCAGAAAAAAAATCCGAAGAAAATTATTATTTTCAACCGGAGTACGAAAGTCAGAGGGGTCAAAAGCAAGGATGGAATCGGGTCCTTACGATTTAACTGACTGAACAAACGACTACAGACACTACTCATTCTATCTAGATGTGTAACTTGCGGGCACTCGAACAGGATTTGCCAGAAAAAAAATCCGAAGAAAATTATTATTTTCAACCGGAGTACGAAAGTCAGAGGGGTCAAAAGCAAGAATGGAATCGGGTCCTTACGATTTAACTGACTGAACAAACGTCTACAGACACTACTTATTCTATCTAGATGTGTAACTTGCGGGCACTCGAACAGGATTTGCCAGAAAAAAATCCGAAGAAAATTATTATTTTCAACCGGAGTACGAAAGTCAGAGGGGTCAAAAGCAAGAATGGAATCGGGTCCTTACGATTTAACTGACTGAACAAACGTCTACAGACACTACTTATTCTATCTAGATGTGTAACTTGCGGGCACTCGAACAGGATTTGCCAGAAAAAAATCCGAAGAAAATTATTATTTTCAACCGGAGTACGAAAGTCAGAGGGGTCAAAAGCAAGGATGGAATCGGGTCCTTACGATTTAACTGACTGAACAAACGTCTACAGACACTACTTATTCTATCTAAGTGTGTAACTTGCGGGCACTCGAACAGGATTTGCCAGAAAAAAAATCCGAAGAAAATTATTATTTTCAACCGGAGTACGAAAGTCAGAGGGCTCAAAAGCAAGAATGGAATCGGGTCCTTACGATTTAACTGACTGAACAAACGTCTACAGACACTACTTATTCTATCTAGATGTGTAACTTGCGGGCACTCGAACAGGATTTGCCAGAAAAAAAATCCGAAGAAAATTATTATTTTCAACCGGAGTACGAAAGTCAGAGGGGTCAAAAGCAAGAATGGAATCGGGTCCTTACGATTTAACTGACTGAACAAACGTATACAGACACTACTTATTCGATCTAGATGTGTAACTTGCGGGCACTCGAACAGGATTTGCCAGAAAAAAAATCCGAAGAAAATTATTATTTTCAACCGGAGTACGAAAGTCAGAGGGGTCAAAAGCAAGGATGGAATCGGGTCCTTACGATTTAACTGACTGAACAAACGACTACAGACACTACTTATTCTATCTAGATGTGTAACTTGCGGGCACTCGAACAGGATTTGCCAGAAAAAAAATCCGAAGAAAATTATTATTTTCAACCGGAGTACGAAAGTCAGAGGGGTCAAAAGCAAGAATGGAATCGGGTCCTTACGATTTAACTGACTGAACAAACGTCTACAGACACTACTTATTCTATCTAGATGTGTAACTTGCGGGCACTCGAACAGGATTTGCCAGAAAAAAATCCGAAGAAAATTATTATTTTCAACCGGAGTACGAAAGTCAGAGGGGTCAAAAGCAAGAATGGAATCGGGTCCTTACGATTTGACTGACTGAACAAACGTATACAGACACTACTTATTCGATCTAGATGTGTAACTTGCGGGCACTCGGAACAGGATTTGCCAGAAAAAAAATCCGAAGAAAATTATTATTTTCAACCGGAGTACGAAAGTCAGAGGGGTCAAAAGCAAGGATGGAATCGGGTCCTTACGATTTAACTGACTGAACAAACGACTACAGACACTACTTATTCTATCTAGATGTGTAACTTGCGGGCACTCGAACAGGATTTGCCAGAAAAAAAATCCGAAGAAAATTATTATTTTCAACCGGAGTACGAAAGTCAGAGGGGTCAAAAGCAAGGATGGAATCGGGTCCTTACGATTTAACTGACTGAACAAACGTCTACAGACACTACTTATTCTATCTAGATGTGTAACTTGCGGGCACTCGAACAGGATTGGCCAGAAAAAAAATCCGAAGAAAATTATTATTTTCAACCGGAGTACGAAAGTCAGAGGGGTCAAAAGCAAGGATGGAATCGGGTCCTTACGATTTAACTGACTGAACAAACGACTACAGACACTACTCATTCTATCTAGATGTGTAACTTGCGGGCACTCGAACAGGATTTGCCAGAAAAAAAATCCGAAGAAAATTATTATTTTCAACCGGAGTACGAAAGTCAGAGGGGTCAAAAGCAAGAATGGAATCGGGTCCTTACGATATAACTGACTGAACAAACGTATACAGACACTACTTATTCGATCTAGATGTGTAACTTGCGGGCACTCGAACAGGATTTGCCAGAAAAAAAATCCGAAGAAAATTATTATTTTCAACCGGAGTACGAAAGTCAGAGGGGTCAAAAGCAAGGATGGAATCGGGTCCTTACGATTTAACTGACTGAACAAACGTCTACAGACACTACTTATTCTATCTAAGTGTGTAACTTGCGGGCACTCGAACAGGATTTGCCAGAAAAAAAATCCGAAGAAAATTATTATTTTCAACCGGAGTACGAAAGTCAGAGGGCTCAAAAGCAAGAATGGAATCGGGTCCTTACGATTTAACTGACTGAACAAACGTATACAGACACTACTTATTCGATCTAGATGTGTAACTTGCGGGCACTCGAACAGGATTTGCCAGAAAAAAAATCCGAAGAAAATTATTATTTTCGACCGGAGTACGAAAGTCAGAGGGGTCAAAAGCAAGGATGGAATCGGGTCCTTACGATTTAACTGACTGAACAAACGACTACAGACACTACTTATTCTATCTAGATGTGTAACTTGCGGGCACTCGAACAGGATTTGCCAGAAAAAATATCCGAAGAAAATTATTATTTTCAACCGGAGTACGAAAGTCAGAGGGGTCAAAAGCAAGAATGGAATCGGGTCCTTACGATTTAACTGACTGAACAAACGTATACAGACACTACTTATTCGATCTAGATGTGTAACTTGCGGGCACTCGAACAGGATTTGCCAGAAAAAAAATCCGAAGAAAATTATTATTTTCAACCGGAGTACGAAAGTCAGAGGGGTCAAAAGCAAGGATGGAATCGGGTCCTTACGATTTAACTGACTGAACAAACGACTACAGACACTACTTATTCTATCTAGATGTGTAACTTGCGGGCACTCGAACAGGATTTGCCAGAAAAAAAAATCCGAAGAAAATTATTATTTTCAACCGGAGTACGAAAGTCAGAGGGGTCAAAAGCAAGGATGGAATCGGGTCCTTACGATTTAACTGACTGAACAAACGTCTACAGACACTACTTATTCTATCTAGATGTGTAACTTGCGGGCACTTGAACAGGATTTGCCAGAAAAAAAATCCGAAGAAAATTATTATTTTCAACCGGAGTACGAAAGTCAGAGGGGTCAAAAGCAAGGATGGAATCGGGTCCTTACGATTTAACTGACTGAACAAACGACTACAGACACTACTCATTCTATCTAGATGTGTAACTTGCGGGCACTCGTACAGGATTTGCCAGAAAAAAAATCCGAAGAAAATTATTATTTTCAACCGGAGTACGAAAGTCAGAGGGGTCAAAAGCAAGAATGGAATCGGGTCCTTACGATTTAACTGACTGAAAAAACGTCTACAGACACTACTTATTCTATCTAGATGTGTAACTTGCGGGCACTCGAACAGGATTTGCCAGAAAAAAAATCCGAAGAAAATTATTATTTTCAACCGGAGTACGAAAGTCAGAGGGGTCAAAAACAAGGATGGAATCGGGTCCTTACGATTTGACTGACTGAACAAACGACTACAGACACTACTTATTCTATCTAGATGTGTAACTTGCGGGCACTCGAACAGGATTTGCCAGAAAAAAAATCCGAAGGAAATTATTATTTTCAACCGGAGTACGAAAGTCAGAGGGGTCAAAAGCAAGAATGGAATCGGGTCCTTACGATTTAACTGACTGAACAAACGTCTACAGACACTACTTATTCTATCTAGATGTGTAACTTGCGGGTACTCGAACAGGATTTGCCAGAAAAAAAATCCGAAGAAAATTATTATTTTCAACCGGAGTACGAAAGTCAGAGGGGTCAAAAGCAAGGATGGAATCGGGTCCTTACGATTTAACTGACTGAACAAACGTCTATAGACACTTCTTATTCGATCTAGATGTGTAACAAGTAACAATCGTCATCCGTTTTGTTTTTAAAACAATATGGGGGTGGTCAACTTCACGCTAACCACCCCATACCACTTTTCCCGCGTTTTCTTAGTTATTACGGTAAGATAATCGTTTGCTCACGTTTGTTCACACCATTAAATCGTTTGGACCCAACTCCTCATTTTTTTTAAATTTATATAGTGAGCCACCCCACTATCTTCACGCCAACCACCCCACCCTGAACTTCGCAAATCCAAATATGTGGAGTCATCGGGCGACGTTTGCTCACGTTTGCTCAGGCATTAAAATCGTTTGGACCTCACCAGTTGCGTCATAAAAAAATAAAAACAGAATTGAATACAATTAGCCGCGTTGATTGGAGTATCTCAATTCAACGAGTCAAAAGTCGAGTTAGAATCGTATCCAAACGATTCAACTACCTGAACAAACGTCTGCATACACTGCTTAATCGATCTAGATTAATAGTTAGCGGGCGCGTCAATAGGTTTAACCAGGAAACAATTCTGAAGACTTAGGCTGGGTTGCACCGACTTACGATCACAGACTGATCAACGTTAAATATGGCGCCGGCAGCTGTCATCCCATAGAAACGTGTCAAACTTTCCATACATTAAAATTTTAACGAACACAGCTTACGATTACAGACGGTTTGGTGCAACCCAGCCTTAATGTATCTATATGATGAAAGTAAAATAAATAAACAACATAATAATTTTCACAATATCTATATCGTTTATTCATGGTTAGCTCACGTTTGCTCAGTAGGTTAAATCGTTTGGACCCGATTCTAACATCCGTTTTTTTTAAAAACAATATGGGGGTGGTCAACTTCACGCTAACCACCCCATACCACATTTCACGCGTTTTCTTAGTTATTACGGTAAGATAATCGTTTGCTCACGTTTGTTCACACCATTAAATCGTTTGGACCCAACTCCTCATTTTTATTTTTATTTTTAAAGTGGGGTGGCTATCTTCACGCCAACCACCCCACCCTTAACTTCGCAAAACCAAATATGTGGAGTCATCGGGCGACGTTTGCTCACGTTTGCTCAGGCATTAAAATCGTTTGGACCTCACCAGTTTCGTCATAAAAAAATAAAAACGAAATTGAATACAATTAGCCGCGTTGATTGGAGTATCTCAATTCGAAGAGTCAAAAGTCAAGTTAGAATCGGAACCGAACGATTCAACTACCTGATCAAACGTCTGCATACACTGCCTAATTGATCTAGATTAGTAACTAGCGGGCGTGTCAACAGGTTTAACCAGGAAACAATTCTGAAGACTTAATTTAGATAAATTAAGTCTTCAGTAGTCTATATGATGAAAGTAAAATAAATAAACAACATAATAATTTTTACAA
This sequence comes from Notocelia uddmanniana, assembly GCA_905163555.1. Lineage (NCBI taxonomy): Eukaryota > Metazoa > Arthropoda > Insecta > Lepidoptera > Tortricidae > Notocelia > Notocelia uddmanniana. The sequence continues at coordinate 24,155,743 of LR991066.1, forward strand.
TATTAATTTGTGGTTAGCTCACGTTTGCTCAGTTGTTTAGAATGTTTGAACCCGATTCTAACATCCGTTTTTTTTAAAACAATATGGGGGTGGTCAACTTCACGCTAACCACCCCATACCACTTTTCCCGCGTTCTCTTAGTTATTACGGTAAGATAATCGTTTGCTCACGTTTGTTCACACCATTAAATCGTTTGGACTTAACCCCTTCATTTTCTTTTTAATTTTTAAATTGGGGTTGCTGTCTTCCTAGTAACTACCCACGCCACCCTTAAATCGGCAAAACCAAATATTTGGAGTCATCGGGCGACGTTTGCTCACGTTTGCTCAGGCATTAAAATCGTTTGGACCTCACCAGTTTCGTCATAAAAAAATAAAAACGAAATCGAATACAATTAGCCACGTTGATTGGAGTATCTCAATTCGAAGAGTCAAAAGTCAAATTAGAATCGGATCCGAACGATTCAACTACCCGAACAAACGTCTACATACACTGCCTAATTGATCTACTTATAGATTAGTAACTAGCGGGCGTGTCAACAGGTTTAACCAGGAAACAATTCTGAAGATTTAATTTAAATAAATTAAGTCTTCAGTAGTCTACACGATGGAAATAAAATAAATAAACAACATAATAATTTTTACAATATCTATATCGTTCATTTGTGGTTAGCTCACGTTTGCTCAGCTGTTTAGAACGTTTGAACCCGATTCTGACATCTGTTTTTTTTTTTAAACAATATGGGGGTGGTCAACTTCACGCTAACCACCCCATACCACTTTTCCCGTGTTCTCTTAGTTATTACGGTAAGATAATCGTTTGCTCACGTTTGTTCACACCATTAAATCGTTTGGACTTAACTCCTTCATTTCCTTTTTAATTTTTAAATTGGGGTTGCTGTCTTCCTAGTAACTACCCACGCCACCCTTAAATCGGCAAAACTAAATATGTGGAGTCATCGGGCGACGTTTGCTCACGTTTGCTCAGGCATTAAAATCGTTTGGACCTCGCCAGTTTCGACATAAAAAAATAAAAACGAAATTGAGTACAATTAGCCGCTTTGATTGGAGTATCTCAATTCGAAGAGTCAAAAGTCGAGTTAGAATCGGATCCAAACGATTCAACTACCTGAAGAAACGTCTGCATACACTGCTTAATCGATCTAGATTAGTAACTAGCGGGCGCGTCAACAGGTTTAACCAGGAAACAATTCTGAAGACTTAATTTATCTCTATGATGACAGTCCAAACGATTTTAATGCCTGAGCAAACGTCAGCAAACGTCGCCCGATGACTCCAAATATTTGGTTTTGCCGATTTAAGGGTGGCGTGGGTAGTTACTAGGAAAACAGCAACCCCAATTTAAAAATTAAAAAGAAAATGAAGGGGTTAAGTCCAAACGATTTAATGGTGTGAACAAACGTGAGCAAACGATTATCTTACCGTAATAACTAAGAGAACGCGGGAAAAGTGGTATGGGGTGGTTAGCGTGAAGTTGACCACCCCCATATTGTTTTAAAAAAAACGGATGTTAGAATCGGGTTCAAACATTCTAAACAACTGAGCAAACGTGAGCTAACCATGAATAAACGATGTAGATATTCTATAAATTATTATGTTGTTTATTTATTTTACTTTCATCATATAGACTACTGAAGACTTAATTTATCTAAATTAAGTCTTCAGAATTGTTTCCTGGTTAAACCTGTTGACGCGCCCGCTAGTTACTAATCTCGATCGATTAAGCAGTGTATGCAGACGTTCGTTCAGGTAGTTGAATCGTTTGGATCCGATTCTAACTCGACTTTTGACTCTTCGAATTGAGATACTCCAATCAAAGCGGCTAATTGTACTCAATTTCGTTTTTATTTTTTTATGACGAAACTGGCGAGGTCCAAACGATTTTAATGCCTGAGCAAACGTGAGCAAACGTCGCCCGATGACTCCACATATTTGGTTTTGCGAAGTTAAGGGTGGGGTGGTTGGCGTGAAGATAGCCACCCCACTTTAAAAATAAAAATAAAAATGAGGAGTTGGGTCCAAACGATTTAATGGTGTGAACAATCGTGAGCAAACGATTATCTTACCGTAATAACTAAGAAAACGCGGGAAAAGTGGTATGGGGTGGTTAGCGTGAAGTTGACCACCCCCATATTCTTTTTAAAAAAAACGGATGTTAGAATCGGGTTCAAACGTTCTAAACATCTGAGCAAACGTGAGCTAACCACAAATGAACGATAAAGATATTGTAAAAATTATTATGTTGTTTATTTATTTTACTGTCATCATAGAGATAAATTAAGTCTTCAGAATTGTTTCCTGGTTAAACCTGTTGACACGCCCGCTAGTTACTAATCTATAAGTAGATCAATCAGGCAGTGTATGTAGACGTTTGTTCAGGTAGTTGAATCGTTCGGATCCGATTCTAATTTGACTTTTGACTCTTCGAATTGAGATACTCCAATCAACGTGGCTAATTGTATTCAATTCCGTTTTTATTTTTTTATGACGAAACTGGTGAGGTCCAAACGATTTTAATGCCTGAGCAAACGTGAGCAAACGTCGCCCGATGACTCCACATATTTGGTTTTGCCGATTTAAGGTTGGCGTGGGTAGTTACTAGGAAGACAGCAACCCCAATTTAAAAATTAAAAAGGAAATGAAGGGGTTAAGTCCAAACGATTTAATGGTGTGAACAAACGTGAGCAAACGATTATCTTACCGTAATAACTAAGAGAACACGGGAAAAGTGGTATGGGGTGGTTAGCGTGAAGTTGACCACCCCCATATTGTTTAAAAAAAAAAACAGATGTTAGAATCGGGTTCAAACGTTCTAAACAGCTGAGCAAACGTGAGCTAACCACAAATGAACGATATAGATATTGTAAAAATTATTATGTTGTTTAATTATTTTACTTCCATCATGTAGACTACTGAAGACTTAATTTATCTAAATTAAGTCTTCAGAATTGTTTCCTGGTTAAACCTGTTGCCACGCCCGCTAGTCACTAATCTAGATCAATTAGGCAGTGTATGTAGACGTTTGTTCAGGTAGTTGAATCGTTCGGTTCCGATTCTAACTTGACTTTTGACTCTTCGAATTGAGATACTCCAATCAACGTGGCTAATTGTATTCAATTTCGTTTTTATTTTTTTATGACGAAACTGGTGAGGTCCAAACGATTTTAATGCCTGAGCAAACGTGAGCAAACGTCGCCCGATGACTCCACATATTTGGTTTTGCGAAGTTAAGGGTGGGGTGGTTGGCGTGAAGATAGCCACCCCACTTTAAAAATAAAAATAAAAATGAGGAGTTGGGTCCAAACGATTTAATGGTGTGAACAAACGTGAGCAAACGATTATCTTACCGTAATAACTAAGAAAACGCGGGAAATGTGGTATGGGGTGGTTAGCGTGAAGTTGACCACCCCCATATTGTTTTTAAAAAAAACGGATGTTAGAATCGGGTCCAAACGATTTAACCAACTGAGCAAACGTGAGCTAACGATGAACAAACGATACCGATATGCCATTTGCGGGCAAATGATTTGGGGTGGTTGTCTTCACGGCAATCCTTAAGAGTGCGCAGTACGCTCGGTTCTCCATACAAAATTTCAAATTCAAGTGAAAAACATATAAAATGTTGTGCACCAAGCAGGATTTGAATCTGCGACATCAGGTATACGCGACCGATCGCTCTAGTCACTGAGCCATCGTAACAATCAAGCTCGGGCATGAAATCCGTCACTATAGTTTCCTCTTACAACGCCTACGGGAGGCGTACAGCGACATTTTCCCTAATTGTCCCTTTAAGGCGCAGGGTAGGGCAAGCCATTCTCCATACAAAGGTTGTGCAAGTTTTTTGCGTTAGTTTTGGCACTACAGCGTTTAATTTAATTTTTTGTTGGTACATATTGGATATACGCAGAACTTGATGTTGAAATTTTGCATTACTTAAAAAAAAAATACAAAAAATAATTAAAATTAAAACGGAAAAACATCAAGACATTGCTAACAAAAAAATAAGCATATGGACCAAAAATAGTAACTGGAGTGCAAACACAAACAAAGAAAAACTTGCACAAAGTTTGTATCGAAAGAGCTTGCCCACCCCTTCGCCTTAATTTGGATTTATGATATATTGTTTTGATACTATGGTCCAAATTAACCGATATAGCCCTCTGAATCGTTAAATTTAAGTGGCAGTGGGCGGGGCACATTGCAAGTAGAACCGATTGCCGTTGGGGCGGAAAGGTTCTCTAGTGGCGACCACGAAGGAAGGCGCAGCATGGGGAGGCCTCCCCGCAAGGTGGACTGATGACCTGGTAAAGGGGAGGCCTATGTCCAGCAGTGGACGTCCATCGGCTGATATGATGATGATGATATATTGTTTAGGTACTGGTATTAATATTGTAATAACTCATATTTACGAACATTTACCAAGGATAAGCCTTAAGTATTCAAAGCATTCAATAACATTATTCAATAACAATTAACATTAAACAAATTATTCAATAACATTCCTCACCTTCTTCCCAGCTTTGGCCTTGGCAGCAAGAAAAAACATTAAAAACGTATTACAACTCAGACTAGTTCTAAAACCTAAGAATTTATAGCAACCGATAGGGCTTATTTATGAAAATTCTAACCTTGAGACATTTAAAAATAACCCGCCCTTGTGGCATATACACGCGATATTGGTCTTTCCTACCTCATGATAAGGATTGTATTGTTTATTGTTTTAACTTGAAGGGTGGCTTGCGACCTAGTTAGACACTAGGGTGATATTAGATCAATATGTCTTTATCAGCGTTACTAAGCAGATAATATTATAATGAGCATGGTGGAAGGGGGAAACCATTTTTGATACTTTTTATTTAGTTTTCTAGTTTGTGTAGAAGCTCCATTTAAACTATACCAGTCTTCATTGCATTTTTAGACCAATCGTTGATGAACAGTTGCTATACGCGCGACGCAAGAGCGGAGACGTCAAGGGGTCGTACATTAATCACGTGAGGCTCGAAAGAGGGTGGGAGAAGTCCGGAAATAATCACCAAATATGATTGGGGGGACGGGGGTCTATTTATTTATTTTTACTGAACGCGCGATTTCTTTAGGGCGATGATACCTCACTGAAAACTCAACGGAACCGCGCAGACTTAAGAGGGGGTACCACGCCAAATTGCAGTTCGCAGATTGAATATTTACCTATCATAATCAAGTCTAAATGCCAAAAAAACCAATTACACGAAAACTAGATCATATTTGCTATTTTTGAGTTTGAACAAAACCATTAAAGACTAAAGTTGGCTCGATAGAAAAAAATCGTCAAAACATGTCTAATTTTCACCTAATTTCAATTGTGTGACGTTACCTTGCATACTATTGAAGTAAAAAATTTACATAAAATACCTTTCGACATAATAAATTTTTGTTATTAGCGATTTATCAAAATGTTGTAATTTTTCTGAGTTATGGAGGTAAAACATATTTGGCGCATAAGCCCTTATTCTTCCGCGCGATACCGTCTCTTCCGTCGCACGTTCCGCGCGGCGCAGTATATCTGCTGTTGCTGTTCACAGGCAGAGCCAGTCCCGATCGCTCCACTGAGACGAGAGGACTGTGTAGGGAGCGCTCAAGACTGCGAAGTAAATATAATAGTATCAACAAGAGTGTGTCCCAAATAAAACGTAGAGTTTATAAAACCCAACACTATAGTTTATGAATTGCAGGTAAAAGTTTAATGAAAACTTCTCAACAAAAAATCTAATATCTACCTTATGTAACACACTTTACAGTTCAAATTACAACGTTATCATTGCGCGGCAGTCAACCTCGGTTAAACGATTGTGTGTAGTATATGCAAAAATAGACGATAAATTTCTCTTACGTATGAGTCTTACTCCAAGTCAAATTATTACACTAAATTTAAGGGTTCCGTAGTCAACTAGGAACCCTTGTAGTTTCGCCATATCCGTCTGTGTGTTTGTCTGTCCATCTGTCTGTCCGAGGCTTTGCTCTGTGATTGTTGGTGCTAGAAAACTGCAATTTGGCATGGATTTATAAAGCATTAACCTGACAAAATGGTAAAACGAAATCTAAAAATTTTTTTAAGTGTACCTCTCCTGCACGTAAAGTGGGGATGACAATTTTTTTTTGCTTCAACATTACGGTGTGGTTTGTTGTTAAAAGACCTATCCAGGTCTTTTAAAATGAATAGAGGTCTTCATCAATTTTTTTTTTATAAAGTGAACATTTTCGGAAACACTCCAAAAGAAAAAAAACCGGCCAAGTGCGTGTCGGATCACCCACAAAGAAGGGTTCCCTACCGACACCTACCATATACCACACCACCACACCATACACACTACCAGTCCACATTTAAAACCACTAATCTAGTAGCTCTGTGAGCTGCGTGGACCTCGTGAGTGTGATTATTTTACTTTCAAATTTTACATGACAAACAAAGAATAGTACATTACTGCAGAGGCCGTGAAGTAAGGGCTTGCTGGACGAGTTTGGGATAAACGGCCGTGTCGTAGACGAGGCCGGATAAAACGAGTCCTGCAATCCCTGTTCCGGCCGAGGATTGTATAGTACTTTTCTCAAACATGTTAAAAAAAAAACAATTAAAAACTACAATGTAAAAAACTAAAAAATACAAAACGTCCCAAAAATACCAAAGCATTCACGAAAAATAACAAATACAAATAATAATGGAAATTAAATAAAAACACGAAAATTGCTACAAAAAAAATCCATAAAACACGAAAAACCAAAAATATCAATATAATTAAACATAAAAAGCAAAAGAACACGAATAATACTATAAAAAATACCAAAAAACGTGAAAATGAAAAAAAAACAAAAAACTGATGAAAAGTACAAAAAAACTTTTAAAAATCCAGAAACCTCAAAAAACGCTAAAAAATAACACGAAAAAACTAAAAAAAACTACCTTAAATAAACGAAAAACTCGAGAGAAACAACAAAAAACACGAAAAATACTACAAATATACAAGCACGACTTAAAAAAACACGAAAGGTGTAAAAAAATACCAAAAACCACGTAAAAACTAAAAAAAATATATCAAAAAAACATGAGAAAGCAAAAATATTGTCGAAAGGTACAAAAAAATGAAAAAACTTTTAAAAAGTCCAAAAATATCAAAAAACGTCCTTTGTCAGTTGTTTTTAGTAAGCAAATTTAAAAAGTTAGAGCAGCGGACAATAATGTTAGTTTCATACATTCTCCATAAAAGCCTGGGAGCCATAAACAGGTAACTTCATGTGCTCTTTTCGTGACATTAATGCATACATTTAGGCGCATGTTTGAGAAAAGGATATTTCACGAGAATCAGTGGAAAAATGCGCCCTGAAGAGGCATAAAAATGCAACGATGGCAACGATGGCAAAAAAATGTTCAAGATACTTTAACGCTCTTTGTACCTGATAAAATATTTGAACATATTTCGGTCGCAACCAACTTTTTAACTTTTCATATCGTAGGTTAGTATAAGTAACTTCATTCTCTCTATCACTATGCCTTTGCGTTATATTTTCTCGCCGCTGAGGTGAAAAGTTGTATGTATCACACGAGAGCAAAGATATTTGCATCTCGTGTTTTTGAGTCCCTCGCTACGCTCAATATTCTAATTTTGTATTCGAATTTTGTAATTATTCAATTGTAGTATCTTTCGCTTGCTCGGGACTCTACATCAACACTCGCAGCAAAAATTTACTTTGCTCTCTTGTTGAACAAATAACTATTGTTCGGCTCGCGGGCGACGTCAACGGAACGGCGCGCAACGAGCGCTCGCGGGTCGCGCCTGTGTGCGTGCGCTCACACATAGACAGCTCCCGCTCCTGTCCACGGCAGAGCGACAGAAATATTGCTTCAAAAATTCGAGATTTGAAAAGTTGCTCAGCTAGGCATTTCTCTTAATAACCATTTTTTAATATCATGCACAAAAACTTTCTCAAGAATGTGACAAATACTTTTCTAAAAACCGCATCAAGATCGATGTAGCTGAACGCGAGATAATTGTGGACAAACAAACGTAAATACAAACATACGGGTCAAACTGAGAACCTCCTTTTTTATGAAGTCGGTTAAAAACAAATGTTCACATAATGTCGAATAAAAAAACTGCAGTATTTGAAAAAAAAAACTACAGTATTAAAAAAAAACTTATATCCATTATTTATCAACTAGGTCAAAAACTACACAAATAAATGTGAAGATTAATATAACAAACATGTGCATCTAATACAGAACCTTATATTTTGAAGTCGGTTACTTTTGGGGACGATTAAAACACGAGGACGATTGAAACGTTTCAATCGTCCACAAGCAAGTTGTTTCTATCGTCCCCACACTACGTTTTTCACTTCAATGACAAATATTATATGTATATAAAAAAACCCGAACGCTGATCAACGGCCATTAAAAACATTCGTTTATTCCTAACTATAACACCAAAATAATTCGATTAGTCAAAATACAAGAGTAAAAGGATTCAATCATGACCGACCGCATGTTCTCAGTGTTGCGTCAGACGCGTATAGTACGCGCCAGTTGAAAACGAAAATAATGTAAACACCTGTTTACATACCTACAGTACGCGCCAGTTGAAAACGAAAATAATGTAAACACCTGTTTACATTATTTTCGTTTTCAACTGGCGCGTACTATAGGTATTATAGTTTTCGAGAAATTTGACTTGTTTCAATCATGACGTGTTTCTATTGTCCCCGGTCTACCCTACTGTTCATGCCTTTATTAAGTAAGTGGGCGCTTTTTTTTTTTTGCTTCTACCCTATATGGATAGGTCTTTCAAAATAAATAGAAGTCTTCATTAAACACTTTTTGAATAGTGAATATTTTTGGAAATATATCTTCCAAGAGAAAGAAAAATGTTTCCTCCTCTAACTTTTGAACTATGGGACAAAACATATGAAAAAAATCATGAAAGTAAAATTTAATAAAGACTGAATGAAAACTATAGCGGACATGATCAGTTAAGCTGTTTTTCAGCTATCGTAAAAAGTCTTCCCTTCTTAGTGAAAGACGTATGAAACGCTGTGAAAGTATTATCTTTTGTTTGTTATTGATTTTTTTAAAGCAAGTTCATTGGGAATATGCCGAACGAAACCCTACACTGAGTATGGCCCGACATGCTCTGGGCCGATTTTATTGTAGCCATATAATAGGTCGATTCATTAAAGCTGGCGCGGATTTTGTATGAAACTGTCATATTTTTCACAGACATTTTGCGCTAGCTTTTATCAATTAACTTATACTTCGTTTACCTTTGTATATATATGAGAAGGCTAGGCATCAACATAAACGGCGACTACCTCACTCACCTTCGGTTTGCTGACGATATAGTAGTCTTGGCTGAGACCATGGAGGATTTAAGTACAATGCTCAATGACCTCAGTAAAGCCTCCGAGCGAGTTGGTCTAAGGATGAACATGGACAAGACGAAGATCATGTCAAATGTCCATGGCGCACCAACTCCCTTAACAATCGGACACTTTACGCTCGAAGTTGTAGAGTATTACGTATACCTAGGACAGACTGTCCAGTTAGGTAGGTCCAACTTCGAGAAAGAGGTTAATCGTCGAATCCGACTCGGCTGGGCAGCGTTCGGGAAGCTACGGCACATCTTTTCGTCCAATATTCCGCAGTGTCTCAAGACAAAAGTCTTTGACCAGTGTGTGTTGCCAGTGATGACATATGGCACTGAAACGTGGTCGCTTACTATGGGCCTCATAAGAAGGCTCAAAGTCACCCAAAGGGCAATGGAGAGAGCTATGTTGGGAGTTTCTCTGCGTGATCGCATCAGGAATGAGGCCATCCGCAGCAGAACCAAAGTGACCGATATAGCCCTCCGAATCGCTAAACTTAAGTGGCAGTGGGCGGGGCACATAGCACGTAGAACCGATGGCCGTTGGGGCGGAAAGGTTCTCGAGTGGCGACCACGTACCGGAAGGCGTAGCGTGGGCAGGCCCCCCACACGGTGGACTGATGACCTGGTGAAGGTCGCGGGTGTCCGCTGGATGCGGGTGGCGCAGGACCGGTCATTGTGGAAGTCTTTGGGGGAGGCCTATGTCCAGCAGTGGACGTCTTTCGGCTGACATGATGATGATGATGATGATGTATAAGAATAATCCGGCTAGATTCCGGGGTGGGTTACTAGTTAAAAACGATTGTTAGTCTGTACGTACTATTTCCTAAAAGCATTTATAAATTTACTTACCTACTCGTAAGTAATAACTTTTATGATGATTTCAAAAGTATAATATATTTTAAAGAGGTTGTAATCGTTTCACCTAGAATATGGCTGCTACACATCAGAATATGGATGTCCGGCTTGCGGAAGGAAATGCAAAAGGCTGCGAGCGCTTACGTCACGAGAGATAAAGACTTCAATATCCCAATCGAATACCTAACGCGGCCGCGCGGCTGACAGGGAGACTTCTCTTAATGTTCAATTGACACCGTAGGCCATGGACGTTCTTAATTTCTAATTAACACCGTAGTCTATGGACGTTCTTAATTTCCAATTGTAATTAACAAATAAACATTACTATCGGTTATTAAATAATCATGTTTCCTCTGTCTGGATGGGCATATACTATGCGGAGTGAGCGAGGCAGCAACAGACGCATCGCCTTTACGCACAGCGGGCCAGGCGCGGGACGCGCGGGTGATTTCTACTTTTTTCCTGGCGTTATGCCCCCTCTTAACCTCACACAGGACATTATTATTTTTATAGATAAATGTTTGAAATATTATTACATACCAAATAAATTTTGCTGAAAAAGCAACACGTGATTAATGTACGAACCCCAAAGATTAGCGTACGGGGAAGCGGGGCAGGTCACTGCCTATGGACTTGGAACTGTGGAAATGTTACAAGCACGTTGCTGTCCCTTTGTTGATTTGCGGATCACATGGTAGGCCTTTGCCCAGCAGTGGGACACATAAGGCTCTATATATGATATTTTATGAAATTATATATTTAATATTATAAAGCTGAAGGGTTTGGTTGTTTGTTTGAACGCGCTAATCTCAGGAACTACTGGTTCGAATTGAAAAATTATTTTTGTGTTGGATAGTCCATTTATCGAGGAAGGCTTTAGGCTATATAACATCACGCTGCGACCAATAGGAGCGAAGACGCGGACGAAGTAGCGGGCAACAGCGAGTATATGATATAATGGTAGTACCCGCAGTATATCTTTACTTTAGCGTACTTAACAGAAATAAAACCCCAAAATTAGTTTAAAATAATAAACAATTATCAGCAAGATGAGAACATAGAATGATTTGAAAATTATTAGCACATAAGTATTCAGCGAAAATTCGAAGCCTTTCGTGACCAATAGTCAGGGCCCCAAGAGTAGAGCGGGCGCTAATGCCGAATAAGACCGAGAAACCCAGATATACTGTAGTAAGTAAATTAAAAGACAAACATACCTCCTTTCCATATCCGAGCACTTCTTCTCAAAATACGTCCTGAGATTCTCCATTTCCTTCTCATGTTTCTGACTCAGCTCCTCTCTCAACTCGTCAATATCCGCATTTCCCGCTTTAACGGACGCGAGGAGCTCTCTCAACCGTCTCGTTTCAACAGTGAACGCGTGCTTGTCTTGCCTCAACTGAGTCTCCAGCTCCTTAACATCAGTATCAGATTCTATCCTAATCCGAGCGATTTCATCACACAAAACGTGAATCAGGCTCTCCCTTAGTTTGTTTCTCAAATTCTCTTCAATACTCTCATCGAACCTGTTAATAATCTCTTGTAGCTTCGTCTCGAAACCTTGGAAATCATCAGAATCAGATTTCAAGTCCGATTTGGAATAGTTAACAGTCATCTCTTCTCTGTCATTATCTTTCTCTCCGTTCGAGCTTTTGGATGACGATCCACTGCTCATGAGAGCAGAGTAAAACTTAGTAGTATCATCTTTGAGCATGCTGTCGTACTTTGCGTAGTCCGAGAGCTGGGCTTTGATAGTGTCATGTTCGGAGTCTCCGCGTTGCAAGTGAAGCATTTCCCGTGTGAGGTGTTGATTATCGAGGGCCAGTTCGTCCCTTTCGCGGATGGAGCGCTGTAAGGTAACGGTGAGTTCCTCGATTAGTGCGTCGCGCTTCGTGATAGCTGACTCCAAATGCACAAGCTGAAAGGACAGAAGCGTTCATTGACACCGGAGCATGCAGCCACATTGACACACATTCACATTTATTATATTCTTTAACTTGCATAATATAATATGATGGGTCACGGGATGCTTTGCGAAATTTAACCCAATCGAGGACCACGATCGCTGTGTGTGCTATGCCGTACCGCATAACAGCATTTTTCCGCCGTTCACGCATTCGAACCTCATAAAAGTAATAAAAAAAAGTTGTGTCTTAAATCTCCATGTCAGTTCGTTACATTTTAGTGAGAAATAATTTTTAAATTTTTATGAACGTAACGAAACTGAGAAATATTTTTACATACAAAAATTTGTACTTTTTCTTGTATGAGTTTCTAATGAATGAACCAACAAATCAATATTTTGAAGTAAAAAAATCCCTTGGTTTAGTCAGGCCTAGTCCCAAACTTATTAACCTATGAATAATATTATTTTGTATTCGGTTTCCGCGATTATTACACATTCACTAAAACAATACCTTACTGCATTCATATTCACTATATTCAGTTTTATTTCAGGGATTTTTCAAGTGAAATAAAAATCTAGGATGCATTAAGCTCTATTACTACATTTGAGCATCCTCTGTAGCATGCAATACAATCCTGAAGCTGTGCAATATCTTTTAAAGAGCAGAAATCGGTCATATTTGACCAAAACTCTACATATCTTTAATTATTATTATTTATTGATCAGGCAGGCAATTGAATTTATTTTCGTAAACAATGAGAAGTTTCGGGGAGATGGGCCTCGTTAGCATTGGGCTGCAACCTGTCTAGGAGAAGGTAACTCCGAAATACAACCCGGGGAGATGGGCCTCGTTAGCATTGGCCTGCAACCTGTCTAGGGGAAGGAAAACCCCGATATAAAACCCCTAATCCAAGGTGTTAGCCGACCCGTGCCAAGGGATGCATGGCCAGAGGGGAGTCTGGTGTCGAACGGAGGGTGTCTGTGTTGGTGGTCACAGGGCACAGTGGTAATCCACCTTACCACAGTATAGGGCTCTGCTGTGATGGACCTTTAGTTCCCTATTTACTCGTGGGAACGCTATGGAGATTGGAAAAAATAAAAATCATCCGCATGGCGGCGACGCGGTCCGCCACCCGTCACGTCACGTTTCCAGTGGGGGCGAAAAGCGGCTCACGGAGTGCCGTTTTGCTACGTTGAATGTTGGAGGAGGAATGGAAGGAAAAATGAATGAAGTAAGGCAGATGATGGATAAAAAGAGGATTGATGTTCTTTGTGTAAATGAGACAAAACGGAAAGGGTGTGACACCACGAAACATGGACCCTATACAGCGTACTGGTCTGGAGTGACCGTTTCAGACAGAGCATGTCAGGGGGTTGGTGTCATACTTTCAGCTAGGATTGCCAAGTGTGTGAATGAATTTGAATGCGTGAGTCCCAGATTAATATGGGTCAGAATGAAATTAGGACTGACTCGTATCTTTGTTGTTGGGGTATATGCCCCTGTAAACCTGGGTACGAGAACATCACAGTCGACCCAGGAAGAGGGAAAACAGTTCTGGGAGGAATTAAGGGATGTCACAAGTAGATGTAAGGATAATGAAAGGTTGATTATGTTAGGTGATTTTAATGCATGGGTAGGGGTAAAGCGAGATGGATTTGAAAAGGTTCTGGGTACTCACGGTGACGAGAGAGTGAATGAGAATGGTGAGAGTTTGTTAGATATTTGCCTCGAGAGAAATCTTTTTGTGACAAATACAATGTTTGCCCACAAATGGATTCATTTGTACACGCGTGAGGCGGAGAACGTAAGAAAGAGTATGATTGATTTTGTGATAGTGGACGAAAGATTGAGGAAGAATGTTCTGGACACTAGGGTGTATCGCGGGGCCGGAATAAATACAGACCACTTCCTGGTGATGAGCCGAATGAAAGGGCTGTTTCAAGGATGGCGGCATCGACCTCGTATATTCACTAGTGTTCTGGAGAGAATAAAAGTAGAAAATTTGCAAGAGGAAAGTGTGGCTGATGAGTATATTCATAAACTAAAGGAAAATCTTAGAGAGATAGATGATATATGCGAGATTGATCAACTATGGAATGGTTTTAAAGATAAGCTTGTAAGTACAGCCAGGGATGTATGTGGTGTGAAAGAAAGGAGCAAAGGGAAGAAGAAGAAGAATGTATGGTGGGATAAAGAGGTACAAAAGGCAGTAAGTGAGAAGAAGAAAGCGTGGCTAGATTGGTTGGCGATAAGAGCTGACCAAAGAAGTCAAAAAGCCACGCTTGAAGACGTGAGTGAAAGGAAAAGTAACTATAAAAGGTTGAATGTTCTGGTAAAGGAGGTAGTTAAAAGAAAGAAAGATGAACAGAATGATGAGATGGATCAGAGGTTGTCTCAGGATTTCCGGGCAAACATAAAGTTTTTCTGGAAAGCCATTCGACTAGCCAGAGGTAAAACTCAGACCTCAGAGCTAACCTCGATTAGAGACCAGCATGGAAGTTTATTGAATGATGAGGAATGCATATTAGGGAGATGGAAGGAATATTTTGAAGGTTTGTTTGAGAGAGAAGAGGAAAATACGTCAGGAGTGAATGATAATGCACTGCCACATGAGGAGTGTAGTATTAGTATGGATGAAATTGTAAAAGCTTTGAAAGGAATGAAACCAGGAAAGGCAGCGGGGTATGATAGAATTTCAGTCGAGATGCTGAAGGCTGGGCAAGGCGTCGTAGCAAGTCAGTTGTATCGCCTTTTCAACTTATGTTTTAATACCAGCATAGTTCCAAAAGATTGGTGCAAGGCGGTCATCGTGCCACTGTACAAGGGAAAGGGCTCACAACTTGACTGCAAGAACTACAGGGGCATTAGCTTACTCAGCATCGTTGGCAAATTATATGCGAAAGTGTTGATTGAAAGGGTAATGCAAGAAACCGATGAGAAAATATGGGATGTACAAGCGGGATTTAGGAAAGGTATGGGATGTACGGATCAGGTCTTCTCTTTACGATGCATAGCCGAAAAATATTTGGCTCAAGGTCAAAAGGTCTATTGCGCGTTCGTGGATTTGGAGAAGGCCTATGACAGAGTGGTGAGGAATGAACTTTGGTCGGTACTGTCCGGATATGGAGTGAGCGACCATCTCATTCAAGCTCTGAAATCTCTCTACGAGGATTCCTCTGCTTGCGTGAGAGTAAACGGGTCCTACACTGAATGGTTTAGCATCGAAAAGGGTGTTAGACAGGGATGTGTAGCGTCACCGTGGCTGTTTAATCTATTTCTGGACAGTTGTTTGCAAGATTTGAAAGACGATGAATGTGGGTTGGAAATGAATGGGTTGCTTATCAAATGTCTACTCTACGCCGATGACCAGGTTTTATTAGCGTCATCGGCTGAGAAGCTACAGAAGATGGTAACTAGCATGCACAGATTATTTGCGAGAAAAGGAATGAAAATGAATGTAAGCAAGACGAAAGTGATGGTATTTGAAAGAGATGAGAGCAATTTCACAAACTGTCATACAGTTTGTGAAATTGCTGTAGATGGAGAGAGGTTGGAGCAAGTGGATGGGTTTGTGTATTTGGGGACTTTGTTCACGAGAGACGGTAAGCATGAAGGAGATATTGAAAGGAGAGTGATAGCTGGGAATCGAGTGAATGGGGCACTTCACGCCTTTATGAGTAGCCAGAAAGTGTCAGAAAAGGCGCGGCTGGCCGTGCATAGAGGAGTGTTGGTGCCGACACTAATGTATGGTAGTGAAAGTTGGGTGTGGCAGAAGAAACATCAGAGTCGAGTGAATGCAGTGGAAATGAGAGCGCTGAGAAGTATGTGTAGCGTTACTTTGAGAGATAGAGTGAGAAACACCGTTATAAGACGGAGGTGTGGAGTGAATGAAGATATAGTGACGAAAATTGAGAAAGGTATGCTAAGATGGTTTGGACATGTAGAGAGGATGGATGAAAGAAGATTGACAAAACGAGTGTATGAAGGAAGAGTGGATGGAAAAGTTGGAAGGGGAAGACCTCGGCGAACGTACTCCGACCAAATCGGAGACATTCTGCAGAAAGGCCAGGTCAGGAGTACCCTAAATCGGCGCGCATGCATGAAGAATGTTATGAAAGTTCATGAAGCGAAAGTTGTATGTCAGGATCGTAGCAAGTGGAAATCCGTGATCTCTGCCTACCCCTATGGGAAACAGGCGTGATTATATGTATGTATGTATGTATGTATGAGAAGTAATTCAAATTTAGGCAAATATAGTCAAGTCTTTGTAGTTAATTAATTTTAACCTCTTCACCGCCACAAAACAAAAAGTGACATGGTCTGTACGCCACAGAACAGACAATCTAGTACATTATGGTCATGTATGATGATCGTGGCGTGTGAGGCATTCCATTGGCTGCCACGACTTTAATTATTATTATTTATTGATCAGGCAGGCAATTGAATTTATTTTCGTAAACAATGAGAAGTAATTCAAATTTAGGCAAATATAGTCAAGTCTTTGTAGTTAATTAATTTTAACCTCTTCACCGCCACAAAACAAAAAGTGACATGGTCTGTACGCCACAGAACAGACAATCTAGTACATTATGGTCATGTATGATGATCGTGGCGTGTGAGGCATTCCATTGGCTGCCACGACTAGTAACTGGGGCGGTGAAGAGGTTAAAGTTTCACCACCATTTAAACCTTGTGACTCAATTACAGTCCAGTTGCAATGAACTGGTAAAACTGATGACCGGTGCGAAGCTAGTTTCAGTAGTTCGGTTGTTTTGTCCGGTCCCCAACTACTGCAACACTTTGCTTTACCAGTTATGTCGTCATAACAAACACCTGATAGTTAAGTACTCAAAAGTATGGTTAAATTAGGATAATAGAATGGCAATGGTTCGGTCCCGGACAAAATAACCAAACTTCTAGTTTCAAGAGCAACCAGATCAACTGTCTAACATCATCATCATTTGTTTCTGATGGTGCAGCCACTACTTGACGCAAACCGAATACTGTAATTGTGCCAACAGTGTTAGTTTTACCCCAACTAACTACAACAGAAACCCATTTCAAACACACACATTTATTAGTACAATTCTACATCGACAGGGACTCGTTTTGAGAAAAAAAAATTGTAAATATGGCAAGCCAAGCTTTTCAGTAGTACCAAAGTGCAGAATATAAAAACACACAGGTGCAAGAATAATGAGAAAACAAGTTCTTGCATAACCCATACCTTTGCTTGAAATTCTTCACATATAGTTTTATAGTCGGTTGTCATCGTACTAAAAGATATAGTGTCAGCCATGGATTTTGGCTGTGGCATACTGGGCATAGACTCATCCTGTGGTTTTTCTTTAGTATCATAGTCTACGGTCACTTCTTCTACCAACAAGTCACTTTGTTCAATCTTGTTACTGGACAAACTGTCTTTCTCCATTTCTGCTTTCTGAGATTCTATTTTTTCGGTAAATATTTCTTCCACTTTCATCTCTCCAGCACCAACAAGGAACGGGGAGAGAAGGGTTTGGAAGACTGGTAAAGGTTCAATATTTTCGTCAAATAAGGTACTGCCCTCGGGAGGCGGTCCAAATATAATTTTGGCAGCCGATAGGGGATATTTCGGAGCACCTTGGCCTCTTATATCTAGCTTAATAATTTCTTCAGATCCAGAACTTTCGGGTTTTAATGAATCTTCACGCGAAAGAGATAAAGGTGGAGAAACAGAAGACTGACTATGAATTTCAGCTTCTTTTTCATCCTCCGAAGGATTAGATTTAGGGTATGTTTCGTTTTCATCATTGAGTGAGTCAAGATATTTGTCACTTCGCGGAGATTCGTGTGGTTCATCAATTTTAGGTATCTCTAATTCCACATGTAGGGTTTCATGTGTGTCTTTGGAGATGGATTCAGATGCTAAATTGACAGGGCTCTCTTCACTTATGTTATAATTTTCGGTGCATTTAGGGATGGGCCATATTCTGCTAGGATCCTGGGTGCTAGGGTTCTCACTGGGGGATAGGGGATGGATGAAAGAGCTGTTCCGGGACAAGTCCGTGTCAGGTTGCTCCACTTGGAGCAGCCCTGACTGCGTCGCACCGGCGTTATCCGATTCCGTGACGGAGTACTCCATTTTGGAGGGAATGTGCTCTGATATAGATTCAGTGTGGCTATCATCCTCATTAAGGGTCAGAGTTCCTGTTTCATTTTGTGGCGCATCTATCCGAGCTTCTGCATCGGTTACCGCGGTCCCTTCCGCGGGAATCTGTTGAGAATGTACGACATCCGGAAGAACGTTCTAAAAATAAATCAAAAATAAAATCAATGGGAGGGTTGATTTATGACCATCGACGGAGGAAACTTGAATGAAACCCGCAAACAGACAGTTTTCTGGGGCTCGCGGCTCAATATTGGAGAGTAGGTCGGCCTAGAGCAGCTAGGGCATCGCGGCGATGCATTTTCTGAACTATTTTTAACGTATCGACGAATATAAACCTTCGACGCGATAGTTTGATACGCTTTCACGGGCACGATCTACTGCAAAATGTGTCAATTGCATGCAACTCTTACCTTGGAATCTGCTGTGCGAGGCGGAGTCTCGTGTATATCACCCATAATTTAACAAATTCATATTATTTAACAAACGAAAATTCCATTGTATTCACTAAAATTGGTTGTCAAGACGACGTTTCATTCAAATAAAATACAAACTATGAACCATGGAAAAAAAACAACTGCCGCGTTTGGTTGCTGCTAAGTCGATGTCCGATGTCCGATGAAGACACTCGACAAGTCAAAATTTCTCATGCATTATATTTTTATCCTTTTGACTTTAAATTAGATATCTTTGTCTTTTTATTGTTTATTCTTAATTATTTTTATTATTAATTATAAAATAGTTCAAATATTTACATAGCGAATTGAATATTATAATTTTCAAGTTCAAGAATTCTAATTTAGCATATATTGAAGACTATATATATTTATTAAGAAAATCGGCTCCTGCTATCTTAAATACCCTACATTTAATAATTACTCGATGTTTAAAGGCATTGTGTACTCGGGAAATAACTCACCTGGCTCCGAACTTGAAAACGGACAATAACTATCTTTATCTGATGCATTCAACAAAACGCACCTTTTGCCACCAAAATTAAAACTGCCAAAAACTGCGCACAACTTTGTTCACACAACAGGTTTACAGAGTATACCGGTTTTATTTCAACAATACTATTATGTATAGCTAAATGTAATTATTCGACTAAAAAGAAATGAAAGCACTAGTTTCTGTAAAACTAGTACTCTGTAGGTTATAACACTAATTTAATAAGAATAATGCAGCATGTGATGAAAACTATGTAGAACTAATAGGTAACTGCAAATGTAGAACAACTTGCGCAAGTTAAGATTTTATTGAATTAGTGATATTCAACCTCACTCCACTTACGGATTGCAAAATAGGTATTTTTACGTAATGATGGACTTAAATTCTTCTACTAAATATATAAGGACGAATATGTATACGTTATTCGGTTGAATCAATTAAACTGTGGACGTCCTTCTTATTTTTATTGAAGTAATACTTAGATCCTTAAACTACTTATCACTCAATTGCTCAAAGGTTAACTGGAAGAGATCCATTAAATTGATAAGTTCGCCTCTGTACCGATATAACAGAATTTGTCTGTATTTTTACCAGCTTTTTGTGTCCAATAAAGTATTTACATACATACTTATGCTTATATTTTGGCCATAAAGGTGGAGGCCCATCGGGTACCAATAATCTAAAATGTTCAAATTGCTAAGTTAGTTTAGGTATACTTACCTGACGTCCTATGAACGATACCAGGTACCGGTACAGTCCTAGAAAACCCATGGGTCTAGTAAAGCGCTCTACACACCTATCAATTTGTCACGACAACCGCCTCAAAAGCAATGAATTCAATGATTTCTGTCCAAGTTGCTTTTGTAGCTGCATTTCCATTTTGTTATGATAAATTGATAGGTGTGTAAGCGCTTAAGGGATGAATCAAACACGATAGGATTTCAATATACTTTATTACTATTTACACATACATTTTAGAAAATGCCATTTTATTCTGTACACCTCCTACAAAATTTAACAACTTATTAATTTCGAATAAGGCCAATCTACGATTGCAGTTACTTCATTCATATTATGATGCTTCCATACTGGCATGACAAAAGATAACCAGATATATATTTCCAATCCAAAAACCTTGCAAAATCGTGGTGTTCATAAAATGTCTTAACATTTTCGGCACATATAAGGAGGCATCTTTTAATGGAGTCGCTTATCAATGGTAGAACCATAATAGGGTCGATAGGCTGGTTAGCGACCATCAGCTAATTTGGAGTGCCGGTTTGCGACCACTTGGATGAGTTGATGAACTGAAAGGATATTGTCTCGTTGTTTTAATGGTTTCTCAATCAATAACTACCAAATAAAATGTATACAACTCACTGTTTCTTTAGGGTCTGTTTAAATATTAATATTTTTAGTTGAAAAAAAAAACGGCGTCCTTCAGTTGGTCGCAATCTGACGCTGGTTGCGTAACCGGCCTAGCGACCCTACCTATAAAAACTAAGAACCAAGCTAACATAGTCATACTTAATGGTGTAAGATTGGCACTAAATAAGACAATTATTGATACATACATACATACCAACCTATCATGCCAGCAGCAAAGTAGTCGAGTACCCTGACACGAGCACTATCACAAGCCCGTCTAGACTTGCGGGAAAAACGCGGTGCGATTCCCTCCTGTCTGAACACGGGCTAAGGAAAGCGATGTTTTCATGGACGATTCAAAGCGAACTGGCAGTCAGCGCGCACCCCACTAGAGTCAAAGGAATTCGAACCCTCCATGCAGAAGTTAGATTTCATATTTGAATGGGTTGCGGGCAGCCGGTCGGCTGGCGCCGGCTCTGGCGCTGCCGTTTGGATGCGAAGTCTAGCTTCTCTAAGGCGAGTTCGAATTCCTTTGAGTCTGGTGGCGTTTGGTGTGAATCGTTCATAACTTCGCTACCAAAGCACTTGCCCGGCCAAACTACGCACGAGATACATCGCCATAATGTCTCGGTGTGTTAGTTCTCTTTTTTTAACCTTGAATATTCGAAGTCCATCTCATTACCGACCTTACGCCACTAACACACAGTCTTACTTGGCTTGATAATGTTTTTCATAGTTTTAATAATACCGCATCCACAACAGTGCAGAAAACGTGGACCATTGATGATAGAAGCCACATTTCTCATCATCGTTGTGGACGCAGTATAGCTTCACCAATAACTTATCCATACACATATTACTTTGCAATTGTATTAGTAATTCGTAGATTATAGCATCGTTCCAAGTTAAGTTACGGAGACCGGGTAACCTTTTGACCACTCTTTTGCTATATAAATCAAACATGGTGTGGAAAATGTTAACATACATGTGATACTGTCTGTAGGTTATTTTATTTCATGTAATATTAAATGCGTATGGTTAAATTAAGTCATTTTTTACAACTATTGTGTAGCAAACAGTTAAATCAAAAACTCCTTATCGCCCATAACTTCAATACAATTAAAGCATTTCTAGAACTATTAAGTATGTTATTGATTTGCCAATATCCATACTTTGTGTTTATGTGATATATTTTATGCCTACTAATGTCCCAATTCATGATTTAATGTTAGCATGCCATATAAATAATATATAGATAAATGTATGTATGTAAGCACTTTATTGTACACAATTACAGGTTGAAACATAAAGAGGTCACAAAGCGTTAAAGTACAAAGGCGAGCTTATCCCTATAAGGGATCTCTTCCAGCTAACCTTTGAGCAATTGAGATAAAATCATTATTTTTAACTATTTTCATAAATTATATTATTATGGTGTAGCGTAAACATCAGAGTACTTTCAATCTTAATTCATTAGTTCATACGATTCATGTATCGTATTCGTGAGTGAAAAGAAACAAATTGTATCTACACCTATATAGTAAATTGTATCTACACCTATATAGTAAATATTCAATATACCTCGCCCGCTCGCCTTCCCCTCGCGCTCGGGCTATAACAACATCAGATATGATATAGTTATGAGATCAGATCACGAACAACTTTACAGTACAGAACGCGGAGGGAGCCGGAGCCGGGGCGCCGGGTTATCTCGGTAAACACATGCTTCCGCTGGCTCAATGGTTGCACATGAAACACAAGAAATATGACTTAATATATGGATGTAGAAATTAGTGAATGCAACTGTAAATAAAACGGCCTTAAACCACTCGTGTGATCTTCCTGCGCCTTCTTTTCCTTTTGCGGATTTCTCGCCTGCGGCTTGTTTCATTAAACCACACTCGTGTTTTAATGCCTCTCATTGTGTAACAGTTGCATAAACTACTACATAGAGGTGAACAAAATGGATGTCAACTGTAATATAAGCGAATGAGCTTTCAAACCTTTTGGATAGACACATGCGATTGAATTATAGACAAATAAGTCTTTTTCAGTCCTTGTATGCATATGTTTAAACCATTCATGACTAGGTCATATTAATTTTACATTTGTGTTTCCACGTTAGGTCGACATACATTGTCAATTCAACACATAACAGTCTATTGTCAATCCCTATCCCAACTCTAACCTCTATTATACGCCTAATGTACGATTTTTCACCGACCAGGCCGGACCGGAACGCATTTTACTACATACAATGCAAAGGAAATTGAACCGTCTACACAGTAATTAGATTTCATATTTGAATGGAAACATGCATCCGCTACCTAAAGTGTCAGTCGACAAGGCCAATAGTTATTCCTTCAACAAGAGAGCAAAGTAGATTTTTGCTGCGAGTGTTGATGTTGAGTCCCGAGCAAGCGAAAGACCCTATAATTGAATCACGAGCGTAGCGAGTGATTTAAAATTAGACTCTTGAGCGTAGCGAGGGACTCTAAAAGACACGAGATACAAAAATCTTTGCTCTCGTGTGATACATACAACTTTTCACCTCAGCGGCGAGAACATTTAACGCAAAGGAATAGTGACAGATAGAATGAAGTTTAAATGTTCCAAGTTTGTATTACATCCCGCAGTATGAAAAGATGACCTGCGACTAACCTACGATATGTAAAAAGTTTTTTTCACGCTCGCAGCAAAATTGCATTTTGCTCACTGGTTTCAAGCAGCAAAACCGCCATTTTCGACCCACCACCACCACCACCATATCAGCCCTAGGACGTCCACTGCTGGACATAGGCCTCCCCCAATTTCATAGGGGTAAATGCCATAATCGGCGGGGTATGTCCTTAAACTACGACCAAGACCACCGGGGAATAGGTAGCAGCATTCCTAGAGTGCGGTGGAGATACTGCGATCGCCAACCCGCATGCCAAGCGTGGCGATTATGGCATTTACCCCCCATTTTCGAGCCGCTGAGGTAAAATAGTAATTGTTATCACTGCTGTCAGACCGCACACAAGTCCCTGTCCCCTTAAATATTTATGACGACAAAGCGATATCATGACGATATATTTCATTTATCAAAATCAATTATCATAATAACGATATAAAATTTTTTTATTTATTTATTTTTTATTTTTTTATTATGAGAAACAAACGGTCATATACAAAAAGGTGTACAGAAATTGTTGTTATTAACATAAGACCTACAGTTTCCTTAAATTGTAAATGTGCTAAATACAATATTCTGAAAAAGATTTATTTTAAAATGTCGGATACTTTAGTAATGAATCGAATACTTTAGTAATAAAAATGACATTATGTTGTGTATGTTGTATTAGAGACTGCGGTGTATACACAATAAGGAAACTCTAGGTCTTATTTCAAGTAATATTTTTTTGTAAACCTGTTTGTAAACGACTGTTTGTTTCTTAAATAAATAAATTATGATATCGTTTTGATCTTTACCGTCATGAAAATATAACTTGTCTTAGTTGTTAAATATTAGTATACTGGAAGAATAACGTTATTATATCGCTTAAACCAGTATCGCTATATGGGGAATTAAAAAAATTGGGTCTTTTAATATTTTTCTCAAAATATGGATTTTTTCTTTTTGGGCTTATTTGAATCAGAATCAATAACTAATTTTGTATCAAGCAGTAACACTGCTAACGAAAATTCTACATTTCAAATTAAAGGGGATTTTTTTTTAATTTAGTATTCAGAGTTTGCCGATGGGAAAGCATTCGCTACATCTATACGCATAATATCTTAAAGCCCTTATTCCCTTAAGTTTAAAGATTTTCACCTCAGCGGCTCGAAAATGGCGGTTTTGCTGCTTGAAACCAGTGAGCAAAATGCAATTTTGCTGCGAAAGTGAAAAAAGATTTTGCTGCTTGAAACCATTGAGCAAAATGCAATTTTGCTGCGAGCGTAAAAAAAACTTATTTGTTAATTTTTCATATCGTAGGTTACTCGCAGGTCATCTTTTCATACTGTCACTATTACTTTGGGTTATATGTTCTTGCCGCTGAGGTGAAAAGTTGTATGTATCACACGAGAGCAAAGATATTTGCATCTCGTGTCTTTGAGTTCCTCGCTACGCTCAAGATTCTAATTTTGGATCACCCGCTACGCTCGTGATTCAATTATAGGATCTTTAGCTTCCTCGGCACTCAACATCAATACTCGCAGCAAAAAAGTACTTTGCTCTCTGGTTGAACAAATAACTATTGATGTCACATGCGCAGATGGTGTACTTAGACAGCGCGCAGCACCGCAATGGCCGCAATGTAATAAAAATCCCATTCAAGTCTTTGCAGCATCATGTAAATGGACCTTTATATTTAGTACAACATTAAGAAATTCGAGAATATTATTTTCATGTTAATCATGTTTTTTTCTATGACGTCACAGGCTGTACAGTCAAGAACCGCCTTAAGGCGCAGGGTAGGGCAAGCCATTCTCCATACAAAGGTTGTGCAAGTTTTTTGCGTTAGTTTTGGCACTACAGCATTTAATTTTTTTTTTGTTGGTACATATTGGATATACGCAGAGCTTGATGTTGAAATTTTGCATTATTTAAAAAAAACAAATAAATAAAGGAATACAAAAAATAATTAAAATTAAAAACGAAAAACATCACGACATAGCTAACAAAAAAATAAGCATATGGACCAAAAATAGTAACTGGAGTGCAAACACAAACGAAGAAAAACTTGCACAAAGTTGGTATGGAAAGAGCTTGCCCACCCCTTCGCCTTAAGGTTGACGCGCCTGTCAAACTGTATATAAGTTAATTAAATAAATATTAGGGGACAATCTTACAAAAATCGGCCTAATCTCCAACTAAGCAAAGCTTGTACTGTGGGTACTAGGCAACGTTATACATACTTATATTGTAGATAAATAAATACTTAAATACATAGAAAACATCCAAGACTCAGGAACAAATATTCGTGCTCACCACACAAATAATGCCCTGGCCGGGATTCGAACACGGGACCTGTAGCTTCGTGGGCAGGTTCACTACCAAATAAGCCAAAGTGTTCGCCAAATGAGCGGAATAAAAAAAAATGCGAAACGGATCTCAAATTCAAGAGCGCGCCCAATCGTACCTACAAACTTAGGACATATTTTGTCGATAAAATCAAAGGTATACTAAATATTGTAATTGTAGCAGAATTCATACTTTAGCATATCGATCTTTCTTGGCGATTGAACTAAATGCGCATCTATATGAAAGAAGATAAAGTACACATTCCATCAGCCGATACACTCTTATTGATTAGCAATATTGTCATGTCTTGATTAGTGAAACACGAACTTATAGTACGACAGTGCCGTTCAAATTAACACAATGTAAAGCCAAATCAATTCTCGACCTTATTGCAAGCGGACATGAGTTATATTGGCAAACTTTAAAGGAAGTTAACAATTGTTTTATTCTACTGGACTTTTTAAATTGATGACATCCTCGTATAAATCGCTGGTACTTCCTACTAACTACACACTAATATTAACAAATGCAAAAGTAAATATGTGTCCTATAAAAATATCTACGACCCACTTTCGGAAGATAGAACAACTATAGAGTATAACCAATATTAAAATGAATACTTGTCTACAAGCAGAATATGTTTAAGGGGCTCCGAGCTTCCAATGACCTTAGCCTGAGCTGTAACTATACGTTTTCTCGTGTTTTTATGGCTTACAGAGGTCTGCACTACTTGCCCCTTAGAATGGTATTCCACTCGTCCAATATCTTTGTCCAATCTTTGATCAAATTTCTCTCACGCAGGCCCATTCCACTTATCCAATATCTTTGTCCAAGTTTTCTTTTTATACGTAACCATATTGATTTAAATGTCATCAGAATCTTTGATCAAATGTCGGGGTCCCATCCAAGTTTGATGAAATCATCCAATTTCTTTGATCAAATGTATATTGGGCAAAGATATTGGATGAGTGGAATACCACCTTTAGGTAAGGTATGTGGTTCAAGGTCGCCAGAGCTCCCGAGGATGCGCTGTGTTGGGAGTGAGGGGCCTGCATATGTCTCTAGGTTTTTTTTAAATTAAAAATGAGATTGCTCTTGGCCAGCATCTAGCCGGGGGGCAAAGATGAGGCCGACGATGAAGCGAGCTCACCCAGAAGATGCCTATTCACACGTGCCTTAAAAAGGTCCAGGTTATGTTGTTATAGGTTGTGTGTTGACAGCTGGAGACATCTGCGGGTCCCTCACTCTCAACACAGCGCATCCCCAATTCGATAAAGGGTCGGCAACGCACTTGTGATTCCTCTGGAGTCGCAAGTGTCCATAGGCTACGGTGTCCGCTTACCATCAGGCAGGCCGTAAGATTGTTTGCAACCATCGTAGTATAAAGAAAATACTAATATCGAAAATAGAGCTTTTTAGACCATCATACTAATCCAACTATCCTAATAATATTATAAATGCGAAAATTTAGATGTTTGTTGCTCAATCACGCAAAAAACGGGTAATGCGCACTTCTAAGGTTTGGAATTCTCTGCCGGCGTCTGTATTTCCGAGTTCATATAACCTGGACCTTTTTAAGGCACGAGTGAATAGGCATCTTCTGGGTGAGCTCGCTTCATCGTCGGCCTCATCCTTGCCCCCCTGCTAGATGCTGGCCAAGAGCAATCCCATTATTTAATTTAAAAAAAAACCGGATTTTGATGAAACTTCGTATACAAATAGATTGAAGCCTGGATTAACGTACTTAGTAGGAGATTATGCGGACGAAGTCACGGGCAAAAGCTAGTATTTGAATAAATCATATAAAAGAGGAGTTTTTTTTTAATTCGTCTCTCGCAAATGTAGATAAAGGATTGAAGAACCGATAACCGTTTGTACCATAAATGTATATATATTATTGACGGAAGAATATCAACTCTCAACTAACAAAACTCGTCACAACATGATGAATTGATGATTAGCGTGGGGAGCCCCTTAAATATGCAAGTTTCTGTGTATTTCGTCGATATTCAGAAGTGAGTGAGAGTTCATTTTAAGATTAGATATACTCAACACAGTTAATGTACTACTTATCGTTTCTATCTCTAATACAGTAATCATAACCTTTACATGATAGGTTAATACACAGATTATAATACAAATATAATATATATGCAATAGGTAATTTATTTTTTCTTTTATTGTAAATTCTGTATGTATAATTTAGAATATTTAAGTATTTGCCTTTTGAAAACACTAGAACAGCCTTAAAAGGAACCATTTATGGCATCTATGAGATAATTAAAATAACACTTGATAAATACAAATTTCATTTTTGATCACAACCTACAAATTAATATTGAATTCATTTATTATATCATAACAATAGCTTTACGGTGTAAAATCAAATAATATTCAATACATAAGTTCAAAAAATGTCCACCGCTTGACAGCAGCATGCTTGAACCACTAGGCCACCGTAGCTTTGTCGTGTAAAATTCAGATATTATTCAAGTAGTATTGAGTTAATGATTACGCACAGCGCCGCGTAACACCCCGCTTCTAAACACTGCTGAGTTATATTACATTACCTAATTGGTTCGCAAACTACATCATTGTATGGTTAAATGGTTATGCTACTCAACTTTTCATGAATACTGGCAAACTTAAATGAATAAGTAACTAACCTAACTATCTATCTGTGACAGGACAAAAACAATTTTGATTTAGGATTTTGGTAAGTTGATTGTATGATGTGTATGTATGATTATTTTTGATAAAAAATAGTTTAGAGTAACCCAAATTCAAGTGTATCTGCATAATAAGAGCTCAATACTTTTATCTATTGATTTCATTTTATAAAAAAAACAACACGCTATTACAATGCCGACCTTAAAAGCGTCTGTGAGTGAAGAATACCATGGTGTAGGAAAGATGATTTGGCTTTTGATGTGGTCATGCACTCTACGAGCCTCTAGACGCAGCTCCGGAGGCAGCGGCCGGGGTGAGAGCTCGGCAGTCAGGTGGCCTGCTTCGAGTCTTCGTCTTCTTCTTCTTCTTCCTGAGCTAGAAGCTTCCGAGCTAGCTGTAGGGCCTGGAACATCGTAAAGACTGGTCATCATAGTTATTCAGAATATATGTAAAGTTGATGGGTTGGTTAGCAAACAGCTAATTTTGTGTGCCGGTTCGCAACCACTTTGATGAGTTGATGAACTGCAAGGATATTTCCTAGTCTATTGTTGTCATTTGCTTGTCCATCTGTTGTGTGTCAGACATTTTGTCCTGAAGATTTTTTTAGCTTCCCATTGACATTGTATATTTTACCAACAAATACCAATATATTGATAAATCACATTTGTGTTTTAGTTGTATGGAGTCCTGGGTGTGTGAGTGTGACTCGCACTTGGCCAGTTTTTTAATGGATTTTCATTCAATAACTACCAAAAAGAATGCATACAACTCACTGCTTCTATAGTCTGAAATAATATTTAAAAAATCCAGTCCACATGGTCTCAACTTACCCACCCTAACATGTTTATATTTGTTATAATATTTTCCATAATTTGCATGTGCACATTAACCTGCTCACGCTCATAGCCAGCACTAGAGCCCCATTCACACATGTGCAGGAATCACATGCAAGTATGAGTTACATTGCAGATTACCAAGGTAACGAAAATTGCCAGTAACTGGCCACTTATTAAAATGCAATTCAGTTTCTAGCCACCAATTTTTTTTGCAGACAAAAGACATAAATTCACTCTAGTCTAGCAGTCAGTTCTGCATCTAGGTTATTTTAATTTAATTGTAGAAATGGGCTGGCTAGAAATGCTCTGCTTTATGTATATTTTTGCAAACTTGCCTATATATTTATGCTGAGCAATAGGCAATTTACCCTATAATGAGTACAATTTACTTTGTGGAGTCCGGTCTGTTCATGCTTGCAAGGGCATGATTAATACCTTAATACTAGTGTTATTTTATTGGAGATCGAGGAGAGACATCATCCTGTTTTGGATTAATTTTATTGTTATTGACGCTTAGAGACATCTCTGAGAATATTAAATTATTTAAGTGCTATTTTCATTTACTACTTATTTTAATTTAGACACTTAGAGACCATGTACATCTCTAAGGACTTAGGAATAATGGACGCTCAGAGACCATATACATCTCTGAGATATTAAATATACTGTGTATACTTTTGTGTATTCAGACAGAGAACGTATATATATGTCACTATTTTTTTTATATAATGTATTGTAAGTTTATTTTTAATTGAATATTGTGAGTTTGTTAATCACTATAGTTTTGAAATCATTATTATTATTGTCTACTTTTTTTTAGTTCTGCAATTCTGTTTTGAAAACATAATTATTATCACTGTCAATTTATTTAACTGTATAATTCATGTGTTGACTTGTAAAAGTGCCCTTGTGGCCTATTTGCAGAATAAAAATTTTGAGTTTTGTTTTTTTTTTTTATTTGATTGATCAATCAAACTGCATAATGTAGTTAAACTTGAATGCAATTCTTGTTTAAAATAGGGCTTAAGAATTTTGATTTGTTATTGATGAAATGTTACATAACATGCATGGTATGGATTTGTTAACATTAGAATTAGAATAGATTCTGCTTATTATGACTACTCATACAACATCTATGATTTTAACCTTTAACTGACAACATGGTCAGAGCACTGCCAAAGTAACACTTAAGCCATGGTGAAAAAGGTCAAAATATAGTCATGATGTCTGTGAGACATATACCATTTCAGTTAAAAGTTAACAATGTCAAATCCACCCTGTGCTAGGTTTCCATACATAACTTTCTAAGTAGTAGTCCATTGGGCAGGCATTGTCTGACACCCTTACCAATCTTATAAGCTCTGACAATTACATACTTCCAAGGGTGTTTTATACCTACACCTTAAGAATATTGTAACAACATCTCTTGCAACCTATGCTCTTACTTTTGCCTCCTGAGCCATGACTAAATGTTACAAAGTCGCTTCCATTATTAGTTATACATAAGCAAAATTATACCAATCTCCTTGTGTGTCAAGTCCATCACAAAACCCTGATATTGGCAAATCCTCCTTGCTAAAATAACCAAGGAGTAAGTCACTTAAAAAAAAGGTCTTAGGCTACATATCCCATAGGGCCATGTTGATATGACATAAAATACTTTCTACTGTGCCTTCCCATCCTCAAATCAATTTCTCACCTGGAATTCATTATAATGCATTTTCCTTTTCTTTTCAAACTCTAGCCTTTTCTCCCGCGCCTCATCAGACTCGTCTATATCGTCTTCATCATCACTCTCCAGACATTTCGGAGGTTTGTTCATGCTCGCGGCCAGTTTCGCCGCCAGAATGTTCGCGTCCAATTCGTCCGCGGCCTCAATATCACTGTCCACGGTTTCCGAAAACGGGGTTTTCGGCTCGTCCACCTTCATATGCCCGTAATCCTTGTCCGCCGGGTGGAAAGTCTCCATTATGTTAATCTCATCAAACCTCTGCTCCTTCGCTCGCTTACTCGTCGACGGCGCACCATCGCTGCTCTGCACGTCCACGCTCCGTGACGTCTTTAGTATACCCTTTGAGGGCTTCTTCTGCAAATTCTGAGCCATTGGATCACTGTTGCATTGTACGGATGTGATTTTAGTTTAGATATAGTTATTATCTTTTTTCACTAAATATGACATGACATCGTTTTTCTACCATTAATTTGACAGATGACAGATTCGGTGCTACCTTTTTTCCCGATGTTTATGGTATGGATACGAGTTCTTTAAGCCAAATTCGGTCTTACCGAGGAAAATT
Organism: Notocelia uddmanniana; assembly: GCA_905163555.1. NCBI lineage: Eukaryota > Metazoa > Arthropoda > Insecta > Lepidoptera > Tortricidae > Notocelia > Notocelia uddmanniana. The sequence goes on from LR991066.1 coordinate 24,187,192, forward strand.
AAATAGTGCGTTCAGCCACGTTCAGCTCATGTTCAGCTATATTATATTGTAATAAGCAATGCTCACAAATGAACACAAGGCGAAATAAAAAACGAACGTAGTTCAAATATCTCCCTCTCTGTCGCTCGAATAAACAAGTGCGACAGATAGGGAGATAGTCGAACTTTATTCAGCTCAAAGTATTACCCTTCGAGATAGGATTTACTGCGTGTAAGTGTAGTATTTACTATCTATGGCCGAAAATTCAATAGGGCCTGTTACACGGTTATTATTATCACGCGATACACTCATGTCACGCGTCCGTATCACGTGCTGTTTAATGAATATTGACTCAAAATCTAAACAATTTTGAGAACCGCAATATTATTGACACACCAGTATTGTGATAATATTAAGCGTGTAACAGACCCAAATATACTCCTTGGCTGAAAACGCGAGCCGAAAGGGGCCTTTTACATGGGAATTAAATTATTATTACGCGTGACAGTATCTTCTTAGTAGTATGTGCGCGTGACACTCATATCACGATCGTATCACGTGAATATTGAAGTAAAATCCAATTGGGTACCTTAAGTTTTCTAAAGTGGTCCATATTATATTTTTTATTGTTAGTAGACACAAAATGAAGTTCAAAACTGCAGCTGATATTTTTTTATTACTAGTGGTTTTTTAGAAATATTTTTTTTGAATATGTATTTTGACATACCACGAGTTTGGTTGGATTAATAGAGTTTGTGCCTTAGTCTGCCGCAACAAAAAAAAATACGTGGCGTTGACAGCTGACACTGACAGTTGGCAGTTGTCAAATATAGCCGTCACATCTACGAGTTTGTACGCTGTGCTTCCTAATTTCTACTGTTTTCGAGTTTTTACCATCGAATTCTGCCTGACCCTGGATTTTGTAGTACCTGCATCTCACGACGACCACCGCATTGCTATTTTACGGAATCGGATGCCTTCACGACGACTTGTGCAAGTATTTTTGGACAAAGATACTTCTGCCCTCGACGACCGCTGTTCTCACTTGTGTAATACAATGGCTAGTACAAGTAGCACTTCCAATACAATAGTTCACGATAGAAAGTATTACGCAGATGAAATGAGATACTTTGTATCATCGTGCAAAAAATATAGAAGGGATAATCCCAACTTAACTTACTACTTACTAACCGTCTTCCTCCAGGGGCTGTTATTTTTTCCGACCGGGGCTTTAAAGGAATAGAAGCACATTTACAGGAAAGAAAGTTGAAACTCCTTCGCCCTCCAAGTGTCTCATCAAAAGAAACTCCCAACAAAAAAGAAGTATTGCTTGGTCAAGTGATCGCCAGTCTGCGCATTCATGTAGAGCGTTTAATACGAAGAGTGAGGGAATTCCGGTTTTTTAAGCCTCATTCAGTAACAAACCACAGCCACATGCGGTATTTAGATAATAGTGTTATTGCTTGTGCTTTGGTGAACTTGCAGGACAATTAAATAAAACTAGAATGATTTTCTGTCTTGTTTTATTACAGTAGAGTGCAGGACATTGCCTTAAAATCTTAACAACAGCCCGGCTAGTATGATAGCTTATACCGTCACGTTATACGGCCAAAATGTACTGAAACGTCACATAAAACGTGACGGTATAAGCTATCATACTAGCAGGGCAGGTCTCTATACCCATAAAATAAGTAGGTAATCAAACAAACAGGGCTCCAATTTATTTGAAATATATGTATATCATTATCAATGATCTAAATACATGTGTTTCAGAAAATCCAAATAACATATAAAATTAGTTGGCAGTTTATTTAGTTTAGACACATTATGCGATGTCACAGAGAACTTAATATACTTAAGAACATAGAAAATATTTAAGTACATCAACTTGTATTGAATTTCACACACAACTATTCACTATCGCTACTATTGAGTGTTTAGTGGTAATAAAACACATATTTACAGTTCCTGAAAGTACTTCATGCACATGGAATAAATCACCCTGCATAATTATTAATTATATACATTAAAAATTGGATGTTTGCACTTTTATAAGTCCAATAACATATGGAAAACCTGTTAAGAGTCCCCCATACGCTTGATTGAACTCGATTCTCCGTACAAACGTAGTTTCGTTTTCATTTTAAAACGCCATGCTGAAATAACATAAAACTTTGTATACACAATGGGATCCGCTAAGTCTTAAGAGTCCGCAGTAAGCTCAGTTCTCCATACAAACATAGTTTCGCTCTCATTTTAAAATGGCATGCTCGAATAATTTGAAACTTTATATACACAATCCGGTATATCTAGGTAAGGAATTAGTTTCTGTTGCTAGAAATTTTAATGGAAAAAAAAACAAAAAGGTTTTTTAATTTTTTTGATCTTGTATGAAAACCTTAATAATCACTATATTTTTTCTCCATTATAATTTCAAGCAATAGAAACTAATTCTTTACCTAGATATACCGGATCCCCTTGGGTATATAAAGTATCAAATTATTCGAGCATGCCATTTTAAAATGAGAGCGAGATTATGTTTGTATGGAGAACTGAGATTACTGCGGACTCTTAAGACTTTGCATTTTGCAAAATTTTTGGAATAATATTCTTCCAAAATATTTCCGATTTCATCATTAAGCTGTTAGCATAAGCAGAGTCGAAGGTCAGCCATAGGATTTGAATTTTTTTTTGTTCAAATTCTGGATCAGCTACACAAAATACACACTTTTTAAAACCACTTACTAACATGTGAATATGGCACTGAGCTTTAAACTTTTCTTGTATTTTGTTATCAACTACATATGATTTCAGGGCTTTTGCAGTGCTTGGACATTTAATCTCAATGATATAATCATTTGTCATGCCATCAGGCGAGGCTCCACATATTAAATTTGTCCACATATGTCACCCGGAGTGATAGTTCACACATGAATTTTAACTGTTTTAGTGATATAGTATACAAATGTGACACTAATCTGCATAAAGGGGTGGATAAGTTGCCAGTTCGAAGAACTAAGTAACAAGTAAGACATCTTTAAAAATTCCTGCTTGTGCTGGACATCCATCAAATTCTGTATGTATTTCATTTATATGCACTGTTACCAGATAGGTCATATTTTTTGGTGTTCTTGTGTTTAGGAACAACTTTCGCTCTAACAAAGCATTTGGTGTTATATGTCCGTTGTTAATGTTAGGTGTTGTATTTCCGGAGTCTGCTCGTACAAAGTCTTCTGAGGAACTCATTTTCCTTGCTAAGTTAGGTTTAGCAAGTAAGCAGTAGGGCAGCGCAAGAGTCGTCGAGGGCAGAAGTATCGTTGTGCAAAAATACGTGCACAAGTCGTCGTTTTTATTTCCGTAAAATAGCAATACGGTGGTCGTCGTGAGATGCGGGTACTACAAAATCCAGGGTCAGGCAGAATTCGATGGTAAAAACACGAGAACAGTAGAAATTAGGAAGCACAGCGTACAAACTCGTAGATGTGACGGCTATATTTGACAACTGCCAACTGTCAGTGCCAGCTGTCAACTCCACGTATTTTTTTTGTTGTGGCAGACTAAGGCACAAACTCTATTAATCCAACTAAACTCGTGGTATGTCAAAACACATATTCAAAAAAATATTTATAAAAAACGACAAGTAATAAAAAAATATCAGCTGCAGTTTTGGCCTTCATTTTGTGTCTACTAACAATAAAAAATATAATATGGATCACTTTAGAAAACTTAAGGTACCCAATTTTGAATAGCGCGTTAATATTGACATCCCAGTATTGTAATAATACTAACCGTGTAAAGGGCCCAAATATATATTAAAAGAGAAAAAAAATGTAATGCTAATCCAGGTTTTTGTTAACAAATTTTATATATGTCTTTTATTTTTGAACTCAAAGATCGACCAATCTCGCAACGAACATGATAACTAGTTTGATACGAGTATATTCAAATTTTATTTCAAATGTTACTTAAATACAAAATACAGTACATAGCAGTCCCCTTTTTTTAAATATGTATCGTTAAATTTAAATGTCATTTTTTACGAGTGGCGCTAGTGGATTCGTTGACACCCTCTTTAACACATATGTATGTATGTATGTATTACTTTATTGTACATAAAACACGACAAAACGATAAACAAACAAAAAGTAGACGTACAAAGGCGAGCTTATCCCTTCAAGGGATCTCTTCCAGCTAACCTTTGAGCAAATGAGTTTATTAAAAACAAATGGAGGATGACGATAAACAACCTGTGAATTATGCACCGAACCGAAGTTAAAACAAAACAAATTAATTTTGAATACACATAATTCATAATTGAATACATAAAATACGATTAAATATACTATTATTACTTACAGCTCAAGATATAAATGTGTGTGTGTGAGAGAGAAAATAAATAATGTGTTTATATACTACGATAACTACGATATACTACGATAAATAGGTACATATACGCGAGTAAAAAAAAAAAGTTTTTTTTTTTTTTTATAGTTAGGAGTCGGACAGCCATAATCTTTTCAATGTAGCTTTGAAGGACGCTACAGATTGGGATTGCCTCACAGACACCGGTAACTCGTTCCACAACTTAACGGCCCGAACCGTGAACGATCTCTTATACGCACGTGACCTATTGAACGGAACGCTCAGAGAGATATTGGCGTTAGAATTTGAACGAAGGCGGTAACCGCTGTTCGATGTCAGAAATCGGAATCTCTCAGTGAGGTAAGGAGGAGAAGCAGGATTGAACAATGCATTGAAAAGCAATGACAGGACGTGCACATCTCTACGACGACGAATCGGAAGCCAGCCGAGTTGTGAACGAAAGTTGGATACATGATCAAACTTTCGCAGACCAAATATATATCGAATGCAGATGTTTTGCAAGCGATCCAGCTTGTCAAGCAGCTCCTCTCTAAGGTCGACAAATGCAATGTCACCGTAATCAAGAAGTGGCAAAAGAAGAGATTGGGCGAGAGTAATTTTGGTTTGAAGAGGAAGGAAATTTTGCAGACGCTTCTAAGAGTGCAACGAAGCAAAAAGCTTCCTACTTATTTCCGATACATGAGGTGACCAGGATAGCGTTTGGTCAATCACTACACCCAGGTTTTTAACAGAAGATGATAAAGGAATGGCCACGTTGTTAAACATAATATCGGGAATCACCAGCTCGGATAGTTTAGACACAAAATGAGGGCTGCCAATAACAATCGCCTGCGACTTCTTGGCATTCACACTCAAACCATACCGCATCGCCCAGGAGCGAATCGACTCAAGATCACAATTCACTGTGTTAATCAGGGAAGGGAAATCATTCAAGCCAGCCGCCGCATAGATCTGTAAATCATCCACATAAAGATGATAGTTAGAATTTAAACCCTCCGTAATACCATTAATAAAAATGGAAAAAAGAAGTGGAGAAAGAATTCCCCCCTGAGGTACCCCAGCAGAAAGATTACACCACTCAGAGACCCCCCCGTCAACCCTAACGCGCTGCCGCCTGCCAAAAAGATAGTCACGAAACCAGGACAACGCAGTTTGAGACATATTGAGGCCACGGAGGACTCCAAGGAGGATATCGAAATCCACCGTATTGAAGGCGCTACTGAAGTCCAATAATACAAGAGCAGTCAGTTTCTTATGTTCAATATTAAAACGAATGTCGTCGGTGATCTTGACTAAAGCTGTGACAGTGCTATGCCCGGGACGGAAGCCAGATTGGAAGGGATTGAACAAATTGTGCCTGTTGAGGTGGGAAAGGAGGCGACGATTAACAAAGTGTTCAATAATTTTCGACAGGACTGGGAGGATGGAGATAGGACGATACTGTGAGAAGGAAGTGGGATTGGGAATTTTGGGAAGCGGGATGACATGGGCACATTTCCATGCAGATGGAAATGTCCCTGACGAGAAGGAAAGGTTCATTATTTCAGAAAGGATAGGAGCTATGAGTTCCGCCACGAGCATGAGCATGTCCAGACTAAGACCGTCTTCACCAACGGCTTTCGTTTCAATAGTTTTTAAAATGGCAACGAACTCATGCGGCGTAATCCTTCCCAGATCAAAGGCAGAGGAGACAGGCTTTTTGGCAACATATGTTTACCAGACATCCGTAACATCTTCTAATGAATATCTTATGCTGAAGTTTTCTATCGCAACCCTTACTAGTCTGTGATCGCAACCCCCTCAATACAACCGCCTTCGCAGTTACAGCAGAAGATATTGCAGCGCCCTCTACCGCAGTAGAACCCCGTTACAGCGATCCCGTCCAAATCCCGTCCCCACACACCTCAGCTATGCAGACTTCATGACGGGAAGTCGTTTCGGCATTCTCAAAGTCTGAGCAACGTTTTGAGTTATCAATTAAATTGAAGTAGATTCGTTTCTTGTTGCAATGTTGTTGCAGCATGTTGCGGAGATGACTCTAGACTCTATAGAGTAGAGTATACACTCTATTAAATATTAAATTAAATTAAATATTAGGGGACATTTTTTACACAAATCGAACTAGTCCCACAGTAAGCTCAATAAGGCTTGTGTTATGGGTACCAGACGACGACATATTTAATAGATATATACATAAATACATAGAAAAACATCCAAGTCTCAAGAACAAATGTCTCTGCTCACCACAGAAACAAATGCCCTTACCGGGAATCGAACCCTCTAGCTTCGGAGGCAATAACACTGGCTAAACAGGCCGACAAACTCTATAGACTCTTTATCTACATAACAACTTACTATATCATAGAACAACTATAATAATAATAAAACAATTACTAAACTAAACTTATGGGAAATATACCAGTGTCGAGCAGTTTAAGGGTACTCAGAGGTAAGGTTAACAATTTTTAAGAAAATAAAACCGACTTCAATGGGGGAGGCCGGTGAAAGATGATTATACTTAGATGGTGCACTCTTAGATTCCATACAATAAAATAAAAATGGCTATGAGTATGTTTATAATGGTAGAAGACTAAGTACCCTCAATTCCTCATGGAATCATGGAAAAACCTTGCTTGCTTGACATAGAAAACGAAGACAAATCGCGAAACGTGAACTTTTCGTCGTTGACTAGTTCTGTTCTGATCATCATCAGCAGTTCCACTTCATCAAATGTCACATTTTTGTATGATAATGCTCGATTTGTTGATAAAAACACAAAAATCACTATATGTTTGCCTTTAAGATTTGAGGAGTTCCCTCAATTCCTCATGGATCCCATCATCAGAAATCGAGCATGACAAAAATTAATCGTGAAGATAGAACTTGCTGAACAAACAGCTAGGAGGACAAATCGCCAAACGTGAACTTTTCGTCGTTAAAGAGTTCTGTTCTGATCATCATCAGCAGTTCCACTTCATCAAATGTCACAGTTTTGGATGAAAATGCTCGATTTGTTGATAAAAATACAAAAATCAGTATATGTTTGCCTTTAAGATTTGAGGAGTTCCCTCAATTTCTCATGGATCCCATCATCAGAACTGCGTTTTGACAAAAACGGGACCAACTTGGATATATATACTTACAATCAAAAAAAGTATTTTCCAAATCGGTTAAGAAATGACGGAGTTATATAGTAACAAACGTAAAAAAAACAACCGAATTGATAACCTTCTCTTTTGAAATCTTGAAGTCGGTAAAAAGACAGGTACTTAGTCATCGAGGAATGACTGTGTTATGCGGTTTTCTAACCACTAAAAACTCCACGGTGACCGCCATCTGCGCTCTAATGCGGAGGACTCCAGGATCTCAGTACTGAACGCACTGCCCCCCTCTCGGGACCAGCAACGCGTGGTACCTACTAGCAGCATCACAGTTAACTGACTGTATTATATTGATGGCATCAAAGATTTTTAATAAATTCCCGGCAAATATAATCGTGGATTATAAATTATTCAAAAAACACTTATTTGATTTCCTTGCAAATAAGGCGTATTATTCTATTGACGAATTCAGAAGGGACCATTTCTAGGTTCACTCACAATCTCACATAGTTGCTTTTAACATGAGATCAAAGTTATTTAAATATTATAATGTATGTAAGTAGTAGGGTATAAGCATGCTGCATGTAAACCTATTGGTACGGCCGTACCAAAAGGTATACAAATGGCAAGCAAACATTTTATTCTCTATTCGGGCTCTAAATTGAATCTTATATCAACGCCATAAGGACTGATATTCGATACACTTTTTCTAGCCGGAGTCTGATTGCATCTAGACTGGACGGCGCCAATTACCTATTGGTGCATATTACCATTTGGAGCAACCCGCGGCGAGCACGTGCAGTCACTTTGGGACACTTGGCGTCAAAAAAATCGCAACTCCATAAACACCATCCATCATATAAACACCATCAGCCAGTCTCAAATAAATCTAGCTCTTAGTTCGTATAATAGCTAGATTTAAAGTTAATAACCGCTTGAAATAAAATGTTCAATATGTGCGATTTACAATTTTGTGTGAAGAATGCCAGATAATTAATGGAATGAGAGAAAAGGAGCAAGATAATTATATATATGTGGCTAGTCTTTTAACTTCACTCATTTTTTTCTACGTTTCCTTTATAAATTGAAATTAACTACAGTAGTAAAGTAACCAATCTAAAATAGTAGATAGGCACGAGTAGTATTACAATGGAGCAAATGCAATATTACAGGGTTTGCGCGTTGAATCCCGAACGAAACGAAGGATTCGAGAATCGCTTCTCTTGCTCCTCGCTACGCTCGGGATTCTAACATGGAACCCTGAGCAAAGTGAGGGATTCACAGCACCCGAATTAGTTTTTTTTTTGATATCGTGTAATAGACTATTCTTTTCACTTCTCCTGCGAGAATAAATATTCAAAAAAATTGTAGATACCTTTACATATGGAAATGGGTTTAGAGGGAGCAAAAACTAGTTTTGCTCCCTCTAAACGGGATAGAAAGGATTTTTTTTCGACGCACAAGACAACGCACGGAGCGGGGCGGAGGCGGTAAAGCTAATGCGGTCCGGGGGACGTCACACGAAAAGCCCGCGCGGTATTCGGCAGCGCGGTAGAGCAGAGGCGGCGTGTGTGACATGAAGCAGTAATCGACAGTCGACAGTTCGGAAAGATCAAAAATGCAAAACCACCGCCGTCCCGCACCGCACCGCGCCCGCTCTGTGCGTTTCGAGGTTTACCCTTATATATTACCTATATGTAATACTTACCCATCGAACCCGCTTATCCTAGTCCGATATACTCGTAATTATGAAAACAATCAATAACAACGAAAAATAATGATTTATTTCCATATAAAGAGTAGTGTATTAACACTTTTCTCCTAATTCTGCTGCTACAAAAACAAAATATATATTCTCTTCTTAAGTCCGATTAACTGAAATACTGAAAATAATACTAATTCTAATTAACTTCATGTTCATCATTTTTGATTCCAATTGGGCACACAAGATGCAGGTAATCCTGGGTAACACAATTTAAACATACATCCAAATCGACTCACTGGACATAAGATTACTTATAGCACGATAGCTTATACAGTCACGTTTTATGGGATGTTTGGCAGTGATAGCGTCCTGCATGGGTAATCTATCGCGAAAATATGTTTTCTACTGTAGCATTGTTATTTAAGTTATTTTGTAGTAGCTGACACTGTAATTTTATATTTAACTATACAATATATATTGTTTTGAAAAAATGACACCTCGCCGAGTTTCTTACGCCGGTTCTTCTCGTGGCAGAGGTATATTTTTCCGAACCGGTGGTAGTTTATTGACGTTCATAGGTGCATGTAATATGCCTAATTTGAAGAATAAACTACTTTTACTTTTTTTCTTATGTGACGTTTCAGTACATTTTGGCCATATATCGTGACGGTATAAGCTATCGTGCTAGCTTGGCACATGTAGTGTATAATGCTATCCCATCGTTAAGACAAGTTAGAGGCCGCCCGGCTTGAGAACATCTAACAGTCAAGTTGCCAACTCACTTGACAATGGGGGATCGAAGTTGCACCACGTCCGTAGGGAGTACCCACCGTTACCCTACACGTGACCAATGGGTGGTGCTAAAAGTGCAACAAACTGGCAACCGTACTTGTCTTCTCGAAGACCTCACGGTTCGAAAATAAATGCCATACGATTATTATTATTGTAGGCTAAACTCCCCTCCCTCGAGCGTCCGTGGCCCAGCGGCGCCCGCGTACCGCGTGCGGTATGTGAGGTTAAGCAACGTGGGCGCAGGTCGGTTCTCGGATGGGTAACCGCTTTGAGTGGTTACTAACTGAGCACTCCCGTGCTTTGTAAGGCACGCTAAGCCGTTAATCCCGGCTGCTGTCTACGACAGCAGTCGTTAAGCCAAGTTAGAGGCCGCCCGGCTTAAGGACATCTAACAGTCAAGTTGCCAATTCACTTCACAAGGGGGGATCGAAGTTGCACCACGTCCGTAGGGAGTACCCACCGTTACCCTACACGTGACCAATGGGTGGTGCTAAAAGTGCAACAAACTGGCAACCGTACTTGTCTTCTCGAAGACCTCACGGTTCGAAAATAAATGCCATACGATTATTATTATTATCGGCGGAATACGACTAGTTCCGAAGTGGCAATCAATTATCGTATTTAGATGATTGACAAGTTCATGTCCGTTAATGTGAAACTTTATGAGTCAATGTCAAATGTCAAAATGAAAACTGGTAGTATTTTACCATTTGATATGACAGCTATATTCTGTTAGAAGTGTGAATTTATAATAAGGTAATCAATTGACACTTCTTCGGGTTATACCGAACCAGAGGGCCTACTACGAACTTCGTGTCGTGCTTTCCCTTTCACTCTCGTATTATATACTATATGACGAGAAGGGACGGCACGACACGAAGTTCGATTTTCGAAGTTCGGAGTAGGCCCTCAGTACTTCCACCAACACTTCGGGTCTAGTCGCATTCCGACTTTCGCCGATGGGATTCACTACATTACATCTGTAGATCTGAGGGCCTACTCCGAACTTCGTGTCGTGCCATCCCTTTCACTCTCGTGTTATACACTATATGAGTGAAAAAGACGGCACAATACGAAGTTCGATTTTCAAACTTCGGAGTAGACCCCCTGTACCTATATGACACGTTTCTATTCAAGTATAATATTTAATATAACAGATTTCAACATTAACAGTAACAATTATCTCTTATCAACGAAAAAACAAACAGCTTTAACGCATTGAGCAACACATATTAAGGTGCTGACAAGATTTAAATTGGCTTTACTTCAACAGTACGAGTATTTTAAATAATAACTACAAATTTAAAAAGTTGAAAAACCCCCGACATTTACATTTCAAAGGTCAATATCTCACAAAACAGCTGAATAGATTAGAATATTTTTCTATGACCCAAAAAAACTAAACAAAACACAGACACCTCTCTTTTTGCGTCGAGGGTTAAAAATATTTGATTTGGCAAAGCAAAAAAGAAATGTTAATATTCATTATATTAAGAAAAAGTTTGCTGTCTCTAAAACAAGATTGGAAAAAATCGAATGAATAGAAAAAAAGTGATGTAACATCTGAAAAACAGTTGTCTTTTTTTACTACTTATAATTAATAACACGTTTACATCACGATCATACTAAGAAGTATGTTCACTTATTATTCATCAGTTTCTGATTTATGATTAATAGAACGTACGCGGGCGAAGACCACAGCATATCGAGGTACCACTAGAGAACAAACAACGCAAAAAACTTAATGTTGTCAGCCTCTTAATAAAGTAAATAACAATAAAGTCAGATTTCTCCGAAACCAAGAAAGTATTCTTGTTTTAAAGTGATTTTTAAAACAAATAGCTACTTATGTTTGAAAAATAAATCATTTTAGGAAATGCGCCAAGCAATTGCCTTTTTTCAAGCGCTAATATTGTAGTTTTTGCAGTAGATAGTACTGTAAAATATACATGTGAGTTGAGAAGTTGCTATAAAACTAAAATCTCTCCTGCATGAAGTTTCCGCTTATGCGTAGACAAATTACTTTGACTGGCAAATCGCTTCTTGCATGTATCACACGAATATGGTTGCTCTCCGGTGTGGGTCCGTATATGGACGGTCAAGTGCGAGTTCCTCGCAAACCGCTTGGTGCATATGTAGCAGGCGAATGGTTTCTCTCCTGTGTGTGTTCGGATGTGCTTGCGCGCGGAACCACAGTCAGCGAAACGTCTGTCACAAAACGTGCAAGAAAACGGCTTATCCCCAGTATGTATTCGTATGTGTTGTATTAGACCAGTCTTTTGGCTAAACCGTTTGCTGCAAGTATCGCAGGTGTACTTTTTCACCCCAGTGTGCGTTTGCGCGTGTATTGTCAAGGAGCCACTTTGCGCAAATTCCTTCCCGCAGACATCGCAGGAATACGGATTTTGACCTGTGTGTGTCCGGACGTGTCGAATCAGTGCACTTGCGTCTGTGAACGTATTGGAGCAAATTTTGCATTTATTTGGTCTCTCACCAGTGTGCGTGTGTATATGACGGACAAAATTTGTTCTATTTCGAAAGTGTTTTCCACAGTAATCACAAATGCGAAGTCTCTTCCTCGAAGTGCCCTGGGAATGTTTCAACAACTGGTCTTCCGTCCAAAATCGTTCCCCGCACTTGTCACATGCGTGAGGTTTCATTAAATGAACCCGACTATGCTTTGTTAAATTAATTTTTTGTGGGAACCGTCGTCCGCAGATATTGCACAAATGAGGTTTCGTCTTCATGTGAATAATTTTGTGTGTTTTTAAAGTATTTGCTCGAGCAAACTGTTTGGAGCAAATCTCACATTTGTAAGGTTTCTCGCCAGAGTGAACTTTTTGATGTGCTACTAAAGAAGACTTGTATTTAAACTGTTTCGTACAGATATGGCATGAGAGAATATTACTTTCTACGTTGCTCATAATCCCAGCTCGATTTTTACATGGCTTCAATACATTGGTTTTATTTCTGAATAAATATTTACCATTTTCGGAAATATGTATTCTTTCAAGCCTCACGAAGCACGGCAGAACAATTTGCTTCAAAATATTCAGTTTAGGATCTCTTTGCTGCTTCCGATTTTTTTGAAGTCTTACACGGCAAGGCCTTGGTAGCTGTTCTCTTAAGCATTTCACAGGTATGTTTAGAGTCTCTTCAGGGTCTCCCGGGAATTGATGGTTCTGGGAGCCATTGCAGCTGCTGCCCTCCACTGGATCTGACATGGCTGAAACATAAATTTGCATTCTCTGACCCTGTCAGTTACAATATAGTTAATAATTACGAGTAGAAGCGCTACCTACTCAAATTGTTAAATACTTTGTATTATCTCCGCTACCCAAAGGTTGTCTGGAAGAGAGCGCTCTATAGCGATAAGACCGCCTGTTGTCTACCTGAATCTTTATGTTCTGTATTGTGTTATTTTTCGTGGTGTGCAATAAAGTGTACTTGTATTGTATTGTACCTCCAAGTTGGTCCTATATAAATTTGGTGAAGGTCTGATGATGGACATGAGGATAGGCACGCATATGCCGATTTCGATATTTTCTGTAGGTAACCAACACAGACCACTTAGGTGTAAGTGGTCAGTGGTAGCCAAGCATTGGCTCTCGGAAACCACAAAGCTAGTGAAGCGGAACTGGTGAAGATGACCAAAGTTGTCTTATGGAACTCCTCAATGATGTAGGCACTTCACAGATAGCAATTAATGCTCGTAGAAATACACATTTTGAACTTATGGTGAGGAACTGAGCTGAAGGTTAGTATGAGTTCCCTGAGAAATCGACGCAACTCCTCAAATATCACGGCCCATATAAAGTGACTTGGTTGGGATCTGTAGTAACCAGCTCATTTGCTATCGGAAAGTAGTACATGTGGTGAAGTGGGAAGGATATGTAAAAATGTCATGAGTGTGGCACAGCGAAGTACAAATTTGGAGTAAAAATTTTTTTTGGTATATTTTATTTTGTATCTAGTATTTCAGACACCATTTCCAAATTCCAGTATCTTGTATCTCAATGACTTATTTTAAAAGCATCTTGTATTTAGTATTCCAAATACTTTTTATAGGGTATGTTGTAGCCTGTCATCCTAGCATTCTTCCAGTAGTTACATCTTGAAGGATGCCTGGGTTCTGCTACCTAATTCCAAGATTTGGCGTAGGCAATAGCAGTCAGACAGCAGCCGGGATCACCGGTTTAATGCACCTTCCAAAGCACAGGAGCGCTCAGTTAGTAGCCGCTCATCCAAGAGTGCCTTGCAAACTATTAGATTTGACTTTGAGACAAACAAATGATTATGCACACAAGTTATTATTATTTATTTATTGAAGTCAAGGTGGTTTTTATGGAAGGCCATCAGCCATTTTAAACAAGTTCTCACTTTGCTGCATAGCATTCTATCCCTCTTGGACATACAGGGATTCCTAGTAATTCTTTCTATAAGAATGTAAGGATAATTTGTTGGTAAGCTGTGAAAGTCATAGCCATGAAATATATTTGCCAAAATAAAGTCTAGGGTGTGGTAGACATAATTCTTTTATAACTTGAATGTGAAAAAATGTATACCTGTATTTGACTTCTACAGTTAGTAAAAGAGGGCTGTTTCACAAAATTAAAATTAATTATATGAGGTTCTTAACCGATGGTCGTTGGGGCGGAAAGGTTCTCGAGTGGCGACCACGTACAGGAAGGCGTAGCGTGGGCAGCCCCCCACACGGTAGACCGATGACCTGGTGAAGGTTGCGGGTGTCCGCTGGATGCGGGTGGCGCAGGACCGGTCATAGTGGAAGTCTTTAGGGGAGGCCTATGTCCAGCAGTGGACGTCTTTCGGCTGACATGATGATGATGATATGAGGTTCTTCAAGAAAGGTGTGTATAAGTTTCTAAAAAGGTCGGAAACATGCATATGATGTTACTCCTCTGGAGTTTCAGGCATCCATTGGCTGCAGCGCTTACCATCAGGTGGACCGCACGCTTTTTGGCCACCAACGCGGTATTAAAATTTAATCAGATATATACAAGTTACAATTTTACAAATTTTAACTGGCATTACTGAGGCGTTTGACATGCACTTAATCAATAGCAACTGGCCATTCGAACAGTGTTGCCAGTTTAGAGTTCTAAATTTGTAACCTGGGGCTCCACCGCAAACAGAAGTATTTGCCTCTCTGTCGCACTTGCATATTCGAGCGACAGAGAGGGAGAAACTTTGTTTTCGGTTCGTGGTAGGCAGAGGGTAGTATTGTAGAACGGGCCACTGTCACTGGTGGTAGTGGTTGGTTACCTCTGCGGACTGTGGTCGCGGGGCGCTGCACAGACTTCGGACCCAACACCAGTTCATCCTTCACCGTATGCTCCGCGTACAAAAGAGACAGCGCCACTGCAGCTTCGATGTCGGTCTCTCCCATCTCACTCTGCCATTCGGCAGGCTCTGTCTTGACGCTCACTGGGGCTAGCGACATGATGTGAGTTCAACTACCCTTCAACATCGGAGCGAATCCAATGATTTTCGTTTCGATGGTTTGCCGGCAATAAGTTAATGATAAATCCGCATTTCCAAAGAGCAGCAGTAAAGACACGAGATTAGCGGAGTATTTAAATCACCAAATGTTATTTATTAATTCTAAAACGAATATAATATAACCATTTAAAACTAGTTAACACAACAACAAAAGTCAACGAAAAAAATGAAATGAGGGAGAGTTCCGTTCTGAAGCCAAAAGTTTATGCAATGTCACTGATATGTTTGCGCGGTAGCTTTCATAATTCAATTTATAAATAAATTACTTTCAAAAATTCGCACTTTAATCTAGCTGTAAGTACGTATTCTATATGTGGATGCACCTAAATCGTAATCGTTACCTTCATTATTATACAGAAAGTATTTCTATTTCTGAATGTATCCTGCAACCTGCACCGTGACACAGAATAAGTAATAGTACATACTACAAAGCTCAGAGTACCCAGAGTAGACGTAATAATAATACCGCTAAGAGCGAGAAAATCATATACTAAATTGAATAAGAGCGACAGAGAGGGATATATTATTTGTTGTTCTTGTCATAGTTCCGCTTTTCTTTATTTGCCTCAATGTCATCTAAACGTCAAGTCAAATAGTTTGAGGCAAATAAACGATTACCCGCCCAAATTAAAGAGGTTGTTTATTGTAAGCCGCCAGACGTTTAAGACTAGTTCTTAATTTAGCTGCGTAAGAGCTTTTCTCCTAAGAGGGGGACCCCTTCGTGAAACACGTATAGGATCTCTATAGAAATCCTTACTCTGAGCCACAAACTACAAAGCATGACCACCATTCATTTGTCAATGTCAATTTATTCAACCATTCTCTTCATAGAATACTTTTGTGATTTGCGTGATTTGCTTGCATTCTCAGTTTAATAATATCACAAACAACTCAAACACAATATTCAACCAAACAATTGAAGAGCCATTTCATTTACCAAGTTACATTCAATAGCAATGTTCGCTCAGTAGGTGTTTTTGTAACTTTTATCTCATCGTAACGTAGCGTCTGCACTGCTGTGATGGATGTGATGCATTCTTGTCGCTGCTGCCTACGGTGCCCTCCGGACAAGGGTCTCACGACACCGTACTCACATCTCGGAAAAATAGAGGTGTATTCGGACATGCTTGAAGAGTGCTTAAATTTACATGTAAGTAGGGCAACCTTATTGATCCATTATAGTTTAGTTTAAGAGCTCAACTTCTGTTAGCTTTTAAGTAACAAAAATTGAGCAAAATAGTCTCTGACTGGTACCCCATAGATAGCAAGCAAAATAGAGAATGCAAGCAAACTAGATGCGAAGATGACTTGAAACTTATAGCGGGAACAGAGTCAAGTAGCGAATGAGAGAACACAGTGCAAGATGTTGGAGGAGACCTATACCAAGAGGCACACTGAACTACGAGACAATATAGCAATACAAAAACAAATCTCTAAACATAACGTTGACATCCAGAATTAAAATAGATAATTATTATTGTTACTATAGTCATTGTACCAACAACCATAGTATTTAATAAATAGATCAGTTATGTATTATACAAATGAAGCAGAGTGGTATGTGATATGTTGACTACGTACTATAGCGAGGAGAGAGGGGGTTTCACAAGGAAACACACTATTCGGGGTAGATAGTATACTCGTATGTAACACCTCTGTACAATTGAATCCCATTCCATGCTTAATGTTACAAAATCAAAATCAAATATTTATTCCGCAAATAGGCCACAAGGGCACTTTTACATGTCAAAGCATGAATTTATACAATTTAAAAAACTGACAATCTTACTTAATAATAATGATTAAAAAAAATATACTGATTAACAATTCAATGAAAATAAATTTACAAATATTAAGGACGTATTGAATACGATCTGTGTCCGAATAAACAAAAGGAATATAAAATTAATTTAATATCTCAGAGATGTATATGGTCTCTGAGCGTTCAAATATGATTAATAACAATTATTTCAAAGTGCTTAGAGATGTAAATGATCTCTAAGCCCTAAAATTAAAATAAGTAAACTTAATATTGTTAGAGATGTATAAGGTCTCTAAGCGTCAATAATAATAAAACTAATCCAGAACAGGATCATGTCTCTCGTCAATCTACATACAATAAAATAACACTAGTATTAAGGTATTTACTATGCCCTTGCAAGCATGAACAGACCGGACTCCACAAACAGCACACGATCACGAGTATGACGCGTATCTCAGCCATCGCCTCCCTCGACCCATCTGTTAGGGAAGGTGGCGACCCGATCAACGACGCCACCGTAAGCAAAGCCCTTTAAGCGAGCATGACATATTCAGGCTGCCGGACATTAATAAAATCAAAGATTAATCAAATTACTCTTCGGCGAGAAACAGCATCATGTTTCATAAAATGCAACGACAGAGATAAGTATTTATGCAAGGAAATATGCTAAGTGAAGCATAGGTATATTAAAAGTAACAGGATTTAACTATCACTGGCTTAAAAGCATTTTTGTCATTTAAGAAATCGTTGACAGTATAATAGGCCTGGCTTAACAAATAACGTTTAATATGAGACTTAAATTTACTAAGTGGAAAATTAACTATATCGATGGGTATTTTATTATAAAATCGTATACAGTTTATATTATAAGAGATATTATAAGATAACATGCTCTGAGAGGAAATCTCTATCTGTCGTTAATCTAATAAATGCTTGGTATATTCACACATGCAGATATGAGTGTTTGCCTATCACAGGTAAGGCAAGCAACTTTCAATCTGGACGTAGCGGGATTTTAACCCGGCTTGTACCACTGAGTCTAAAAAACTTATGTATGAAGATAAATTATGCGAGGCGAGTTGTACTATCTGTACAGGGAGTAATTTAATTTAAATACAATTCTAAAATATATGCTAAAATAAAGATGGTTGGATTTAGACTATACTGTATTATCATTATTTGTACCTGCAGCTAGCACTAGCTGGTGATGAGAAATGCGGGATCTGTGAGCTGTGTGTGGGTCGCCTGCGGGATGCGAGTGACTTCAAGCTGCAAGTGCAGAGCTGCCAGGACTGGCTCCAAAGAGCTCTGCTTGTTAAAGGTCAGCTTTGCCAATCAACTTCATATAAGATTACCCCTTACGGCTGTTATAAAGATCTGTTAGTAAACACAGTACTGTTAGTACAGATTTTGAGTTACATCAATGTTAAAGTGTCAGTCAGAGTCCGTGTTTCGTGTATTGAGTAAGTATTAACTTGCTTTCATCATTTAAGCATAGTGACAATTCGAGCAAGAAGTCCATGCTACAAAATGCAATCCCATCTCTAGATAAAGCGGCAGATATGACCACAATAAAGGACTGTCATAATAATATTATAGAACTGCACAACGCGGTGTCCACGGCAGCTGTCCATCGCACTGCTTGCCGTCAGCAGGGCATTTATCCTTACACCTTAGAACCTATTTGGTCGCCTATGGTACGGTTTCAGAAGAATTATTAGTAGTAGAGGTAGGGCACAGCGAAACTTCATCTCGCTCAAATTTGGAGCAGTCCAACTGGGGAAGTACCTCCGCTTACAGAAGACCGCAGCCATAATAGCATCACTAGAGCGCTCGTGGCCCAGCGGCACCCGCCTACCGCGTGCGGTATGCGAGGTTAAGCAATGTGGGCACAGGTCAGTTCTTGGATGGGTGACCGCTTTGAGTGGTTACTAACTGAGCGCTCTCGTGCTTTGGAAGGCACGTTAAGCCGTTGATCCCGGCTGCTGTCTACGACAGCATTCGTTAAGCCAAGTTAGAGGCCTTCGGGCGGCTTGAGAACTTCTAACAGTCAAGTTGCCCACTCACTTGACAAAGGGGGGTCGAAGTTGCACCACGTCCGTAGGGAGTACCCACCTAATACCCTACACGTGACCCCTGGGTGGTGCTAAAAGTGCAACAAAAAAACTGGCAACCGTACTTGTCTTCTCGAAGATCTCACGGTTGGTAAATAAATGCCATACGATTAAAAAAAAAATAGCATCACTACTTGCCTCTTCGGTAGGTATGTGGTGTTGTGTTCCTGGTGGTGAGCTAGGTCGCCAGAGCTCCCGAGGATGCGCTGTGTTGGCAGTGAGTCTCTAGCTTGACAGCTGGAGACATCTGCCGGTCCCTCACTCTCACCACAGCGCATCCCCAAGTCAATAAAGGGTCGGCAACGCATTTGTGATCCCTGTGAAGTCGCAATCCATAGGCTACGGTGTCTGCTTACCATCAGGCAGGCCGTAAACTTGTTTGCCACCGTCGTAGTATAAAAAAAACCTCCCGCGAACACAATGCAATTTGTTTGCAATTGTGCAATAGGGTTCCTGCCGAGTTTTCCAATGGGTTTACAGTATGGGGTTCTTCAAAAAAGAGGCGTATAAATTATGAAAGGGTCAACATCAAGCACGCGATGTGCAAACATATCATATCACTATACTTAACACGTGAATATTGAAGGAAAATTCAAACATTCGACACCGCGATAATATTGACTTCTCAGTATTGTGATAATCGTGTAAAGGGCCCCATTGGAAGAACAATACATTAAATGTATCATAAATTAATAATTATAAATTTTAACTTTGAATATGTGAGCTGTGTTCTACCTGGAGATTGGGTGTATTTTAAAAGACAGTTTCATATTTTTAGTTATATTCGCAAGTCGTGAGTCGGTCTGCTCTTCAGTTTCATATCTCGTGTACCTATATGATAGCACTTTTAATATAGAATTTAAAGATGGCCGATGAAGATAGCGCAGGTGATGTTTTACGTAAGTACCTATCAAAGTCTTAAATTTCAAATTAAAGGGAAACATTTTGTGCTCCGGGCAGGGTTCGAACCGGCGACATCCTGACATAGACGCAGCCAATCGCTTTAGCCAACTGAGCTATCGGAACAATCGAGCTCAGGCTCGAAATCATTCACTAGTTCCCCCCTTTCCGTAAGCAGGCGTTACTGCTTAGTAAAAATTTACCTGTCAAAGGTGTCATACACAACATTTATATGAATTACCCGCGTTCATACTGACCCAGCTTTTCTCGGACTTGGACAGTGAGGACTTGCCTCGGTGCGTGTGTCTCGAGGCTTCGGCCGAGGCACGTGCATACTGAGCAGGCAGCTCGTCGAGGCTGCTCGCCCAGTGTGCAAATATCGGACACAATGAAATAGGGAGCAGCATCTTGCAGGATTTAAAGATGTGCTCTTATCCTAATTAAGGTACAAGTCTCATTGTAATACAATACAAATAAACTTTTCTCAAACATGCAATGAAATTTCGTCATTACGCGCGTTATAACAGGCTTCAAAGTATCACGTTGCGGGCGGAACAACTCGGGAGAACTGTAAAGGAATTACATACAAAAGGCTAGGCCGGGAAGTATTTTTTTTTAATTTTAATGTCATACATGGCGTCTGTTTTTTAAATTAAATTTACAAAAAACTAAAATTTTGACAAATGTGATTAATTCCGAAATATACAAAGATAAAGAAAAAATAGAGAACGTACAAGAGTTCGTGTATCTTGCCAAACAACTTTCATTCAAGCAAACGAACAACTTAGAGGAAATTGACCGGAGGGTTAAAAAGACATGGAACAAGTATTGGGCAATGAAAGAAATCTTAAAAAATCGCATTCCGATAAAACTAAAAAAAAAGTTATGGATTCGTGCCTATTGCCAACACTTACGTACGGTTGCCAGATTTGGAAATATACATATAAGGCTAAACAAAAAATTGTTACATGTCAGAGAGCCATGGAAAGAAGCGCATTAAACATAAAATTGTATGAAAAAACAAGACACGAAACTATACGACAAAAAACAAAATGCATAGACGCACTAGAATATGCTTTAAAATCCAAATGGAAATGGGCAGGGCATATAGCAAGAATGCATGAAGAAAAATGGGCAAAGATTGTCACATTATGGACCGGACCAAAAGGAAAGAGAAGACCTGGCAGGCCAAACGCTCGCTGGGCGGACGACATACGAGAGGTAGCAGAAGACTGTACAAATATAGCTCAGAACAGGCAACAATGGCACAAATTGGAGGAGGCCTTTATCCGAGAGGGGTCCATGCCAAACCCACCGACCACAGCATAAGCACTTAAGTTTTATAAAATTAACTTTTTCTGGTTATGGAATAAATGGGTTTTTTTTTTTTTTTTTTTTTTATTTACATGGCGTCTGTTAATTTTTTTTTGAGTGGTGTATTTTTTTATTTCATTGCATATGTTTGAGAAAAGCACTATACAAACCTCCGCGAGTAACGTTGGGTTGCAGGCCGCGTATACCTATCCGGCCTCGCTACGTTCGGCCTCTCGGTCTATAATAGTCTATATCTACTTGGCCTGCAACCCTTCGTTTCCCGGCCTCTATAGTTATGTACTATTATTCCACACCTAAACATATTTATTTATTTATTTATTCACCATTGTCAGCACTAACAGCTAAACCTTACGTGCTAATTGGTTTTACATGCAATTTGTTATTCATTATTATTTAATACAAAAATCTGATAAAAAAATAATAATTACATCAGCCAATAAATACATTAGAATTACAGTATAATATTTAACATGTCATTAATTTTATTAGGCAAGGCTGAATAGACATTGTTTCGGGAATTTTCATTGGACAATACATAACACAAAATCTTAAAATATTTCAATAATAAAACAATAAGCAGTCTGGGAATTTATGGGGTTATGGAGCTGGCGCTAACGACTGTTTCCAAATAACGAGTAGAGGCAGTTATAAATCTGGATTCAGGGGTTAGGAAGATATCCAGTTGGCTGTCGTCGTGCAGAATACTATTTAATAGCTTCAGAGCGTGATGTAAAGGGGAAGGAGCAAGCGCACGAGTCCTAGCTGGGGGGATAGCGAAGAGTATATACATAAGTTGTGTCGAAAATGTAATTCTTGGTACAAGCGACGACCTGTTTAGCCTAGTTGGTAGTGACTCTGACTCCGAAGCTAGAGGTCCCGGGTTCGAATCCCGGCCAGGGCATTTATTTGTGCATTTTTCACGGATATTTGTTCTTGGGTCTTGGATGTTTTCTATGTATTTAAGTATGTATTTATCTATATAAGTATGTATATCGTCGTCTAGTACCCATAGTACAAGCTTTGCTTAGTTTGGGACTAGGTCGATTTGTGTAAGATTGTCCCCCAATATTTATTATTTATTTATTATTTATTTATTATTAAGCTTCTTTGCAGACTGTTTGTCCACAGTCATCAACTCCTCGTTGAGATGGTTCTAATAAATCCAAACATGACTTGTTTATCTTGTGTAGTTTAGGAGTTGCTATGCTATGGCCATCTTCTGTCTGATCAGCTCGGTGGCAGCATTTTATTACATTGTTATTAAACTTACTTACAAACATTTAAAAAAAAAAAACCGGATAGGTATGCCATATTTCAGCGCAATCGGAATCGGTCGAGGATAACGTCTAAAATTCAGTTGCAAGGTTTGTCCACACATACTAACAGGCCAGGCCATTGTCTAGGCATTGGACCCATTGTCGATAGATGCATGGGGGCGGGTCACACTTATCATTATCACACTACGGGGGACACATTTTTTTTTCTTTTTTAGTGATTTTTTTCGAAAATATTCACTTTATCAAAAATATTTCATAAAGACCTCTATTAATTTTTAAATACCTTTTTTTTATACCACGTCGGTGGCAAACTAGCGTACGGCCCGCCTGATGGTAAGCGGTCACCGCAGCCTATGGACGCCTGTAACTCCAGGGGTATCACATGCGCGTTGCCGACCCTTTAAAAAATTATACACTCTTTTCTTGAAGAATCCCATACTGTAGTTCCTCGGGAAAACCTCGGCAGGGAGCTTATTCAACCTATCCAACAACACCCCACACGATAGGGTTGAAGCAAAAAAAAAAACGTTCCCACATTACGAGTAGGGGAGGTGCGCTTAAAAATTGATGATGATGACCAAATTGCAGCTTTCTAGCACTAACAATCACAGAGCAAAGCCTCGGACAGACAGACAGACGGACATGGCGAAACTATAAGGGTTCCTAGTTGACTACGGAACCCTAAAAAAGGGGACTGCTTTGTACTGTACTTTGTATTTAAGTACCTTTTGAATACATTTAACTAGTTATACGTTGCGAGATTTATCGATCTTATGAGCTTAAAAATGATACGGCCGTTTTTACTTTGGTAGAGAAGAAACTCTATTTTAATGCCGTTAATGTTGAAAAGTAACGAGCGCCCTGTAGCCGGGGCATAGAATACGGCTACGGTATCATCTGCCTGTCGTAGAAGGCGACTAAAAGGGGGTCCTTGGGGTCGAAGACGGTCACAGTTGGAGGCTGTGATCGCCTATGAAAGCAGATGGTGGGACCCACAGACTCTAGGGCGGCACTGGTGCGTTCCGAAGGAGATCCCAGAGCCGCCCGAAATGAGTTGAGGAGGACGATCGGGGTGTTTTTAGTCGGTGCAAGTCCGACATAACCACCGCACTGTCCCCGCGGTGCGGTGGTATCCATAAAGGATTTTCCCCCTGGAGAAAAAGGTTGAAAAGTAACGAACGTTTTCATTTCGCATCTATACAAATGTGTTAAGCCCCTAAGTCTGTTTATGTGATGTATCGGTTACACTGAGTGCAATACAGTACTATTTTTTCCGAGAGTATGTATGTATAATTGTTTGGCACGCTCTGCGGCCTGAACGGCTCGATGGAGTTTAGCTTGAGAGGTGTCGTTAGATTTGTATTTACTGTGAGAGTGACACTGTTTTTGGCGGTTTTTGGCGCCAAATTCAAATGTCTGGCACGCTCTGCAGCCTGAACGACTCGATAGATTTTAGCTTCAAAGGTGTCGTTAGATTCGTATTAATTGTGTGTGTGTAAATGATGGTAGTTTATTGGTATGGATCTCTAAAAACAACCGGGTTTTTAAAAAAAATCTTTTAATTTCTGTTGTTTCTAGATGAAGTGAAAGATCCCCTAATAAAGTCGGAAGTATTGTCAGATGATGAGGTGACGGGCGACGACGCCTCTTCAGCGTTAGGTAAGTGTTTATGGTACAATCAACGGCAAATGTAGATGATCATTTTTTTACTTTGTCGCACTAACGTAACAAAGTATTGTTACGACAGTTGGAATGTGTCAAAGTAGTGAGTGACAAGGTATTAAAATGATCATCTACTTTAGCTGTTGACTGTACAATTACTTTGAGTTGAGTCGTACCATTAATAATAAATAATAATAAATAAATAAATATAAGGGGACATTTTTTACACAAATCGATCTAGTCCCACAGTAAGCTCAATAAGGCTTGTGTCATGGGTAATAGACGATGATATATTTAATAGATATACTTATATACTTAAATACATAGAAAACATCCACGTCTCAGGAACAAATGTCTCTGCTCACCACAGAAACAAATGCCCTTACCGGGAATTGAACCAGGGACCTTTAGCTTCGGAGGCAATGACACTACCAACTAGGCTAAACAGGCCGACAACTGCTACCGACCATTAACTGCTAGACTTAAATTTTGGATACACTCCGTAGACCGATGAATCAACCTCCCCATAGCGACAACCCGCTTAGCGGGCGTTAACGGGTTGTCCGGCATCTAAAAAAGTTACGCAGCGCCCGCTAGACGGGTTTCTGGCAGTGATTGTGCACTGAAAAAAAAGGATAGCTCAACTAGTTTGGCTACTTGAGAAATAGCCAAACTGTGCTTAGTAGTAACCAAAATTATGCTAATTTTCAACAACTAATTTGGTTACTACTAGTAAACTCTCAGTTTGCCAGTCCTCCGATTTAGTTACTAGCAGCTAACATTTGGGCTACTGTTAACAAATCTTTTTTTTCAGTGTGGTAAAGGACAAATGTTTTTGGAGTGTATTTAAATAATTTCCATTTCAAAGCTCAATATCTCAAAAACGGCTGAACAGATTTTCATTAATCATGTCTAAGAACACTCGGGATAAAATTATCTATGACACAAAAAAAACTAAACGAAATCGGTTCATTCGTTTGGGAGCTACGATACCACGGACAGACAGATACACAGACAGACACGTTAAACTTTTAACACCCCTCTTTTTGCGTCGGGGTTAAACATTAACAGTACCTAATTAAATACTAACATATAATAACTATAATAAGTGTTCGTTGCCGAATTTTCGGCCGGCTGCTAGTTTTGACCAAAGAGCCAAATTCAGTAAAAATACCATCTTTTGGGAACCACAGAGAGCCAGAAATACCTGTTTTATGTTTTTCACTATATTTTTGAGGAGACCTCGAAGAGCCGCACCTGGCCCTTCAAAGAGCAGCATGCGGCTCGCGAGCCGCGGTTTGCCGACCCCTGCACTAGTACATAGATACTTAATATTATTTTTTAAATATTAAGCTGTTTGTTTTCCAATATTATTTTTATTGTTTGTAGTCCCACCGGGAAGCTCAGGAAACGCGGGAAACGCGGCGCCGCAGCAGCCGGGTACTCCCACACTACACCTAACCCAGCACATACCTGGCTCGTATGCGTGCGATTCCTGCAAGGAACACTTCACAGACAAGATCACCCTAATAAAACACCTGAAGGCACACTCACGCTTCACTACTAAAAGGAAAAAATACATTTGTAATGAATGTCATAAACAGTTCAGACAGAAAAGCGACTTGGACCGACACGAAAGGGTGCACACCGGGGACAAGCCGTATAGGTGCGACATATGCAATGCCCATTTTTCCCGCAACGGCTACTTGAAAGTGCACATGCTAATTCACACAGGTCAAAAACCATACAGTTGCGAAGTGTGTAACAAGAGCTTCTCGCAAAAGTATCTGTTGTGCAGACATTTGAAAATTCATACGGGTGAAAAGCCTTTCGGTTGTGACAAATGTGAGAAGAGATTTATTATAAAAGATGAATTGAAGAAACATATAAGAAGGATTCACTCAAAGGAAAAGGCAAATGATTCCGAACAATGTAACACGCGATTTATGCTCAGAGGTAACCTAAATATTATCTTTTTTTATACCTTTTTACCGACTTCAATAGACGGAAGGAGGTTCTCAGTTCTTCTGCATGTTTACTTCTTTTTTTTAATTTATGTGTGTTCCCCGATAACTGTTGACCAAGTTGGCCGATTTTGAAAATTATTTTCTTGTTTCAAAGCTGGTCCCCAAGTTGGTCCCATATAAATTTGGTGAAGGTCTGATGATGGGATCTAAGAGGAATATGATGATTTCGGTATTTTCTTTAGTTCACCAAGCATTGGCTCACGCATACCACATATTGGTGTACGAGGAATACCATACAGATGGTTTGAGTCCTATCTCGAAAAACGTCAGCAATATGTAGAAGTTAAATACTATGACAACATGAAAAAAAGTATTAATATACATAAATCGCAAAATTTATACATGACACATTCAATACCTCAAGGGAGTGTATTAGGTGTATTCTTTTCTTATTATATGTAAATTATCTGCCAAAGACTTTAGATAATAACTGTGTAATAACAGTAATTCTCGAATGCAATGATAGTGAACATTGTAAACAGCAAATTAATTACAGCATTGAAAATATAATACAGTGGCTTCGCGATCATAATCTGAAGTTTTAAGACCTTATTGGGAAAAGGCCTGTCAAGTAGGTAACCTGGCTGTTAGAAGTTCTTGCCCGGAGGCCTCTAACTTGGCGTAACGACTCCTGGCATAGCCAGCAGTCGAGATCAACGGCTTAACGTGCCTTCCAAAGCACGAGAGCGCTCAGTTAGTAACCACTCAAAGTGTTCACCCATCCAAGAACTGACCTGCGCCCACATTGCTTAACCACGCATACCGCACGCGGTAGGCGGGTGCCGCTGGGCCACGAGCGCTCTTATAGTACCATTACTTTGATGTTGTGTCTCTGCTTTAGAGGCAGAGAGTTCTATTTTACCCGACGATGGAGTTGATGGATCATTCTCTAATAAACTATGCCTCTTCATGTTTTTTAGTGTATGAAAGTGCAAAATGGTGCACTGCACCCCTCTTTTTATAAGAGTTTACCACTAGTCAATGCAGTATTTTCCCATTCTTTCTTTCGTACGCCAAATTTTCGACTTCTTGGTACGACAACTTTTTCTCAAATTTTATAAATTTACTTTTTCTTCTGCAATTATGAGGGTGCTCATCCTTGGAAAGCTGAAAATGTATGACATATTGGGGACAATTTTTTGAATATAGTCTTTTCTGCTCATATTCATGTGTACTATTGATTCATATCAAAAAAAGAACTAAACATATTTTTTTAAGAAGTAAAAGGTACAATTTTAAATGAAAGCGCCCATCAGCTATAGCGATATTGTATTTTGAAACGGCTCTCACCCCGTGTTTTATGTTTGTGCAGTTCCGTCGGAAAGCGCAGCAAGCACTGGATCTGAAGCTCAAGGTGACGAAGGTTCTTCCACACAACCTCAACACATGCCTGATAAAGGTATCCGCACTAGGGAAGCCTACACGTGCGATACTTGCGGGAAACTGTTCACGGACAAACTCAGCCTAATAGAACACCTGCAGAAAAACACGAAGCACACAAAGTCACACGATTGCGATATATGTAACAAGATGTTCAGACAAAAAGTCGATCTAGACAGACATATATTAATACACACAGGAGAGAAACCGTATGTTTGTGAAGAATGCAACGCGCGGTTTAGACGTAACGGTGACTTGAAAGTTCATATGAGAACTCACACTGGTGAAAAACCGTATAGTTGCGAAATATGTGGCAAGAGCTTTTCACAAAAAGGTCTCTTGGGAAGACATGAGAGAATTCACACTGGAGACATACTGTATAGCTGTGATAAATGTACCAAACGATTTTTATTAAAAAGTGAATTTAATAGACATAAAAAAACTCACGCTGCAGAAAATCCAATAGGACCTGATGAGTGTATCTCTAAAGTTATTCTAAAAAGTGAATTCGATAAGCAAACAAATTTACAAACGGAAGAAAAATCATATAGTTGTGAAGAATGTAACGTGCAGTTTGCGCATAAGGGTAACTTAAATAGTCATATGAAAATTCACACAGGTGAAAAACCATATACTTGTGAAGAATGTAATAAGCAATTTGCGCGCAGGAATACGTTACAAATACATAAAAGAGTTCACACCGGAGAAAAACCATATAGTTGTGACGAATGTAAAAAGCGATTTGCACATAAGAGTATTTTGACAAGACATAAATTAATTCATACTGGAGAAAAGCCGTACAGTTGTGATAAGTGTAACAAGCAATTTATAGAAAGAACAGTCTTTAATAGACATATAAGATTACATGCAGGAAATGAGAATGAATTTCAAGAAAAACCATTCAGTTGTGAGGAATGTAATCAACAATTTACGCGCCAAGTTAACTTAAATAGTCATATGATAATTCACACGGGTCAAAAACCGTACAGTTGTGAAGTATGTAATAAGCGATTCGCATATAAGAGAATCTTAAAAAGACATAAACTAATTCACACAGGAGAGAAACCATTCAGTTGTGATGAATGTAACAAGAAATTTATTCAGAAAAGTGATTTGTGTAGACATAAAAGGTCTCACATGAAAAAACATATGTAACGGTGTAAGGTTTTTATAAACTATAAACTGCCCTCGTGTATTACATATTCTAGTCAAAAAGGAATAAAAATGTGGTTGTCGCTTTAGTGACGGTTCGGGGTCGAGTCCCGGTCAGGTCAGTTACTAGTGTGTTGAGCGCGAAAACTTGTCGCTGAGTCTGGGATGTTTTTTTTTCACTACTGGGGCTATGTATAACGTTGTATGGAAACGTAGCCTCATGCCACTTAGTATTGTAATAACTACGTATCGAGTAATTATACTTTTTTACCGCTGATTTATTTAGTTTTATTCCAAATGCATGAAATTTGTGTCAGTATGGGGTTCTTCAAGAAAGGAGTGTATACATTTGTAAAGGATTGACACATGTGACACCCTGGATTTGCAGGCGTCCATAGGCTGCGGTGACCGCTTACAGCATCAGGTACGCTTGATTGCCACCGACGTGGTATAAAAAAACCGACCAAGTGCGAGTCGGACTCGCTCACGAAAGGTTCCGTACCAACCAATCCAATTTTCTGCTCTTATCCATACAACATAAGAGATTTTATTAAAACGTTTTTTAATTAAATTAAAATAATATTTTATTTTATAAAATTTATCATCACTAATAAGAACTTTAAATAATATAAAGTAGAATTTTGATCAAGTGCGAGTCGGATTGTAGTTTTCCCATACATTGTGAGACCCAGCGCTTGATGAATACTATTTTTAATGTTTTTTTGTATGGGTATCCTTAAATAATATATATTTTATTTTGTTTTTAGAATTCGTTGTTATAGCGGCAACAAATACATCATCTGTGAAACTATCAATTGTCTAACTATCACGGTTCATGAGATACAGCCTGGTGACAGACGGACAGACAGACAGACAGACAGACGGACGGACAGCGGAGTCTTAGTAATAGGGTCCCGTTTTACCCTTTGGGTACGGAACCCTAAAAAAATGTCTTGACAAAACCTTGTCTGGTCTTGTGTTAGCATCTATCAAGTTCGACCATGCTGCGGCTGTCGGTTGAAAAATAGGGGTGGGTTGCACCAAACCGTCTGTAATCGTAAGCGTTGTTAATTAAAATCTGATTGTTTGACAAGTTTGAAATATCTCTATGGGATGACAGCTACCGGCGCCATCTTTAACGTTGGTCAGCTAATCCTTCCTCTGAGCCTTAGATTAATAATACCAACAGATCCGTAGTGTTACGCAAGATGATTTTTCATATAGTTGTCTCTTTGAATCCTTATGGTTAACGGCGATGACTTAGAACGGGACAGATAGTACGATCATTTTCGGCTGTTAACGAATTGCACACCAAAAGGTCAAATCCCATAAAAGCCAAAACGTCACAAACATCAGTTCAGTACAATTTGCAGTTATGAAAGAGTGATATCTGATATCTCAACATCTCAAACTATCTGATTGTGCATTAGTGAGAATATATCAGATCCTTTTATTTGTTTAGGGGGGAAAATGCATTACGCATACCACCCGGGTGCAGGGGGTGACCCGAGTGGTTATGTGGGACTCCCGTATAGTCTGATGAGACCCACGGTGTACCCACTAAACCCCCCCCACCCATCTGCCACCTCGCCACCTTATGGCGAGGTCACGGGAACGCTTGCGCACACATCCGCGACTCCGCCAGCGGTAGCCGCTCCCAAGCGATTCCATCGCGGATGCCCGGAGGCCCTCCACGTCAGGCACGCCAGATGTTTTGGCGTGCCTTCCTCCTCGACCTCCACTTTGTGCAGGAGCGGACCCCCCTGAGTCCGCTACCAGGAGTTCATGGGTGCCGAAAAACTTCCGGCACCCAGCAGGTCGGTGGTTCCGCCACGATCTACACCTCGGCCGCAGAGGATAGGGAAAACATTTCTCTTCCTCTGCGGCCCCACCAACACCGTTTCTGCGGAATGGACCCGCCAAGTTCGCAGGGGGTAGGGAGAGTGGCGCACCGAAATACCAACACGCCTCTCCCCCTGCGATCCCGCCTCGGCCACAGAAGATAGGGAGAACGGCTCACCGCAATACCGGCACTCCTCTTCTTCTGCGGCCCCTCCTCAACGCATCCTGAGCGGGCTACCCAAGCCCGCTGGGAGCGCCCTCCTCGGGCCAGCCGGCAGCCCAAACAGGCCGGCCCTGGGTGCCTCTTAGCTTCACCGTGGATGACCAGTCCACGGTTACTAAGCCCCCCCGCCCCGACAAGGCGGGCACCCTCGAGGGGGATCAGATGTAGTACCTACAGAAATCGTTCAACTTAAATGAGCGGATCTGCTTTACTCTGATCTGTGCTCTGAGCTCAGTGGAAGGATTTCTATAGAGATTCTATACGTTCCATAAACGAGAACCAGGAATGCACGACCAAATAATGTCCGGCCCGAGAATGCGCATCAAATTTTTTGGATGCGGATTCTCGGGCCGTGCATTATTAAACCGAACAAAAGTGGCTTCCGATTGTCGCCCCGGACCAAGATTGCTCGGACCTATAATGCACGGCACAGTAATGTCCGGCCCAGTAATCAGCGTCCACTGCTTTGGACGCGGATTCTCGGGCCGAGCAAAACTGGCTTCCGATTGCTGCCCCGGACCAAGATTGCTCAGACCTATAATGCACGGCCAGTAATGTCCGGCCCAGTAATTGGCGTCCACATTCCGCAGATAACAAATATTTACTAGGATGAATCCACAAACTACTAAGAAGATACTGATGAATCTATTACTAAGACAAAAAGTAGGTAGGTTAGATTCGTTACGTAGCTTCAGATGCCCGAACGGTAAAACGCCCAGAAATAGGAGCCCCGCGCGGTGCTCCGTCGCCTAGCTTAGTTCGTGACTACCGATTTAAGTTTATATTGTCTGTGAATGGACGCGGATTACAGGGTCGGGCACTGTCGGTCCGAACAAAACTGGCTTCCAATTCTTACCCCGGACCAAATTTGTTCGGAATGATATTGCGCGGCCCAGGAATGTACAGTCCAGTAATCGGCGTCCACTTTTTTGGACGCGGATTGCTGGGCCGCGCATTACCGGCCCGAACAAAAGTGGCTTCCAAATCCAAGTTTGCTCAGAGGGATAATGCTCGGCCAAATAATGCACGGCCCAGTAATCCATGTACATTGGACGCGGTTTACTGGGCCGGACATTCTTGTGGCCGGGCATTATCATGGCCCTACAATATAGGGACTACCATAAACAACCAACCTCTTTAATTTAGGCGGGTAATCGTTTATTTGTGTCAAACTATTTGACATGCCGCGAATATGACATTTAGGCAAATAAAGAAAAGTGGAACTACAAGGACAACAAATGATAAATTCCTCTCTGTCGCTCTTATTCAATTTAGAATATGATTATCTCGCTCGGTAGCAGTACACAGACTAGTAAGGGTTCAGACCGCCAACTCACGAAGAAAATATATAGACCGTAAGCAACTATATTTTATCTGTACCCGCTGGTAGATTTTTGACGTTTATTTTTTTTAATTATTTAATGGCACTGTGAATGACAAAGGAAACTTACTGTGAACATCCAACAATAAATATATATATATATAGCTCATTTAAATTTAACTTTGTGTAGAAGCTCACGGCATTTCCAATTGAACACCAACGTGCGATGTAAAATGAAACTGGTGTTCAATTGAAATACCGTGAACTATGTTGAGCCATATCTTAGTTAAATGAAATTAAACATTTTACTTATCAGCAGATTTATTTTTTAATGTATCTCATCTCATATCCGGGAAAACGATATATCTTCGTCCTTTCACAGAGTTCTACGTTTTACAACCACAACACTCGTACATTTTGCAAAATGAGAACTTGAATGCCTTGCCACATACGATGCACTTCACTATCTTCCATTTGTTGTCCAAACAATGGTTAAGACGCGCTTCCAGATGAATTTTCGATTAGCTACAGATTTAGATTTAGATTTTAGATTTATTTATTTCACAATATACAATGTCACTTAAAATTACACATAGTCAATTGAAAGGAATTTATATTGTGATCGTCAGTTTTTTAAACATTGTCAAATTTAGGTTGATATACATTTATCATAATAATAATATTTACAAGTATATGTCAAAAAATAATAATAATACAAAATACAAAATGAACATGTCAATAAAGAATTAAGATCGCCTTACGGGTCGTCATCAATCATCGTACAATTACATAATTCACACAAAATAATAATACAAAATATTTGGTACAATTCAGATGTCAATAAAAATATAATATTTATAATAAATCTATTTAGTTATGTCATAATACTCTTTTATAGAATAAAGCGGATTTTCCAACAAAAAGTTTCTTAGTCGACTTTCAAATTTTTTTTCAGAAGTTTCACTCTTTAGCTCTAATGGTAGTCGCTCATAATAAGTTGGTCCTATGACACGTGGGTTTTTCCCTGCAAGTGCCATGCGACGAGGGACTGTTCTTAGGCGCCCTGTGGAGCGAATCACTTTGCCTAAAACTTCAACCCTTGAAAATGTCGACAAGTGACTTCTGACAAATTTTAAGATTTCAAACAAGTAAAGTGAGTAGTGCGTCATGATACGGTTTTCAACGAAAATGCCCCTGCATGAGTGTCTTGTTTTCACTCCAACCATTGTGCGTAGGGCACGCTTCTGCAGTATTAAAACTCGAGTGGCATCTGTCGAGTTACCCCACATTATCGTACCGTACGACATTAGCGAATGAAACATTGCAAAATAAACCGATCTTAACGAAACTTTCGATATGAGGGGTCTTAATTTCCGCAACACGAAAACGGCACTACTCAGCCTATCACATAGTTTGTCGACATGGCATTTCCAGTTTAGGTTCGAGTCTAAAATAAATCCGAGGAACCTACACTCGCTACATAGTGGCATCGGAACATGGGTTATAAAGGGTGGAAGTGGAACGTGCCGCCCTGAAAAAATCATAACGTTTGATTTGGCAACATTCAACATCAAACCGTTTGTTGTGAACCAGTGTTGCAACTGCCCGCAAGTGTCATGGATCTTTTCACTGAGCTGCTCATATGTTGGTGCGCTAACTATGACGGTAGTGTCGTCCGCAAACAGCACTGGCAACCCTGTTGTAATGGCGGATTTCAGATCGTTTACGAATGTTAGAAACATGGTGTTGCCTAACGCAGATCCTTGTGGAATACCTACACTTATCCGACCAGTGTCGGACATAAGAGTTTTGCCACCTGCGGACAGTTTCACCAGCTGTCTACGGTCTGACAAGAATGACTTGAACAATCGGTGAGCCGCATTTTTTACACCATAAGACCGTAATTTGTTCATGATCAACTTGTGACTGATAACGTCGAAAGCCTTGGATAAGTCGCACATAATACCCGCCATTTTATATTTTTCATCTAGACCTGTCACTATGCAGTCGAAGATTTTATGTGCCGCCATGGTTGTAGACATGTTTTTCCTATATGCAAACTGGTTTTCAGTGAGCAGGTCATTTGTTTCGAGATGATTCATTAAGCTGGATGACAGTATTGATTCAACTATTTTTGATATGGTGGGTACTATGGTAATTGGCCTGTAGTTGCTGACGTCTGTCTTGTCTCCTTTCCCTTTAAAAACCGGGCATACCCTAGTTTTTTTAAGCACCGCAGGATATACACCAGTCTGAAACACATTGTTTAACAACACAATCAATATGTCAGAAAAGACCGGCCAAATACATAAGATGATATCTAGCGACATATCATATGCATCCACAGTTGTGCGCGTCTTTAACATCGATTGTATTGTTTTGTGCAATAGCTCATGTGTCACGACGGGGAGACTGTACAGAGGCACGTCTAAGCCACTGAGATGCTTCGTAAGGTACTGTGAAGACAAAGATTCGTCACTATGTATTATGTACTTCGATGCTATATTTAAAAAATGTGTATTAAATATATTTGGAACTTCGCTGTCTGGTGCCTTAGTGTTCGTGAGAGGATTTTTTAAACTAATATGAGTTGACCTTGACCCACTTTTTAAGCCGACTTCATTGTTCACAATTTTCCAAATATCTTTCGTCGGGTTCTTACTTTTCTGCAGCAGAGTCTCAATGTAAGTTTGTCGAGCACTTAGTGTAGTTGATTGTATGAGCCGGGAATAGTGTTCTATGCAGTCTGATATAAGGGTATTGTTGGGATATTGGCGTCTTATCTCTATTAGGTCTTTATGTTTGCGTATGTAGTCAGACAGTTCATTAGTCAACCATGGGGTATGTCTATTATTATGTATTTTCAATGTCTTTAATGGGAATCGTAAATTTATATAATAAGTTAATATATTAAATAATTTATCGAATTTCATATGAATGTCAAAGGTAGGATTATATATAAAATTAAAATCGTAACTACAAATGTCAGTAAAAAATAATTGAAAGGATTCTTTATTAAATACCCGATGCTTAACTGTTTGGACTACATGATTTTTTGCGTGTTTATGTTTTAAAGCGAATTCGTACATCTGGCCGTTATGATCGCTGATAGCGGTATCCACCGGCGAGACCGTAATGCAAGCGCGAGTATGATTCGCTATGCCGCAGTCAATGCACGACGAACAGTCTGCAGTAACGCGTGTGGGGAAAGTTACGATATTTGAACTACCATAGCTACTTAGTACATCATTCACCCGTACTTTCAAATTATTCTCAGTTAGATAATTTACATTTTGGTCGCCAACTATAAGAAACTTTTTATTGTCGTCAGTCAGTTTCTTTAATAACAATTCCAAATTATTTAAATAAATTTCAAAATTACCATTACAAGTCCTATACAATACTACAATAATCAAATCAAAACAAGGTATTTCAATAGCCGCTAACTCCAGATGATATGGAACGCAGAGGGTATGTAGGTCGTTACGTTGTTTATACTGCGTACCGTCGCGTATGTATACAGCTACCCCGCCATGCGCACCGCTGCGCCCGCGACAGTAGGCGTTTGCGAGCGTGTAATTACATAACCTCACACGTTCCAAGTCACCTTTACGGCACCAAACTTCGGTCAATCCAAGTACATCTGGGTTTGAATCACAACATAATAATTCTATTAGTGAGGTTTTACCACAAATCGATCTTACATTTTGGTGAATAACTACAAATTTTGATGTTACGTCGGTGTTGTGATAACTCGCGGTGCAGTGGAGTTTTTTGTTTGCAAGACGTTTTTTGTTTGTGGAACGTTGAAATACCTTACTACAACACCGCTCGGCCAGTTTGCTGCACTTCTGGCAATCTTCACCTTGCCAGCAGGCACGTCAAGACGAAATGATGTGTAATTCCCTCTGGTTACCCACTGTTTCGTTTGTTTACTGCATAGTAAACTATCAATACTCCAATTTAAATAACAACATTAGAAAAAAAATAAAAAATGTTCAGAGACGACTAGACGAAATTCCGAGGAGACGCCATTTTATTTTTATTTGTCACTTTATTTTGACGTTTGACGTTAGGCAGTAGCCAATCAAAGCTCAGTATGTCGTCAAAATCTTTTGACACATTATGGACGCTATCATACACGTTTCGTTCTACGTAGATAAACAGCCGTGTAGCAGTATTATTATTTGACGTCTTCTCTAAGGTACTCTGAGTTAATCAGTCTATTCGTAAATTAAAAAAAATTAAGTAAAGCCCCGTTGTGGCGTGTTCGAATCATCATCACATCAGCTGGAAAACGTCCACTGCTGGACAAAGGCCTCCACAAGGATATTAACAATGACAGATGTCTTGCGCTGCCCACATCCAACGGCTTCCCGCGATTACATTACTTACGTATTTAAAACTTGATTAGATTAGATTTATTTCTTTTAGGAATTAACACAGTACTTTACATTAAGAAAAAATAAATTCACAAAAGATCGTCAAAAAAGTAATATAAAAAATATAATAGAAAATAGAAACAATGAATGTCACAATTATGTAAAAAAAATGTTATTATACACGAGTAGGGTATCCTAGGGAATGTCAATACAATTATTAATAGCAAAACAATAAAATAAAAACAAAATACTGCCAAATATGGTCATATGTCACAACAATGTCAGAATAAGTATAAATACATTTATGTATTATTTAATAATTAATATCCGACAATAATGTTTTAAAATATTAATCATCAAACAGCTTTTCATTGTATTCTTTTACGGAATTCTGTCCTTTATTCGGCGTTCAAATATGTCGTCAGAGATTTCGTTTTTATGCTTGGCGGGTAGGCGCTCATACAATGACTTGTAACACAAACAAAACAAATGCCTATTCGAACACGCCACAACCATGTACACAAGGGGATTTATCGACCGAGTGAAAGGACAACAATGATTTCGTATGTCCGGATTTCCTGTTCTTTTCCGCTGCACGTCTCATTTCTCAACCGATAATAGTGAAATTTTGTGAGGAGATTCGTTTTTTTTTACATTTTGTCGAGTCAGCTTTTGGAAATTTAGAAATTTGCAAAATTAATTGGCGAGGTCTACTGTCACAGAGCTTATTGTTGTTTCTAGATTCAAATGTCTCATAGAATCACTCAATATAGACAGTCGGCCAGTCAGTCAGATTTGTTTACGTGGAGGTTGGATGCTCTTACAACTATAAATAACTTTTTATAAGCTTTTTTATAAGCCGTACTTGTCTTCTCGAAGATCTCGCGGTTCGTAAATAAATGCCATACGATTAAAAAAAAATAAGTTTGATTTAACTTGCTCGTACGTAAGTTGTCTTCAGAGTTTGCAATCTTATTTTCAGCAACTTGCCGGTATCCGATTGAGCTGAAATTATATGTAAGGCGATATGAGTGTGTGATATGTCACATGATAATAATCACCATATAATAATAAATTAACCTTTCAGAGTACCGGATCGGAAAAAATCGTAAATTTCCTGTACTGTTTCCGACTCGGACATCCGATCCGATAACGGCGTAGGGCCGGCACCGGCACCATATAGGTTTATCCCCACGTGCGGGCGTGGCAGTCCACCGCGTGATGGTCTCCTGGACATTTAAGTAGCTCTGCAAGGATCAATATCAGCCGTCAATGTTATGTGAATGAATATGGTCTGTCCATTTTGGCCACTCGATAAAGTGTAGATTCCGATCAAATTCAATCATATCCACGTCCTTGTGCGGTCTAAAAGAAACAGTTTTTGGTGGCAACTTTGTCCGTTTAATTGTATTGAAAACCATAACCATGACATGACCAAGTGAGCCGTTATCTTTGAGTTTCATTATCTGTGGAATAGTGAGTAGGTTACTAGAATAATATTGAAGCATAGTGCGATTTGGGTACCGCGTATTTCTTACTAGTCTGTGCGCGTATTCGAAAATATCCGGATTTGCTAAGATATTATGACGATACTGTGATACACATCATTATTAATGAAATACGTATCGTGATATGAGTGTATATGAGTGTCGCGTGAAACGGCCCCAAATACTGGAATATCAATTTTATAGCGGTTTACAAAATTGTTTAGGGTTATTCTTGAATATTCATTAATACCACGATACGTAATTCTTATCGTGATATGAGTGTATCGCGTGATAATAATTATCGCGTAGGATGCTTCTTTGGGGGCTTTACACTCATATCACGAGCCGTATCATGTAAATATTGATGAATATTGAAGTAAAAACCATACAATTTTGAATACCGCGATAGTATTGTCATTCCATAATATTAACCGTGTAAAGCGCCCTAGTGAAGTGATTATGCGAAACAAAATATTCATTGCCAAAAACGTAGTATAGTATTGAACACGGCTGTTTATCTACGTAGAACGAAACGTGTATGATAGCCGCCATATTGTTTCAAAAAGATTTTAACGATTTACCGAGCTCTGATTTGCTACTGCCGTGACTGCCATTGGACGTCAAACGTCAAATTAAAGTGATAAATAAAAATGGCGTCTCCTCGGAATTTAGTCTAATCGTCTCTGAACATTTTTTTTCTTTTTTGCAAATGTTGTTATTTAATTAGTACTTGATAGCTTATTATGCAGTAAACAAACGAAACAGTGTGCAACTAGTCGAAAATTCATCTGGAAACGCGTAATAACCATTGTTTGGACAACAAATGGAAGATAGTGAAGTGCGTCGTATGTGGCATGGCATGCAAGTTCTCATTTTGCAAAATGTACGAGTGTTGTGGTTGTAAAACGTACAACTCTGTGAAAGGACGAAGATATATCGTTTTCCTGGATATGAGATGAGATACATTAAGAAATAAATCTGTTGATAAGTAAAATGTTGTTTAATTTCATTATCTAAGATATGACACAAAATAGTTCACGGTATTTCAATTGAACACCATTGTCATTTTACATCGGACGTTGGTGTTCAATTAAAAATGCCGTGAGCTTCTACACAAAAAAAAATGAGCTATATATATTTAACGTTAGATGTTCACAGTAAGTTCCATTGCCACAGTGGGATTAAATAATTAAAAAAAAACGTCAATAATCTACCAGCGGGTACAGATTAAATATACTTGCTTACGGTCTATATTTTTGGTTCGTGAGTTGGCGGTCTGAACCCTTACTAGTCTGTGGTATTGACTATAAACACTATAAATACTTAAGACTTTATTACTGATTTACACTTATTGATATAGATAACTGAGAACTTAAATACTGAATTGTACGCGTAGAAGATAATGGAAAATTACTCTAAATCTCTTAAATAAATAAAAAATACTTAAGACAAGGTAGTATGGCCTATGGTCATAGCCTGTCCTAAAGAGGTAACACCTCACCACGGCTGTTTATCTACATAGAATGAAACGTGTATGATAGCCGCCATATTGTGTCAAAAAGATTTTGACGACATACCCCGCTGTGATTGGCTACTGCCTTGACTACCAATGGCCGTCAAACGTCAAAATAAAGTGACAAATAAAAATAAAATGGCGTCTCCTCGTAATTTCGTCTAGTCGTCTCTGAACATTTTTTTTATTTTTGCTAATGTTGTTATTTAATTTGTAGTATTGATAGTTTACCATGCAGTATACAAACGAAACAGTGTGTAGCTAATCTAAAATTCACCCGGAACGCGTAATAACCATTGTTTGGACAACAAATGGAAGATAGTGAAGTGCGTCGAATGTGGCATGCCATGCAAGTTCTCATTTTGCAAAATGTACAAGTGTTGTGGTTGTAAAACGTGAAAGGACTCTGTGAAAGGGCGAAGATATATCGTTTTCTCGGATATGAAATGAGATACATTACAAAATAAATCTGTTGATAAGTAAAATATTTGTTTTATTTCATATAATGCGGCACAACATAGTTGACGGTATTTCAATTGAACACCATTTTCATTTTACATGGGACGTTTGTGTTCAATTGAAAACGCTGTGAGCTTCTACACAAAAAAATGAGCTATATATATTTATCGTTGGATGTTCACAGTAAGTTCCATTGCCACAGTGGGATTAAATAATTAAAAAAAAAAAGTCAAAATCTACCAGCGGGTACAGATTAAATATACTTGCTTACGGTCTATATTTTTGGCTATATTTTTGAGTTGGCGGTCTGAACCCTTACTAGTCTGTGGTATTGACTATAAACACTATAATACTTTATTACTGGTTTAGACTTATTGATATAGATAACTGAGGACTTAAATACTGAATTGTACGAGTATGGAAAATTACTCTAGATCTCTTAAATAAATAAAAAATACTGAAGATAAGGCAGTATGGCCTATGGTCATAGCCTATCCTAAAAAGGTAACACGTCATTGACTGACAGTGACAGTTGTCTTGAGTTCTTGCATTGGTTCTTGCTTGACTGTTTGACGTTGTTTTACTTCTTAGTAGTTTGTCTTGCTAAGCACATTTCATTAAAAGAAAATATATACAAATTGTAGACGTATTTATGCAGGTTCTGAGCACCCTATGGGTTTTAATGTGGAGAGCCTCGCCAAAGTGCACCGAAGTCAAACGCGCAGCGTGCGTCGGCGCAGCCCAGTCTGTGGCTTTACGACTCATATTTCAGCAAATTCAGCACTAAGCGTTATCGTGCTAAGAAGACAATGGAATGTAATATGTAATTATATTCGATTTTAAAAAGTATTTACACAAAAATACGGCATGGCGCAAGCAGTGAGTGTAAAGCAGGAGCCACTTGAGCAAGAAGCAAGAGAGGAGCAAGAAAAGGATGAGAGTGAGGCGTTGACTCTATTGTACGAGAAACATGAGATCAAGGAGGAGCTGGTACTGGGGCCGGAGGGCTTTCAACGTCCTGTGGTGGACAGAGGTAATTACAGTCAAGGTAACTTATTTATTTATTTATTAATCAAAGTACAAAACACTTAATCTAATAAATTATCCTGCAAAACTGTTTTATTAGTTTGCCTGCAGGTACGAGTCTATAAAAAAACAAACTTAATAACTACATAGTATGAGTACAATATTGTAAAAGTGTGGAAACCACACTTAAGTGATATTTGCTTATCAGCCATTGTCACTTAAGTGTCTCCAGCAGGTACTTTGAACTGAATGTTTGCCGCTATAGAATTATCACATCTACCATCAATTGCAGTCTTTATTACCTTGGTCAATTTGTGGTGGGTTAAGAGCAATTAATATGTTCAAAGGCTACAATGTTCAGTCGCATAGTGCAATGTATGTCTACTTTTGGACCTTGATGTCATTAAAATAAAGTTGAAAATTGGAGAACCTGTTTATTTCTGGACTATACATTTGATATGCTGTGTACCCTCGGGTCTCAAACACTAGACAAGTCTCAAAAATTAGTTAATTATTTGGCATTTGGGGTCACATCAATATGACGGCCACATCATTATTTATTTAATCGTATGGCATTTATTTACGAACTGTGAGATCTTCAAGAAGACAAACGGTTGCCAGCTTTTGTTGCACTTTTAGCACCACCCAGGGGTCACGTGTAGGGTAGCAGTGGGTACCCCCTACGGACGTAGTGCAACTACGACCCCCCTTTGTCAAGTGAGTGGGCAACTTGACTGTTAGAAGTTCTCAAGCCGCCCGAAGGCCTCTAACTTGGCTTAACGAATGCTGTCGTAGACAGCAGCCGGGATCAACGGCTTAACGTGCCTTCCAAAGCACGAGAGCGCTCAGTTAGTAACCACTCAAAGCGGTCACCCATCCAAGAACTGACCTGCGCCCACATTGCTTAACCTCGCATACCGCACGCGGTAGGCGGGTGCCGCTGGGCCACGAGCGCTCTAGCCACATCATGACAAGGTCATACACCTGTGTGTCATATTCATATTGATTCCCATATATGATTAAAATATGTCCCCTAATATTAACTTAACAGGCCATACAGTGAGAGGGAAAGAGAAGTGGTCGAACACAATAATGTACTGGTTCACTAGAAATAGAAAAAGGAAACGTGGTAGACCTCTTAGAAGATGGGTCGATGACATAAAAGCCACAGCAGGTGGAGGTTGGACAACAATAGCCAGAGATAGGGAGAAATGGCGACAGTTGGGGGAGGCCTTTGCCTATAAAAGGCATACAGACAGGATAGTCAAGGCATAAAGAAGAAAAGTGAATTTTTATCATTTATTAAATTTCATAATTAAAAGCTATTTATAAAACATGTACTTAAAAACGAATATTGTAACTGTCTGAATAAAGGCTTATTATATTATTATTATTAATATTAACTTACGGTGTCTGCTTACCAACAGGCAGGCTTTTTTGCCACTGTTGTAGTATAAAAATAAAAAAAATAAAAAACCACAACAGCAAGGTTGGAGCCTCCTATTAAGCATTACATTGTGCTTGTGTTAGAAGACACCATTATTCCAATACAAGAAGTTGTAGCAAATTACTTATATAATAAACATAGAAAGAAAGATACTCTTGTTACTGAAACAATTCTGAAAACATGAAATTTATTATTTTGAGCAATGAAATATTATTTAGCAAATTTTACTAATAAAGAATACTACAATTACATTTCAAAACTATAGTCATAACATAATCATAAAATATAAAAATAACATAATCTTTATTTACATTAAAATTAAACGAAAGCTTATAACAATTTGTAAGCTATTGTACAGATAGCAGAGATAGAGAGAGTAAGCTATGGTATCTATCTCATAATAAATTCATTCAAGCTGTAGAAAGTGCTTGCCATAATTTCAGTCATGATGTAAAACTGGCCAATGATGGTGCACCTATAATCTGTGCCAGCAATTAGCCTGGTCCGATGATATATGGGTGAGTTTGCTATAATTTGTTGGTCTAGGCTTAAGTCCCACAAGTCTGTGAGCATTACATAGGTTATGAGCTGAGAGAATTTCTATGTAGAGATCTTATACGAGTTCCATGAAGAGGGACAGAAAAGCTCTTACGCAATTGAGAACTGATCTTAAATGTCTGGCCGTTTACCATATACAACCTCTTTAATTTGGGTGGGTAATGGTTTATTTGCCTCAAACTATTTGTCATAACGTGGACATGACATTGAGGCAAATAAAGAAAAGCGGAACTATCACAAGGACAACAAATGATATATCCCTCTTTGTTGCTCTTATTCAATTTTGTATTATGACTATTTCGCACGGTAGCGGTATTATTATTTGACGCCTTCTCTGGGGTACTCTGAAGTTACGACTGTGTACGTCTGCGTACGTCTGCTTCCATCGTGTAAATGACTGCATGGGTCTGCGGTCGGATTGGTTGTAACATTTTCCAACCGTTTTTCATAGAGCGATCTCAAATGGATTGCAGTCCAAAGTCATCCCTAGGGTAGAGTGCTATAGGCGTCAAGTGCGAAGGGCCACCTAAATGTGAAACAAGAGACACACATTAAACACACACGTAAAATGCTATATATTTTTTTGCTTTAATATTTCGAAAAACCCTTACCTACACGGAATATAAAATACGAAATGTTGTTGCGAAAATAATAATAATATGCCCATGTACTCGTAAAATAATAATATTAACTCATTTTATTCGTAATAATATTAAAAAAACTTATATAAAGTAAACAGTTAAATATGTTATAGTAGTACGCACTCCTTACCCAAAACCATTTACCCATACTAAAAAACACTATAACAGTGTAAAATATTTTTCAATAATAATCATAATACAAATATTTAAAATAACTGCACTAGCAAATGTATTTTTTTTTTTTTTATTAAAAATGGGATTGCTCTTGGCCAGCATCTAGCCAGGGGGCAAAGATGAGGCCGACGATGAAGCGAGCTCACCCAGAAGATGCCTATTCACTCGTGCCTTAAAAAGGTCCAGGTTATATGAACTCGGAAATACAGACGCCGGCAGAGAATTCCAAACCTTAGAAGTGCGCATTATAAAAGAAGATGCAAAGCGCTTGGTTCGAACTAGAGGAATTTCGACCAGGTAAGGATGGTAGCCAGCCGTACGTCTGGATGTCCGATGGAAGAAGGGGGAAGGCGGTATGAGCTCATGGAGCTCCTGAGCACACTCACCGAAGTACAGTTTGTAGAAGACGCACAGACATGCTACTTTGCGTCGATGTGCTAAG
Source organism: Notocelia uddmanniana (assembly GCA_905163555.1). NCBI lineage: Eukaryota > Metazoa > Arthropoda > Insecta > Lepidoptera > Tortricidae > Notocelia > Notocelia uddmanniana. Next base: position 24,231,796 of record LR991066.1, read on the forward strand.
CTCTGCAGCTTATTTCCCACTACCGTACTGCCGCCAATGAGCCTCCTGGCTCTGCGGATTACACTCATAAACTAAAATAACTAAGAAATTGTAACGAAAGTATATGCTGAACTAAGTTCAGCGTATGCGTGCCGTATCTAGTTGTAAGTATTCTGTGTATTACTTGTTTTGAACTTAAATTGTCGTTCGCTGCTTGCCGTGCGCGCGGGCAGTAAATGTTTATTTGTAGTACCCTCTTTTTATGTACTAATTAAGTGTTTTTGTGCGCTCATAATAATGTAAGTTAATTATTTATGTGTATCTCATGCAGGTGAATTGTATAATTATTTATGAGATTAAATTATCTTAAACCTTAAAATGGTAGCCTAAATAGCTTTACAAAACACAACAACCTATACTCCACGGGGCAAATAGAGTTGCTACACTCGATTTGGGTATATAAAGTTGACAACTTGGGATAATTTGATAAATAATTGAAAATGAAAAATGAAAATTGTTTATTGTTCACATGAAGTAAGTAATTACAAGATATATCACGACTCTGAGCCCTGAGCTAGGAAACCCTGTGTTACAGGACCCAGTTTCGCATCAAATGTTAGTTTCACTTAATTATAAATACAAGTTATACGAGTACAGAGGAGTATTTGTAAACATATTAAATCTGACAATTAATTATGTTCTCATACCTATTTAATTTATATGTATAATATTGCTGATGTGTGTGTGTGTGTGTGTGTGTGTGTGTGTGTGTGTATGTGTGTATGATTGGACCTAATATATATATAATAGGTAATTTACATGTTTTATATGTTAAACGCTTTGAGATCAAAAATATTTCTTTTGTCACGGCCAGAAGGAGTTCGGTCTCATGGTAATCAAGTTGCATGAGCCACTTTGTTGTGGACTGTGACAGAGAAACGGAAACTAAATTTTACCGGTCCTCGACGCAGTACCTATCTACCTATACTATGTATCTTTATATTATACCCTTAAATTTGCTAAAAGGACTTTGAAAAAACGTTGTGTTGTTTCAGCCATGTTAAGCGCAGCAATCTTGGAGCAGAATCAACCCGGGGGCTTCTGTTATATTCCCGATGACCTCATTTCTGATGATGCTGTGGACATTAATATGAGAGGCGATGACCATAACTTGCCAAGAGCTTGCAGTGTGAAACTCGTACGAATTGATGAGAAGCTGAGAGACCTAAAACATAAGTACATACAGAAATTAAAGATTACAAGTGATTCAAGCTGCAGGACTAGAGATCCATTCCTCTCTTGTTTTGTAAGACTTGAAAGGATACAGATTAGCGACCAAAACAATTCGTATATACCAAAACAATTCGGATACAAAAAAAAAAATGGGACAAAAAGTCCAACCTACACAACTCAGCCTGCATTCCGCTCTTGTTTTGTAATGCTTGAAAAGATCCAGATTGACGACAATTTGTTAGATAATAAACAAAATATCATCAAGAGTTCAAGCTACAGGGCACACGACGCATTCTTCACTTGCTTTGTAAAGCTTGAAAAAATCCAAACGGGCGAATATTTGTTTCATAATGAAAAAAATATTAGAAAAAATAAACGTATAAAAAGTGAAAACAATTCTAGCAACACTGAGCATAATACTGTGTATCAACCATGTAAGTTCTGTGGAAAACAGTTTAAACTCAAATATTTGATGAAACATCAACGAAGAATGCACTCTGACAGACCATATAAATGCAACATATGTACGAAACGGTTCGCTGAATCATATTCTTTAAAAATGCACAAAATGATCCATTTAGAGCGCAAACCTTATCCTTGCGATATCTGCGAGAAACAATATACACAAAAAATTCATTTGATCGCCCATATCAAAAGGCACGCGCTAAAACCTTACGCTTGTGACAAGTGTGGGTGCCGATTTTGGACGGAAGGGCAGTTGCTTCGACACTCACAACCACCGTTGGAGATTATACCACGTATATGTAATTATTGTGGCAAACAATTCACGAACAAGCATAGACTTGTAGGTCATATCCGTACTCACACTGGTGAAAAACCGTTTAAGTGCAAAATATGTGCTAGGCCGTTTGCAGACGGAAGTGCTTTAATCCGGCACGTTAGGCTACACACAGGATACATGCCATATTCATGCGAAGTCTGTGGAAAGCGATTTGTGGCAAAAGGAAACCTATCACTACACGCAGTAACCCACACAACAGAGAAAAGATTCTCCTGCGCCACTTGTGGGCAACAGTTTAAGCGGAAGCATTATTTAATACGCCATATAAGAATTCACACGGGAGAAAAGCCATATGCGTGCACGTATTGTGGTCATCGCTTTTCTGATCAAGCTTCGGCGCTTAAGCATAAGAGAATACACACAGGGGTTAAACCTCATGGCTGTGAGTCGTGCGGCAAACGGTTCGTGCGTAAGACACATTTGACCAGCCACATGACAGTACACACTGGGGAGAAACCGTTTTCGTGTGCGATATGTAGCCGACCATTTGCGAGCAAAGTTAATTGTCGTACACACGAGCGGAGAGTGCATGCGAAAGGACGCACGGACTAACTTGTTATGTTTATCTCTTTATAACGATGAAATCTTAGGTAAATTAATATATATAATATGGCAGCAATGTTTCACCCAATTTCAGGTGAGATAGTGGTCAAATGCTTACCTATTTTATATATATAAAAAAAAAACTTTGTATTTGGAAGAAAGTTTGTCTTCACGTTTCCGCAAAAATGGACTCTAATATGTTGTTTTCTTATAAACAAGGGTTCTTGTTTAGGTATTTGTTTTATAATAGCTTCATGCAGAAGGACGGAAGGACTAACTCGTAATGTTCATCACCTTATAAAGATGAAAACTAATCGTAAATGAATACAGGGTGTAATCTAATTGGTGATACATAATTTTTAAGAAAAAAAAACCGACTTCAATGGGGGAGGCCGGTGAAACATTATTATACTTAAATGGGCGCACTCTTAGATTCCATACAATAAAATTGACACGGTGACGGCCTGTTTAGCCTAGTTGGTAGTGACTCTGCCTCCGAAGCTAGAGGTCCCGGGTTCGAATCCCGGCCAGGGCATTTATTTGTGCATTTTTCACAGATATTTGTTCTTGGGTCTTGGATGTTTTCTATGTATTTAAGTATGTATTTATCTATATAAGGATGTATATCGTCGTCTAGTACCCATAGTACAAGCTTTGCTTAGTTTGGGACTAGGTCGATTTGTGTAAGATTGTCCCCCAATATATTATATTATATAAATAAAAATGGCTATAAGTATGTTTATAATGGTAGAAGACTAAGTACCCTCAATTCCTCATGGAATCATGGAAAAACCTTGCTTGCTTGACAAAAAAAACGAAGAGAACAAATCGCCAAACTTGAACTACTCGTCGTTGAAGAGTTCCGTTCTGATCATCATCAGCAGTTCCACTTCATCAAATGTCACTTTTATGAATGAAAATGCTTGATTAGCTCATAAAAATACTAAAATTACTATTTGTGTGCCTTTCACATTTGAGGAGTTCCCTCGATTCCTAATGGATCCCATCATCAGAACTCGAGCATGACAAAAATCAATCGTGAAAATAGAACTTGCTTAACAAACACAGCTAGAAGGACAAATCGCCAAACGTGAACTTTTCGTTGTTAAAGAGTTCTGTTCTGATCATCATCAGCAGTTCCACTTCATCAAATGTCACATTTTTGTATGATAATGCTCTATTTGTTGACAAAAACACAAAAATCACTATATATTTGCCTTTAAGATTTGAGGAGTTCCCTCAATTTCTCATGGATCCCATCATCAGAACTGCGTTTTGACAAAAACGGGACCGACTTGGATATATTATACTTCCAATTTTCCAAATCGGTTAAGAAATCACGGAGTTATGGAGTGACAAACATTAAAAAAAAAACATGCAACCGAATTGATAATCTTCTCTTTTGAAATCTTGAAGTCGGTTAAAAATAAAAAATATGTGAATCTAACCATGATTCTGAACAACTTTTACTATGGGACCAACTTTGTCAGAGTCGAAAAAATAACAACCATTTCATACAGCTTGCAGTTTTTTTTTTGACATGATCAAAGTTGGTTCCGTAGTAAAAGTTGATCAAAATCATGGTTAGATTCACATTTTTCTATTTTTAACCGACTTGAAGATTTCAAAAGAGGAGGTTATCAATTCGGTTGTATGGTTTTTTTTTAATGTTTGTTACTCCATAACTCCGTCATTTCTTAACCGATTTGGAAAAATCTTTTTTGATTGTAAGTATATATATCCAAGTTGGTCCCGTTTTGTCAAAACGCAGTTCTGATGATGGGATCCATGAGGAATTGAGGGAACTCCTCAAATCTTTAAGGCAAACATATAGTGATTTTTGTGTTTTTATCAACAAGTCAAGCATTTGCATCCAAAAATGTGACATTGGATGAAGTGGAACTGCTGATGATTATCAGAACAGAACTCTTCAACGACGAAAAGTTCACGTTTGGCGATTTGTCCTCCTAGTTGTGTTTTTTAAGCAAGTTCTATGTTCACGATTAATTTTTGTCATGCTTGATTTCTGATGATGAGATGCATGAGGAATTGAGGGAACTCCTCAAATCTTAAAGGCAAACATATAGTGATTTTTGTGTTTTTATCAATAAGTCAAGCATTTGCATCCAAAAATGTGGCATTTGATGAAGTGGAACTGCTGATGATGATCAGAACAGAACTCTTCAACGACGAAAAGTTCACGTTTGACGATTTGTCCTTCTAGCTGTGTTTGTTAAGCAAGTTCTATTTTCACGATTGATTTTTGTCATGCTCAAGTTCTGATGATGGGATCCATTAGGAATCGAGGGAACTCCTCAAATGTGAAAGGCACACAAATAGTGATTTTAGTATTTTCATGAACTAATCAAGCATTTTCTTTCATAAAAGTGACATTTGATGAAGTGGAACTGCTGATGATGATCAGAACTAAACTCTTCAACGACGCGTAGTTCACGTTTGGCGATTTGTTCTCTTCGTTTTGTTTGTCAAGCAAGCAAGGTTTTTCCATGATTCCATGAGGAATTGAGGGTACTTAGTGTTCTACCATTATAAACATACTTATAGCCATTTTTATTTTATTGTATGGAATCTAAGAGTGCACCATCTAAGTATAATAATCTTTCACCGGCCTCCCTCATTGAAGTCGTTTTTTTTTTCTTAAAAATTATGTATCACCAATTAGATTACACCTGTATATAGGGACAATGTTTCTCCCGTTCTTTGTATTTGTAGAGTTTGTCTTTAGGATGCATTCCGCATGCAAAAGACCAAAAATGGACTCTTTATTTGTTGTTAGTTAGTTATAGATACTGTTTGTTTTATAATTGCTACTAAGCTTCTCTTGTTAGTTAGATTGTTGTTTCGAATAGTACATTATTTTCAAAACGAAAATGCTTTTTTTTTAATTTAAAATGGGATTGCTCTTGGCCAGCATCTAGCCGGGGGGTAAAGATGACGCCGACGATGAAGCGAGCTCACCCAGAAGATGCCTATTCACTCCTGCCTTAAAAAGGTCTAGGTTATATGAACTCGGAAATACAGTCAATAAATTAAAAAATATAAATGCTTAAATATGGAAATATATGCTTTTTGGAATAAATCTCTATGAGTAACACGTCTTTTTATTTTCATAACGTTGTTTGATGACGTGTTGATGGAAGAGGGAGCAAACTCGTTTTCCAATAGAGGATATATATACTCATGTTTATATATTATATCTCCATCGAGCATCATATTTTGACGTCTCTAACGGTAGTTAAAGCATTAATAGCTGAACCAACCGCCAGTGCTGTTGTATAAATGATCGCGGAGTGCTCTTAAACGTCGTAAAAGTCGAGTAATTATCAGAATGGGCCGCGCGGTATGGTGTGCTCCGCTGTGGGCCAGAGACACGGTGCCTTCATGCAGAGAATAGTAAATTGTATATCTTTTCTGTAAAAAAAATTATAAGCGGAACTTAGCGAAATTACAATTTCCACCCGGAGTGAAAAATTAAAAAAAATATTATCCTGGGCAGGATTTAAACCCACCTCTGGAATCCGCCCCTCGCTCTTACCAAACTGAGCTACCGCAGGGAGTCTACCGCTTATTACTCCTCACAACAAGTAAATTTTAACAAAAAAGCACCGACTCCAAACTTTATCAGATTCCGTCCTGCTATAATAATTTGAGGAGTTCCCTCGATTTTTCCAAGATCCCGTCATCAGATCCAGACTTAGAAAAACAAACCCTTTCGAACAAAAAAAGAATTTTTAAAATCGGTCCACTCGTCTCCGAGTACGAGTAGCATACCTACATTAAAAAAACCGACTAATTGAGAACCTCCTCCTTTTTTTGAAGTCGGTTAAAAATTAGGAATACACTCTAATATGAGCAATTTAATTAAAAAAAAACGTAAAATCACTGATACTTAATGTATATTGATTAATTGATAGAAAATAGTCGGGAAGTTTAATGGCAGTAATTATCTAATGCCGCTAAAGTAATGGATTCCTCTAACAAGCGAGATACAGAAACTGTAGGTATACCTACCGGTTATTACGAAAACAATACGGGTATTCGGCTCAAGCGGGACGAAGCATCGGGCGCCATGCGGAGTCACGCTCCACGGAATGCACTCTGGCCCGTAATCGCTCCAAATGGGTACGACAAGTGCAGCGCTGTTTATGTACCTAGCCACGACTTTTGCACTCTTAGGCCCTTGATAATATTCAAGTGAAATACAGAAATCGTCTTGGAAGCTCATATACCTATCCATACTATACTAGTAACTCTGTGAACTGCGGCGCTGTAACCCAAGGCGCCGCAATTTTGAAAATAAAAAACCGGCCAAGAGCGTGTCGGGCCACGCTCAGTGTAGGGTTCCGTAGTTTTTGTAATTTTTTCAAAAACTATTCAACCTATCAAGTTCAAAATAATTTTCCTACAAAGTTTTTATAAAGTTCTACTTTTGAGATTTTTTCATATTTTTAAAACTTATGGTTCAAAAGTTAGAGGGGGGGGGGCACATTTTTTTTACTTCTGGAGCGATTATTTCCGAAAATATTAACATTATCAAAAAATGATTTTAGTAAACCCCTATTTATTTTTAAATACCTATCTAACAATATATCACACGTTAGGGTTAAAATGAAAAAAAATCACTCCCCACTTTACGTATAGGGGAGGTACCCTAATATAATATTTTTTTCCACTTTTTATTTTACCACTTTGTCGGCGTAATTGATATACATATTAGTACCAAATTTCAGCTTTCTAGTGCTAACGGTCACTGGGATTATCCGCGGACGGACGGACGGACAGACGGACGGACAGACATGGCGAAACTATAAGGGTTCCTAGTTGACTACGGAACCCTAAAAAAGACCATAACTGAATCTGACATTCATACGTACCTTACTTGAAACAGGCATAAGCTCTGCGTTTCAAAAGTAAGTTTAGCGAAATCTATTTTTTTTACCAGAGCATTAAACTTTCATTACCTTTTAGAGTTCCGTAGTCAACTAGGAACCTTTATAGTTCCGCTATGTCCGTCTGTCTGTCTGTCCGAGGCTTTGCTCTGTGATTGTTAAAGTGCTAGAAAGCTGCAATTTTGTCTTTCAAAATGAATAGAAGTCTTCATGAAACATGTTTGTCACGGAAATAATGTCCCCCATCTGTAACTTTTGAACTATGGGTCTAAAAATATGAAAAATCATGAAAGTAAAGCTTAATAAAGACTCAACGAAAACTATAGCGGACATGATCAGTTGAGCTGTTTTTGAGTTATCGTAAAACGTCTTCCCTTCTTAGTAAAAGACGTATGAAACGCAGCAAAGGTATTCCCTTTTGCTAGTTATTGTTTTTCTTTTTTAAATTAAGTTCATTGGGCAACTACTGAACCCTAAACTGAGCATGGCCCGACATGCTCTTGGTCGATTTTTTATATGAACTTTATAACCAATTTATCCGATTTTATAACCACATTATATGACATCAAATACAAATCATAGCTTAATAGTACATTATGATACAAGTGCAGAGAACAGGAAATTCTTAACGAGTGGTGATAAATTAAAACACGACCGAAGGGAGTGTTTTAAATCGACACGAGTTGCGAATTACCTGTTCGCACGTGTATCATACAGCGTTTACAGTACATAATTATGGCTCCTTAAAGTTTCGACATATGCACGGAATCTGCTGATTACCGCACTCGTGCGGTAACGTAGCACCATATGTACTGTAAAATATTTTTTAATACAGTTGCTCAAAAAGTGCTACTTTACGTAGCTGTTTAGCGTGCGGAAAGTTGGTTTTCGCGCACTAGTGCTTTTCACTTTTCCAATTTTTTTAAATTTATGCTTGTTCCAATGCATGACTCCTTATTGCTGGGTGTTAAATATTAGTTTCCTTTAAACGTCGTAATCAACATAAAAACCTACTGTTAATATCAGAATACGAAAAATATACACATTTCATATTTTATTACTTACCTTTTCATCATTATAACACGTTTATTTTTTAATATTGAATATTGAAAAACCGTTCTTAATAAGTTGTCTGAGTGGAACGGAATAGCTGCCGAAACGCCTGTCAAAGAAGAGGCGTTTTTACTTACTGCAAGCATGTTTTAAGTTTCTAAAGGCAACATTCGATATTGTTTTTATAAATATTACTTGTTGTTTTTCTTATTTTTTCGCAACTGTATTAAAAAACGTCGTTCAATACACGTGCGGAAATGTCATTCTTCACTCGTCCCGAGTGTTGCCACTCGCCTGCGGCTCGCGGCATCCCTCGGTACTCGTGAAGAAATGACATACTTTCCGCACTAGCATCGAAATGTACTATTAACTAATCATGCCCTGTACTGTACAATATAAAAGAGTTTTTTTTACATTGAATTTTAGGCTATTAATATAATGTTTTTTATTACTATAAATAACAAATGCTATATAAACCGAGTTGTCATAAATTCATAATGTAAACCGAGATATTATATTTATTCTGGTGCATATTATTTATACCTTACTGGAATAAATGATGTTGACATGACCATGACTATAAATTCCATATAATTATCGAACCTGCTCACAAAATTCCACGAGAATAAATAATAACAAATAAATAAAAAAACATACCCTTTCAAACAAAGAATTTTTAATCGATCCACTAGTCTCCGAGTAATCGGTTAACATACATAAAAAAATACTCCGACGAATTGATAATTTTTTTGAAATCGGTTAAAAATTTAATAGTTTACGAGTCTCGCTCGGTACAAGCGGCATAACGCTTTGCATTGCATTTTGACCCAATCCATGTGTAACGCTGCACACGACACCGAATTATGAATGATTCTTCGCACACAGCACAAGTCTGTCATTATGTAGCGCTCTCTCACTCACTACGGTAGCGTTGATAGTGCTCGCCAGTCAAATATCAAATATGGAGGGACCAGTCGAACATACGGAAGAGGTCAAGGCCCTCATTCGCACGGCCCGCGCGGAGGACACAGCTGAGATATACGCAATTTTAAAAGAGGTAAATATAACAAATTGTTGGTTTGCTTGATGCTTGGAACTTGTTGCTAGTCGGATAGGTATGTAATATTTATTTATGCTATCTGCTTTTTTTCACTAACTACGTATACGCACACTGCGTGATGTTTTGTTTGTTTTCGTACACAAATACAAGATAAGGTTGCAGTATGGGTATTTACAGTCACAGAATAAGTAATAGTACAGGCAAACTTTTTATCATTTAGGTATCGTTTTTAGTGGTTCAATGTGTTTATTTATTTTTATTTGTTTATAGGGCATCAAAAGCAATACAACATAAAAAAAAAAACAAAACTGAAACAACTAAAACAATACCAAATGACACATGTCCACAAAATTGCGAATTTAGATTTTAGAGAACTAAAAAAAATACCAAAAAAATGCAAAAAAAAAAACGAAATTTGTAGTATGAGTTTATTATGAGTACAAGGTAAGTTGGCCATTCAAATATTGTTTTTGTTTAACTTATGTTATGTTATGTCATTCGTCCATGACTTAATGTCTTAGAGCATTAAATGCTCTAAGCTTAATGTATATTTAATTGATGACATTACGTATCGTAAAAACCTGTTTAATAATTTCCAGGAAGGAGAGCCGGGCAATGAGTTTCCTCCTGTCTCACGTGAGTAACAAGCGATTGTAGTTGTGGTGATTCATCGGTCAGATGATGTCACTCAATGGGGCCCTTTACACGATTATTACTATTACAAATACTGGGATGTCAATATTATCGCGGATTTCAAAATTAAATGTTTTTTTTTAAATGACATGTGAGGCAAACGAGCAGACGAATCGCCTGATGGTAAGCGATTAGCGCCGCCCATGGACACTCGCAACACCAGAGGGGTTGTAAGTGCGTTGCCGGCCTTTAAGATGGGAGTGCGCTCTTTTCTTGAAGGATTGAAGTTCGTATCGGTCCGGAAATACCGCAGGCGGCAGTTCATTCCACAGTTTAGCTGTGCGAGGCAAGAAATTTCATGAGAAAGAAACGCACAGCTAAACTGTAAATATAAATTCCTAAAACTATAATTGTATTTGCAGAAAGTTAAAGAAATGTGGGAAATTATAAAAACAATAGCAAATAAATAAATAAGGTCGCATTTAGGCTGCGGTCTGGTTGCCAGCGGGCAGCGGAGCGGTGAGCGAGCGCCCAATCATTGAACCGCTGCCCGCTTGCGTCCGACCGCGTTACTCATGGGCGGCATGAACCTCGAAACGCACATAGCGGGCGCGGTGCGGTGCGGGACGGAGGCGGTTTTACGTTTTTTTTCTATCTATCGCTAATCGCATACCATCAGGCGATTCGTCTGCTCGTTTGCCTCCTATGTCATAAAAAAAAACTGTCGACTGTGATTAGGTACTGCTTCACATGTCCCACACACCGCCTCCGCTCTACCGCGCTACCGAATACCGCGCGGTGTTTTGGTGCGACGTGCCCCGGATCGCGTTCGCTTTACCGCAAAACCGCCTCCGCCCCGCAACGACGCTGTACCGCGCTCTGTGCGTGTCAAGGTTGCGACGCGGCATGGCGGGCGCGCCTTTCAAACGTTGAACACGTGTCCATACATTCTGAGTCTAACAGACGCCCGCTAAATTATAAAAGCCGCCCCCGAGATTAATCATTACAGTCCAGTGAAAACCGTATCATACTGGCAGTTGTTTTATCGAGAATAACGAAATACACGTGGCCGGGGTTCATTTCAGAGATAGGGAAGGGAACAGATAATAGTACATTACGATACAACTGCGGATAACAGGAAAATCGCAACGAGTGGTGATAAATTGAAACACGACCGAAGGGAGTGGTTTAAATCGACACGAGTTGCGAATTACCTGTTCGCACGTGTATCGTACATCGTTATACAGTACATATGGCTCTTTAAAGTTTCGACATATGCACGTAATCTGCTGATTACCGCACTCGTGCGGTAATATAGCACCATATGTACTGTAATAGTACATTACGATACAAGTGCGGATAACAGGAAAATCGCAACGAGTGGTGATAAATTGAAACACGACCGAAGGGAGTGGTTTAAATCGACACGAGTTGCGAATTACCTGTTCGCACGTGTATCGTACATCGTTATACAGTACATATGGATCTTTAAAGTTTCGATATATGCACGTAATCTGCTGATTACCGCACTCGTGCGGTAATATAGCACCATATGTACTGTAATAGTACATTACGATACAAGTGCGGATAACAGGAAAATCGCAAAGAGTGGTGATAAATTGAAACACGACCGAAGGGAGTGGTTTAAATCGACACGAGTTGCGAATTACCTGTTCGCACGTGTATCGTACATCGTTATACAGTACATATGGCTCTTTAAAGTTTCGACATATGCACGTAATCTGCTGATTACCGCACTCGTGCGGTAATATAGCACCATATGTACTGTAATATTACATTACGATACAAGTGCGGATAACAGGAAAATCGCAACGAGTGGTGATAAATTGAAACACGACCGAAGGGAGTGGTTTAAATCGACACGAGTTGCGAATTACCTGTTCGCACGTGTATCGTACATCGTTATACAGTACATATGGCTCTTTAAAGTTTCGACATATGCACGTAATCTGCTGATTACCGCACTCGTGCGGTAATATAGCACCATATGTACTGTAATAGTACATTACGATACAAGTGCGGATAACAGGAAAATCGCAAAGAGTGGTGATAAATTGAAACACGACCGAAGGGAGTGGTTTAAATCGACACGAGTTGCGAATTACCTGTTCGCACGTGTATCGTACATCGTTATACAGTACATATGGCTCTTTAAAGTTTCGACATATGCACGTAATCTGCTGATTACCGCACTCGTGCGGTAATATAGCACCATATGTACTGTAATATTACATTACGATACAAGTGCGGATAACAGGAAAATCGCAACGAGTGGTGATAAATTGAAACACGACCGAAGGGAGTGGTTTAAATCGACACGAGTTGCGAATTACCTGTTCGCACGTGTATCGTACATCGTTATACAGTACATATGGCTCTTTAAAGTTTCGACATATGCACGTAATCTGCTGATTACCGCACTCGTGCGGTAATATAGCACCATATGTACTGTAATATTACATTACGATACAAGTGCGGATAACAGGAAAATCGCAACGAGTGGTGATAAATTGAAACACGACCGAAGGGAGTGGTTTAAATCGACACGAGTTGCGAATTACCTGTTCGCACGTGTATCGTACATCGTTATACAGTACATATGGCTCTTTAAAGTTTCGACATATGCACGTAATCTGCTGATTACCGCACTCGTGCGGTAATATAGCACCATATGTACTGTAATAGTACATTACGATACAAGTGCAGATAACAGGAAAATCGCAACGAGTGGTGATAAATTGAAACACGACCGAAGGGAGTGGTTTAAATCGACACGAGTTGCGAATTACCTGTTCGCACGTGTATCGTACATCGTTATACAGTACATATGGCTCTTTAAAGTTTCGACATATGCACGTAATCTGCTGATTACCGCACTCGTGCGGTAATATAGCACCATATGTACTGTAATATTACATTACGATACAAGTGCGGATAACAGGAAAATCGCAACGAGTGGTGATAAATTGAAACACGACCGAAGGGAGTGGTTTAAATCGACACGAGTTGCGAATTACCTGTTCGCACGTGTATCGTACATCGTTATACAGTACATATGGCTCTTTAAAGTTTCGACATATGCACGTAATCTGCTGATTACCGCACTCGTGCGGTAATATAGCACCATATGTACTGTAATAGTACATTACGATACAAGTGCAGATAACAGGAAAATCGCAACGAGTGGTGATAAATTGAAACACGACCGAAGGGAGTGGTTTAAATCGACACGAGTTGCGAATTACCTGTTCGCACGTGTATCGTACATCGTTATACAGTACATATGGCTCTTTAAAGTTTCGACATATGCACGTAATCTGCTGATTACCGCACTCGTGCGGTAATATAGCACCATATGTACTGTAATAGTACATTACGATACAAGTGCAGATAACAGGAAAATCGCAACGAGTGGTGATAAATTGAAACACGACCGAAGGGAGTGGTTTAAATCGACACGAGTTGCGAATTACCTGTTCGCACGTGTATCGTACATCGTTATACAGTACATATGGCTCTTTAAAGTTTCGACATATGCACGTAATCTGCTGATTGTACTGCACTTGCTCTATTCATGCGATATATTATTTATTTATACCATTATGTGGATAATTTTGGACCCGGGTATGTCCTTAAACTACGACCAAGACCACCGGGGAATGGGCAGCAGCATTCCTAGAGTACGGTGGAGATACTGCGATCGCCAACCCGCATGCCAAGCGTGGCGATTATGGAAGTTACCCCCCATGAAATTGGGGGAGGCCTATGTCCAGCAGTGGACGTCCTAGGGCTGATATGGTGGTGGTGGTGGTGGGTAATTTCAATAGTTATGAGCTGGGATAAAATCGTTAGTAAGCAGCAAGTATTTTTTTCACAACATTTTTTTTACCAAAAAACCTTTTGTATGGGCTTTTAAAATTTGCGAAAATAGTACCATTTTTGATACCTAAAAATAGTTTTGACATCGAAATCCCTAACAACTGTGGTGGAAAATGCCCGGGATGATTTCCTAACTTAGTTTTGCCGATTTTAATGTAAAATCACTAAATGATTTAATTTAATTTAAGTTTTTTTGTGATGATGATCAGTCCCTAGTTTCGCGACCTAGACTAATATTCGACACACCTGCTCATTGTCGCTGATTTTCATGCAATCGAAACAGATTACGTGGGTAGAGACAGGGAAGATTCATAGTTTGTGGTGTATAAAATTCCGTTTAGTTGTAGTGACGTATTAATTAATATTGGCCCGCAATACAAAATTGGTATTGTGACCCGTTCATCGCATATTCGATAGGGCTGTTGACACGTCCTACTTAAAACACAATAAAAAAAACCCAAGCGATTTTCATCAACAGTTTCACCCCAACACATATGTATCGAAATTACCCGCTTAATGGTATCATTAAAACATATCGCATGAATAGAGTGAGAGCAGCTAAAAACTTTCGGTACAGCCCTTGTAGCACCATATGTACTGTAAAAACAATAACACGCAAATTGTATTTTGAATAATCTAGGTAATCATATGAGAAGAACATAGTAACAATAACAACGATGTCGAGATAAAATAAAGTTATAAATGATGGAATAAGATGTTAGTTTGCGGAGTTCCAATAAGTTTCTAGAACCATATTCCTTTCATTTCATTTCATTTCATTTCATTTATTGCACAGTCATGATCATAATAATTACATAGTAAGATGTTACAGTAGGGTTAGTCGATTCATGACACCCTGTTAGGGCACACAATAATTGTTACATCTAACTTAACATCTAATATTTATTAAAACATTTGTCTTAATTAATTATTGTGTAGGATAAAAAATAAAAAACCGCACAGTAATAATAACATTGTAGAATAAATATATATCGCATCTTTGCTATTCCGCTAACTCTTGTTCTTACTCTTTTTTCAATTATTTGATACAGAGAACAAAATACAAAGAAAAAAAACTGTCTGTAGATGAATGACAGATACACTAAGTGAATGCATAAGTGTTCCGTTGGACCGATATTGGTACGGAACCATATTTAACCGTGATCGAGTCTGGAATCTTATTTTTCTTTTTCTTGGAGATATGCTTGCTTTTGGCAACCCTGGTTGTCAGGTATCGCCCTTATTGCAACGGAATAGAGTTCAACTCAAAATTCAAAGGAAGCGAGTGGATATGGAATATTGTGCTAGAGACTGGTAAAAATAACCACTCTTGAGTTTACATTGCCTCGTACCCGTTCTGTCTTGGACAGTCCCCAATTTTAATAAATTCTAGCGTTCCTATAAAAAAAATTAAAACAGTCAAGTTGCCCACTCACTTGACAAGCCTAATCCCAATAAGGTCTAGTTTCCCCCTCGGGTTGGAAGGTCAGATGGCAGTCGCTTCCGTAAAAACTAGTGCCTACGCCAATTCTTGGGATTAGGTAGCGGACCCCAGGCTTCCTTCAGGATGCAACTGTACTGGGAATAACGCTAGGAGGATGATGATGATGATGTTCCTATAAAAAATATGCTATCAATGTTACTGTCACAAAAAATATAGTTAAGATTGTAATGTTATGAAACTTCACCCTTACATGTAGCACGGCGTTTTCACTTTAAAGAGTTGGCCTATTTTTTAAGCGCGCGCGCAACGCACTTCGTATGTTGGCCTATGGGTAGCCATGAGTTGTAAAGGGCGCTGTACACGTTCCATCAAGACAATGCACGTAGCACGCTCTGTATATCCGCCTGAGATCGACGTTACCTTACATATCTAAAGCGATCAAGAGTGCGCAGTACGTTCGGTTCTCCATACAAACGTATTTACGCTCTCATTTCAAAACGCCGTGCTAGAATAACATGAAACTTTGTATACACAATGGGATCCGGCATATCTAGGTCGGAAATTAGTTTCTGTTGCTTGAAATTATAATGGAGAAAAAATACAACGATTATTAAGGTTTTCATACAAGCCGTAAAAACTGAAAAACCGCTGTATTTTTTTTCTTTTACATTTTCTAGCTACAGAAACTACTTTTCGACCTAGATATGCCGGATCTCATTGTGTATACAAAGTTTCATGTTATTCTAGCATGGCGTTTTAAAATGAGAGCATAAATACGTTTGTGTGGAGAACCGAGCGTACTGCCACGTACTGCGCCCTCTTAAGAAAAACCCTTGACAGATTTGCTACGAGACGGCTTCGAGACTTCGCCGCCATGGTATTCGGCCCTGGTGGCAGAGCGGGGCGACACGGTAGTGGGAGCGGCGGTGTACTGTCGCGCGTACTGGCCGCGCCCCGCGCCGCCCGGTCGCGTCGTGTTATTGTGTGCGTTAGGCGTGCGCAGGAGTGCGCGCCGCCGCGGCGTCGCAACCAGCCTCTTCAGGGAGCTCTTACGGGTCAGTGTCTACACTACATGCCAAGCTTTGAAACTCAGAGCTCACTAGGTAACAAGTCAAGAAAATAAAACCATTTTTCGACTGTATTTGTACATATAAGCTTGAAACACACAGAGCGCGGCGGAGGCGGTTTCGCGGTAAAGCGAACGCGGTCCGGGGCATCACGCACCAAAAAAACAACGTGGTATTCGGTAGCGCGATAGAGCGGCGTGTGTGACATATGAAGCATTATCGACAGTTGACAATTTTGGAATGATCTAAAAAACCGCCTCCCTGGGGTCTACTCTGAAATTCGAAATCCGCACTTCATATGGCGCCGTCCCTTTCACTCTGCTGTCATATATTATGAGATATGAGTGAAAGGGACGGCACCATACGAAGTTGGGATTTCAAATTTCAGAGTAGACTCAGTGTGCGTTCCGAGCTTAAGGTTCAAAAGTCGTAGGTCAATTTCTTAGCTGACTGTATAGTCAACAGCAAAAGTAGATGATCATTTTAGTACCTTGTCACTTTCACTGCTTTGAAGCATCCCAACTGTCGCAGTATTGTTACTTTAGTGCGACAAAGTATGCCCTGAACGGGATTCGAACCCGTCACCACCGGCTTCGTAGGCAGGATTCTACCAACTAGGCCAAAATGGTCGCCAAGTATTCGATTGACATGATGAGAGCTGTTACATATCAAAAATAAAAAATATGGGGGAACGATCTTACAAAAATCGACCTAGTCCTAAACTAAACAAAGTTTTTGTGTACTATGGGTACTAAACGACGAAATAGGTACGACATACTTAATTAGATAAATACTTACGTATAGGAAACCTCCAAGACTCAGGAACAATATTCTTGATAAATGCACAAATAATGCCTTGACAGGGATTCGAACCCGGGAGTTCCGGGACCTTCGGCTTCGTAGACAGGGTCTCTACCAACAAAGCCAAGGTGCTCGTGAATCAACGAACGCCGTGGCCTACGGTCGTTTTTAATTTCTATGCGGGCAGTTACTTGGCTGAGTGAACAAAGGTCTCCGTGTCTAAAATGATATGATATTTGCTGGCACAAGCCGCCTGCGAAGCTAACGGCCCTTGGTTCAATTCGTGATAAGGCCAAATAGCCTTATTGAGCTTACTATAGGTCTAGTTCGATTTGTGTAAAAACTGTCCCCTAATATTGATTATTTATTTATTTCATTATTTTATTTATTTATATAAGTGACGAGCATGTTTTTAAAAGAAGAAGAAGAAAAAACATTTTTTAATGACAAACACAGGTAATACATAGAAGTTTACTAAAATAGGACGACCACTGTTTGTCAGAAAAGGGTAAAAACGGGACCCTATTATTAAGACTTCGCTGTCTGTCCGTCCGTCTGTCGGTCACCAGACTGTATCTCAAGAACCGCGATAGTTAGACAGTTGAAATTTTCACAGATGATGTATTTGTTGCCACTATAACAACAAATATTAAAAGCCGGCTAAGTGCGAGTCGGACTCTTTGCCGTTTTTGTAGATGGTACGGAACCCTTCGTGCGCGAGTCCGACTCGCAATTGGCCAGTTTTTCCCCTTTGGATGTGTCTGTATATGATATGATGATATCTATATATATATAGTTCCCTAATCAGTATATGTAGTTTATTTTCATAGCTTAATTTATCTTAGCTCTGCAGAGTCACGTACGGTTATTAAGATACCTAAAGATAAGATAATACAGAACGTTATGATCATTAGGTGTTATTACAAATTATAGTTCCTGGTAGGTATTGTAGCTAAGGTCGAGTTCACTTACTGTCAGAATAAAAAAAAAAACAAATATTTATTCTGCAAATAGGCCACAAGGGCACTTTTACATGTCAAAGCGTGAATTTATACAATTAAAAAAATCTTACTTAATAATAATGATTAAAAAATATACCAATTAACAATTCAATGAAAATAATTTTACAAATATTAAGGACGTATTGAATACGATCTGTGTCCGAATAAACAAAAGGTATATAAAATTAATTTAATATCTCAGAGATGTATGTATATGGTCTCTGAGCGTCCAAATACGATTAATAACAATTATTTCAAAGTCCTTAGAGATGTAAATGATCTCAAAGCGCTAAAATTAATATAAGTAAACTTAATATTGTTAGAGATGTATAAGGTCTCTAAGCGACACACAGACGACATGACTCAACGAATGTAAGTATTCGTTGAGTCATGTAATCTGTGAGTAGTACTTATGCCTTAAGTATTAGTTATTTATTTATAACGGTTCGCTAACAGGTACAATACAACATAAACTTAAAATCATATTATATGTCTAGGCAGAGTATCAACCCAATTATAAGCAAACACAACTTGTTTTGAAATGATATGAACACGCTTACATTTTCCAACAACAATTAATGCAGCTACATTGAAGTGGCTGATGAGCTTCAATCTTTGCCAGTTTCAATAATCCAAATGTCAAATAGATCGACAATGATTCGCCGCAACGATCAATCCATCGCGTCAATATTCATCAATCTACATTTTTTCAACGGCCTTCAATCAAGTAAATGACTTGAAAATCACTCTAATCACAACCGCAACGATCAATATTCATTGATATTGATCGTTGCTGGGCTTCTTTTACGAACACAGGCGTGAGTTTGTGTTAAATCTTTGGCTAACCTCATCCTTCTAGCGTTGTATCCTAAACATATACATACATCTCTTGTTACGTATTCGCCCAGGTTGTCTGTTGTTCGTTCATTACCAATGTAATATGTCAAAATTCCAAGTTGTATTAACTGCTGTACGACTTGTAAAAGAACCCTTGAGGCACAGACAGACATTACATTACAGAATAAGCATTTTTTTTATGGAAAGTAGCCCGGAGTCCACATTAGCACTTAAGCCCACGATTTGGCGTACGCAACGCACTAAGTTTTAAGATAGCAACTGCTATCTGTCCTCCCATTCCAACCCAGAGAGAAACTAGACCACGTTGGGATTAGACCCATCTCCTCACGATATTTTCAGTCACCGAAAAGCTATATAATGTTGTGCTGAGCATGATACCATTATACCGGGTATGACACTCCGGGAAAAATCAGTAGTCCGGATGACACAAGGCCACGTCATCACTGATATCGAACCTATCGATGGTTGGCGGTAGTAGTGTGACTTGTATGTACACGTAACCTTTTTTTTTGATATAGGAGACAAACGAGCAGGCGAATCGCCTGATGGTAAGCGATTAGCGCCGCCCATGGACACTCGCAACACCAGAGGGGTTGTAAGTGCGTTGCCGGCCTTTAAAATGGGAGTACGCGCTTTGTATGCTTGTGTCATCATCCGGAGTATCAGACCTTGTTTCCTCAGGAAATGTGTTTGAGTTAACCATTTAAAATCTAAGGCTTTTTACAGGTAGCGCAAGAAGAAAATGCGCAGTTGAACTGGTATCACCTCCCTAGCAACACAGAGGCCGCGGCTTTCTTCGCATGGTACAAACCAGAGATAAGCGATGATCTGACTGGAACCTACTTTATGAGGATCATCCCTCGGACTGTGAGGGAACTTGGGCCAAAATTAGCGTTAGTTCCCAATTATTATAGTTAGTATTATTTGGCATGACAACTAAAAGTTACGTTGATTTGATCTTTCGATAACCCTCGCATACATCTTCGTACTCTAGTATTGTTTAGTGATTGTTAATGACAAAAATTTGACAGCTAACTTTATCACTAAAGCAGTAGTCTTTCTGTACCTTTAGGTATTTTTGAATATTCCGTAGTATTGGGACGTTAGAGACATCGTTCGCCCCCGTGGAATCGCCCGATTCATTATTGCGTACGTCGAGGGCGTAAATACATGTTTGTACCTTATAAAGTCCTAGATTGTACCTATACAACTTTACGAGTATGATGCTGACAGTAATGTATCTACTTGTTCATGGATCGAGTGATCTATATACAGAGTGTGGCCTGTAATAGGAGCTAAAAATTAAACGGTACACTATTGAGCTCTCCAGCAATTGGTTTTAATCCAAATGGTTTAAAAAAAAAAAAAATTTTTTTTGATTTTTTTTTCCTTAAAGTAACTTGTATGTACTTCTTTACTCTACTGGAGTGATATTAAAAATTATTTATAAAAAAAACTAATATTTTATAAAAAAAAAACTAAAAAAAACCCAAAAATATCCTTTTAAACCAAAAATTCGACACCGATTATGAGTCATAACTTTAAGCAACCTCAAAATCAGCATTGACTGCCGCGCTATAATCTCTGGGTGCCAAGATCCATTACTTGGAGGTCATAACTTTAGATCAAAATTTCTCCCAATTGAAAAGAAGATATTTTTTTGGACACAAGAGGTTACTGCAGATGCTCTAAGGAAGCGTCCTTTAAATTTATTGTTCCTATTACAGGCCACACCCTGTAGATAAATATATCATCATCATCATATCACTCGAAGAAAGTCCACTGCTGGACATAGGCCTCCCCTAAAGAGTGCCACAATTACTGGTCCTGGCCACCCGCATACAGCGAAATCTCGCGACCTTTACTAGGATATCAGTCCACCTAGTGGGAATAATATTGTATTAATATTATTTTTTTGCAGTAAAAGTGGTTCGAATACAGATGTAACGATAAAACCAGCGCGGCCCGAGGACATGGCAGAACTTCGATCGATGCTACTGGTAAGTCTCAAACGCATACAGATGTTTGTAGTTAACCCCTGACGCAAAGGGAAGGAAATATTAATAATTGCCATAACACCAATTGGAATCATTGCATGCAGTGTGACGTCAATTTTACGTCACCGGCACGAAAAGTACGACCCTTGGCCCCTATTTCACCACGGCGACAGGTGCGACAATTGTCACAAAATATGACATTTATTTATTTATTTATTTATTTATTTATAATTAACAGCAACTATTATTACAGGTTTACCCTAATGCAATAGTGCCTTAAATATGATTTGAATAAAAACTAATTAATTACAGTAACTGGACACTATACATAAACATACATTCACAAACTCGGACATAGTACAATAAAAAAGGTCAGTTTGGTCAGCAACTAGATTAAGCGTGTGTACGGCACGGCTAAGAGGCGCTTTACGAAGCAAGTTGGTTCTGCCATTCGGCTCCGCCAGCAACCGCGGCCGCCGCCGCCGCCCCGCGTACCCGTCTGGCACATTAAAACTTAACTGCTGCAATATACCTGGGTTGCAGATATTACCACGCATAACTCTGACTAGGTAGCATGCCAATGTCAGATCCCTACGCGTTTCTAATTTATTATAGCCTACCATGCCTATGACGAAGGACGTAGGGTACATCAGTGGATAGAACGGGTAGACTCCGTATAGCTTCCAGTACAAATACCTAGTAAATTTGTTCTGAATCTTTTCCAACATGAGGCTATACTTTTTCTCATGTGGTGCCCATATTGCAGCATTGCATTCTAGTTGGCTTCTTACGAGAGTATTATATAGCGCTGAAATGGCTTGTATGTTTTTAAAGCTCACTGCTCGCCGAAGAACGAAGCCAAGAATCCGAAAAGCTTTTTTTGAAATGGTAAGTATATGGTCTCTAAAAGTCAAGTCCCCATTTAAGTGTACCCCTAGGTCTTTAACAGAGGCCACTCTCGCTAACTGCGCTCCTGCTACCTCATAGTTGTGACTAAGTGGTGTCTTGGCCCGGGTAAAAGTGATTGTAACACATTTATCTACATTAAATGGTAACTTATTTTTCTGGCTCCACTCTACCACTCGGTCTATATCACGCTGGAGACGCTGGCAGTCATTCTCATCCTTAATCGCCAGGAGCAACTTCAGGTCGTCCGCGAATAAAAGACATTTGGCATCCTTAACTACTTCTGGCAGGTCGTTAATCATTATTAAAAATTCTAACGGCCCCAAGTTACTTCCTTGGCTTACCCCGGTCCTCGTGAAATACGGCCGAGACTTGCAATTTGCATACTCAACGTATTGCTGTCGATCCCTCATGTAGCTACTAAAAAACTGTAGCATTTGAGGAGTACAACCAACCGCCGCCATCTTTGCCAACAAGACGTCATTATCCACCAAATCGAATGCTTTTTTGAAGTCAAAGTAAGCGACGTCAACTTGCACTCCAGCGTCTACATGAGGGACTACATATGCCATGGCGTTAAGCAGATTGCTCGTCGTGCTGCGCGCCTGTCGGAACCCGTGCTGCGCGTCGGACAGTCTGGCCGACACCTGCGCCTGGATGCTGCGCTGCACTGCCGATTCAAATACCTTCGCTGGCGTGGAAAGAATCGCGATCGGTCTAAATCCCTTTATCTCCGACCCGGCATCGCCTTTAGGTATCGGTATCACCCTTGTAGTTTTCCACCGTACATACATACATACATACATATAATCACGCCTGTTTCCCATAGGGGTAGGCAGAGATCACGGATTTCCACTTGCTACGATCCTGACATACAACTTTCGCTTCATGAACTTTCATAACATTCTTCATGCATGCGCGCCGATTTAGGGTACTCCTGACCTGGCCTTTCTGCAGAATGTCTCCGATTTGGTCGGAGTACGTTCGCCGAGGTCTTCCCCTTCCAACTTTTCCATCCACTCTTCCTTCATACACTCGTTTTGTCAATCTTCTTTCATCCATCCTCTCTACATGTCCAAACCATCTTAGCATACCTTTCTCAATTTTCGTCACTATATCTTCATTCACTCCACACCTCCGTCTTATAACGGTGTTTCTCACTCTATCTCTCAAAGTAACGCTACACATACTTCTCAGCGCTCTCATTTCCACTGCATTCACTCGACTCTGATGTTTCTTCTGCCACACCCAACTTTCACTACCATACATTAGTGTCGGCACCAACACTCCTCTATGCACGGCCAGCCGCGCCTTTTCTGACACTTTCTGGCTACTCATAAAGGCGTGAAGTGCCCCATTCACTCGATTCCCAGCTATCACTCTCCTTTCAATATCTCCTTCATGCTTACCGTCTCTCGTGAACAAAGTCCCCAAATACACAAACCCATCCACTTGCTCCAACCTCTCTCCATCTACAGCAATTTCACAAACTGTCATACACTCATCTCTTTCAAATACCATCACTTTCGTCTTGCTTACATTCATTTTCATTCCTTTTCTCGCAAATAATCTGTGCATGCTAGTTACCATCTTCTGTAGCTTCTCAGCCGATGACGCTAATAAAACCTGGTCATCGGCGTAGAGTAGACATTTGATAAGCAACCCATTCATTTCCAACCCACATTCATCGTCTTTCAAATCTTGCAAACAACTGTCCAGAAATAGATTAAACAGCCACGGTGACGCTACACATCCCTGTCTAACACCCTTTTCGATGCTAAACCATTCAGTGTAGGACCCGTTTACTCTCACGCAAGCAGAGGAATCCTCGTAGAGAGATTTCAGAGCTTGAATGAGATGGTCGCTCACTCCATATCCGGACAGTACCGACCAAAGTTCATTCCTCACCACTCTGTCATAGGCCTTCTCCAAATCCACGAACGCGCAATAGACCTTTTGACCTTGGGCCAAATATTTTTCGGCTATGCATCGTAAAGAGAAGACCTGATCCGTACATCCCATACCTTTCCTAAATCCCGCTTGTACATCCCATATTTTCTCATCGGTTTCTTGCATTACCCTTTCAATCAACACTTTCGCATATAATTTGCCAACGATGCTGAGTAAGCTAATGCCCCTGTAGTTCTTGCAGTCAAGTTGTGAGCCCTTTCCCTTGTACAGTGGCACGATGACCGCCTTGCACCAATCTTTTGGAACTATGCCGGTATTAAAACATAAGTTGAAAAGGCGATACAACTGACTTGCTACGACGCCTTGCCCAGCCTTCAGCATCTCGACTGAAATTCTATCATACCCCGCTGCCTTTCCTGGTTTCATTCCTTTCAAAGCTTTTACAATTTCATCCATACTAATACTACACTCCTCATGTGGCAGTGCATTATCATTCACTCCTGACGTATTTTCCTCTTCTCTCTCAAACAAACCTTCAAAATATTCCTTCCATCTCCCTAATATGCATTCCTCATCATTCAATAAACTTCCATGCTGGTCTCTAATCGAGGTTAGCTCTGAGGTCTGAGTTTTACCTCTGGCTAGTCGAATGGCTTTCCAGAAAAACTTTATGTTTGCCCGGAAATCCTGAGACAACCTCTGATCCATCTCATCATTCTGTTCATCTTTCTTTCTTTTAACTACCTCCTTTACCAGAACATTCAACCTTTTATAGTTACTTTTCCTTTCACTCACGTCTTCAAGCGTGGCTTTTTGACTTCTTTGGTCAGCTCTTATCGCCAACCAATCTAGCCACGCTTTCTTCTTCTCACTTACTGCCTTTTGTACCTCTTTATCCCACCATACATTCTTCTTCTTCTTCCCTTTGCTCCTTTCTTTCACACCACATACATCCCTGGCTGTACTTACAAGCTTATCTTTAAAACCATTCCATAGTTGATCAATCTCGCATATATCATCTATCTCTCTAAGATTTTCCTTTAGTTTATGAATATACTCATCAGCCACACTTTCCTCTTGCAAATTTTCTACTTTTATTCTCTCCAGAACACTAGTGAATATACGAGGTCGATGCCGCCATCCTTGAAACAGCCCTTTCATTCGGCTCATCACCAGGAAGTGGTCTGTATTTATTCCGGCCCCGCGATACACCCTAGTGTCCAGAACATTCTTCCTCAATCTTTCGTCCACTATCACAAAATCAATCATACTCTTTCTTACGTTCTCCGCCTCACGCGTGTACAAATGAATCCATTTGTGGGCAAACATTGTATTTGTCACAAAAAGATTTCTCTCGAGGCAAATATCTAACAAACTCTCACCATTCTCATTCACTCTCTCGTCACCGTGAGTACCCAGAACCTTTTCAAATCCATCTCGCTTTACCCCTACCCATGCATTAAAATCACCTAACATAATCAACCTTTCATTATCCTTACATCTACTTGTGACATCCCTTAATTCCTCCCAGAACTGTTTTCCCTCTTCCTGGGTCGACTGTGATGTTCTCGTACCCAGGTTTACAGGGGCATATACCCCAACAACAAAGATACGAGTCAGTCCTAATTTCATTCTGACCCATATTAATCTGGGACTCACGCATTCAAATTCATTCACACACTTGGCAATCCTAGCTGAAAGTATGACACCAACCCCCTGACATGCTCTGTCTGAAACGGTCACTCCAGACCAGTACGCTGTATAGGGTCCATGTTTCGTGGTGTCACACCCTTTCCCGTTCCGGAAAATATGAAGTCCCCAAACACAAGTTAAATAAATGCAGAAGCGGTTCCGCCAAGAGACTGCTACAATCTTTCACAATGAAAGCAGGAATACCGTCCGGGCCCGCTGAGCGCTTCGGCTTGAGCGCAACGAGAGCGGCGCGCACGTCGCGCAGTGCCAGCCGCGGCAACGCCACGCGCGCGGCGCCGGCGCCGCCGCTGCGAACCGCCGCCGCCACGTCCAGTTCCGCCGTCGAGCTCCCGTAAACCGAATGAAAATACTCGGCGAATTCCTTTGCACATGCCGAATCCGATAAACTGTTTCCGTTTTTTGTTATTTTCCTTCGATTCACCGCCCCTCGCTTGGATCTGACGTAGGTCCAGAAAGATTTTGGGTCCTTAGTCAGTTCTCTCTGTATACGCTCTTGATACTGATCGTGCGCCTCATTTATCATTTGTTTGACTTTGGCCCTGCACTCCGAAAAGGCTACGTAATCGTTACACAATCCGCTCACTTTAAACAGTTTGTGACGTTTTGCCTTTAATTGTATATTTTTAATGATATCTTTCGTATACCATTTAGGATAGCTATACCTAACATTCGATGCTTTTGGACGCTTTTTAGGGGCACAGTCATCTATCACACTATTTAAAATGTTATAAAAATAGTTCACTGCTTCCTCTGGGTCACATAAACTATACAACGGATTCCAATCAATAGCAGTCAGTAATGAATACATTACATTAAAATCCGCTATCGCAAAGTTCCACTGCCGCGCCGTTTCGCATTCGTTCCTCGGGTCCTGAAGGGAACAAGAGGTAACGGGAGCCGGCGACGCCGGCGCTGCGCGGGCTGGGGGCCGGCGGAAGCTCACCGCGAGTGGCGGGTGGTGCGCGTCCACAGGCACCAGTGTCTCGTCCGCCGCCTCCACTGACACTCCGTCCGATATGTCCTTACAACACAACACCAAATCCAGTTGCCGGCCATTACAATTAGGTACATAATTTTTTTGATCAACTTCACAAAATACTCTAAAATATTCAAAGTAATTATTGACATTATCGCCGGTTGAATACATATTAAAATCTCCTAGTATTAAATAGCTTTTAAACTTTACACACCATTGTTCAATAATTCTAAACAATGTCATATATTCATGCTCGTTACTTTTGGGTGGAATATAAACCACGCAAAACAAAAACAGATACCTATTGTTTAAGTACACTGCAGCGCCTACCAGTTCGAACGCGCAGTTATCGACGTTGACGTCACTGGGAATAGGTACCGGCCGCAGCTCAAACCGGTGTGAGGCCACGAGAAACGCGCCACCTTGTTTTCGGCCGTCCGCTCGATCGCATCTCATTATTTGATATCCCGGTGGAATAATTTCTGCATCTTGGATCGACGCATTACAACCTGACTCCGTGATTGCAAACAAATCTGCACTTGAACTTTCAATGTTGTTATGGAAAACATCCAGTTTCGTTCTTAGACCTCGTGCATTTTGGTAGTATATTTTGATGCTGCTATCACAGACATATGCCAAGCGTGGCGATTATGGCATTTACCCCCCATGAAATTGGGGGAGGCCTATGTCCAGCAGTGGACGTCCTAGGGCTGATATGGTGGTGGTGGTATGACATATGTAGTATGTACGTATTTTGTGAAAATTGTCGCACCTGTCGCCGTGGTGAAATAGGGGCCTGGTAATAACACATTACAGGTCAAAAGCGGTGATGGTCAGGTCATAAGCGGGATAAGGGCAGGAGATGATGATGATGCTGATGGTGATGTGATGATTGACACTTCTTCGGTTCTAGTCGTATTTCGAGTTTACTTACTTACTCCTCTGACGCAGCGACCCAAAGTGTGTCTTGGCCTCCAATACGAGTGCACGCCACCGATCCCGATCCTGCGTCATTTCCTTCCACGAGTGAACTTGAAGCTCGCATAAATCGATCTCCACAGCATCGGCCCAACGGTATCTAGGGCGGCCGACCGGGCGTTTCCCACTCGGTTTGCCCAGGTAGGCTCTTTTTCGAGTTTAGCCCACGAGAAAGCTTTTTTCACTACGTACCGAAGATGAATGCGACTCTTTGAGAGGGATAGCGAGATTGATAAATACTAATAAATAAATAAATAATATTGGGGGACAATCTTACACAAATCGACCTAGTCCCAAACTAAGCAAAGCTTGTACTATGGGTACTAGACGACGATATACATACTTATATAGATAAATACATACTTAAATACATAGAAAACATCCAAGACCCAAGAACAAATATCCGTGAAAAATGCACAAATAAATGCCCTGGCCGGGATTCGAAGTAGGCAGAGTCACTACCAACTAGGCTAAACAGGTCGTCATGATGAAAGAACGGAAGAGATTTCTTGAGATGAAACAAGATAAGTGTCCTGTACCTTTACTTTAAGTTAGTTGTAGATAGTAGTTTTAGTTTGGGATCTTACATCGACTTCAGAATTCAATAATAAAATTGTAGTATGTTGATTGGCCACATTTAGTGTTCAGCAGTAGCAATAGTTTACTACGACATAAACGCATATTGCTGGTATCAGCGATAACCATAATAAAGGTTCTTTGATGCGGTTCTTTTACTTAGCGATCTCTCTCTTTAACTACAACCCCCTCTACCTCCCTTCGAAATATAACCCTTTGTCATTACATGGCGACCCTGCCAGTATCGCCATGCTGGAAATATCGTACATCACGTAAGATAAAGTAAATCCGGCTTGGTTCTGCAACGACACGTAAAACTTATTACAATATAATAAAAATAATAGTAGAGAACCAAAACCGATTTTAAAATGAAAATTTTAAGCTATTTCCCCTCTTTTATTAGACGTTGTTACAATGTGTGAGATTGTGTATTGCAACTGTATTATATGCTTACGTCAGTGAACGGAAAAACTGGAAGGGCGTTTAGTTTAAGATCGGATTTACTCTAAAAGGTAAGGTATTTGTGTGAGGTAAGGTAAAGGTTAGGTAAGGTAGGGTATTTGTGTGAGGTGTGCAATAAAGAGTATTCGTATCGTATCGTAAGGTAAGGTCAGAATAAGTTTCTGACAAAAATATTTTTGGTACAAGCTTTCATTATCGACTGTTTCTTTTTCCACAGTCATCAACTTGTTGAGTCCGTTTCTATCAGCCCAAACACGATGGGTTTATCTTGTGTATAGGTAGTTTAGGAGTTGGTATGGCCACCTTCTGTCTCCATCATCAGATCAGCTCGGTGGTACCATAATATTGCATTGTCACCGACCTAACATACGTATGCCAAATTTCAGCTCTGTAGCTGAAAGAAGGATTGCGAATTTTGAGTTACTTATAAACATACGAACAGTACAAGTTAAATAAAAACTAGTAAATAACTACAACTAAGAAAAGTTGAAAAACTCCGAAATTTTCTTTTCAAATCTCTATATCTCAAAAACGGCTGAACAGATTTTCATGAAACATGGCTAAGAACAACGGGATAAAATTACCTATGACACGAAAAAAACTATACGAAAATCGGTTCATCCGTTTGGGAGATACGATACCACAGACAGATACACAGATACGCAGACAATAACACCCCTCTCTTTTAGCGTCGGGGGTTAAAAAGAAAGATACGACCTAATAGTCAAATAGGAGAGACCAAAGATAGATTTTTGTTTTAAAATATGCGTAGAAAAATTATATCTAATATGGAAATTGCATAGAACTTTTATTTTGTTACTGTCTTAATCACTAACCATTATTTTTAGGAAATATCTGAAACACGAGATACTTCGGACGACTATCATCTTAGTGAAAAAGGTACTTTTTCATTATCGTATTTAAGAGGGCGCAGTACGCTCGGTGCTCCATACAAACGTATTTATGCTCTCATTTTAAAACGGCATGCTAGAATAACATGAAACTTTGTATACACAATGGGATCCGGCTTATCTAGGTCGGAAATTAGTTTTTGTTGCTAGAAATTGTAGAGCATAAATACGTTTGTATGGACAACCGAGCGTACTGCGCACTCTTAAACAGGCACGTTTAGGTGTTTATCTACACCCATATAGTAAATACTCTTTAATGTGTTCAAAATTCATCATAGCCATATACCCCCCGCTCCCACCCGCGCGCGCGCCTTAACTAAATGATATATGATGAGATCACTTAGGTACAACTTTACAGTTTACAGTACAGCTCCGGGCCGAGCGCGCGCGCGCGATGTCGGCGCCGGCGCCGGGTTGTCTCGGTAAACATGCTTCCGCTGGTTCAATGGTTGCATATGAAACACGTGAAAGAGGATTTAATATATTGATGTTGATAAACTAGTGTATGCAACTGTACATAATCAGGCATTAAAACACTTGTGTGATCCTACATGAACTCGCCTGCGGCTCGTTTCATAAAACCATACTCGTGTTTTAATGCCTCTCATTATGTGACGGTTGCATTAACTACTATAAATTGTACTTAGTTAAGGACTGAATTCGTTTACATACATATTAATTAATATTATTGTAGCACCTCATAAAATTAAAGTAGGTAAGGGGTTACTTAAAAAAATGTTATTACGGTTTTAACGCGAATGTTTACCCTTATCTCCGTTGACAACTGTCCGAGTCGAACATGACCGGTGCAATCACTTTCGAAACATTGGATTTTATAGGTAAATACCGGGTTAGACCCGTATAAAAAAAGCTTTTAAGTATTTTGTTGACAGTGAAAAACACGTAACATAAACACACACGTACATCTACAATGTACATATAAACGTACGTATCATTTTACTTTTATACAAATTTAAAGTTTGGGCAAAAGTAGCACTTCTGCGTTTTTCATGTAAAAGACGCGGATGTGCTGTTCAAAAACACTACCAATTGCACGGAAAAAATGCAATTGGTCCTTTTATTGCAAACCCGTGTTTTACGCTTTAGTTTTCTAGGATAAATAGCTACTTCGAAATGATATCTACTAAAGTTATCTAGACGCTTATATACATTTTACTATTTTTCGCAAATGTGTATATTTGTAATTAAAAAATATTAATAATTATTATTCGAACTGTCTTCTCGAAGATCTCACGGTTCGAAAATACATGCCATACGATTATTTTTATTAATAGATTAATTATAGATTGCAAAGGAATATAAGGGGTGCTCAATACTTTTGGCCAAGGTTGTATACAGGATGATTCAGACGTGAGCAGAATCAACCCTATGGATTTAGTTAACTATAAGCAACTCTTGGTAATAAATAAAAGTGTTAAAAAATAAAGATTTTATTTTTTTACGACACGCATGGTCACTTTATAATTAGAATACTTCTGTCAAGTACCGCTATTGGCTATGTGCACGTCTGAAACGTCAAACGTCAAATGTCCCGAGACAACGTCAAAACTCAGAGATGTCAAATAATGACACATGAATATTTTATTTACTTTAGTAAACGAGAAAGACCCCGTATTGGAAATTTTACTGAAATAAATAAGAGAATAAATAAATACATACAAACGAAACGAATCGTAGGAAACCGTTAAGAAACCAATAGAAAACGTGAAAGTAAATTTGACAGTGGTCCCGGTAAGTACAGATTTCTGCCGTGGTGTGCGCTGCGATCGCCTAGCTTACCCCCACCACCTACTTCGCATATAGCCACAGACATCAGAGAAAAGCAGACTCGCAGTATTAAGCCAGATGATTTTCCATATAGTTGTCTCTTTAATCCTTATGGTGCACCAAAATGAGTTAGAATGCGACAGATAATACTATCATTTTCGGCTGTTAACAAGTTGTCTCGATTTGTGAGCACACCAGGATGTTAAATCCCATATAAACTTAACACACCATAACGTCAGTTCAGTACAATTTTCAGTTATGAAGACGGAGACACTGACAGGTGAAGACGTGTCAGATGTCACTTGTCTGTCTCTCTCAAACTTTCTGATTCGTACATTAGTGAGAATAGATCAGACGTACAAAAATCGTTCAACTTAAATGAGCGGATCTGCTTTACTCTGATATCTGTGGCATATAGCCAATACCGCTTTATTATCTTAAATACACATGTCAAATTGATTGTAGGCACGTCAGTCTCGTTAGTTTTGAAACATCGTATCTCCCTCAAGTAGTATGTAAAATTATCAATTAGTCGGTGTATTGTGACCATGATTTTAGAGAATTAAACCTTTACTTAACAAAAAGTAAAAAAAAATGGAAAAAGGTGTGGGAGTTTAACTTAATTACAACGGTAAACGATCTACTAACATTTACCGTAGGTATGTGGGATCTTGGAAGGCCTCGTATTGAAAACCAAGTATACCTAGTTAATTGCTGGATGTATTTATCCTTTAAACACCTTTTTCTTATTTTTGTAACACTCACTACATACACTTTCGTTCCTCATTCAAATCGTTCTCTCTGTCCCTTTCGCACCTCACGTCATCCTTCTCGCACACTTACGTTCAGTTTCACTCTATTCCCTTAGGTTCCATTCCTACATGTATTATATAGTGTTGGTGCTGCTAACGTCTCCTGAATCATTCTGTATAAACTAGTACATTTACCTCCGTTCACAGAGTTATTAGAGGACGGTTTCACCACCCCACCCTGGTTTTTCGCGCTGATGGCGTGGCGCAACGGCAGCATAGTGGGCACGATCATCGGGCACAGAGTATACAAATGGTCACGCAGCGTGCATATGC
The DNA here is from genome assembly GCA_905163555.1 of Notocelia uddmanniana. Lineage (NCBI taxonomy): Eukaryota > Metazoa > Arthropoda > Insecta > Lepidoptera > Tortricidae > Notocelia > Notocelia uddmanniana. The sequence continues at coordinate 24,264,383 of LR991066.1, forward strand.
TGAGCTTGTATGTGCGGTCGGAGGCGCGCCGGTGCGGGGTCGCGAATCGGCTGGTTATAGAATTCTGCCGTGTAAGTGTGATAGAATGCTATAATAATACCACTGTTTTATTCCTGGTGGTGAATAAGGTCGTCAAAGCTCACGAGGATGTTGAGATTGGGAGACCTGCATTGGTATTTAGTTGTGCAAAAATAGTACATTACTACAGAGGCCGGGATGAAAGGGGTTGCCGGCCGAAGACATATAGACCTGAGGCGGGTAACCCCATGTTTCCCGCCGAGGTATGTATTTCCGCCGAGGTTTTCTCAAACATGCAATGAAATAAACAACAAAAAAATCAAAGTTTTATTTTTAATACGCATAGTGGCAGAATGTCATGATGCCAGTGCCACAAATTTATGTGGAATAGAAATTAAAAAAGAGGACTTTGCCGGCCTAGGCCTGCAAGATTTGTATGAAATGCCATTAACGACCTCTTGTCCTAGCCGCACCTGAAACGTCATACTTCGCAACCTATTTATAAGGAACATAACAGCAATATTTCATTGCAAGTTTGAGAAAAAATATCTTGAATTAATTTGGAGCAATTTTGATCTAAAGCTATGACCTCCAAGTAATGGACGTTGGTAACACGAGATTATGATGCGGCAGCCAATGCTGATTTTGAGGTAGCATCAAGTTATGAATCATAATAGTTGTTGCATTTTTGGTTTTTAAGGCTATTTTTGGGATTTAAACAACAAAATATCTGTTTTTAGTGTTTTAAAAAGTACACGTAAGATATATTTGCATAAAATAATATAAGAAAATATCCTTTTTAGAGTTCCGTACCTCGAAAGGAAAAAAAACTGAACCCTTATAGGATCACTTTGTTATACGTCCGTCCGTCCGTCGTCCGTCTGTCTGTCTGTCAAGACCTTTTTTCTCAGGAACGCGTGAAGGTATAATAACGCAGTAAGGTGGAATTTATATCAAATACTCTGGTCTACAGTCCCTTGGAGCTGTGAAAAAATGAAACTTCTAAGCCAACGCAATTAAAAATACAGCCGTTTATGCCGCATATTTCCGCAAATATTCGACACTCGCAAGGGAATCAAAATTTACAGGGTACTTCCCGTGAACTCAGAATCTTGAAATTTGGTACGAAGCAACGTTTTATAGCACAGATAGAGGAAAATTTATAATATTTTTTACGGAACCCTCGCGACTCGTACTTGGCCGGTTTTTTTCAATTGATAAAACTTGGAAATATTTGTTTATGCAAGGATCAGGCTAACCTGCACAAGTTATTTTAAAGTATTTAACTAATTCAGCGCAGAGTACGAGTGGATTAAAATTACGTAAATTTTCAGAATTTCGTGCAGGACCCCCTTAAGTTTTTGCTCCTACTATTATATTATTTGATAAAAGCTTCCGATTATTACTTAATCCACTCATATAGTGACAAAATAAGACCTTTAGCATCCAACTCGAGAAGACTACATTGATACCCGTCTCGCATGTTTACCAGGGTACACCGGGTAAGGACACTTCATACAAAAGGTATATCCGCGGCTCACGCACACATACACGCGGCGATGTGTGCGCGGCCGCTTGTGCTACGCGCTAAATGATTGACGTGTCGGCCGGTCTCCCCCGTTCTCAGTCGGGGCCGCCTCGCCGTCGCGGCAACACGTTGAACGTAAAGTCAGGCCGGCAATTACTTCGCGCGAATCGCGCGACCAATTAAGTCATGTTACGCCCGTCATTGTCATGTTTATGGATGTATCAATTCATAAATATTGCCGACCACTTGAGTCTATTTATAATAGTGCGTAATATTAGGTATGAATTACATAGGAACAGATCAAGTAAGAGCACGTTGTACCTTGAATACCTAAAACATTTAGTACTTATTTTTAAAATAGTAATTAATGATAATAATGTAGTTCGTAATGTAGTAGTTCATTATTTTATGTCGTAATCATTTAAATACTCTTTTATGGAATAATATGCTTTCTTAACTAGAAAATTAAACTACTCTTTCTTGAATAGAATATATGTACTTAGATCATGAATGTGGAGGAATTGGAGCGATATTGCTGTCACTCGCGTGTTCGTCTGTCACACATTTTGTTCCGAAGATTTTTTTAAATTCCCATTGACATATCAACTTGAAATTTAGTGATTTGTTTATCATTACGTATATTTTACCAGAAAATACCAATCAATTAATAAATCAGATTTATTTTTTAGTTGTACGGAACACTCGGTGCGCGAGACCGACTCGCACTTGGCCGGTTTTTTTTTCATTAATTTACTTAGACACGCATTTTTATCTATCTATTCAAACGAATAATATAGGAATGATGCTAATCACATGTCAATACAAAGAAAGACGTTTTGTACAACACTGCGTCCGAACAACTACTTATTACCGATGACGTCACAACTGCTCCTAACAGCCGCACTGTCCCTACCCTGTGTACCCTGTGTTTACTCTCCAGAAAGCAATGTATGTCGAACTCAGATTCTCATAATGTTTTATTTATTAGTTTTTGGTACAACATCTGATTGAAATAAAAGCGTTTGAATTAAATTTTTTTTACTTGTCGCTTACATATAAAACAGCCAGGGGGCTCGCGGGGAAGGGGCTTGCAGGCCGCCTGTTGCCGACCGCTGCCCTAGACACAGGCGTGACTTTATATATGAGGAGTGTCATTTTAAAAAGGGCTATTTGTCTTAGCGGTACTTCTAAACAAAACCTTGCTTAAGAAAACTTTAGGTCTAATTTAGATGTAGAGTTACAGAAAAAATAAACCCCTTTGAAAAGACACTCCTCACTTGTAACATATTTTGGACATTAAAGGTATGTAACTTTACTTCTAAATTGGACCTTAAGTTTTCTTATGAACGGTTCTCTTTAGAAGTACTGCTAATACAACAAAAGCCTTTTTGAAAAGATACTCTTTTGCCAGACGCGGCTCACTCCGTGACATCATCGCGCCGCTGCAAGTACATGTCGGCCGCCCGCATTGCGGGCTTATAGCCTAGCCTAGCGCTAAGGCCCCGCCCCCGAAAGAGCGCGTTGCGTGCGGTAGAAAGAGATGGCCACGCTTAGGCACGTTTGGCATACCTAAACGGGGGATTTGTTAACAGTGGGCCTTCTGTACGTAGTAGTATTACTTATTCTGTGGTTTTGCTGTCTTCTGTAATAGGTAGCGGAGACGGATGGCGCGGACCATGTGAAATTCAACGTGCACCCCATCAACACGGAGGCGACGGCACTCTACCATCAGTTCGGCGCCGAGCGACTGACCATGTTCGACCACCATGTGGCCTTCCGCCTTCAAATAGACAGGATCAACGATATTTTAACGGAGCAATAAAGGCCCTATACCATATTTGTATAATTAAATATATTTTTTTGTAATAAATAAATAAATATTTACCATACCATATCCGAAAGTCTTTGGTTTTTGGATTTTCGTAGCCAAAATGGCGATAACCCTTTCAAGCTTTGTCGGCCTGTTTAGCCTAGTTTGTGCCACTAACACTGCCTCCGTAGCTAGAGTTCCCGGGTTCGAATCCCGGTAAGGGCATTTGTTTCTGTATAGTGAACAGAAAAAAATATCCTGAGATTTGTTGACGATATATCTATTAAATATATGGTCGTCTAAACCAAATTTGTGTGAAGAATTGTCCCCTAATACTTATTTATTTATTTAAGCTTAAAGTACTCAAATGTCATATGAACTGATGTGTTGACATGAATTGTACTGGTATAATGACTATGGTATAGAGCCGGCCCTAGACTCTGATCACGGTGGAGCGATTGTAACTCGAAAGGCTTCTTCAGAATTTCATCTTTCCCTATATATTCGCATTATATCACACGAGCGTAGTGAGTGATTCAAAATTAGAATCTTGAGTGTAGCGAGGGACGCAAAGACACGAGATGCAAATATCTTTGCTCTCGTGTGAACTTTCACTTTTCACCTCAGCGGCGAGAACATAAAACGAAAACACGAAAAATTCTTGTAGAATACAAAAAGGAATAATTATAGAGAGAATTAAGTTACTTAAAGTAACCTACGATATGAAAAATTAAAAGGTTAGTTTTTTTCACGCTCGCAGCCTAATTGCATTTTGCTCACTAGTTTCAAGCTGGAAAAGTCGTTTTCACGCTCGCAGCAAAATTGCATTTTGCTCACTGGTTTCAAGCTGGAAAAGTCGTTTTCACGCTCGCAGCAAAATTGCATTTTGCTAACTGGTTTCAAGCTGGAAAATTCGTTTTCACGCTCGCAGCAAAATTGCATTTTGCTCACTGGTTTCAAGCAGCAAAACCGCCATTTTCGAGCCGCTGAGGTGAAAATGCATTTACGCAACCCGTCCTGTCGGGGAGGACGGGTATGACGGGCTAACCGCGGCTAGCGAGCCTTGGACTACCGCCTAAAGTCTAAAACGAACAACGAAGTCCGGCTCGGCCTTGTATTGGGGCGCCGCAGGATCGTTCTTGACATTCAACCGCGTAGTCGCTCTGCCCTAGGGCCGGCGGTCAATACTGACTTTTGTTAAATTTTGATAATATGCTCTGAAATAAATCACAATAAAATACAACTTTTTTTTCTTAACATTACTGCAATTAACGTAAGACACAAATTGCTTGTTTGCATGTATAGTCGAGGACATAAATATGTAGCTCAGTAAGCTACAGCAATTGGCCGAGATCAACAGTCTTTAAATTTTTCCCATTTATTTGAAATTTAGAATTTTCGTCCATAGACATTACTGCTTAATACAAAATTAGTATAGTTACTTTGCTAGTTACGTGTATTTATAATAAGGATGGCAAGAGGAAGTTACTCTAGCTTATCCATTAAGACTGCGCAGTACGTTCGGTTCTCCATACAAATGGGATTCGGCATATCTAGGTCGGACCATAGTTTCTGTTGCTTGAAATTATAATGGAGAAAAAATACAGCGATTATTAAGGTTTTCATACAAGCCGTAAAAAACTCAAAAAGCCGCTGTATTTTTTTTCTTTTACAATTTCTGGCAACAGAAACTATGGTCCGACCTAGATATGCCGGATCCCATTGTGTATACAAATTTTCATGTTATTCTAGCATGGCGTTTTAAAATGAGAGGGTAAAAACGTTTGTATGGAGAACCGAGCCAGACCGAGCGTACTGCGCCCTCTTAAGTAAAGGCAGAGCCGCATGCCAGATATTGTAATGCAAGCCTTAACGCAGTAAGTAGGCTGGCAAATAACACGCAGCCTGCGCGATTGAGGCGAGGTGCGCGGTTCCATTGCACTAGGCACTTATTTAACCACCGACGCGGAACCCAAAGGGGGGCTGTGGTGGAGGTGCTCTGTCTGTGGCATCGTAGCTGTCGGGTGAACCAATTTGGATGCGTTTTTTTATTTCAAAGCAGGTTTTGTGGCGACTGTTCCACACACTGCTGCTTGCTTGTGCTGTTTGTGGCGTGTGTTCTGTGTGTGTGTGGTTTTGTCAGGGGGGCGACACGGCCTGTCGGTGTGAGTCGAGCGCCGGTGACCTTGTAACGGCACGTCTGTTGCATAGGGTTGGCAATGTAGCTGCCTTGGCAAGAGGAAATAATGTTTATTCAATGATCATGATATTCATCAATCAAACACCGGGAAGCTAGTCAAATTTAATCTATAAGTTTTGATTACAAACAGACAGACAGATGCACTGAGTCAGGAGAAAACTTACTAAAAGCTCGTAAAATAAGTACCTACAAAACTTCTCATAATATGGAAACTTACTTTTCTTGTGTAAATCTAAGCTTCACATGAATATAATTGTATGCTAAAATAATAACAATAATATAAAAAATATTTTTTTAAACCTCAATCCATAGAAATTATGTGACATGAAATGAAGTCATTCACTGCGACCGCGACACCCGCGTTAAGTATAATTTGAAAGACTCAATTGACATTTCATCTATTTCGCCATTTAATTTTTTTTTTGTTTTATTTATTCCGAAGATGTAGGTACTTCTTAATGTATTGCAAGTCAAAATGCATCCATACTCATACCAACCTTTCGTCATTCTTTAGTCTTTCGAATTAAAAAACGGATTTTAGGTGAAGTCTTAATTCCAAATGTAGGGAAGGACACAACATATAAAATTTTATAACTAATTTATCTGGATCGGTAGGTAGCCTATAGTAGCTTTTCCCTTTGTGGCTTTTGGTATTACTGTCACAACCGTAGACACAGAAATAAAAAGCTCCAGCCATAGTTGATTACATTGAATTACAAATGATAAATTTTAACGAATTTCAAGTAAAACTACACGCCCGCTACCGGCCGATCTATCTCTGTTGTGTGAGCGCACGTCACGCGAGCGAATGTTGAAGCGAGAGCGGCACCCCTGCGATTCATCTTGCCGCGGCTAGCTGTCCACACACCGCGCGCCCCTCGCGCACCCCCGTTCACGTCCGGACACGCACACATAGCCGTGAGACGGGTTTACAGCACACATGCTTCGGTGTCGCTTCTTGTTACGTTCGTATATATCTTCTTTGGTTTTGTGGTGTTGTGGCTGTGTGGTTGTGTGGGTTTTGTGTGACATGTTTTATCAAAATCGTTTCAGCCGTTTTTTCGATATTGAACTTTGAAATGTAAATGTCGGACCTTTTTGAACTTTTCTAAGTTGTCAATTATTCAATACTAACGTCAGACTTATTTACGTTTTAGCAATTTCTGTCTAATTCAAGCGACGTATTTGTATATTATTATTAAGGCTCAAAATGCATTAAGCCGCAGTAAATTAGTTTTACTGTTAACAATCTAGTGCCATACTTGGTAACTTTTCAGATAATCTACGGAACTTGGTGTTGTAACTTGAACTTGTCGGTGAACTTGGCTGCCATTTTCACATTTATGTTTTTGATGGGATAAATTCTACCTACAAATGCTATATTAAGAAGGTACTCTATGACTTTATCATCTAAATATATAAAAGAAGAAACTGACTGACTGACTGACTGATTGACTGACTGACTGACTGACTGACTGACATATCAACGCACAGCCCAAACCGCTGGTCCTAGAAATTCCAAATTTGGCACGTAGATTTCTTATAACGTCTAGGGGTGCACTAAGAAAGGATTTTTCAAAATTTAGCCCCTAAGGGGATGAAATGAGGGTCCGAAGTTTGTATGGGCAAACAAGATTAGTTGGACTATTTTATTCGAAACTTCACAGGAGTATTTCTATCGATAAATGAGTAAATACGTGTTTCAGGTTTTTTGAGAAATCAACCCCTAAAAGGAGGAAATGTGGTGACAAATTATGAAAATCGATATGGGTGTTGTTTCTATGGTTTATCAGGTCGCTGATTACGAAAACAACAATGATTTTAAAATCCCCCGTGGAGGACGTGAAATACCATCCCCTCTGTTGGGGTCCGAGGGGGTTGGAATGTCTTAATATTAATATGGGCATCATTTTATGGTTTTTTGGGTCGTTAATTTCAAAAATGGCATTGATTTTGAAATTTAATATTGCGGACATGAAAACTTTTAAAAGTCGGTGCCAAATTGCAAGAAGAAACTGACTGACTGAGTGAGTGACATATCGACGCACATCCCAAACTGCTGGTTCGAGAGATACTAAATTTGGCATGTAGGTTCCTTATAAGGTCTAAAGGTGCATGAAGTGCCGTGAGTTTCCTATGAAGATACGATCTTTTTGAATTCAATGTATTGTAAGTGATTTTATTAATCAGTGCCGTCCGATACGACTTCAACATAAATCGATATTTGAGCGTCCGAGAGGACTCTTAATAGGAATCCGAGGTACCTAAACTTTAAATAAAGTAACGGCCATATTTTCTTAATATCCGTCCCGATTTCGTTCAAAATCGATATCTGAGCATCCGAGAGGTCCCTAAATACGACTCCGAGGTAAAATTTGGAAAATGTCGCAGCCATATTGATTTTCTTTTTTTCGTCCCGATTTCGTTATAAATCGATATCTGAGCATCCGAGGGGTTTCTTAATACGATTCCGAGGTAAAATTTGGAAAAAGTCGCAGCCATATTGATTTTCTTCATTTCCTTCCCAATTTCGTTCATAATCGATATCTGAGCGTCCGAGAGGTCTCTCATACGAATCCGAATTAAAATTTAGAAAAAGTGGCGGCAATATTAATTTTTATCATTTCCGTCACGATTTCGTTCAAAATCGATATCTGAGCGTCCGAGAGAATTCTTAATACGATTCCGAGGTAAAATTTGGAAAAAGTGGCAGCCATTTTGATTTTCTTCATTTGCAACCCGATTTCGTCCAAAATCGATATCTGAGCGTCCGAGAGGTCCCCTAATATGAATTTGAGGTAAAATTTGGAAAAAGTGTTGGCCATATTGATCTTCTTCATTTCCGTCCCGATTTCGTTAAAAGTGGCGGCCATATTGATTTTCTTTTTTTTCGTCCCGATTTCGTACATAATCGATATCTGAGCGTCCGAGAGGTATCTTAATACGAATCTGAGGTAAAGTTTGGCACTCCATACATGCCAGAGATTGTAAAATAAAAGTTCAATTTTACTATAGAGGCGTGTGGGGTATCTATGGATTGGCTTTTAAAAACGACATAGAGGTTTCGATATTTTTTTCCGTTTAAATCAACCTTTAGTTTTTTTTTTGCCAAGTTCCGTAGGTTCTCTGAAGTGGTGCCTAGCCCGGCACTACATTGTTTACAGTAAAACTAATTTACTGCGGCTTTATGCATTTTCAGCCTTATCTTGGCAGTATAATATAATACCATAAAGGCTGTTGGATATTTACGAAAACTGACAACTTAAAGCTCAAAATGCATAAAGCTGCAGTAAATTAGTTTTACTGTAAACAATGTAGTGCCGGACTTGGCACCATTTCAGAGAACCTACGGAACTATAATAATAATCGTATGGTATTTATTTTTGAACCGTGAGATCTTCGAGAAGACAAGTACGGTTGCCAGGTTTGTTGCACTTTTAGCACCACCCAGGGGTCACGTGTAGGGTAGCGATGGGTACTCCCTACGGACGTGGTGCAACTTTGACCCCCCCTTTGTCAAGTGAGTGGGCAACTTGACTGTTAGAAGTTCTCAAGCCGCCCGAAGGCCTGTAACTTGGCTTAACGACTGCTGTCGTAGACAGCAGCCGGGATCAACGGCTTAACGTGCCTTCCAAAGCATGAGAGCGCTCAGTTAGTAACCACTCAAAGCGGTCACTCATCCAAGAACTGACCTGCACCGACATCGCTTAACCTGCATACTGCACGCGGTATGTGGGTGCCACTGGGCCACGAGCGCTCTAAATTCTTGATAGTTTGTGCCAAATTGCAATTCAATTGGTCCAGTAAAAGCAACTCGGTTGTAAGTGTTGTAACAGACGGACTGACAGGGAGAAGTGCGAATGGAAGTGAGGCCAAATTTTCTTTTTGGATGCTCCTGTTAATGAATCACATTCGCCAAACTTCGTATACCGAAACACCCAGAATGTAACAACTACTATTCTGGAAACCGCATCTAAATCGGTTCAGCCAAACGCGAGATAATCGTGCAAGAACATACATACATACCTACATACGTATATACATATACGCAAATAGAGAAACTCTTTTTTGTAGACGGTTTAAAATTACGCTTAGTTCGCGGGCGAAGCCGCGGGCAAATGCTAGTAGTTTAATAATAATGTATAATCTAGATGTAAGCTTGTGTTGCTGTGCCCTTAGGGGGCCATTTTATTACTCCCAGGTAATATCATGGTCACATTATCTGTGCAATAAAGATTTTGATTATTAACACTTAAATAATGAAATACATTTGTCAGTTATTGTAATCATTTTGTAACACCTATTCTATTATAAACCTATATCAAAGCTTAAGAAGATTTTAATTAGCATCATTACTTCATAATATTCTAATCATACTTCATAATATTCTTCATATCTTTACTCTTACTTACTTACTCTTGTATTGGTGGTGCAATAAAGACTATTATTATTATTCTCCTTATTTATTCTTTTTCACATGTTAGGTTTTTTACAATAAATTTATCAAATGTAAAATATAAAAATATACATACAAAATATAAAAGCATTATAAAAAACCTAACCTAGAGTGCCGCCGGCAGCGAGGCGGGGCCTAAGCTACCGGTGGTTAGGGCGACAGAGAGAGGAACCTCCTGACTATCCGCGCCGTGTCCAAGAGTACCGCCTTCTGCATCTGACCCTTGACCCAGCCATCTAGCGAGAGTCTCTTAAGATGTTGGTCGAGACTCTTCGCTTATTATTATTATTATTATTCTATTAGCCCTTGGGGCGCCAACTGTCAGACGAATAGCATATCGTATGTAGTGGTCTTTACTGTTGCGCTTGGCAACACTACGTCGGATATCCTCTCTCTCTTACTTATGGCTTGAGACAACACAACAATGGTGGTTTTCTGTAATCCTGCTATTCAATATATCGGTTGATTAAATAACTCAAGTGTTTTTATTAAATATAACAAACCATCATGACAGCCATCTGCCTACTTTAATCACTTCACACACTTTGAAGTTTAAACATAAATTTTAAACCGTTCTGGACGGTTACGGAACAAGGCGTTCGAAGGGTTAAGTCAAAAATAAGTTTTAGAAAAGTAGGGCATAGCGGAATGTCATCTCGTTCATATTTGGAGCAGGTCAATTGGCGAAGTAGGTACATCCACCGTAAGGTGCCATAATAACACCACAACTTGCTCGTTAGGTAAGCAGTGTTGTGTTCCTGGTGGTGAGTCGCCAAAGCTCCTGAACACAACGAATTCTCAAGTAAATAAAACGTCAGTTACGCGCTTGTGCTTCTTCTGGATTCGCGAGGATTTGCCAACGTCGTTGCATAAAAAAGTTGTCGTGTGACGTGTGAGAGTGGAGACGAGGCCACGTCTCGGGATTAGCGGCGTGCAATGGGGTCGCAGCCGCGGGCTCCGGATTAAAAATATACAGCGGCCGCCCCCGGATATAGAGAACATGCTCTAAAATTGGTAGTGCACGTAATTACCGAGGAGGTGCACTTATGCACTAGAGGCCGAATAGTACATTACGATACAAGTGCAGAGAACAGGATATTCGAAACGAGTGGTGATAAATTGAAATACGACCGAAGGGAGTGTTTTAAATCGACACGAGTTGCGAATTACATGTTCGCACATGTATCGTACAACGTTTTACAGTACATATGGTTCTTTAAAGTTTCGACATATGCACGTAATCTGCTGATTACCGCACTCGTGCGGTAATATAGCACCATATGTACTGTAAATTATATTAATTATTTGTTTAATTTTCTCGCAATCGAAGTGAAAAGCAGAGTATTAAGAGTGCTTAACTCGTGTTTATACACGAGTGGGTTTTATAACCCATTTTATCCTTTTCTTTGTATCGACCTTCGCCTGCGGCTCGGATAGATAAATTGTCTCGGAAAAAATGTCTTGTTTTATGCACTTGTTGTTGTACAATCGCTAATTCATTTTTTGCAAAAACACAAAGTAAGTAGGCAGGAGTTACTTTGTTCAAGATAAAATAAATAAATAATTATTGGGGGACAATCTTACACAAAATCGACCTAGTCCCAAACTAAGCAAAGCTTGTACTATGGGTACTAGACGACGATATACATACTTATATAGATAAATACATAGAAAACATCCAAGACCCAAGAACCAATAACCGTGCTAAATGCACCTTTGCAAACAAGACCCTTTTTGCCCAATTTATGCACTTTTGCAAGTATCTCTTGATATTAAGAGTGCGCAGTACGTTCGGTTCTCCATAAAAACGTATTTATGCTCTCATTTTAAAACGCCATGCTAGAATAACATTAAACTTTGTATACACAATGCGATCCGGCATATCTAGGTCGGAAATTAGTTTTTGTTGCTTGAAATTATAATGGAGAAAAAATACAACGATTATGTCTATGTCTATGTCTAACTCAACCCCCCCCCCTTCCCCTCCCTCCCCTCCCCCTCCCCTTCCCTTCCCTTCCCTTTCCCTTTCCTTCCCTTTGGGTACGGAACCCTAAAACGGACTTCGTACTATGTACATTTAGGGACACTTTTTAACCGACTTCAAGATTTCAAAAGAGGAGGTTATCAATTCGGTTGTATGTTTTTTTTTTGTTTTTTTTTTTTTTTTTTTAACCGACTTCAAGATTTCAAAAGAGGAGGTTATCAATTCGGTTGTATGTTTTTTTTTTGTTTTTTTTTTTTTTTTTTAATGTTTGTTACTCCATAACTCCGTCATTTCTTAACCGATTTGAAAAATTCTTTTTTTGATTGTATGTATATATATCCAAGTTGCTCCCGTTTTTGTCAAAAGGCAGTTCTGATGATGGGATCCATGAGGAATTGAGGGAACTCCTCAAATCTTTAAGGCAAACATATAGTGATTTTTGTGTTTTTATCAACAAGTCAAGCATTTGCATCCAAAAATGTGACATTGGATGAAGTGGAACTGCTGATGATGATCAGAACAGAACTCTTCAACGACGAAAAGTTCACGTTTGGCGATTTGTCCTCCTAGCTGTGTTTGTTAAGCAAGTTCTTTTTTCACGATTAATTTTTGTCATGCTCGAGTTCTGATGATGGGATCCATGAGGAATTGAGGGAACTCCTCAAATCTTAAAGGCAAACAATTAGTGATTTTTGTGTTTTTATCAACAAATCGAGCATTATCATACAAAAATGGGACTAGTTCGATTTGTGTAAAAATTGTCCCCATAATATTTATAATAAAAAAAAAAAAAAAAAAAGTGACATATGATGAAGTGGAACTGCTGATGATGATCAGAACAGAACTCTTCAACGACGAAAAGTTCACGTTTTGCGATTTGTCCTTCTAGCTGTGTTTGTTAAGCAAGTTCTATTTTCACGATTGATTTTTGTCATGCTCGAGTTCTGATGATGGAATCCATTAGGAATCGAGGAAACTCCTCAAATGTGGAAGGCACACAAATAGTGATTTTAGTATTTTCATGAACTAATCAAGCATTTTCATTCATAAAAGTGACATTTGATGAAGTGGAACTGCTGATGATGATCAGAACGGAACTCTTCAACGACGCGTAGTTCACGTTTGGCGATTTGTTCTCTTCGTTTTGTTTGTCAAGCAAGCAAGGTTTTTCCATGATTTCATAAGGAATTGAGGGTACTTAGTCTTCTACCATTATAAACATACTTATAGCCATTTTTGTATTTTATTGTATGGAATCTAAGAGTGCACCATCTAAGATTAATAATCTTTCACCGGAGTCCCCCATTGAAGTCGGTTTTTTTTCTTAAAAATTATTTCTACTCTCTTCTCTTCTAGAAACGATGTGCTTGTGGTTCTGAATTGAAAGAGCCCAAAAGTCTATATTTTGAGAAAATATTAGGATTCTCCAATTTTTATGAAAATCGCCTTTTTTATACCATGTCGGTGGCAAATAAGCGTACAGCCCGCCTGATGGTAATGCCTGCAACTCCAGGGGTGACACATGCGCATTGCCGACCCTTTAAAAATTTATACACTCCTTTCTTGAAGAGCCCCATACTGTAGTCCGTCGGGAAAACCTCGCCAGGGAGCTCATTCCACAACCGAAGCGTCCGAGGGAGAAAATTCCTCTGAAACCTTGCCATACGCGACCATTTTGGTTCTAAGTTGTGAGGATGAAATAATGCCCTGCCGTTTCTACGTTTGCAAAAACGTAAATCAGGACATACGAAAAAATTTTTTGTTGTAGCTGAAGCAGAGACCTTCGTTTCACTCGATCGATAAAAGTAGTTATTTGTTCAACAAGAGAGCAAAGTAGATTTTTGCTGCGAGTGTCGATGTTGAGTCCCGGGCAAGCGAAAGATTCTATAATTGAATCTTGAGGGTAGTGAAGGACTCAAAGAAACGAGATGCAAATATCTTTGCTCTCGTGTGATACATGCAACTTTTCACGTCAGCGGCGAGAACATATAACGCAAAGCAATAGTGACAGAGAGAATGACGTTTAAATGCACTAACCTACGATATGAAAACAGTTTTTTTTCACGCACCGCCATGTTCGTGCCGCTGAGGTGAAAATTATCATTCCAGTAAACCTAGGTCCGTGAACACAAATATCATGAAAGACGTTTACCTGCATGCTTTTGTTGCATTGTGCATCGAAAGCCGTCCCGCCCGACCGGAGAAACGGCATCTCTGTGCCCGATTGTCTGCCGGAGTTCGCTTTCTTTCGCATTTTGCTAGTTTGATAGATTGTTACCGGTTTCTGTGGAAATAGAAAAGGTTAAAAGATACTTCGTAACTGCAGTCCAAGTGCAGGCGGGTTAACAATAACATCCTGAATTCGGAGACAAAAATTTTCAGTTGAGAATTTCTGTTTTGCGATGACATTTTATTGTATAGTTTCCAGTATAGGTACTTTTGCGGCTGTAGTTAGCAAAATGTTTAATTAATCAAGGTGAATCTAATACGAAGGGATTATACTATAATGTGATTTTATAGTAGTTCATAAAACTAGTACATAATGAGAGGCATTAAAACACGAGTGTGGTTTTATGAAACGAGGCCCAGCCGAGTGATTATGTACAGTTGCGTGTACTAGTTTATCTACATCCATATATCCTCTTTCACGTGTTTCATATGTAATCATTGAAACAGCAGGAGGAAGCATGTTTACCGAGACAAGCCGGCGCTGGCGCCGACGCAGCGCGCGCGGCCCGGTCCTGTACTGTAAAATTGTACTTGATCTCATAACGATACGATATATCGTATAGTTATGCCACGCGCGCGCGCGGAGGGCGGGCGGTGGGCGGAGTATATTGTTAAGCTGGTATTTTTATTTACGGATGGTTTTTAAACACATTAAAGAGGAATTGAAACGTGGTCGCTTACTATGGGTCTCATAAGAAGGCTCAAAGTGAGAGAGCTATGTTGGGAGTTTCTCTGCATGATCGCATCAGGAATGAGGCCATCCGCAGTAGAACCAAAGTGACCGATATAGCCCTCCGAATCGCTAAACTTAAGTGGCAGTGGGCGGGGCACATAGCATGTAGAACCGATAGCCGTTGGGGCGGAAAGGTTCTAGAGTGGCGACCACGTTTTGGAAGGCGTAGCGTGGTCAGGCCCCCCACACGGTAGACTGATGACCTGGTGAAGGTCGCGGGTGTCCGCTGGATGCGGGTGGCGCAGGAGCGGTCATTGTGGAAGTCTTTGGGGGAGGCCTAAGTCCAGCAGTGGACGTCTTTCGGCTGACATGAAAGAGGATTTACTATATGGGTGTAGATAAAGTACTGTACTTAACAATCGGCAATGGATGGATGTAGCTAGGAAAGTGTTCTGTAGTCCAGTTCCATTTCGATCATTAGACCATTAAGCTGTGCTAGGCTGGTAGAATAAATGGTCTTCTGGAGCCGCAAGTGTCCATGTTCTTGGGAAATTGTATCAATTTCTACAATCAAATTCCTAAACATATTACTGAACTTAATAATTTCAAATTCAAATCTGTAGTAAAACAAACACTTATTTCAAGAGCATATTATAAGATAAACGATTACATCATGGATAGGGATGTTTGGCAGTGATAGCGTCCTGCACGGTCCATTGTTATTTGAGTTATTTTGTAGTAGCTGACACTGTAATTTTATATTTAACTATACAATGTATAATGTTTTGAAAAAATGACACCTCGCCGAGTTTCTTACGCCGGTTCTTCTCGTGGCAGAGGTATATTTTTCCGAACCGGTGGTAGTTTAATGACGTTCATAGGTGCATGTAATATGCCTAATTTGAAGAATAAACTTATTATTATCTGCTTACCATTTTGCAAGCCATAAGCTTGATTTCCGAAGTGGGTGTAAAAGAAACGGTTAAGTGGGAGTCCGACTTCATGAGGGCTTTTTTAAATTTTTTGGTACGGAATGAAGAGCATCAGCTCTTATCCTATTTTAATATAGACTTGACGTTTTCATATGCGTAGATACTTCTGAAGCTGACTGTACGAAGTAGCATAGCATAAATTAAAAAAGTAAAAGTAATTTATTTCTTCTAAGTATAACAAGCGCTTTCAAAATATCAGTGAATTCATAATAACATTAACAGCAGTGAGAAATATTTACTTTCTATTTTTTGCATCAATGGCCCCGTAGGAGTTTGCTTGCCGGAACACTCTCCACTCAATTCCTTTAAAGGATAGCTGGAAGAGATCCCTCATAAGGATAAGTTCGCCTGTGTATTCTAATATATGACATGTATATTGTTATAACTTGCTGTAACGTGTACTTACAATAGTGCTTGCATAGCTTTCAGAATGCTGCATGGGATGCATACATGTAGCAGCGCCACCGTCGATGTTTGTTGAGGCACGCACCGATGGACTTGCAGCAATCATGCAAAAGGCAGCATCTTTGCTAATCAGGACGAGGCAGAGCCCATTGATATAGCATTCTGAAGATGATTGCGATTGCTCTTGGCCAGCATCTAGCCAGGGGGCAAAGATGAGGCCGACGATGAAGCGAGCTCACCCAGAAGATGCCTATTTACTCGTGCCTTAAAAAGGTCCAGGTTATATGAACTCGGAAATACAGACGCCGGCAGAGAATTCCAAACCTTAGAAGTGCGCATTATAAAAGAAGATGCAAAGCGCTTGGTTGGGTTGATCATGTGTGTTGTCCCATAAGCTTTAGACGCATGAGCGCCACGCAGCGTCGTCGCGCTAAGAAACCGCGCGGTATTCTGTAGCGCGGTAGAGCGGAGGCGGTGTGTTTGACATATGAGGCAGTAATCGACAGTTGACAATTTCGGAAAGATGAAAAATGTAAAACCGCCTCCGCCCCGCAACGCGCTGCGCCCGCTCTATGCGTTTCGGGTTGTAATGACGAATCTAAGAATTTTTTTATAATCGTCTAGTTATTAAGTTCCAACATAGACTTTAGGTTTTGAGACAACAAAAATGAGATCCTTTGCTATCTTAAATAATATAAATAAATTAAAATTAAATAGGTGCATAGAAACTTTCACAACCGTTCTTTTTATTTGTGTATGCGTTTGATCATAGGAACTCGCTGCAAAACAAATAGTACCCAAGCAAGACGTCGGTCCAGCGCTGCGGTAATACATCACGGAAACAAAGGAGAATCGTAAAAACCTTTGTCTCGCCAGGGGGCTCCACACCCTTAACAACGGAATAAAAAAAGGCCACAATCTAAACTAAAACATAAAGTTAGATGCATAAGGTTTGAAATAAATACAGCTGTGTACACAGCAGCCGCATATATGTTGTTCATAACAAAGCTTTTAATTAATGTGTTGTTTTGAAGTTCTTGTGCTATTGTTTTTAGTAATTCTCGTCTGGTCACGAAAATAGCCACTATGTATCGTTACATGTGAAAACAGAGGTTTACTATTGTATATAACCAAAAAAATATTAGCAAATTATCGTTTGACAAAAATGTAGTGTCAAAACAATATTTTGCTAATTATTGGTTGTTAAATAATAATATTAGTGAAACGACAAGACACCGCAAACAAAACTAACTTTGAATATGAAAGAAACAAAAAACCTGGGGGTCCATCCGACACTTACATTTCACATTTCCATGCGATATCAGCAATACCGAAATGTCCAATTTGTCTCGGGGACCGCCGCAGAGCGGTCTTGTGTGTTCATTAGTTTTGTTCTTAATAATAATTAACCACAACAATCTAGCCACAAACTGATATTTGGCGCAGCCCAACTCTTCTCCAGTTACAAAACATCTAAAAAAAACAGCAGACATAAAAACAAGAATATTTCCTCAGCAAAAGCTAAGTGGCACTGGGCGGGGCACATAACACGTATACAACCAGGTAGAACCGATGGCCGTTGGAGCGGAAAAGTTCTCGATTGGCGACCACGTACCGCGCGGTGCAGCGTGGGTAGACCCCTGACAAGGTGGACTGATAACCTGGTGTCGGTCGCAGGAGTCCGATGGAAGCTAGTGCCGCAGGACCGGTCATGTGGCACACTTTGGGCGAGGCCTATGTCCAGCAGTGGACGGCCTTCGGCTGATATGATGATGTTGAGTTCCTGCTGGTGAGTAACGTCGCTAAAGCTCATGAGAATCTGCTGTGTTGAGAACGAGATACCTACATTTTATTTGTCTGCAGCTGACACAACGAAACCTCCAATCAATAAAGAATCGGCAATGCTTTTGGAACCCCCTGGAGTCGCAAGCGTCCATAGGCTATGGCGTCTGCTTCCCATCAAGCAAGCGGTATGTTTTATATTAAAACGCCCGTGAATTTTAGACGAACGCTTAAGAACCGCAAAAATCAAAATCAAAATCAAATATTTATTCTGCAAATAGGCCACAAGGGCACTTTTACAAGTCAAAGCGTGAATTTATACAATTGAAAAAAAAACTGACAATCTTACTTAATAATAATGATTAAAAAATATACTGATTAACAATTATATAAACGTATCGGTTTGAAACATATCGAGTGATATTCGACCGTAAAGACGCGAGTGACCCGCTTCATTATACTACAATAAGCTGAATGTTTGTCCATCTGGTATGAAAGAAATAAAAACTGATTACAAAATCAAATTACCTTTTACACTTAATCTCAAGTACTTCGTTTATTCACAGTAAAACCACATTACAGGATGCCAGCCATAAAAACTTCTATATTCCTTCGAGTTCCCTACAATTTGGCAAATGAGTAGCATCAGGCTTCCCTTATGACCATTATAGCTCTCTTTTATCGCGTCTCACGCGGATGTAGGAAGGTTGTATAAGGTATAAAATTTATTATTTATTTATTATCATTGCAATCCATGCTACATATAGACACAGGTGTTACATTTAGATTAGAACAGCATGGACCCTGAATAGGGCATATCAAATAAGATATTAATATAATAATATAATATTGGGGGACAATCTTACACAAATCGTCCTAGTCCCAAACTAAGCAGAGCTTGTATAATGGGTACTAGACGACGTCGTCAGGTCAGGTCAGGATGATATTAAGTCCTACTTAAAACTATTTTACATTTAAATTATCTTACATTTAATTTATCATTCAGTTTCAATTTAACATAAAGACCTAAACAATCATAACATAGTTATAATTTAGATACATTTACATTATACAACTGAAAATCCACTTGACTTCGTTGAGACAACACAAATCAGTTATTAAGTCAATAAAGAATAATTAAATCAATAATAATGTTTATAAAAACAATAAATTGTATTTTTATATGGAGGACAGCAATTTTCTATAATATTTTAAAGAGAATTCATCAGGTATAGTATATGTCTACAATATTAGTATCAATTTGTCATGAATTCTTGATATGAATAAAATGAATTCTAAGGTAGTTGAGCTGAGAAATGTTATGGGGAAGCGAAGTACGTACGTAAGTAGTAAGAAGGACGGTCGAACTCACAACTTCACAAGGGGCTTAACGTCTTTAAGAACCTTGTTGCTTTAACGTCATCTTTAGGTAAGCTTTCGTGTAAAAGCATCAAAGTACGTATCAGTGTCCAGCTACTTATGAGTTCGACTTAACATGGGTAGGGTGTTATTCACAAACGAATCGTCCTCACTTCACACCGCACCCGTTTTTATAATCGCTCCAGAAGTAAAAAAAAATGTGTCCCCCCCCCCTCTAACTTTTGAACCATAAGTTTTAAAAATATGAAAAAAATCTCAAAAGTAGAACTTTATAAAAACTTTGTAGGAAAATTATTTTGAACTTGATAGGTTGAATAGTTTTTGAAAAAATTACAAAAATAATTTCTGAACTAAGTTTGTAATTTAACCGTATAAACAGGTGTTTATTGTACCTGTCATTTCTACAAAATCACAATGAAATGACGTGCTTTCAAAGGTTTTGTGTTTCTGTACTTAATATGTCAACTTAATGTGACGGACGGAAAACTACGGAACCCTACACTGAGCGTGGCCCGACACGCTCTTGGCCGGTTTTTATATAGAAACTGTCATAATTTGACAAATGACATTTGACAGTTTCAGTATAAATAAAATTTTATAAACACCAGAAAACTGGCAAATATGTCCCCAAAACCTTAATTCGTTGACGCCGTGTGACATTTTTGTGAGTAAGTTGAATGCACCCATTCAGGCTGTAACAAAAATGGCGTCAATCCATTTAAGGCGTTACTTGGTATTAATTAGTATATATGTTTGTCAAAAATATTTTGTAGTACCTAACTTTTTTTTTCAGTTGTAACTGACAAAAATCGAAGTTTCCCAAACAAAACAAAAAAATAAGTGCGTTTTTTTTAACTACAGATTTCTAGTCAAAATGCGATATCTAGGTAAAAATTTAAGAAAAGGACCTTTTTGTATGTAGTTGTAGTTGTAGCGTGTTCGAATAAACATTACACATTTAAAATGTGCAACACAAACAAAACAAACTCCTATTCGAACACCTCACAACTACATACAACAGGTAAGTATACCAATTGACATTTCTAAACGGATCCTTCACGCCATTTTCCTTATTGACCGAGCGAGCGAAGCGTCTCCGTTTCAGGTTTCGACAAAAATTCTTTCGTATGTCTGTCCGGATGTTCTCCTCTACAGGTCGCATTTCTTAACCGATTCTCGTGAAATTTTGTGAGCGGATTCTATAATTATCTATATCTTATCGGAGATTTTTTTTGGATTTTTTTCATTTAAAAAAAAAAAATTTTTTTTTCGTATGTCAGTCCTGACGTTCTCCTCTACAGGTCGCATTCCTCCTCAGAAATGTTACCTATATAAAATTTTTTAGTCAAGTAAGTTTTTGGAAATTTTGAAATTTGAAAAAATATACAAAATTTTATCATATGTATGTCCGGATGTTCGCCTCTACAGGTCGCATTTTTCAACCGATTTTCGTACAATTTTGTGAGCAGGATCGATATTTATATACAATTTTTTTGTCAAGAGTTTTGAAATTTACTAAAAAGATTTTTTTTTCGTATGGCTGTGTCCGGATGTCTATAGGACGCATTTCTCATCAGTAATATTGTATAACATTTTGTCGTAAAGTCAGTTTTTGTAAATTTTTAAAATTGAAAAATTATACAAAAAAATTATCGTATGTATGTCCAGGTGTTCTCTACAGGTCGCATTTCTCAAACGATTGTCGTGAAATTTTGTGAACAGGTTTGATAATTATATCGAATTTTTTGTCGAATCAGTTATAGGAAATTTAAAATCGAAATATTTTTTTTTGCGAGTTGTACAGCTGACGGAGCCACTAGTAACGTATGTATTTGTACACGACTGTACTCACAGTTTTTCTTATCACCCCGGTATTGTACCTGACTAAGTCTGTTGAAGCGAAAGCGATGCCATGTTTACTTGCCCTTATCTTTTACAGGTATTATAAAAGCATACAGTAACCGATGTGAATACTTGATTAGATTACAAAGTTATAATCATACGACTGCAATTATTATCAGAAATCTGGCTGATATTCATTTCTATATTAAGTAAGTGACTGAGATTATGAGTCAACATCATCATCATATCAGCCGATGGACGTCCACTGCTGGACAAAGGCCCCCCCTAATGAGTGCCACAATGGCCGGTCCTGCGCCACTCGCATCCAGCGGACTCCCGCGACCTTTACCAGGTCATCATTCCGCCTTCCATTACGTGGTCGCCACTCGAGAAACTTTCCGCCTCAACGGCCATCGGTTCTAGGTGCAATGTGCCTGCCCACTGCCACTTAAGTTTAACGATAGTTAAGTACTCGTACCATTACAACACTTTAAAGGTTTTAGCTGATGATCTTCGGCAGATTAGTTCAGAAAAACTCATTGGTAATATTTTTATTGAAACACAATGTGCTTTCTATGCATATATCTATCTAATCATTAGTCTATGTATGTCTCACTGTTGAGCACAGGAACGCACAGGCCTCGTCTAATAGATGTTAGAATTGTTAGGTAAGTAAGGATAGGTAAAGAAAGACTCGACAAAAAAAACTATATAACATTTCTGATGAGAATTGCGACCTGTAGAGGAGAACATCCGGTCAGACAGAGAGACAGACATACGAAAGAATTTTTGCCGTATATTCGGGGAAATCTTACACAAACATAATGGACCTAGCCCCAAAACCCCAAACTAACCACAACTTGTACTATGCCTACTAGACGACGATATACATACATATTTATACATATAACTAGATAAATATATACCTAAATATATAGATAACATCCAGCCCTCTTAGTCACAAACCGACTTGTCATCACCTGTCCCCTCCCATCTCACCCATTTTTATTAACTGTCAAATGTCATTTGTCAGTTTCCATATGAAAACGGGTGAGGTGAGACGTGAAGACGAGTCTTAAATTGTTTGTGAATAACACCACATGACTCAGGAACAAATATACTCGTGGATGTCACACAATTATTGACCTTACTGGGTATCGAACCCAGAATCTCTAGCATAGCATAGCGTCGTCGGCAGGGTCACTATCAATTACCTATAGTAGTCTGCGGTTAAGAAGTCAATCCTGACACCTGTCATTTCCATAATTCCGGGTGTCAGGATTGACTTCTTAACCGCCGTCCACTACAGGCTAATCAGGCAGGCAGGCTATCTTATGCCGCATCCACACCATCGTGGCTCCCACGCAGTGTGCAAGAGACATGACGGATATGGCGATCTGTCTCACGCCAGAGAGTACCTACAAACGAAGACACCTACAACTGACCGCGACCTTATTTCCACCTAATAAGGTTCATAATTGAGTCAACTGTTCGGCGGTGCGGCTTAAGATCGTGGCGTAATGGAAGAGGAAATATGTCCGCTTAGTCACTGCTTATGGTAATATTGCGTTAGTCCACTTTGTAAATTAAGTGGGTGATAAGTTCGAGTGAAGATAAATTGAAACGGCAGAGTTAATAGTTGTGTGGTACAGAAGGACTACTCTCATAATGTTGACATTAGCCGTGTTTACGCTGTATAAACAAAACATAAGATAGGGTTATCGACAAAGGGGATATTAGTAATTAAGGGAGATTAGGTCTCACTAAATATGAAAAATAATAAGTAATGTGAGTTTCCATGCTGGATATTTGTTGCTCAATTGCGCAACAGAGGACCTACCCAAGAACCGAAATCTGAGTTCATTCGTTTATTTCCCTCTCAGTTGCACTTGCGAATTCGAGCGACAGAGACGGAGAGACACTAACGAACTTCATTTGCCTTTAAACTTGGATGTAAAAGAATTGATATTAAAATACAAGGTATAAATAATTTTATACCGGAAATCAAACCCGGGTTAAATTTGATTTCAGTGTTGGTTCTCTTGAGAAAAACTTTGTGAACTCTGAAATGATGCGGAATACTGAAAATACCTACTTAAAATTACATTCGGATTGAATAAACCTGTCCATACAGTGTTTTATGTATAATTAATTTCGATAAACGGAAGAATCGGAAACATTCGATAATTAGCGCATTGACGTCATACCGAGTGGTAATCGCATCACAGCACCTCATGGTATTAACAAGAATTTAATTATCTGATAATTTGGAGTGTTTTCACTCATTCTATAATTAATTAAAATAAATTAAATGCTGATGTAATTATTCCTGATAAATGCACCGACATTATTATGATTGGTATTTAC
The DNA here is from genome assembly GCA_905163555.1 of Notocelia uddmanniana. Classification (NCBI taxonomy): domain Eukaryota; kingdom Metazoa; phylum Arthropoda; class Insecta; order Lepidoptera; family Tortricidae; genus Notocelia; species Notocelia uddmanniana. The sequence continues at coordinate 24,288,049 of LR991066.1, forward strand.
AATTTAACGTCATGTACTTGTGAGAGAGCCGCAAGAGTTCATAATCTATGGTGACGCTTACCATTAGATAGACCGTATGTTCGTTTGCCACCAGCGGGCGCAGCTATGGGAAAAATATAATACAGGTTGATTCGGGGGACGTGAGCAAGATCAACACTACGGATTCAGTAGATCAAAAGCTACTGCTTCGTGCCACTATTAGTGAAATTAACGTTCATTTGTCTTTGGTGTTGAAAACAAAATGTTTTAAATTATTTACGAAATTCATGGTCACTCTACAATCAGAATACTTCAGTCAAGTGATACGTGTCAAATTGAATGTCATCTAAGTCCGATTACTTTTGAAATATCGTATCTCACTCAATGTAACAATTTACTTTCTTCGTAATCAAAGTGCTGTCATAACAGTTAGAGGTTTAATCTTTATAAACCAGATGTTGTAGGGTGACCATGATTGTAGAGAATTAAACTTTAACTTAACAAAAATTAAAATACAGGAAAAAGGTATGGGTGTTTCACTTAAATACAATGGTGAACGATTCGTTGCCATTTACTATGTATGTAGTGTTGGTCCTGCTCACGTCTCCTGAATCACCCTGTATAGCCGATGTCACCTAGTCACTCCTACGATCGCCAACACAGGTGACTGACCATTCGTGCAGTTTATGCTCATTTTAGTATAGTTTTGCGAATTCACTGAAAGAAGTGAATATTTCTTCCTACTTCAATATAATATGTATGTAACTAACTATCTTGGCTCAGTGACCCAAAACGGGTCTTGGCCTCCGAAACGAGAGCACGCCACTTATCCCGATCCTGCACCACTGCTTGCCAATGTTTGACCTGCAGATGACGCAGATCCGCCTCCACTGTGTCTTCCCAGCGATACCTGGCTCGCCCGACTGGGCGGCGACCAGTCGGTCGACTCAGGTATGCTCTCGTGACGGCGCGATCCTCTCCCATTCTCTGAAGGTGGCTGAACCAGCGAAGTCTGTGGGACTTTATTTCGCCTATGATGTTGGGTTCAGCTACCAACTCCTCAACCTCGGCGTTCTTACGCATGCTTCATGTGTCATCATCTCTCCTGACAGGTCTCTGTATGTATTTGATCTTAATTTGGCGGTACGTACGAGTAGGTACAGTTGGTCGGATTTACAAGCGGCTTAACACGCTTGTTTATTGTCATTTTAACATCATGTATGTAAAGACTGTCTTACTAAATTTCGAACGGATGAAAGCGACAAAGTACTCATACCAAAGTATCCAGCTACGTATGACTTCGACTGTACGTTCGTACGTTTCATGTATTATAATTACTCAGATATATTATTTCTGTGTCTACACGTTCGCTTTCATGATGTAATAAAAGATTACAGTAACTGTGGACAATACCTAAACATTTATTTACATTTTACTTGTAACTCAAATAGTACTGCAATGCAGACAGATAGCGATCTGATAGCTTCGGCTTTCTTGTGCGTCACTTTACAGACGAACCAGATAACAATATCTTTAATGCAGCCTTTGAAAATGTATATAAGGAACTGCCGTAGCTTCTCACTCATTGTAACCGCCGCTATCCAGTAAAACGCATTTCAAAATCATCAAAAATGGTGTCCGATTTCAGAAAGAAGAAGCTGCTTCATGTGTTCACTGCGTTCTTTGACACCAACGGCAGCGGAACCATTGACAAGAAAGACTTCGAACTGGCCATCGAGAAGATTTCCACTCTTCGTGGCTGGAAGGCCGGCGACGCTAAGTACAAAGAAACTCAGGACACACTGTTAAAGATCTGGGCTGGTCTGCAGAGTAGGGCAGACGCCGATAACGACGGCCAAGTGTCTTTCGACGAATGGGTTGCCATGTGGGATGACTTCGCCAAGAATCCCTCATCAGCTCTCGAGTGGCAGAACCTTTACGCCAAGTTCATCTTCCAGCTGGAAGACGCGAGCAATGACGGGTCCATCGATAGTGAAGAGTTCTCGTCTGTGTATGTTTCTTTCGGTTTAAACAAGGCTGAGTCAGTGGAGGCTTTTAAGAAGATGTCGAAAGGCAAATCTAATGTTTCCTGGGACGAGTTCCAAGCGCTGTGGAAGGAGTATTTTGCTTCTGAGGACCAGAGCGCTCCAGGCAATTTTATTTTCGGTAAAACCAGCTTTTAAGTGATCGACTGTTTTATTTATTTTGAGTGGAATGTGATTATTGTGGTGTTTGGTAATAGGGGCTAAGCTAAAGAACTCGACTGATTGTAATGTATTAATTTTAATATAATGATTATATAATTACTTTTGCATTATATTTTTTTCAACTATCTTCCAAGAAGGTAAGTCCTGTTTACCCACCGGTAACTATAATGTCACAGCCTCCGCCCTCGATGGCATGGCCGAATGGTTAGTAGCGCGATGTTTCGCGTAGCATGTAGTCTGACGAATTTAATACCCGTTATCGAAGATATTATATTTAGTGAATTACCGAATTTAACGTAGGTATTAATAAATATCCGATCTTCTAACCTACATGGAACATGTTTCTAAATTAATTTGTTCCTGAGACTTGGATGTTTTCTGTGTATTTAAGTATATATCTATTAAATATATCGTCGTAGTACCCATGACACAAGCCTTATTGCGCTTACTATGGGATTAATTCGATTTGTGTAAAAAAGTCCCCTAATAAAAAAAAAGTAATTATCTCTTTTAAGTATGTTTTCTCAAACATGCAATGAAATATTGATGTTATGTTCCTTATGCTGCGAAGTATGACGTTTCAGGTGCGGCTAGGACAAGAGGTCGTTAATGCAATTTCATACAAATGTTGCAGGCCTAGGCCGGCAAAGTCCTCTTTTTTAATTTCCATTCCACATAAATTTGTGGCACAGGCATCATGACATTCTGCCACTATGCGTATTAAAAATAAAACTTTGATTTTTTTGTTGTTTATTTCATTGCATGTTTGAGAAAAGCACTATACATTCCTCGGCGGGAAATATGGGGTTGCCCGCCTGAGACCTATTCGACCTCGCTCCGCTCGGCCGTCTATATGTCTTCGGCCGGCAACCCCTTTCGTCCCGGCCTCTGTAGTAATGTACTATTATTAACTTTATTGTCAACAATTGCTCTTTCGATACAAAACTGATGGGGTTTAATGAAACTTTTCTACCAAACCAATGTATAGATGAATTTTCTAATATAATTAAATAAAAAAAATCATGCAGTAGAAGTATCGTTTCAGTACGTAGTAGTAAGAGTACACATTTTAGTCGATTCCTGGTAGTCAGCCAAAAATGATGGGCACCCAGTTTTCGACTTTATTATTTGAATATTAAAGTCAAGAAGGTGACCACTTTCTAGGCTTACTGTACAGATATGCCATTTTTCTAAAACCATTGAATTCAGTTCTCATTTTTTTAATGAAATGGTAGTCCATTTCAATATGATGTCTTATCTTCCACATTTAAAGCATTTTGTCTATGAGGCATAGCCGTGGGACACCCTGTATACGTCCCACTGCTGGGCACAGGCTTCCATCTATTGAGACGGCTTGGGCAGTAGTATACAGCCCCAGCCCTCTAACCCTTAAGGTCCGGGCAGAATATCAGCGATGTGGTCTCCTGCCGCATCTTAATGCTGAGCCAGCGCCCATTCTCTGCCCCGACACATGGCTTACATGTACTTTTTTAATTTGTCGCATTTACTATTATTTTGTTAGTCCTTAAGGTTGTCGCACACTTAACCGCTCGGCATCGGATCCGCGCCGCCTCACCTCATCGGCTCGCCGTCAACCAGACAACAGATTTCCATTACAGATTCGCTTCTCTACAGATTCCCAATTCTGTAGATTTCCAATTCCACAGATTCCGAATTCTTAACTCTACACATTCTGAATTCTGCAGATTTCCAATTCTACAGACTCCAAATTCTGCAGATTTCCTGCGGGGCTCCTATTTCTGTGCAGTTTGACCTTCGGGCATCTGAAGATACCTAACGAACCTAACCTACCTAAACCTGGGGACGTTGTAGATCACCTATAGTAGGACTTTTTTAGAATTACAAATCGGTAGAATTGGGAATCTGTAAACTTGAGAATCTGTAAAACTGGGAATATGTACACATGAGAATCTGTAGAATTGGGAATCTTGAAACTTGAGAATCTGTAAAATTGGGCATTTTTAAGCATGAGAATCTGTAGAATTGGGAATCTGTAGACGTGCGCAGATACGGTAACGGAAACGGCTCAGCTCCTCCTAGGTATCCGCGCGGCTGGCGCTAGCGCTAGGTGACATCACGCTTACGGCTGGGCGACATCGACAGTGCGCTTAAAGCGAGGCAGCTAGAGCTGGTGGTCGATGATCGTCGATGGTTGTGGGGGAACGATGGCGGTCCGCACGCTGTCCCCGTTCTGGCGGTGAGACGCAAGCGCAGCGGCCCGACGTAAGCTGATGACTGCGAGTTGCCCGCGCGCCGTTTGCCGATTACTAGCTTGTGCCGAAGCGAGGCGATGCTGTTCCGGTGCCGATATGTGTGCGTTACAGTATGGAATTTCTTACAAATAATACTGGACGGTTCGAGTTGAGGCAGCGCCGATCCAGTGCCGAGCGGTTACGTATGCGAAAGCCTTTAAGCTGCATGCCCTTCATCTTGATTGTCATTGTAATGCCATGTATATTATGTGGGTACTGAATAAAGTTATATCTATCTATCTGCTGCGCAAATATAATAGTGATAGTATCATCAGCATCATCATCATGTCAGCCGAAAGACGTCCACTGCTGGACATAGGCCTCCCCCAAAGACTTCCACAATGACCGGTCCTGCGCCACCCACATCCAGCGGACACCCGCGACCTGCACCAGGTCATCAGTCCACCGTGTGGGGGGGCCTGCCCACGCTACGCCTTCCGGTACGTGGCCGCCACTCGAGAACCTTTCCGCCCCAACGGCCATCGGTTCTACGTGCTATGTGCCCCGCCCACTGCCACTAGTGATAGTATACCGATAAGTAATTAAACCTAGGCGACGTTAGCATATTGTCGGTAAAATAGAAAATACCGCATACAGGTTGTGCCCGGTAAGTCAGGAAGTAGCCAGGCCGGAGCTTTTAGGTCGGACGGATTTAGGTCTGAGACACAACGACGAAATTTACGAGTACAACCCGAAATATCCTCAGCATTTTCGCAAGTGGTATTACCCTGCACATAATGAAGGCGCGTTTTAAACTCGCATTAAAAGAGATTTGGACAGCGATTACGCGTAATAACGCGGTAATAAATATCGCGGGCCACTTCAGGTGCCCTCGCCACGGCGAGGGAGTGGTGCAAGTCACAGCGTACACGCTTGTTTTAGCGGATCAAGGAAGGATCATAATCGGAGCGCAGCGTCCGCCTCCCACGTGTATTTTATCTGTGACGCGGCAGCTTAACCCATCGTATGGGTTATGGATCCGTATCACGATATTGAAAAGTCTTTTCGTTCGCTCCAGTATAGGGTCCCATTTCACGAAATAGTGCGATCCCCTTATATTTCAGAGAGTTGTGAAGGTATGATATTCAAACTAGGCTCAAAAGACGCGTATTTACGAGATGTGTAAGATGCAAAGAGAATTATTTGAGAAAGTCCAGAACGAAAAAAGTTTTGGCCGAAATAGTGAAAAAAAAAATTCAATTTCCTCTGATTTTTTCATTTTGGCACTCGATATTTTGGAAACGAAGAATGATATCAAAATTTTGATCAAAACTCCTCTGGACAATTTAGTCGGCTACAATTTGAGCCTAAAACAAAGACGATCGGGTCAAGGGTTTGCGCTGTAGCCTAACCTTTTTGAAAGAAGTCAAAAAGTCAGAACGACTAAATATTAGTAGGTAATATATATATTTTTAAATCAACACAATTGTACAATTGTAGTTAGTTTTAGTTTTATATTTCAAATTGTTTAAATTAAACATGTATTGTTTCTATAATAAATTATTATTAATTATAGTTCGAGACAACAATAGCACATTATTGCAGTGCCCGGGAAATAGCAATTCGTGGATAAGTCAATGATGTTTTGGAAGACCAATATCTTCCAAAACCTTGGCAAATAAAATAGTTGATTGAGATTGCATAAAACAAGCCATTTTATACATGAGTTATACATCTGCTTTTCACTTCGATTGCGAGAAAATTAAACAAATAATCAAGGTTATGATATCATATAATTTATCCTTCTCCTGGGGCCTAGGGTGTCATGTTGAATTCGACTTTGAAAATTCTATAGTTATAGTCGGAGTTTGGAGGTCGAGTTAATTTGAAATCGCCGTTATCTTGCGTGAATATTAGTAAAGTGGCAAATGCCTTTTTATGTGGTTACCGTAACTTGGCTGCGCTTTAAAAAATTGCCAATTTAATAGGAATTTTGTATGTGAGCTATGTTTATACATTATATATCAACCAAATTGGCATAACGTTAGCAAATGTAATGCATTTTTTCATTTTGTTGAGTTCATTTTCAATGTACCTTGATGGTCGTGTAGTGCACGAGATCTGTGAAATGTTCAACCGAAATTGCTAAACTGATACGTGTCGGTACCTACAAATTGTTGAATGAAATTGTATCTCGGTGGTGTTGGTACCATATTATTGTATTGTCACCAAACTTACAAAAGTATGCCAAATTTCAGCTCAATCGGATAACGGCCAGTGGCTGAAAAAAGGGGCTTTTTCCTCGTGGCTAAACTGATTTGCCTAACTGGTTTGGCTGTGGCCAAATAATATTTCCCAGTGGTCAAACTGGGAATCATTACACGTGTTTAAAAAAAACACAGCTTATATCAAACGTTGAATAGAACAAACATCTGTAAAGTTATAGTCAATAAAACAACTTTTTAATAGATGAAACAGACATTGTAATTTGCCAATGACATGAAAATATTCCTTGACAATGTCAGATTGATGAAAATTGTTTACAAAACAGAGAAAATGTGTACATATACAAAATATAGTAGAACTACGCAGTACGCAGTCATAAAATTAACTTACTTCAATAGTTATGGAACCACGGCACTTTTCATTCTTTGAACGACCGCAATTATATAGGTAAATGATGACGTTGCGCTCGTTGCTATATTTATATTTCCGTAGTTTGTAATACTGTCGACCATCATATAGCAAAACTTTACCACGTTTGCGATGAATAAATTGGATATCCGTTGTATCCAAAATGTGTGTTGTTGAGTTCAAAAATAAAACGCTAATAAAAGTAAATTAGTAAATTGCTCTTATTACTTTTGCATCTTACTGCATTGTGATAAGGTGAAAAAATGTTAACTTTTTTTTTAAATTTGCTCTTGACTGTACGCCTTATACAATAGGATGACAATATTGAGATTGGCCACGAGGTATCGCATTTCCTCGTGGCCAAACCAGTTTAGCTAATCAGTTTGACCACGAGGAAAAAGCGATAAGAGGATTGTAAATTTTGATGACAAAATGACAATTCTTTATGTCTTTCATGTATTCATAGAGCAAGCCGTCTTAATCGCTTACATCTCGTGACTCAAACCCCTTGTCCCCGCGACTCAAAACGATAATTTAACCCCTAATTAGCACTCGTTGTGTTCCGACAAAAATGACCTTTCATTTCACGTTCTGTAAAATTTATTTTTTTATTTACAACCCCTGTTTTAATCTTAACGAGGCTTGAGCACCGGTACGAAATTCTCTCTTTTATTTTAAATGGTAATAATTAGTTCTTCAGCTTGTTTACGAAATAATTTTTTGGTCAAAAATTTCGTGTTTCGTACAAGCTATTATTGCCGATTGTACTTTTTTTCACAATCATAAACTACTTGTTGAGTCGGTTCGAATGAGCCCAAACACGATGGGTTTATCTTGTGTAGTTTATGAATTGCTATGACCACCTTCTGTCTCCATCATCAGATCAGCTCTATGTCAAAATAATATTGCATTGTCATCCGATTTATACATGCATGCAAAATTTCAGCACAATCTGAAACCGGGAAGTGGATCAACTTTAACTTGCACGATTTGATTACAGACCGACAATAATAATACGTAATAATAAACGTATCGCATTTATTTTCGAACCGTGAGGTCTCCGAGCAGGCAAGTACGGTTGCCAGTTTTTGTTGCACATTTAGCAATCTGAAATCACCACCCAGGGTATTTACTCCCTACGGACGTGGTGCAACTTCGACCCCCCTTGTCAAGTGAATGGGCAACTTGAGTGTTAGAAGTTCTCAAGCCGCCCGAAGGCCTCTAACCTGGATTAACGACTGCTGTCGTAGACAGCAACCGGGATCAACGGCTTAACGCGCCTTCCAAAGCACAGGAGCGCTCAGTTAGTAAACCACTCAAAGCGGTAACCCATCCAAGAACTGACCTGCCCGCACGTTGCTTAACCTCGCATACCGCACCGCTAGGCCACGAGCGCTCCACCGACCGACAGATATCGGGACAGGTGAAACTAAATAAAAACTTGTAATAAAAAGGTATAGTGTTCCGTGACTTTTTGATTTTGGTTCTATGAAAATTGTAATTTTTTATACTATAGGTACAACAGTGGCGAACAAGTATGCGGCTGCTTAGTGCTAAGCTACGGTAGCCTACGCTCGCTGAATAAAAAATAGTCTGTTAGAAAAAATAATGTTAAAAGCAACTACGTTAGCTAACCTAAAAATGGTCCCTTCTGCTTTTTTACAAGGAAATGAAACAAGCTTCTTCTGCTTCAATCCCTGTTCCCGTTATTTGCGGTCGGATCTCCTCACTTTTCTGCGCCAAGACAGTCGGTCTTGGGTTGTCGGTTGCGGCAATTGGGCTTGCTTGAGGTCTCTTTTTATCTTAGACCACCAGGTCAGGTTTGGAATTCTCTGCCGGCGTCTGTATTTCCGAGTTCATATAACCTAGACCTTTTTAAGGCACGAGTGAATAGGCATCTTCTGGGTGAGCTCGCTTCATCGTCGGCCTCACCTTTGCCCCCCGGCTAGATGCGGGCCAAGAGCAATCCCATTTTTAATTTAAAAAAATGGCGGGCGGCCTCTACCTCTAAGGAAATGAAACAAGCGTTTCTTTAATAATTTATAATTCACAAATGTCAATATATTCGCCGGTAATTTATTAAAAATCTTTGATGCCACTCCGCATACATTTTTCGAGAATAACGCCGTTTTAGATTGAATGGAGTTAATTTTACCCTGTAGGCGAGAACTATCAAAACTGATCTGCGTAGCTATAAGCAAGGCAGAGTTAATATATGTAATCTAATGTAGTATGGTTTACATGTTTCAGTGGATGGGGTACCACAAACTGTACGAATACATTTTTCTGACTTATGAAAACCATCTCTCTACCAGTTGAGTTGCCCCATAATAAAATTCCGTATCGTAATGTCGAATTTACCTACGCGTGATACTGACTTATTACCTATGATATGATTGACTATTTTTTTTAAAGGTACAGAGAGCATATGAAAATGTATTAAGCTTTTAACAAAAGTTTTCAATTTGGTTTTCCCATGTCAATTTACTGTATACTCTTAAACTTAAAAAAAAGGTACATTTGTGTCCTCTTCTGTGTAGACATTATTGTCTTCGTTTGTACGCCAGTAATGAATGTATTTTTATTAGAGACAACAGAATATAAAGCCTAATAAACAACAAAAAAAAAAAAAAACAATACCATGCTCATCACACAAATTGACAATGGGACTAACTAGAAAACATACCCTTTCAATTCAAACAAAAAAATAATTTTTGAAATCAGTCCAATAGTCTCCGAGTAATCGGTGAACATACATAAAAATCAGACAAATTGAGAAACTCTTCCTTGTTTGAAGTCGGTTAAAAATAGGGGTGATTATACTATATTTATATATACTTAAGCACGCATATTTTTTAAAATATTCCAATGACTGGACTCTTCCAGTCATCCTATCTGGTCGTCCCAAGACAAACTGAGTGTCTTTTGGCTCGTTTTAAACGTATACAATGTAGTATGTATATAATTAATTTAATTTAAAAACAGTCTTGTTAAAAGTACTTACATTATAACATAAAGTTGAATTTTGGAGGTCCGCAGTCAACATTATATACGGAACGTACACATAAAACATCAGTGGTTAAAAATTAAATTGCGTCAATTTTGACATTTCCATCGTTTGCTGCAACCACTATCGGTCACATCCACTAGCGTCGCTCGTCAGTCGTCGGCTCTCGGCTCCGATAATAAATCCGTCCGTTACACGCGTCTATAAACCAGTCGCAGCCACTGATGGGACAAGTTTGAACAAGTCACAAATACGCTCTTTTTAAGGGTTCCATCCTTAGTCAACTAGGAACCCTTATAGTTTCGCCATATCCGTCTGTCTGTCTGTCTGTCCGTCTGTCTGTCCCAGGCTTTGCTCTGTGATTGTTAGTGCTAGAAAGCTGCAATTTGGTATGGATATATAAATCAATAAATCTGACAAAGTGGTAAAATAAAATCTAAAAAGAATTTTTTTGGGGTATCTCCCCTGCCCACACGCAAAGGGGGGATGATTTTTTTTGCTTCAACCCTACGGTGTGGGTGTGGTTGGATAAGTCTTTTAAAATGAATACAGGTCATCATCAAACATTTTTTGATAAAGTGAATATTTTAGGAAATAAATCACTCCAAAAGAAAAATAATTGTATCCCCTTTGTATTGAGATGGTTAGTTTCACATCATCATAATAGATGTCGCTATGGGTCTCATAAATCGTAAGCCATTTTCGTTTGTCAATGCAAATGGACAATTTTACAAAATGAGGGTGGGGAGAAAACAGCTGGCCGACAAGTGAATATCACTGTGTCCGTTGATTAATTTTTAATACCGAAATACATAATTGAGTGTCTGGTGTTTCTTGCTATAGAATATGGAAATACTGCTTATTAGTTAGTGACTGAAGTGCACAATCGTTATCGAGACAGGGGCTTTGGAGGAACGCCCCTTTGAAGCACGATAATCCACTTTTATGATATATCTCGTCAAAAGGGAAAACATGAATTAAAGAATGGTGGCGTTGCGTGGTGCGAATACTGAGCACTGAATTCAGACTGGAACGTATCGTCTCCGTGGCCCAGCGGTCTTGTACTCAAAGTGAAGCGACACGTATGAGGAGCGGTCAGGGTTCGATTCCCAGCTGAACATTACTTTTTGTATTTTTTTTTTTTTTAGTTTCTAATTTACCTCTTTCTTCTGTTATCATTTTCTTTCCGTGTGCATTAATAAAAGTATGTTTATATTGTAAGATTTAATTCCGACTTGTTCCCCTATATTGGAGCCGTTGTAATTACTGTGTTAAGTTTACCAGGATTGTTTATTGTTCATCCTTTAAGTTACTGGGGAAGTTAGCGGAGGAATTTATACTTAAGCTTGTGTTAAATAAAGAAGTGTTCACATAGTCGATGCCCCAAATTTTATTTCACTTTTAAGTTAAGAACCTGACTCATCACATTGGCGCCCACAGGGTAAAGTGAAGTATACTTGATTGGGATCTACTATTTGAATACTATCTTTTCGGGTAAACCTGTAAGGCTTACCGGCTGTGTACCTACATATATATATTTAGGATTGTACATAGTATTTTAATATCTTTGTTTACGTAAGATGGAGGTTAATTATCTTCTGAAAGACGAGTTAATTTTTGAACTCGCTTGTAGAGGGATATGTGATATAGAGACAGTAGAACCTATGCGTAGGATACTTAGGCAAATATTCAATCGAGAATCAAGTGGGGAATCCTCAATTGCGCTTAATGTCCCTCAATTTTGCGTCGACAACCCTTCGTCAGAAATAACGATTTGTGAGACTAAATTTGAAGCACTGTCAGGCGAACTTAGCGAAGTCAGGGCGGGGTCTGATCGCGCAAATTTTCGCCAGGTCTTTACTCGCCTCTCTCATTTATTAGGTCGCGTCAAGATGATCACCCCCACGGAACAAGAGCATATGGAAAGACATTTATCCATTTTGAATAACATACAGGAGGCACTTGTTTCGTTGGAAACGTTGGAAGAGAAGGCTGATGAGGGGGATGGGAAAATCTCTGAGAAGGATAAGGAAATTTTGCAAAGGTCGCTAGGTATAGAAGGCTTGAAGATTATAGAGAAATTAGAGCAGGAGAGCGTACCTATCGATGGCAGGATGACCGCAGGTATAGATTTAGGCTTATCGACGGTGTCAGAGCAGGGTGGCAGGCAGAGTGAGGTGAGGGCCGTCCAGCATCCGGCTTGCAGCGGGTCGGCGTTACGGCGCACTCAATTGCAGCGGACTTCTACTCTGGATATAGAGACCACTAAAAGGAAACTGATACCCCTCAAAGATTGGGGTGTAAAATTTAACGGCAAGGGAACATTGAGCATTAACGCGTTTCTGGAACGTATTGAGGAATTAAAGGACGCGCGGAACGCTACGGACAGTGATTTATTTCGTTATGCCATTGACCTCTTTGAAGATGATGCGCTGGTTTGGTTTCGAGCTAATCGTGACCGAGTCTCGGATTGGAATGAGCTGGTGGAACTCTTGTTGAGTTCTTTCCAGAGGCCATACTATGAGGAGGAGCTCCTAGAAGAAATTAGGAAGCGCACGCAGAGCAGACATGAAAATATATTGATTTACATATCTGTAATGCAGAATATGTTTAATCGTTTGCCCACTAAGTTGACGGAGCGTCAAAAGCTGTCAATTTTGCTAAAGAATATTCAGCCGGAATTTCAACGAGCAGTGTGCAGAGACAATTTTACCTCAGTTTCGGAGCTCTTGGAAGTCTTAAGAATTATAGAGCACACTAGGGTGAATTGTGAGAACTTTCAGGAGCCCAGTCAGAGTCGGTGTTTAATAGAACCCGACTTGGCGTTTCGTGGAAGGGAAATAAACGTCATGTCCCAACATTCCGTACAGGTGGGCCATGCAACAGGATCCATAAAATGCTGGAACTGTCGGAACATTGGACATGGATTTAGGGAATGCCCGGCTGAGAAACAAAGATTGTTCTGCTACAAATGCGGTAAGTTCGGATCCACTGTTAAGAAATGCCCTTGTTCGGGAAACGCCAACTCGGGAGACAAATCTGCCGTTGGTCTTCCGAAATAAAACACACTAATGATGAATGGCAGGATTGGCTGAAACGTATAAATTCGTTTTTTGTGATGGGAGAAATAAACAAAATCGATACAAAGCCGCATGACAACCGCAATTATGCCTCCTTTAAGGTACTTGGGAAATCATTCTTGGGACTCCTAGATTGTGGGGCGCAATCTTCGGTCATCAAAGCAGAGTTTTATGACAAGAAGTTATCACCCCTGGGAGTGCAGGCACAGTCTATTTCACAGCGATGTTTTTCAACTGCAGATGGCACATGTCATGCGATTGATTCTATAGTTTATCTGCCCATTGAATCTTTCGGGAAGTACAGAGTTGTTAAGTGTCATATCACGGACCAGCTTAATCAGGACATAATTTTTGGCATGAACTTCTTCGAGCAATTTGGGTTGGAAATCAGAGAGACCAACAAACCTACCGACATGCTATGTAATGAAGAGGTCGTGGAAATCCAGGCGTCTCAACCTGTTATTTCTAGGGATGAGCTATCCTCGGAACAAAAAACGTCCTTGGAATCGGTTATTCAGGAAATGCGGGATCAGCTTGGCACGGGTATTGGCAGGACACATTTAATTAAGCACCGGATTGACACGGGGAATAATTTGCCGGTGTGCCAACGCCAATATCCTTTTTCCCCACCCATTATGAAGCAATTAGAGAACGAGGTAGAGGATATGTTGGCCAATGACATAATTGAACCGTCTAGCAGTTCTTGGCGTTCTCCAATACTACTGGTGAAGAAGGCATCGGGCCAAAACCGCCTATGCCTCGACAGTAGGCAACTAAATAGAGTGACCAAAAAGGATTCGTATCCTATACCCAGGGTGTCAGCTATTTTAGACTGTTTGAGGAACGCACGTTACTTGTCTACCATCGATCTGCGCTCGGCATTCTGGCAGATACCCTTAGACGATCTAAGTAAAGAAAAAACTGCCTTTGGTCTAGCCGGGAAAGGCCTGTTCCAATTTAAGGTGATGCCATTTGGCTTATGTAATGCGTCACAGACTCAGCAGCGTCTGATGGACAAGTTGTTTCCACCTGAGCACGAAGGGAAAATATTTACTTACTTGGACGATATAATAATCAGCAGTAGCAATTTTGATGAGCACTTGGCGTCGCTAAGGTGGGTAATTAATCAGTTGAAAACGGCAGGGTTGACCGTTAATACGGAAAAGTGTGAGTTCGCACGACCCTCACTGAGGTATCTTGGCTATCTGGTGGACAAGGAAGGGTTAAGAACTGACCCAGATAAAGTGAACGCCATACTAAATTATCCACGACCAACAACCTTTACGGAACTGAAACGATTTATTGGCATGGCGAGTTGGTACAGGCGTTTCGTTGAAAAGTTTGCAATGGTGGCCGCGCCATTACACGAACTTACCAAAGGGGGAAAGAAAGGCAAACGAATCATTTGGAATGAGGAGGCAGAGGCGGCATTCACGAATTTAAAAACGGCATTAACATCCACTCCAGTGTTGAGCGTTCCAGATTTCAGCCATGAATTTTCCGTGCAATGCGATGCGTCAAATAAGGGCACAGGGGCGGTATTGTTTCAGACGGTCGAAGGGGTGGAGCGGCCCATCGCTTATACCAGTCACAAACTTACGGATCGTGAGAGTAAATACTCAGCATCAGAGAGAGAATTATTAAGCGTCCTTCATGCGGTAGAACAATTTAGACCGTATACAGGGTGTGGCCTGTAATAGGAGCAAAAAATCAAACGGTACACTATTGAGCTCTCCACCAATTATTTCCAAATGATTTTAATTGAAAAAAAAAAGTTTTTTTTTTGGATTTTTTTTTCGCAAATGTAGCTTATCTGTACTTTTTTACTCTACTGGAGTGATAATTAATAACAATTTATTCAAAAAAGACTAAAAATTTATAAAAAAAAATTAAAAAATGCCAGATATATTCTTTCAAACCAAAAATGCGACAACGATTATGAGTCACAATTTGAAGCAACCTCAAAATCAGCATTGACTGCCGCGCTATAATCTCTGGGTGCCAAGATCCATTACTTGGAGGTCGTAACTTTAGATCAAAATTTCTCCCAATTGAAAAAAGATAAAAAAAATGTGGACACAAGAGGTTACTGCAGATGCTCTAAGGAAGCGTCCTTTAAATTTATTGCTCCTATTACAGGCCACACCCTGTATAGAGGGAAGTCATTTTAAGGTGATATCAGATCATAGTGCGTTGCAGTGGCTATACAAAAACAAAGATCCGCATGGAAGGTTGGCAAGATGGGCCATGCGCCTGCAACAATTCGATTACGAGATTGTGTTTCGAAAAGGGAAGCAAAATATTGTGCCAGATGCGTTGTCAAGGGCGTTGGACGTAGAAGATCTGGCTGTGTTAGAGATTGGGCCTGAGTGTAAAGATGCCTGGTATAGGTCACAGGAGGAAAAGGTTCTTAGCGGGCAACATACGGAGGATTGGCAGCTTAGCCAGGATCGCCTCTGGAAATATTTAAAATTAAAGCAATTCCCAGATGAGAGGTACAGCTGGAAGTTGGTAGTTCCCGAAACTCTCCGTAGTCAGGTTTTAAAAGAGTGCCATGATGACCCATTAGCTGGACATTTTGGTGCTAAGAAAACGGTTAATAGAGTCAGGCAGCATTATTTCTGGCCCTCCCTCATAGGTGATGTGAAAGATTATGTCAGGAAATGTGAAGTCTGCGCTAGCCATAAACCGTTACAGTTGCCACCAAGTGGCATGATGGGACGGCAAAGGGAAGTATCGGGTCCGTTTCAGATTGTATCCATGGATTTGATGGGACCGTTTCCACGTTCAAAACAGGGAAACACGATGCTATTGGTGGTATCATGCTGGTTCAGCAAGTTTTCGTTGTTATTTCTCTTGCGCAATGGTAAAGCATCGAACATAGTAAAAATATTGGAAGAACAGGTGATATTACTCTTTGGCCCACCGGATGTATTTATTTGCGACAATGGTAAGCAATTTGTGTCCAACCAATTTAAGGAAATGTGCGGAAACTATAATATAGACTTGTGGTACACGCCCTATTACCACCCTCAGGCAAATCCCACGGAAAGGGTTAACAAGGTCATTGGAACAGCCATAGCATGTTACGTTAAAGATAATCACAAGGAATGGGATAAGTACATTCACCATATAGGACATGCCATGAGAACTGCAGTTCATGAAGTCACGGGAAGGACGCCTTCGTACCTATTCTTTGGGCGGGAAACCTCGGTGCAGGGTGATAAGGGTAGTCATTTTCGAGAGGATGTTCCGTTGCAGTGCAATAGAGAAGGTTTCGAGGCATATATAAAAGCAAGGGACGAGATCTACTGCGATGTTCGGGAACGACTTAGGAAAGCCTATGAAGTGAATTCCAAACACTATAACAAACGCCGTCGTACTTGCGAATACACGGAAGGTAACGTGGTTTGGTACCGCAAGAAACTCCTTTCCAATGCTGCAAAAGACATCATGTCAAAATTATCTCCAAAGTTTGACAAAGCCATCATAGCTCAAAGATTATCGACTGACGTTTATAGATTGGTTAGCTTAAGAGGTAAGGATTTGGGGAAATGGCACTCGTCAGATCTTAAGCGCATGGCATGAATCCGGGTCGGATTCTTTTGAGGAGAGGGGATATTGAGATGGTTAGTTTCACATCATCATAATAGATGTCGCTACGGGTCTCATAAATCGTAAGCCATTTTCGTTTGTCAATGCAAATGGACAATTTTACAAAATGAGGGTGGGGAGAAAACAGCTGGCCGACAAGTGAATATCACTGTGTCCGTTGATTAATTTTTAATACCGAAATACATAATTGAGTGTCTGGTGTTTCTTGCTATAAAATATGGAAATACTGCTTATTAGTTAGTGACTGAAGTGCACAATCGTTATCGAGACAGGGGCTTTGGAGGAACGCCCCTTTGAAGCACGATAATCCACTTTTATGTTATATCTCGTCAAAAGGGAAAACATGAATTAAAGAATGGTGGCGTTGCGTGGTGCGAATACTGAGCACTAAATTCAGACTGGAACGTATAGTCTCCGTGGCCCAGCGGTCTTGTACTCAAAGTGAAGCGACACGTATGAGGAGCGGTAAGGGTTCGATTCCCAGCTGAACATTACTTTTTGTATTTTATTTTTTATTTTTTTTTAGTTTCTAATTTACCTCTTTCTTCTGTTATCATTTTCTTTCCGTGTGCATTAATAAAAGTATGTTTATATTGTAAGATTTAATTCCGACTTGTTCCCCTATATTGGAGCCGTTGTAATTACTGTGTTAAGTTTACCAGGATTGTTTATTGTTCATCCTTTAAGTTACTGGGGAAGTTAGCGGAGGAATTTATACTTAAGCTGGTGTTAAATAAAGAAGTGTTCACATAGTCGATGCCCCAAATTTTATTTCACTTTTAAGTTAAGAACCTGACTCATCACAGTATAAAAACCCCACTCACCACTCACGGAGAAGGGATTTTAAGGCTACTGCTACAAAAATAATGTATGCCAATTTAAAATGGAGTTATAGTAATACGCATAATAAAAAAAAACGATCCAACAATCTTCCAAAATCACCTTTGTATAAAAACCCCACTCACCCCAAATACGAGGCACTACGGGGTGAGGTGGGTTTTCCTCCTTATCGTCAAAGTTATGAAATGGAACTACCCAAAATAAACCCCATTTTACGGTATATTATATTTGTTAGGTCCAATCTTGCAGGTTATTTTTGACAAACTTTCCAAAGGTCAATCAAGCAGAAATTGTGAAACCACAATGCAATAATATATAACGGTACAATCAGGCTGCTCTGATGATGGCGACAGAAGGTTGCCAAGTAAAGGATGATTCACAGTAGGCCACTCCGTGTCCGGGCCGGCCCGTTTTCTTCTAGAGAAATACGCCGGCCGTTGCGCTTGCTGTCATAGAAAACGGGCCGGCCCGGACACGGGACGTTCGACTGTGAATCATCCGTAACTCCAACTACAAAAATTATAACCGTCGTGCTCGGGCTCAATGAATAGTTGATGACTTTGCAAAAAAATTGCAGTCGGGGCCAAGAACAATAAATAATCTAAACTGTGGTTCAATTAAAAAAAACCTTCGTTTACATTCTTTTGTGTATTAGCGTACTCGTATCTTACGTGTAATAAGCGAATAAAGAAAGAATATAGTGAAACCTTTGTGTGAAAATTATAATAAATGTAAAGAAAGTAAAAAAAGAGAAGTAGAAGAAGGAAATATATTTATATTATATTTATGTGAGGCGTTTTATTTGTGTGAGGTGTGCAATAAAGAGTATTCGTATCGTATCGTATATTGTTAAAGCCACATATCCATAGTCACTACGGGTGAAATGTTTTGAACTCTTCGGTAGTTCTTCAGGACGAGTGTTTTTGTGGCGGTATTGCAGTACGTAGGTCGATACCGCAAAGAAGGTGCTCATTTTCAAGATGAAAAACTGGACAATGTCAAAAATGGATAGAAACCGAATGATGCACAAGTGTTCCGATGGACCAATTTTGGTATAAAACATTAAAAATGGAAAGAAAAAAATGCCACCCGTATTAACAACTAGCTTTTGCCCGCGACTTCATCCGCGTCTTCGCTCCTATTGGTCACAGTGTGATGTTATATAGCCTAAAGCCTTCCTCGATAAATATACTATCCAACACAAAAAGAATTCTTCAATTCGAACCAATAGTTCCTGAGATTAGCGCGATCAAACAAACAAACTCTTGATACTCTTATAATATTATAAGTAAAGGTATAGGTTAAAGGATGATTCACAGTAAGCCGTTCCGTGTCCCGTTTTCTATGACAGCAAGACGACGACCGTTGCGCGGCCGGGCCCGGTGACGATCGGAAGCGTCCCAGCGTAGCCCCTTTTAGTCATCACAAACGTTTGACGCCTGATCTAACCACGGCCGAGGCCCGGCTCGAAAACGGAAGGGTCTAGTGGGAATGATCCTTAATACGTAACTTTTTTTTTATTCAAAGTTTTTAAAGTCTTTTGCACACATGGTGACAATGCCAGCCTCTACGTAACTTTAAACCGTTAAATTATTACTTTATTACTTAGTACAGGTATTTATATTTATTAGTATTTGTGAAGCGTGTGACAGTTGGTAGACGTGAGTAGTTGAACGGATTATCGATCACCAGCGACGGCTTTCAGCATCATGTAATAAGAAAATGTGTTCTTCAACACCTGAAACAAAGTATAGTCTGATATACTGAAACAAAACATAGTCTGAAATATAGTCTGATTGACTAATTATAGTCGTAATTTACATAGTTGCTACTTTGAAATAAGCGTCCATCAAACTTATTTTACCTAAACTCCGAAGTTTTATTTGACAAATAAAGGATGATTCACAATAGGCCGTTCCGTGTCCGGCGGGCCGGCCCGTTTTCTTCTAGAGAAATACGCTGGCCGTTGCATTTGCTTTCATAGAAAAAGGGCCGGCCTGGACATGGAACGGTCTACTGTGAATCATCTCTAGAAAAACTTGAACTCGTATGAGTAGTGATGTAGGACCTGACTGCAGTCCGTAAAGAAGTTCGCTTATAGACATTTTTTTATTTATATAATATTCAACACATTATAAGAAAGGAGGAAAGACTGAAACACATTTTTAGAAAAGTTTAGGAGCAGTCTTAGTAAGTATTTTAGACTTCTTAGACGTCATGTAACATTTAATTTGTTTGAAAAAAAAAAACTATTTTCTTCAGCAACCTATCGAGTGGAGTGTTAAATGAAAGGGATGACTGACTTAAAAAAAAACTACAATCAAAATCTCCTCACACTAAAATATCAAAAAAAACTGAAATATTTATTTAATTGAAATGACAAAAATATGCAACTTTCAATGTGCCAGGTACCTACTGATCTGGTTGAACTCAACGCCAAATCAAACACTGACATTCAAGCGAATGCATCTGGCCAAGCCAAGCTCGATGAGAATCAAATCGTATAACAATATCATAGAACCTGTAATATACCATGGTTGTAAAAATTAATTATGAAAAATTATATTTAAACAATCTACCTCAAACTCCTTACCGTAAGGAGTTTTTCATTTTATCACTTATCGTCGTGGAATAGAATAGACGCCCGTCACTCTCGCACTCGCATACTACTTGTCAGAGCGTGACGAATGTCTTATCCACGACGATAAGTGATAAAACGGCAACCATCATACACCCGCTAATTAACCTACCTTTAATATTTCAAGAATTAACCTCCAACTCTTAACCATTAAGGAGTTGTACCTTCCATCACCAGTTCATCAATGTGAGATGATGATTACTAGACGCAAATACTTGAATAGATTTAGAAAATATATATGAAACACGTAATACGTACCCAAAAAATTAAGGGTTGCCCTTTGATTTTTCTGGGACCCCATCATCAGATCCTGATTTGGTGACAATGGAACCACTAAAGAAGTTTAATATTTAGAATTTACAAATAATAAAATAGGTCCAATATTGACATCGAAATCGGTATAGATACATAAAAATAACCGTGGAAGATAGAACCTCCCCCTTTTTAAAAGTCTGTTAAAAATATTAAGACCTTCAATCACCTTGGCTGCTTTTAGACTGACTGGGGTCTGCACGCGCTGCAGGAAGACCAGCACGGTCCGTTGGTTGCTGAAGTTCATGCGCTCTCACGGCACTGCGTACAAGGCGGCTTCCGTCAGCTCGCTCTGAACACATATGAGAGACATACCGTGGACATGGTGGTGACCCCGACCGGCACCACCTTGCCAGCCTTCAGATTGACTGGAGTCTGAACACGCTGCAGGAAGATTAGCACTGTCCGTCGGTTGCTGACGTTCATGCGCTCCCAAGGCACTGCGTAAACGGATTCGATCAGCTGCTCACTCTGAAAACCAAAACTGGAATATATTCATTGCCTTTTTTTCCTGCGATTCGGGTACTTTTTTCAATCTAGCTTTCTGCTTAGTGTCAAGACTCCACAGTATAGTAACCTGTTTTGCCTTAAGTTTGACTGACAAGCATTTTAGATTTGAAGGATGGATTAAACGGCAAAATATATTTTTCTCAAACATGCTATGAAATATTGATGTTATGTTCCTTATAATAGGCTGCGAAGTATGACGTTTCAGGTGCGGCTAGGACAAGAGGTCGTTAATGGAATTTCATATAAATCCTGCAGGCCTAGGCCGGCAAAGTCCACTTTTCTAATTTCCATTCCACATAAATTGTGGCACACGCACCATGACATTCTGGCACTATGTGTATTAAAAATAAAACTTTGATTTTTTTGTTGTTTATTTTATTGCATGTTTGAGAAAAGCACTATACAATACCTCGGCGGGAAATAAGGGGTTGCCGGCCTCTGTAGTAATGTACTATTTCTGTTTCGTTGTTATTTTATACCTATAAGAGAGCATATTGAAATACACTACTCTCTCCCAGTATCCGGCATTATTCTCCCCTCAGTGTCTCGTTATATATCGTATTACACCGAGCATAACAAATTATTTATTGATAAATAACTTCAAATAAGTACTAATATTCATAAAAGGGGTGAACAACTATGTATAATATTTTTGGTATTGCAAGTCACGTTCGTGCCCATGCTCGTAAAATCTCCCGACCTTAGTTACTGGTTTTGTCAGGATGTCGCCGTCGACGGACACATCTGGGAGGACATCATCATCATCACCATCATCATCATCATCATACATATAATAGGGGACAAATATAGGGTATCAAGGTTTCGAGCATTGGGGCGTTCTCATATAATCTCGTCGTCGGCGAGCTGTGGCTTGCACCTGGGCCACAACGGACGAACAGCGCTGGCTCTGCCAACTTCATGCTGAGGTGTGGCCACAAACAGTGTTCGTCCTATTTTCGTAAACAAGAAGTTTACTTTCTTTCTTTCAGATACATATGACATTCTATCAGATCCGACATGCTGCTAAGCCTACCTTGGTATTCAACATTTCGAATAGTATCGACACTTGAATGAGCTGCTGATGCATTCCCGTCGTGAGAGGTCCGTATTTAGCGATGGCGTCCGCGGTGAGCGACGACACCTCGAGCAGCGAGACGCACGTGATTATCTGCATCAATAGGTAGAACGCGAGCAGGTATTCGCTGAACGTGTCTGAGCATTTGTCCACGAAACTGGTGACAGATGGAACAGGTCTGAAGATTTATAGGTACAGAATCAACAATCAACAGTGTTCGAACGCAGCGAGTTTGGAAACGATCGAATAAATCGATTTCAACACATTTTGAAACCTTTTTTAGGGTTCCGTAGCCTACCCTTATAGTTTCGCCATGTCCGTCTATCTGTCTGTTCGTCTGTCTGTCCGAGGCTTTGCTCTGTTATTGTTAGTGCTAGTAAGCTGAAATGTGGTATAGGTATGAATATATAAAACAAAAAGACTGATAAAGTCGTAAATTAAAAAAAAAAAATTAAGTGTCCTTCAGCTACACGTAAAGCGGGAACGTTTTTTTTGGATTTGGGTGTTGTTGGATAGGTCTTTCAAAATGACTACAGGTCTTCATCAAACATTTTTTTATAGTGAATATTTTCGGAAATTTTAAAGAAATGTGTTCCCCCTTTAACTTTTGAACTATGTCCAAAAATATAATAAAAATCATGAAAATAATGCTTAATATTGAGACTTTCAACGAAAAGCCGTTTTTTGAGTTATCGTATAAATTCTTCGCTTCTTAGAAAAAAACGTATGAAACGCTGTGAAAGTATTCCCTTGTGCTTGTTATTGATTTTTTTACTTCTAAGTATCACGTTGCAGGCGGAACAACTCGACCGATCTGTAAAGAAATTTCATACAAAATTGAAGGCCTAGGCCGGGAAGCAATTTTTATTTTATTTTAATGTCAAACATGGCGTCTGTTCAATTTTTTATTACATTGCATATGTTTGAGAAAAGCACTATACAAATCCTATAGTCTATATCTACTTGGCATGCAACCCTTCGTTTCCCGGCCTCTACAGTAATGTACTATTTATAAAGTGTGAGTTGTTCCGCTGAGGTAATAGAAAGATAAGAATGCAATTAAAACAGTACCGGGTCCACCAGGCACCACGAATCTAGGCAAATCCTGTGTGTTTTCGTTTTTATTGTGTTATATTATGGTTGAAATCAAAAATTACTCACGTTACAATAAACTTATGATGCTCAATATTTTCCCTCAACAGCTGTCGAATCCGTATATTTTCCTCGGCCGAATACATTCCGTCAACACTGTTCACTGGCAACGGTATATTTAGCAAATTATGATTCAGTATCTTAAGATGCCCCCAAATTTGAAAAACTATCAATGAGAGCAGTAGATCAAAAACACACATTCCTATAGTAGTCACATAAGCTACGGGAATATTTAAAGCAAACAACGCCCAATAGCCTCTTGTGGTTGTGTAAACGGATTCCGTGAAGCAGTAGTAGTACACAGAATGTTCGAACGTGGCATTCACTGGGCGATCGGCCCGAAACATGCCACGGCTGTAGTTGTTGTACCACGGCATGAACGTGAAAAGGGACGCTCCAGTGATCATTTGGCATATTACGTAGAAAGTGAACATTCCTGATATGATGTGGATTTGTGAGTGTATCTGAAAAAGAATATTTTAATCAACAGAGCGAAATGAGCAACATACCAAATACAGCGGACTACAAAAGTTCTCTTTGATAATTGTCACCATCTTAAATTATAATTACATAGTATCAGAAGAAGTAGGGCACAGCGAAACGTCATCTCGCTCAAATTTGGAGCAGCCCAACTGGGGAAGTACCTCCGCTTACAGAAGACCGCTGCCATAATAGCATCACTACTTGCCCTTTAGGTAATACTTAGGATGTACTAACAATCTATGGATCATGAAGACCGAAATAAATGCATTTTTTTATTTTATTTAAGTAGGTATATGGTGCTGTGTTCCTGGTGGTGAGTAAGGTCGCCAGAGCTCTCAAGGATGCGCTGTGTTGGGAGTGGGGGGCCTGCATATGTCTCTAGCTTGACAGCTGAAGACGTCTGCGGGTCCCTCACTCTCAACACGGCGCATCCCCAAGTCAATAAAGGGCGGCAACGCACTTGTGATTCCTCTGGAGTCGCTGTCTGCTTACCATCAGGCAGGCCGTAAGCTTGTTTGCCACCGTCGCAGTATATAAAAAAAAAAAAACAAAAAAAAACAGTAATATCAGATCGTGATGGAGTTTAATTTTTTTTATCGTGATTATAGTGTCTAGAAAAAAAAATCATATTACGAGTATTATCAGTAATGTATGTCGTACCCCATGTAGCAAATACCAAAACTGATAGGGTGTGTTCGCGAATCAAAAAACTTCTTACATCTTGTCTGTTATGTGTGCGTGTGTATGTGTAAGAGGCAAGAGAGGTGCGGGCAACCGGGGGTGCATCGATGCGCTTCCGAACGGGCCCGGTCCGGTTGGTGCCGAGCTAGATTTCGCGACCTACACACGTCTCTTGCGCTCATGTTTTTCTGTGTGTACCTACGTTTCGTTTTTTTAATCAGTTAAATACAAGTATTGTGCATTTCCCGGACTTTCACTGGTGTTTCTAACTCCCAGCTGTTACAGGGTGTCCCTGATTTAGGTTTATTGTACGTACCTGCTAAATTGTGAACAATAAAATCATTCGTTCCATGTTATAACACTAATAACTCAAAGTTGAATTTTGATTACGTATCTGATGTCACCCTGTAGTGTGTGGGGCACTTATCAATCAATCAAATGTTTTGTTCATCGTAGGTACATCAGCAACTAAATATTCTAAGAGACAACTATTATAGGTACTGCTTAAGTGTCAAATATAAATAAACTGACAGACTTATGTACCTTAGCGGCGTACTTCGACTTGTTCTTGAAGTAAAACAGGTGAAACTCGAGCAGATAATCCCTGATTGCCTCCCGATATTTGTGGAATCGTGACAGCAAAATCCGTTGCTAAAATAACGTAAATAAATTTAAATAAATAAATACCTAATTGGTGCCACTAACTTTATTAGTTCTTTCCGCTACAAAATCTCTAGCTCAGTAATTAAGCCTTATTAATTACTAGCTTTTGCCCGCGACTTCGTCCGCGTACAATTTGTTCTCGCCTTAGAATGATTTGTTTTCCCATACAATCTTTCTCAAGCTCAGGTGGACTAAGGAACTTAGGGGTGACATGTTGGAGAAGGAAACTGGATCGGACTGGAGATATTTGCTTGACCAGGCTAGCCTAGGGCCCACCCGTGGCTATAACGCCTCAGATGATGATGATGATACAATCTTACACCCTTCTTTACACCCCCTTAAGAAATGATTACAGTCAATATGACATTCCCTAGAAATCCTATTATAAAAACGAATCATTACGTGCTTATTTCGGAATATCAAATTTACCGATTCTAGACGAATGAATCTCGTCAAAAACATTACATGTACATTGTACAATGATAAAAGTCTCGCTACGCAGTTCTGCCGTAAAACGTTATCCCAACAGAGCGAGTTCTTCATATAAGTATGATGACCGAAGGCCGGAGGCAGAGCGGCAAGGCATGCGAGAATAATCACACAGAGCGGGCTTCTCATGTAAGGCTGAGGGCCTAAGGCCTGAAGCAGAGAGGCGAGACACGCGAGGTAAGGTTGATGACTGAAAAGCCGAAGGAGAGTGGCAAGGCATGCGAGGCCGAAGGCCGAGCTATGTCGTCGCCGAAGATCCAGTTGCCATATTAATGAGGGTAAATTATACTCCATTCGTTCGTTTACACGTGATGCCTAGACATATAAACAGACAGGCAAACAGACACAAATTCTTAAAACTGGTGAAACGATTTCTGTTACCGATTCATAGTATCCCCAGCCAACTTTTTTTCGAATATCTTCCATGTACAGACTTTCGACCCTCTTCTAAGTGTACATCTAAGATGCTCCAAATGTCTATGCTGATGATTGGGCTGCCCAACTCAAGTGATCTCTTATATCAAACAGTTTTTATGGTGTAAAGGGTCAACAATTACGTAAAAACTAAGGCACGACAAAAATAAATGCTACAGCGACGATGTGTACGAAAGTGTGCATTGAAATAGCTGTTTTTGTATTTAAGCATATGAATAAAAGCAATGCCAAAGTATCGCAAATGCATTTTGATATACACGCAAAGTAGAACTAATTGCGAAAAGGTTGTGCTCAAAAATAGCGTCAACAATCAGAAGGAATTATGATACTTCGGTTTGGACATAATGAATCGTCAACTTGTTTACAATTCTGTATGCTTTAAGTTAAATTTCTTGACACGCTGTTATACTCCCAATTGACTGAAACTTAAATCGTAGAATGGCGTATGAGGATTAAGCCACCCGTTTTCATGGACCTTACTTGCAACCCCGATTTAATATCCCTTTGATCGAAGATCATCGGGACAAAAAGTACACTTATAATATTTATAAGTGAATCCAGATTATATACTATTAGCATACAGCATTGCATGTTTTATATAGGGTTACAAAGTTATATATGTTGTTTTTGAATCTAGAAAACGGGACTGAAATTTGGGTTTAGAGTCACAGTTACTTAATGGAATAAATCACAATAGTGTTCAAAATTTTAAGAGACCGTGGTGGCTGGCGCGCACACTGGGCAGCGCCGCGGCGCAGCGCTTGCGTTTACTTTTATTTCAGTTTCTATCTTAAGACTTCACAAATTTTGTTGAGGATGTTTTTCCTTTGTCGTCAAGTATATGCTTACCAATTTTCATACCTGTAACTCATGGATTATAGAAGTTCCCATACAAAATTCAACCTCTCTTTATACCCCCTTTTTACCCAAATCTGCACAATTTTTATAGCCTAAAACCTGACCGGGTATTTACTCGACAGATTGGTAAAGTTTTTATCAAAATCCGTTCAGCCGTTTTCACGTAATGCGCGTTCATATAAACAGACAAACAGATAAACAGACACAAATTCTAAAAACAGTTGGAACGTGTTCTGTTATCGATTCTAAGTATCCCCAGCCAACTTTTTTTCGAATATCTTCCATGTACAGACTTTCGACTGTACGAGTATAGATGATGCCGTCTTATTATGTCATTATTTGATTTGTTTATTAGGATTGCCAACGGTCGATACAATAAACATTTTTAATAAACTATGCATTAATATCATTGATAATTGATCTTCCACTTACAGGCAATCATAGAGCAGCGTCTAGGTCTACGTCTGATTAGGGATTTAAAAAAAAACAGCGCGCAGTGTATCATATTTATATTTATCCAATGAAAGAATATATTCTTGTTGGCCTGTTTAGCCTAGTTGGTAGTGACACTGCCTCCGAAGCTAGAGGTCCCGGGTTCGAATCCCGGCCAGGGCATTATTTGTGCATTTATCACGGATTTTGTTCTTGGGTCTTGGATGTTCTCTATGTATTTAAGTATGTATTTATCTATATAAGTATGTATATCGTCGTCTAGTACCCATAGTACAAGCTTTGCTTAGTTTGGGACTAGGTCGATTTGTGTAAGATTGTCCCCCAATATTTATTTATATTTATTTATTTATTTAGGTTACTGCACTGAAGGATTGCGTTCACTGTGCCACTTTCCTGGCCAAAAACTAACTCACTGACTAATAACACCCGACACAGGTAACGGTACAGTAAAGATAATAAATAGACAATATCTAACGGTCTCTGCGCAACTCAGGATCTAAAACATTAAATGTTAATTTTTATAATTCTAACTGTATTTTAAACGCTAACGTAATATGATACTTCTTTTTACAATCCCATTGTAAGAATGTGTCGTCAATATAATGACCTGGTATTGAAACATAATGATATTGACATATTCGACTCGCGACTCACGATTTTCAGGAGGCAGATAGTCACAGTTCTTGGTCAAAGTACTCAGCCGCTTAAATCAGCTTAAATTGGTTTTTTGATTGATTTGTATTTCTTTTTTAGTCATGTGTCTACTCAATTATCTGTTAGTAGCTTGCTCAAATATATTTTATTATATTTATGTATGTACCTAGTTTAGTGTAGTTTTAGTTTTACGCTCGCTGTTACTTTTAATCATGCTGCATACATATTTTGGATAGCATTCAAATCAATACCTGCGAACTATGCTATTTTTCTGTCAATGAATGTTGTCTGTTTTGTGTGCCTATTAAATAAATAAATAAATTGCTAGGAGGTCGTAAACGGGAAATAACAGCAAATTTCGATTCCCGGTGTTGAGACCGTTGCGTTCTAGCGGTAAAATAATAGGTAGACTGGGGAAGTCCCACGGCCTCGAGGCTGTCCGTAACATAGAGTTTATATTATAATATTCGTATGTTGTGGTATATCAGTACTCACCAAATACAAAATCGCTAACATCATACACAATATTACATGTCCCATATCGATAAACGATATTTCCTCTATGTAATGCTGTAAGTAGGCCCCGCACAAAGTCGTACCAACGAATGCCACGGCGATGAGCAGCAGGTTGTAGTTCGACAGGACAGTATCGAGCCGACTCCGTCCGAACTCCCTGTATGGCCAGGAGCCTATAGTGCTCATTACGAAGCGCACCTGAGCCACGTACTTGAAGTCTAGAGGCGAGCCGGCATCGCTGGAAATATAGAAGTGTACACTGGGGGTGAGTAAACGCGGAGCCGTTCTCTATATTATTATTATTTTTATTAAAAATGGGATTGCTCTTGGCCAGCATCTAGCCAGGGGGCAAAGATGAGACCGACGATGAAGCGAGCTCACCCAGAAGATGTCTATTGACTCGTGCCTTAAAAAGGTCTAGGTTATATGAACTCGGAAATACAAACGCCGGCAGAGAATTCCAAACCTTAGAAGTGCGCAATATTCAATCTATTAGAGACACGAGTAACCATAATTAATCTTATTCCTCGTCTTCATTGCAAGAACAATCCTGAGGGTAGCGACCACAAGTAGTCCGTCTCTAAATAGTGCGGTCATTCGCCATAGGGAGTGCAGTCTTCTTAACGCCGTCAGTCTATGTTGTAGGTAGGTCTGCCTTCAGCAGGCATGCCTTTCAATCGGCCTAAAATGATTTGTCCAAATAGTAATCCAGTAACTCGCTATTTTCCGTTTATATGGACAATACGATAAAATTGTCCATCGCCAATATCGTCAAATTGAAGTATATGGATCTGACTTTTCAGGGACTTTGGTAGCTCCTTTAGCTTCTAGTATTTTTTGGGGTTCCGTAGTCAACTAGGAACCCTTATAGTTTCGCCATGTCCATCTGTCTGTCCGAGGCTTTGTTCTGTGATTGTAAGTGCTAGAAAGCTGAAATTTGGTATGGATATATAAGTCAATAAGCCTGACAAAGTCGTAAAAAGAATATAAAAAAATATATTTTTAGGTACCCTTAACCCCTACATGTAAAGTGGGGATGATTTTTTTGCATCAACCCTATGGTGTGGAGTGTTGTTGGATAGGTCTTTCAAAATGAATAGAAGTCTTCATCAAACATTTATTGATAAAGTGAATATTTTCGGAAATATTCACTACAAAAGAAAAAAAAATGTGTCCCTATCCTTTAATTTTAGAACTATGGGTCCAAAAAAAAATTTAAAAAACATGAAAGTAAAAATTATAATAAAAATTTCAATGCACATAGGCGTGTGGGGTATCAATGGAGAGGCCTTCAAAAATGACAAGGTTTCTAAAAAACATTTTCCAGTTACGTCAACCTTTGTTGAGAGCTGTCAAAGTTGTAAAAAGTGTGTCCCCCCCCTCTAATTTCCAAACTATGAAGTTAAAAATTCTGTAAAAAATTCAAGATGATGTACAATAATAAATCCTTTCAACGATTTTTGGTTTGAATACGAGCGGTCTAACGGTTTTTGAGTTATTGCTGAAAAGCTGTCTTGCCCAAACAAAAGAGCGTAAGTGCCGTGAGTTTCCTATGAAGATACCTTTTTAATTCAATGTATTTTATAGTTTGTATTGTGTGTTTGTATTGTATAGTTGATGACCTTTTTAATTCAATGTATTGTATAGTGGTTTTAAATGTAGATTAGGAGGTTTCGGTCCGGAACCCTCCTTTGTGCGTAGTCCGACACGCACTTGGCCGGTTTTTCTTTTTTTAAGTAAGTTCATTGGTCAACTACGGAACCCTACACTGAGTATGACCCGACATGCTCTTGGCCGATTTTTATTAATTAAATGGCTAAACTACTAAAGCCAAGCCAAAAGGCCTGTCCTCCAAATGCCTCAAAGAGATCTCTTGTCTCGTTTCGTCGTCGTTAATTTCGCTGTAAGTTCTTTAATTTGACATAAATACTAGAAGAGTGATACGACTCAACATAATTCGAGGTGAGAGCAGCGGAGCTCAGGTAAAGGTTAGCCTAGAATCTAGTTGAGCAATTAACTTACCTGTCGTCAAGCCGCCTCTTCACAGCTTCATACAGTCGTGATAGTGCCATGTCCTTACACTGACTCAACTAGAGATCAATGATTAATTTGATTGGACAGAAAATATAAATCTTCTTTCCTGTGACCAAAAGTTATGGGCTTACTTGCATATATAAAACAATTGTGATAATTGTGATAATAGACTGATACTCTTGCTTTTTTATTTTTGTAGCTGTATGCACAAATAGCTCTGTTTTACTCTGTATAAACTTTATCAAACATGATGTTAAAATATTTTCATTAAGAAAACTGTAAGTCTAGTTTTAAGGAAATTTTCCAGTGTTACATATGACTATAAAAGACTGTTTGTTCCTTAAATAAATAAATCAAAATGTTTTGATCGCATTAAATTATATAAGAGAAAACTCTGTAAAAGCGCAGCTAACCATAAGACTTTTGTAGTAATTAACTTTGGAAATATCCACAGGAACTTTGTAGTTGGATTGTACACAGATTTAGGTTCGCAGGGTGTTCGTGCTATTTCCAATGTGGCGATGCGACGAGTGCTCCCGCCACTGCTTATCGGCTCCACTTGTCTTGTTACACGTGTTTCTAACCGTAATTTACCGTAATTTTTTTAATGAGCAAAATTACGTGGAAGTACTTAATTGTGAGAGCTTAGGGGCTTCGGGTAATTAGGCGCATATTGCGAAATCGATGAGTGAATTATCAATCTAGAGGTTTAAATTGAATTTAAGTTTGCATTCGTCGATATTTCTTTGTTATTTTGAAAGGAACTGATTTAGTAGATTTCAAAACGCATATATAAACCTGCTTATATAGGTACTCGAATAATCTGATATTCAGACATCAGATGCCAGTTGGTACTGAATACTGATATACATAAATGTCTTAGAGCAATGTTCTAAGACAAAATAACAAAACTATTATAGCTAGAGACACTTTTTTGCTTCCTTTAGAACCGAGAGCGTCACTGATTCTTAGTCAAATGAGCTCAAAAAAAACTATAATCTGAGAAAAAATTAAATGTGCCATTTTTCTTTAAAATTCCCCAATTAGATCACTCGTACCATAACTAAGAGTTTAAATATTAGTATCGTAGGAAAACAAGCCTGACGTAACGCTTCACGAAAATGCGAGAACCTGCTCTCGATCGAAAATGCTCCTGAGTGACCCCCATGACCCGGGGTCTGTTAAGAGTTTTGTTTCCCATTCCAAATTGATAGCAACATGTTTTTCGCGCGACGCATATTCAGAGATAGCGTTCGGATTTACCAGGGCGCAGATTTCAAGAGGCAAGTATTTACTTAAGTAAAGTAGGTAGGTAATTATTTCGGCACCACCTACTGCGAATTGTAATTATTTGCTTTGATTTCCGCTACCCAAAGGTTGTCTGGTGGAGATCGCTCTTTAGCGATAAGACCGCCTTTTGTTTGCCTCTACTTATTGTTATTACGTACTGTACTGTGTCCTTTAATTGAGGTGTGCAATAAAGAGTATTGTATTGTATTGTATTGTAGGTATATTATAATATCATATACCATATCAGCCGAAGGACGTGCTCTGCTGGTCATAGGCCTCCCCCAATTTGGAGATTGAGGAGAAGTGAGGAGATTCGTAGGAGAACCAGGGTTGCCGACAGCTCAGCGAGTTGCAAAACTCAAGTGGCAGTGGGCGGGGCACATTCATCGTAGAACCAATGACCGCTGGGGCAGATAGATTTTTGAGTAGCGACCACGGACCGGAAGACGCAGCGAGGGAAGACCCTCAAACAGGCAATAAAGTGGTATACAATTACATTTTTTGTATCACTATGTTTTGCCTTGTGGCGTACATAAACAGGCTTACACGATAAACCACATTATAATTTTTAATAACACTAAAATTATAACATACAATTAAAAATTCAAGATACTCAAAAATACATTGGTTATGATTATTAAATGTAAAATATATTTATTAAGCACAATAACAGGTCAATATACATTATAAAACGCTAAACTAACTAGGTAACTAAAAGAAAGGAAAAATTATAAATTAAAACTGCGCCCCGCTCTGCGTCATGCTTGAACCAAAGGTCCCCAAAATGCTTGCGGCATTGCCTCGCTGAACAGCAATTGAGACCTGTTGGACGAGCCATGACCCAGAGCGGGGGTCAAGGCCCCTCTCCCTCAAACGTCTGCCTAACTATTTGAAAAGCCCGAGAGCCTCACTGCCCCAGGGCCCAGCTGTCTCCACAGCAACCGGAACGAAATCGTAAGTTGTTTCCAAGGCAGAGTATTTGGTGTGTTTGACCTTAGCAGCATTTTCAGCCACCGAATCAGCTGATTTTATAGTAAATCTGAGGTGGGACGCTGCAAATGTGCTAACACAAGTGGCATCCCATAAAAGACAACGTCCTCTCTGCCAAGGAACCAACGTCAATCCATCCGTTCTCTTCCCGTCAGTTCGAGACAGACCCGGGGGCTCCAGGATACAGGGTACGTTGGCCGACACCATAGCCCGACGCACGATCTCATTAATTAAAATGGTGTCTAGGGAACCGACCCGCACATCTGTTGCAGCTTAGCCTATGGTGACCATTCTCCTCTACCATTGCCCCACAGACACATCGGTGGTCTTCGCATACCTTGCTCCCCAGCCTTAAAGCAACTGCTATCCTCAGGGAGTCGTTGCCGAGCAGAGTGCCGAGATGAGGGGAGGGCAAGGCGTGCAGCCAAGCACCGGATTCGGGCTTTGTGAGAGCTTTCAAGCGTGCTAGGTCGGTCCCTGAGGCATCACTCAGTAAATGAGCATATGTTTGCTTACAGAGGATGTCGTCCCATCCTCTTTGGACCGTCAAGCTATCCGGGTGATCGTTAGACGGACATAGTGACGCCCATTTAGCCAGGGCCTCGGTGACGAATGGAACTCGAAAGTTGCTGCCATCAATTGATAAAATACGAGCAGCAAGACTCGACGAACCATGAGCCGACGCTAAAAAGGCTACCAGACCTATGTCCTGGACCCGACGCACACCTAAGCCACCGTAACGAACTGGCAGGGCCGCCTGACACCACTGTTTGTCGTCTAAGCTCACATTGAGTATTGACTC
This sequence comes from Notocelia uddmanniana, assembly GCA_905163555.1. Classification (NCBI taxonomy): domain Eukaryota; kingdom Metazoa; phylum Arthropoda; class Insecta; order Lepidoptera; family Tortricidae; genus Notocelia; species Notocelia uddmanniana. The sequence goes on from LR991066.1 coordinate 24,321,659, forward strand.
TAAACAAGATTTAATAGTGTCATCAAACAATTTCAAGTCAGTGTCAAAAAACCAGGTTGGAGACGTCCGTAAAATGTACACCATGCGAGGCAGAGCAAAGCAGTTTCGTAGCAGTATGAGAGAAACATGCCCCGACAAATGTGCCAAATGTTCTTGTGCAGACGGAAGTGCTTGTCTTTTGGCTTGACCAACTGAACTAACACCCTCAGCGAAAATAGGAGCACCCAGTAAATTGAAAGAATGCTCCTGTATTTGTCTAATGCCTGGTAAAAGTGACTCGATATCTGCGAGAGAGTTTGTGTCTAAAAAACTGCAAGAATAAAACTCGCACTTAGTCGGGTTAATTTCAAGACCAATTTTCTTTAAAGCAGGTATCATATCATATTTATAAAAAATAGAATAATTTCGAAAAAACAGAAAAAATAAATATACGTTTATAATACGCCACAAGTCTGTAACTGAATAAAAGCTTTTCTCAATAAGTAATAATTTTAAACTATTCTTAAATACAGGCGTAGGCAAGCCAAGAGCAGTTTATTAAATATTTTACTCGCGATACAGAATACGCTATGGGTTCCCAAGTTTTCCAGATAAAACTGGAAAACCGATTCGCTGCCTTAGAAACTACTGATGATGTTGACCAAAAACTTGACCAGGTAGTAAAGATTCTCAGAGAGGAGGGCACTAAAATCTGCGAAACGAGGCCCACAGGTAAGAAATCCAAACTTTCGAGAGAAACTCTAGAGCTTATGAGCGAACGTCGCGAAAATCCCCCCTCAACCTTGCCAGAACAACGGACATTAAATAAAAAGATCACAAAGCTGATGCGACGTGACCTCCGAGCTTACAACACGGTTCAGGTTGAGAAAGCCATTCAGCAGAACCGGGAGTCAAAAGTGTTCGTTCAGCCACTCGGGAGAAGCCACCTGACAAAGTTGACTACACAAGCGGGTACAGTGGTCGCTTCTAGGCCGGAGATCCTCTCGGAAGTAAGGGGTTTATATAGCCAGCTCTATGCCTCACACGCACCTCGACCTGAATCTCTTAGAGACGATCCCAGAACCATCCTTACACGCCACTTCACAGAGGATCTGCCCGAGATCAGCCTGGATGAGATCGGGGTGGCCCTTAAACAGCTTAACCCCCGCATTAAAGTAGCTTCAGGAGCTGTTCAATGCTGTCCTCTCCACTGGGAGAAGTCCGCATGTATGGAACGAAGTGATGGTTGTACTGTTTTTCAAGAAGGGTGACAAAACCCTTTTGAAAAACTATCGCCCTATATCGCTTCTTAGCCATGTATACAAGCTGTTTTCAAGGGTCATCACGAACCGTCTTGCACGAAGGCTCGACGAGTTTCAACCCCCGGAACAGGCCGGGTTTCGTAGTGGCTAGGGCACCATAGACCATATTCACACAGTGCGGCAGATTATACAGAAGACTTCCGAGTATAATCGGCCCCTATGTCTAGCTTTTGTGGACTATGAAAAGGCCTTTGACACTATCGAAACCTGGTCTGTTTTGGACTCCTTGCGGCGATGCCAAGTCGACTGGCGATATATCGAGGTGATAAGATGATGAACGTCCAAGTACAAAACCAGCGAACTGAACATATCCACCTGCGCCGCGGAGTGCGACAAGGTGATGTTATATCACCAAAACTGTTCACCAACGCGCTGGAGGATATGTTTAAGACGCTGGACTGGAAAGGTCGGGGCATCAATATAAATGGTGCACACATCTCTCACCTACGATTCGCGGACGACATTGTCATTATGGCTGAAACGCTGCAGGATCTACAACAGATGTTGGACGGTCTCACTAATTCGTCTCAGCGAATCGGTCTCCGGATGAACTTGGATAAAACCAAAGTCATGATCAACGAGCATGTTGACCCGGGACCCATCGCAGTAAACGGAGTCTACCTCGAGTTTATCAGTTCTTGAGTTTACCAGGCAGTTTGAGTCCTTGAGTTTATCAGGCGCTGAAGTGGCAATGGGCAGATCACATATGTCGCAGAACCGATGGCCGTTGGGGCAGACTGGTTCTTGAGTGGAGACCGCGTGTCGGCAAACGTAATGTAGGACGCCCTGTAGCTAGGTGGGGTGACGACATCCGTAAGGCAGGAGGCAGGGATTGGAAGAGAAGAGCTGAAGACCGAGCTCGGTGGCGTGCCATGGGAGAGGCCTATGTCCAGCAGTGGACTGACACAGGCTGATGATGATGATGACAGAATACGCTATTGCGCTTGAGGGCAGTACTTGCGCACTCCGTAAATATATTGCGACCGTATTGAGTTCTCCTTCGAAAAACCTCAGAGTTCGTTTTCACAAAAATCGCAGTTACAAATATATAGAGACAAAGCAATGTAAGGATTTTTAAATCCTTAAAATGTGGCACACAACTGTCGGTTTGTTTCAGTCCGCGGATTGCTCTTATACACCTTTTCTGCGCCTTAAAGACAGCCTCTCTGTTGGTGGAGTTAGCCCAGTACCTATATGGTGCCGTTGCGCAAGGCCGATGAAATAATCGCTGTATTTTTTCTCCATTATAATGTCAAGCAACAGAAACTAATTTCTGGTCTAGATATGCCTTTCCCTGATCCCATTGTGTATACAAAGTTACATGTTATTCCAGCATGGCGTTTTAAAATGAGAGCGAAACTACGTTTGTATGGAGAACTGAGCGAGAGAGTATTTCTATTTATTATAAAATATTTGTGAAGCGTGTGACAGTAGGTAGACGTGGTAGCCGGACCGATTATCGATCACCAGCGACGGCTTTCAGCATCATGTAATAAGAAAATGTGTTCTTCAACACCTGAAACAAAATATAGTCTGATATAGACTAACTATAGTCGTAATTTAGATAGATAGATAGATAGATAGATAGATAGATAGATAGACTAACCTGACTAACTATAGTCGTAATTTACATCGTTGCTACTTCGAAATGAGCGCCTATCTAACCTATTTTACCTAAACTCCGAATCTTTATGTGATAAAAGAAAGCTTGTACTCGTATGAATAGTAATCCAGGACCAGCGGTCTACTCCGAAATTCGAAATCCGAATTTCGTACGGTGCCGTCCCTTTCACTCATATAGTGTATAACAGGAGAGTGGAAGGGACAGCACCATACGAATGCTGGCTAAAGCTCGAAACGCACAGAGCGGGTGCGGTGCGGGGCGGACGTATTTTTTGCATTTTTGATCTTTCTGAAACTGTCATCTGAAGCAGTGGCTTCATATGTCACACACGGTGCTCCGCTCTACCGCGCTACGGAATACCGCGCGGCGGTGTGGTGCGACGTGCCCCGGAGCGCGATCGCTTTACCGCGCAACCGCCTCTGCCCCGCAACGACGCTGCGCCGCGCTCTGTGCTTTTCAAGTTTGAAGTCTGTAAGGAAGTTTACTTATGGACAAATTTTTTATAATATTCAACACATTATCTGTAATGCAAGAAAGAAGGAAAAAATAAAAACATAAAAAAAGTAGGAGTCTTAGTAATTTTAGACTTGGGTGGAAATCCGACACCTGGTTCATTTTCCAGCCGTGACGTCAAATTTAAATGGGTGAAAATAAACACAATTTTCTTAAAAAAACGATTGAATGGAGAATCAAATGAAAGGGATCTGTTAGCTTTTCCAAAAACATAAAACGTGGTTACGTAAAACATAAAAAAAAAAACATTTTTAAAAACACCAAGTTTAGTGTGGGCTCTTCCTGACATAAAAGGTTGTTTTTTTTCTAAAATATACGCCGAATCACCTTTCATATTCTCATACCTAATTTAATGAAGTGGGGAATCTTAATGCTTACTTTTTTTTCTTTACTTAACGTGATGGCACCAATAATCGACACTTTAAGGAAGTCATGCAGTTTGATCTAAAATATAAAATTCATGTTTAAACTTAGATCAATAATTACGAGTGAAAACATTTAAAATATATCTTTAATATATGAAATATGATATATTAGCTTTTATTAACCATAGAGACATAGATTTACAGAAAAAGTTGCCACAAATACTTGAAGGCTCCAATAATCGACACCCAGTAATCGACATCCCCAATAATCGACACCCAATTATCGACACTAGGTTAGTGCAAGGATTTCGGTAAAGTACTTTATATTTAGATGGTTAAGCAATACTGCATTTAAAAATGGCTTGCCTATCTAGGGAATTAAACCAACCAAAACGATGATTTCAATAATAATAATACCAACCGGAAGCGTAAATGAAATGCCTCGGTGGTAATGGCAATCCGTGGATTCTTATATTATATCCCAGTTTAGTTTCGCTACGTCCGATAAATGCAATTTTTCCACGAACTACTTATTCGAGGTCAATTAAAAATATTATTCCCAACATCTGTCGATAATTGGAGAACAGTAATTTAGCGGGAACAGTGATCGACACTCTCTATTTCAACAAAAATAAGATAACCTCCATTCGTTCAATCCCAACAATATTTGAAGAATATTTATCATCATCATCATCCGAATGACGTCCACTGCTGGACATAGGCCTCCCCCAAAGACTTCCACAATGACCGGTCCTGCGCATTTATAGCAATCCATAAAATAAACTATAAATCAAATATCTTTCATAGTAATTAAGTAATCGCCAAACGTTTACCCTCACTCTCTTAACGATTTCCTGAATGCTTTTATTCCTAAGAAGCACTGCCACCTAATCATAATTATTTCGCTGTCTTTAAAGAAAACTGCCGATGTCTATGACCATATATCTGCCAAGTTCAAGAACTGGCGGACAGCAGCCGCGTGCTATTTTACACGAACCGTTTGGAGCCACTTTTGACCCCCCCAATAACTCCAAATCTATCTAACATAGAAAAATGAAATTTGGTACATCCTTTAGAACAACTAGAACCCCAAATTTCATAAATATAGGTTTAATAATTATTGAGATATTCAATTCCAAAAAACGGCATTTTTACCACTGACTGACTGACTGGTAATTAAAAACCTAACCCACTTCCAGGTGACCTAGAAAGCTGAAATTTGGCATGCAGCTTGGTAATTGTGTTTTTATACCAGAAAAAATCAGAAAACAGTGGTTTTTATTAGTTTTATTATTATCATCTCTGTATTTATTTTCGTACTTAAGCTAGGTTTTTTACAATAACTTTATAAAAGTAAAATATATAAACATACATACAAAATATAAAAGCATTATAAAAAAACTAACCTAGGGTGCCGCCGGCAGCGAGGCAGGGCCTAACCTACCGGTGGTTAGGGCGACAGAGAGAGAAACCTCCGGACTATCCGCGCCGTGTCCAGGAGTACCGCCCTCTGCATCTGACCCTTGACCCAGCCATTTAACGAGAGTCTCTTGAGATGTTGGTCGAGACTCTTCGCTATTAGACCGTTCGCGGAGACGACTATCGGGACAATTATCGTTGAATCAACATCCCACATGGCGGTTACCTCGTGTGCCAGGTCTAGGTACTTGCAAGATTTGTCCTTCTCAGCCTTAACGAGGTTCTCGTCATGGGGGATGGTGATGTCAACGAGTATTGCCTGGCGCTTCAATCGATCTGTCAGCACGATATCAGGCTTGTTGGCTACAATAGTCCTGTCCGTGATGACAGATCGATCCCAATAGAGCGTTGCACGACCATTCTCGAGAACTGGCGCAGGTGTGTACTTATCGTACGGAACTTCGAAATCCACAAGACTGTATAGAAGAGCAAGCTGCTCGGGAATGATCCTGGCTTTATTATTGTTATTTTTTTATTTATTTTTTATGACATAGGAGGCAAACGAGCAGACGAATCGCCTGATGTTAAGCGATTAGCGCCGCCCATAGACACTCGCAACACCAGAGGGGTTGTAAGTGCGTTGCCGGCCTTTAAAATGGGAGTACGCTCTTTTCTTGAAGGTTTGAAGGTAGAATCGGTATTTATGCTAGTTACCACAGAACTCCGTCATTTATGAACCGATTTGGAAAATTCTTTTTTCGTTTGAAAGAGTGTATTTCAGGGGTAGTCCCATAGTTATTAGATAAGAATCTGATCATAGGGTCCTGGAGAAATCGAGGGAACTCTTCAAATATTTGAGGTGCACCTATAGCGATTTGGGTATTTTTGTATACATTTGGTGAAGTTTGACAAAAAGTAATGATATCCCATCAAAAACATAAATGTGAAAATGGCAGCCAAGTTCAATATGCGAGGCGTGGTTGTCATCTTCACCGACAAAATAATTGGGATCTAAATGGGTGCCAAGTTCCGTAGATTATCTGAAAAGGTGTCAAGTCTGGCATTAGGTTGTTTACAGTAAAACTAATTTATTGCGGCTTAATGCATTTTGAGCCTTAACTTGGCAGTTTTCTATGCAGAATGTTATAATACCATGAAAGCTGTTGGATATTTAAGAAAACTGCCAAGTTTAAGCTCAAAATGCATTAAGCCGCAATAAATTAGTTTTACTTTATTATTTTTAGAAAATTGTTGCTAGTTCGTATTTTCAACTAATTACAGAAAGAAGTGTCGATTACTGGGGCGCGTCTATTATTGGTGCCATCACGTTATAAAGAGCAAATATTTCTTCTACCGAAATATATAAAAAAGAAGGAAAAGAAAATTAAGCAGACTTAAAAAAAACTACATTCAAAACTCCCTAGTTTAAATCACCAAAAATTTAACTGAGTTATTTATTTAATTTAAATGACAAAAATTCGCGACTTTTTCAAACTATATTAATCGGAAAGCTTTACTGCAAAGTGTCACCTACTGATCTGGTTGAACTCGATGCCAAGCCAAAACGCTGACAAGCCAGCCAATGCTCCCCCGTATAAGCTTGAGGCCGCGGGCGCGTCCGCTGCTGGCGGTGCCGCCTGCATTTTTTTTAATACTACGACGGTGGCAAAAAAGCTTACGGCCCGCCTGATGGTAAGCAGATACCGTAGCCTATCGACATTTGCGACTCCAGAGGAATCAGAAGTGCGTTACCTACCCTTTATTTACTTGGGGATGCGCTAAGTTGAGAGTGAGGGACCCGCAGACGTCTCCATTTGTCAAGCTTGAGAGATATGCAGGTCCCTCAATCCCAACACAGCGCATCCTCGGGAGCTTTGACGACCTGACTCACCACCAGGAGCACAACACCATATACCTACTTGAGAGGCAAGTAGTGAAACTATTATGGCTGCGATCTTCTGAAAGGCGGAGGTACTTTCCCAGTTGGACTGCTTCAAATTTGAGCGAGATGACGTTCCGCTGTGCCCTACCTCTACCATGCTTAGTATCGCACAGCCACTAACCGCTACTCCGCGCGCTGGCGACACTAAATGCTCTCTTCTGGCTTTGGCACCTGACTGTGATTTGTTCGCATGGAAACGGGTGGCTATACACAGTGAACGTGCGGGGCGATGGCAAGCGACCTGATGGGATGTCTTTAATTCCATGAGGATGGACCGCGCTCTAGTGTAGGGTGCCACATGTGCCGACAGGAACAGGAAGACTAGCACGGTTCGTCGGTTGCTGACGACGTTCAATAGCTCCCACGGCACTGCGTACACTGCTTCCATCAGCTCTCTCTGACTGAACACTTGTGAGAGACGTACCGCGGACATTGTGGTGACCCCAATCGGCACCACCTTGGCTACCTTCAGACAGACTGGGGTCTGCATGCGCTTCTAGAATATTAGCACCGTCCATTGGTTGCTGACGTTCATACACGGCTTCCATCAGCACTCTCCGACTGAACGCTTGTGAGAGACGTACCGTGGACATGGTGGTGACCCCGACCGGCACCACCTTGCCTGCCTTCAGACTGACTGGGGTCTGAACGCGCTGCAGGAAGATCAGAACCGTTCGTCGGTTGCTGACGTTCATGCGCTCCCACGGCACTGCGTACACGGATTCGATCAGCTGCTCACTCTGAAAACCAAAATTGGAATAAATTCATTACTCACCGCCTCACTGCCACTCCCACCGTGTCACTACCTCTGAAACTAGAGATCCTGGGTTCGAATCCCAGTAAGGGCATTTGTTTTTGTGGTGAGCAGAGACATCTGTTCCTGAGACTTGGATGTTGTCTACGTGTAACGTAAGTCTATTAAATATATTGTCCCCTAATATTTATATTTCTTTATCTCATACCTATATATATGACATTCTATCGGCTCCGATATGCTACTAAGCCTACCTTGGTATTCAACATTTCGAATAGTATCGATACTTGAATGAGCTGCTGATGCATCCCCGTCGTGAGAGGTCCGTATTTAGCGATGGCGTCCGCGGTGAGCGACGACACCTCGAGCAGCAACACGCACGTGATTATCTGCATCAGCAGGTAGAACGCGAGCAGGTATTCGCTGAACGTGTCTGAGCATTTGTCCACGAACCTGGCGACAGAAGAACAGCTCTGAAGATTTATAGGTACAGAATCAACAAACAAAAGTGTTCAAAAGCAGCGAGTTTGAAAACGATTGAATAAATCGATTTCAACACATTTTTTTCTGTTACGATCCAATCTTCAATATTCAATAGGTTCCAACGGCGCTCGAATGAAATAAATAAATATTGGGAGACAGTCTTACAAAATCAACCTAGTCCCATACCAAGCAAAGCTTGTAATATGGGTACTAGACGACTAATGAATTGCCATCGTGGCCGTGATAGGGGAAAAATAATATTTTAGAACTTTCATTTATTTTGACATAAGCAGGTTTGCTTACACGTTCTAACTTCATATCGTGTTCAATTTCTTTACTATAACTGCATAGTTTTTTTTTTATAATTCTATATAAAGAGTGAGTTGTTCCATTGAGGTAATAGAAAGATAAGAATACAATTAAAACTACCGGGGCCACCAGGCACCACGTATCTAGGCAAAACCTGTGTGTTTTTGTCTTATTGTGTTGTATTATGGTTAAATCAAAAATTACTCACGTTACAATAAGCTTATGATGCTCAATATTTTCCCTCAACAGCTGTCAAATCCGTATATTTTCCTCGGCCGAGTACATCCCGTCAACACTGTCCACGGGCAGCGGTATATTTACCAAATTATGATTCAGTATCTTAAGATGCCCCCAAATTTGAAAAACTATCAAAGAGAGTAGTAGATCAAAAACACACATTCCTATAGTAGTCACATAAGCTACGGGAATATTGAACGCAAACAACGCCCAATAGCCTTTTGTAGTTGTGTAAACGGTTTCCGTGAAGCAGTAGAAGTACACGGAATGTTCGAACGTGGCATTCGCTGGGCGATCGGCCCGAAACATGCCACGGCTGTAGTTGTTGTACCACGGCATGAACGTGAAGAAGAACACTCCAGAGATCATTTGGCATATTACGTAGAATGTGAAAATTCCTGATATGATGTGGATTTGTGAGTGTATCTAAAAAAGAATATTTTAAAATCAACTGAGCGTTATAAGCAAAGAAGTATAAAATACAGCGGACTACAAAAGATCTCGGTGATCATTGACACCATGTTAAATTATAATTACATAGTATCAGAAATGACAGAACTTTATGGAGTTTAAAATAAAAGTAATTGTGTCTAGAAATATGATTAACCTGCCACGACCTGCTTGACGTTATAATATGTCGTCCCACATGTAGCATGTGCCAAAATTAAGAGGGCGCAGTACGATCGGTGTGGATCGGTTCTCCATACAAACGTATTTATGCTCTCATTTTAAAACGCCATGCTAGAATAACATGAAAATTTGTATACACAATGGGATCCGGCATATCTAGGTCGGATCATAGTTTCTGTTGCTAGAAATTGTAAAAGAAAAAAAATACAGCGGCTTTTTGAGTTTTTTACGGCTTGTATGAAAACCTTAATAATCGCTGTATTTTCTCTCCATTATAATTTCAAGCAACAGAAACTATGATCCGACCTAGATATGCCGGATCCCATTGTGTATACAAAGTTTCATGTTATTCTAGACTGGCGTTTTAAAATGAGAGCATAAATACGTTTGTATGGAGAACCGAACGTACTGCGCAGTCTTAATAGGGAGGCCATGATTTAGGTCTTTTATACGTACCTGCTAAATTGTGAACAATAAAATCGTTTGTTCCATGTTATAACACTCATAAATCAAAGTTGATTTTTGATTACGTATCTGATGTTACCCTGCAGTGTGCGGGAACTTATCGATCAATCAAATGTTTTGTTCATCATAGGTACATGAGCAACTCAATATTCTAAGGGACAACTATTATAGGTACTACTTAAGCATGATTTCCTCTAGACCGTTCCGTTTCCGGGCCGGGCTGAGACCGCCGAGACTGGGCTGCTCTGAAGCAGGCTACGGCAAGCTAGCTTCAGAGCCTGGGCCGTAGCTAGATCGACCGTCAAACGTTTGTGTTTACTAAAAGGGGCTGGGCTGGGATGCTTCCCAGCATCACAGGGCCCGGACGAGGCCCGGCCGTGCAACGACCGGCGTATTGCTGTCATAGAAAACAGGCAAGTTCGAACACGGAACGGCCCACTGTGAATCATCTTTTAAGTGTCAAATATAAAATAGACTAACAGACTTATGTACCTTAGCGGCGTACTTCGACTTGTTCTTAAAGTAAAATAGGTGAAACTCGAGTAGATAATCCCGGATTGCCTCCCGATATTTGTGGAAGCGTGACAGCAAAATCCTTTGCTAGAATAGCGAAAATAAATTAACTTAAATAAAAATGTTAAAAATAAAGAGCACTGAGGACTTATGGGGCGTGTCAGTCAAGGTACTGGAATCTATTCTCGAGGTCGTTGCACCTACTGTAGCACTCATTTTTAATAGTTGTGTAGACAATGGTATTTTTCCAGACTTAATAAAGTGTAGTAAAGTAGCTCCTATTTTCAAATCAGGTCATAGAGATAATCCTTCTGATTATCGTCCAGTTTCTATCCACCAGCGTTTAGCAAAATATTCGAAAAAACAATGCTTATGCAATTGGTTTCTCATTTTAATTCACACAATATTTTGCACGCACAGCAGTTCGGTTTCACGAAAGGTAGATCAACTATAGGTACTGATGCAGGTGCAAATTTAATAAAATTTATTTTGCAGTCTTGGGAAGAGTCATATAACGCCATTGGAGTGTTCAGTGACCTTTTCAATGCTTTTGATTATGTAGATCATGGTACTTTAATTTGTAAGCTCAATTTCTATGGTATCAGAGGACATACATTAGCTCTTATGAAGTCATATTTAACACAGAGAAATCAAAAGGTAGCGATAAATAGAGCCATTTCGTCAGAGACAGTGGTAGAGATGGGAGTACCTCAGGGGTCTATTCTAGGCCCTTTCCTGTTCCTTGTTTATGTAAATGATCTACCATATATGGTAAGCGGAAGATCAGGCATTGTAATGTTCGCAGAAGACACCTCATTACTGTTCAAGGTAAATAGGAAAGATACTGAACTCATTGAACCAAATTTCCCTGTTAATGATATCTGACTGGTTTGCTGCCAATAACTTAGTGTTGAATCCGACACAAACTAAATGTATGACATTGTCTTTAGCGAACTCATCAAATATAAACTTAGACACAAATATTAAACTTAATGGTCAAACATTAGATTTTGTTAAGACAACTGTAGTTCTTAGGTATTACATTGGACTCAAAATTGCAGTGGGGTTCTCATATAACAGCGATAGGAAGTAGGGTGAGCTCTGCTGCATTTGCAGTCAGGAGAATAAGGCAGCTTACCAATGTAGCAACGGCACGGTTAGTTTACTTTGCTTATTTTAATAGTATAATTACTTATGGTCTAATCTTGTGGGGATCAGCTGCAGATATTGAAACTGGTTTTATTTTGCAAAAAAGGGCTATCCGAGCAATTTATAACTTGGGGTCGCGTAACTCTTTAAGAGAATTTTTCAAAGAAATAGATATTCTAACCCTGCCGTCTCTATACGTATTTGAAATAATAATGTATGTTAGGAAGAATTTGTGCAATTTCCCAACGAACGCTGATAAACCAATAGCCACCAGAAACACTGGAAAACTCAAAATAACCTTCTATAGACTAGTAAAGGCGAAAAAGTCGTTACTGGGAAATTGTATCAAATTCTACAATAAAATTCCAAAACACAATACTGAACTTACCAATTCTTAATTCAAATCTGTAGTAAAACAAACTCTTATTTCAAAAGCATATTATAAGGTAAACGATTACATCATGGACAGGGATGTTTGGCAGTGATAATATCGTGCACGGCTAATCTATCGCGAAAATAGGTTTTCTACTGTAGCATTGTTATTTTTGTAGTAACTGAGACTGTAATTTTATATTTAACAATACATTTATATTGTTTTGAAAAAATGACACCTCGCCGAGTTTCTTACGCCGGTTCTTCTCGTGGCAGAGGTATATTTTTCCGAACCGGAGGCAGTTTATTGACGTTCATAGGTGCATGTAATGCCTAATTTGAAGAATAAACTACTTTTACTTTACTTAGTTTTTTCCGCTACAAAATCTCCATTTTAGCAAATAAGCCTAATTAATTATGATGCCGTCTTATTATGGCATTATTTGATTTGTTTATTAGGATTGCCAATGGTCGATACAATACACAGTTTTAATGAACTATGCATTGATTCAGAATTGATCTCCCACTTACAGGCAATCACAGCGCAGCGTCTACTAATTAGGGATTTAAAAAATTCAGCACGCAATGTATCACTTTTTTTCTGTATGCAATGAAAGAATATTTTAAATATAAAAGTACACAATTTTTTACTCAAATCTGGTCGTTGACTAGTCATATTGATAACATTCCGCAGCGGCAGTTCCGTGTCCGAGCCGGCCCGTTTTCTATCACAGCGAACGCAGCGGCCGGCGTATTTCTCTAGAAGAAAACGGGCCGGCCTGGACACGGAACTGCCTACTGTGAATCATCCTTAACAAGTACGTATGTAGATATGTGTACCTACGAGTATGTAAGCACTTTATAATAACAGGTTAGAACAATAAACATGTCACGTTAGATTAACGTACAAAAGCAAATTTATATCTATGAGGGGTCTTCCAGCTAACCTTTGAGGGATTGAGTGGAGATTTAGAAAATTAGACAGACATAGTTACAGTGTACAACAACGTTTCAATGAGTGAATATAATTTGTAGCCAAACCGTGAATAAATACATATTCCATCACCACAACCACCATATCAGACTAAGGACGTCCACTGCTGGACATAGACCTCCGCCAATTTCATGGAGGGTAAATGCCATAATCGCCACGCTAAATTAGCATTAATTAGACCAATTTACAAACAAGGATGTCACTTAGATTATGTCTTCGTCCGCGATTACTCGTTAATTGCAATTGAATTTCCTACAGACGTATCTTATCACACTCCCATAGAAACTTCCATCCCTCTTTTCTTCCCGTTTAGGTATGATTTTCTGGATTTAAATATCCCTCCAAGGGTGTCAAAATATTACCACACCCGAAATTCCAATTCCACAGTTCCAAAATTTCATGTAACTTGGTTCAGCGGCTACGTGATAAGGTAAAGTTTATATTATAATATTCGTATGTTGTGGTATATCAGCACTCACCAAATGTAAAATTGCTAACATAATACACAATATTCCATGTCCCATATCGATAAACGACATATCCTCTATGTAATGCTGTAAGTAGGCCGCGCACGAAGTCGTACAAACGGCTGCCATGGCAATGAGCAGCAGGTTGTAGGTCGACAGGACCGCATCGAGCCGACTCCGTCCGAACTGCTTGTGTGGCCAGGAGCCTATAGTGCTCATTACGAAGCGCACCTGAGCCACGTACTTGAAGTCTAGAGGCGAGCCGGCATCGCTGGAAATATTGAAGTGTACACTGGGAGTGGGAATCTTCTTCCTCGTCTTCTTGGAAGGAACAATGCTGAGGTTAACGACCACAAGCAGTCCGTCTCTAAATAATACGGTCATATGCCATAGAGAGTGCAGACTTCTTAACGGCGACAAACCATGTTGTAGCTAGATCTGCCTTGAGCAGGTATGCTATTCATTCGGTCTAAAATGATTCGTCCAAATAGTAATCAGTAACTCGCTATTTTCTGTTTTTACAGTCAATACGATCAAATCGTCAATCGTCAGTATGCCAAAATTAATGACAAATTCAAATATATAGACCGGATATCTGATCTGACTTGTCAGGGACTTAAATTTGATAAGTACCCACTGGCTTCCTTTAACTTCTCGTAGTTTTTTTTATCAAATGACTAAACTACTAAAGCCAAGCCAACGGCCTCTTTCTCCTCCAAATGTCTCGAAGGGATCTCTTGTCTCGTTTCGTTGTCGTTAATTTCGCTGTAAGTTCTTAAAGTTGTCATAAATACGAGAAGAGTGATACGACTCAACATAATTCGAGGTGAGAGCAGCGGAGCTCAGTTAAAGGTTAGCCTAGAATCTAGTTGAGCAATTAACTTACCTGTTGTCAAGTCGCCTCTTCACAGCTTCATACAGTCGTGATAGTGCCATGTCCTTACACTGACTCAACTAGAGATCAATGATTAATTTGATTGGACAGAAAATATAAATCTTCTTTCCTGTGACCAAAAGTTATGGGCTTACTTGCATATATAAAATAATTGTGATAATTGTGATAATAGACTGATACTCTAGCTATTTTATTTTTGTAGCTGTATGCACAAATAGCTCTGTTTTACTCTGTATAAACTTTATCAAACATGATGTTAAAATATTTTCATTAAGAAAACTGTAAGTCTAGTTTTAAGGAAATTTTCCAGTGTTACATATAACTATAAAAGACTGTTTGTTCCTTAAATAAATAAATCAAAATGTTTTGATCGCATTAAATTATATAAGAGAAAACTCTGTAAAAGCGCAGCTAACCATAAGGCTTTTGTAGTAATTAACTTTGGAAATATCCACAGGAACTTTGTAGTTGGATTGTACACAGATTTAGATTCGCAGGGTGTTCGTGCTATTTCCAATGTGGCGATGCGACGAGTGCTCCCGCCACTGCTTATCGGCTCCACTTGTCTTGTTACACGTGTTTCTAACCGCAATTTACCGTCATTTTTGTAATGAGCAAAATTACGTGGAACTACTTAATTGTGAGAGCATACTTCAGGCTTCAGGTAATTAGGCGTATATTGCGAAATCGATAAGCGAATTATCAATCTAGAGGTTTAAATTGAACTGTGTTGTGGGCGCAGGTCAGTTCTTGGATGGGTGACTGCTTTAAGTGGTTACTAACTGAGCGCTCTCGTGCTTTGGAAGGCACGTTACGCCGTTGATCCCGGCTGCTGTTTACGACAGCATTCGTTAAGCCAAGTTAGAGGCCTTCGGGCGGCTTGAGAACTTCTAACAAAGTCAAGTTGCCCACTCACTTGACAAAGGGGGGTCGAAGTTGCACCACGTCCGTAGGGAGTACCCACCGTTACCCTACACGTGACCCCTGGGTGGTGCTAAAAGTGTAACAAAACCTGGCAAGCGTACTTGTCTTCTCGAAGATCTCACGGTTCGTAAAAAAAACCCTTACGATAAAAAAAATTAACTTACGTGTAAGTTTGAATTTGTTGATATTCCTTTGTTATTTTGAAAGGAACTGATTTAGTAAATAAAATCCCATCAAAAACATAAATGTGAAAATGGCAGCAAAGTTCAATATGCGATGCGTGGTTGTTGTCTTCACCGACAAAATAATTGAGATGTAAATGGGTGCCTGGGTAATTTATTTCATAGAAACCTCTATGTCATTTTGGAAGGCCTATCCATTGATACCCCACACGCCTATGTGCATTGAAAAAGAAAATGTTGACCCCCTGTTACATGTTAGGGGTGCCACCCCAGTATAATATTTTTTTCGTAATTTTACTTCATATTTCTATAGCGGTTCATAGCATAGACCTTCCTACCAAATTTCATAATTGTAGTGCTCATAGTCTCCGAGTAAATCGGCTGTGACATACGGACGGATAGAGCCATTTTGGCTACGGAACCCTAATAAATGACGGAGTTCTAAGGTAACAAGCATAAATAATAATAATAAAACTGAAAAAATCACTGTTTTTAGATTTATTTCTGGTGTACACACACAATTACCAAGCTGGGTGCCAAATTTCACCTTTCTAAGTCACCTGGAAGTGGGTTAGATTTTTGATTACTAGTCAGTCAGTGGTAAAAATGCCGTTTTTTGGAATTTAAAATGTCAACAACTATTAAAACTATATTTATGAAATTTAGGGTTCTAGTTGTTCTAAAGGATCTTAATACAAGTAGCAAATTTCATGTTTGTATGTTAAATAGATTTAGAGTTATAGTGGGGTCAAAAGTGGCTCCAAACGGTTCGTGTAATGTAACACACGGCTGCTGTCCGCCAGTTCCTGAGGGTGAACTTGGCTGGACACGCTGCCGCGTGTCTAGATAAATGAACTTTATTCTGCAAGCAGGCCGCAATGGCACTTTTACAAGTCAAATCTACTAGCGTTTCTGAAAAAGAAGACCACTGCCGAGAAGAAACGCTGAAAGAAACTCGACACTCAGTATTTTTTGCCCATAAATATGCTTATTACAATGATAATATAATAGAACTAATATTTCTGAAATTTATTGCCCTGACATTTTTGTGATGTATGTTTGTAGAGTTTTATATTTACTTTCTCCTGTAAATTATGACATGTAAAAATATTTTTACCAATGAACCATCTGAATCTGACTACTTAACCTACTTAATATAAATAAATCTGAGTATAGAAACAAAAACAGCAAGAATACTAGGACAACTAGGAGTTTACTAATTTCCTAGACGTGATACAATGAATGCAAATATACATATATGAATATTAATGCTATTTAGGTCTCTGGTTTGGACTATGCATTTCTGTCAGTTAGATAGTTCTCGACCCTGTAATAAGTAGATTTCAAAAGGCATAAATAAACCTTTTTTTTTTTGACCCAGAGAAATGCGTTACGCATACCAATACGCAATATGAGGCCTGCGGGGACAAGCCAGATATTACGCATTAGTTATGTGGGACTCTCCGGTCCAAACGAGGACCAGCCTACCCACTAAAACTCTGGGATGCTGCCTCCACCGATTTAAAAAAGTGAGTTTAATTATATGAGGTATCTTCCAATTTTCCGTTACGTCTTTCAATCCTGATCTGTGATCACGTGTCTAGAATCATTCTGCTTATATGTATTACAAATAATGTTAGCCCGCGTAGCTTCGCCATGATCGCCCATCAAACATGCTATTATAATAGATATGAATATGAATTCGTTATAATCACGTAAGTCTAAGGTCAAGGAATCATGTGATAAGAGAATAGTTGATTAACTAATATAAAATGTTCCATCATCACGAAAAACTAAGTCACCAGCATGTTGGGGTGTGGGGTTCTTCAAGAAAGGAGTGTATAAATTCTTGAATGGTCGGCAGCGCGCATGTGACACCCATAGGAGTTGCAGGCGTCCATAGGCTGCGGTGACCGATTACCACCAGGCGGGCCGTACGCTTGTTGCCACCGACGTGGTTTAAAAAAATGTTATTAACCCTTTAAGTGTGCATAGATATACCGCTCACAAGCTCCCGAGATTACGATGTGATGAGATTGAGAGATCTGCGTATTTTATTTTATTTTATCAGCTGTCTACACAATGAATTCTCAAGTCAATAAAGGGTCGGCAATGTGCTTGTGATTCTTCTGGAGTCGCAAGCGTCCATTGACTACGGTGTCTGCTTATCATCAGGCAGACCGTAGGCTTGTTTGCCACCGTAGTTGTTTAAAAAAATAAAAAATGTAATGGGTGGGTGGGTGGAGATACTGCGATCGCCAACCCGCATGCCAAGCGTGGCGATTATGGCATTTAACCCCCATGAAATTGGGGGAGGCCTATGTCCAGCAGTGGACGTCCTAGGGCTGATATGGTGGTGGTGGTGGTAATGGGTCCACTGTTTGGACACTATCATTTATTTTATCTGTCTGGTAAAACAAAGACATCAGACATTAAATTGACAGGTGCTGGAGTAGGTAGAATAAATATATAAAAGATTTTTTTGGTCCTTTCTTATGTCACTATACTATATATAAATAACTAGGTGTGTTCCTAAATTACATTTAATTTGAACCAGTGCTTAAGAACCATCGCATGTCAATGTTCCTTAATTTGGTCAATGACACACCTGCCGTATATCAAAATTTGAGAAATAAAGTTCTTTAAACATAAAATTCTATGGCATTTCTAGCAAACTCAGTGGCTTTAAATTTTGACCGAGATATTAAACAAATTTAGGCGCACGCATAATTATCGGGCTCCCATAGGTCTTCTACTGCAACCCGCCTTTTCAGCCTATCCAGGAACGATTTTTAGGAAGAAATGTCGTTTTCGAGTTCTCAAGCTATGTATACTATTTTCACACTATAAATTTATTAGGATAAAACAAAAAACGTAACTAAGAACTAAAACTAATCAAAATAAATTAAAGCTATAATAAAGGGTCGCCCCGAGGCATGGTTCCGAAGATGCTGGCAGCATTTCCTCGCTGAATTGCAATACTGATGCGTTGAGCGAGGAAGCTGCCAGCTCTACGGTCTCCGGTGGTATCAGCCAGCCTTTTTGACAACTCTTTGAAGAGTTCTTGGGCACTGGGACCCCACGGACCGAGGGTCTCGACGCCGAACGGTACAAAACAGTATTCGGCGCCTAGACCCCTATACTTGTTCGTTTTTGACTTTTCGGCCGCCGCCGCAGCCGAACCAGCTCTGATGGATGTTCCGTGAAGATGGGAAGGGGCCAATGTGTCGACACAGGTGGCGTCCCACACAAGCACCCTACCCATCTTCCACGGAACTAATGACATCCCATCCGGTCTCCTGCCATCGTCCCTATGAATGCCGGGTGGCTCCAAGAGAACCGGCACATTGACGCTGGCAAGAGAGCGGCGTAGGATGTCATTGAGAGCGGCGTGTCTGGAGAAGCGGCCCGCGCTCTTTTGGCACGATAGTCCGTGATGACCCAGTGCATCAACCTCAATGCCGCAAGGGCATGTGTGTGGAGCACATACTCGGACTCCAAGCCGCAGACAGGTAGCTATGCGCAGGGTGTGGGGCTCCAGAAAGGTCCCGGTATGAACAGATGGGAAGGCATGTAACCAGGACCCGGCCAAGCCAAGCTATGTATACTATATCTGGTTATTATAATCTGTCTGGTAAAGGATGATTCACAGTAGGCAGTTCCGTGTCCTAGCCGGCCCGTTTTCTTCTAGAAAACGCCGGCCGTTGCGTTGGCTGGTATAAAAAAAGGGGCCCGCCCGGACACGGAACGGTCTACTGTGAATCATCCTTAATGCAAACTTATATTGTAATGATTTATTATCATGAAATAAATGAATCTGAATCTGAATCTAATGCAGAAAAAGTATGTGAAATGTATCATAGCGAAATAATATTTATTCTGGGCCACTTAAATCTCTATAGCACGACCCATGATAGTGCCATGTCCTTGTAAACACTGACTCAACTAGAAAACATAAATCTTTTTTCCTGTGACCAAAAGTTACTTATTTGCATATATAAAACAATTGTGATAATTGTGATAATAGACTGATACTCTTGCTATTTTATTTTTGTAGCTGTATGCACAAATAGCTCTGTTTTACTCTGTATAAACATTATCAAACATGATGTTAAAATATTTTCATTAAGAAAACTGTAAGTCTAGTTTTAAGGAAATTTTCCAGTGTTACATATGACTATAAAAGACTGTTTGTTCCTTAAATAAATAAATCAAAATGTTTTGATCGCATTAAATTATATAAGAGAAAACTCTGTAAAAGCGCAGCTAACCATAAGACTTTTGTAGTAATTAACTTTGGAAATATCCACAGGAACTTTGTAGTTGGATTGTACACAGATTTAGATTCGCAGGGTGTTCGTGCTATTTCCAATGTGGCGATGCGACGAGTGCTCCCGCCACTGCTTATCGGCTCCACTTGTCTTGTTACACGTGTTTCTAACCGCAATTTACCGTCATTTTTGTAATGAGCAAAATTACGTGGAACTACTTAATTGTGAGAGCATACTTCAGGCTTCAGGTAATTAGGCGTATATTGCGAAATCGATAAGCGAATTATCAATCTAGAGGTTTAAATTGAACTGTGTTGTGGGCGCAGGTCAGTTCTTGGATGGGTGACTGCTTTAAGTGGTTACTAACTGAGCGCTCTCGTGCTTTGGAAGGCACGTTACGCCGTTGATCCCGGCTGCTGTTTACGACAGCTGTCGTTAAGCCAAGTTAGAGGCCTTCGGGCGGCTTGAGAACTTCTAACAAAGTCAAGTTGCCCACTCACTTGACAAAGGGGGGTCGAAGTTGCACCACGTCCGTAGGGAGTACCCACCGTTACCCTACACGTGACCCCTGGGTGGTGCTAAAAGTGTAACAAAACCTGGCAAGCGTACTTGTCTTCTCGAAGATCTCACGGTTCGTAAAAGAAAGCCATACGATAAAAAAAATGAACTTACGTGTAAGTTTGAATTTGTTGATATTCCTTTGTTATTTTGAAAGGAACTGATTTAGTAAATAAAATCCCATCAAAAAACATAAATGTGAAAATGGCAGCAAAGTTCAATATGCGATGCGTGGTTGTTGTATTCACCGACAAAATAATTGAGACGTAAATAAATGGGTGCCTGGGTAATTTATTTAAAAGAAACCTCTATGTTATTTTGGAAGGCCTATCCATTGATACCCCACACGCCTATGTGCATTGAAAAAGAAAATGTTGACCCCCTGTTACATGTTAGGGGTGCCACCCCAGTATAATATTTTTTTCGTAATTTTACTTCATATTTCTCAGCGGTTCATAGCATAGACCTTCCTACCAAATTTCATAATTGTAGTGCTCATAGTCTCCGAGTAAATCGGCTGTGACATACGGACGGACAGACGGACAGACACGACGAATCTATAAGGGTTCCGTTTTAGCCATTTTGGCTACGGAACCCTAATAAATGACGGAGTTCTAAGGTAACAAGCATAAATAATAATAATAAAACTGAAAAAAATCACTGTATTTAGATTTTTTTCTGGTACACACACAATTACCAAGCTGGGTGCCAAATTTCACCTTTCTAAGTCACCTGGAAGTGGGTTAGATTTTTGATTACTAGTCAGTCAGTGGTAAAAATGCCGTTTTTTGGAATTTAAAATGTCAACGACTATTAAAACTATATTTATGAAATTTAGGGTTCTAGTTGTTCTAAAAGATCTTAATACATGTAGCAAATTTCATTTTTGTATGTTAAATAGATTTAGAGTTATAGTGGGGTCAAAAGTGGCTCCAAAAGGTTCGTGTAATGTAACACACGGCTGCTGTCCGCCAGTTCCTGGGGGCTAAACTTGCCTGAACACGCTGCCGTGTCTAGATAAATGAACTTTATTCTGCAAGAAGGCCGCAATGGCACTTTTACAAGTCAAATCTACTGGCGTTTCTGAAAAAGAAGACCACTGCCGAGAAGAAACGCTGAAAGAAACTCGACACTCAGTATTTTTCCCCCAAAAATATGCTTATTACAATAATAATAATCATAATAATAATATTGGGGGACAATCTTACACAAATCGACCTAGTCCCAAACTAAGCAAAGCTTGTACTATGGGTATGGGTGGGACTAGACGACGATATACATACTTATATAGATAAATACATACTTAAATTCATAGAAAACATCCAAGACCCAAGAACAAATATCCGTGAAAAATGCACAAATAAATGCCCTGGCCGGGATTCGAACCCAGGACCTCTAATCACAACGATAATATAATAGAAATAATATTTATGAAATTTATTGCTCTCACATTTTTGTGATATATATTTTAATAGTTTTATATTTACTTTCTCCTGTAAATTATGACTTGTAAAAATATTTTTACCAATAAACCATCTGAATCTGAATACTTAACCTACTTAATATAAATAAATCTGAGTATAGAAACAAAAACAGCAAGAATATTTACAATGTGTAGTTCAACAAGACAACTATGAGTTTACTAATTTCCTAGACGTGATACAATGAATGCAAATATACATAAATGACTATTAATGCTATTTAGGTCTCTGGTTTGGACTATGCATTTCTGTCAGTTAGATAGTTCTCGACCCTGTAATAAGTAGATTTCAAAAGGCATAAATAAACCTGCTTTTCTTATATAGGTACTCGAATAATCTGATATTCCGACATCAGATGCCAGTTGGTACCGCTATACAGAAATGTATACAAAATGACAAAGTAACAAAACTATTCCAGAGACACCTTTCATTTGTTTTAGAATCGATAGCGATACTGATTCTTAGTTGAATGAGCTCAAAAAGTTCATGTTTTGAGAAAAAAATGAAATTTGCCATTTTTTTAATCTCCCAATTAGGTAACCTTTACTAAGAGTTTAAATATTAGTATAGTAAGAAAACAAGCCTGAACGTAACGCTGCACGAAAATGCGAGAGCACTGTGCTCCTGAGTAACCCTCATGACCCGGGGTCCGATAAGAGTTTTGTGTTTCCCATTCCAAATCTATAGCAACATGTTTTACGCGCAACGCAAATTCGGAGATAGCGTTTGGATTTACCAGCGGACAGATTTCAAGAGGTCAAGTACTTACTTAAGTAGGTATATTTTCATATAATTAATGGATTGTCATTGACTATTGAACATTCTATGATACTTTTTGCCGATGATAGTACAATATACTTATTGGAAATGATAGACTGATATTACAGACTGAAATAAACAAAGGTGTGGAGTCAGTAATTACATGGTTAAATAATAGTAAATTACGATACAAGTGCAGAGACTGGGAAATTCGCAACGCGTGGTGATAAATTAAAACACTGTGTTTTAAATCGACACGAGCTGCGAATTACCTATTCGCACGTGTATCGTACAACGTTTTACAGTACATATGGCTCTTTAAAGTTTCGACATATGCGCGTAATCTGCTGATTATCGCACTCGTGCGGTAAAGTAGCACCATATGTACTGTAAAATAATTTATGCATTAATTTCAGTAAAACAATGAATTTCAAGCGAAGAGCTGACAGAATACTAAATCTCACTGTGACATACAAAGAACACCATATTGACAAAACAGACCTTACAAAATATGTATGTAGGATTAAGTTTGTTCAGTAAACAGCCGAGCCAATGAACCTCAATGGTAAAGAAAGTAGGTATTGGCCGGCACGAATATCAAAGATTATTAAAATTCAAAAAAGACATAAGTCAAGTGTCACAAAAATAGTTTTTCCAAGATAGCTGCTTAAAAACCAATCTATTATTTCTTCAATAATATTCATAACAGTGAATCATCGGAGCTGAAGGGGAGCGCTCCCTCAACGGTGCGGCGACCAGCATCAGGTGAGTCGGTCTTTCCACTTTCAGTGTCAGTGAGGTTCATCGACAGAACACGGGGACAATAAATTAGCACATATTTAGCCTTTGCTGTTTGAGCAAAAATACACCCATACAGTCCGCTTTTCCCGTGGCTTTACGCCACATTTTCTGGCCCTTCTAACCGCATCCAAAACTAACCTTCTGGTTTTGAACTAAATCCTATAATAAGTACCTAACTTATTCATTGTTCCCCTACCGCGAATCGTATTCGCTATTTTCTATTCCCATATTGTGAATCGTATTCGCAATTTTTTCGTAGTATTTGATCAATCCTATTCCATTTTGACATAACATAACTGTCCGTGACAGAACAATGGAAGACGAGGCACAACTATTATTGAAAATAAATATGTTGACAGTTAAAAAAGAATATCTATTTAACAAGCAGCAAAAGGCCTATGACTTATCCAAAACAGTTAAGTTGGATAGTTTAGACTCAGTACAAAACTTTATGGTGCAGTTCTCAGAACTCGATGATGCTCGTGGCGATTTTGAGAGAATTGTCATGGAAGTTGCAGTGCTCGAAATGCAAGAAGACCCTAAGTTTAAACCTTCGTCAAGCGCATTAGAGAGTTTCGATGACTTATATTACGCTTGCAAGAAAGTAGCTTTGAATTGCAATCGTATAGGCCAGGAGCCAACCGAAAAAATGATCGTTCAAAAGAGTGATGATTGTCTAGCTAGGCCGGTCTTACCAAAGCTGACATTATTCGAGTTTGATGGTCAAATGGAGAATTGGACCACATTTCATGATACTTTCATGTCATTAGTGCATACTCGCAATTTTGAGAACATAGATAAATTTCGTTATCTACTATCCTGTGTCAAGGGTCCAGCTCTGAATATGGTCAGGAGTCTGCCGATCACAGCTTATAATTACCCTTTAGTGTGGCAAAGCTTGCTTGACAAATACCAAGATGTCAGGGCGTTGACCGGCAGGTATCTGGACAAAATGCTGAATTTCTCACCTTTGACAAAGGATAACGTAGCAAATTTAACGTCGTTCGTGGAGACATTCGATCATTCGTTGAAAGCAATTCAGGCCTTGCAAATAGAAAATTTAGATGACTACCTGATTTGTCATTTGGCGTTACGCGGGTTGGACATTCATACTCGGAAATTGTTTGAAGAAAGTCGCGATCGATGGAAATTGCCGACATTTAAGGAATTAATTGAATTCGTGAACAAACAAATTAAAGTATTGGAGCATACATTTCAGTCTAATTTCAGTGGTCAACAAATGAAAGTGAAGTTACCTGTCAACTTCACAAATATGCAATCGAGTCATAAACCGGCCAGTTTTAAATATTCGAATGCAACCTCGTCTTCGCAAAAGGTTGGATTAGCTGTTTCGCGTGACACTCGTACTCATAATTCGAACCAAAACAAATTAACTTGTGTGCACTGCAACTCAAATCATCTGATTTATCGTTGCGAACAGTTTCGTAAGCTGTTGGTTCAAGATAGGATTGACCGTGTCAATGCCTTGAAATTATGCACCAATTGTTTGAAAAGTGGTCATGATGCGTCAAGTTGTAAGAGTATCATGACGTGTGGAGTTTGCGCTCGTAATCACCACTACTTACTACATCGCGATGCGACTGTGCTGCAGGCATCGGCCGTGCCGATCCCGCAGCCGCCCCGCGCTGCCGTGCACGCAGCGTGGCCGTCGTCGCCGCACTCCGTGAGTGTGACGCCCGCTTCAGCCGTAACTGAAAATCTTCATTCCGTGAATGAAAATACGAGCTCTTACGGTGTAGTGTTAGGGACTACGAGAACTTTAGTTGCTGACGTCACTGGTCAACATCAGAATTGGCGTGCAGTTCTGGATTCAGGAGCTCAGAGCTCATTTATTACTTTAAACTGTGCTCAATGTTTGGGCCTACGCCGCAACAAGTGTCCATTCACAGTGTCTGGATTAGGCGGTGATATCGTCAAAAACTTTGGCATGATAACCTGCGACATGAAGCCGTGTAAATCGGACGTTCCGAGTTTCCAGGTGGATATGGTTGTCGTCGAGAAGGTATCATCTGAAATGCCAAACGTTTCATTTCCACAGGAAGTTGTGGACGAATATAAGGACTTCGAATTGGCTGATCCGTTGTTCTTCAAGAAGTCGTCGATTGACATTTTGCTGGGCAACGACATTGTGTCAGAGTTTATTAAAGACAAGCCGATTAATATCAAACCGAACATTCCGAAAGTGATCCAGACAGTTTTTGGTTACGTCGTGAGTGGAAGGTTGTATAATGATGGCAAACAACTGTCACAGAACTTTCATCTGTCAGTTTCTCAAGAGAAGACTTTGGACAGAACGCTGCGTGACTTCTGGGAAGTAGAGGAATTGCTGTGCAAGCCTGTACTTAGTCCACCCGATCAGCAGGCTGAAGATATTTTCGCATCTCATCACTCCCGTGAAGAGGGGGGGAGGTATATAGTGCCGCTACCCTTCGCTACTGATACACCACTACTTGGAGACTCTCGCACTGCAGCTGAACGACGATTGCTAGCAACAGAGCGGAAACTCGCGCGTTCTCCAGTGCTTCAACAAGCCTACAATGATTTCATGCTGGAATATGAAAAGCTCGATCACATGGAATTGTACACTGGTAGCGAGGCAAGTAGGTATCTGATCCCTCACCACAGTATACTTTGACCAAGCAGTACGTCAACTCCCTTAAGGGTGGTATTTGATGCCAGTGCTAAGACAAGCACCAATGTCTCTCTCAACGATACGCAGCTGACAGGACCCAATTTATACTGTGATATAGGTGCCATAATAACTAATTTTAGATTATTCGAATATTGATTCGCATTTGTAAAATGTATTGTGCTATCCTGGTACGTGAATCTGATAGAAAATATCAGCATATATTATAAAATACAATACAATACAAATCCTCTTTATTGCACACCTCACACAAATGAATTAGTTACAAACAGAAGAAAAAAGAAAACAGTAACATGTAAGTAGGTAGAGGTAGACAACAGGCGGTCTTATCGCTAACGAGCGATCTCTTCCAGATAACCTTTGGGTAGCGGGAAAAGAGAAAAATAATAATATATAATATAATATATAATATAATATAATAATAATTTGTAAAATTCATACTTATATACTTTTATATATAAACATACATACACAATCTTACATATATATAATAATATTACATAACAAATAAGAAAAAGAAAATATATATACATATTTGTAAAGTCAGCCGAACTTTATAGGTAGTTGATATTAAGTGAGAGACAAATAATGTTTTTTAAGTAGGGTTTTGAAAATATCAATAGATTTTGCCCGTCTTATGTCAAGCGGTAGAGAGTTCCACAGTAGAATAGCTTTAAAAGTGAACGAATAGTTGTAAAATTTGAAAGAGGACGATGGCACTGCTAAAAGAAAATTATTTGAAGATCTAAGCGAATTTAAATAGCTGAAACGCTCCTTGAGATAGCGGGGAGTCGCAGGGTTGAAAAGAACATTATACAGAAGAGAGAGAATGTGAGAGTTACGGCGATAACGGATTGGGAGCCACTTGAGTTTAGAACGGAAACTAGAAACATGGTCATATTTGCGTAACCCAAATATGAACCGAATGCAGACATTTTGGAGACGCTCAAGCTTATTAAGTTGCTCCTCTGAAAGGTCAAGGTAGGAGATATCAGCATAATCAAGAAGAGGAAGAAGTAACGTTTGAGCAAGCGCAATCTTAGTGGCGATAGGTAGAAAATTACGAAGCCGCCTTAGAGACCCCACTGCAGCAAACACCTTCCTGCTCACTTCACTCACTTGAGGCATCCAAGACAAAGTACAGTCCATAATGATCCCAAGATTTTTTACTGTTTTAGAGTACGCAATTTGAATCGCATCAAAAAATATAGGTGAGAGATTAACAAAATTTATTCTGGAAATCAGTTTGCTGCTGCCAATTATAATGACTTGGGTCTTTGCTGGGTTCACGTTCAGACCGAATCTTTGACTCCACTTCAGAATGCAAGCCAAGTCATCATTTGTTCTCTGAATGGCAGAAGGAAGATCGCCAAGCATGGAATGTGAATAAATCTGAAGATCGTCGGCATAAAGATTATAACGAGAAGAAATGTTGCGCGTAATGGAATTAATGAAAATGGAAAACAAGAGGGGAGATAGCACACCGCCTTGGGGAACGCCGGCCAGCGTATTGCACCAAGAAGAGCGAGGAGAATCCACCTTTATTCTTTGCCGGCGACCAATTAAATAGCTATGAAACCAGTCGATTACTGCAGGAGATATGTTAAGAGAGCGTAAAACAGCGAGCAAAATGTCAAAGTCAACAGTATTGAAGGCATTACTGAAATCAAGTAGAGTTAACACAGTAAGCTTTCTATCATTCATGCCCAACCGAATGTCATCTGTGATCTTGACCAGAGCTGTAGTAGTACTGTGTCCAGAACGGAAACCCGACTGGAACTGGTTTAAAAGCTCGTTTTTGTTCAGGAAGGAAGTTAGTTGTTGATGCACCAGTCGTTCCAACACTTTGGATAGGAAAGGAAGAATGGATATGGGACGATAGTCGGAAAAGGAACCGGGATTGGACTTTTTAGGTAAAGGGATAATATCAGCGTCCTTCCACTGAGCAGGATACACACCAGTCGAAATTGAAGAATTTAGTATGCCGGTAATGACAGGGAGTAATAGATCAAGGAGAGGAACTATCATTTTACGACTGATGCAATCAACACCCACAGCATTTGAAGTGATGCTCAGTACGCTCCTCTTAACATCACTGTCAGTGAATTGACGAAAAGAAAAAGGAGAGAAATCAGGAGGTTGGGAAGATGACAGATAGTTAAGAGTATCTACCTTAACAGGGCCGCTAAAAGAAGCAGATGAAGAGAAATGCTGATTAAGCTGATCGAAGTCAGTGTTGATTGGATGAGATGATTGCTGAGATTTCCCAACTCCTAAAGATTTTAAAAATTTCCACACTTTGGCTGGTTCTCCATTTTCAACAGAAGCATGTATGTGGCGCCTCTGGGCATCACGACATATGGTACTGCAACTATTTCGCAGAGACTGATATCTAGCTTTGTTTTTATCCGAGCTATCGTGTTTGTACCTGGACTTAGCCACATTTTTCTTTTCAATCAGAGCCTTTATATTTGCAGTGAGCCAAGGAGCAGGCAAGTGCTTGACTTTTATAGCACGAATTGGAGCATGAATATCAAAGAGTTTTATGAGGAAGGAGTTGAAGAGAGAAACTTGATCATTTACTGAACTAGCTCCAGAGATAACGCTCCAATCAATTTTGGAGGCATCTTCACGCAGCTTTGCCATATCTAGCCGACTAAAATTGCGCTGCAAAAGGATTTTTGATTTGGACTTGGGTGGACGAATCTTGTAAGATAAAAAAGTAAGTCGTGGTAAGAGAAGGCATCTGCAGAGTATTGACCAAATTTAACTACGTGAGAGGTGGAAGATACCAGAGTTAAGTCTAGAAGAGATGGAACACAATTTGGAAAATGATGAGTAGCGTTAGAAGGAAGAATGCTCAAGTTGCAAGCGTCAACTAGAGACTTAAGGCGCTTAGCCCTATGATCATTCTTCAGGAGACATGTATTAAAATCACCCATAACAATATGGTGAGAAAATGACGGCATAAGGTCTTCAAGGAGTCTTTCAAAAGAATCGATATAATTTACTTGGAGAGAGGGTGAATAAAATACACCAAGAAGCAGTTTAGAATGGGATAAAGTTACATCAAGAAAAATATACTCAGCAGTGTCAGCGCCAGAAGATATGGGTGAGAGGCTAACGATAGAGTAGGGGATGTAAGAGCGGAAAAAATTGCAACTCCACCGCCACCTCTTCTAGAGCGATCGTGACGGATTAGATTAAAACCATGTAAAGAGTAAGAAGTAGAAGGTAGTGCTGGCTTAAGCCAAGACTCAGACACTAATACAGCAGGAATATTTTGCAAATCAAAAGATAGCAATAGGTCATTATAATGGGCAGGGATACTCTGAGCGTTCAAATGGACAACGTTAAAGTTTTTAGATACATCACTAAACTGTGAGTCAAGATACTCATGCAAAGAAGGAGGCAAACTAAAAAAACTGTCATCATCACTCACATTATCTGAGGAAGACAATGACAAAAAATCATCACTACTTATACTTTGGCTGAGAAAAGACATACAGATAAAATATATATTATACCTAAACCTATATATAAATAATATGCATATAAATAAAATATTTAATCTTATCTATATTGTGTATGCAAAACAGAAAATAACTTCCTCATTCTACCCGCCAGCAGTAGGTAACAAATGGATATCACAAATGTCACGGAAGCTTGAATGCATCACAAATTTTTGGGTAAACATAAGATAAGATAATAATAATAACAAGCTCAAATTTTCAATCATAAAACATAACACATGGAAAACATAACAAAGTATTCTGAGAGCTTGAATTATTTGGTACGTACAACGAATCGTAACTGAACATGTAGGCAACACCACACAAGCTGTCAAGTGTCAACGTCAGACTCGACAGTCATGCTTGCTATCAAAAAAAACCGTGATACATACAAAATAATTAAAGCAACAATAACAAGTGTATAACAGAGCTAAAAGAGGGTACGTCAATACAAGTGAGTGACAATGATAAAGCCGTTCGTCTGTTGGCGAACCTATAAAGGTTTACGAGCTGAAAACGATAACTTATGGCGTGAGTTCCAGCCCGTTTTTGGCTATCCGCACCTTGCTGCAATTAGCTAGTGATGAAGGCGAATGGTTTCCTTCTGCTGCTAATGTCGTTAGACAAGGTATTTACATGGATGATATTCTATGGTCATGCGCAACGTTCTCCGAAGCGTGTACATTACAAGATGAATTAATTAACATGTTGCAGTGCGGAGGGCTTGTGTTAAAGAAGTGGTCGAGTAACTGTGAACAATTGTTCGAACGTGTTCCAGAAGAACATCGCGAAAAAACAGTTACTTTTCAAAAGGACCGAAATGATGTTTCGATAAAGCTTTTAGGCTTAAAATGGTCCCCAGTATTCGACGCGTTTAGCTTTTCCTTGAGTAAGCAGGATACCGTCAATACAAAGAGGTCCATCTTAAAGACATTAGCGTCTATTTACTCCGCTCCGTGCACCTTCATTGCGAAGTGTATTCTTCAGAATCTTTGGAAGCTGGGTCTTGGTTGGCTTGATTCTCTGCCTCTAGAAGAGTACCAGCAGTGGGTGGAATTCATTGACGAGTTACCCAAGCTATCTGAGATGCTAATTGAACGACATATTTTGCTGCCAGAGGTCACTCTCGTGGCACGCATCATCTCGTGGCTACGCTGCATGCATTTATATTATTTCACGACGTCACTCAGAAGTTAAGTGCAGACTTCTGATTGCAAAGTCGAAGGTGGCACCTATTAAAGTTGAGACCATACCTAGAATGGAACTCATGGCTGCCACCCTTCTAAGCAAAATCATGAAATATGCGTGTGAATGCTTAGCGCGGATTAACGTAACCAAAATTATAGCATTGACCGATTCATCTATTGTTTTGGCGTGGATACAAACTGATGCTTATAAATTAAAAACATTTGTGTGTAACCGTGTTACTCAGATAATCGAGTCAATACCTCCTCATGCGTGGCGTCATGTCAACAGTGAAAATAATATGGCAGATGTTGCTTCGCGTGGGGTTACTCCGTCACAGTTCATGGCTTGCAGGTCGCAATGGTTTGAGGGACCTGCCTGGATATATGAGGATCGAGAAAGTTGGCCTGTATCTACATACATCAACAGAAATGAATCGAACATCCCAGATATGAAATCCAACACAAATACATTTAACTTGCTATCTCAACAAACAGGAGAAGATAAATTGGAATTTGTTGAACGTGTATTCAACCAGTTCTCTTCATTCTCGAGAATGCAGAGAAGTATCGCCTGGATTTTGCGTTTACTGCGGCGGTTTTGCGGACGTTTCATTCTGTAACCGAGTAGTCTTAACTACTGATGATTTGAATAAAGCTCATGATTGCTTCATCATATTAGTACAAGGTGCCTACTTCACGAATGAAATTGACGCTTTGAAGAAGGATAAAGCGTATATTCCTTCGTTAAGGAAACTTGCACCTTTCATTGATGCCCATGGCTTCCTGAGGGTGGGGGGTCGTATTCCTCACTGTGATCTGCCGTACAATGCGAAGCATCCATTGCTATTGCCGAAGCAAAGTAGGTTTACGAAGCTTTTAATTGAATATTTTCACAAAAAATATTTACATGCTGGACCGCAAACCTTACAAAACATCATTAACCGAAGATATTGGATATTATCGGCTCGTAGCCTCATTCGGTCAATTTTGTTTTAAGTGTAAACCAACGCTGCTTCAGCCTAAAATGGGAGATCTTCCGTCGACACGGCTGCTGCCTAACAAAGTATTCGACCATGTAGGTGTTGACCTAGCCGGACCTTTCTATGTAAAAGAGAGCTTACGACGTAATGCGAAGATAGAGAAGGCTTATTTAGCAGTCTTCGTGTGCTTTTCCACTAAAGCCGTGCATCTGGAAGCACTTTCTTCCCTATCTGCAGATTGCTTCTTGGCAACTCTCGATAGATTTGTATCACGTCATGGTCTTTCGGCATGCTTCTATTTGGACTGTGGATCAAATTTCATAGCAGCCAGCAAGCACCTAAGTGATGTACAAAAATTTATGTCTGACAACGGCAATCAGCACGATATTTTAAATGGCTGTTCTCAGCGCTTAATCAATTGGAAGTTTAACCCTCCCAGTGCTCCAAACATGGGCGGTTTGTGGGAAAGTTGCGTGCGCATAGCTAAATATCATCTTATGCGTGCTGTCGGTGGAAAGGCTTTAACCTTCGAGGAGCTTACTACTGTTTTCTGCAAGATAGAAGCCATAATGAATTCGCGTCCGTTATGCGCGCTGCCAGCTATTGACAACCCTAATGAATTTAATATTCTGACCCCAGGGCATTTCTTATTAGGTAAGAGTCTGACAGCTGTACCTGAGTATGATTTGCAAGTGGTACCTGTAAATCATCTGTCGCGATGGCAATATTTACAACATTGCTCCCAATTGTTTTGGAAAAAATGGAGCCAAGATTATTTGAACACTTTACAACAGAGATCAAAATGGTTTGCCTCGCCGCCTAACCTTAATGTAGGAGACTTAGTATTGGTCAAAGATGGTCGAACTTCTTGTAGTTGGCCACTTGCAATAGTCCATCAGACACATCCCGGTTTGGATGGAATTGTGCGTAAAGTTACTTTGCGTACAAAAGGAAATACTTTTTTATCGAGACCAGTGAATAAACTGTGTCCTTTACCCTACACTAAATGATTCCCTTTTTTCAAAATGTTTCTTTTAGTCACGCGGGTACTTATTTATTTTTTCTTTTAGCGCCGTTATATGCGCAGAAGTCCATAATTTTATTTTAATCAATTTGTCTTTTCTTTATCTGAAAGCTACATAGTGCTTTCGGTGGGGGGTGTTCAGTATACAGCCGAGCCGATGAACCTCAATGGTAAAGAAAGTAGGTATTGGCCGGCACGAATATCAAAGATTATTAAAATTCAAAAAAGACATAAGTCAAGTGTCACAAAAATAGTTTTTCCAAGATAGCTGCTTAAAAACCGATCTATTATTTCTTCAATAATATTCATAACAGTGAATCATCGGAGCTGAAGGGGAGCGCTCCCTCAACGGTGCGGCGACCAGCATCAGGTGAGTCGGTCTTTCCACTTTCAGTGTCAGTGAGGTTCATCGACAGAACACGGGGACAATAAATTAGCACATATTTAGCCTTTGCTGTTTGAGCAACAATACATCCATACAGTCCGCTTTTCCCGTGGCTTTACGCCACAAAGTTTAGACAATAAGTTGACATGGAAAGCTCGGATTGACATTATATGTAAAAAACTTAATACATTTTCTTATGCGCTATTATAATCTTAGTAAGATATTAAGTCAGCCAGTTTGTTGTACTCGTACTATCACGCGTATGTAACTTAAAAATTGAGATACGGTGACATGTTCTGGGGAAATTCCACAGACAGAGAGATGGCTTTCAAAGCACAGAAAAAATGTTTACGATCATTATGTAGAATACCACCAACAGAATCGTGTAAAACGCATTTCATTAGACTTAATATACTTACACTACCATGCCTTTACATATTTGAAACCGCAGTTTACGTTAAAAATAACATGCATCAATTTTCTGTTTTCAATAGTGCTCGCCAATGTGATAATAGTATATTACGATACAAGTGCAGAGAATAGGTAATATGCAGCGAGTGGTGATAAATTAAAACACGACCGAAGGGAGTGTTTTAAATCGATAAGAGTTGCGAATTACTTATTCGCATGTGTATCGTACAACGTTTTACAGTACATATGGCTCTTTAAAGTTTTGACATATGCACGTAATCTGCTGATTAGCGCACTCGTACAGTAAAGTAGCACCATATGTACTGTAAAATATATACCAAAACAATAAAAACAGCTTTTATTAAAAGCGTTTTCGGAATGGCACCTATAATATACAACCAATTGCCAAAAAAACTATCCATACTTGGTAGAATTAAAAAACAAGCCTGTTTAACCTTTTGGTAAAAAAGCGTACTTTTCACTAAATGATGAATGACTATACGGATTGTGAACTGTAACAATACCAGCACGCATTTTACATTAAATACTTTTTTCTTTTATCAATATCGGATGCATGCTACATCTTGACTTT
This sequence comes from Notocelia uddmanniana, assembly GCA_905163555.1. Classification (NCBI taxonomy): domain Eukaryota; kingdom Metazoa; phylum Arthropoda; class Insecta; order Lepidoptera; family Tortricidae; genus Notocelia; species Notocelia uddmanniana. The sequence continues at coordinate 24,355,829 of LR991066.1, forward strand.
AAATATTTGTATGCCTTCTGGCAAGACATAGTGATACATATGTAATTATAAGTTTTTGACCAGCCATATACCTATGTTCTACAAATTATTTTGATTTTGATTTGATTTGATTTTGAATACCAAATCAGCCGAAGGACGTCCACTGCTGGACAAGGGCCTCCCCCAATTTGGAGATTGAGGAGAAATGAGGAGATTCATAGGAGAACCAGGGTCGCCGATATAGCTCAGCGAGATGCAAAACTCAAGTGGCAGTGGGCGGGGCACATTGATCGTTGAACCGATGGCTGCTAGGGCAGAAACATTCTTGAGTAGCGACCACGCACCGGAAGACGCAGCGTAGGAAGACCCCCAACAAGTTGGACTGACGATGTGGTCAAGATCGCGGGAAGTTTTGTACGAGGGCGGCGCAGGACCGGTCATTAATCGAAATCCTTGGGGAGGCCTTTATCTAGCAGTGGACGTCTTTCGGCTGATATGATGATGATGATAGTTTATACGAATAGTATCATTTTCTTGTTGGGTTCTTCTGAAATAAAGGCTTTTTTATTTCATTATTATATGTTTTAGGTCTCGGCCTCGTAGAATTAAGAAAAAAGGCAACATGTTGATACAGAAAATGATACAGTTGTTTTATTTATTCCGTCTTGTTTCCAGTAAAAACGTGTTATCTCTTCCAGTATCGTATGTACCTATAGTGGTAGTCGGAGGTCGCGACCTAAGAAACTAACATTATTGGTTAAGTTAATTATAAACTTTATTTTCTGCTTGCTCGTGTCAAAGTGACGACGTCTTGAGCCCCTTTGCCGCGTCGTCGTCGTATATATTTTAATTGATTACTTACTTTTATTGTTCTACATTAATGTGCCCAGCAACCAGAATCACGGGTGAGTTAAAACCATATATTCGTACAGTGTGCTATCGGTATGTGGGCTTTTCTGTAAGTAGGTTATGTAAACGTAGATCCTTAATCTAATTATGAGCTTAATTTTATTTTACAATTCGTTTATTTTATAATTTCGACTTATTTTATTTAACAAAAATTAAATTGCCAGCAACTACAGCAAAGTAAATTGGCAAGGACGTCATCTTAAGCAGTGCACGGTGCACCTAGTTACTTAGACTTCCAAAGGTGATTAGGTAGCTACTCATTAAAAACGTATTTCGTCTTTATTTAATTAGCGTTTAATTCAGGGTTGGAGTATGTTTAGTATAATTTGTGTAAAGATATCGTAGATATAAATTTCATCTCTGAATTGGATTGGAAATCTCAATTTATTTTTTGCTTTTAAGTTCTTTTTAAGGCGGGTTTTTTGTATATAAAATTATGTTTATTTCACTCTTTTTAGTGAATCATTGCTGAGTGCATCTTATGACAATTGCAATAAGCCCAAACATAGCTAAGCTACGCTGTTTTATAACGGAGTTCGATTGCCTACCTTGCCGCTTCAATCATCAGCTCAGGTTAATGGTAACATTACATCAGGACCGTTTAAATTGAATTTGTCATAGTCGCTTCAATATCTCGATCGAAATATCTTAGTATCACATTTTAGGGATTTAAACATATTAACAATGCCTTCTCTTTATATTTTTGAAGTAGTTATGTTAGTCAAGAATAATCCAGCTCTATTTAAAAAAAAAGCATACCAGTAAACGTCTGCGGCAAATATATAGTGAGGATTTATGCACAGCTCCAGCAAAAACCGCTTTAATGCCTAAGAGTGTATATTCTCTAGCGGTAAGAGTTTATAACAAATTCCCAACAGCATTCAAATTGTTACCGAAGTCACTTTTGAGGCATAGATTATTAGCTTTACTCACAAATAAGTGCTACTACTTTATTTCAGATTATTTAAATGATGGACTCAATTCGTAATAATTTATCTAACTTTTTTTTAAATTATTTATGTCTCTTTTTAATTTGATTTCATTATTTTATTTTGATATTTTATTATTGTTTCATTGTTAATTTAATTTGATTATCTTATTTTTGACATCATATTCTGAATAGGTGATAATATAATCCGGAATGCCATAAGAATAATCAAATCATATATTGTAATCAAGATTGTAATGTATAAACAAGAGCATAATAAATAATTATTTATTACATAATAAATAGATATTTATTACATAATAAATATATATTTATTACATAACAAATAGATATTTATTGCATAATAAATAGATATTTATTGCATAATAAATAGATATTTATAACATAATAAATAGATATTTATTACATTATAAATAGATATTTAAGTAAATGTCTCTGTACGCCAATCGGCAAAACACAGTGAAACATAAAATAATTAACATCTCTGTTTCTATACAGCCGTCACCAATGTTCTACAAATAAAATACCTTGCGTTTGCCTTTAGCGCCCCGTATAAAACGCCTGGAGTTTTGAATGACCATCCGTGGGTGGTGATTCATCAGTTCCAGTTCAACAAATGGACCCGGGTATGTCCTAAAACTACGACCAAGACCACCGGGGGATGAGCAGCAGCATCCTTGAAGTACGGTGGAGATATTGCGATCGCCAACCCGCGTGCCATGCGTGGCGATTATGACATTTATCCTCCATGAAATTGGGGGAGGCCTATGTCCAGCAGTGGAGGTCCTTCGGCTGATGAGTTCACCAAATGCTACTTTCTGAATGTAAATGTTTGGTTTGTTACCGAAAATACTAAAATCGGTATATGTTTCACTTGAATTTTTGAGGAGTTCCCTCAATTCCTCATAGATCCCGTCATCAATACCAGATTCGGGTAACAACGGGACAAACCTCAAAGTAAATGATCTCTAATAGAAAAAATATCGAAATCGGCTCATAAATGGCGGAGTTCTGGGGTAACACACATAAAAAAAGAACATACAACCGAATTGAGAACCTCCTCCTTTTTTGGGAAGCCGTTTAAAAATACATTCATCTCAATTCACCTCATGATCATCATGCAACTGTACTATAGGTAGGATAACGCTAAAGTCCCAGCACAGTTTGTCGACGGCCTGTTTAGTCTAGTTGGTAGTGACACTGCCTTTGGAGCTAGAGGTCCCGGGTTCGAATCCCGGCCAGGGCATTATTTGTGCATTTAGCACGGATTTTGTTCTTGGGTATTGGATGTTCTCTATGTATTTAAGTATGTATTTATCTATATAAGTATGTATATCGTCGCCTAGTACCCATAGTACAAGCTTTGCTTAGTCTGGGACTAGGTCGATTTGTGTAAGATTGTCCCCCAATTTTTTTTTAACAGTTGCATCCTGAAGGATGCCCGGGGTCCGCTACCTAGTCTAAAGGACTGGCGTAGGCACTAGTTTTTACGAAAGCGACTGCCAACTGACCTTCCAACCCAAGGGACAAACTAGAGCTTATTAGGACTAAGCTTGGTAGTGCAAAATCTTTTAAAACACTTAACTGACATCAATCATAATATCATTAATAATATAATCGGGACTAAATGATTGATTTGTAATTTATAACGTTCGGCCTGGTTTACCTAACATTACACAACTAGGGTGGTAAAGCAAAGAAAGGCTGAGATCGCAGATTTTGCGGCCCAAGCTGTAGGCGAGGGACGTATATAATATGCGATCGAGGGCTTTATTTATGTGTCCCGTGTTGTGTACATCATTTTATTAATACACTTGGCCAGAAAGCGGTTTTTTCCGTGCGCGTAGCGTGCGGTAAAAACCACTTATTGGCTAGGTGTGGCATAATAGTACATTACTATACAAGTGCAGAGAACAGGAAGTTCACAACGAGTGGTAATAAATTGAAACACGACCGAAGGGAGTTGCGAATTACCTGTTCGCACGTGTATCGTACAACGTTTTACAGTACATATGGCTCTTTAAAGTTTCGACATATGCACGTAATCTGCTGATTACCGCACTCGTGCGGTAATATAGCACCATATGTACTGTAGAAATATATTTATCTCGCCTAAGTTTTATTTCCCTTGTCTATATTTTCGGAAACCCCTTACTTATCTTTTTTTAACGATTATTATAAAAACTTACCATTAACAAATGGGTTTTATACGATTTTTAATAAAGTTCTGGAATGTTACCGGTTTTATTTGGGAAATGAAACTTATGTGATTTGAAAACTATGCGAAATGTAGTTTGGACATCTGGAAAACATGCGAAACATACATTATCTTACCACGACAGAAACACCAAAAGCTCATGGACCACAAGCCGATAATATACCACATTCATCATTTTTTAGGATAGGTACTTATCACTGCAACAACTACCAAAGGTACTTAGACTACTTAGTTTCAATTGAATGTCCCTTTCTATATAGGCTTAAATTCTATTCGTTTTTATAAAGTCCTGCACGGCTAATTTATCGCAAAAATTGGTTTTCTACTGCAGTATTGTTATTTAGTAGTAGCTGACACTGTAATTTATATTAAACTATACAAAATAGAAATAGAAATAAACTTTATTGTATAGCTGTGTACATTATGATGGCGATGACAAAGGATATAGACTCAACAGCTTCGGACAATCCCACCACCACCACCATATCAGCCCTAGGACGTCCACTGCTGGACATAGGCCTCCCCCAATTTCATGGGGGGTAAATGCCATAATCGCCACGCTTGGCATGCGGGTTGGCGATCGCAGTATCTCCACCGCACTCATGGAATGGTATGTCCTAAAACTACGACCAAGACCACCGGGGAAGGGGCAGCAGCATTCGGACAATCATGATGAGTTAACTTATACTAAATTACATGGCGGTCATTGGCCAAAAAACTCCTTAGTATTATAAAACACTTTGCTGATTAGCCAGTTTTTAGAGTTTTTTTTAATTTGCTATCCTCTTTTTTCTTTATTTCCATCGGGAGTTTATTAAAAATTCGCATTCCCGCGAAGAAGGCACTTTTGTAAATGAGCTTATTGTAGGCTGTCGGAATATTATAATTATATCTGTACTGACTGCGCAGGTTGTGTCTGTGCTCTGATTTTTTAGTAAAAAACTCGTCATTTTGCCTCACAAATAAACAAATTTAATCTCTAAGGTGTAAATGCCCGTTAGTGTTAGCAGCCGCTTTTCTTTAAATACACTACGAAGCGAATGTCTGTTGTGTATACGGTAGATAGTGCGCACACATCTCTTTTGCAATCTAAATGTGGATAACACATCCACAGAATCTCCCCAGAAAATTATGCCGTAGGTAAGTAATGAATACACAATGTACTTATATATTGTTTTGATTTAATGACACCTCGCCGCTCATGGTAGTGGTTTATTTTTCCGAACCGGTGGTAGTTTATTAACGTTCATAGGTGTATGTAATAGCCTAATTTGAAGAATAAATTACTTTTACTTTTTAATTTACTTTTTTAAGGCTGAATAAAAATCCAAAAAAAATAGATTAAAATAAATAAAAGTCGTGTAATTATTTGTACCTATATTTTGTTTTTGGTAGTTTTAATGGTCTACAACTATTTTGTAAACCGTTTGAGATATTTTATAACTGAGATTTTACTATTTCTACTGATGTAGGTACTTCAAAGTTTTAAATTGTAGCGGAATTCTACAAAACACCGCGGAAGTGGGCGGTACTGTAGCAAGCTGATAGGACTCATACGAATACATCACGTTAAATATAGATACTTCGTTGTACGAAATAAAATAAACGAATTAAATATGTACGAATTAAATAAAGATACGTGTTGTTGTAATCTCTACGTAACCTTCTCCACACAGTTCAGTTGCGGTGCTGCTGCGTTTTCTGACAGTTCTGACTCCTCGAATGGAATCTGATATGCCGACGCCGTCTGAAAAACATTTATTAAAAATCCTTTATACTCTGTATGTGGATCTTGACTTCCACCAAGTTACCACTGCTGGACATAGGCCTCCCTCTTATTTCATGGGGGGTAAATGCCACAATCGCCACGCTTGGCATGTGGGTTGGCGATCGCAGTATCTCCACCGCACTCCAGGGATGCTGCTGCCTATCCACCAGTGGTCTTGGTCGTAGTTTTAGGACATAACCCGGTCCGGGTATGTAGATCTTAACTTCACATGTATATAATTATCATTTTACTGAATTTAATTGATGTGATATTAAATGTGTTTGGATTGATTATTAAGTGAGTGATGATTCCGCGTGGGAGTTACATTTGATTTTGTATTGTTTATTTACTTTTGTTGACATTGTGCTATTCTCTCATTAATTCTCATTAGTAATAATTCTTATATTTTTGACATGTATGCAAATCTATACTGTTTTTTTATCATCAATTAAATAATCGATCTATAGTATTTTTTAGTATTAAATCAAGGTGGAAATAAAATTGTTTCTACGAGGCTTGCAAAAACCCCAAATGCGGTTTTTAGGTAATTATGTTCAGTGGCGTGCACGGAGATTTGAGACAGGGTAGACAAAAAACAAATTCAAGCTTAAATCATCCATAATGTTTTGAATAATTCACTTTAAAACACTAATTCACCGGCACACGACATCACATCGAAACAATGGCGGATGCATAAAAAATTAAAATGTAAACAAACCCAAACCTGCCCAACTAATATGAGATATGAGAGACAAAAAAAATAGCTTCGTATTTGCACTCATTACCATACGTAATGCTACTTTTTAAAGTGGTCGCGTAATCTTCGGAACCATTCGGGAACCTTCGGCCGTCGTCGTCTACGCGCGTAAGGATTTAGACAGTGGCTTATGCCTCTGTTTGTGTGCGTTACTTATATCAATGTGTGCATGTTTTTATAGGAAAACACACAACACTGTATAGGCGTAACTACAGCGCTCTAACGCACGCACACAATAACGCTTTAGAGCCGAATGTTTTCTGTCTTCGCCGTGAAAGGCACGTAGCAGCGCTAGTGCCGCGTCATCGTTCGCACATCGCATCGTCGCCAGTGTACTCTGTCGTCGTGGTACGATAGTGACAACGATTTACCGATAGATGGAGCTATTTTGTTTATTTGAATAATTGATTTTGGTTAATGGATTATGTACCTATATTACTATGAAATATGAATTTAAAAGGATAGATATGGGAATTACAGCAGGGTAGGCAGTGTCTTTTTGTCTTTATGAAGTGCACGCCACTGATTATGTTTAACTTAGCATGGTTCACACGGGCTCCGTTTGTTGCAGGGCCGGTGCGCGCGCTGTTGCTGGCGGCGCTACTCGCGACCTGCGCACGCGCAGACGAAGTCACTTGGAAACAGTGCGGCAAAACTGGCTTAAGAGAGCTGACGCGAGGTCAGCCGGACTACAGCGCTACTGATATTGATCTAATTTCTTGCACTAATGATGTAAATGAGGACGACTTCAAAGGTCTGCCGAAATTAAAAAATATTATGTTATGGAGTAACAGAATACGGCAGTTGGACGCGGCTGTATTTCGTGATGTACCTCTAGTGACTCACCTGAATCTTATGATGAATGAAATTGAAGCGATGCCAGTCTTCGGCAACTACTCCGTGCTTCCCAATTTAATATCATTGAAAATAAGCTCTAACAAAATAACTAAATTAGATGACCCAAAAACATTTTCTTCGACAACAAAGTTAAACTGGCTATATTTGAACAAAAATAAAATTGAGTATATACATCCCGACATGTTTTCGGGATTAAGGAATTTGTTGGGTATAGACTTGGATAACAACAAATTAACTTACATTTCCGATAAAATGTTTGCCATACACTCGCTGAGATATGTACACCTAGCGAATAATTTAATTGAGTACTTGGCGAGGGGTGCCTTTGACACTTCAGTTACACAGTTATATCTGGAAGGAAACAGACTCACACAGTTGCCCGAGAACTTCTTCACCGGCGTTGGAGTCCGTCTTGAGTCGTTCTGCTTCCGTCACAACCCATGGCGGTGCGAGTATCTCCTGAGACAAATCAATATGTTAAATATGAAGTGTAATAAACAACCCAATTATTCCAATGGTGCAGAACCGGTTTGCTTTTCATCCGGGCTGATGTGCAAACCCGCCAACAATAAACTTAATTAATGGGTGATTCAGGACAAACTTAACATTACGTAAACCAAATAAAATATAACTTTTCAAAGCGGATTTAGCGTCACCCAATACAGTGTTTCGAGAGCTGATTTGTCATTTATTATAGGTATTTGAACACCTAAATAATAAAAACCTAGTTTGTCTATACATGTTCTAAGTAATAACTACACAAAGATAGGAAAATATATTTATTATTAAATACAAAATAAAAATACATGTTTAATATTTACAACTAGTATATAAAAATAAAACGAACTACAATTGAAAACTCCTATCAAAATTTAATACCCATCACGAAGGCAGCGTTCCCGCGCTAGATTACCTATACAATTCTCTGCGCGACAAAGCTGGGGGTCTACTCCAAAATTCGAAATCCGAACTTCGTATGGTGCCGTCCTTTTCACTCTCCTGTCATACACTATACGAGTGAGAGGGACGGCACCATACGAAATTCGGATTTCGAATTTCGGAGTAGACCTCCTGCCTGTGCGAGGCTCGCCTATTGCCTTTATCAGCCGTTTGCCAAGCATCTTGTGGAGCAGATCCTCGCACAGATATACGCCTCTGCCTCACGAACTAAGTGTGTCGACGCCAAACCACCAGTCCACCAGTCCACCAGTTTGACCCTATAGCCTAGAACATTTAGATTCCATACGTCTATTAAATATGTGAAAGTATACTTAATTGTTTTTTTTTTAATGTTAAGTCAAGGCAACTAATGAGTTCTATGCGCACGAAGTCGCGGGCAAAAGCTAGTGCTAAATAAACACGTGTTTTTTTTAATATTCACGTTTTGTTTTATTTGAAGCTCATGGTTACGCTATCACTTTTATCACAAACTGTTTGAGGAATTCAATGACATAACGACATGTGCAGGGTGACCTAGTTGTGTGAAGTAATTGGCCTTTTATGATATGATATGATATGTGTTTATTTGTACTAATGATACATTGTCAATTACATTCATTAATTAAAATTAGTATGTCATTGAAAATAAAAAGAAAGCAATTAACAAAATAATAACAATAAAAACATGAATAACATTATTAGTACATTACTACAGAAGCCGGGACGAAAGGGGCCGCCGGCCGAAGACATATATACGGTAGTGACCGGATAGGTCTGAGGCGGGCAACCCCATATTTCCCGACGAGGTATCTATAGTGCTTTTCTCAAACATGCAATGAAATAAACAACAAAAAAAAAACTAAGTTTTATTTTTATTACGCATAGTGGCAGAATGTCATGATGCCTGTGCCACAAATTTATGTGGAAAGGAAATTAAAAAAGAGGACTTTGCCGGCCTAGGCCTGCAAGATTTGTATGAAATTCCATTAATGACCTCTTGTCCTAGCCGCACCTGAAATGTCATACTTCGCAGCCTATTATAAGGAACATAACATCAATATTTCATTGCATGTTTGAGAATAGTACATTACGATACAAGTGCAGAGAACTGGAACGAGTGGTGATAAATTGAAACACGACCGAAGGGAGTGTTTTAAATCGACACGAGTTGCTAGTTACCTGTTCGCACGTGTATCGTACAACGTTTTACAGTACATATGGCGCTTTAAAGTTTCGACATGTGCACGTAATCTGCTGATTACCGCACTCGTGCTGTAAAGTAGCACCATATGTACTGTAAAATTACTTTTGGCATATTCATTCCTCAAGGAAATTCCTTACCGCTTACCGAGTAGTAAGCTTTTGAAGCGCAATACATTTTGAGTTTGTGCATAAAACTCCGTTCAGAGTCCAGAGTTCTTATTGACCCTGGTAATTATAAATTCCACAACATCTCGATTAAAAAAGGTGGGTTTAATTATACAAGGTATCTTCCAGTTTTCCGTTACGTCTTTCAATCCTGATCTGTGATCACGTGTCTAGAATCATTCTGCTTATATGTATTACAAATAATGTTGCCCGCAAGCTTTATATATAGGTAGTAATAATGTCAGTATTGGCTATGTGCGAAGTAGGTGGTGGGGGTAAGCTTGGCGATCGTAGCGCACACCATGGCAGAAATGTGCACTTACCGGGGACCACTGTCAAATTTACTTTCACGTTTTCTATTGGTTTCTTAACGGTTTCCTACGATTCGTTTCGTTTGTATGTATTTATTTATTCTGCGACGTTTCTTTTTATTGTTGAATCCTTAGAATATAGTTTGGATAATATTATTATTAAATTTGTATATTTCCACGAAAATTTTGAGAAAAACACTATACATGCTTCGACCGTAAGTGCCATCCTCGCCTCGTATCCCCGCACACTAGGCTGAACTCATTTCTCCATACAAACGTACTGTCCTCATTTTAACGCCGTGCTGAAATAACATGAAACTTTGTTTACACAATGGGAGCCGCCATATCCAGGTCAGGAATTGGTTTCTGTTGCTAGAAATTGTAATAGAAAAAAATACAGCGAGTTTTTAAGTTTTCAAAACTTTAATAATCACTGTATTTTTTCTCTATTATAATTTCAAGCAACAGAAACTAACTTCCGACCTAGAATTCCGGACTCTATTGTGTATATTTTATTTATTTTTACTTTTATATTACTCCAGCATGGCATTTTAAAATGAGAGCGAAGCTACTTTTTAACCGACTTCAAAAGAGGAGGTTATCAATTCGGTTGTATGTTTTTTTTTTAATGTTTGTTACTCTATAACTCCGTCATTTCTTAACCGATTTGGAAAATTCTTTTATTGATTGTAAGTATATATATCCAAGTTGGTCTCGTTTTTGTCAAAACGCAGTTCTGATGATGGGATCCATGAGGAATTGAGGGAACTCCTCAAATCTTTAAGGCAAACATATAGTGATTTTTGTATTTTTATCAACAAGTCAAGCATTTTCATCTAAAAATGTGAAATTTGATGAAGTGAAACTGCTGATGATGATCAGAACAGAACTCTTCAACGACGAAAAGTTCACGTTTGGCGATTTGTCCTCCTAGCTGTGTTTGTTAAGCAAGTTCTATTTTCACGATTAAATTTTGTCATGTTCGATTTTTGATGATGGGATCCATTAGGAATTGAGGGAACTCCTCAAATCTTAAAGGCAAACATATAGTGAGTTTTGTGTTTTTATCAACAAATCGAGCATTATCATACAAAAATGTGACATTTGGTGAAGTGGAACTGCTGATGATGATCAGAACAGAACTCTTCAACGACGAAAATTTCACGTTTTGCGATTTGTCCTTCTAGCTGTGTTTGTTAAGCAAGTTCTATTTTCACGATTGATTTTTGTCATGCTCGAGTTCTGATGATGGGATCCATTAGGAATCGAGGGAACTCCTCAAATTTGAAAGGCACACAAATAGTGATTTTAGTATTTTCATGAACTAATCAAGCATTTTTATTCATAAAAGTGACATTTGACGAAGTGGAACTGCTGATGATGATCAGAACGGAACCCTTCAACGACGCGTAGTTCACGTTTGGCGATTAGTTCTCTTCGTTTTGTTTGTTAAGCAAACAAGGTTTTTCCATGATTCCATGAGGAATTGAGGGTACTTAGTCTTCCACCATTATAAACATACTTATAGCCGTTTTTATTTTATTGTATGGAATCTAAGAGTGCACCATCTAAGTATAATAATCTTTCACCGGCCTCCCCCATTGAGGTCGGTTTTTTTTCTTAAAAATTATGTATGGAGAACTGAGCGTCCTGCGGACTCTTATAGCCGGACCTCGCCTTCGGCTCGGGCGGGTAAATCATACTCGTCCGGGATGGCTTACATACTGGTGTCTGCTATTGGTACAGTCACGTAGCTTCGCCATGATCGCCCATCAAACACGCTATTATAATAGATATGAATATGAATTCGTCATAATCACGTAAGTCTAAGGTCAAGGAATCATGTGATAAGAGAATAGTTGATTAACTAATATAAAATGTTCCATCATCACGAAAAACTAAGTCACCAGCATGTTGGGGTGTGGGGTTCTTCAAGAAAGGAGTGTATAAATTCTTGAAGGGTCGGCAGCGCGCATGTGACACCCCTAGGAGTTGCAGGCGTCCATAGGCTGCGGTGACCGCTTACCACCAGGCGGGCCGTACGCTTGCCACCGACGTGGTTTAAAAAAATGTTATTAACCCTTTAAATGTACATAGATATACCGCTCACAAGCTCCCGAGATTACGATGTGATGAGATTGAGGGACCTGCGTATTTTATTTTATTTATTTTATTTTATTTCATCAGCTGTCAACACAATGAATTCTCAAGTCAATAAAGGGTCGGCAATGCGCTTGTGATTCTTCTGGAGTCACAAGCGTCCATTGACTACGGTGTCTGCTTATCATCAGGCAGACCGTAATCTTGTTTGCCACCGTTGTTGTATAAAAAAAAATACATAATATAGTGGGTCCACTGTTTGGACACTGTCATTTATTTTATCTGTCTGGTAAAACAAAGGCATCAGTCATTAAATTGACAGATGCTGGAGTAGAATAATAATAAATAATAATAATAATTGTTTATTTTAGGACCAACTTAGATCATCATAAATATATAAAAGAAATTTTTGGTCCTTTTTTATGTCACTATTATATGATAGCAATAAATAATTTGAAAGTTAGTATACCTATAACTAGGTGTGTTCCTATAGTACATTACGATACAAGTGCAGAGAATAGGAAATTCGCAACGAGTGGTGATAAATTAAAACACGACCGAAAGGAGTGTTTTAAATCGACACGAGTTGCGAATTACCTATTTGCACGTGTATCGTACAACGTTTTACAGTACATATGGCTCTTTAAAGTTTCGACATATGCACGTACTCTGCTGATTACCGCACTTGTGCGGTAAAGTAGCAGACACACCTGCTGTATATCAAAATTTGAGAAAAAAAGTTCTTTAAACATAAGATTCTATGGCATTTCTAGCAAACTCAGTGGCTTTAAATTTTGACCAAGATATTAAACAAAGGAGAATGGGCAAATTAGTATGGGTGGTGTCCCATTGGTATATATAAGTACAGTTAAGACATATATCATTTGAAAGCTCTTAATAGTAGCTTCAATTTCTTGTATGGCGCCGAAGACTGGTCGCGTGCAGGGAAGATGCTAATCCTCATTTTGTAACTACACTGTGATGCTAACTGGAACTAAGGATAAATGATTTAAAGATACATTCTGATAACTTACCGAAATAACTGCGGAATACTTAATTTTATTTCACTGACAAATACCCTGAGAAAAATCTGACAACACTTTATTTTATTGTGTCAAGTACGTTGATTGACACGAAGTGTCAGATTTTTATTTTTTTATGTAATCCAGCCTCTTAATGCTGGAGGTATATTACCGGCTTAGCAGTTTGTTGTTAGTAATGTCACAATATGAAATCAAGAGAGAAGTATACCACTACAGACATCTAGTGTTAAAATAAGTTAATAAGGTTAATTAACGTAGAGTTAAACCAAACAACTCATTATAATTCTATCCCTGCACGCGGTGGAGCGAAGTTTTATTTTACAAAAAAATAGCATACATCGGAGCCTTTTCCTGTTATAAGTCACTAGTGTAAACAAGTAAGTACCGTTCCGCAGGAACTGATTTTACTTTCACACATATCTTTCATTACTTAATTCCAGCCCTGTAAATGTTTCAGCTCTGGCGTCGATAGCCTCACATGGCCCAATTCTCATATTCTTTCACATAAGATACCCTACAATTGATTATGTTATTTTTATTTTGTGTAATATATGTTTTTATGCAGAACATACTTTTGCAAATTACTCGGTCCCTGCACACTGCTGAATATTGGTGCCATACAATAAAATAATGCCCCAAGTAAGACATTTCAAACGAGATATGTCTCAACTGTATACACCAATGGGACATTTTGCCCATTCTCCTAGCGCACGCATAATTATCGGGCTCCCATAGGTCTTCTACTGCAACCCGCCTTTTCAGCCTATCCAGGAACGATTTTTAGGAAGAAATGTCGTTTTCGAGTTCTCAAACTATGTATCCTATATCTGGTTATTATAATCTGTCTGGTAAATGATGATTCACAGTAGGCATTTCCGTGTCCGGGCCGGCTCGTTTTCTTCTAGAGAAGTACGCCGGCCGTTGCGTTGGCTGGCATAGAAAACGGGCCGGCCCGGACACGGAACAGTCTACTGTGAATCATCCTTAATGCAAACTTATATTGTAATTATTTATTATCATGAAATAAATGAATCTGAATCTGAATCTAATGCAGAAAAAGTATGTGAAATGTATTATTGCGAAATAATATATATTTTGGGCGACTTAAATCTCTATAGCACGACCCATGACGTTTGTAATTTGTAGACGGTTGATACTGCACACAACTCCGAATCATCCTCCTATATTTGTGTAGCTAATGTGAATGCCAGAATGCTTTTCGTGGTGCAAATAAGTACGGAGAATCAAAAAGGCGAATCCACACATCTGCACTCTCGGTCTCTTGGTGTAGTGCAATGCTCACCTAGGCGACAAGCTTGTTCATATCGACACGCATCCACCGCTTTCCACATTTCGGTACTGGTTTTTATATAGATCCAACCTCGAATAATACAGAAAGTCTGAAGGATTGGATTATCCAAAAGCCCGAATTCTTTCAGCTTTACTGACCTGGCTCCCATAGTCGAAACTTACGACACCCAAGCTATAAATAATAGGAATTTCCTCTTAAGTATATTGGGGTGATTTGTCACTTTTTATAAGGAACTTAATTACAGCACGGTGCTCTATTTTTTACCGCCTTCAACAGAAGGAAGGAGGTACTCAGTTCGTGTGCATGTTTGCTTGTTCTATTTTTTTATGCATGTATGTTCCCCGCTAAGTCTTGACAACGTCTGCCGATTTTGATAATTCTTTTTTTGTTTCAAAGCAGGTACCCTGACATTGATCTCATATAATTTTGGTGAAGGTCTGATGATGGGATCTAGGAGGAATCGAGGGAACTCTTCGAATTTGATAAATTAAATTTTAAATTTAAACTGTTTATTTCAGCAAAAAATATACAATTTAAGACAAAAACTTAACTTTTAATCTTAAATTATAAAAGATTTTATAAGTTAAAGAGTTGCTATGAAACTATTCTAATCCTACTTTGTTATCTTAAATTATGTATTCTAACTACAAGTTCTTTTTAACAAATATAATTTTATAATGTTTCTAAAGGCATATGCCGATTTCGGTATTTTCTGTAGGTAACCAAGCATTGGCTCACGGAAACCACAAATTATGGCATAGTAAGTACAAAACAGGAGTCGGTTTTTTGTTGGTATAAATTATTATAATATTCGTTGGTAATTCTCATATGACTTTGTCGTTGAATATTTCGAAACAGAAAAACACGAACATGACGATTTTTTAACAGTTTGTTTTTTCACCACACGTAACTTTTTTAATCCACTGGAGCGATATTAACTACTTATTAAAAAAACACTAAACTTTGATAAAAAATAATTTAAAGTCCCAAAAATATCATTTTTAACCAAAAATACACCATCAATAATATAATATAATATAATATAATATAATATAATATAATATAATATAATATAATATAATATAATATAATATAATATAATATAATATAATATAATATAATATAATATAATATAATATAATATATGAGTCATAACTAGGTGCTACTCGTACCTCATAATCAGCAGTGACTGCCGCCAAGATTCGTTAATTGGAGGTCTTAACTTTCGATGAAATTGCCTCCCAAGTGTTTTTTTTTTCTCAAACATGCAATCAAATGTTGTTGTTATGTTCCTTATAATAGGCTGCGAAGTATGACGTTTCAGGTGTGGCTAGGACAAGAGGTCGTTAATGGAATTTCATACAAATCTTGCAGGCCAAGGCCGGCAAAGTTCTCTTTTTTAATTTCCATTCCACATAAATTTGTGGCACAGGCATCATGACATTCTGCCACTATGTGTATTAAAAATAAAACTTTGATTTTTTTGTTGCTTGTTTCATTGCATGTTTGAGAAAAGCACTGTACATACCTCGGCGGGAAAAATGGGGTTGCCCGCCTTAGACCTATCCGGTGTGTATGTGGTATGTCTTCGGCCGGCAACCCCTTTCGTCCCGGCCTCTGTAGTAATGTACTATTTTGGACACAAGGGGCTACTGCAAATGCTCTAAGGAAGCGTCCTTTAAACTTTTGCTCCTATTACAGGCTACGCCCCGTATAGGCACTATTATTTATGCAGTGTTGTGTGTTGTGGGTAAATAAAATATAAAAGTGAGTAGGTATGATATTACTGCTGGGAATACTATGCTCTCATGGTCCCTGAAAATACAGGCTCTTAGTTTAAACGCAACAAAGTTATATGGGGCCTGAACGACTTCGAGAAAAGAAGGTACGACCGTGCCCTCATTATGTTGTTATGTTAGACATGACGGGTGCACGGCAGTGCCCCCCGATAAGTTTTATATTCCTCATTATAGCACATTTTCGTCATTGTTATCTCCCTTATCGTATAGTGGCATGGCCTTAGAAGCTTACGTTATTAGGCGCAGATCATAGGGAGTTTATTTTCTGTCGGCTTCTGGCGAACGAGGACACCTCAAGCTTCTCGTCGCCTAGTTGCCAGTTTCATTTATCACAACTTGTGTTATTCTACAATAATGCTTCCAGCAAGCAAGTTCAGAGGTGAGTGCAAATAGTGATCCAAAACGATATTGTCTTCCATATTTTGTTTTCAAATTCAAACTCAAAATTATTTATTTGCTACGAATACCGTTTTTCACTGCATGTTATATAATTATTTGTCTCTAGTATTCCGTCCATGTACAGGCGTGCAAATATTATACATTGCGATACATTAATAATAATTTTACTTAATTACAACTCATAAGTATCTACATTTAGAATGGGCATTATATTATTATTACATATTTAATTAATATAGAAAAAGTCTGACTTCATAGAAGCACTTCTCCAATAGCCATCTGCTTAGTTTGGCTTTTAAAGACTTTTCCCTGGATCCATATAAGGAACACAATATTGTTTGAAATGTAAAATATTATATTGTTAAAATTGTTCTATTTACCTAAAAGTATAATATCGTTTATTGAAGATTCAGAGTATGTTTTTATAAGTTGTGTTTTATTATTGGCTGAAGCATTATTATTTTGTTCATCGGACAAACTGTATTCTTAAATAAACAATATTGTGGCTTGACTGTATTTATTGTTATTAGAGATATAATATAACGGACACTCTTAATTTCTTTTATAGGTAGGGTAGCCATGTCGGTTTGCGACCACTTAGCCGAGTTGTACTCTTTAAATGAGTTAAAATAACATGAAATCTATACATATACGAGTAATTATTAGTACCTTGTCCTATAAATTGGTGGCGTGATCGCGTCAGGAATGAGGCCATCCGCAGCAGAACCAAAGTATATAGCCCTCCGAATCGCTAAACTTAAGTGGCAGTGGGCGGGGCACATAGCACGTAGAACCGATGGCCGTTGGGGCGGAAAGGTTCTCGAGTGGCGACCACGTACCGGAAGGCGTAGCGTGGGCAGGCCCCCCACACGGTGGACTGATGACCTGGTGAAGGTCGCGGGTGTCCGCTGGATGCGGGTGGCGCAGGACCGGTCATTTTGGAAGTCTTTGGGGGAGGCCTATGTCCAGCAGTGGACGTCTTTCGGCTGACATGATGATGATGATGAAATTGGTTCTGAATATGGTCAAGTTATGAAACAAACAATAATCTATAAAAAAAAATACAAAAAAGTAATTAAATTAAGTTTTTCTATATATACAACCCAGCTACTGTACAACTTATCTCTAAGTCCAATCGAAAATGAAAAATTAAAGAATTGATCACCCCGGGCGGGATTTGTACCCGCGACCTCTGGAATCTGTCGATCGCTCTTACCAACTAAGCTACCGCGGGTTATCCCGAGGCGACGAATCTTTTAAGCCTTATGGCAGTTGGCTGTTGGATAAATGTTTTTATAGTGTTAGATGTTTTCTGGAGCAATATAAAATTGTTTAGTTATATACCTAGAACCTAGTATAGAATTAATTATGATTGTATTATTATTATTTTCAATTGACATTAAGCAATGTGTGTAATGTAAATAATTATTCAAAGTCAAAGTCAAAGTCAAAAATATTCTTTATTCAAATAGGCCTAGCAACAAGCACTTTCGAATCGTCAGTTATAACATGTATTAACATATATATTAATTAATTATTTAGAGCAATTTATTGATGCTATTATTATTCTTCAAAATAAATATTGTTGTTGTAGACATGTCAAAGTAAGAAATTATTTTGTAGTAAAATTCACAATAGGATCGTCAAAAAATAAATAATAATAATAATAGAAAAATATATAAAAAATAGAAATCTAGACAGTTTCTAGAATAAAATCAAAATATCAAAAAAAAAAGATCATATTAATATCTAACGCCATAATGATTAATTCATTAATATTTCAGTCACAATTAATCCCACGGTGTTTTATCATTCATGTAGTCATGTGTGCTATAATATGCTTTCGATATGAGTTGACGCTTTACATAATTTTTAAATTTATTAATAGATAATTCAGTTACATTTCTTGGAAGCTTATTATAAAACTTCACACCATTACCCATGAATGATTTTCTAATTTTCTGTAGGCGAGTGGTGGGCACCGCGAGTTTGTGTTTATTTCGAGTATTAATATTATGTATGTCACAGTTCTTCCTGAAATTTACAATGTTTTTATGTACATACACAATATTATCATAGATGTATTGACAATGCAATGTCATTACATTAATGTTCTTGAACTTATCTCTAAGTGAGTCTCTATGGTTCATTTTATATATTGCTCGAATAGCCCTCTTCTGCAGAACAAAAATGGTATTAATATCTGAAGCACTGCCCCATAGTAAAATACCATACGACATAATACTGTGGAAGTAACTAAAATATACTAATCGAGCTGTCTTCACGTCTGTCAGTTGGCGGATCTTGCTCACGGCAAAAGCTGCAGAACTCAGTCTATTCGAGAGATTAGCAATATGGGGACCCCATTGGAGTTTGGAATCTAATGTTAATCCAAGAAAAACTGTACTATCCACTAGTTCCAATTCCTCATCTTTCACAATGACACTTGTTTGATTGTGCTTAACGTTAGTCGTGACAAACTTGATACATTTGGTCTTTTTCTCATTTAACAATAAATTGTTGACATTGAACCAATTAACTACTTTAGAAATAGCATTGTTTATATCTATATTAGCTTGTTGCTGTCGTTTGACTTTGAATATAAGAGAGGTATCGTCTGCAAACAATACTATATCATGGTGGGTCTTTACGAGGTATGGCAAGTCATTTATGTAGATAAGGAATAGGAAAGGTCCCAATATTGATCCCTGCGGTACACCCATCGAGACCACTGATCCTGGAGATCGCTGTCCATTCACATCGACCCTTTGTATTCTACCATATAGATAAGATTTTAGCAAATTCAGTGCCGATCCTCTAACTCCATAGTAGTGCAGTTTCCTGATTAATGTTTCATGACATACGCAGTCGAAGGCCTTGGACAAATCGCAAAAAATACCTAAGGCATCCTGTGACTCTTCCCAGGCATCGAATATATGTTTAGTTAGCTCAACAGCCGCGTCGGTTGTCGAGCGACCCCGCGTAAAACCAAATTGCTTATTATGCATTAAATTGTTTGCATTAAAATGTCTTATTAATTGGGACAAAACTAATTTTTCAAAAATTTTACTAAATGTTGGCAGCACAGATATTGGTCTAAAATTAGTGGGGTCAGAAGTGCTACCTGATTTAAATAAAGGAGTTATTTTACTATGTTTCATTAGATCAGGAAACTCACCGCAGTCAATACTGTTATTAAATACAACTACCAAGTCAGGCGCTATGACTTCTATTAGAGATTTGACAGCATGGACAGAGACTCCCCAGAGATCACCAGTTTTTTTGACATTAATTGATTTAAACGCCTTTATTACATCTGGGGTACTAACATATTCAAAATGAAGATTTCCACTACATTCTGAGGCGTTATCTTTTAACAATGTAACGGCAGACGAAGGTGAAGAATTTAATGTCTTTGTTGTGGATACTGGTATCTCAGTGAAAAATTTTTCAAATTCTGTTGCTACTTCTAAACTTGAATCTATAATTATGCCATCAATTTTTAGTTTAAGATCATTCATTTTGTGCTTTGATCTACCAGTTTCCACATTAATTAATTTCCATGTTGTTTTGATAATGTCCGAACTATTTGTAATTTTCTGGCTTATAAAATTACGTTTAGCTATATGACAATCTATTTTAAATTTCTTAGAATATTGTTTGACATGTTCCTTAAATTCATCACTCATATTAAACCGGCGTTCCTCATATAAAGCATACAGTGCTTGTCTACGTTTATGTAAGTCCTCAGTAGCCCACTCACTAAAAACTGATGTCCCACCAACCACGACCGATTTGGATGTAAAAA
Source organism: Notocelia uddmanniana (assembly GCA_905163555.1). Lineage (NCBI taxonomy): Eukaryota > Metazoa > Arthropoda > Insecta > Lepidoptera > Tortricidae > Notocelia > Notocelia uddmanniana. The sequence goes on from LR991066.1 coordinate 24,376,346, forward strand.
TCGCATTATAATGTTTCATAAAAGTGTGAAAAAATGAATTGTACATTTCGTTTGGACTCATATCGGAAGACAGAAAGGGTAGCGCCTGGACTAGACTTTGCTTCATTCGTTCCATACGGCCCGTGGTTACTGGTACAATAGTTATTTGTTTCCTCAGGGTATTTCTTCTTAATGTCTCAAATACCATTAATTGACCTAAGTGATCTGATTCTAATTTACTGATTACACTTTTAGTGATTGGAATAATATTAGTGAAAATGTTATCTATACAGGTGGCGCTTGTAGCAGTGACTCTAGTAGGCTCCGTAAATATATGACTCAAATTACAAGATTTGAAAAGATTCAACAATCTGATACTTGTTGTTGAATTTTCTAAAATGTTTACATTGAAGTCTCCGCATATAAGTAATTTCTTACTAGAGAGTGATATTTTAAGTAGCACGGATTCCATTATGCTTTCAAAAAGGTCAAAATTACTTAATGGCGGCCTATACACACAGACAACAATAAATTGCTCTAATTCTACTGCACTTATTTCTATGGTCCGTTCAACAGACAAGGATACAATGTCCTTACGTTCCTTAAATTTTAATTTATTATGTAATATTATTAATGACCCACCATGTATGGAACTAAGTCTGGTGAACGAACTTCCCACCTGGTGGTTATTAAATTGAGGCATTAATTCATTATTTTTTAACCAATGTTCAGTTACACACAATATTTCAATATTATAATCATTCAAAAAGAGTTCAATCTGTAAGTCTTTTCCTCTAATAGACTGAATATTTTGGTGAACCAGGTGCATATATTTTCCATGATAGCAGTATCTTTCATTAAATTTATTAATAACTAAATTGCCAGAGTTTGAGTACTCCTTTGTCTTAAAATCTAATTTAAATGATTGGTTAAAACTGGAACCAATTCCAACTGTATATTGAACTGCTCAATAGGAGCAGAGTTATGTGCCAAATTCTTGGCAGAAATGTCAAATAAATAGGATAGTGACAAAGCTATTTGTCTTTTATAATAATTACAAAGGTAAAACTTGCCTTTAGTCAATAAATTGTGTTTACCAACATATTTGTTAGTGTCAATTATGCTAAACTTACTACTATATGTACAGAGATTATGCAGAGCTATATTCAAATTATATCTAGTGTCATTTTCTGCCTTTGAAATCTGATGACAATAGGGGAATGTGAACATAATAATTTCTTTTACAGCTAATGTGTCCAATTTTTCAAAAAAATTAATTAAATTATGTTTGTTCACATTTCCTCTGTTACCCATAAGAATAAGCAGTGTTGTTTTAGAATGAATACTATTATCACTCATAATTTGATGTGACATATTATCAAGGCTACTATAAGGCAGACAATTGCTTATTGCGCTAAGCCCTGTTAAGTGATCGCTTAGATATGTGCCCATATTACTTCCAAACTCATCACAGTACATAATTACATTAGGTGTGTTCGTTTCTGAAGTGTAGAAGGAGCTATTATTATTTTGTTCTTGTGGAGGTACACTGGCGCAAAGGTGTGGGTTCGATGGACCATCTGATAAATGACCACTCATTTGTTTACATAAACATGACTGGCCATTGGTCAGTGACTCAAACCGTTCCGAGTTATAATTAATTTGTGTTATTAAATCATCCATGGCTAATGAATATTCATTAATAACTTTTTTTTTGAATTTTCATTCATCCTATCTAAAGATTTTATTGAGTCCTCCAACTTATGAATTTTTAATTTCAATATCTGTGTGTCAGTTTCATATTTTGATCTACTATTTTTCAACTGAGCAGAATATATATCCAACTTATCCACTAAATTCACATTAATTTTGCTAAATCTCAAGTTCTTGAAAAACAATTTATTCCGTTTTGACAACTTTTGTGTTTTTTTTATGAATCTGTTCAGTCTAAGATATTTCTTTAGTTTATTACCGCTGCAATGTTCTAACCCTGATGTGTTAGAATCATTGGTTAAATCTATAGTAACCACAGGATTATCAATTGCAGAGGTAGCCAACTTTGAGTCGGGCCCGACCAGTTCCTCGAATAAACTCTGAGTGTGAGCCTCTGCAGCTTTAGTTTGGGCTTCCTGTAGGTCGTAGATTTTTTCGTGGGCATCATGTAGCGCTCTCTCCAGTGAGTTAATGTCCTTCAAAGCCTCTTCATATGCAGCACCACACTCAGTAAACCGGTCTACCGTCTCCTGAAGCCGGGCCCGCTCAGAATTTACATCATTGTAATCACTTTCTAAGGAACATAAATCTTTTTTTAACTTATCTCTGCTATCAAGTACTAATAATAGTTCCTTCTCACTGTCCTCTCTCTCACCAAGCAATTGAGCACACAATTCCTTGGATGTTTTTAGTTCAAGCAAGGTAAGTTGAAGTTTATCAGTTTCCTGCTGGCGAGCCGCAGCAGCTGCTCTGCGAGTTAGCATTATTGTTTTTCTTTAGTTAAGCACAAAAACAAAACAAGGAATTGCTTACTCAAACTAAGCGAAATTACAGTTAGGTACTTACATGAAATTCTGGCGTCTCACTATGCCCATACACTGCCTTTCAATACAATTCTGTACAATGATTTACGCCTTGTTATACACACAATTAGACAAATAATTAATAAAGCAAGCAAATAGGACTGCGAAACGAACACAGATTTCAAATCCAGGCTCCAACGTACAAACGTCCGTTGACAGCTTCAAATACACGAGTGCCCGGGCACTGTACTAAGGAATTATATATTAAACTAACACTGGTGTCGCTTATTTACTCTATTTTCACCATTCGAATTTACTTTTAATCGTAAAATATTAATTATTATATTAAAATTAATCAGCTGATACAACTTTGACGTTTGACGTTGGCGACTCAAGTAGATATATGAATTGAATGTTAGATTTTAATGAATATTTGCACGCCTAGACCGGCTGACTACATGACACTATATTATGTAATACTGTGACATCCCTTTGTACTGTATTCTATGCAAATAAATATTTGATTGATTGATTGATTGATTAGGGAGACTTGTCAATTTTTCATTTTCGATTGGAAATTATAATTCCGTTAAGTGGACGTTTCCACATATATCTCTAAGTGGTGCAATAAAGAATATTTATTATTATTTATTATCATTATAAAAGCATATAAGTAGGTGTATGTTATAAATATTTTCATATTAAATATTTTTTGAGAAAATGTTTGAGACAGCGACCACTTGCGTCAGTTTTCGACCACAGGTGAGCCGGTTTGCGACCACCATAAAATAAAATATGGTAATGAAATTATTATACTTTACTTTTTAATAAGTTTATTTATATTAAAGGCGTATAATTAGTTAGATTTTCCTTCTCCGTCCACTAGGATCCATTTGGTAGGATCCATGAACGATCCGAGTGGACCTTTTGTGTATTGGCAGCCCCCGACGGATTTTTCTGGCTTTGTAACTATACCTCGCGACCATACAACCGTTTTTGAAATCTATTTATTTTCTCCATATACTTACTTCGTAAATACCCAGTCGGGGGATTCATATTTACTTTACTTTATAATTTTTCATTAGGTTAATATGTCGAGGGTTTTTCAAAATTTTTAATTTTGCTTTATTGTGTTACATAAAGTAACAGCCGAAAACTGTCAAACAAAAAGGAGGCTGGCTTACTTCGCCTTATAAAGAAGGTCGCCACAAATTATTATACTGAGATCTATTAATGGATCGTTAAATGTAGTAAAAATTGTTCGGTTGTGGCTGTTAGGGTTGCAGTTCATTATTAGACGACCTGCAAACCAAAGACAGAACCGAACAACTCGCTTCACTCGTCATCGTACGTGGTGTCTAGCTCGGCAAACCCATTAATCCATTGATAGATTCTATTCGACATCAAGGTAAACTAAAATCCACGTAAGGATCGTGGGCTGAAAATAGTTCACATGGATACCAGCTTGGGCCTTTTGACTCGCTCCAGAGACGTGCTGTGCGAATCGTGGACGATCCCAAGCTCACGAGCGATATTGAGCCGTTGAGTTTAAGGAGAAATTTTGCCTCCTTGTGCGTGTTCTATCGCTTATATAATGGGTTGTGCTCCGAAGAACTGTTCGACATGATGCCTACGGCCGCTTTCTACCATCGCACCGCTCGCCGTCGGCAGGGCATTCATCCTCACACCTTAGAACCTAAATGGTCGCGTACGGTACGGTTTCAGAGGAATTTCCTCCCTCGGACGCTCCGATTGTGGAATGAGCTCCCTGCCGAGGTTTTCCCGTCGGACTACAGTTTGGGGTTCTTCAAGAAAGGAGTGTATAAATTCTTAAAGGGTCGGCAACGCGCATGTGAGACCCCTAGGAGTTGCAGGCGTCCATAGGCTGCGGTGACCGCTTACCATCAGGCGGGCCGTACGCTTGTTTGCCACCGACGTAGTATAAAAAAAAACATGAATTCATTTATGGATTTTAGGAGATATGTTAGTTCAGTACGTAATCTATTGGGATTATAGTGTTCAACAAGTCCGCTCAAATCCATTGATAGATCTGAATGCACAAAAGGTCCTCTTGGATCCTTGATAGATCCTAGTGAACGGAGGAGATTTTCTAATTTGTTGTACGATGATATGAATCTATTTGATGAAACCTATATTCGGCGCATCTCTTAAAGAAAATAAAATCTTTATTAAAATCGTCTCAATGTCTCCTAATATTAATTTTTGACTTTCTGTGGTCTTTCTGTGGTTTGTTTATGATTATTTATCTTATTTTATTTATAAATATTGGCCAAAAGACCTTGTGTTAGCCGACATAATAAGATTTTTTTTGTGTTTATTTTAAGAATACTTAAATTAAAAGTGAAATAATTATACAATAGCATTTTTTTTCTTACAAAAATGAATCTAGTTCTAACCCTACTCGTTCATTTTTAGGGTTCCGTAGTCAACTAGGAACCCTTATAGTTTCGCCATGTCTGTCCGTCCGTCTGTCCGTCCGTCTGTCCGTCCGTCCGCGGATAATCTCAGTGACCGTTAGCACTAGGAAGCTGAAATTTGGTACTAATATGTATATCAATTACGCCGACAAAGTGGTAAAATAAAAAGTGGAAAAAAATATTTTATTAGGGTACCTCCCCTATACGTAAAGTGGGGAGTGATTTTTTTTTTCATTTTAACCCTAACGTGTGATATATTGTTAGATAGGTATTTAAAATTAAATAGGGGTCTACTAAAATCATTTTTTGATAATGTTAATATTTTCGGAAATAATCGCTCCAGAAGTAAAAAAAAAATGTGTCCCCCCCCCTCTAACTTTTGAACCATAAGTTTTAAAAATATGAAAAAAATCTCAAAAGTAGAACTTTATAAAAACTTTGTAGGAAAATTATTTTGAACTTGATAGGTTGAATAGTTTTTGAAAAAATTACAAAAATAATTTCTGAACTAAGTTTGTAATTTAACCGTATAATCCAAACTCTTTCTTTAGTTATCACCATCCTCTGTGGGCCCGTTTTTAGGGTTTTGTGTTTCTGTACTTAATATGTCAACTTAATGTGACGGACGGAAAACTACGGAACCCTACACTGAGCGTGGCCCGACACGCTCTTGGCCGGTTTTATTTACTTTGATTATACATTTTATAATTTCAAACCTGCAACTAATAGTCTTAATCATATGGTCGCTATCTGACCTCTTTGGTGTTTAATTGTGTATTACGGATACCAAATACTATTATTTTCTTAAAAAATAAATAACAAAAACGCCAAAATATAATGATATCATAACAACGACCAAATTATTTACTGACCAAACATCTTTTTTATGTATACTTAGTCGGCTCATAAATTCTGTCATATACATAGTATCAAATAAAAACAAAAGTTTAAGTTTATTCCGTATAATTTGTACAGCGTTTGAAAGCTTATAAACTAGAGAATCTAAATGTATAACATTTATTCAAAATGACCGCCATAATTATCTACACAGCCTTGAAGTCTGCGTGGCCAGTCGTCAATGGATTCACGCACCACTTTCATGTCGATATTGGCCACTGCCGTAGCAAGGGATTTTTTCAGCGAGTCTAGATTTGCATGAGGTTTTGAGCACACCTTTTCCTCTAAATACTGCCATATTTTATAGTCTAACGGATTAAGATCTGGGCTAGAGGAGGGCCAATCTTCATGCCGTATAAAGTCGATTTTATTGGAGGCGAGCCAGGCTTGTGTTGACTTTGCCTTATGGGCTGGAGCAGAGTCCTGCTGGAAAACCCAATGCTGGTTTAGAAACATCGTATGGGATAGTGGTTTCACAATATTAGTCAACACCGTGTCTTGGTACACTTTGGCACTAGTTTTTACTCCTTTCTCACAAAAATGCATACTAGTGACGCCCGCATAAGAAACTCCCAGCCAAACCATCACAGATGAAGGGTGATGACCTCTTTGAATACGGAGAATGCTATTAGACGCTTCTTTACTATTGCGAGCGTACACTCTATCATTTTGTTTATTACAGTTTTCTTCTATGTCAAAAATTTTCTCGTCCGAAAACAGTATACAACGATGCTTATTTTTAGCGTACTTCTTCAATAAAGCTTTAGATCTTTTAAGCCTTAAAGCTTTAAGCCGACAATTGAAAAGATGGCCAGTTTTTCGTTTATAAGCACGAAGTCTCAGGTCTTGATTAAGCACTCTTTTCACCGTGTTTCTGCTCAAACCCATCTGGAGGGCCATAACTTTTTGTTTCCTAGCGGGATTTCTGGCAATGCGTGCCCTAATTGCTTGTACAACCGCTGGAGTCCTAGCTGTACGCGGACGACCGCTTCTTTTCTTGTCATTTAAACTAGAGACCTCATTGTATCTTTCTATGGTACGATACACAAATCTTAGAGAGAATTTTAAATTTTCAAGTAGCTTAAAAATTTTAGTCGGCGAGTGTCCACAACGATATAGTGCAATTATTGCGGTACGGCTATCTTTAAGCGCCCACTCCATGTTAAAGAAAACAGAAAATTGCAAAATTATACTACTCAAATATTTAAAAAAGATTCTAAATTCAAATGCACAACGGTTTTTGTTTTAGGAGTTCCAAATTTAAATTTTAAAGGCCAGTGACAGAACTTATGAGCCGACTAAGTACATAGTAAATTTAGTGACATTCAGCTCTGAGCGCCAACTGTCTTGTTATTATTTGTACAGGTTCACTGCATGTCCATGCACTACGGAGGCAATGCGGGAATTAAAGCACTTTTTCTGCTTATGGATTCTTACCTATAGCATAACTATTTAAAAAAAAGCTTCCCGTTCACTTTGCTTCTTCTGGTTATGTAGAAATATTATTGAAGGACCCAAGTCAGCCGAGTCACGCCGAGTGGCCGCAAACCGACGCTGGTCGCGTAACCGGCCTAGCAACCCTACATTTTCTTAAGTTTGGCTGTTACTAGTTAATTAGTAATGTTTGCTTAGCTATGCTAGTTTTTCTTAAATCAATACCATGAATTTTTACATACTGGGTAGCAAAAATTACCATTTATAAAGTTAAATATCACGCAAATGCGTAACTTACTAAAAAAATGGTTATAGAAAACCCCACATTCATTTTAAACGAGCTATCCAACGATATCCAACTTGATGAATTTTGCAAACCTTAAGAGGGCGCAGTACGTGGCAGTACGCTCGGTTCTCCATACAAACGTATTTATGCTCTCATTTTAAGACGAGGCAACCTATAATAATTCCCACGCTTGCTCCGCCCATCACCCGCGCCAACCCGCCACCGCTAGATACACTCGTTCGCCATGCTCGCGCGTGCGGCGCGGGGCAAGAACATAAAATGAATAGAGATTTTTTTATTGAAATACGTTAACTATTTTTTTTCATGGTGCCATTTGAACCAGGTTTTGATGACAATCAAATGTCATTATTGTAGTTGGTCAACAAACCAAGGACAAACCTAGCTCGATGCTAGTAGCCTCCGAAAAGGCTCCTACAATATGACGTCACGTGCCACTTATCAAACCAACAGTTGTATGGGAAAATAAGTACCCATCAAAAACATAAACGTGAAAATGAGAGCCAATTTCAATATTAAGAATATGCGACGCGTGACAGTATGTTATAATACCATGAAAGCTGTTGGGTATTTAAGAAAACTGCCAAGTTTAAGCTCAAAATGCATTAAGCCGCAATAAATTAGTTTTACTGCAAACAATCTAGTGCCAGACTTGGCACCTTTTTAGATAATCTATGAATCTTGGCACCCATTTAGATCGCAATTCTTTTGTCGGCTTTTGACCCCCCAATAACTCCAAATATATCTAACATAAAAAAAAATTGGTACACGTATTAAGATCCTTTAGAAAAACAAGAAACCCAAATTTCATAAATATAGGTTCAATAGTTATTGAGATATTAAATTCCAAAAAACGGCATTTTTACCACTGACTGACTGACTGACTAGTAATCAAAAACCTAACCCACTTCTAGGTGACCTAGAAAGTTAAAATTTAACATGCAGCTTGATAATTGTCCGTGTACACCAGAAAAAATACGAAAACAGTGATTGTTTTATTAGTTTTTTTATTATTATTATTTATGCTAGTTACCCCAGAACTCCGTCATTTATTAACCAATTTGGAAAATCCTTTTTTTGTTTGAAACGGTATAGTTCAGGTGTAGTCCCATAGATATCAGGTAAGAATTTGATCATAGGATCCAGGAGAAATCTAGGGAACTCTTCAAATATTTGAGGTGCACCTATAGCGATTTGGGTATTTTGTAAAGTAACTCGTGCATTCGCTCTTAAAAAGCACCATTTGGCGAAGATTGACAAAAAGTAATGATATCCCATCAAAAACATAAATGTGAAAATGGCAGCCAAGTTCAATATTAAGAAAATGCGATGTTTGGTTGTCTTCTTCACCGACAAAAGATTTGAGATCTAAACGGGTGCCAAGTTCCGTAGATTCTCTGAAATGGTGGCAAGTCCGGCACTACATTAATATTAATTTACTGTGGCTTAATGCATTTTGAGCCTTAACTTGGCAGTTTTCTATGCATATGTTTAATACCATAAAAGCTGTAGGATATTTAAGAAAACTGATAGTTAAAAATCAAAATGCATTAAGCCGCAGTAAATTAATTTTACTGTAAATAATGTAGTGCCGGACTTGCCACTATTTCAGAGAATCTACGGAACTTGTCACCCATTTAGATCTCAAATCTTACTCTGACCTGATGACAATGGGACCACCCCGAAAGTATCAAACATAAAAAGAATTATCCAAATCGGTTAATAAATGATGGAGTTCTGAGGTAACGACTAATAATAATAAGAAAACGAATGAAAAAATTAGAGTTTTCTGATTTTTTATGTGCATGTACACTATTACCAAGCTGGATGCCAAATTTTACTTTTCTAGGTCACCTGAAAGTGGGTTAGGTTTTTGATCGCTAGTCAGTGAGTCAGTGGTAAAAATGCCGTTTTTTAGACTTTAATATCTCAATAATTATTTCACCTATATTTATGAAATTTGAGGTTCTAGTTGTTCTAAAGGATCTTAATACATGTACCAAATTTCATTCTTTTATGTTAAATAGACTTGGAGTTATTGAGGGGTCAAAAGTGGCTCCAAACGGTTCGTGTAAAATAACACACGGATGCTGTCCGTCAGTTCCCGGGGTGAACTTGGCTGGACACGCTGCCGCGTGTCTAGATATTGCTGTGTCAGTCGTGAAATTCTGCGTTAAGATACATAGTTGTGATACAATTAATATTTAAAAAAGGATTGTATTGTTGTATTGAATGTATTGAACACATGAATGTATTTTAATAAGATATCATACTTTCAGTTGAAAAAAAAGTATAAAGTATTTAATCATAATAAAGTTTTCTAGAAATATATAAATATTGTAGTATACTAGTAGGTGGACGTTTCCCGGCTGCAATGATGATGATAATATAAGTCATTCCTTCACAAATATTGTCGACAACAGCAGTGTTTGTGTATGACTGTGCAGTGTGACTATTTTAGATACTAATTGTCAGCCCAAACAAAACCTGACAAAACGCGATGGCGTGGCGATTTCAAGCGCGTTGGACAATAAGCCCTCAGAATCAATTTTGAGGAAAAAAGTATCGCCGTACCTTATTATTGGTAAAAGGAACTTAATCGCGTATACTGAAATGTATTCACCTTTTTTGGAGGTTTGGCCGACGTTTCGAATGTATTACAACATCCGTGGTCACGAGCCGACCCAAAAAAAAGTCGAATGCATTTCAGTTGTAAGCAATGAATTCGGTTCAGTAATAATGTGTAAAAATCGCCATATCTATTCATTACTATTATTAGACACGTATATTGACATGATGCGTTTTCTTTAATATGCTTTTGATATGAGTTTATGCTTTACATAATCTATATATATATATATACACGCATAAATAGCTTTTGACTACTGACCGAATTGTATCGACGGAATAGTTGCCCAAATTTAAAACTGTCAATGATGATGACTCCATTGGCTTTTTGCTCTGCTGTGCTCCGTCCGCTTTCATTTACGAAATCAGCGCAATTTTGGCACACATCCGTCGTCGGCAAAAGCCACAGGCGTCTGAAGGCGGAGTCTTGATGAGATAGCGTCAATTGCTTTCGCGCGTAAAAAAAGAGACAAAAGACAGTGATGGCGCTCATGAACACAAAGGCGTATGCGGCATAACTCCCGAATTTATAAAATAATTCATATAAAATAAACTACATAAGTAAATAAAATGATATATCCCAGTTTGCTAGATAGATAGTATTACCGTCGTGTCTGAAAATTTAAAGGTTGGATGCTTATAGTTCCGGAATAATTAGCAAAAGAATAAAAAAATGGACCATAGTTTGGAACGAAAAACTATCGAGAAAATTTTCGCTTTGCGTGTTTTCCGATCCCAGTTTGTTAGATTATATAATGAAAATTAACATATCAAAATTTCATATGCGTAGATTAACTGGTTTGCTTACAATATCGAAAAGAACACTACCAAAAATTCGAATGCCTCGTCATAAAACGCCATGCTAGAATAACATGAAACTTTGTATACACAATGAGATCCGGCATATCTAGGTCGAAAATTAGTTGCTGTTGCTTGAAATTATAATTTCGGACATGGCGAAGCAGGGTTCCTTGTTCACTGCGAAACCTTAAAAAACGTGTTGGCTGGTCAATATTTGATTTGCAGGTTCATAATTAGCTACACTCTGGGTTTTTAAAGGGCTAATGCGCCTTCCTTATTGAGAAAACTGTCAGTGTCAACCGATACGAATACTGTACTGCCCCACTTCTGCGCATGATATTACTCCTGCGCAAACGGAATACTGCCAGTATTTCGACAAGTGAGGCAATCTCACATCAGTAAGCTCATGTCAAATAACAAAATACCTGTGAAATATCGATCCCGCCCCGCCAAGGCAGGCAGTCGCCTAACATGCAAGATTCCTGGTCTCACAGGCCGCCGAAGTCCATCTTCTTTATTATATGATAGAATTAAGCGACTCTTTACTTTGAGCGCTTGTATCGGATGTTTGCGTATTTTTATATACTGTTAGTATTACATTTGCGCAGAAGTAATATCATGTGTGAAAGTGTGGCAGTAATTGATTTTGAACCGCCCTGCTTCCGCATATCCTGTGTCAGTCAGGATGAACTCATCTAAATATTGACGCGCAGTATAAAAAGTGATACTGATTTGATTGACCAGTTGCCATTGACAGCTGATTCAGTCTGGTATCGTACCGCCTTTATGAAATAATAGTATTCCTTCGCACAAAATTTTAATATTTCCTTATTGCAGGAACGGCGTCCGCGCTGCTGGTGACGGCCGGGCTACTCGCGACCTGCGTACGCGCTGATGGTGACTCCGTCACGTGGAAACAGTGCGCGGGACAATACAACGGGACCGGGGTGAGAGAGCTGACGCGAGGCAGCGGCGACAACGAGGCTTCGGACATTCTCCTACAGTCTTGCAATATTAGCCTTATTCATGAGGGCGACCTGAAAGGTCTTGGCAATTTAAAAGTAATTAAACTATGGGGTAACAACATACGTCACGTGGATCCGATCGTGTTTCGTAGCGTGCCACGGGTGTCGCATCTAGATCTTGAGGGTAACAAAATTGAGGCGATGCCAATCTTCGGCGAGTACTCAGTACTCCCTAATTTAAAAATTCTGGATTTAAGTTATAATGAGATAACTAAATTAGATAATCCTAAGACCTTTTCCTCAACCAAAATGTTAATGCGGCTAGTGTTGGCATATAATGAAATTGAGTACATACATCCCGACCTGTTTTCGGGGTTATCGAATTTGACTAAAATAGACTTGGATAATAATAAACTGACTTACATTCCTGATAGACTGTTCGCTATAAGCTCATTGCATCGTCTGTATCTAGCGAACAACTCCATTGAGTACGTAGCGCCAGGGGCGTTTGATGGCAGTTCGTTGGATAAGTTATATTTAGAAGGTAACAGACTCACACACCTGCCTGCAAACTTCTTCACCAGCGTTGGAGCCAGTCTTAAATCCTTCTGTCTTCATCACAACCCATGGCAGTGCGAGTACCTGGCAGATATCGATATTGTACACATGAAGTGTGTTAACCAACCAAGTGCCGCAGAGCTGCAGTGCTCCACATCGGGAGCAATGCGCAAGTTCGAACACAATTAAATGGATACAAAGAGATAGCGGGTCTTTCTCTCATTCTATAAGATATATTTATACAAAGAGATATATTATGGACTTCTGCCCGATGGAACCGCTAAGTTTCTTATGGTTGAATATTAATTAAATACTTATTAGAGACCAATTATTATCATTAGTTACACTTCTACAAGAATATTCATTGCACCTGCTATTTTAGAAGTCGTATATTTAGTAGAAACTTCTTAGCATAATTATGCATAAAACTAATAATAAAAGTAACATTATCAAATGAAATCGTTTTATTTAATCGTATATCATATGCAAACAAAAAGAATGGACGTACTTATATCAAATAGGACGTAGTTAAAAGAAAAGTTCTCAATCCGCGAAACATCTGGAAGTGGAGTTAGACCTTTTGGGGACCCCCAAATCAGGTTCTCCACATCTCAGGAGACCCTGAGACTCGGGTGCCAAGACTGCCAAGTCTGCAAGCCTTACCCCTGTATTTGCGGAGCTGCAGTAGAGGCCAACGGTTACCATGGCTTAAGCTGCCAACGCGCTGCGGGTAGATTCCCGCGACATCACGCTATCAACCACATCATACGACGCGCCTTTGTCTCAGCCATTATACCACTGGGCAAATTTTTGACAGTTGTCGCGACACAAATTGATTAATGATTTTTAATAACCCCACCACCACCATATCAGCCCTAGGACGTCCACTGCTGGACATAGGCCTCCCCCAATTTCATGGGGGGTAAATGCCATAATCGCCACGCTTGGCATGCGGGTTGGCGATCGCAGTATCTCCACCGCACTCTAGGAATGCTGCTGCCCATTACCCGGTGGTCTTGGTCGTAGTTTTAGGACATACCCGGGTCCAATCCAATCCGGGTCCGGGTCCGGGGTTTTTAATAAATAAAAACATAAATGATAACTGTGATAAGATTTGTGGTTCGCCCTGAACTATGAACCTATGATATAAAAGGCTGGCGGCTAGTAAAGTCAATTGACGTCGTAGTCATTCACCTTGCTCTATACGAGACAGTATTTCACAAAAGCTGACAGGCGCGCCTTTTATATCATAGGTTCATAGTTCAGGGTGAGCCACTAATCTTATCACAGTTATCATTTATTATAGGTCGATTCACAAGAGCTGGCGCGGAATGTCTATGAAATTAATGACAGTTTCATACATTATCCGCGCCAGCTCTTGTGAATCGACCACTTAAAAGTACACAAAAGTTTGTAGAAGCACAGTGTGACTTGTTGTGATATTTTAAATGAAGAATAGGTACGCATATTCCGAATCAGTAATAGTTTATTGACCATCATTTAACAGTTGACCAGAATTCATTGGCCAGCCACTTACGTATTGGCCAGCGCGTTCAACAGAACTACAGCAGAGGGTGGTGGATCTATTATTTTAGTGAAAAATGGTTTGACTTTTAAGGAACGTAGAGACATCTCAGGCTGGTCTGTTGATCGTGTTTGCGAGATTGCTTGTGCAGAGATGGATCAGTATCTGATAATTTGCATTTATAAACCACCATCAGGTGATTTAACATCTTTTATAGAAATTATGGAGGATGTACTCAGTAAAGCAACCAGTGGTAAAAAGTCAGTAGTGGTCTGTGGCGACTTTAATATCGATATTTTATCACAATCAATTGAAAAAGATAAGTACATCACTCTTTTGAAATCTTTCAATTTTGACTACTTGTTTGAAGTACCTACCAGAGTTACTCCGACCTCGGCCACTTGTATAGATAATATTTGGTTAAACAGTTCTCATATAGACAGTAGCATAGTGAATGGAGTTCGTTCGGATCATAAAGCTCAGATGGTCAGGCTACCTTGCGAAGTAAAACATCCAGATCGCGTTATAGAAATAAGACCGCTGAGTCGAAGTAGACTAGAATTACTAAAGTCTAATCTACTAGTCGCCATGCCGAACACCCAGGTACAATCAAATGATCCGAATGATCAATTCAAAATGCTTCTGAATACAGTGTGTAACGAAATGTATTCACCTTTTTTGGAGGTTTGGCCGACGTTTCGAATGTATTACAACATCCGTGGTCACGAGCCGACCCAAAAAAAAGTCGAATGCATTTCAGTTGTAAGCAATGAATTCGGTTCAGTAATAATGTGTAAAAATCGCCATATCTATTCATTACTATTATTAGACACGTATATTGACATGATGCGTTTTCTTTAATATGCTTTTGATATGAGTTTATGCTTTACATAATCTATATATATATATATATACACGCATAAATAGCTTTTGACTACTGACCGAATTGTATCGACGGAATAGTTGCCCAAATTTAAAACTGTCAATGATGATGACTCCATTGGCTTTTTGCTCTGCTGTGCTCCGTCCGCTTTCATTTACGAAATCAGCGCAATTTTGGCACACATCCGTCGTCGGCAAAAGCCACAGGCGTCTGAAGGCGGAGTCTTGATGAGATAGCGTCAATTGCTTTCGCGCGTAAAAAAAGAGACAAAAGACAGTGATGGCGCTCATGAACACAAAGGCGTATGCGGCATAACTCCCGAATTTATAAAATAATTCATATAAAATAAACTACACAAGTAAATAAAATGATATATCCCAGTTTGCTAGATAGATAGTATTACCGTCGTGTCTGAAAATTTTAAAGGTTGGATGCTTATAGTTCCGGAATAATTAGCAAAAGAATAAAAAAATGGACCATAGTTTGGAACGAAAAACTATCGAGAAAATTTTCGCTTTGCGTGTTTTCCGATCCCAGTTTGTTAGATTATATAATGAAAATTAACATATCAAAATTTCATATGCGTAGATTAACTGGTTTGCTTACAATATCGAAAAGAACACTACCAAAAATTCGAATGCCTCGTCATAAAACGCCATGCTAGAATAACATGAAACTTTGTATACACAATGAGATCCGGCATATCTAGGTCGAAAATTAGTTGCTGTTGCTTGAAATTATAATTTCGGACATGGCGAAGCAGGGTTCCTTGTTCACTGCGAAACCTTAAAAAACGTGTTGGCTGGTCAATATTTGATTTGCAGGTTCATAATTAGCTACACTCTGGGTTTTTAAAGGGCTAATGCGCCTTCCTTATTGAGAAAACTGTCAGTGTCAACCGATACGAATACTGTACTGCCCCACTTCTGCGCATGATATTACTCCTGCGCAAACGGAATACTGCCAGTATTTCGACAAGTGAGGCAATCTCACATCAGTAAGCTCATGTCAAATAACAAAATACCTGTGAAATATCGATCCCGCCCCGCCAAGGCAGGCAGTCGCCTAACATGCAAGATTCCTGGTCTCACAGGCCGCCGAAGTCCATCTTCTTTATTATATGATAGAATTAAGCGACTCTTTACTTTGAGCGCTTGTATCGGATGTTTGCGTATTTTTATATACTGTTAGTATTACATTTGCGCAGAAGTAATATCATGTGTGAAAGTGTGGCAGTAATTGCTTTTGAACCGCCCTGCTTCCGCATATCCTGTGTCAGTCAGGATGAACTCATCTAAATATTGACGCGCAGTATAAAAAGTGATACTGATTTGATTGACCAGTTGCCATTGACAGCTGATTCAGTCTGGTATCGTACCGCCTTTATGAAATAATAGTATTCCTTCGCACAAAATTTTAATATTTCCTTATTGCAGGAACGGCGTCCGCGCTGCTGGTGACGGCCAGGCTACTCGCGACCTGCGTACGCGCTGATGGTGACTCCGTCACGTGGAAACAGTGCGCGGGACAATACAACGGGACCGGGGTGAGAGAGCTGACGCGAGGCAGCGGCGACAACGAGGCTTCGGACATTCTCCTACAGTCTTGCAATATTAGCCTTATTCATGAGGGCGACCTGAAAGGTCTTGGCAATTTAAAAGTAATTAAACTATGAGGTAACAACATACGTCACGTGGATCCGATCGTGTTTCGTAGCGTGCCACGGGTGTCGCATCTAGATCTTGAGGGTAACAAAATTGAGGCGATGCCAATCTTCGGCGAGTACTCAGTACTCCCTAATTTAAAAATTCTGGATTTAAGTTATAATGAGATAACTAAATTAGATAATCCTAAGACCTTTTCCTCAACCAAAATGTTAATGCGGCTAGTGTTGGCATATAATGAAATTGAGTACATACATCCCGACCTGTTTTCGGGGTTATCGAATTTGACTAAAATAGACTTGGATAATAATAAACTGACTTACATTCCTGATAGACTGTTCGCTATAAGCTCATTGCATCGTCTGTATCTAGCGAACAACTCCATTGAGTACGTAGCGCCAGGGGCGTTTGATGGCAGTTCGTTGGATAAGTTATATTTAGAAGGTAACAGACTCACACACCTGCCTGCAAACTTCTTCACCAGCGTTGGAGCCAGTCTTAAATCCTTCTGTCTTCATCACAACCCATGGCAGTGCGAGTACCTGGCAGATATCGATATTGTACACATGAAGTGTGTTAACCAACCAAGTGCCGCAGAGCTGCAGTGCTCCACATCGGGAGCAATGCGCAAGTTCGAACACAATTAAATGGATACAAAGAGATAGCGGGTCTTTCTCTCATTCTATAAGATATATTTATACAAAGAGATATATTATGGACTTCTGCCCGATGGAACCGCTAAGTTTCTTATGGTTGAATATTAATTAAATACTTATTAGAGACCAATTATTATCATTAGTTACACTTCTACAAGAATATTCATTGCACCTGCTATTTTAGAAGTCGTATATTTAGTAGAAACTTCTTAGCATAATTATGCATAAAACTAATAATAAAAGTAACATTATCAAATGAAATCGTTTTATTTAATCGTATATCATATGCAAACAAAAAGAATGGACGTACTTATATCAAATAGGACGTAGTTAAAAGAAAAGTTCTCAATCCGCGAAACATCTGGAAGTGGAGTTAGACCTTTTGGGGACCCCCAAATCAGGTTCTCCACATCTCAGGAGACCCTGAGACTCGGGTGCCAAGACTGCCAAGTCTGCAAGCCTTACCCCTGTATTTGCGGAGCTGCAGTAGAGGCCAACGGTTACCATGGCTTAAGCTGCCAACGCGCTGCGGGTAGATTCCCGCGACATCACGCTATCAACCACATCATACGACGCGCCTTTGTCTCAGCCATTATACCACTGGGCAAATTTTTGACAGTTGTCGCGACACAAATTGATTAATGATTTTTAATAACCCCACCACCACCATATCAGCCCTAGGACGTCCACTGCTGGACATAGGCCTCCCCCAATTTCATGGGGGGTAAATGCCATAATCGCCACGCTTGGCATGCGGGTTGGCGATCGCAGTATCTCCACCGCACTCTAGGAATGCTGCTGCCCATTACCCGGTGGTCTTGGTCGTAGTTTTAGGACATACCCGGGTCCAATCCAATCCGGGTCCGGGTCCGGGGTTTTTAATAAATAAAAACATAAATGATAACTGTGATAAGATTTGTGGTTCGCCCTGAACTATGAACCTATGATATAAAAGGCTGGCGGCTAGTAAAGTCAATTGACGTCGTAGTCATTCACCTTGCTCTATACGAGACAGTATTTCACAAAAGCTGACAGGCGCGCCTTTTATATCATAGGTTCATAGTTCAGGGTGAGCCACTAATCTTATCACAGTTATCATTTATTATAGGTCGATTCACAAGAGCTGGCGCGGAATGTCTATGAAATTAATGACAGTTTCATACATTATCCGCGCCAGCTCTTGTGAATCGACCACTTAAAAGTACACAAAAGTTTGTAGAAGCACAGTGTGACTTGTTGTGATATTTTAAATGAAGAATAGGTACGCATATTCCGAATCAGTAATAGTTTATTGACCATCATTTAACAGTTGACCAGAATTCATTGGCCAGCCACTTACGTATTGGCCAGCGCGTTCAACAGAACTACAGCAGAGGGTGGTGGATCTATTATTTTAGTGAAAAATGGTTTGACTTTTAAGGAACGTAGAGACATCTCAGGCTGGTCTGTTGATCGTGTTTGCGAGATTGCTTGTGCAGAGATGGATCAGTATCTGATAATTTGCATTTATAAACCACCATCAGGTGATTTAACATCTTTTATAGAAATTATGGAGGATGTACTCAGTAAAGCAACCAGTGGTAAAAAGTCAGTAGTGGTCTGTGGCGACTTTAATATCGATATTTTATCACAATCAATTGAAAAAGATAAGTACATCACTCTTTTGAAATCTTTCAATTTTGACTACTTGTTTGAAGTACCTACCAGAGTTACTCCGACCTCGGCCACTTGTATAGATAATATTTGGTTAAACAGTTCTCATATAGACAGTAGCATAGTGAATGGAGTTCGTTCGGATCATAAAGCTCAGATGGTCAGGCTACCTTGCGAAGTAAAACATCCAGATCGCGTTATAGAAATAAGACCGCTGAGTCGAAGTAGACTAGAATTACTAAAGTCTAATCTACTAGTCGCCATGCCGAACACCCAGGTACAATCAAATGATCCGAATGATCAATTCAAAATGCTTCTGAATACAGTGTGTAACGAATTTAATAAGACTTGTAGTAAAAAGCGTATTAAGATAAACAATAAAATGAGATTTAATGAGTGGGCAATTACCGGAATTCGGAAAAGTAGAAATAACTTATATCAACTTTATGAAAGGAGATCTTGCACCACTGACGAATGTTTCCATCAGTATGTTAGGGATTATTCCAAATTGTTTAAAACAGTGTGCACGAAAGCAAAAGCAATGCACTTGAATAATAAAATTAAGTCCTCAGATAATAAAGCCAAGACAGTCTGGAAAATAATAAACACAGAGACTGGGAAGAGAAATAATAAAGAGTCCACAATTTCTTTGAAAGTAAAGGATAATTTAATAACTGATGCAGTAAAAGTAGCTGATGAATTTAATAATTTCTTTTCTAAAATTCCTATAGTCACTACTCAAAGTTTAGCATCGTCTACCATAAAAGCTGAATCCCTTCTGAATGACAACGTGAAATTAGAATCACTAACTAATTTAAAATTTCATCATGTTTCTCCTCTAGATGTACTGAAGTCCTTTGAAATGTTAAAAATAAAGAGCACTGAGGACTTATGGGGCGTGTCAGTCAAGGTACTGGAATCTATTCTGGAGGTCGTTGCACCAACTTTAGCTCTCATTTTTAATAACTGTATACTATGGCATTTTTCCAGACTTAATGAAATGTAGTAAAGTAGTTCCAATTTTCAAATCAGGTCATAGAGATAATCCTTCTGATTATCGTCCAGTTTCTATCCTACCTGCGTTTAGCAAAATATTCGAAAAAATAATGCTTACGCAATTGGTTTCTCACTTTAATTCTCACAATATTTTGCACGCACAGCAGTTCGGCTTCACGAAGGGTAGGTCAACTACTGATACAGGCGCAAGTTTATTAAAATTTATTTTGCAGTCTTGGGAAGAGTCGCACGACGCCATCGGAGTGTTCTGTGACCTTTTGATTGTGTAGATCATGGTACTTTAATTTGTAAACTTAAGTTTTATGGCATCAGAGGGCATGCATTAGATCTCATGAAGTCATATTTAACACAGAGAAATCAAAAGGTAGCGATAAATAAAGCCATTTCGTCAGAGACAGTGGTAGAGATGGGAGTACCTCAGGGGTCTATTCTAGGTCCGTTCCTGTTCCTTGTTTATGTAAATGATCTGCCATATATGGTAAGCCGACGAACAGGCATTGTAATGTTCGCAGACGACACCTCATTACTGTTCAAGGTAAATAGGAGAGATACTGAACTCATTGAACCAAATAATACCCTCTCCATGATATCTGACTGGTTTGCTGCCAATAACTTAGTATTGAACCCGAAAAAAACGAAATGTATGAAATTCTCTATAGCGAACTCATCAAACAGAAACTTAGATACATATATTAAGCTTAATGGTCAAACATTAGAATTTGTTACTTCTACTGTATTCTTAGGTATTACATTGGACTCAAAATTGCAGTGGGGTTCCCATATAACAGCGATAGGAAGTAGGTTGAGCTCTGCTGCATTTGCAGTCAGGAGAATAAGGCAGCTTACCAATGTGGCAACGGCACGGTTAGTTTACTTTGCTTATTTTAATAGTATAATTACTTATGGTCTTATCTTATGGGGATCAGCTGCAGATATTGAAACTGTTTTTATTTTGCAAAAAAGGGCTATCCGAGCAATTTATAACTTGGGGTCGCGTGATTCATTAAGAGAATTTTTCAAAGAAATAGATATTCTAACCCTGCCGTCCCTATACATATTTGAAATAATAATGTATGTTAGGAAGAATTTGGGCAATTTTCCGACGAACGCTGATAAACCAATAGCCACGAGAAATACTGGGAAACTCAAAATAACCTTCTATAGACTAGTAAAGGCGAAAAAGTCGTTCTTGGGAAATTGTATCAAATTCTACAATAAAATTCCTAAACACATCACTGAACTTAGCAATTCTAAATCCAAATCTGCAGTAAAACAAACACTTATATCAAGAGCATATTATAAGATAAACGATTACATCATGGATAGGGATGTTTGGCAGTGATAGCGTCCTGCACGGGTAATCTATCGCGAAAATATATTTTCTACTGTAGCATTGTTATTTAAGTTATTTTGTAGTAATGTAGTTATATATTTAACTATATAATGTATATTGTTTTGAAAAAATGACACCGCGCCGAGTTTCTTACGCCGGTTCTTCTCGTGGCAGAGGTATATTTTTCCGAACCGGTGGTAGTTTATTGACGTTCATAGGTGCATGTAATATGCCTAATTTGAAGAATAAACTACTTTTACTTTTACTTTTTTTACTTTTATTGAATTTCGTTCTCATATTTACTGTCAGTTAAGTTTCACAAGTACCGATCGGCAGTTAGTCTAGATTTTCTATCTATAGATAATTTTCTTCAAAATTAAATACTACCTACACCTTTCCTAACCACGAAATATCTAGCACACATTTGCAAATTGCAATCAGGACTGCCTGCGGTACCCTAATGGCTAGAAATCCAAGTTTACGAACAATTAGCAGATTAAACCGCGAGGTTCCGTGTCGAATATAGCAACAGAGTAAGTAACAGAACTTACATGTTGAAAGTAACATTAGATAACGTAGAGTCGAGAGCAAATATTTATACATTTTTGGTTCTTATTTCAATGGAATAAAGGTGAATTGCATTTTTTTTACACAGTTAAGGACTTAATTATCCTCTATATATTAAATGATTCCATTGTGTTACGAAAGTTACTAAGTAATGGTATCGTAACAAGATCAATATCAATCAAAATCAAGGGCACTTTTACATGACAAAACGTGAATTATACTATTAATAAAACTGACAGTAGGTTTTATGTATGTATGTATGTATAACACTTTATTGCACAAAAAAAACAATAACAATCGAAACAAAATAACAAAATGTAAAAGTACAAAGGCGAACTTATTCCTATAAGGGATCTCTTCCAGCTAACCTTCGAGAAAATGAGAAAAATAAATGTAGTACACAAAGGCGACAGACTAATAATGATTGCTTTTAATAATGATTCCAAATCTATTTTATGTCAGTCAATGAAAATAAACTTACAAGGTAATTTAAGGTACTCGTAATTAGGGACGTATACAATGTATACGATTTCTGTTCGAATAGACAAAAAGTATATGAAATTAATTTAATATCTCAGAGATATATATGGTCTCTGAGCGTCCAGATACAATTAGTAATAATTATTCCCCAATCCTTACAGACGCAGAGAAACGTGCATTACCCCACTTTGCATAGAAGTTTGTATACGGGGGGAAGCGGGTCAGTCTTCTCTGCAGCTGACTGTACATTGACTAAGTATTCTTGATGAAATTAAATCAAGGTCATTATCATATGGCTCTTGCTAACCTTTAATACTCGTAACAAATATAGGGATTTACTGTGTTGATTGATACATACATACTCGTAGGAGCGTTCGTGGCCCAGCGGCGCCCGCGTACCGCGTGCGTTAAGCGAGGTTAAGCAATGTCAGTCGTTGGATTGGTGACCGCTTTGAGTGGTTACTAACTGAATGCTCCCGTGCTTTGCTGTCTATGATAGCAGTCGTTAAGCCAAGTTAGAGGCCTCCGGGCGGCTTGAGAACTTCAAACGTCAAGTTGCCCACTCACTTGACAGGCCTAATTTCAATAAGATCTAGTTTCCTCCTCTGGTTGGATGATCAGATGGCAGTCGTTTCCGTAAAAACTAGTGTCTATGCCAATTCTTGGGATTAGGTAGCGGGCCCCAGGCATCCTTCAGGATGCATCTGTACATATTGGCAATAACGCTAGGATAATGATGATTTATAGGGGCTTTATACATAGCTTGGAACATAGGGGCTTTATAAACCGTAGCGAGCACGTTCATTGGTTCGCTTCGCTTGCAAACTGCTTGCAAAGTACCAATGTGATAAGTTCTTTAGGGTCAGAAGTCTTGCAAACTTGATAGCCCCTTTTTTCATGGAGAAACCCTTTTTATTTTTTATTAAAAATGGGATTGCTCTTGGCCAGCATCTAGCCAGGGGGCAAAGATGAGGCCGACGATGAAGCGAGCTCACCCAGAAGATGCCTATTCACTCGTGCCTTAAAAAGGTCCAGGTTATATGAACTCGGAAATACAGACGCCGGCAGAGAATTCCAAACCTTAGAAGTGCGCATTATAAAAGAAGATGCAAAGCGCTTGGTTCGAATTAGAGGAATTTCGACCAGGTAAGGATGGTAGCCAGCCGTACGTCTGGATGTCCGATGGAAGAAGGGGGAAGGCGGTATGAGCTCATGGAGCTCCTGAGCACACTCACCGAAGTACAGTTTGTAGAAGACGCACAGACATGCTACTTTGCGTCGATGTGCTAAGCTTTGCAGCTTATTTCCCACTACCGTACTGCCGCCAATGAGCCTCCTGGCTCTGCGGTCCACCGAGTCGAGTGCGGCAAGTTGGTACTTAGCCGAGCCATCCCAAAGGTGACTACAATACTCCATGCAAGACCGGACTTGGGCTTTATATAAAGATAGAAGCTGCCCAGGGGTGAAGTATCGCTTGACCTTATTTAGGATGCTCAGCTTTTTGGCCGCTGTTCCGGCTTTGGACTCGATGGTAGTGCCGAAGTTAAGGTTTGAGCTTAACGTCTTGCCAAGCAGCTCGAGATCGTTGGCTACAGACACGGTTGTACCTCGGAAAGTAGGAGCCAGATTGAATGAGCTCCTTTTTGCGGTAAACAGACACGCTTGCATTTTGGTGGCGTTGAAACTAACCAGATTGTTATCACCCCATTGGGAGACAAGACTTAAGGTTGAGTTAATTCGCTCTACCATTGTCTCTCTCTCAGACTGAATTTCATCACGACCAGCCCCCGTGCTGGACAAATATCTCTCCATGACCGTACTGCGAGCCAGGTAACCGGTCGTCGGGGGACATCTGGATTATTTGGTATTTTTACCCTCTGAAAAAATCCCTGGCGCGCACCGTATTTATATGTAGCGGACTTTAGAATCTCAAAGGTTCTCGTCAGGATATACAGAACCTGAGGAGATCTGCCCATCTGTTTAGCGTTCGCGGACTAAGGGTAAGCCTTTGATTTGATCGAAACCTGGGCTGCACTGCAATCTCTCCAGTGATGCCAAGTGGACTACCGCTGTAACAACCCCTAAGGGAGAAAATTAATGAAAACTTATGGAAAATCAAGGAAAGTCTATCCAAAGAAAGCCTAACTAAAATTTCCCTAAAGTTCCTAAAGTATACCTAAAGCTTTATACTTACTTTACCAGAAAATCTGAAAACCATGATTTTCCTCAAGTTGCTAATACCTACTGAAGTTCTAAAGCTTTTATTAAAGTTTCTCAGATCTAAATGATAGGGTTCCTACTATAGGGAAAGAAAATAAATCAAACAAAAAGTTGAGAGAGAGAAATAAACAAACAAAACATTTATTTAATAAAAATAAATTTACTCTAAACTCGAATCTAATAAAGTCCGGGGAGAACTTTATTAGACATCCGCTTGATTACTAGGCCAACCTAGACAAGGGAAAACAAGCGGACACACAAAAACCCTTGTTGCCATAAGGCTAATACAATAAGTAATTTAAATAACTTGTTAATTACAATATCATAAGTAAATCAACAGCTAAATAATTGAAAGATTAATGGCATGATCATCTAGTGACATATTTAAGACCTTGTTATAAAACGTAGTAACCATAGTTCACTGAGGTGTGAGAAATGTATAAACAATTGAGAATTGGACAATGTTTAAACAATAGTACAACATAACCTAAAATTAGGATAAGCTTGCCTAAACGAATAACAACAATATCCTATAATAAACAATTACTAACCATGAACACAATATTACGAAACCTTTAACATAAACATACTAGAAATTAAAACATTATTCTCATGAGAATAATAAAAGTAATAGAACAACACTATAAGAAAATAATTCTAAATTATCAACACAATGCTATATGAAATAGAACAAGTTTAGAATCTAGCCCTACTATTTTAATACCGTCGTTGGCTGTGTGATCAGTAAAGGCTTAAATAAATTGCTTGGAATTAAATGAAGGCAAGTTTAAATGATCCTAAGTAGTCATGTAGTACCTAGAAGATTAAGTGTTTAGAAAAAATGGTAGAAAATAGTTAATGGAGCAAAATAAGTTATTGTAGCATATATAGTTAAACGTGGTAGCAGATAAACGTAGGTAAATTCCTGTGAAACATAAGAAAAACCTTAAAACTAAATTTGCTATGTCGAGATAGCATTAATGTTTCCTACAAAATAGGATATAACAGGTAAAGTCTGGCTTCTTAGCAAATATGGCGTAAATCTCAATCTAAAAGATATGAGAACATTGTAAATATAAAATAGCTGATTTCACGCAACCATAAAGCCACAGTTCTCATAAAAGTACCATGCATAAGTCATATAAACCACCAAGCCATTTCTGGACATGATGAGGCAACTATGTCGAGACAGAAGTCTCGCGAAGGAACCTGAGCCTCAAGCTAGCCGCTTGGATATGTCCCTACCTAACACCTAACACGAGCAAACAGGGTATCCTCGCAGGTGGTACAGGCACAAGGCACATGACCGAGACTATGAGAGTTATGTGACAATAGCGCCTGATGAATGAACATGTACATGGTAATAATAAGAGCGTAGCCCATAATATTATGAGACCAGCCATTTTATAATGCATAAAAGCATAGGCAAAGTAAACAACTGTGCTCTAAATTAGAAGCCAGTGGGAATAAATGCATAAAGCATAAGTAGTATATACTACTATGATCCACAGATCAGCTGAAATATAAATATATTATAGTGGCACTCTATATATAAAGGAGGCCTACGTCCAGCAGGGGACGTCAATCAGATCATATGATAATGATCAATCAATGTTACACAACTGTGATCTGAATTAGAAACCAGTTGGAATAAATGCATAAAGCATTAGTAGTATAAACTACTATGATCCACAGATCAGCTGAAATATAAATATATTAGTATGGCACTCTGCGAGGGAGGCCTACGTCCAGCAAGGGACGTCAAAACAGATTATATGATGATGATCAATCTATTACTTCGTACCCAAATATTGTGCAAACAAAACTAAGCTGTTACTATTCGGTTTAGTGTCCAAATCGAATCATACAGTCATCCCATAAGCTAAGTATCACTACTGAGTTATGCAACCGCAAGACCTCAGCATTGACCAGCGTTCTCACGACAGCAAGGAGTTTTGCTCGAGTCTTCAATAACCTGTATCGCCATTGAACTTTCACATCCCATCTCGCCCATATAGTAGAGTATATAAGGGTACATATATATTGGGGTCTTTAATGATCAGTTTCAGCAAACGGCAATACAGATTTCTCGTCTGGACGGATCTATAGTGTCTTGTATGAATCAAAGATTCCGACAAGCAGTAATAGAATCCGGCACCTAACCGGGTCAGCAGCCCTTTTCAAAGCCCGTCCCGTGGATTCAGTCCAAAGAAGAAAGCCTGTCGTTAAGAATCTGTAAAGACCGTCCCTAACACCCATTGATGACCGTATTTCATCGATCTGGAGGAAAACCGTTCTTTAGCAAAATAGTTATTATTAGGTATATTTGGGTACTACATGTACAACCAAAACCTCTCGTCATAGACTGGAACAAACCACACATAATCGTATCAAACGATTGGCAGTCCAGGCTGTGACGTTACCTCATTGCTAGAAATAGCCACAGATAAAATCCATTTCGGCCAGTTCCAACAATACAATTGTTAGTAAAATATGTCAGTTGTTAAATAGATGTAGAATACTAGAACAGTATCTACTCGTAACACGAGTAAGTATAGATGAAAATATTAACGTAATATGAATTACGTGTGACAGACTATGCTGTAATTAATTGGAAATCAAATTCCATCAAGATAAATAAGTCAAGATCATCACTCAAGACATTTGTCGTACGTGAAATATGGTTGTAAGACAAAATCAGATCACACAGCCAACGATAGCATTTTAGGCCTGTTGTAAAGACAACAATAATTATGATATTTAAATTGCCAGAGAACATAAATGAGTATCATAGATTGAATAATAGAATCAGAATAATGATGAAAATATTGACGTAATATTAATTACGTAGTAGACAGATTTGCAATTGGAAACCAAGTTCCATCAAAAGATAAATAAACCTAGACTTAGATCACACAACGCAACGGTAGCATTTCGGCTTGCTATAAAGATAATATCATTTATGCCATTTAAATCGTAATAGAACATAAACAAATATCATAGCTCGCACAAGAAACGGGTTTCAGAGATTAAGAAAATCATATCACATAACGCAACGATACCATTTCGGCTTGCTATAAAGATGTAATTTATGCCATTTAAATCGCAAGAGAATATAAATAAGTACCATAGCTCACACAGTCAGAAAGTTTTGCGAAACTTAGAAAACCATCCAAGGATCTCTTCATCTGTGCGTGTACAGCCGTATTCTTCAAAGCCGTCATGCCGGAATAATTCCCATATGCAGTTGTTGAAGCCTTGACCAACCAGCTCGATGTTGCAGCACATCTTCGTGACCGTCTTCTAGCAGTGGTAAGGAAAGCCGTTGATTGCCACTCAGGGTTGTAGGAGATAACCCAGAGATAGAATGGTATGGTGTTCAGTAGCCCCCTCACAGGTTGAGCATTGGAGGTATGGCAGATCGTCATGGTACAGGTGTAGTTTGCGATGGTCTTCATTGGTCAGTTGTTCGCAGCGCTGGAAACTTCTGGTAACATATGGTAATGTGCGCAGGAACGCCGTTGGATATAGCGTTTGATGGATGCTTGGCGGATGTCACATTGTCATGGCACGGCAGTAGATTGATGGTGGCCTGGATCTGGTCATCGATTATCCATATGGTATCTTCTGAGTATCAGTGATGTGGCTGGCACGCTATCCTTCTCTTAAAAAGGTTTGATTTCGCAAAACCTTCCAAACGCCCGAACTATGGCATAGAAATCTACTAGATGTAATAATCAATTGAATGTTAAACACTAATTGAACCCTACTTTAACACAACCAATAAATACCCTACACTAATAATGCAACTATAACGTTAACTGCAAAACCTATAAAAATATACAAAACCTATTCAAGAATCCGTAATGAATGTGTTGGATATTAATAGTTATATTTATCATGTATAATTATAATTTGTGATAAAGTTCATTCAAAGTTATAGAAACATAAAATACGACTAGACACATACATCATCCAAATATTTTAAACGAGATATTATTTCAATACGAAACGCATAATCACTGTAAATATATCACGAAATGTAAATCAGGCGCTACGTATTACATTATAAAATGATACGCCCAAAACACATCAAAGAATAAATCTCGCAACATTAAAATAACACTGATCCGATACTATAATCAACATGAACATTACACACTCATTATTATAATTCTATCCTATAAAGATATCATACAAATCCTCAAGTCAGTAAAGAGTCTGTAACGCGCCCGTGATTCCACTGGAATCGCAAGCACATACATGTAACCGTGTCTGCTTACCATCAAGCAAGACGTAAGCCTATTTGCTACCGTCATTGTATAAACAGTGTAAATAATTTATGATATATGATCAAGGCATAATAGTTAAAAGTATAAAATTCGGTAATTACCAGCTCGTATGAATAGCACCTACGCATCTCAATAAGTGAAATAGTACACACATAATCCGCCACCATAATTTGGTAAATAATTAGCATGCACAATAAATGTAGGTCGAATGAAAGACAAGTTGTTAATTAAATCGGGTAGTAATCAAACGTCGCCGATGTACCTCTCATATAGCAAATATATGGATAACGCAGTTGTTAAATAAGGCAACACTACACTCGATAGAATAAAATGCATCTTTAATAGAGAAATTAATAAACTGCAATTCTATTATCATTCATTTACAGGAATGTGATATGCTATATCGAATCCTCATACATATCTTCCACCAGAGAGTTATCTGGCCAGGTAAATATGCATAATTAACCGTATTAGTCTCCGGACTGATTTCCGTAACGACAAATATGGTTCGATTATTGATAAAGCATGTCAGAAATTAACAAATTCAAAATAACGAGGCTATGCTAATCCCGAATCATTATACATATCTTCCACCAGAGAGTTATCTGGCCAGGTAAATATGCATAATTAACCGTATTAGTCTCCGGACTGATTTCCGTAACGACAAATACGGTTCGATTCTTGATAAAGCAATACCTAAATAACGTCTCACTTCAGTAAAACAAAATTAAGAAAGGAACACGAACTTACACTTGCGGTTTATCTAGTCAAATAACGGAACACTAATATTATCACCAATATTTGCTATACGAGGTTTTAAGACACTCGCTGACAAAGAAATCCCTGTGAACAGAAAGGATTATTCACACACATCCTAAATATCCTAACACAGTGAAAACCCTATCAGAATCCCTAGCCAAGACACTTTAAACAACTCACATAAAGACACTCCTGAAGTACCAAGACTTATGTTACTTGTCGCTCTGGTGAAGGCAAAAAGTCCCCTAAAAACGTTGTGAATCTCCTTATATACCCCCCTCATCTGATCATCAGCGCCACCAATATCACGCGATCACTATGTTTTTCCGTAAATTTGCAGGGAACGATTCTCATTGGTTTTCAACCTAAATCTGAAATACTATTGGTTGACAAAACTCGCAAGTTCTCCTACTCGACACCAGACACCTCCACTCTCGCTATACCTTTTAAAACCTCACTAAAATAAAAAGTCACCTATGCAGAAATAATTGCTTACTTTATCATAACTCTCATTTTAGCTGGGTAAGCATAAAGTCAGGCGCGAATCTACCCGCTCAAGCCGGTTCGGCAGCCATTGCTATTCAATTAATAACTTCCATCAACGAGACTCACAGCTCACGCCTAGTATATCTTGACACCGAGATCCGTACTAACAACTCGTAGTCGGAGGTCAGACCTACACTGGTTCGCCTAAGGTGAGTCATTTTTACTTCAACTTTAGCGCTGTGAATTATGTGCTCACAACTACCCGTATAAATTAAGATGGCTACAGATATCGCTACTTGACCTACCAAATGACGTACTTTTGACACGGTTGGATTATTATCTCTTGTCAGTTAAGCAACTTGTCGCTAGATGGCCCTGCCTGGCCTAAATAAACATTAACAAAACTTTGTTAAAGCTGTTCTAATAATTATATTGATAATACTATTCTGAAATAAAATAAAAATACATTAAAACTTGGAAGATTTTATGAAGAAATAGTAAATAATCGAACCTATTAAAACTTAATTTAAAGCCCATTAACTTTTACCATGAAAACCTTCATCGACAATGAAAATTCAAGAAAATAAATAAGCTTTCCCGATTTTCCCGAAGCTTAGAAGCTTTCATGGGTTTTCACAGGCTGAGGGATGTCGTTCTGTTACACCGCTATACGTAAGTTGTATATCGTTCAGTTTCGAAATGTTTTATTTGTACTGATATTAATGAGCTTCTACTTTTTCACACCAAATTGGATTACATATACATACTCGTATTTATATGCACTACCTGTATACAAATATTTGAAAATAACCCTTGTGTAATAGTTACCTATGTTACATACTTTCACTTGTTTAAATAATTTTGTATAGATCATAGTAGGCGCAGATCTTTCAGTTGATTAAATATTATTGAGAGGCTTGCTTAGATGAATATGACAGTTGATACGTGTATATATATTTGCGAATTATAAATCTGTTAAGGATTATTCTATTTAAAAAAATATAATTTATTTATGTACAACTAAATTATATTCAAGTATACTCAGTCATAGTCATAGCAATTAATTTGTAAATATGTTACGCGTTAATTTCATTCCTAGATATCTCGTTTGAGACTCACAGCGCCATCTACCGGCGAAGGATGGCGAGCAGTGACATAACGTCAATTTCTGGTTTGCCCTAAAGCTGCGTTCTGTTGTAATGTTGGTACGGTGAATAATTAATGTGTTTTCTAGTACATTATAGGTATTTTAAGCCTACACAGTTTATTACTTTGTTAAAAGTTATCGTGGTAAAATTGGAGAATAATTTTTGTCTTCATGCGGTGAGCGCATTTTGGTAAATGGCCCATACTCTCTATGGTCTTGAAGTGGAACGCGGCGGAACGCATCCGTTCTGATTTTGACATCTGGAGTAAGAGCGGTGAGGCCTGTCACTCTCTGTCAGGATGCCGTGAGCAGTGCACACGTATCTCTGAGGGCACTCGCTAAGGCTTCGGCCATTTTTTTTATAATTTAGAGATGGGTGCTTAGACCCAAACGCATCTCGTTGAAAATAACTGCAACGACACAGTGAACAAAAGGTGAGTGCGTCGAAGTTTGTCGTGAATCAAGTGATCGTGTTATTTTTGCGGTTACAAGGCCGATCTTAACGAAATCTGTTGTTTTTTTGTCGCAGCCTAACTTTGACATTTTAACGAAATGAAGTGAGGACATCGTGGTCGCGTGTGGACCGTCACCAAGCCTAGACTTGTATTCTTGCCAGGTGAGATGAGCAGGATTTCGTTTACGTAGTGTTCAAAGAGTTTGCGTTGAGAAGTCGTGCACGAGGTTGTAGTTCGAGGATTAAATGTTTTGTGGTTTTCAGTGATTGTTGTGCTGGCCGCTACCGGCGGGCCAACATAGGCAATTGAGCGGTCGAAGGGCGTGGCGCGAGACTTTGCTGACGTCTCTGCATGCCCCCACCGAAGTCACCGCGACGCGGAGTCAATTCTTGAGGCTTCGTGGACCGAGGAGAGACAGGCAGAGGGTCTGCATGCTGGCGCCGCAATCTTTTAAGGTGATATCCATCCGTAACTTTTGTTCCGTTCTCTTGAACATGCCACGTGTCAACGTAGTGTTACGAAATATCTTGCTAGTGTTATTAGTCATAGCAAGCTTCACACAAACACAATTCACATTAGATTAAGGCGCTAAGCCGGCCTCATCTGATATTTTATTTTTAAACTAAAAGTTAATCCTTATCCGTCCTCGGTCAGAGACATAGTGTAAATCTCCAGGTAGAAAGCCCTGCCTAAAACATTGTGACTTGCATGCTAGCATTAAGCCTACATTAAGGTACTTTATTTCTTCGTATAAGCCGAGAATGTGTGTACTGATTATACATACCATTCGGTTTGAACACTAAACTTGTTTACATTTCTCTCACCTGTAAGTAATTCCTATATAAACTCTTTCATAGTTTTGAGTGATAAACTATGTGGCGCCCTCTTCTAGTAGCACTATATGGTGACAGCTGAAAACCTGAAAGTACCTACCTCCTGAGATTCTCTACCTAATCTAGCTAGTGCGGTGCATGACATCAAGTGTGGACGACTCTTACGAGCCCGTCAAGTCGCTCTCACACCCAAGTGACTGACAACCGTCACAGCTTGCTATCATATACGGTTGCACGTTACAAATATAGGTAACAAACAGTGTTCGAATAAAGAGAAAAATAAGAACTCTTATGTGTTGCCAATAGGCATACAAATTAAATTATAAAATTAAATCAATTAGTATGCATTTTCAATTTATATTTCGTACATTAATAACACATAATTCAAATTATAAAAATAAATATAATAAATAAATAAATATTAGGGTACATTTGTACACAAATCGAACTAGTTCCACAGTAAGCTCAACAAGGCTTGTGTTATGGGTATTAGACGACGATATATTTAATAGATATATACTTAAATACATAGAAAACATCCAAGTCTCAGCAACAAATGTCTCTGCTCACCACAGAAACAAATGCCCTTACCGGGAATCGAACCCGGGACCTCTAGCTTCGGAGGCAATGGCACTACCAACTAGGCTAAACAGGCCGACAAAAAAATGACAATAAAGATATAAAATAATAAGAATACACATATGTATGACATTAACTTAGATTATCTACAAGGAAGTCAGATAGGGTATGGTAACATTTAGTGACAAATAGTTTTTTAAGGTCATTTTTAAACATGTGTAATGGTTTCTCTCTAAGAACTATAGGTATTTTAATGTAATTTTTTACAGCCAAACAGAACACGCTCTATCACATTAATTATTCTCTGTTAAAATAATAATAATAATAATCATCATTTATTTCAGTAATATCCATATCTTATTAGTAACAGTGATCCTTAAAACTATGTTAGTAATTAATATTAACTTAGTCTAGGTGACAGATGCAAGGCATTCCAGGCTTGCAAGAAGGCCCCATACACTCTGTCCGCTACTGTGGCTAGGAGGCTGTTGGTGCTGCCGCGCACACGCCGCAGCAGGGACGCAGCACGCTTGCGCATGATGGCGCTGAAACCGTCGGTGCGCGCCTCCGCAAACATGCCCGACGCACTACAGTGGCGCGGCAGCCCCAACAACATCCTAAAAGCGTCATTGTACTGGACGCGTAGGGCGCTGTAAGCTTTTTGAGTAAAGTTGATCCATAGGCTGCAGGTGTAAAATGACTGGCAGAACGCCTTGAAAAGGGTAGTCTTTACAGAGTAAGTACACCTTGCAAACCTTAAAAACCTCGGACACTTGCTTAAATAATGTAGGGTTTTATTAACAAATACAGCTGTTTCAAAAATAAAGAGGCAAGGCAGTGTTAAGTTTCTTAAAATATGGAACTTAACCAAAATAATATAAATGTAATTAAAACTAACTTAGATCTAAAACGGGCCCTTGAGGCATTGTACCGAGGATGCTGGCGGCATTTCCTCGCTGTATCGCAATGCTGATACGTTGAGCGAAGTAACCGCCAGCTCTTCGGTCACCAGTTACGTCAACCAGACGCTTCGCAATTTCTGCAAATAACTTATGCGCGCTGAAACCCCATGGACCTAGAGTTTCGACGCCAAAAGGTACAAACATGTACTCTCTGCCGAGGCACTTGTATTTATTATACTTTAGACTTTCGGCGTTTTCCGCCGCTGCACCCGCTTTTACTGTAGTCCGTTGTAGGTGAGACGGTGCCAGTGTGTCTACACAGGTAGCATCCCACACCAACGTCCGTCCCACGCTCCAAGGAACTAAAGACACCCCATCACGTCTCTTACCATTGTCCCTGACCATGCCAGTCGGCTCAAGA
Source organism: Notocelia uddmanniana (assembly GCA_905163555.1). Classification (NCBI taxonomy): domain Eukaryota; kingdom Metazoa; phylum Arthropoda; class Insecta; order Lepidoptera; family Tortricidae; genus Notocelia; species Notocelia uddmanniana. Next base: position 24,410,738 of record LR991066.1, read on the forward strand.
AGAGCAGGCACATTAACGGTGGAAAGAGACCGGCGGATTATATCATTAAGCGTCCCATGTCTCGAAAAATGGCCTGCAATCTGTTTAGATATATTTGTACATTTATGTGGGATTGGTACTTTTTGATAGCTGTGTAAGGTGCTGGCTGCTAGATGATGAATAAAGGACGTTCGAATGTAGTTTGAATTGTTTTGGAATGGTGAATGATTTGACGTATGATTGAGTATGAAAGAAGCCTTGAACGGTGAACGATGTTTTAATATAGCCGTAAATAAATTGAAGATTTTTACAAGTTATTCATTGTTTTCCTGCGCCGCTCCTACATTTATTTTTGAAGGCTTGGATATGCTCATATATTTATGAACTCGACTGTACCTGTCCTTATGTATGGAATCCAAACATGGGCCCTAACCAGTCCACTTCCAAATTAGAATGCTGTCAACGCGCAATGGAAAGTAGCATGCTAGGTATTCAAAAAACCGTCCGTATAAGTATTACTACCATAAGGAAGAAGACTAAGGCACACGATATCACTACAAAAAATAAGAAGGCTGAAATGAAAATGGTCTGGGGGTCTACTCCGAAATTCGAAATCCGAACTTCGTATGGTGCTGTCCCTTTCACTCTCCTGTCGTACACTATATGAGTGAAAGGGACGGCACCATACGAAGTCCGGATTTCGAATTTTGGAGTAGACCCCCTGGTCACATGATCAGGGAGAGGAAAAATGGAGCAAACGTGTTACTCAATGGTACCCCAGGGAAGGTAAACGGAAACGAGGCAGACCCTTAATGAAACACAGAAAATGTGTCCGGATCATTTGTAACTCTCGGCTTGATGATAGTTGCATACATTTGTTTAGGAAAATGAGTATATTGCCATTGCCCTGTTTGTACATCAGGGACGCATGTATCTTTGTTAACACACGTCTTAGTGATTTCCGAACACGAGGTGATATGATGCACAGACAGACTAGAAAAAAGATCATGGACCTGCTGTACAAACCTCTCGTTAGCAAGGCAATATATGGTAAAAATGTGGCCAATATGTGCATTAAATTATATAATAACTTGTCTGAGGACATTAAGGTCCTCCGGCGAAACGGTTTTAAAAATAAGTTGACGAGTTGGCTTCTCGACAGATGTTTTTATAGTGTTAAGAGTTATTTAGAGTATAAGTGACAGAAATTGGTATTAGGTATTATTATTATTATTTAATGTATATTGATTATGAAGTTGATAATTTTTATTTTCACTTATTTCATCGCCTCTTTGTAAAATATTTGCACGCCTGCATGCAGGCTGAATACACTGTCATCTTTAATTATGTAACACCTTCCTTTACTGTATTCTGGCAAATAAATACTTTTGACTTTTGACTTTGACTTTAAAAGGTTCACGATGACATACGCCAAGTTGCTGGAGCAGAGTACCACAGAAAGAGAAAGAGACAGAAAAGAATGGAGAAGGTTGGAGAGTCCTTTGCCAATTGGTAAACAGACATACAGAAGAAAAAGAAGTGTGAGATTATAGAATATTGATACATATTGTAAAATGTCTAAAATAAAAGGCTTATTATTAATATAGGATAGTTTTAAATAACGATTACTATTAGTTGGTACGAAACCTTTCATTTTGCGTGATCCGATATGCAATTTGCGGCATTATTTCAACCGTGCATGACAGCACGACCCAGTGTCTCCCAGTCTCTTTGCAGCGGGGTCGCGAATTTACTGAAAATCCACATTTAGCATTATCTCTGAATCAAAATTAACTGGACGAAACTGCCCACGCAAATATGAACGGTCTTCTATTGTGGCTTCCATTTGCATTAGCGTCGTTTGCGTTCAGACCACGGAGTGCTCGGCCGCCCGAGACCATACACAGTGCTTAGCTCAAATCAGTACTGCAAAGGTAGTATGGTTAGTCAGTTTGATGTTTGGCTAAGGGGTTCTTTAATGGGGAAATTTAAAATAGGCAAATTGCAGATTAATTAAGTAACGTTTTCAAACCTAAGAAAGGTTAAGTATTCTTGTATATATTTTCGTTGTACATAAATAAATGATTTTAAAGTAGAAAGGTTGATATAAATAAGACAAGATATTTTTAACAGAAAATTTGCAAGTACTGGCAATATTAGATATAATATATAATTTCAACATTCTGAATGTTATTTTCCTTATCTAATGTAGGGCAACGTTATTATAAGATGTGTTGTACCTAGGTGGGAAAAAGTAAGAATAATAATAAAAATATTTATTTGTTTGAACATGGTAAGTATAAGTAGGTGGTCATTTTAACATTTAAAATTGTTTGTTTCACATGTTTAAGCGATAATGGCATGCAAATAACTAATTTTTCATAATAATTTATTACATTACGCTATATTACATATGAGCAATGATATTAATAACGATACCTACAATAATTGGATAACCCATTAAATAATTTCATTCAAATTTCAAGTAATATTAATTTCAAGCTTTTCTTACAATTCTACAGTCTAACACAATATTATTATTCAGCTGTCATACATATTTTTTTATTACTAAAGTTAATCATTACATCAACTGTTGTTATGTCTATCTATCAAAATCAAAAATTTTATTCTTCAAATAGGCCGCAAGGGCACTTTTACAAGTCTACACATGAATTATACAATTAAATAAATTGACAATGATAATTATAAATTTTTCAAAACAGAATTGCAGAACTAAAAAAAATAGACAATAATAATAATGATTTTAAAACTATAGTGATTAACAAACTCACAATATTCAATTAAAATTAACTTACAATACATTATATAAAAAAAAAAAAACAAAATTAGTGACGTATATATACGGTCTCTGTCCGAATACACAAAAGTATATACAATAAATTTAATATCTCAGAGCTGTATATGGTCTCTGAGCGTCCATTATTCCTAAGTCCTTAGAGATGTACATGGTCTCTAAGCGTCTAAATTAAAATAAGTAGTAAATGAAAATAGCACTTAAGTAATTTATATATTCTAAGTAATAAGGTCATAAAAATGTATGTATGTAAATGTATTATGCATTTATAAATCAAGCAATCTCACGCAGATTAAAGGTGCTTTAATAAAATATACGGAGCCATTTTCGCCTTACTTGTGTATTTATGCGGAAGAAAACAATCTTTAGCTTGAAGTTAGTCGAGTTGGAGTGAATTTTGAAACGGCATTTCTTAATGAAAAACTTACACCTTTACATAGAAAAGAGCCTAAATATAGAAGCATTTTTAACTTCTAAGGAAACGTATAACGTCAAAAATGACATGATTTGTACTGGGATCATAAGTACAGATGTAGTGAATAATGTTTTCCCATCGGCTAATCTCGGAATACAACAAGACCTGAAGAAGTGTCAATGAACTTTCATATTTTTTTTAATTAAAAAAAAATATATTAAAAAAGGGATTCCTCTTGGCCAGCATCTAGCCAGGGGGCAAATGATGCCAACGATGAAGCGAGCCCACCCAGAAGTTACCTATTCACTCGTGTCTTGAAAAGGTTCAGGTTATATGAACTCTTACTAATTGATTATTTAATTATTTATCATTTAATGTTATTACTTGTTTAATATCTGTCATTTCAAATGGAAAAGTACCGGTTTTATTCTGACATTTGAAATTGAGTGATAAAGTTTTACATTAACAGACATTAACTTGTTAACCGTTTAATACGATAATTGGTTGCCACTTCGGGACTAGTCATATTATTCCAAGATAAACCTATAAGAAAGCACATATACATGTGTATCGTACTGTTTCTACACTATGCACCGTGGCACGTATCTCATCCTCGCTAACTTTTGTCAGCGGCGCGTGCGGCAAATGCCTGATTTTATGTAAATTAATATTTTTGTCTTATGTCACTTCGCTCTGCTGCAATTAGCATAGCCAGGACGAAATGGGAGCGGAATTGTAAGTGGAAATCAAATGTTTTGTTGAAGGTATATTTTGTATTCAGGAGGTCCCTTTTTGTTTGTCGCTTTATCAACGTGTGCCATCTTAACGCATGAAATGCACTGAATTGCGATTGCAATGTTCATGTTATAAACAAAATTCAGGAATAGGAAAGGATGTTCATTTTAGTACTTTGTCGCACTAACGTAACAATACTGCGACAGTTGGGATGCGTCAAAGTAGTTAAAGTGAAAAGGTACTAAAATGATCATCTAATTTTTGTGTTGACTATACCACGACCCGTCACAATTTTTTATACACCGTGGGCCCTTGTAATCTTGTAATAATAAATTAATAATATTTCAACCAACGATTCTAGAGCCTAATTAGAGTATATAGTGTGGTATAACAGATAGTCCAGAAACCCATAACTTAAGACATTAATTATTTAAAGCAAATCATAAGTTGAAAAATCTCAAGTCTAACACACCCTAAAGACGTGACGTAACCACCTACTACTTTTTTGACTTGACACCATCTTGACACTTCTTGTTTTGAACCACGGATCTATACCTAAACCGGATTGAGTACAAACTTTTATGAGCCAATCAAAATTGAACCATATTCCGGCGTGATACAGTTCATATCCTGTTATGACAGACAGACTAGGGAAAGCGGTCCGAGCGAGAGCAACCAACCAGAGGGCGGTGTCCCACTCGCACAGGTTGCCAATGTAAAAAAAAAATATGTTGCGGTAATTTAGAATACTGAAAATAAGTACTTGCTTATACTAACTAGTACTGTATGTTTATTTGGGATAATTTACATTTGACTTCATTTGTAATTGTATAAAATATTAACATTATTAACTGACTAAAACCTAGTATTGCAATAAATATAGTAGTATTTTTCGAATATTGATTGGTATCCCCAACGTTAATGGTGTCAAATTTGAAACTATGAAAATATGCGGCTAATGAAATCAGTCGAAAATGGTGAAAACGTGTTGTGTAAAGGGCTGTAAAAGTGAAAGTTTTATTAATTGTGGAATATCATTTCACAGGTAAGGAACAATTTGTTATATTTTACGATAAAACGGCAAGACAAATGTCAAACTTATTAGGGTGTCTATGACTTGGGCTGTTTTTGCAGAAATATTCGTTAGTACGTGTTTAGTGACAAAACCTTTTCTCAAGGTCAGTTGAAATTCAATCTTTTAACACTTTTCTTATTAGTACGAGCTTTTGTTCAACTTTGTTGTCGTTCCAATTTTTTTACCATTTTTCAGCTACTTGCCGGTATCCAATTGACCTGAAATTTAGCATAGGTACTTATGTACACGTTCGGTAACAATGTAATATTATTATTATATTGCATTGTTACCTACCGCACTCGTGTATCATGGCACCACCGTGCTGATCTGATGTTGGGAAATTGACTTAAATGTTAATTTTGCTTGAAGAAGCGAGTAATTTATACCCTAATACATCTATAACCACGGAAGACCATCACGAAATTCAAATTATAAAGGCTATTGCCTCGTCTTTTTTCAATTTACGCATGGCTCATCACGGGAAAACACATTTGTTAAGAGATTTGGGAAATAAAGTAGGGCTTAGGCAAAAATTACACAAAACTATATTGTTTAACAATGTATGATACATAAACCTATGATTAACGAATATAAATATTTCTTTGAAAAAATGCTTATTTTATTTACTACCTAATTTAGTTTAAATTTCATTGTACATAGAACCTATATTAAAAATAATCCTCATATCCACAGATGTACTTGGTCACCCTAATTAAAACGAGATGCAATCCTCAAGTTTGGCTTCTCTGTCGGTCACACTTTTTCGTCACAGTACTCAATCCGGTTTAGGTATAGATCCGTGTTTTGAACACAACCGAGGGATGCCATGAGCCGCAGGCGAGTGGCAGCACTCGGGACGAGTGAAGAATGACATTTCCGCACGTGTATTGAATGACGTTTTTTAATACAGTTGCGAAAAAATAAGAAAAACAACAAGTAATATTTATAAAAACAATATCGAATGTTGCCTTTAGAAACTTAAAACATGCTTGCAGTAAGTAAAAACGCCTCTTCTTTGACAGGCGTTTCGGCAGCTATTCCGTTCCACTCAGACAACTTATTAAGAACGGTTTTTCAATATTCAATATTAAAAAATAAACGTGTTATAATGATGAAGAGGTAAGTAATAAAATATGAAATGTGTATATTTTTCGTATTCTGATATTAACAGTAGGTTTTTATGTTGATTACGACGTTTAAAGGAAACTAATATTTAACACCCAGCAATAAGGAGTCATGCATTGGAACAAGCATAAATTTAAAAAAAATTGGAAAAGTGAAAAGCACTAGTGCGCGAAAACCAACTTTCCGCACGCTAAACAGCTACGTAAAGTAGCACTTTTTGAGCAACTGTATTAAAAAGATTTATTCACAAAGAAGCGGTCAATTAATTTGATTTATTTGTAAGGAAATAGTAATGTAATTAAAATAAATAATTGGACTCATGTTGATATAGCATTATTCACTCGTAGTGTCGTCAAAAATACGTGGTTAAAATCTTTCGGGTTATTTGGGCCTGCGGTGTATAGCTAGCTACTCTTACGTAGTTGTCAAGCTATGGTAGTTTAGTGGTTCAAGCATGCGGCCCTCAAGCCGTGGTCATGGGTTCGAATCTTGGTTCATAAATATAGTACCAATGAGTTTTTCGAATAAATTTTTTCAGACCTTTGCGGGTTGGTAACCAAAGTAACTACAAGTTTTCAATTAAGAAAGTCACAATTCAAAGTCCTGTCTGACCCAAAATACGATCACTTTCACTTAAGGAACGTTTACCATCTCCTTCACTCGTATTGTTCCAGTCATTACATTAGTTTACGGAATATTTGCGTTCTCGCTCGCACTCATGGCCCGGTCAGCGCAAATGAAGCGATCGCGTGATGCACCACCATTCCTCAATATCTGCCTTCTTGTATACAGGGTGTAGTGCGAGGGATTTTGTTTTTTTGACTAGAACCAGGATTTTTTAATGCTAATATTTGGTATAAAAAATTGCAAACAGAAAATTAGAATTAGAGGCCTACTTGGGGAAACCCTTATATCTTTTCGGCCATTCTCCGAGCTAAATTTTTCGTGTCCGGGCGAAAATTCTGACGTAAATGAAATAATAATTAATCTTTGATGTTTTGTGAGATATTTTACGTACATGCCTATATATAACACCTAAAAACAGAGCCCTGTAATTAGTTGTTCATCAGTTATATTTTTTTAAACCCCTGTTCTCATAATTGCCACGACGCGTTCCCGCGCTCCCGCGGTTTACAATATCTCATGGTTATTTTCGTATGTCGTGGCTAATGTATGTAATGTGGCTTGAGAGCAGATATTTTCATAGCTTTATATCACTTTTAAATTAAGGAATACATTAGCCACGACATACGAAAATAACCATGAGATACATCAAACTTTGTTTAAGGAAACAATCGTTCAAAGATTTGTCCTACCTAAAAGTATAATTGCAAATTTGAGAAAAGCCGTTTTAGAACACGTCGGTCAGTATGTTCCTGGCGGTAAGTGAAGTTGCCAGAGTTTCAAACGAGGTATATTGCCACCACCATACCAGACACTCACCAGTGTGACGCTTATTTGTCGCTGGCTGTTGAAACAACGAAAAATCAAATCAATAAAAGGTCGACAACGCGTTTGTTTATTTTAGTTTAACTTACTATATCAATACCTGTCGGTCTGTTTAGCTTAGTTGGTAGTGTCACTGCCTCCGAAGCTAGAGGTCCCGGGTTCGAATCCCGGTAAGGGCATTTGTTTCTGTGGTGAGCAGAGACATTTGTTCCTGAGACTTGGAGGTTTTCTATTTATTTAAATACATATACATATTTATCTATTAAATACATCGTTGTCTATTACCCATAACACAAGCCTTAATGAGCTTACTCATCATCATCATCCTCCTAGCGTTATTGCCAGTACAGTTGCATCCTGAAGGATGCCTGGGGTCCGCTACCTAATCCCAAGAATTGGCGTAGGCACTAGTTTTTACGGAAGCGACTGCCATCTGACCTTCCAACCCGAGGGGGAAACTAGACCATATTGGGATTAGGCTTGTCAAGTGAGTGGGCAACTTGACTGTTAGAGGTATAAAATGAACCATAGAGACTCACTTAGAGATAAGTTCAAGAACATTAATGTAATGACATTGCATTGTCAATACATCTATGATAATATTGTGTATGTACATAAAAACATTGTAAATTTCAGGAAGAACTGTGACATACATAATATTAATACTCGAAATAAACACAAACTCGCGGTGCCCACCACTCGCCTACAGAAAATTAGAAAATCATTCATTCATTCATTCATGGGTGTGAAGAGTGGTGTGAAGTTTTATAATAAGCTTCCAAGAAATGTAACTGAATTATCTATTAATAAATTTAAAAATTATGTAAAGCGTCAACTCATATCGAAAGCATATTATAGCACACATGACTACATGAATGATAAAACACCGTGGGATTAATTGTGACTGAAATATTAATGAATTAATCATTATGGCGTTAGATATTAATATGATCTTTTTTTTTTTGATATTTTGATTTTATTCTAGAAACTGTCTAGATTTCTATTTTTTATATATTTTTTATTATTATTATTATTATTTATGTTTTGACGATCCTATTGTGAATTTTACTACAAAATAATTTCTTACTTTGACATGTCTACAACAATACAATATTTATTTTGAAGAATAATAATAGCATCAATAAATTGCTCTAAATAATTAATTAATATATATGTTAATACATGTTATAACTGACGATTCGAAAGTGCTTGTTGCTAGGCCTATTTGAATAAAGAATATTTTGACTTTGACTTTGACTTCTCAAGCCGCCCGGAGGCCTCTAACTAGGCTTAACGACTGCTATCATAGACAGCAACCGGGATCAACGGCTTAACGTGCCTTCCAAAGTAACCACTCAAAGCGGTCACCCATCCAAGGACTTACCTCGCCCGACATTGCTTAACCTCGCATACCGCACGCGGTACGCGGGCGCCGCTGGGCTACGAACGCTCCTGAGCTTACTATGGGACTATTCGATTTGTGTAAAAAAATGACCCCTATTATTTATTATTATTATTATTTATTATTATTTCAAATAATACAATTACATTATAGGTAACAAACCTAAGTAAAAGAGCTGTTTCTTGTATGTATGTAGTTGTAGCTTGTTAGAATAGACATTACATATTTAAAATGAGTAACAAAAACAAAACATATGTCTATTCGAGCACATCACGGCTTTTTTACCTAAAGCTTATATTACTTATTGTAATAGTTATCATTAACATACTCGTATAATAATTGATTTGAGTATTTGAAACACTTCTGGAATTCGTAGTTAAAAAAACAAGTAAATTGGTAAATACAAAATGTATTGAAGATAATCAATAGCGGTCGTATTGGCTCGAAATTTAAATAATTCTTGTTGCATATATCCTATAAACCGCTCAATCATAAACTATAAATAGAATTTGATTCATCAGTGAGAGTTGAATCATCCTGTACAGTATGAGCGGCGCGCTGACGTGCGACGGTTAAAAACGAATTACTCCGGAGCACCCTGTAGCCCCGCTATTTGTCATGCCGCGTGTGCACCCCCCCTTACATAGCCCAGGAGATAGTGTCGTTGAAAGAAATTCAATATAAGAAACAAGTCGTTAACACGGGGATCCTTTCAATCAATTTCCGTTATTCCTCTTCGTTCTTCCTTCTTCTGGACCCGGGTATGTCCTAAAACTACGACCAAGACCACCGTGGGATGGGCAGCAGCATACCTGGAGTGCGGTGGAGATACTGCGATCGCCAACCCGCAAGGCAATTACCCCCCATGAAATTGGGGGAAGCCTATATCCAGCAGTGGACGTCCTTGGGCTAATATGGCGGTGTTCCTTCCTTCGTCACTGAGGATTGCGACCAATCACAATGTCCCTGGATACAGGCTTCCTCTGAGACGGAACGGGCAACCCCCACGCTGTACCAGTGCAGGTAGGAGACTTCACATACACATTTTGAATTTCTTCGCAGATGTATGTAGGTTTCCTCGCGATGTTTTCCTTCACCGAAAAGCTAACGGCACATATCAATTAAACTGAATTGTAATATGTCGTTTGTAATTTATACTAAAATACGAAAATAACTCTTTCAGTCTGTTACAGTTTCACGCTTATCAATAACCCTATTTATAAATAGTACATGCAGAGGCCGGGAAAACCAATTCGTAGATAAGTTGATTTTGACGACGCAAAGCTGAGTCCGTCAACGGATACGCGTTCACGAATTGCGATACCCGAGAGACATAATTATATAGTGCTTTTCTCAAAAAATGCAATGAAAATTGTATATTATACGAGAAATCAATGTCAATTTCTAAGGTCTTGTATGTTTTCTATGTATTTAAATATGTATTTATCTATATATAAGTATGTATCATCATCCTCCTAGCGTTATTCCCAGTACAGTTGCATTTTGAAGGACGCCTGGGGTCCGCTACCTAATCCCAAGAGTTGGCGTAGGCACTAATTTTTACGGAAGCGACTGCCATCTGACCTTCCAACCCGAGGGGGAAACTAGACCTTATTGGGATTCGGCTTGTCAAGTCATGTGAGTGGGCAACTTGACTGTTAGAAGTTCTCAAGCCGCCCGGAGGTCTCTAACTTGGCTTAACGACTGCTATATATATGTATGTATATCGTCGTCTAAATATTTTATACACAAAACTAATTAGTCCCATAGTAAGCTCAATAAAGGCTTTTGTTATGGGTACTAGACGATAATATATACTTAATAGATATACAGGATCATTTCTAGGTCGTGATCCAAAAACACTTTTTCCGACTCTGTAAATGTTCCACATTATCATGTGGTAGTATTTGATTAATAGATAATTAGTTTTTAATTTTTTTTATCTTCCAAGTAAAATTAATCTTATACTAAGTAATCATGGTCACCCTATGACTTTTGACATACGCTGTATGGAAAGCGACAAGACGTCACATTGAGTAGGGTGACCAAATTTCTAAAATGTTTTGTTTTTCTATTTGTCATCTGAAAAATAATCTACATCATTGGTGATAAACAATAAATTAACAACACCATAAGGCTCATCTTGGAATTCTGTATGATGTCTTGCTCTCTTGCTCCACGACCCCGAAATCACCTGTATACTTAAATTAGAAAACATCCAAGCCTCAGGAACAAATGTTTCTTCTGACCACAGAAACAAATGCCCTTACTGGGGTTCGAACCCGGGACCTCTAGCTTCGAAGACAGTGTAACTACTACACTAAAAATTATCACCGAGCTATGTCAAATTTCAGCTCAAACTGATCAGCTGAACTGAACTGAGCAGTCCAAGTTAAATAAAATCTTGTAAAAATAAAACACGACCCCCTGGTCTACAGTTAATACAGATGCGGGTAGTTTCACTATTCTTTCTAACAAAATATAAATTCACTGTTATCAGTGCTGCGTAATTCATTTTTAATTACCAGAGTTTACCCTCATAATTACCAGTTACGAAATTCTGCATTTCGTTTCACGTTACAAATTTAAGGAAAGGACAAAATAGTTCATAGAGAATTCTTGAAAGAATTCTGCTAAAGGTAGAAAGTCAATATATAATATTATTCTTGAAATAAATTCTAGTGCTTTACTTTCATGTGTTTAACCCCCGACTAAAAAAGAGGGGTGTTATAAATATGATAAATTTGACCGCCATGTGTCTGTCTGTGGCACCGTAGCTCTTAAACGGGTGAACCCATTTTAAAGTGTTTTTTAATCGAAAGCGTACGTTTTCTTGCAATTGTTTCAGATTCAGATTCATTTATTGTCATAAACTGTGTACAAATAGGTCACATACATAATAAAAGGTCCAACAGTTTGCCCATTCCGGGCGTACAATATTATTACCCCTAATTTGGTTAAAATCGGTTTTGCGGTTGTGCCGTTTTTAAGATAGGTACTGAACTTTGAAATGAAAGTGTCGGGGTTTTTCAACTTTTCTAATTTGGTGAGTTATTAAATGTAAGCTAAAACTGCAGTACCAAAACTGAACTCTCAGCTACAACAACAGTCAGACAGTACTCCTTCGTCACACATAGAACCAGTGTCTAACACTATTATAGTGAGCAAATTAGGCCCTGTCAATGACGACCTGTATAATACTGGCGGTGGCGCTAATAATGGTTCCATCACAGGCATCGACGCTGAATGCAAGACGGTGACGCAAAGCAGAGAGCGGGCATGTGACGCACTATCACTTGGAGCTCGGAAAAATTGTAGTTACAGCGAAGCGCTTAAGGCTGGCGGCCGTGACAGCGACGGAGACCACCGGCACAACCTCGGAGGCGGACGTAGGTATGACGACGGGCGCGTACACGCACTAACGCGTGCGGATAGCGGTCGCGTGCGTCGCGGAACAGCGGCCGGGTGCGACCCCTCTGTGTGCTGCGGAGCGTCTGCAGCAACTGCACCTGTTCTATGTTCAGAGCGGTACCACAGCGGAGCTGGTTCGGGATCATCTGACGAAAATCTGCGGCAGTGACGTGTGCAAGGTTGAAGTTTTGAAATCACGCGGTAACTACTCTTCCTTTAAACTTGGAGTGCCGAGTACATACGCTGAACTTATTATGTCGCCTGATAATTGGGCCGAAGGTATTTGTGTCAAATCTTGGCAGCAAAACCACAAGCAGAACTTTCGTGGGCGCCGAGGGGAGAGGCGCGACAGTGGCTCGTCCCCGTTGTAAAAACTTTCTTTTCTATTACCAAAATGTACGCGGTTTGCGATCTAAAACGGATATATTTCTGATGAGTGTAACACATTGCAATTTTGATATTATCGCATTAACTGAGACTTTTTTGACAAGTTCCGTGTGCGACGGTGAGCTCTTCCCCAGCGGGTGGCGCGTGGCGCGCCGAGACCGCTTGGGCGACGCCGGCTGGGGCGGGGTGCTGCTGGCCGCACGCGACCACTATTCTTTACGTATTCTCCATGATATTGATGGGCTCACACCTGACAAGGAGTTGTTATTTGCAATTATGACTTACAAGAATTTAAAATTTTTATGTTGTGTCGTATATTTACCGCCTAGTTATAATAGTGAGCAGTACAGGAGCGTCTTATCATGTATTGAAAATGCAGTATGCGCCTATCCAGACTTATATTTTATTTTATTTGGTGATTTTAATCTTAATTCGTGTTGTACTAATTTAAAAACTGACTTTGACATTTTTTGTAATTTTTGTAAGCTAACTCAGTATAATAGTATTGTAAACGATCATGATGTTTTTAACCCCCGACTAAAAAAGAGGGGTGTTATAAATATGATAAATTAAACCGCTATGTGTCTGTCTGTGGCACTGTAGCTCTTAAACGGGTGAACCCATTTGAAAGCGTTTTTTTAATCGAAAGCGTACGTGTTTACTTGCAATTGTTTCAGACTCAGATTCATTTATTGTCATAAACTGTGTACAAATATAGGTCACATATATTATGCCGGACAACGCATATCTTATAACTGTTTTATCTTATGCCGGAACCACACAACTTAATTTACCAATTCTAAATTCAAATCTGTAGTAACTAGTACAAAAAACACCTTATTTCAAAATCATATTCATAACTAAGGTAAACTACATCATTGATAGGGATGTCTGGCAATGACAGCGTCCTGCATGGGTAATGTATCGCAAAAATAGGTTTTTTACTGTAGGTTTGTAATTTTGTAGTACCTGATACTGTAATTTTTCAATTAACTATACGATGTTGACACCTCGTCGGGTTTCTTGCGCCGGTTCTTCTCATGGCAGAGGTTTATTTATCCAAACCGGTGGTAGTTTACTGACTAAAATTCATAGGTGCATATCGTTATTAATTTAAGAGTAAAAACTCTTGTCGGTGTAACCGATAAATTATGCAGTTCTCTCCACCTTATTCTATCCAGAGCCATTTCCTTGGTTTCCTTGTACGATACGACTGCTACTTTCTCTTTTATTTGTTTTTATAGCTTATTCTCGGTCTTACTCTTCCTCTCTTGCCTTCTACTTCCCCCCCATAATGGTGCTTATAAAGGAATCGTGTCGTACAAGGTGACCAAACATTTTCGCTCTTCTATTTTATATTGTTTGTAGCAATCTTCGTTTTCCTTTTACCCTCCTTAAGACTTCTTCATTTGTGACTGCATATACTATGCCTAAATCTATACTATCTATAATAATATTATAAAGCTGAAGAGTTTGTTTGTTTGAACGCGCTAATCTCAAGAACTACTGGGTCGAATAGAAAAAATATTTTTGTGTTGGATAGTCTATTTATCGAGGAAGGCTTTAGTTAGGCTATATAACATCACGCTGCGACCAATAGGAGCGAAGACGCGGACGAAGTTGCGGGCAACAGCTAGTAATATTATAAAGCTGAAGAGTTGGTTTGAACGCACTAATCTCGGGAACTACTGGTTCGAAATGAAAAATTATTTTTGTGTTAGATAGTCCATTTATCGAAGAAGGCTTTAGGCTATATAACATCACACTGCGACCAATAGGAGCGAAGACGCGGACGAAGTCGCGGGCAACAGCTAGTTGAAGAATAAAATAACGAAGTTAAGAATCTACGCTCAAATAAACTCTTGTTACTGCGACAGACTAAACTGAACCAATCTGACTACAAGCCATACTGCAATCGATACAAGATACATAATCGATTTACTGCGATACGATTAACTCGATTGAATCGAGCGCAAGCGCTGGCGCAATTTAGACTTTATTAGTTCCGTCGAAGGTGCTTTTTGCTTTTTTAAGTGGCGAAAAGTGGCCGTTAATTGTCTATCGAGACAGTGGAAATAAAGTTGCAGTAAAGCATTGTATTAAAGTGGTTTTTTTTATATAACGTCGGTGGCATGTTTTATTTTACACCACGCTCCGATTTTCGAATGAGCCGAGGTTTTCCCGAGGGACTACAGCATGGGGTTCTTCAAGAAAGGAGTGTATAAATTCTTAAAGGGTCGGCAACGCGCATGTGACACGCAGGTGTCCATAGGATGCGGTGACCGCTTACCATCAGGCGGGCCGTACGCTTGTTTGCCACCGACGTGGTATAAAAAAATGCGTACGCCCCGCCTGATGGTAAGCAGTCACCACAGCCTATGGACGCCTCAATTCCAGGGGTGTTACATGCGCGTATCCGATCCTTTAAAAATGTATACACTCCTTCTTTGAAGAACCCCTTACTCTAGTCTTTCGGGAAACCTCGTTACGGAGCTATCTCTTTCCACAACCGGAGCGTCCGAGGGAAGACATTCCCCTTTGTGAGCAGCCTGTATGAAGCTGCCCTACACTCAACGTGAATCAACGTTTTCAATTTTAGTTACTTTGCTAACGATAGATGGCGCTTAAGTGAAAGTGATGGTATCAGGGATTATCAACCTGATAATAAAAAGCATTGTGGTTTGGTGTAATGATTACAGCTTTCGACGGCGTCGGGCGCATTGCAATCCACTGGCTTACTTACAATCCACCTCTACTGGTAGTTGTGAGCGTTGTGATGGCTCGGTAAAAGGATTTCAGCGTTTGTTGGCGCCTGGTCTTACGCCAGTCGGAATGCGATGCACCGCGTTGCTTAAATGGACGGTATAACATTCAGAGGCTTACTTAAAATGTCTCTACTGGTATTTGTGAGAGCTATTGTGGCTCGGCAGTGGCAGTGGGCGGGGCACATAGCACGTAGAACCGATGGGGCGGAAAGGTTTTCGAGTGGCGACCACGTACCGGAAGGCGTAGCGTGGGCAGGCCCCCCACACGGTGGACCGATGACCTGGTAAAGGTCGCAGGTGTCCGCTGGATGCGGGTGGCGCAGGACCGATCATCGTGGAAGTCTTTGGGGGAGGCCTATGTACAGCAGTGGACGTCTTTCGGCTGACATGATGATGGTGGCTCGGTGTAAGTATTTCAGTGATGGCACCTGGTCTTGCGCCAGCCGGAATGCGATGCACCGTGCCGCTCAAACGGACGGTGTATTATTCAGAGGCTCATTTACAATGCCTCTACTGGTATTTGTGAGTGTTGTGAATGCTCGGTGTAAGGATTTCAGCGTTCGTTGGCGCCTGGCCGCGCGCCAGCCGGATTGCGAGCCACCGAACCGCTCAAACGGACGGTGTTTGCTTTCACTGGCTTACTTACAATCTGGCTCTTTTAGACTGCGACACAAATTGCATGGCCCAATTCTAGCCGTTTTTTAAAAATTAAAAATGGGATTGCTCGTTGCCAGTATCTAGCTAGGGGGCAAAGATGAGGCCGACGATGAAGCGAGCTCATCGCCTTGGGTTTGCCCGAAGGCAACAGAAGAAACCTAATCACAGAGGTATATTTGCAAGTGCGACAGAGAGGGAGATACACGAACTTAGTTCGTTTTCATTTTGCGGTAGCAGCTCGGAACGTAACAAACTTAATCTACCTGAGTGTCAAACATAATGTATCCCTTAATAATATTTAAAAAAATGAAGCCCCAAATTATTTTAAGCCATACTAAGCCTAGCCTACAAATATGACAGAAAGACAGAGCGGCACCATAAGGGTTCCTTTTTTACCATTTTGGTATGGATCCCTAAAAATTAGCAATTCGTAGCGATTTGCGATTCTTTCCGATTACTTTATCTGACATACTCGTATATCTAAAGCTTGAAACACTCAAAACTCTGTGCGTTTCGAGCTTTATTCGCGGGTCTAAAACGTTATGTGCCCAGATTGGAACGTTTCGATTGACATTTGACAAGCGTGTCACGACTGTCAGGAGGTTTTAGGAAAGTTTTTTGCCTCTTATTTGTGAAATATTTGTGTTTCCACGTACACATGTAAAAAGTCCGTAAAATACGAATAAAATGTTTATTATATGTCGATGCAGTGTGGTATTAGTTCGGTTTATGTGATTTCAACTTTGGTATATGATGTGAACTCGAGTTCTAAGGCTAGCAATATTTTTGTGTGTGATTTTGAACTCATAGTAGATAATATGTCGCCTGCAGATGTTCACAGCTTCAGAAATAGCATCGGATTGGTTATTCAAAAGGTCAGTAGCAATTTTACACTTAACAGCAGTAGTTAGTAGCAGTAAAAAAATACCGAAATCCCCTTGATAAACTTAGTCTCGATATCATAAAGCGTCGATGTGAACGTCAAGCACTCGACTGCTATAATCATTATTGCAAAAAAATAGAAAACAATATACTACGTAACTCAAAGTACTTCTGGACATTCATTAAACAAAAACGTAAAAACAATTCTTTAATACCAGCGACCATGCGCCTGGGGAACAATGTTGCCCAAAATTGTAAAGAGATATCCGAACTGTTTGCTAGGAACTTCTCATCTATCTATGATAAAGGTTTCATTTCTGGTGTATCGGGACAAATTGCGAGTATCTCCTCTGTACTTCCCGGTGCTTTGAATAATATTATAATTGACGAAAAAGCTATTTTAAAAAAGATTAACACGTTAGATTTACGTAAGGGCTGTGGTCCAGATGGCTTGCCGCCAGTACTTCTGTATAAGTGTGCTAAGCAGCTAGTGTCTCCCTTAAAATACATATTTAATAAGTCTTTACAATCTGGAACCTTTCCTACTTCATGGAAAGAGGCAAAAATTGTCCCCATACATAAGGGCGGCTCCAAATCGGACATTAGCAATTATCGACCGATATCTATTCTGTCCATTGTACCAAAGCTGTTCGAATCTTTGGTCTATCCTTATGTTTATAGCCATTTTTCTCACCTACTTTCGAACAAGCAGCACGGTTTCATTAAGTCGAGGTCAACCGGCACAAATTTGGTATCCTATATCGAGACGATTACGAACTATATAGATAAGAGAGTGCAGGTAGATGCAATCTATACTGATTTTAGTAAAGCTTTCGACAGGGTAAACCATGGCATACTACTGGGTAAACTTTCCAGGTTCGGTGTTGGTGAACCTTTGTTGAGCTGGTTTAGGTCTTACCTGTCGAATCGTAAGCTGTATGTGGCGGTGAATGGCGAGAATTCTAAAGCGTATATTGCTTCATCCGGCGTGCCTCAGGGATCACATTTGGGCCCCCTACTGTTCTTGATTTTTATCAATGACATCACAAAATGCTGCATCAATTCTGAGCCCTATCTCTTTGCAGATGACTTAAAGTTCATTAGACCGGTTAAAGACGATAATGACCGCCTGAGGCTCCAAGATGACGCTGATAGGCTAGCTGAGTGGTGCAGAAGCAATAACATGGAATTGAACTCCGATAAATGCTATCACATAACCTTCACGCGCAACAAAACTTCAGCACAAACTCAATATGCCATTAACGGTATAACCCTGAAAAAAGTTCCAGTAGTACGAGATTTAGGCGTAATGTTAGATGACCAGTTAAACTTTAATGCTCATTTAGATCATTTAATAAAAAAATCTTCTGCAATGGTGGGCTTCGTGGCAAGGAATACCAAGCACTTCAAGCAAACCCGCACAAAACTGGTACTATTCAACACTCTAGTAAGAAGCAACCTTGATTACTGCTCTCAGGTTTGGTCTCCTTTCTACGAAGTCCACAAAAAACGTATTGAAAGGGTACAGAAGCGATTTCTAGCAATATTGAGCTACTCAACACTTGAAACAAGGTCATTAAGGTCTTATCAGCAGCGCCTAAACTATTTAAAACTATTATCTCTTAGCGATAGAAGAAAAGTACTGGATCTAATGTTTCTATACAGAGTAGTCAACGCCAGGGGTATTGATTGTCCGGAATTGTTAAAAGAAATTCGCATAAACATCCCAAACAGGCTACCTCGCAAGGGTACCTATAAGCTGTTCAAAGATAAATTCAAAAGGACTAAACTCGGCAGTAACTCACCGATTTCAAGAATGGTACGTCTATACAACTACATTCCGGATTCCAGAGGCATAGATATCTTCCATGATACAATAAGTAAATTCAAAAAATCTATTATCACGCATTTTATATCACTGGAGTCTGGCGGGTGACTGCCACTCCTTCATGTTCTGTTGCTCTTCCTGCATGCACATAAACATAAACATCCTATTATACGAAATTTGAAATTTGAAATTTTAGTGTAAGTTCTAAAGTAGAATACAATCTTGTGATATATGTGGGTAGACATAGGAAGCAGGCGCCGGTTGTATGTGGGTAGGCAAAACTCTCTGGCATTAAATTGTGTAACGGATGGACGTGTTTTCCTTGTGCTCCTCATCAGCTCCAGTTCCTGGCTTGAGGAGAGACACAACAGTGGCGACGAGGTGGTTTTATCCACGCAAGTGACTTTTAGTAACTGGACAGTGAAGTGGTTCGCGGTAAATAGCAACAATGTCGGTCGGGAAAATCACGGCTTTCGACATTAGTAAAGATTGTTGGGATTTATATGTAGAACGTTTGGAACAATACTTTATAGCTAATGGAGTGAAAGAAGAAGTAAAAGTGGCCACTTTAATCACGGTGATTGGCAGTGAGGCATATGAACTGATGGTTAACTTGTGCACGCCGGCTAGGCCAGCAACAAAGACTTTCGAGCAGTTGAAGGCCATTATGAAATCACATCTGCAACCTAAGCCGAGTATGTTAGCAGAACGATTTAAGTTTAGGCAGCGACGGCAGGCGAGTGATGAGAGCATTGGGGATTATGTAGCAGCGTTAAAAAAAATGTCGATGACTTGCAACTTTACCGCAGACGGATTGAAGGAAAATTTAAGGGACCAGTTTATTTGTGGATTATCGAAAGATACCGTTAGGCAACGGTTATTCGCCGAGGACGAGATAACGTTCGAGAAGGCATTTAAACTAGCAATTACAATAGAATCGGCCGAAGCGGACGCGGCGGTAATCGACAGGCGTGTTGGTAACGCGGAAGGAAGCGCGGGTGTCTACCAGATGTCATCGGGCTCAGTACGAGGAGGCCACGGGGAAGCCGCTAGTGGGCGGAAGGTCACGGGGGCTAAGTGGGAGCCGCGAGAATGGGCAGGACACGCGAGCGGCGGCAGCGGCCGCGGAGGACGGCGCGGGCCGGGCGCCGGGCGCGGGCGCGGCGCGCGCTACGGCGCCTCCAGCTGTAGGGCGTGCGGCGGCACGCACGACTCCAGCACGTGCAAATTCAAGACCTACGTATGTCGAGTATGCAACAGGGACGGGCACCTAAAGAGGATGTGCCCAAGGCTGCGAGAGGAACAGTTGTTTGCGGTGTATGACGAAGATACCGAAGGTCAGGTGGCGTATGGCGAGGGCGAGTCGAGCGAAGGAAGTGACGAGGTAGTTACCTATAACCATTCAATTGCTTTAAAGGACTTTAGAGGCTATCCACCATATGTAGTATCAGTTAAAGTTAATGGCAACCCTTTAAACATGGAAATTGACAGCGGTAGTGCTATTTCTTGTGTCAGTTACGATTGTTATTTAAGAACTTTAGCAAAATGTAAATTGAGACCGAGTCATTTATCTTTGCGGTATTATACAGGGGAAGTAGTAAAACCGGTAGGTAAGATACTGGTAACAGTACAACATGGTAGTAAAGAAAAAAAGCTGGATTTGTATGTAATAGCAAGTGGCAAAACTAATTTGCTAGGGCGACAATGGATTTATGAACTTGATTTAAATTTACCTACCCAGGTACCCTGTAATAAATTAAAGTCAGGAAGCGGTACTCTAAACTTCAATGAGCTTGTGTTCAGTTCCAGGTTTAAAGAAGTTTTCGAAGACGGTTTGGGGCGATTCACAGGCGGCACTGTGGGGTTCACACTGCGCGAGGGCGCGCGACCGGTATTCATGCGCGCTCGGCCGCTGCCTTACGCACTGCGTGAGCCGGTGGAGCGAGCACTGGATCAGCTGGTGCGTGATGGCATCATCACACCTGTCGCTACATCCGATTGGGCCACTCCCGTCGTACCGGTAATGAAAAAAGATGGAACTATTCGTTTGTGTGGGGATTTCAAATTGACTTTGAACAAATGTTTACAAGTGGATCATTTCCCCGTACCTAGAGTAGACGATTTGCTAACCAAACTGCATAAGGGGGATAAGTTTTCTAAGATAGACTTATCACAGGCGTATGCGCAGTTTGAATTAGATGATTCAAAACAATACACAGTAATTAACACGCATAAAGGTCTCTTTATGTATAACCGTTTAATTTATGGCTTAGCATCTAGTCCAGGGATATTTCAGCGGAAGTTAGAACAATTCTTCTCAGACATGCCTAGTGTAGGGGTGTTTCTGGATGACATTATAATTACCGGACCGGATGATCACTCACATCTGGCTACGCTTATCGAAGTTTTTGAGAGATTAAAAAAATACGGGTTAAAGGTCAAAAAGGACAAATGTACCTTCTTCGCGACATCGGTAACGTATTTAGGGTTCGTTATTAGTAAGAAAGGAGTCCATACTTGCCCCACCAAAATAACGGCCATCGAGGATGCACCGGAACCTAGAAGTGTACCGGAGCTTCGCTCATTTTTGGGACTCATTATGTATTATGCAAAATTTGTGCCAAATGTTAGCACAATATTAGCACCGCTATACCGTTTATTGCAGAAAAATGTTGCGTTTGTATGGACTGAAAACTGTAGGTTAGCATTCAATAAAATTAAGCAATTGTTGATTTCCAGTAAGATATTAGCTCATTATTCGCCAGACTTACCTCTATATTTAACAACGGACGCTAGTAGTGTTGGGTTGGCAGCCGTAATATCTCACGTGACGCCAGACGGCGAGCGGCCTATCGCGTATGCATCACGGGTATTAAATTCAGCGGAGAAGGCTTATTCCCAAATTGAGCGGGAAGCATTGGCCATTATATATGGCATTAGAAAATTTCATCAATATCTTTATGGTAGAAAATTTACCTTAAGAACAGATCACAAACCCCTGGTTTCAATTTTTGGGGATAAGTCGGGCATCCCCGTTATGGCAGCGAGTAGGATGCAGCGCTGGGCCGTGATTCTTGCAGGCTACGACTATGATATTGAATACGTGCGTAGCGAGAGGAACGCAGCGGATGCGCTGTCTCGTTTACCTATAGGTCTAAATGCGAATCAGGAAAGCAATAACAAAAAACGGGAATTTACATATTTAAACTTTATCCAGAATTTCATCCCAGTTACAAGGAAAACGTTGTGTGAGGAAATTGCTAAGGACGATGTACTTAAAAAAGTAATGCTGTTTGTGCAGTCGGGTTGGCCAGCAGTATGTCCAGATGAACAGATTAAACCGTTTTTTTTACGACGGCATGAATTGTATATTGATGCAGGTTGTATAGTATGGGGCTACCGTTTAGTAATTCCCAAAAGATTGCAGGATAATTTGTTGAAAGAAATCCACGGCGGACACATGGGGGTAGTAAAAATGAAGAGTATCGCACGGAGCATTGTGTGGTGGCCAGGCATTGATGCGGATATAGACAACATAGGTAGAACTTGCACTACTTGCACGGCCGAAAGTGCAGCGCCGGCAAGGGCAGCCCCTCAGCCGTGGCCATATGAGACTGAAGTGTGGTCAAGGCTACATGTCGATTTTATGGGGCCCATTCAGGGTGTTTCTTACCTAGTACTCATCGATTCGACTTCAAAGTGGATTGAAGTTTTGAAAATGAATAAGACTACAGCTACCGACGTGATTCGCATATTACGAGAAACATTCGCACGTTTTGGGTTACCAAAAGAGATTGTTTCAGACAATGGACCTCCATTTTCGAGCAAAGAATATGAACGTTTCATGGTCTTTAATGGCATCCGAATAACATTCGCACCAGTATACCACCCGTCATCAAATGGAGCCGCGGAGGCAGCTGTCAAACTATGCAAAAGGGTAGTGCGAAAGGCCTTGAGGGACGGGGTAGATGTGGATGCCGCACTGCAGTCGTACTTGTTGAGCTACAGGAATGTGAGCCACAGTACAACGGGGGCGTCTCCAGCGGCCCTATTGCAGCGTAGGAATTTGAGGTCTCGTCTTGATTTATTGAAATGTAGGAGGCAAGTAGAGGACAGAGTAATTCAGAGTCAGCGCAAGCAAGTAGAATACACAGGAGGGACTGCTAAGCAGTTGAAAGTAGGGGAAGAGGTATGGGCTCGTAATTATACAGGAGGTGAGAAATGGATAGGAGGCCGAATCGAGCAAAAAGTAGGATCACGTAATTATATTGTGGGTAGGGAAAATGGTCCACCAATTAAACGGCACATCGATCAAATAAAAAGCAAGTGGGCGGGGACAATTGAGGTGCCAACGGCAAGACAAATTGATGAACCACCAAACGAGCCCCAAGCAGCCCTACCAGAGGCACCGCCGGCGGGAGTGGTGCCCGAACCATCAGAGAGCAATCTCGTGATGAGACCCGAGATCGCGCCACCGTCGATAAAGGACCCGGTCGCGCGCCCTACGTCATCGGCCCCTGTGGACGACCCTAAACCGACTCGCGTTAGAAAACCAGTCAAAAGATACGGCTTTGATTTTGACTAATGTATTACCTTTCCCTGTAATAAGTTATATCTATTAATGTGTAGTTATACATAGAATAAGTGGGAGGGTGTGATATATGTGGGTAGACATAGGAAGCAGGCGCCGGTTGTATGTGGGTAGGCAAAACTCTCTGGCATTAAATTGTGTAACGGATGGACGTGTTTTCCTTGTGCTCCTCATCAGCTCCAGTTCCTGGCTTGAGGAGAGACACAACAAATCTCTTACTTCTTATGTAAATAATCTACTATTAAGTGTGGGTATATTCGACCAAACAGAAATGGAATAGACTCTGTTTAAATTATTATTCCTGGTTGGTCGAATCTGGCCTAACCTAAATAAGCTATTAATTTTAAAAATGTTAACTCTTTGTTACAATCATATGTGAGCTGTGGTCACCTATAAGTGGCTAAGCATCTTTGCTAGATTTTTTGTTTTTAAGACATATGTTTTGTTTTAGATGTATTATCCGTTGGTGGTCCTTAAATAAATAAATAAATAAAAATAAACAGCAATAAAATGGGTCGATCGGTATGGAGATTAATATAATACTAGATGAAAGCCCGGCTTCGCTCGGGTGAAATAAATAAGAAAGAAATAAAGTAAATATTTATTTGTGACAGTTATGCAAACGACGAAAGAAATAGTGTACAAAAATGTATAAAATAAAAACTTTACAACAACGGATTATGATGAAACTTCGTATAGAAATATAGTCTGTAGTCTGGATTAACATATGGAATAGGGAGTAAAAGATTACGCTGACGACGTCACGGGCAAAGGCTAGCTAGTTCATTAAAATTCAGTTCAGATGTGCAATTGTTAAATATTGATGTGCCAGTCATTATTTTTGGTGCGAAGTCAGAGCTGCTAACGCGAACGAAAACAAATGAAGTTCGTGTATCTCCCTCTCTGTCGAACTTGCAAAATTGAGCGACACAGAGGGAAATACACGATGTTCGTTCGTTTTCGTTTCGCGGTGGCAGCTCTCTATTCTCCGCCAAATTCTATTAAGCCCTTTAAACTCAATATTATGTGTCAATATTATCGCGATTTTTAAAATTTTATGGGGTCTGTTAAACGCTTAATATTATTACAATACTGGTGTGTCAATATTATCGTGGTTTTCAAAATCGTATGGATTTTGTCTTCAATATTCATTGCACGTGATACGGATCGTGATATGAGTATATTCATTTTCTCCAACTAATGGAAGCTATTTAACAACTTGTTCCGTTTTGCCAAAGGTATTTCACATTCCGATACGCGCACCATCCAGGAATAGGAGCCGTCAGACCAGAGGGCCTACCGCGATCTGAAAACGAAGTATTTCCTTCTCCGCGCTCGAATATGCAAGTGCGACAAAGAGGCATATATATTTAGTTTTCGGTTGGTAGCACTTTAGTCCGAGCGCGGCGGACGGTCGAAGAAAGTCAAAGAACATTCCGTCTGTTGTCTGTCACACATATATTTTCCCATCGACCTATGAACTTGAAATTAGGTGATAATTTTTATTATGAAGTATATTTTACCAAAAATATCAATATATTGATAAATCACATTTGTTTTTAGTTGTGCGGAACCCTCAGTGTGCGACTCCGACGCACTTGGCTGGTTATTATTACATTTTGAATTTTATTTCTAATCTCTTATAGTAAAATACCCTATTCGTTTTAAAGTTGACGCCTGAGGGCCTACCGCGAACCAAAAACGAACTATCTTCCTCTCTGTCGTTCGAATATACATGTGCGAGAGAGAGGCAGATAATTCGTTTTCGGTTCGCGGTAGCGCCTCTAACGTCCGAGCGCGGCGAACGGCATGAGCTGGGGGTCTACTCCGAAATTCAAAATCCTAACTTCGTATGGTGCCGTCCCTTTCACTCTCCTGTCATAGACTATATGAGTGAAAGGGACGGCACCATACGAAGTTCGGATTTCGAATTTCGGAGTAGACCCCCAGTACCACTAAGTTATAAGATTGAGCGAGATAGGGATAGAATTTTGCTAGACGTTTAAAAGCTATAAGTCACCTAGTAGTTTGTCACAACAAAATAGAGACGCAGCTTTAAGATGGCGGACAGACTCAGCAAACATTCAAGTGGTGTCCTTTACACGATTAATATTATCACAATACTGGGGTGTCAATATTATCGCAGTTTTCAAATTTTGTGTGTGAAATGTATCACGTGATAATAATAACCATGTAACAGGCCCCATACATTCGCTTTGAAGGCGGTTGTTGTGACAATCAGCCTAGCTAGCAGGATAGATTATACCGTTACGTTTTATGTGACGTTTTAATACATTTCGCCCATATAACGTGACGGTATAAGCTATCGTGCTAGCTAGGCTGATAGGTGTGTAGAACGCTTGAAAACTACAAAAACAAAACGCTGCAGACGCGGCTAGCCGAATCCACACAATGGGCGATGATGGCCCCTCACCCAGAACGCAGCCCAGCAACCTGGCCAACACACCGGACGCAAACATAGTTTACAATTTCCGAACGTACCCAACCCGACGCTGTCAACCAACGAATTTAATATGGCCGACCTTTCGTCATAAAATTAACACTTTTTAATGCAAAATACGCGACAATCCGAATTTTGCGGATACATATGTTCAACTCAAAAATCGTTATTTTTATACGTTCTTCAATTTGAGACAGGTCTCGTTCGGGTCTACCGTACCCATGCACGAAATTATTAATATAGAAGTGTCATTTTGATCAAACCGCCTCCCATCATTGATATAACGTTAACATTTATTTTATGTATAATCGCGAAATGTAAAGGTTTCGTCACTTTTCGACCTTAACGGTATTAAAATAGAGTTGAAAAGTGACGAACCTTTTCATTCGGTGACCGCGACTGTACCTAGGGACGATCACAATATATAATAATAATAATAATAATACGCCTTTTATTTCAGACATTTTACAGCATGAATCAGTATTCTATAATCTGGGCATGAGCTGGGGGTCTACTCCGAAATTCAAAATCCTAACTTCGTATGGTGCCGTCCCTTTCACTCTCCTGTCATAGACTATATGAGTGAAAGGGACGGCACCATACGAAGTTCGGATTTCGAATTTCGGAGTAGACCCCCAGTACCACTAAGTTATAAGATTGAGCGAGATAGGGATAGAATTTTGCTAGACGTTTAAAAGCTATAAGTCACCTAGTAGTTTGTCACAACAAAATAGAGACGCAGCTTTAAGATGGCGGACAGACTCAGCAAACATTCAAGTGGTGTCCTTTACACGATTAATATTATCACAATACTGGGGTGTCAATATTATCGCAGTTTTCAAATTTTGTGTGTGAAATGTATCACGTGATAATAATAACCATGTAACAGGCCCCATACATTCGCTTTGAAGGCGGTTGTTGTGACAATCAGCCTAGCTAGCAGGATAGATTATACCGTTACGTTTTATGTGACGTTTTAATACATTTCGCCCATATAACGTGACGGTATAAGCTATCGTGCTAGCTAGGCTGATAGGTGTGTAGAACGCTTGAAAACTACAAAAACAAAACGCTGCAGACGCGGCTAGCCGAATCCACACAATGGGCGATGATGGCCCCTCACCCAGAACGCAGCCCAGCAACCTGGCCAACACACCGGACGCAAACATAGTTTACAATTTCCGAACGTACCCAACCCGACGCTGTCAACCAACGAATTTAATATGGCCGACCTTTCGTCATAAAATTAACACTTTTTAATGCAAAATACGCGACAATCCGAATTTTGCGGATACATATGTTCAACTCAAAAATCGTTATTTTTATACGTTCTTCAATTTGAGACAGGTCTCGTTCGGGTCTACCGTACCCATG
The DNA here is from genome assembly GCA_905163555.1 of Notocelia uddmanniana. NCBI lineage: Eukaryota > Metazoa > Arthropoda > Insecta > Lepidoptera > Tortricidae > Notocelia > Notocelia uddmanniana. The sequence goes on from LR991066.1 coordinate 24,438,089, forward strand.
CACGAAATTATTAATATAGAAGTGTCATTTTGATCAAACCGCCTCCCATCATTGATATAACGTTAACATTTATTTTATGTATAATCGCGAAATGTAAAGGTTTCGTCACTTTTCGACCTTAACGGTATTAAAATAGAGTTGAAAAGTGACGAACCTTTTCATTCGGTGACCGCGACTGTACCTAGGGACGATCACAATATATAATAATAATAATAATACGCCTTTTATTTCAGACATTTTACAGCATGAATCAGTATTCTATAATCTCACACTTCTTTTTATTTTGTAAGTCTGTTTGCCAGTTGGCAAAGGCCTCCTTCAACCTTCTCCATTCTTTTCTATCTTGAGCTACTCTGCTCCAGGTTTTTCCAGCCACTTGACGTATGTCATCGTCCCACCTTTTTGAGGGTCTGCCTCTTTTCCGTTTGCCTTCCCTGGGGTACCACTGAGTGACACGTTTGCTCCATTTTTCCTCTCCCCTGATCATATGACCGGACCATTTCCACTTCAGCCTTCTTATTTTTGTGGTGATATCGTGTGCCTTGGTCTTTTTTCTTATGGTAGTATTTCTTATACGGTCGGCTTTTCGAATACCTAGCATGCTCCTTTCCATTGCGCGTTGACAGCATTCTAATTTGGAAGTGGAATGGCTGGTAAGGGCCCATGTTTGGCTTCCATACATCAGGACAGGTAGTACACAGGTATTAAGGAGCTTTCCTTTTGTTTTAATATGGAGATCTTTATCTTTGAAGACTTCTTTAAGGTTCCAGTACCTTCTCCACCCATTTGCTGTTCTTCTTTCGATTTCTTTGGTTAATGTGTCCTGTGTTGAAATTAATTGTCCTAAGTAGATGTACTCATCCGTGTAGTCAATGGTGTTATCCCCTACTCTAATGTTGATTTCCTCCCCGTTTGTCATCAGCTTAGTTTTTTCGGAGTTCATTCTAAGGCCCACCTCCAGACTTTTTCCCGCTAGCTCATTAATCATAGTATTCAGTTCTTCATGAGATTTTGCGAACAGTACAATATCATCTGCGAATCTGTGAATCACAATATACATTATTTAAAATTTTCATAACTGTAATTTATTACGATGTCTTGTATACATGTTTTTTACAACGACGTTGGCAAACAAGCTTACTACCCGTACCGTAGCCTATGGACACGTGCGACTCCACAAGAATCACAAATAACCATATATATATCAGAATCAGATCCATATATATATATAGATAACAGAAGAATCTTCTGGGTGAGCGTGTTCCATCTTAGACTTTGTCTTAACTTTCCATCAGGTTAGACTAAGGTCAAACGTAATCCCATTAACAATAAAAAAAAACAAGTGTGTTGTCGACCCTTTACTGACTTGAGGATTCGTTCTGTCTACAGCTAGAGACATGCAGGTCCCTCACTCTCAACACAGTGCATCCTCAGGAGCTCTGAAGACCTTACTCACCACCAGGAATACAACACCACATACCTAATACCTTGAAGACCTTGACGCCAAACGCCTGATCCGAAAAACTCGACCCAAGCCCTCCTACAACTATACTTGCAATTCAAGTGGGTCTCTTTACTGCGCTTCTTGCAATAGGACCTTCAAAACAAAATTTGGTTTTGCGAGTCATGCTCGCGCTCATGCAAGAGCCCAGGCGAAGACGAGCTAAGGGTGTCGCCGTCGACGGATACGTCTGGGAGGACATCATCATCGTCAATCAGGTGGTGATGCTACTACGGCTGTGGTCTTCTGTAAGGTGGAGGTTCTTCCCCAGCACTATTCTTCTTCTACATAGCGTTGTCCCAGCTTTTGTCAGGGGCCGATTTCCTACTTGTTTTTCTCCTCTTTGCAATCTTGGACGCACTTTTGTTAGCCCGTTCTCACTCATGCCTACCTTCATGATATCTTTCATCATCGTCATGGGCCTTAGAGGGCTAGGTCAAGGCATTTGTTACCTTTGTAGTCACATGGCCTACGAGAATCGTGACCGAACCAATGAAAGCGACTTCCTTGGAGCTTCTCCGCTACGTCACGAACTCCGAAGCTGCCACGGATGAACACGTTAAGTCATTACTAATCAATTACTAATGCGATCCTCATATCCATCGCGATATCTTCATATCTGTAACGCGAAGCTTCTGAATGTACCTTTCGAGAACCAGCCACGTTTCGCTGCTATATAAAAGTTAATAATAATAATTATCACCATCCCCCATGATGAGAAACTCGTGAAGGCCGAGAAGGACAAGGCTAGTAAGTACCTAGACCTGGCACACGAGGTAACTGCCATGTGGGATGTTGATTCGACGATCATTGTCCGGATTGTCGTCTCTGCGAACGGTCTAATTGCGAAGAGTCTCGACCAACATATTAAGAGACTCTCGCTAGGTGGTTAGGTCAAGGGTCAGATACAGAAGGCGGTATTCCTGGACACGGCGCGGATAGTCAGGAGGTTCCTCTCTCTGTCGCCCTCGTAGCTTAGGCCCCGCCTTGCTGCCGGCGGCACACTAGGTTAGGTTTTTTGTAATGCTTTTATATTTTGTACGTGTATTTTTATTTATTACTTTGTATAAATTTATTGTAAAAAACTTAACTTAAGACAAAAACTAAATAAGGTGAATAATAATCGTATGGCATTCATTTTCGGACCGTGAAATCTTCGAGAAGACAGTACGGTTGCCAGGATGTTGCACTTTTAGCACCACCCAGGGGTCACGTGTAGGGTGGGTACTCCCTATGGACTTGGTGCAACTTCAACCCCCCTTGTCAAGTGAGTGGGCAACTTGACTCTTTGAAGTTCTCAAGCCGCGTGATGGCCTCTACCTTGGCTTAACGACTGCTGTCATAGACAGCAGCCGGGATCAACGGCTTAAAGTGCGTCCCAAAGCACGGGAGCGCTTAGTTATTAACCACTCAAAGCTGTCACCCATCAGAGAACTGACCCGGGCCCACGTTTCTTAACCTCGCATACCGCACGCGGTACGGACTGCTGGGCCACGAGCGCTCCCAGTATTAAAGATACTAGTATAATGAATTTGAATTTACTTATGTATATATTTATGTCAATTCGCCCCACCTGGTCGGTGGAAAAGCAGCCTAAGGGGGGACAGGAATGTAATATCGGCCGTCACGACGTCACGTCACTCATAATTCGTCACGTGTGTCGGGGGACGCTCCGATTGCGTTAATTTCGAGGGGAATCGGGGATTTGATACATTCGTTTGGCATGCATGTTATTCAAAATATATGTACAGTCGTTCTGAGTTCGACTCTATCCTCAAGGCATTAGAGTTAATTTTCAGATATATTTCAGTAACCTCATGAGTACAGATATCGTCGGTTTACAACTAAAGCTCACTAAGTACAAATATTATATTTAAATATAATAAATTATATATTTTTTAATTTAAAAACTATCAAGATACGACTGATTGAAAATGCATACTAATATTAGAAATGCGAAAAGTGTGTTTGTCCGTCGGTCTGTCAATCTGTCTGTCCGTCTGTCTGTCTATCTATATGTCTGTCCGTCTAGCATTCTGGCCATCTGGCCGTCTGTTCGTTCGTCCGTCTGTCTGTTGATCTCTCTGTCTGTCTGCCTGTCTGTTACCTTTTCACACTTAAACCGCTGAACCGATTTAGATGAGTTTTTATCCTGGAAATCATACCTTAAGGGAGCAAAAAGGGTACGGAATAACGAATTTTAAGCAGACTAAGTCGCTGGCAAAATCTTTCTATAATAATATAATTATCATACCTGCTCACAAATTTTCACGAGAATCGGTTGAGGACTGCGACTTGTAGAGGGGAACAGTGGCTAATCTGGAAAAACATCAACCGCCAGACGAACATACGAAAGCATTTTGGCCGAAGCTGAAACGGAGACCTTCGTTTCACCCAGTCAATAAAGCAGCATCGCGTTTCAGTACTGAGATACGAGGTTTCTGTCAGTAATTTGTTATCTCTATTCCTTGCGAGTAGCCCTTAGAACAGGTCTGCTGAGGGCTACCCGCAAGTGATAGGGGACATGGAAGGTTCATGCTGCATCTGTATTGGCTATGTGCGAAGTAGGTGGTGGGGGTAAGCTAGGCGATCGTAGCGTACACCATGGCAGAAATGTGTACTTACCGGGGACCACTGTCAAATTTACTTTCACGTTTTCTATTGGTTTCTTAACGGTTTCCTACGATTCGTTTCGTTTGTATGTATTTATTTATTCTCTTATTTATTTCAGTAAAACTTCCAATACGGGGTCTTTCTCGTTTACTAAAGTAAATAAAATATTCATGTGTCATTATTTGACATCTCTGAGTTTTGACATTGTCTCGGGACCTTTGACGTTTGACGTTTCAGACGTGCACATAGCCAATAGGCATCGCGCGCAGGCGGCGTGTGATGGATGCGCACCGGCCTGTCACGTCACTATTGAGATGACGTGAGCTGTCAAAGTTTGAGCGTTACGATTTTGCTTGCTAACGAGAGGTTAGATTTGGAGTTGTTTTGTTAATGTTTTGTAATAATAAGTTGTACCAAAAAAAAAACCGACTCCAATTTTGTACTTGCTATGCCACAATTTGTGGTTTCCGTGAGCCAATGCTTGGTTACCTACAGAAAATACCGAAATCGGCATATGCGTGCCCATCAAATTCGAGGAGTTCCCTCGATTCCACCTAGATACCATCATCAGACCTTCACCAAATTTATATGAAACCAACTTGGACCCCTAAGACCTGCTTTGAAACAAAAAAAGAATTATCAAAATCGGCCAACGTGGTCAAGAGTTATCGGGGAACATACATACATGAAAAAAGCGAATATGCAGACGAAATTAGAACCAACCTCCTTCCTTCTTGAAGTCGGTTAAAAAAGGGTAATCTAGCAAGCGCGCCGAACGGTAGGTTTAGAAACAGTCTCGCGTGTTAATGGCTAATTGTTCTCGTATTTTTCAATTTTTGTGCGCTGGCTGCGTCGGTGGCCATGTGAAAGTCTTAGGGATGATTCACAGTAGACCGTTCCGTGTCCGGGCCGGCCCGTTTTCTATGACAGCAAACGCAACCGCCGGCGTATTTCTCTAGAAGAAAACGGGCCGGCCCGGACACGGAACGGCCTACTGTGAATCATCCTTAATACTCGTAAGTTGAAAAACGCCCGACATTTTCATATCAAAGATCAATATCCCAAAAGCGACTGAATAGATTTTTATAGAACAAGTCTAAGAATCAATTGCTAGACGTGCTTTCAAATTAAAAATATCGCACTCAAATTGGTTCATCTTTTTGGGAGCTACGATGCCACAGACAGACACACAGATACACACGATAAACTTACAACACCCTTCTTTTAAGTTGGGTCGGGGGCTAAAAATAATACGAGATTTCTATGAGTAATAACCACAATAAGTTCTAGTTTCCCCCTTGGGTTGGAAAGTCAGATGGCAGATGCTTCCGTGATGCCTATTTGGGATGAGGTAGCAGACCCCAGGTATCCTTCAAGATGCAACTGTACCGGGATAATTCTAGGATGTTGATGATGATGATGATAACAGTACGCGAACGATCGAGTTGTATACGATTGTAGGTTTTCTTTAGTAAGAAATCATGCATCAAGGATGTTACTTCATGTGGAAATTCGCAAAGTTACATGGTACGTAATCTTTCTTCAATACTCAGTGTCACTCATTCCACAATAACACAATTCCACAGAAACTGTGTCATCTCCCCCATTTTTTGTAATGAAAATACAAATTCGAATGCCCCACTTCCAAGTTCCAACCATCACTTACCGGTGAAATCTAGCTTCGACCACCTAAAATAATATCAAAATCAAAGGAAAACCGATCTTATCTTCAAGGGAAAGTGCCAAGTCAACCGCACATAACGCCACCCCCCAGGGCGAGGCATCGTGATAAATTACACCAATATTTCACTTGACACACCATTATAACAATAGTATAACCTAAACATTTACAGATTAAAAAAATCCTTACCATATTAAGACGAAGCGGCAGCCTTAAAAATAAAAATAAATGTTTTTCGCTACTCTGTGGAAAACCGATACGTGAAAAATCTAAATGAGGAATTATGACTATTGAAAACCTAAGGCTATTTTAAACCTTATTGTTAAGTTATTAGAGTTTAGTTTTGCAAGTGTGGTGGTTTTGGAGGTGGATAGTATGATAGTCGATTTAGAAAAGATGTTACGATTCGAGTTGCGGTATCATGTATTTTTCATGTCATTCATTATCATTCACTGAAAGTGCTGTTTTTTTACCCTGATTACCAATGAGTTCTGTTATTTATTTGATGTATTATTTTTATTTATGTATTGAAAAGAATTATACAGCATAATAATAGAAGCCAAATCACTGTGAAACTACAAAACTACAACCTTATGGCTTTAGACCAAACGAACAACAGTGCAATTCCACTTACATTCTTCTCAGACCAAGTAAATAATATTTTTTACTTGGTCTGATCTTATAATTTCCATATACTTTTTTTAGTGAATTTAAAGTTATACTTACGAGTTCATCATCATTTATTAAAATGATTATTACACATTTTCATAAAAAAAATGAAGACTCGAATACCTACTCACTTTTTTCAATTCGTGGCTTAACGAGTCAACAATACAATACAAAAATACTTTGTTCACCGAAGCAAAATGAACGAATAGTAATTAAATATTAAAACAATGGTAGACAATTGGCGGTCTTATCGCTAAAGAGCGGATTCTACCAGTCAAACTTTAAGACTTTTCAAAAAAGTTTTTAAAAAATATATAAAAAATTGCGTGGACCTAAAAATTTTTATTTGATCTTAGGAGATAGCAAATGAACGCACCTATCCGCCATTTCAATTTGGCAAACGATGGCCTAAAGATCCTGTATAACGTGGAAGGGTCCGCAATAGTAAGTCAGTGCAATTCGCCCTTATTGCGTATTATTGACCATTGGCGAATACACGTTGCGTGTGTTGTATTCGTTAGTGATAACTTTTGCTTACTGATTACTAAACGTCAAGAACATGAATTTCTCAATCTTATTATTAAATACCCAAATTCTTGCTCATGATGGTAAACAAATACTGTAGGTTATTATTTTTACTGATTACGAAAGGTCGAAAACTTGCCAACTTATCAGCAAATCTTGCAACTGAATTTTACACCAGCTATTCTCGACCGATTGAGCTGAAATTGGGCATACTTATTTAAGTTCGGTGGCAGTGGAATATTATGGCACCACCGAGCTGATCTGATAATGTGATGATGGAGACAGAACTCGGTAGGTGGACACAACAACTCCTAGACTACACAAGAACTCGTCATGTTTGGACTCTTTGGAACGCTCTCAGTGGGTGGTGACGACTACGTAAAATAAGTTTTTGGTCAATAATTTCAGTTTTGGTACAAGCTTTTATTGCCAACTGTAATTTTTCCGCTATCATAAACTACTTGTTGAGTCGGTTCGAATGAGCCCAAACACGGTGGGTTTATCTTGTGTAGTTTAGGAATTGCTATGACCACCTTCTGTCTCCATCATCAGATCAGCTCTATGTCATAATAATATTGCATTGTCTTCCGATTTATACATGCATGCAAAATTTTAGCTCAATCGGAAACCGGGAAGTGGATCAAATTTAACTTGCAAGATTTTTGATCACAGACAACGGGACAGGTCAAACTAAATAAAAGCTTGTAAAAATATAGTCGACAATGAAAGCTTGTAGAAAAATGAAATGCTTGGGTGTATTCTACCCCTTCCTTTTTACAAGCTTTTAATTAACTTTCACTATTCATATGTAAGTTGTTATCAAAGTTAGCAAATTTCCATCCTCACCACATAGAGGGTTGGCAGTCCTCAACTGTGCGTTTCTCCAGAAATTTCTTGCCTCGCACAGCTAAACTGTGGAATGAACTGTCGCCTGCGGTATTTCCGGACCGATTCGACCTTCAAACCTTCAAGAAAAGAGCGTACTCCCATCTTAAAGGCCGGCAATGCACTTACAACCCCTCTGGTGTTGCGAGTGTCCATGGGCGGCGCTAATCGCTTACCATCAGGCGATTCGTCTGCTCGTTTGCCACCTATGTCATAAAAAAACAACCCATTTTTCAGCCACTTGCCGATATCCGATTGAGCTGAAATTTGGCATGTTTATGTAAGTTCGGTGACAATACAATATAATGATACCACCGAATTGATTTGATGATGCAGACAGAAGGTGGTCATAGAAAGTCCTAAACTACACAAGGTAAACCCATCGTGTTAGAATCATTCGAACTGTCTCAACGGGAAGTTGAAGATTGTGGAAAAAAATACAGTCGGCAATAAAGTCTTGACTAAAAACCGGCCAAGTCCGTTCCGTACTATATTATTATCTATACAAAATTAGACACTTTATTATAACCATTTTCAATTTAAGAGTGCGCAGTACGTTCGGTTCTCCATACAAACGTATTTACGCTCTCATTTCAAAACGCCGTGCTAGAATAACATGAAACTTTGTATACACAATGGGATCCGGCATATCTAGGTCGGAAATTAGTTTTTTGTTGCTTGAAATTATAATGGAGAAAAAATACAACGATTATTAAGGTTTTCATACAAGCCGTAAAAAACTGAAAAACCGCTGTATTTAAGCTAAAAAGCCGCTTAAAGAAATTAATTTTCGACCTAGATATGCCGGATCTCATTGTGTATACAAAGTTTCATGTTATTCTAGCATGGTATTTAAAAATGAGAGCATAAATACGTTTGTATGGAGAACCGAGCGTACAGCCACGTACTGCACCCTCTTAATATATTTTTTTATTTTTTTAACAGTAATTATTTATTTAATCGTATGGCATATAAATGTAGGATATTAAATCTATAAATTATAAGTCAACATCCAGGTTGCACAGCTAGTCAACAGCGTCAGGTGTCATTTTTCATATAGAGGTCCTCCGGGTCGCCCTGGTAGCACCGTTTCGGGCAGCGCTCCACAATATGCTGCGCCGTTTGGTCTTCAACGCTACAGTCGCATATAAAGGATGATGCACAGTAGACCGTTCCGTGTCCGGGCCGGCCCGTTTTCTATGACAGCAAACGCAACGGCCGGCGTATTTCTCTAGAAGAAAACGGGCCGGCCCGGACACGGAACGGCCTACTGTGAATCATCCTTAACGGGCTTTCGTTCCATCCCCACTTGTACTTCAAGAATAATAATAACGTTAAATAATATCAAGTAGAATTTTGGTCAAAAGCGAGTCGGATTTTTGGTCACAGCGACTGGTGAAGGCAACGAGCAGTTAAGTTTTTTTTTTGTATGGAATCTCCCTTAAATATTTATTTTATTTTGGTTTTAGTATTTGTTGTTATAGCGGCTACAGAAATACATCATCTGTGAAAATTTTAACTGTCTAGCTATTACGGTTTATGAGATACAGCCTGGTGACAGGCGGACAGACGGACGGACGGATGGATGGACAGCGGAGTCTTAGTAATAGGGTCTCGTTTCACCCTTTGGGTACGGAACCCTAAAAATAACATCAAACTCTCGACAGAAACTTATTATTGGAAATGAGAACCTTACCTGTATCTAAAATCCATCAGTCAATATAAAATCAGTAAATTCAAAACGACTACAGCCAAAAGCCAATCTCGCATAAGCGGAGCATCCATCTCCTCGGCTGATCGCTCACCGCATTTTCTTATTCACGTTTTTGTTGCTTTGATTAATTGATTTCGAATGTTATTCAGATGGTGGGAAGTGGATGGAAGAAATTGTCTAGGAAAATGGTAAAAATATGGCGTATCCTGTCTATTTAGCCGTTCTCCTGGTTACCACCTATCTCAAGTACCTGGGATCCTGCCGTTTTGCCAAAGTTATTTTGGTAAAATTTCATTACCCAAACAAATTTTGGCAACTGTTACGTTTGGTAATGCAATCTTTGGAATAATTTTAGTAGGCACATTTTCATTTGGACAAATTTTGCTTGCTTGCTTGCTTGCTTTTTAGTACCGTTAATTTTAGGAACATAGATAAATCTGAACCTAAACACATTTTTACCTGTTTAGAATTTGCCCCAAGTGGAAGAAGCACCCTTGTAATATTTGCCTTATTTTGCGTAAAATATGTTTTTCCAACTGAAACATTTGACTACTTGAAATTTGGTTAAAGTACTAGTTGGTAAGCGAGTCATTATCTAACTGTTCACTTGCCAGATATTAGGTTTGTATTATAATTATTTGTCAAGAGTTTATTTGCCAAATAATAATTTGGCAAATGAAAATTTGCGGAAAATTGTTTGCGAAATGATAATTTGTCAATATTTTTTTGATATAACAATAGAGACCCCAAGTACCTATTGGTTTAGTTTATGCTTACTGGATATCTCTCCGGGAGTCACGCCATCTTTACCACCACTTTACCGCCGCTTTACCACCACTCCGAACTACAGATGGTGACCTGACCCACAGCACGAAAGAGACAGCCGATCTCTTGTCTACCTCCTGCTATCCCTCGGTGTGAGTTTTCCATGCTGGAAATTATATTTTTCAGGAATCTCTGGAGGGAATCCATAAATAACAACAAGTCGAGCAGGCCGGACGGCATACCAGCGGCGGTGCTCGAACTTTGTGCTCCTTAGTCGTAAACTGTGCTAACGCGACTGTTCGCGCTCTCATACCACATAAGGCAAAGACTGCCCTCGTGCACCCTGTGCCTAAAAAGGGTCTATCTTTATTACCTCCATTCTCTTCAAGATCATAGAGCGAGTCATCAACACAGAACTCCTAAGATACCTAGAAGAACACGATTTGATCAGCGACCGTCAGTATGGTTTTTGGGGCGGGCGCTCGATCGATGACTTTCTTAGTGTATCTCACTCAGCGGTGGACTTCAGCCATTGAAAGTCAGTGTGAGGCCTTAGCGGTCAGCTGGACATAGCGAAGGTATTCGATCGGATCTCATCAAGGTCTTCTGTCGAAGCTAGCGTCATATGGATGGAAAATGGTGGTTGGTAAATATCAACTGATATTCCTTATAAGTTCTGGAAAACTTATTGGTACGGGCCGGGATTAGAACCAAAGAGCACCCCCCAGTTGTATGTTTGAACCACTGCAAGGCCTCCCTCAAAGAGTTCCACAAAGACCGGTCCTGCGTCACCCGCATCCAGCGGACTCCCGTGAACCTTACCAGGTCATCAGTTTATCTTATGGGGGGCCTGCTCACGCTACGCCTTCCGGTACGTGGTCGCCACTCGAGAACCTTTCCGCCCCAACGGCGGGTTCTACGTGCTATGTACCCCGCTCACTGCTACTTAAGTTTAGCGATTCGGAAGGCAAGCACGAATATTTTGCGTAGTTCTAATGCCTAATAAGGCTTGTGAGATATAAATTTAGAATGCGTAATGTTTGTGTGAAATCGGCCCCTAGGGTTGTCACTGCGTGTAATAGTGGCCCGACGGTCCCGCCCGACCGATCAAAGCCGATCGAGTTATCCGTTCCAAGCGACTTTACCCGCTGTCCTTTTTTACCATAATATAATTACAGAGTCGTGTCTATGGCTTGATAAGTTGACTATAAAGTGGATGAAACACAATACTGTCAAAGCAAAAGGAGTTTTAATAACCCAAATACTACTTTGACTTTTAACATACGAGTACATTCCAATTTTTTTAGAATAGCCGGTTGCGTTCAAAATAAGGGCGCTAAATACTGCCAGCATCATAAAGATGCATTCGCTTTGTTTTTTTTTTTCGAAATTCTCTTTTTTATTTATTTTCTTTGGAGATCCAACAGCTATGACCAGGCAGCGAAACTTTGGTGCCGATGACATCATTATGACGCAACTATATTGGCATACAGGATGTTTTTATAAATTATACACAACATAGTTATTAACCTTTACCACGCTTTGACAGATGCAACAGTTGTCACTAGCATGCCGATTTAATAGCAATGTCAAAGATTTATTGTATTATAATAGAAATTTGTTAAATCCATATAAAAGTCTTGATGTGTCATTTTTGATTCTTTTCTTTCAATGTGATTTTTAGTTTTTAAATGTTTTTCTATGTTACTTGGTTTAGCTGTTAAATTTTGCTGACAGCAGGAGCAAAACATTTTTTCATTTTTAACAACTGAAAAGGAAACGTCTGCAAATACGACTGCGTAGACTCCATGGCGACTACGGTCAAGCGATACCTATAATGTGTACCTTATAAATGTTGTACCTTATCAATTCACATTTCTTAAATTTACGAATAAAAAATACTAAAACGATGTACAATATTGCCTTCGATAATTTTCTGATGAAAATGACAAAGACAGTTAGTAATGATGTTTTTATAAGTACTGGCCGTCTCAAGTGTCAATAAAATATCCGTGCACTAAAGAGGCCAATAAGTTGTTAGTGATTAATGATTATCTATCATCTAAATAAAAACACTCTGTATGAAGCCGCTACGTCATACGTCTGTCATCGGCACCAAAGTTTCGCTGCCTGGCTATGACATTACATTAGGCAATAACATAGAAATAGAAAGCCAATTATAGGAACTCACAGGTAGTTTAACTTTAAGCACTATTTATTTATTCTTTAAGCAATAAAGTCCTAGAATGTTTATATAATTATGCCTCTGACTTTACATTGTAATCGAAGGTTGGGAAAGCGCTGGTGACACCTCTGGCGTCACAAGCATATATGGGTGCTACGGTGTTTACCACAAGACAGGTTGTATGCTTGTTTGCTATAGGGGTATAAAATTGAACACAATAGCATTTATTGTATTGATAATTACATTCATCATCTTCATCAGCCGAAGGACGTCCACTGCTGGACGTAGGCCTCCCCCAGAGTTCCACAATGATTACAAGAACAAGTCTAGGAGTAAAACATCATTTCATGCCGGCAACTTTGATTTTCAATAAGACATTGTGATGTTTTAGTCCATATAATTATGGTCGCTATAAGCTAAGAGCACAACATCTTGAATTTCATCATACCTAAGAAGAGACACGCCAGGCGACGCCATGACTACGCAGCTCGCAACACCGTGTCACAATAACAACTTTTCCTCTAATATTACAATATTCTTTTCACCTCAGCGGCTCGAAAATGGCGGTTTTGCTGCGCGAAACCAGTGAGCAAAATGCAATTTTGATGCGAACTTGAAAAAAACTTACTTTTTGTTCTCGCCGCTGAGGTGAAAAGTTTGTATGTATCACACGAGATCAAAGATATTTGCATCTCGTGTCTTTGAGTCCGTCGCTACGCTCAAGATTCTCATTTTGTCACTCGCTACGTTCGTGATTCAATTATAGAATTTTTGCTTGCTCGGGACTCAACATCAACACTCGCAGCAAAAATCTACTTTGCTCTCTTGTTGAACAAATAACTATTGTATTGGGCGCCGCACCGCAACGAATCTGCAGCAACCCAACGATTTTAATCCGCATGGGGGTTCCATACTTCATAGAATTTACAGGAAAAAAACGCATGAGAAGAACCGGGCCACTGCTCCGTTAAAATTAAAAAAAAAAAAAATTAGGGGATATTTTTCACACAAATCGAACTAGTCCCACGGTAAGCTCAATAAAGCTTGTGTTATGGGTACTAGACGACGATATATTTAATAGATATATACTTAAATACATAGAAAACATCCAAGTCTCAGGAACAAATGTCTCTGCTCACCACAGAAACGAATGCCCTTACCGGGAATCGAACCCGGGACCTCTAGCTTCGGAGGCAATGACACTACCAACTAGGCTAAACAGGCCGACTAACTTGCGTTGCGTTTATGAATAGGTTCCCACGGTGTCTTCATCCTGATTCTATTCATAAACGCAATGCAATGTAGCAGTGTGGCCCGGTTCTAATACGTCATCATTCTCATATCGTTTTTCCCGGTTGTACCCTAGACTAGTAGTAGTAGTAGTTACTGTTAAATCTCCATCCACCTAGCGTTATACCAGTACAGTTGCATCCTGAAGCATGCCCGGGGTCTGGTACATCATCCCAAGAACCGGCGTAGGCACTAGATTTTACCCAAGAAGGAAACTAGGCTTTATTGGGGGAGTAGGCTTGTCAAATGAGTGGGTAACTTGACTTTTAGAAGTTGTCAAGCCGCCCCTCTAACTTGGCTTAACGACTGCTACCATAGACAGCATCAACGGCTGATTCAGCCTCTGGAAGGAACACTGGAAGGCATGTTCAGAAGATGCTTCTGGAAGGAACATGGTACGTAATTGTTTTTGTAAAACCCAGTGGTATGAGCCGGGGTCGAACCCACGACCAATTTATTGAAAGTCCTTCCTTACCACTCTGCTACAGTGGTTTCGCAACATAAACAAATTGGTATGACATACGAGTATTATCATTTTCACTCCAGTATTCAGTTTCAATGTTGAAATAATCTCTGGAGAAACTTCTCACCCTCCATACTTACTTGGAAACTCGTTTCTTGAGCCTTCTGAGCGCAGGCTCTCAACTGAGCCTACTTAAATATACTTTTGTTATACAATTGATAAGGGTTTATAAGGATACCACACTTGTAATTGCAAATCTATACTTAATATTATAAAGCTGAAGAGTTTGTTTGTCTGAACGCGCTAATCTCAGGAACTACTGGTTCGAATTGAAAAAGTATTTTTGTGTTGGATAGTCCATTTATCGAGGAAGGCTTTAGGCTGTATAACATCACGCTGCGACCAATAGGAGCGAAGACGCGGACGAAGGCGCGGGCAACAGCTAGTTCGTTATAATTATATAGTCTAGCTACATGAAAAGGTTGTAAATTGAAGATTGGAGCTCACAAAAAATGAATTTTAGTAGAAATAAAGTACGATAACATGGCCCGCTCCTCCAAATTATTATTTCAATGTGTTTAGTCACATCCTTACGAAATAGTGTGTTTGTTTGTTTGACAGCTGTGTCTCAGCACGCACACATACGTTGGGAGTCTTGGTGGTGCTTAATAAATACTTTAACAAATACATTGACTCCAATGACTTGTGATTTGGTTTGATACTGATTATATATTTATGTATTATGTATATATTTATTATTTTTATTAGTCAGTAGTATATGTATATATAGTGTTCCTTACGGGGATGATTATTAAAAGATCTGACTCCAAATATATCAGTGTAATCTTGAATTTCACAAATGGAGCCGCGGCCGAGTTATAATAAAATTGACAGGGCAGATAATGCGTACGCGCGCGCTAGACGGCGGTCCTTGGGTGAGTGAGTGAGGTGACAACAGGTTTGCCCACGCCTTGCGCCTCTAGGCGCTAGTGATGGGCCGCAACATCCTCCGGGGCCTTGGAAGCTCCTGCTTCCAATATCGGGACTGCTGCTGGCTCCAGCAAGGGACACAGGTACTTGACACCTCGTCGGTAGGTGCCAGTTGAAGTTTTCACGTCTGCCACTCGTGCTACTCCATCTTTTCCTGGGAACAAGCAGACTATTCGTCCCATCTTCCATTGCATGGGAGGAGTATTTTCTTCTCGTAACAGGACCAGATCTCCAGGCTGCATAGGTATACTGGGAACACGCCATTTGTGCCTCTGCTGTAGTTCAGTCACATACTCCAGCTGCCAACGTTTCCAGAAATGTTGACGTAGAGACTCCAACCGCAAGAATCGATCTGTCTTGTTAAAGCCGGTCTTTTCTAAATCTTGTGATGGTAAGGACGTCAATGCTCGTCCTATTAGAAAGTGCCCGGGACTTAGCGGATAGAAATCATCAGGACTAGAAGATAAAGGACCGATGGGACGACTGTTAAGAATTGCCTCTATTTGACTGAACAGAGTAGCCAGCTCCTCAAATGTTAAATGCGTCTGCCCTAGAATACGTTTTAGGTGATGCTTAGCAGATCGAACACAGGACTCGACAAGTCCACCGAAGTGTGGGGAGTATGCTGGCTGAAAGTTGAACTTGATACCTTCCCCGGAAGAAAACCCACATATGTCATTAGCACTGGAAGCCAAAAAGTTACCTATTTCTTTTGCTGCCGCAACAAAATTACGACCATTGTCACAAAAGAATTCAATGGGCTTTCCTCTGCGAGAGATAAACCGACGCAGAGATAATATGAAGGCATCCTTTGAGAGCTCACTGACAGCCTCCAAATGTATGCACTTGTACCTAAGGCACACAAATAAACAAAGGTAACACTTCGTTATTTTACAACCCCTTCCCTTTCTGTCGGTTATTAAAAAAGGCCCAGCAAAATCGACAGCCGCACTAGCAAAAGGAAACCCGGGATTTACACGCTGTTCAGGTAATGAACCCATAATAGGACTTGGTGTCTTACCACTAATTCTTCTACACCTAACACATTGCCTTGTGGTGGTGCGAGCCAAGTCTCTGCCTGCAATAGGCCAAACAGATCCTCTTATGGTATAAAGCAAAAGCTGGGGGCCAGCATGGAGAAGACGCAAGTGCTCTTGTTGGAATAACAATTTGGTAAGCCTATGTTTGGCATGAAGCAACATTTGGTGACGTGTCTCAAAGGGATAGCAAGACAATGTCAAGCGACCACCAACTCTCAATAAATTTTCCTTATCCAAAAATGCATTTAATGCAATCAACTGACTTTTAGGGTTAAGAACCCCTTTAGAGCGAAGAGCGTCGATTTCTTTAGGAAAACTGTCAGCTTGCGATAAATATACCAATTTTCGAAAGGCAAGAGCTAGTTCGTCAGGCTGTAAAACACCCACCTTTTTATTGTTGACATTCCTACAATTAAAAATAAAACGAAGCAAGTAAGCGAATGCCCGCTGAATTAATTTCAATTTTGAGTATCACTCAAAATTGAGTAATGTTTGTTTACTGATTTGACTTACAGTACTGACATGAACTTTGATCTCCGGTAGTTCAGGTATATTTTTAATTTTATTTAAATCAGAGCATGGCCACAAAGACTCATGTTCACTTAGAAATGTAGGGCCTGTCCACCACATATCCAAATTATTGTTTTGAAATGTATCTACGCCGCGCGAAGCTAGATCCGCTGGGTTGAGGTGAGTAGGAACATGACGCCAATCAGAGTCCTTTGTCAGCTCTAAAATCATTGCAACCCTGTTCGCTACAAAGGTCTTCAACTTATCGTATCGCGTACCTAACCAAGCTAACGCTATGGATGAGTCACTCCAGTACACCTTGCGAGTGATCACACAGCGCAGGGCGCCTTCCACGGCGTCCGCGAGCTGCGCGCCCAACAAACATGCACACAACTCCAAACGTGGAATTGTTGTCGGTTTAACCGAAGCCACCCTGGCCTTCGCGCATAGTAGTCTCATTGTGACTTCGCCTTTTTTATCAACGGATCTAAGGTAAACGCAGGCGGCGTATGCTATCTGTGAAGCGTCACAAAAGCAGTGTAACTCTATATGAGTAGGGTTCTTACATAAAGCATGTCTCGGAATGCGCAATTCGTGGAGATGTTTCATATTATCAATGAACGACAGCCATGACCGACTGATTTCAAGTGGCACGGGTTCGTCCCAGCCAACTTTCTCAATCCATAATTTTTGTATCAGTGTTTTAGGTTAATAGTAAAAATACTTAACAATCCAAGCGGATCAAAAACTTTACATGACTCTGATAGAATGGAACGCTTCGTAATTTTAGGTTTATTTTCATAGTTGGTAGGGAAGTGTATGAAATCTTCATTGGGATTCCATCGGACACCTAATGTATGTGATGATGAACTAATTATAAGATTTTTTTGCGCATCTTCCCTTTTTATCAAAATTGATGGCAAATTAGAACGATACTTTCTTAGATTAAAGCAACCGGCAGCAAGTGCATTTTGTACTGACTCTTTTATATATAATAATTCGTCTTGACTGTCACTTCCAGTTAACAAGTCATCAACTACAAAGTCATTCTGAATAATGTTTTTTATCTTGCTGTCGGCACACTCCTCGCCAAGCTGCCATAGACAACGGGTGCTTAAGAAACTCGAGCTAGTTAAGCCATATGTTACAGTGTGGAGTTTTAGTGACTTTATAGGCTCTGAAACATTTTCGCGCCATAGTATCATTTGCAGGTCCCGATCACAGTCTTGAACTTGCACCATCCTATACATTTTTTCTATATCTCCGGATAGTACATAGGAATGCTGACGAAATCTAATTAGTATATTGAACAGGGAATCTTGGATATGTGGGCCGGGACGTTGTAGATCATTAAGAGAATAACCAGAGCTTGTCTTCGAGCTACCATTAAAAACTACACGAATTTTAGTGGATTCGCTAGAGGGACGTAAGATAACGTGATAAGGGATAAAGTAGGATGGATCAGGAATTAATTTACTAGACTCGGATGAATGACCCAATTCCGAATATTCTTGGAGAAAATTCGAATACATATGTTTAAGGTTCGAGTCACGAGCAAATCTCTTTTCGAGTAATAAAAATTGCCGTTTTGCTGCATTAAATGAATTTCCTAGGCAATCCGGCTCTGCTACGAGAGGCAACCTGACATGAAAACGACCATCTTCATCGCGGTATGTATGTTTTATAAAATGATTTTCACATTCAATCTCTTCTGGGGTTAACTGTTTATTTTTCTGAGGAATTTGCTCTAATGTTCAAAATTTAGTTAACTCGTTATTCAGTGACTCATTAGACACAGTATCATTAGTCGAACTGAAAGTAAGATGATGGCATTGTGCCGTTTTCGCAAGGTTGTTGTTGGTCAAAAACGGACTGGACAGTATCCAACCCAATTTAGATTTAAGCATAATGGGTTGATTTGGCCCTAGTACCAATTTCTCAGTTTCAATCAAATTCCAAAACAAGTCGGCACCTATGAGCATATCAACAGGTGCGCTCTGATTGAATGTAGGATCAGCAAGATGAATATTACTAGGTAACTTTATTAATGATGCATCAAATGTCTTGTTAGGCAAGTTGCTTGAAATTTGAGGCAGCACGAGACATGAAATGTCCGCTTCATAATCATTTTGCTTGGACCTCAGTTTTAATCCACAACGTTGCAAAGAATTGGTAAGAGGTTGATTACCTACACCTACAATATCAACTCTGGTTGGCTGAGGAGTCAAGTTTAAAGCATTTTTTACCTTGTTCGTTATTAGAGACGTTTGACTCCCGCTGTCTAGAAGAGCTCGGATAGTTAGGCATTTATTTGTACTTGTGTTGTATACTTCCACTAACGCAGTTGAAAGTAGCACATTATTGTTCAATGTAATTGACATACTAGTGACATTGTCGTCATGCTCCCTCTCGACCTCACCCTCAGTTGTAGCTATGATTGCATGCGTTTCGGATGTGCTTACAGCCTGAGAATGCTCTTTGTGCAACAATGAGTTATGCCGCCCCTTACAAGAAGAACAAGGACCCAACCTGCACTGGCGAGAAGAGTGACCTTTGCGCAGACAATTGAGGCATAACCTCAACCGCATCACTTCAGCTAGTCGCTCATCAACGGGCTTGCCCAGGAAAGAAGCGCAGTCATACAGGCGATGGCTGCCGTTGCACAGCACACAAGCCACAGAAGAGGGGCAGGATGTGCCTGAAACTGCGAATGATTTCACATGATACCTTTCAGGTTTACGAAAAGGTGATGACGAATTTCCGCCTGGTGATGACAAGTCACATTTGTAATTGCTTTGACGTTCGGGTTTATTATGATGTATGGATTCTAGAACATCCGAACGAGCTTTCAGAAATTGGAAGAAATCATTTAAAGAAGGGCTTTTGCTGAAGCTGTTTTTATGTTCCTCCCATTTAATGCTAGTAAGATTGTCGAGCTTTGCTGCGACCAAATGAATAACCAATGAATCCCATGATTCAGTTTTTTCACCCAGCGTATTTAATGCGCGCAAATTTTTTGAAACATGATCAATAACGAAGCGTAATCCTTTGGCGGAATCGCGATGTACTGGCTGGATGTTAACTAAAGAATGCAAATGGTTGCTTATCAGCTGTTTCTCATTGTTATACCTCTCGCAAAGGAGATGCCAAGCCTCCTTGTAGTTGGCAGAACTAACCTCCAGATTACTTATGACACGAGAGGCCTCTCCCTCAAGGTAGGAATTCAAGTAATAGAATTTGTGTATCGGTTCAATTCTGTCATTACAGTGTATAAGCGAAGAAAATGTGTCTCTAAATTCGAGCCATCGATGAAGTTCTCCGCCAAAGTTTGCAATTTTAATTGTAGGCAATTTAAAACCCATGGAGCCATAATTTTGATTGCATGAATTATCACAGTCTAAATTAGAACCGCCACTCACTGATGCTTTGGGTTTAACTTTGGTTTCATATTTTTCAAGAAGGCATTGAGTTTGTGCTATGAGCAGAGAAATATCCGACTCAATATCTTCTCTAATATTCAATTCAGCTTCTAAATTATTTTTATTTAACAATTCTATTTCAGACTGTATTTCATCAAAGTGTGTAAACATTTCACGCAATCTCTCAAATCTTTGGTTGATCAAATAGTAATCGGTTCGCACAATAGATTCAGATTCAATGAATGTGTTTAAAAAGTTTCTATATTTTGTAATGCGACCCTTTACTGAACTTCGTTTGGCATTTAAATCCCTTAAATCATATTTGACACTTGTTGATGGAATATTTAATTTTAACATGCCTTCTATAGGCGATTTAGGAGCTTGTTCACCGCTTTTAGACATAATTGCTAGGTAAGAACTTACAAGACACTAATTGAACCACAAATGCACAATAGTGATAAAAAAAATGATAAGAGCATACGTAACTTTAAGCCAGTTCACTCCCCAACACCATGCAAGCTAGGCCGCGAGCGCCGATCACACACAGCAGGATACACACGAGAACAATAGCGGGCAGGCTCACCAGGGCGGCTGAGCAGCTGGAATATACGTCAGCAATATTGTAACAAATGCATAATATCTTCATGAAACCAATTGGGGAGCTGGCAGTGGGCTAACTGCGAATATTATTGCTTTAATCATAGGTTAATTTAGTAACGGAGATTGACAGATGACTTTCATTTTAAATGGTAGGAAAAGTTAAGAAAAATACTTGCATCTCAAAGAAAACTAAGCAAAAGATAACATTTTTTAGTCTTTATCAATGAATAGATGTGAAATTAAGCTTGTTTTAATAGCTTCGTAACACTCACCGTTATATTTATTGGTATCAAACGTCTGGCAAAACAATGGGCTAAGCGCGGCTAAACAAGAACAGTTGCAATAAACAAAGAAAGAAGTGGCAATGCTGCTCAGTCAAATTAGGCGAAAAAAAGGCACTGTAAGAAGAATTTGAAAAGGATATAGACAGGTGAATGACCGGGCACTTTCTTAGCTAAGCAGTAGCTGCGGCGCAAATGTCGACTGACCGGCTGGCTTGAAGCTAATTTGCCGTTAGTTTTATGTTGTATTGTATTCACTTCAATAATTCCCAATATCTTGCTATGATGTTCACTGCACTGCACAATAACTCCCAGACGGTGTCGTTGTGGTGTCCAAAAATGGCGTTCGTAGCAAACGTAACAGGAATTGCGTTTAATGGCGTCGATGTTGATAATTGCGAAGTTATTTCTTCCCTCCAGTGTATTCTTCTATTCTCGCCGTAGAAATCACGTAGGGGTCACCATTGTTCCTTACGGGGATGATTATTAAAAGATCTGACTCCAAATATATCAGTGTAATCTTGAATTTCACAAATGGAGCCGCGGCCGAGTTATAATAAAATTGACAGGGCAGATAATGCGTACGCGCGCGCTAGACGGCGGTCCTTGGGTGAGTGAGTGAGGTGACAACAGGTTTGCCCACGCCTTGCGCCTCTAATAGGCGCTAGTGATGGGCCGCAACATATAGTATTATTTTGTAGTTTGTAGTATATAGGCAATTGTAGTATATCATTATATATATATTTATTTATTTTTTATTTATTTTTTATTTAGTTATATATTTTATATTTAGTTATATATTTTTAGCTTTATTTATTTATTTTATATATTTATTTATATTTTATTTTATATATATTTACGTTTTTGTACACGTGTTAGTTTGTCTATCTTTTGGTTCCTGTGTCACTCAATTGCTCAAAGGTTAACTGGAAGAGATCCCTTAAAGGGATAAGTTCGCCTTTGTACCGATATAACCGAATTTGTCTGTATTTCTACCTGTGTTTTGTGTACAATAAAGTATTTACATACATACATACATTGAAGCGTCGAATTCAAAAACTTGGGGCCATGTTATTGTAGTTTATCTCTATCGTTATGTGATCTTTCATTCTAATTGAACGAAAAAAGTTGAAACTACCGATAAGTGCGTCACATTCAAGTTTCAACATTACACTTTATCCGCTAGACCAGGTGTTCCCAAACTTTTTTTTTCTTATAGACCACTTTGAAAAGTTAGCTGGTTCTGATAGACCCTACACCACATTTCTACCATATTCCCAAAACCCCCATTTTTTGGTCACGCTAACGTAGACCCCCGTCGAGCCTCCTGTGGATCCCTTCTTCTTCTTCTTTTCCTTCTTCTTTGGGAACTCCTGCGCTAGACAAACGCGGATAAAATAGACTTTTGCGCGCAGATTTTGAGCGAGAAAGTGAGCTTTTCCGAGCATTTGGGGTAAAAAAAATGCATTAGGTAACTACTTACAGCTCTGAACTACTAGGTACTTGTAAATATCAAAAGTTCATATTTCATACACAGTTTATTATAAAGAACGTGGAGTTTATTCTAAAATGATTCACCTAAGTTTTATTTCTAGTATCTTTTTTTTCTGAAACCGCATAATTCCATGATTGTTATAAAACAAACCTAACCTAAACTATAGTTATATACAAGGTGTGGCCTGTAATAGGAGCAATAAATTTAAAGGACGCTTCCTTAGACTATCTGCAGTAACCTCTTGTGTCCAAAAAGTTTTTATTTTTTTTCAATTGGGAGAAATTTTTGTCTAAAGTTATAACTTTAGACCAAAATTCCTCCAAGTGATGGATCTTGGCACCCAGAGATTATAGCGCGGCAGTCAACGCTGATTTTGAGTTCGCTTCAAGTTATGAGTCATAATCGTTGTCGCATTTTTGTTTTAAATGAATATTTTTGGGAATTTTTAAGTTTTTTTTTGTAAATTTTTAGTGTTTATAAATAAATTCAAACTCAAATACATTTATTCCAATTTGCCCTCAGACAGCACTTTTGCAAGTCAAAACTGATTCTATTGTTATAATTATATAATTCTACTGTTATAATTTAGTCTAGTTACAGATTGTGGTGGTGCCAGTTGGTGGCCATGCAGAAGCTTCCAGGCATCTTTGTCTTCCATGTATTGGCTAATTGTATAATAAGCTTTCTATAATAAAGTAGTTTTTACGTGGATCTTGAATTTGCCTTCTGTGAGCCCAGTGATTTCGTTAGGGATTTTATTATAAAACCGTACAGAGTTTCCTAAAAAAGATTTTATATTGGTTTAAGATAGCCTAAAATGAGGTACAGCTATTTTAAATTTGTTCCTAGTATTAAAATTATGAATGTCACTATTTAATTTAAATTTATTTAAGTTTTTTCGCACGTACATAATATTTTCATAGATGTACAAAGAAGGTAGGGTCTGTATGTTTATCTGTTTGAAGAGTTCTCTTAAGGAGTCGCGAGGACGCATCTCATAAATGGCACGAATTGCACGCTTTTGCAATATAAATATAGTTTCAATGTCTGCAGCTGCTCCCCACAACAAGATTCCATATGACATTAGACTATGTTTCTAATTGTTATTAATATCACTCCAGTAGAGTAAAAAAGTATATATAAACTACAGAACTTTTCCCTTACTAAGAACATAACGAACGATATTACCGTGAAATTACTTTCTTGGTACAACACGGCAAAATAATATTAAAACCTACTACTGCATTCTTCCTTAAATTGTCTCATCTAAAGTATGAAAATCGCAAAGCAAAAACTCATTTATTATCCTAATGTTTATCAATTCTAATAAAAAAAAACCATTTCCAATCACCGTATGGCAATGACCGTAGACGGCATTGCAACATACCATTGACCGCAGCGCACCACGTGCAGGCACGTAACTTCCTTCCTCCATCCCCCTCGAACCTGCAACAACCCCATTTCCCAACCATCCCCGTCCCTGTCGCGCGGAAAACTGTAGGGTAGGATGCTTCGCTACCTCAGTTGACGTCGCGTGCTCGCGGCAAACGGTCGTGTCGGGGGGTGGCGATTTCGTTCCGCATTTTGCGATACGTAAACTAGATTTGCATATGGTGTGCTTATAACTTTAGTAACTTTGCCGACGCGGTGATCAACTTTAGATCGGATCTCGTCCGATGGACCGCAGTGAGTTTTGTATGAGACGCTGGGTTTAGTGCTAAAGTGAATTTTAGTAGTGAGCAACATTAGTGGTTACATTTTAGTTTGTGTTGTGACATAGCAAACTGTGTTGTGAATAGTGAAATTGTTTTGTAAGTATTTAATTAAATATTCGTTTATCTATCGCCTAACTAAAATATTCAGGTGTTTTTGTGTTAGTTAAAAATGAAAGGTAACACAAATCAAGGCAGGTTAAGAAATTTGTAGGCGGTTTGTTTGCATGTTGCTAGTGACACTGCCTTAGAAGTTCCGGGTTCGAATCCTGGTAAGGGCATTTGTTTCTGTGGTGAGCAGAAACATTTGTTCCTGAGACTTGGATGCTTTCTATTTATTTTCAGTATATATCTATTAAATATATTGTCGATTAATAGTACCCATAACACAAGCCTTATTGAGTTTACTATGGGACTAGTTTATTTGGGAAAAAAATGTCCCTAGTATTTATTTATTTGTATTTACAAATGAAAAGAATAATTTAAAACGAAAATTCTTCGTTTTCTCAAAGTGAAATAAGGCTAGTATCAACAATATACAAGGAATGTTGACTTTTTAATAACGCTACTTAATAAAGTGGCGCCCAACATGGGGCCACCGCGGGTTGTTCCTTTAGGTTTATTATATTACTGGTTGTTTTCTTGAAAGTTAATTAGTATCGTAAAATAATGTTATTTAATCATAGCGACTTTGCAAGTGATTGTTAATAGCAATTAAAGCAGCATTTTAAGCACATTTTTATAATGTATTATTTTACTAAGAATTATTATTTAGACACATGTATATAATATACATTCAGTCATGCCTGAATCCCGAAGGATAGGCATAGATCTCGGATTTCTTGCTTTGATTTTAAGAAATCTCATATTTATAAATTAAAATGATTAATATATACAACGTTAATTACTAAAAATAATGCTTTATGTTTCTAAATAAATAAATAAATACTTATATTAGGGGACAATCATACACAAATCGATCTTGTCCCGTAGTAAGCTTAATAAGGCTTCTGTAATGGGTAGTAGACGACGATATAGTTTTAAATATATGTATACTATTAATAATACTCATGCTCATCAAGTAATCACATAAATACTTGGATAGCCTAGTGCTAACTGGTCATACATTAGGTTTAAGTAACAAAAAAAAATGTTATGAATATAAGTAATAAGAAAAAAAAATGGCTTTCCGATCACTTGTAATTATGGTGTACATTACATTATAAATATATATACGTAGTAAAGAAATATAAGTACCTATTCATATTTTGAGTATTGTTAGTGTTTTTTAAACTTTATATGTTTGTCTATCTCGTTCTCACTTCGACTTCTCTTCCTTCGACTTCGACTCAAAAAAGGTTTGCTATAAAAGGGCCCATATAGAAACATATTCGGCATTGATCTTCGATCTTGAGTATGTATTATGCTAACTTTTAAAGCGTGCAATACAGTCCATACATACATATTATATTAACCAAGTTGTATGAACTCCAATATAAATTACCGGAATGGCTTTGTCCCAGTATTTAAATTAAATGATTAGACGAAAATAAACGAATCTTCTAAGTTATATCAAAGTGACTTTACTGAAGGTGAGGTATTTTTATTTGAACTTCTATTCGCCTGTCATGCTTACAAACTCGTTTAGATGGAAAAACTGTACTAGTTTAGAATTTAATTCTTTTTAAAAATGATCGCGTCTCAACCATTTTAGCACGGTTGCTAAGAGCGCTCGTGGCCCAGCGGCACCCGCGTACCGCGTGCGGTATGCGAGGTTAAGCAATGTGGGCGCAGGTCAGTTCTTGGATGGGTGACCGCTTTGAGTGGTTACTAACTGAGCGCTCTCGTGCTTTGGAAGGCACGTTGAACCGTTGATCCCGGCTGCTGTCAACGACAGCAGTCGTTAAGCCAAGTTAGAGGCCTTCGGGCGGCTTGAGAACTTCTAACAGTCAAGTTGCCCACTCACTTGACAAAGGGGGGTCGAAGTTGCACTACCGACCGACTACCAACCGTTACCCTACACGTGACCCCTGGGTGGTGCCAAAAGTGCAACAAAAACTAGCAACCATACTTGTCTTCCCGAAGATCTCACGGTTCGTAAATAAATGTCATACGATTAAATAAATAAGCATGGTTGCTGTGGCCGAGACAGAGCATTTGTTCGTGTGATGAACACGACTAATTGCTCCTAGTTTTTATCACACACACGTTTAGATTATCGGTACAGTTTAAACGGTACAGTGCGATCGTAATGATTTCTTGTTACGTGTGTGCCAGGCATTGCTCTTGGATGTTTTCTATTGCGAGAACACATTCCTCAGATGAAATAAAGTAATCTTCTCTAAGACACTAGTATCCCAATCCGTACCATTTCAAAGATATACAAAAATTCTTTTACGTTAATTAACACCTTTGTATAGTATAAAACATCCTTAACTAATGAACAATGTTGACGTGCGTCACGTGCGGTGTCATTCGAACTCCGAATATTGTCATGCTTGACATTAACTTTTGCTTACCTCCACGTTAACTCTTAAGGCCGTTTTGCCTTGGTGATATAATTAATTATTTTGCATGAAAATGAAAAAAAGTATTTTTTTCTTGAATTTTGAAAAACTAAATATGCTACGTCGTTCCTATGGCTATGCACGGTTATATGCTAGAAGGAACGGAAACTCAATAAAAACCCCCTGTATATGTATATGTATATCGTCGCCTAGTACCCAGAGTACAAGCTTTGCTTAGTTTGGGACTAGGTAGTTTTGTGCGAGATTGTCAACAAATATTTCGATTATTTTATTTATTTATTTGCCGTAAGCATGCTAATATAGTCAATACACAAACACACAAATTAAAAAAAAATGTAGGGGAAAAGATAATATTTTTATTTGTGAATCATAAGTATCGTATGTGTTCGTTACATTGAGGCGTACAAAAATATTTCTTGAAACACACCATTATCTTATCTAACATTACTTACATAAGCTCGTTACATAATTATATGCATTATAATCTCTTAAAAATTAACTCTCTGCCGGCGTCTGTATTTCCGAGTTCATATAACCTAGACCTTTTTAAGGCACGAGGCATCTTCTGGATGAGCTCGCTTCATCGTCGGCCTCATCTTTGCCTCCCGGCTGGATGCTGGCCAAGAGCAATCCCATTTGTAATAAAAAAAAAATGATGCAAATATTCATTCACCGATGAATTATTATATATACGATACAACATAGGTACATTCTTTAGAAAAATGAGAGTTTATAACGCCGGTTTTCCTCGTGGCCGAGGTTTATTTTTTTCGAACCAGTGGTAGTTCGGAAATATCGGAAACTCAACAATATTAACAATATCCCGTTTTGAACAGTAATTCTACTGTTAGTGACCATGTTAGCTTGAAATCATATATACAGTGGTAGTTTATTGACATTCATAGGTGCACATGAAATGCCTAAATTCAAGAAGAAAATAACTTTGACTTAGTTTTTGATTTAGGCGTTTTAAAAACGTTTAATAGAGTGCTTGATTTAATTCTTTAATACTCTTCTTGTCTCCAGTAGCATTCGGTAGTGTGTTACAGTATTTGTTAAAAATGTTAGGTACTAAGAGTGACGTCCATTTTAAAATTCAGTAGGCTATTTTTATTCGTTTCGTACGTAATGAAATGCAATTTTTTTATGATTTAAGGCAGGACCGCACTGAAAACAAGCGTCGCAGCTTGCCGTGGCAATATGCTGAGTCGGGCCCTTTTGAGCGTCATTTGTTGTCGTTTTCATTAGACAATGTAATAATTATGTTGTACAATAGTATTTAGTTCTTCGTTCTCGGTTTCAGTTTAAATGCGAAAGAATTGAATTATATATAAATCGAGATTGATAGCCGATTTTGGGCATAGCTACTATGTATGTGTAGACGCCAATAACAATGAGTATTTTAAAGGTATTGTTGGAGTGTTGCCTGATTGGTCCCGTGATGTGATTATGATCACAATACTGAGTTATCATTATAATCGCAGATTTCAAAATCGCTTGTATTTTACTCCTATATCCATCACTATTATTCACATAATATACAAATACGGTTCATTTATGGCAGAAAGTGTGTGATTATAAAAGTAAAAATGATGATTTAGCATTTGGCTCATCACAATCAACCAGAATATTATGCCGTGTAAATGTCATCGATTTAAAATTAATTGGTTATTAGTTATAAACGTTGGAATGTCAATATGAATAATAAATTGTATAAATAAGAAAAACAAATGAATGAGTAAACTAAAAAGAAAACATATGAATAAAAATGTCAATGTCATATAGATGTGAATTTTAGTGTAACATAATCCTGTTTGAACTGTTTTTTACTTTTTATTTACAACTTTGATATTATTATTTATTTTACTTTGACATTGTTAATTTATTTTAATTTTAATGTATGTATTTTCAAACACATTGTTTATTGTTTATGAAATAAATGAATGATAAAAAACTTAAGAATAGGACCTGTTGTATGTAGTTGTGACGTGTTCAAATAGACATTACATATTTAAAAAGAGTAACACACAAAACAAATATATATTCAAACACGTCACAACTACATACAACAGCCCGGCTAGTATGATAACTTATACCGTCACGTTATATGGCCGAAATGTACTAAAACGTCACATAAAACGTGACGGTATAAGCTATCATACTAGCCGGTCCTTTTCTTAAGTTTTTTATCTACACTGCTTTGATATTGCGTGTATTGAAGCAGTATCATACATAACAGACAATAGTACATTACTACAGAGGCCAGGACGAAAGGGGTTGCCGGCCGAAGACATATATACGGATAGGTCTAAGGCGGGCAACCCCAAATTTCCCGCCGAGGTATGTATAGTGCTTTTCTCAAATATGCAATG
This sequence comes from Notocelia uddmanniana, assembly GCA_905163555.1. NCBI lineage: Eukaryota > Metazoa > Arthropoda > Insecta > Lepidoptera > Tortricidae > Notocelia > Notocelia uddmanniana. Next base: position 24,467,327 of record LR991066.1, read on the forward strand.
AAATAAACAACAAAAATAAAACAAAATTTTATTTTTAATACGCATAGTGGCAGGCATAATGGAATTAAAAAAGAGGACTTTGCCGGCCTAGGCCTGCAATATTTGTATGAAATTCCATTAAAGACCTCTTGTGCTAGCCTCACCTGAAACGTCATACTTCGCAGCCTATTATAAGAAACATAACATCAATATTTCATTGCACGTTTGAGAAAATATTGTAAAAAGCCTCAATCTTTGATACGTTTTCACGTTCTTACGTAGCTCCTCAAACTATTACACATGTAAATACAAACACAAGATGTTCTAAACGTAGGTAGCTCTTGTTACAAGATCCATTTGCCTAAGTAGTGCAGCGACAAATATTTGCATACCGCCTAGTCATTCCTAGGTTAGGATTGTCTCTTATACAATGCTCTTAGTGCTTCCGTCTCGGCGTCTTACATAGTTTATGAATGATGGTGTCTAACTGTCTATGCTTTATTACTGTTTGTTGTGATATAAGTGTAGTCAGCCAGTCAATGGACACTTGCGACTCCAGAGGAATCACAAGTGCGTTATCGACCCTCATGTTGGCGACAATGCCTGTGACGTCATGTTAAGTCGCCATGTTAGTGAAAAAAAAATCATCGCACGCGCGCATCTATCACAAAAATTAAATAAGCTTAAAATAAAGGTATTTAGGTCTAATCTTTTACCAAAGTAATCAAAACTATAACCGCAAGTGAAATTATCAAATGTGATTGGATTGCCGGAGAACTGCGCCAGGTTCTCCTACAACAGCCGTACATCAACCACAATCCTTTTCTAACCTTGTCCACCACCTTTAAGGTCGGTCGGGTCGGTCGGTCGGTAGTTTTAGGACCCGAGTATGTCCTAAAACTACGACCAAGACCGCCGGGGGATGGGCAGCAGCATCCCTGGAGTGCGGTGGAGATACTGCGATCGCCAACCCGCATGCCAAGCGTGGCGATTATGTCATATACCCCCCGTGAAGGTGGTAGTGGTGGAGCCCTGTAAGTTAGGTTAGTTATTATATTTCAAGTTGGTTTTGTTCGTTATATTTTTTGTGGACATCTGTCATTGGCTATTGGTTTAGTTGCTTAAGTTTTGTATTTCTTTTAATTGTACAGCTATTTAATGGCCAAAATAAAGTATAATAAAAATATTAATAATCCTGAAAACTCAACAATTTCTTTCAAAAATGACTGGGTAAATTATGTATATGGCAAACGTTACATTTACAACAAATAAAATTATATATTTCATTAGCAGTAGTATAGAAACATAATTATAATATAAATGTCTACCGTTAATTAACTAAACTAATTTTGGTTAAACATGAGTGAACCAGAAATAACATTTAGTTAGGCTCGAACAGTCTCACAGATGTAAATAAACCGTTACTAATGCAATTTCAGTCCACCTACCCCTATGAGGCGTATATTGTACTTGTAGAGCTATGTATAGGCCGCAGACATAGATTCAGTAGATGCCGCAAGTGGTATAGCTATCGAGTTGGATTGATACAGCCAGCGAAAATATATCACAGGTGCTCTCAGAAACAGTGTTGAGGCAAAACATATTTAGATTCAATATGTTTAATTATTGTGTACAAAACCGGTGTAATCCTCTAACAAGGCCTAAATTTTCATTTCGGTAGAAAGGTCAGATGGCAGTTGCTTTTGTAAAACTACAAGATTTGGCTTTGGTGAAACTGTATGTATACTAATAGTTCGCCCCGAACTGTGAACTCGCAATGTGCTCTTTTAAAAAACACATATACCCTTTTCATTATATCAACCGAAGGACTACCACTGCTGGACAAATGCCTCCCCCAAATAGTGCCACAATGGCCGGTTCTGCGCTACTTGCATCCAGCGGACTTTTGCGATCTTTACCAGGTCATGAGTAGCTATTTTAAAAAATAATATATAATAACAATTTCTAAATTTTTATTACTATTTTTTATTTTGTGTACCCTTTGGCAAATTCTTCCTCAAACTCCAACACTTCCAATCTTCTCTTTTTTTAACTCACAGCAATCCCCCTACTCTCACCCTCATATCTTGGCACCATTTTGATCGATTTAACCCATATTCGAAGAGATACATTATTTTTGTCTCATTAAATTACCTACCATTTCATGAATTTTCGATCAACGATACACGAGTTACCATCGAACATACATACATACATACATACAGACGCCGGATTATTCCACTACAGAACTTCGCTTGCTTCGCTCGTTCATTCAGTGTTCAATTGACATTCACAATTTCACATATAGAATATTTCTCTCACTCGGGCCATTTCCATGATCGTACTTAGCCAGAATAACTTGCGTGTTCTATTAGGTGTAGCTCTGTGCATATGTTATCGGCGGGGAATCGATCCGACGTACCCGAGGAAGAAATCTAATACGGAAGCCTCACTATTACATTGACCCGTCTGTTGCGATATCAAGATAAATGTGATGAAGTGGCTGATGAATAAACTAGGGGTCGACTTGTGACTTAAGTTTCGCATTTTTAGGCCTTTTTAACGTAAATTTTTAGCTTTTACTTTTTTACTCTAAATTTGGAAATTTTCGGTTTCTGCTGCTCAGATTCATGAGCACCGTTGATTATGAGAAAGAAAAATCTCATTTTTACCCGTATGTAAAAAGTTCAAAAGTCTTTACCACAAAGAAATTAGACATCTTGATTTGCGTAGCCACTTTTGATGCTGACTGTACCGTCTCAGAGAAAACCTAAAAAATGTGTGGGAAATAGGAGTAAGTATGTGATAAAACTCGATAATAATGTGTTTTGAAAAACGTGTATTGGAGTTATTGCAGAAAATTTTGAGTGACACATCTATACACTCTTCTAATGACAGTTAGTCACATATTAAGCTCAATAAGGCTTGTGTTATGGGTACTAGACGACGATATATTTAATAGATATATACTTAAATACATAGAAAACATCCAAGTCTCATGAACAAATGTCCCTGTTCACCACAGAAACAAATGCCCTTACCGGGATTTGAACCCGGGGCCTCTAGCTTCGGAGGCAGTGGCACTACCAACTAGGCTAAACGGGCCGACAACATGAGTTAGTAATAAAATAAATAAAATGCAACAGTTACATAAGAGTCGCTGTAACGAAACGAGCGTAACGAGCTTTGTTATTAAAGACTCGAAAATTGTAATACCTACTTATAATTATGTAACGTTGCATACAATAATGTTTTTACGACAGAAAAATAATTTGATTTAAATAAAAAATCGATATGGTGGCAAATTGGCGTGTGCCTCTATTAAAAATTAAAAAAAAGTCACAGTTGTATAGGTAAAGATAGTACAACTCACTTGTGCGCGCGGCACTGTGTGTTCGTGCGCTTGTAACTATACGGGTTTGGTTTGTTTGCGAGTGACTCGGCAGAGTGAGTTGAACTATCTGTAATAATTTATGGAAATCCATTTAGTTTCTCCCACCAGTCATATAATGACTTGTACCTACAGCGTGATTTTGGGGTCGTGATCCGAAATAATTGTACATAGTCAAAAATTCAAAGTAGACAACATCACAGTCGTTATGAAGGTTTATAACTCAAAGAATTTTCTTTTTTTAAAAATTTTAATGGAAAATAATACTTTTTCATACAACTTGGTCACCCTACCCCAGTGTCAACTCTCCATACCATCCGTCAAAGAGAGTAGTAGGGTAACCATGTTTTTTTGTGATTTTGTATTTTTTCATCAAAATAAATTAAAAATGAAATGCGTTTGTTTCGTGCCACTACAACTTTTTGAAATGTCTAACAGATACCAAGCCTAAAAACTGGTTCTTGATCCACGACCCCATAATCACCCTGTATATGGTATAGACTTGCATTTATATAAATGAGTTTCTCAAACATGCAATGAAATAAACAACAAAAAAAAAATTTATGCGCATAGTGGCAGAATGTCATGATGCCTGTGCCTCAAATTTATGTGGAATAGAAATTAAAAAACAGGACTTTGCCGGCCTAGGCCTGCAAAATTTGTATGAAATTCCATTAACGACCTCGTGTCCTAGCCGCACCTGAAACGTCATACTTCGCAGCCTATTATAAGGAACATAACATCAATATTTCATTGCATGTTTGAGAAAATGAGTTTATTGTGTTAATTCTGCTGTCAGTCACCTAATTGACAGATTATAATGCTGGAGTAGTAAAATAGAATACAAATATAAATGGTTTGTTTAGTAGTATACATAGGACAGGACATGTAACCAAGCCGAACAATCGAAAAACTACCAAAAACAAAAGCATGTGCCCACATACCTTATAATACAACGCATGTATCGATTACAAGACATGCGTGACGATAATCGGCCGGGAATCGAACCCGCATCGTATCGGCCGTCTATTAACTACGCTATGATATCTCTTGACAGTAATGAAGATAGGATTTACAGCCTAGAGCGCTTATGCGCAATTTCTCTGACATTTGGAATGCTTGAAATGACTGTTTTGGTACGATTGTATAAGTGATAAAATGGCAATCATTATAGGGTGGGTGGAATCACAGTATTCTCAGAGCCGTCAGAAATAAATGTTAAGCAAATAGACGGAAGGCTTTTAGTTTTATTACAATACAATTCTCTATTAATGGACCAGCGACCTAATCTAAATGAAGTTTATTATTTTATTGTCGACAGTATCCCAATAAAGTGAATTGTTCCATTTTACTGTTACAGGGCTTTTACGAGCGATCTGCGTTGCAGACAATAAGTGGGTCATCTGATAAGATCCTTTGCAATCAATGGACTTTTTTTCGGAGTTCTTTTTTTTAAAGAAAATCTTTTGTAGAATTACCGCACCAGGAACAATAGTATTACACTTTATTCTAACATTTTTTTTATGTAAATAATTATTATGTGCACTCTGCTTGCGACGTGTCGGATTCATTTCACTCCGCTGCTGATAGTTTTACATCTGAGCCGGATACACTTGGCGATTGCATTAAGCGTACGTTTCAAAGTGACACCAAACTTTTAAATATCTGTCATATCAATGCTCAAAGCGTGGCCAGTCACTATAACGATTTTCTAGACACTTTCAGTTTTTCCAATATACACGCCATACTTGTCTCTGAATCTTGGCTAAAACCTGGCCTTGCCTCGACTTCTTTCGGCCTTCCAGGATACGTGTTACTGCGGAATGACCGCACTGGCAAGGGTGGCGGTGGTGTAGCCATCTACCTACGCAGCGATATACCCTTCAAAATCATTTCGTCCTCTCCATCTCAATTCTCCGGCTCTATGGAATATTTATTCCTGGAAATTAATGTTAAGGGTACAAAAGCAGCTCTTGGTGTGGTCTATTGCCCCCCTACCATTGATTACTTCGCTGACTTGGAATCTAGTCTCGCCCCTCTTAGTACTGAGTACGCGCATCAGATGATCCTGGGTGATTTTAATACGGACCTCTTAAAGTGCAACCCCAGGGCGCGTAAACTGAAACTGGTTTTAGAATCTGCAGACCTAGTTGTGCTTCCGCTTGGACCGACCCACCATAATCTCGACGCGCCAGATTCTTGGTTGGACCTTATTATTACCTCCTCGGCAGATCATGTCAGTAAATTTGGCCAACTATCGGCTCCAGGTTTTTCGCACCACGACTTAATTTATTTAAGCTACAAGATTAGACCTCCCAAGCCTCAGCGTAGGTTCATTGAACTGCGTAGCTTCGCACGGATGGACTTGGATGCATTGAGGCGGGATGCGTATAATGTGGACTGGACGGCTGTTTTCGCTGCCCCATCAGTGGACGAGGCGGTGGTGAGCCTTAATGCGGCCATTTTAAAATTGTACGATACACATGCTCCGTCTCGGTCTGTTAGGTTGAAACGGCCACCTGCGCCATGGATTACCAGAGGAGTCCGTATGGCCATGACGAGACGGGATAAAGCTTTTAGAAAGTTTAAGCGGGACCGTTGCGAAGAAAATTGGTGTCTTTTTAAATCTGCAAGAAACCGGTGTAATCAGATGGTGAGAGCGGCCAAGCGCAAGTATATACATGAAAATGTTGTGTCCTCTTCTATTAAGGCGACTTGGAAGTTTTTGAACTCCATAGGCGTTGGTAAGCCTTCAAATACATCCACCTCTCTTTCTTCTTTTTCTTTAAACGACATTAATTCTCACTTTGCCAAATCTTCTTCAGTAGACCCAATAATTAAAGCCCAAACTACCTCGCTCATCAATGCCTTGCCCTGCCCTTCTAAAACAATCTTCACTTTCACCCTTGCCGCTGAGGACGAAGTTAGTAAAGTGATTAGGTCTGTCAGGTCTAATGCTGTTGGCCCCGATGAAGTAAGTAGGCTGATGGTTGTAAATATCTTAGAATGTATTATCCCAGTTATAACTCATGTTATTAACTTTTCGTTGTCCACTGGGGTTTTTCCTTCTTTGTGGCGTAATGCCCATGTCATCCCTCTGCCTAAAGTATCTAACCCCAGTTTACTAAAAGATTTCCGTCCCATTTCTATACTCCCTTTTCTCTCTAAGGTCTTAGAAGCAATTGTTCACAAACAGCTGTCAGTCCACATTCATTCTAATCATGCTCTCTCTCCCTATCAATCAGGTTTTCGCCGCGGTCATAGCACGACTACAGCATTGCTTAAGATCGTTGAAGATGTGAGGCATGGCATGGAGTCCTCTCAGCTAACAGTGTTAGTTTTGATAGACTTTTCAAACGCATTTAACGCGGTGAATCATGACCTCTTACTAGCTACACTCAATCACTTAAATATTTCGCCTTCAGCGGCTAAGTGGTTTACTTCCTACCTTCATGATCGTCGCCAGATGGTTCGCGCCGATCGTTCCTTTTCTGACTGGTGTAACCTTACTTCTGGTGTACCACAGGGCGGTATTCTTTCTCCTCTACTTTTTTCCATATTTATTAATTTAATCACGTCCCATATTGTATGCTCTCACCATCTTTACGCCGATGATCTGCAACTATACGCTAGAGCTAGCACCAGCGACCTGGACCGTGCTATTGCAAGTATCAACGATGACTTGTGCCGCATTTCCGCTTGGTCGCGTAGTTTTGGTATAGCTGTGAACCCGTCCAAATGCCAGGCCATTGTGCTCGGGAGCCCCCGTCTACTTTCCACGATTGACCTGACACGTGCAGCTCCAATTTTCTATGAGGACGTTCTTATACCGCTTTCATCGCAAGTAAGGAACCTTGGGCTGATTTTGGACAGTGGTCTGACATGGGAACCGCAGGTATCTGACGTCAGTCGCAGAGTAACCAACACGCTAAGAGCGCTATACCGGTTTAAGCATTTCCTGCCAGTTAGCACCAAGACCCTTCTTGTTCAAGCTCTTGTTTTGCCGGTCATAGACTACGCTGATGTATGTTACACCAATTTAACTCAGGTTGCTCTAAGTAAGCTCGATCGTCTCGTTAATAATTGTATCCGATTTATTTTTGGACTTCGTAAATATGACCATATATCCGCTTTTCGCCGTCGATTAAACTGGCTCCCTATTCGTGAACGTAGGTCATTACGAGTTCTATGCACATTGTATTCACTTTTATTCGTCCCTGCTGCGCCGGAATATCTCAGGTCTAAATTTAAGTTTGTTGCTGCACGACCCGGTGGCATTCTACGCAATTCCCGGAACCTCAAGCTAGCTGTTCTTCCTCATCGGTCTGGTTTTATATCTGGTTCTTTTACTGTTCAGGCGATCAGACTCTGGAATGCTCTTCCGCTAACAATCAGACAAGCTCAAAGTAAATTGAGTTTCAAGCGCATGTTACGCAAGTATCTCTCTGATAAGCTCGCAGAATAATTGTTGTCATGGTAGTTTTCATTAGGTACATATAGTAGGTTGTGTATATGTAAATATATAGTATATTATATATATATATATTATATATATTTGTGTATGTATATGTCTATATGTATTTTATAAATGTATTTGTAATAAGTTCTCTTGTAAAGTTAAATGCCTGCACCTGATGTTTCTGTTTAGCCCAATGGTTGACTGGTAGAGAATGCCTTATGGCATTAAGTCCGCCATTTGTACATATTTCTTGTATTGTGCAATAAAGTTTAAATAAATAAATAAATAAATAAATAAATATGTGACAAAAAAATAAATATATTAACATTTATGAGATTACTCCGTAATATTTATGAGATGCAAGAATTTTTCAGTTAGAGTCACAATTCCATTGGATTAACTGACGGAAGAAGACATCCCTTGGATACCGTTATTGATCTTTGCATCTCGGATTAAGTTGTTTTAGATATGCATAAATTTTCGAGGCGTTTTTTTGGATAAACCAAAGTTGTATTGAATGACCCTATTTCTAAATAATTAAAAAATATCAATCGATTCTAAAAGAGTCTGGTCGTTTGTAATGGTTATGGCAAACATCAATTGATATATGTTAAAAAATAACAGACTTTTTTATTATTTATTTAAGTAGAAACAAACAAAACTATTAGTATTTTTACATACGTTCCTTTATATATCTCAAAAAACGATTCAGAGTAACACATACTTGTTGTGTAAATATTTTAGACTAGATTTAGGCCGTGAGAATATCACAAAGGGCCGAAGAGCCGATTCGGCCCTTTGTGATATTTGGAATAAAAATATCCTATGGTTTAATGCAGCCTATAAACCTCTTTGCTAGTAGATATCATCGTCATCATATCAGCCGATGAACGTTCACTGCTGGACATAGGTCTCCCCTAAAGTGTGTCACAATGACCGGTCCTGCGCCACCGGTATCCAACGGACTCCTGCGACCTTTACCAGGTCATGATACCATCTTGTGGGGGGCCTACCCTCGATGCGCCTTCCAGTACCTACGTGGTCGCCACTTGAGAACCTTTCCGCCCCAACGGCCATATGTTCTACGTGCAATGTGCCGCGCACTGTCACTTTAGTTTAGCGATTCCGAGGGCTATATCGGAGGATGATATCTAGTAGATGTCATCTAGACACTTAACTTTTTTGCATGATTTAGTGACAAACCTACAAACTAGTATGGGATTCTTCAAGAAAGGAGTGTATAAATTTTTAAAGGGTCGGCAACGCGCATGTGACGCCCCTGGAGTTGCAGGCGTCCATAGGCTGCGGTAACCGCTTACCATCAGGCGGGCCGTACGTGATATAAAAAAAAACTTTAATAATACAAGAGACTACAACTTTTACAATATCAGTAGGAAGAAGGATACGCGAAACGAAACCATGACACAGCATAGAAAATATATAGCTAAATTCATAATCCCTTCACCGTAATCGGGTAAAAAAGGGGCTCTGAGACCCAATTCGTCTCTAAGTATATTTTAACCTAGATACAGATCTGTCAAAGAATTTTCCTTATCATTCAATTCCACCATTTGAAAGGGTGAATAAGATAAATTCGTAAGCCTTATGGCTGGGTGTATTTATGACTTTTTTTCGATATGTATGAGTATTTAAGTCATATTCCTCAAAGTATACATTTAGCTCAGAAAATTTCGATTATTATTTGTGTGTTAAAATCTAAATGTGGTAAAACATTTTTTATTTAAATACTATAAACTGGAACTCAAACCAAATAACATTAGCTATGCAGTCATGGACATTCCCGACTATGTAGATGCTTCATAAATTTGTTCTTGAAATGAAAGCAATTGTTAAATCATTTAGACTACTAAATGCTTCTTAAGAGTGCGCAGTACGTTCGGTTCTCCATACAAACGTATTTACGCTCTCATTTTAAAACGCCATGCTATAATAACGTGAAACTTTGTATACACAAAGGGATTCGGCATATCTAGGTCGGAAATTAGTTTCTGTTGCTTGAAATTATAACGGAGAAAAAATACAGCGATTCTTAAGGTTTTCATACAAGCCGTAAAAAACTCAAAAAACCGCTGTATTTTTTTTCTGTTACAATTTCTAGCAACAGAAACTAATTTTCGATCTAGATATGCCGGATCCCATTGTGTATACAAAGTTTCATGTTATTTTAGCATGGCGTTTTAAAATGAGAGCGTAAATACGTTTGTATGGAGAACCGAACGTACTGCGCCCTCTTAAACATTTAAATTGGAAAATGCGCTTCTAATTTGTAATTGACACTTTTACTTGTATATATATTCAAAGCTTTGCTATTTGCGTTTGCTGCACGTTACTTGTACAGTCAACAACATAATATCTGCCAAAGGCGGCGAAAATATACGACTCGTCTTAACGGCCCTAGAAATAGAGACGTGTCAGATATTTTTGTTCTCTCAAGTATTTTGTAAACCTACACCATTCCAGACAACGTACTAAAATTTTTTTTGGGGTTTCGTCGATTTCTACAAGCCCATTATGTCTCAAGGATAGAAGAAGAAGAAGAAGAAAGAAATTTATTCCGCAAAAAATATTTTAGGTACATACAGTTACTTATGTGTTTTAAAGTGCGAAAAAGGAGTCCACTCAGCACAATATCGGGCCACAGTAGATGACCCGGCGCTGATATTATGTGGATCCTGTTGAGTGTCACATGACCGCACTTAGGTGATTTATATACATGTTTATTATATTAACCACATACAATATTTTTCTTAAAATTAACAATATTTGAGCTAGGACCTATTACAATGTACAGCTCAGAAATGAACACATATTAAGTAATAAATTAAATCTACGGTTGGAGCGCCTAATAAATTAAAAACGACACGGAAATGCTAAGCTGGATTAGTCTGATGTTCTACTCGTAGTAGAAACTTTTTTATACATCAAGGCGTACGATTCAAGACGCTCGTGTTGCATTCTAATTTAATTTCAACCGCGCGTTCTCTAAGCCTGTTCTGTCTGAAGTATTGAAATCAATCTAGGATACAAAACATGTATCTCAAGACGACCCCACGGGTACGCCAAGCCTTCCCTCTAATCGATATTATTAATATCGCCTAATATTCGGGTCGGTATTAGGAACGCATTCCTCGGCCGATCGTCTATAAAAAAGCCAATACAATTTTATGATAGACGTTTTTAGCTGTAAAAACATCAAATAGACGGCTTATTGGTTCTCTTAAATGTTTTTTTGTTATTTTATATTGTGTTTGTTATTTTATATTATCTGTGTTAATACGGAAATTAAAAATCGAGCTACGGGTACAGAAATAGAGCACTCGTGGCCAACGGTGCCCGCGTACTTCAAGTGATATGCGAGGTTAAGCAACATCATCCGGGATCAATTCTTGAATGCATGAGTGATCGATTTGATTGGTTACTAACCAAAACTAAGTAAACTCCCATACTTTTGAAGACACGTTAAGCCGTTGATCACGGCTGCTGTCCACGACAGCAGTTGTTAAGCCAAGTGAAGGCCATCGGGCGGCTTGGGAACTTCTAACAGTCAAGTTGCCCACTCACTTCAAGCCTAATCCCAATAATGCCCAGTTTCCCCCTTGGCTCAGATGTCGATATGCTAATTCTCGGGATAATGAATCCTTCAGGATACGATGCAACTGTATTTGGGAAACGCTAGGATGATAATAATGAGTACAGAAATAAAAATCAAAACTGGGCGTACTGAGGACTATCTAACTGACAGAAATGCATAGCCCAAACCAGAGACCTAAATAACATTAATATTCATATAGAGGTATGTATATTTTCATTGTATCACGTCTAGGAAATTAGTTAACACGATATGTCTTGTAAATATTTTTCCTCTTTTTGTATCCATACTCAGAGTTACTTATATTAGGTACGAGTAGGTTTAAGTATTATCATTGAATAAGCATATTTTTGGGAGAAAATTACTGATTGTCGAGTTTGCCCAATGTATGCCAGTGTTTGGATTTGAAAAAATATAATTTGTAGAGTCGCGCAACGAGCTACTACTGACAGGCCTTTTCTTCTTATTACTTCGGGTATACTCGGCTTTCACACAACCCCAAGTTGTCGATATACACTAGCCTGCAAAAGAAGGTATAACACTCATAAACGTGACGAGAAATTCTGTACTATTTAAATTAGAAACTTGAAATAAAATGCATTATGTAGAAAATTTAGTTTTGTTATATAAACTCCTTTTTGACAACCTCCTTTTATAAGATGGATGAATAAAAACAAAAAAGGAGAACGCTCCCTTTTCAAATGCTGTAATTTTTAACTTTTAGCTTTCTTGAACAAAAACTGTTATACCTTTATTTTGCACGCACTAACAATGAAAGAGTGCGCGCTATGCAGCATGCGTGAGCGAGCTAAGGATGCTTGATGTTTTGCATTTTCTAGCTGTCAAATATCAGCTAGGTTAAAAACAACTGACCTTTTGGACGTATGTATTGAATTTGACATTTAATATGTCAAATTCAATACATTGTTTGTTTACATTTTTTTTCGTTTTCAACTGGTGCTTACTTTATAACTAAAACTCGCAGGACGTAAGTGAAAACGGTATTTGCAACATGGCCGAAATACCTACGAAAAGTAATATACATAGTCATTCTTAAATTGCCTATACTTATTATCAGCAGCAGACTCCTTTAGAATGATACCGAGATAAAGCTTAGCTGATAAACAATTACAAAAGCAAAATTAAAAACACCACGTTATTTATTACGAAATAAATGGCCACCCAAATAAACAATGTCCACTGGTCATTTGGTGAAATCACGTCAGCTACCGTTTTTTGCGCTTGCAACCCGTTTACCGGGCTGGCAACCCGCGTGATGTCCGCCATTTTTCATTTTAACCGCGCAATTTATGCTGCTGCGGCTTAATTAGGTGTTTCAGTTATATGCGATTTGACGGTTGAAATGGAACGTTTTAGGTTTAAATTAAACTTTATACGCGCGTGGATTCGGTGTTGCTGTGCTGTTTTTGTTTAACATAAGTAAATGAAAGTGTTTTTCATTGGTTAAATTTAGACATATCATGCACAGATCTTTAAGTAAAACCAAATTTAGTTTAAATTTGTAACCACGGCTTAAAAATATGCCGATATTTACATATTATACTAGATTGTGATGAAGAAATAATAGGTGGGTGTTTTTTTATTGGATCAACTTTATGCATTATCATACACAGATGCTCAAGTAGGCCGAAAATTTACCCTTTAATTTTATACGAGATTTTAAAACATTTTATATGAAGTAGAATACAAAAGCAGAAGGTTTTAGAAGACAAGCTCACGATCCTATAGTTTATGAATTAAAGATGAGAACGTCTACTTTTTAAAATCTTGGATGCTTCTAACGTTTTCAAATCTATCGTCTATACAGAGCTCTCGAGGATGTGCTGTTGAGTTACAGGCCGAATGCTTGTTTGCCACTGTCGTTGGGTAAAAAAACATTACCAACTAGGCTAAATGCTTGCCTCAAACCTTGGTTTAAACTCCGCTAGCATCAAGTTACCAAAAACAGGTTAATCTGTATTTTAGAATTATTAAGTGAGGGTTACCACAAACTCATAGTTTCGCAAAGTTGTGTGGAACTAAACGCAATTAACGAACAATTTTATTGCATAAACAACGCGACCCTTTATTAAGCTAATAACGTTCCGATCTACGCAATTTACGCAGGGATGTACAAACATGAATATGGTTTTTAATTTATAGTTTTAGTACATATGGTAATTTATGGGACTTGACGTTGCCTGAGGATAAAGTGATATTATATTTTGATTTCTTTGATTATGGCACGATATATAATTTTTAGAAAACTGGAGTGAACATGAAACTCGTAAGTAATAAATAATTAGTTGACTTTAATACTAAATGCGTGCACCAAATGTTTCTGTTTCGTTAGCCCAAGGATTCACTCTGGTAAAGAATGCCTTATGTCATAAATGCCGCCATTTTTTTAACATATTTTTTTATATTGTGTGATGTGCAGTAAAACTTAAATAAATAAAAGTAAAAAAAAAGAATATATTACTTGAGCATGTTACTTAGTTTTTACATACTTAACGAAAGTACGGTGGCAAACAAGCAACGGTCTGCCTGATGGTTAACAGGGTGGTCGTAGCCTATGGATGCTTGCGACACTCGAATAATCACAGACGCGCTGCTGACCCTTTTTGATTTGAGTATTCGTTGTATGGACAGCTAAGGTCACCTCAATAAAGCGTATCGTCCAGGGTTCATTCAACTTGTGAATTAATATTTCTACAATGTGGCAACCCTAAGCAAAACCCATGCCTGTAAGTTACAGTAAAGTGCCATCAATGAGGTTTCTCGTATAATTGATACGATTAATTTCAGTTCTCTTGTAACGTTATGTAATGTAATAGTATAAGTGTTTTGACATTCCATTCGGCAAGGGTAAGCTAAATCGCTCTCGTATTCGTTATGTATATGTAAGCTATATACGTAATACGACGACCTGACCTCGCATTCTTGTCTCATTTACTTCACACTAATAGTTAAATATCTACTTATACATGGTGAATTCTAATTGGTGATACAAAATATGAAAATTAGAATCTGACCATGATTCTGAATAACTTGTCGTGTGAAAAAAACCACCATTTCATACAGTTTGGTCTGTCGATTGGAGACCTATCTTATGAAACAGCTGATTTTTTTGTTACATTTACAAAGTTGGTCCCATAGTAAAAGTTGTTCAAAATCATGGTTGGTGGTTGGTGGTTGGTGCCTTTTTAAGGTACGAGTGAATAGGCATCTTCTGGGTGAGCTCGCTTCATCTTCGGCCTCATCTTTGCCCCCTGGCTAGATGCTGGCCAAGAGCAATCCCATATTTAATAAAAAAAAAAACAATGGTCAGATTTAAAAATTTATATTTCGTATTACCAATTATAAGTCACTATGTAGAAGAAGACAGATTATGTAACCAATTTTACATTAACGTCTGTTAACTAAAATTTCAACTTTCACGAGTAGAGAAAAAAATATAAAAACTGAATGCTCCATGCAGGATTTTAACCTGTGACATCCTGGCATACGCAGCCAATCGCTCTAACCAACTGAGCTATCTGAAGAATCAATCCCTAAGGCGTTGTAGTAGGTAGGATTTCTTGCCTGAGCTTGATTGTCTC
Organism: Notocelia uddmanniana; assembly: GCA_905163555.1. Lineage (NCBI taxonomy): Eukaryota > Metazoa > Arthropoda > Insecta > Lepidoptera > Tortricidae > Notocelia > Notocelia uddmanniana. The sequence goes on from LR991066.1 coordinate 24,482,368, forward strand.
GATAGCTCAGTTGGTCTTAACAATTGGCCGCTTATGTCAGGATGTTACAGGTTCGATACCTATCCGGAGCATATATTTTTTTTTTCCATTTAAAGTTTAGATTATACCGCTCTAAAAACTATTTCCCGAACTGATTCTTCATCATCCTCCTAACATTATTCCCGGTTGTGGCCTAAAGGTACCCTTTAGCACAGCTTTGATTTAGCACCCAGTCTCAAGATTTGATGCAACCCACTAGTTTTATAAAAAGGTCTCTCTGGCATTGACCTGTAGACCAACAGCGATGTTGAACAACTCGAAAACATCATCAATCTATCAAACATCTGAAATATAATGTCGAGGTTTCCCGAGCGACTACAGTATAGAGTTCTTCAAGAAAGGAGTGCTTACATTTTCAATGCAAAGCAACGAGTTTGTGGTACCCCTGGCGTTGCAGGCGTCCATAGGTTGCGGGCTGTGCACTGGTTTACCGCCGGCGTGATAAAAAGAAACTGCTAGCTGAGCTCCATTGCATCGTCCGGTTTGTGAAAGCTTGTAGTAGGTATAAAGGAGGGGGCAATTGCTTCCCATTGGGTAGGGGTGCAACCCCAAGGGCCCTCATTCAAAAACATTAATGTGAAAATAGGAGCCAAATATTAGGGGGATATTGGGTGAACAATCTTACATAAATGGACCTAGTCCAAAACTAAGCAAAGTTTGTACTATGGGTACTAAATGAAATGAAATATATTTATTTGCTTACCATTATGTACATATAAAGATCTGATGTACTTACAAGTACATATATTTATGTGAGAAACCGCAACATTGTAAACGTATATTGAAATCTGCTTTTATAGCCTTATAATGTCAATCTTAATTACTGCTGCCGTTGGAGGCGTGCACACAGTTTCTGGACCTTATGACGCGGCAATAGAATAGGAAACGGTCTGCACGTCTCCAGCATATAGATAAGCATATAGTTATATTCAGGAAGGTGTAATATCGCCATTTAGGCCGTGTCGAACAGCGAACGGTGAACGTGGCATACAAAATGGTCTCGCCGGAAGACCAGCGCTGGCTCCTGAGCCAGCATCATGCTGAGGCGGGACCATTTCAAGGCAAACTACGTAATACGAGTATGTACTTATGATATAATATAGTTTATAAGTTTTATTAGTACATTACGATACAAGTGCAGAGAACAGGAAATTCGCAACGAGTGGTAATAAATTAAAACACGACCGAAGGGAGTGTTTTAATTCGACACAAGCTGCGAATTACCTGTTCGCACGTGTATCGTACAGAGTTTTACAGTACATAATAATATGGCTCTTTAAAGTTTCTACATATGCACGTAATCTGCTGATTACCGCACTCGTGCGGTAATGTAGCACCATATGTACTGTAAATATATTTATTGCTTCATTCTATTTTTTTTTGTAACAAATACCTTGGTTTTTTTGTCATGAATAAATAAATTTCATTTCATTTCATTTCATTTTCATATTTGGTATCTATGTATAAGTAATATATTAATCGAGTGACTGCAGTGGCAGTTAAACACTGCTGGATTTTGGCCGCTGCTGGGCCGTCTTAAATATTTATGTAAATAAATTTTAAAAATGCTGAATGATGTTGTCGCGTTTAGGCTGTGTCAACCGCGGTGGATTAACACCCCGGGGATGTGTGACAGCTGTGAAGCCCAAGTACGTCTGACTATACTTAATAGTTGATGAGCCTTTATCGTAGTTTCGCAGCACGTATCGTAGCTGAGGCGGCAACGATCCATCGGTTTTATGGGGACTGTAGGCTATGGGTCAGAAACGCATTAACCTTATTGGTTACAGTCGGGTTAGTAAGGTTTTTATTGCTATTTGGTAATGGATTTTCTCTGATTTGTGTAGTGTGTTTAACATCAGAGGCCGGAATCCTCGTGGCACCTTTGAACTGTCATAGGGGCTTCTCATTAATCGACTTCCGATATACATATATATTATATTGATTTGTACCCCAATATTTAAGAGGTAAACAACAGGCGTTCTTATGGCTAAAGAGCAATCCCTTTCAGATAACTTTTGAGTAGTTGATAATACGAAATAGAGATATGCAATGAAAACACTGAAAAGTTAAGTTATCAATTGCACTTTTAATCAGTTCAGTGTTTGTATTTGTTTGTGTGCATATTTCTAACTATAAAAAAAGTAAAGTAAAAGTAAAAGTAGTTTATTCTTCAAATTAGGCATATTACATGCACCTATGAACGTCAATAAACTACCACCTAAACTACTAATTAATCGCCAGTACTTAGGTACTCATAATATGATATCATTAGGCTCGATAGCAATTCTTGTTGCAATGTTTTTCGAAAAATGTTTAAAGTTGATAACATAACTAACATAAATTTGATAATTATATTAATTATGTGTTTAATTTGATAATTATATTAATTATTTGCTTAATTTTCTCGTAATCGACAGGAAAGGCAGAGTGTATTATAACTCGTGTATTGGTTTTTTAACCAATTTTCACTCTATTTATGCACTTGTTGTTATATTCTATTTACTTTTTAACGGAAACGCCTATCATGCTTGCGAGGTGTTAAATGTTTTAGAACACAGCTTCCGAAGCTTAACTATATACTAATGGGACCCCAACTAGGTACTCGACTTTAGAAATGCCCTGGACCCCACTAAATGCCCTAATGAATGTCCCAGACATGTCCCCAATCTATTACCGCCAAACCAAATTACTGCCACGTAACCAGCCAACCCACAATAATATTAATCTTCGCTAAGTCTCGCGGAAAAATTGATTGGGAACTTTCAATTAACGGGAAATCGTCGGCCATTCGACCGGATACGGAAGTAATAGCTGGCCGGAAATCGGGGACAATTTAGTGTGTGACTTCCTCAATCTTTATGAGGAGGTGATTGGTGAAAAATGAGGGTGAAAGGCAATCCGTCGCTTCTAACTTCTATCGTCACTAATATCTGATCATTACATATTTTACTGACTTATGTCTGAATAAGATACAGATCCAAAGCGATGTCATACTGACATTATTTATTAATAACTACAACTTAGAAAAGTTGAAAAATTACCTGACCGACATTATTATTTCGAAGCTCAATATCTCAAAAACCGGTGAACAGATTTTCATGAAACATGGCTAAGAACACTTCGGATTACATTATCTTTCATACAAAATAAAATAAACTAAAGTCGGTTCATACGTTTGGGAGCTACGATACCACAGACAGATACACAGACATACACGTTAAACTTATAACTCCCCTCTCTTTTTGCGTCGGGGGTTCAAAAATAGGAAAAAAATTAGAAAAGAAAATAAAAACTGTAACGTAGCGTCTTTAAATCAAAATATAGTTTGAAAACTATGTAGGGGTATACATATGTTACATACTTTAAATGAACACATTTGAACTGATGAACTTAGCAGTTAGTTTTATGTACCTATTTCGTACGTTGATTTAAGAATACAATACAATACGAATTGAATTTTACTACAAAATAATTTCTTACTTTGACATGTCTACAACAATACAATATTTATTTTAAAGAATAATAATAGCATCAATAAATTGCTCTAAATAATTAATTAATATATATGTTAATACATGTTATAACTGACGATTCGAAAGTGCTTGTTGCTAGGCCTATTTGAATAAAGAATATTTTGACTTGACTTGACTTGACTTGAATACTCACACACACCTCACAGAAACGAAACAAATTACAAACAGATACAAAACAGTAACATGTAGGTAGAGGGGTCTTATCGCTAAAGACCGATCTCTTCCAACCTTTGGGTAGCGGAAAAAAAGTAAATAATATATGCAGTAAGATTGATATCTTGATAATTTTATACGTGGCAATTTTTATATTATTAATAGTACGAAGTACATACTACAGACCCTATTGACAGGCATTAAGCGATCCTGAACTCCAAAAAACGGTTAACTAGAATAGCCCGAGCGACACAAGCCTACAATTGCATCATTGAAATTCACGTCGAACTAACATCGCTGACGAGGGAGCTGATTGCTTAAACCTCCTCTTTGATGTGGGGCCAACTATTTAGAACACCAATTGGTACGCACGCGCGCCCCGCTTGATAGTTACTGTTAGTTCAATCATATTATCTCATCATTTATATGTATGTATCGTCATATAGGTTTGATTACTTGTATTGATAAGAGACGTTTCTAGTTTCAATATGCGGACCAAACTAGGTATAGTTGATGAAGCTGACATTTTTTTCGCTTTTGGACTGTTTCTTTGGTAATACTGACTAAAAGTTACAGAAAAAGAATAAAAGATAAATTCCGATTATGAAAGCTCTTCCGAATCAAATAGTACAGATATCATAGGGCCGTTACTGCAGGTCGTATTGTTTAAGTATAACGGGCTGTTGAAAAAAAAGACAGTTTCATAAATGAAAAATACTGTTCGCATAGTAATTCTGCATGATTGTATAAGATATTACAAAATCAGTAATTTTGTCAAAACGATCTCATCATCATCCTCCTAGCGTTATTCCCAGTACAGTTGCATCCTGAAGAATGCCTGGGGTCCGCTACCTAATCCCAAGAATTGGCGTAGGCACTAGTTTTTACGGAAGCGACTGCAATCTGACCTTCCAACCCGAGGGGGAAACCGACCTTATTGGGAATAGGCTTGTCAAGTGAGTGGGCAACTTGACTGTTAGAAGTTCTCAAGCCGCCCGGAGGCCTCTAACTTGGCTTAACGACTGCTATCAAAGACAGCAACCGGGATCAACGGCTTAACGTGCCTTCCAAAGCACGGGAGCGCTCAGTCAAAACGATCTCATATAAAATATAATTACAAGTTGAGCAAACAATTCGTTATAAACTTATCATTAATCCAAATCTGTTTTACTACATTGAAGGTAATGACTATAGTGTATATAGCAAAGTAGTAACGACTAAAATTAGTAACTCTAATATAACTGGTAAAAGATTTAATTCTTCAGATAACATTCCTCACGCAGTTCAAATATTTACCACCGTCATTGCAACCGATCTTTCACCTTCAGCTTCTTACGCATTGTTGCAATTTTGCACCGTACTCCCCTGTAATAAGGCGAAATATGTATACATATATCTGGCATCCAATGTACATAGGGGAAGCGCGAACAGGCAATATCACGGCATATGTCTTTGACGTGTGTCGAATCGAGGAGAATATTGGCCCAGTTCGCATGTCAGAATCTTCTATAGATATTTTGAGATGGTAAAGAATGAACGTGACTCCATTCTGGAATCTTGAAAACGCATTTATCTCTATCTTTGAAGCCCTACCAAGAATATATATTCAGCATCTTGAATAGGATACGTAGCAAGTTATTGTGCTATTAGCCTCTTCTACTTATGTAGCGAAAAAATAACAATACGTATATACAGCCTTGACCAGAAGTATTAGGCACCCCTTATTTTTCTTTGTAACTTATAAATAAACTACGTTTTTTTTAATTACAAAACTACACATTGACGCAAAATAGAATAATGTATATAAACATCTAGAAAACTTTAGCAGATATAATTTCGAAGTAGCTATTTATTGTAGAAAACTGAACCCTAAAAATAATCGGGTTCGCAATAAAAGGACCAAATGCCTTTTTTAAAGTATAATTATTTTTAACGTCAATGAATAGCTGGTGTTGTTGAAAAATATTAGAATTTTCTATAATAAAAGATATAAAATGCTTTATTCAAAGTTTTACTTTTATATGAAAAACGCGGGAGTGCTTAATACTTCTGGCCAAGGCTATATATTGGTCACGTAAGTACCTTAATGATCTTAATCTGTTTGTATTTACTTGATGTAGAATGATTTTTTTTTTACAATGGCAAGTGACTGCAATTGGGGATTAAATAAATAATAAAATATTGTTTTCACCTATTATACGTATTGTTTTCACCTTACATTCCAATATCTACAACTTAGAAAAATTGAAAATTCCCGACATTTTCATTTCAAAGCTCAATATATCAAAAACGGCTGTACATATTTTCATGAAAAATAGGTACGAACACTCGGGATTAAATTATCTATGACACAAAAACAACTAAACGAAAATCGTTTCATCCACTTGGGAGCTACGGTACCGCAGACAGATACACAGACAGACACGTTAAACTTATAACACCCCTCTCTTTTGGCGTCGGGGGTTAATAAACGATGTCACACTGCAAAAATTTAAATCAATATATTTCTAACAATCGCCCAAACAGTCATTGCTTTGAACACCACAATCAAACCAATGTGTATGCATGATTCCGAAGCCAATGTTGTTCCCTCGGGGCACGGCCATGCGTATCAAAATCCGGCATGAGTAGCATACCAATGTGCCCACCTAGATCTATAAGGTCTTAAGTGAATGTATACTATACTACACATGTTACTTTTAAGGTGTGTGGCGGTCGGATTGAGATGATAATGTGACAACTATCGTTACCTGTGGAGATATTGGTTTACAGCGTTTGAACGTAGGGCACGGGCGTGATGCGCATTGAGTTGGCAGCTGTTTTTATAGGTAAGGAGGTTAAGAAAGGGAGACAGACCTGGTGCACTGAAATAACAGAATGAACAATCATGTTTACTGCAGGAAATCCTTACGAAACACTCTTATATTAAAACCTGTAGGGTAACGTAAGTTTTCTAACGTACGATCGGTAGATCTAACTGTTATGTTTACCATGGAAAATGACAGATCTACTCAATGCACGCTCAAAAACGTTGCGTACCTAATTACCACGCTGAATCGTAAATCTCGACATACTGAAAAACAAAAGAATAAAAGTGAATCGAAAGGGCTGTGAATCGATCATTGACCATTGTGTTCGCCGTCTCAATGACATTGTCGTATGACATTGTTCATAATTGTCGTTTGTTTAGGTACTTTACAACTAGCCCATGTAGAAAAGGTCCTATTGACTTCTTTTACTTATTAATACAATGGACAAAACAAACTACCAGCTGCATTACACTAAGTAAGCAACTGTGATGAAAACTATCCGGGCTCCATATTCGAAGTTCGTTTTAATGTAACTTTTCCGATTACCCACAGAGTCAAGCGCTAGAAATTGAATCGGTGGTATTGTTACACTGCTGGAGTAAAACCAATATGCCTACTATACGCCCCACCGGTATATTTTCCTCTTACTTCTGACGTAAGCATGTATGACATGACATACACTACCGCTCATAATTATATAGGCACCCATACCTTTTTCCATACAACTGTATAAAAAAATGACTTTCAGAAATACACTGCCAAGTCAGAGTCCCTTGACAGTTTTCATACAAACACACTACACTTTTCTATGAACCAGCAATTAGTAGTTATTTAAGTCATTGCAAAAACAAAACTACCATTTTAAAAGGGGGGTCTCTGGCACCGATTTAAGGCTCAATAAGTCAGCTAAATACGAGTAAAATATGCAAAATGCACTCAAAACTGACAAGGGACTCTGACTTGGTAGTGTATTTCTGAAAGTCATTTTTGTATACAGATGTATGGAAAAAGGTATGGGTGCTTAAATAATTATAAGCGGCAGTGTATATGATAGTATCATGATTCATGATCATACAACCTCATGGGCTCTGCGACATACAAAACGTCGCAATAAATATTTCGTAATAAAAAATTCTGTATCAGAGCTGGAAGAGAGCAATGCAAGATTACTGTAATGTATTTTTTCTAGACTATTAAAGGCGAAAATATCGTTTTTGGGAAATTGTATCTAATTCTACAATAAAATTCCTAAACACATTACTGAACTTAGCAATTTTAAATTCAAATTTGTAGTAAAACAAACACTTATTTCAAGAGCATATTTATAAGATAACCGATTACATCATGGATAGGGATGTTTGGCAGTGATAGTGTCCTGCACGGCTAATCTATCGCGAAAATAGGTTTTCTACTGTAGCATTGCTATTTTGTAGTAGCTGACACTGTAATTTTATATTTAACTATACAATGTATATTGTTTTGAAAAAATGAAACCTCCCCGAGTTTCTTACGCCGGTTCTTCTCGTGGCAGAGGTTTATTTTTCCGAACCGGTGGTAGTTTATTGACGTTCATAGGTGCATGTAATATGCCTAATTTGAAGAATAATAGTACATTACGATACAAGTGCAGAGAACAGGAAATTCGCAACGAGTGGTGATAAATTGAAACACGACCGAAGGAAATGTTTTAAATCGACACGAGTTGCGAATTACCTGTTGGCACGTGTATCGTACAACGTTTTACAGTACATATGGCTCTTTAAAGTTTCGACATATGCACGTAATCTGCTAATTACCGCACTCGTGTGGTAATCTAGCACCATGTGTACTGTAAACTACTTTTACTTTTACTTTTTTTACTTTAATGTAATGTGATTTTTCCTAGTTTCTTAAATGTGTTCCTTCTACCTTCTTTATAATAATAATGACATGGATTAAATTATTATTATTATTTTTTTATATTCTTGACTTGAATCCTATGTAAATGTATTCAGTGGTGGCTTTTTATATTAATGTATGTATTACATTGTATTTTTATTCTCTAATGTGGGATTAAGTTGCATTTTTTTGTATTAGAAACATATAATTGACATTGCCATTAAATTAATGAAAAGAAATGAAATTGAAGTAAATAATGTTTATAATAATAAATAGGCAAACATATGGTTCGCTTTGTAGCAGATACCATGGCCTTTGGACACCTTTTTTTATGACATAGGGGGCAAACGAGCAGACGAATCGCCTGATGGTAACCGATTAGCGCCACTTGGGACTCTAGATGACTTATATACGCGTTGTCGTATTTTATTATGAAATAAATATCGAATATCCTTAAATTCTATAGTTGATGTACGGTTTCAATATAACATGATAATTAACATTAAAATTTATGTTAAAAAAGGTTTTGTGAGATATTTCCCGTTTTTGACAGTAATTCTATATTTGATAAAATCTTGTATTAAACAGTAAGATATATCACACGCTCTTAAAATAGGTAGATATGTGTTTAAATTTAAGTTGTTACAATTACAATGCACACATTGGTAACAATAAACCGTTCAATAAATGAACGAATGGTTGAATGAACGCTTCTGCTGCGGCAGTTCAGAATCATTCTCCATTCGTTAGCAATAACCGCCAGCTCTATTATTTTAAGCTGGAAACTTTGCTCCCCAACTTTCACGTTTACAGGGCGGGAAAGTTGGTCTTTTTGGAACTGTGGAATCTACAGGAAAGCTATAGGGTGGCTGGAACATTCGTTCGATACACGCCTTCCTTTACAAAAGAAACACCAGGCTTGAGGGAGTCATGTGTAACTGACATTTTAGTATATTATCTACAATTTGATATCATTAATTATTTCTATCATTTACCTAACATTTTAGTATATTATCTACAATAATAAAGACGCAAAATATGTAGAGAAATGAAATACTATTAAAAAGTGTCATTCAACTCGTATAGGAGGCGAGGTGATTTCAAATCCAATTTATTTACGGTTTAAGACATTTATTTCTCATTAACAGAGTACAATTCACTTGACATGAGAAATATAGGTTAACTAAAACGTTTGTTTACTTAGCTAGCATGCAGAAAGGTAGGTAGCAAAATAAATTTACACTTTTACAATATAAGTACTACGACAGAATTGGCAATTATTAAATATTACAAAGATAAAATGCAACGTTAGTTATTTATTTAAACGTTTAATGCCCAATTCAAAGGCATAAGCTATGACCATGTAGTTTCTAATCCGCACCAGGCTGACGATGTTTAAAATTTTAATATACAATAGTAACTTTTAAACTGGGCTTCAATTATAAAATAAATAATTTTTAAGAAAAAAAAACCGACTTCAATGGGGGAGGCCGGTAAAAGATTATTATACTTAGATGGTGCACTCTTAGATAGATATACAATAAAATAAAAATGGCTATAATGTATGTTTATAATGGTAGAAGACTAAGTACCCTCAATTCCTCATGGAATCATGAAAAAACTTGCTTGCTTGACAAACAAAACGAAGAGAACAAATCGCCAAACGTGAACTACGCGTCGTTGAAGAGTTCCGTTCTGATCATCATCAGCAGTTCCACTTCATCAAATGTCACTTTTATGAATGAAAATGCTTGATTAGTTCATGATAATACTAAAATCACTATTTGTGTGCCTTTCACATTTGAGGAGTTCCCTCGATTCCTAATGGATCCCATCATCAGAACTCGAGCATGACAAAAATCAATCGTGAAAATAGAACTTGCTTAACACAGCTAGAAGGACAAATCGCCAAACGTGAACTTTTCGTCGTTGAAGAGTTCTGTGATGATCATCATCAGCAGTTCCACTTCATCAAATGTCACATTTTTGTATGATAATGCTCGATTTGATGATAAAAACACAAAAATCACTATATGTTTGCCTTTAAGATTTGAGGAGTTCCCTCAATTCCTCATGGATCCCATCATTACAAATCGAGCATAACCAAAATTAATCGTGAAAATAGAACTTGCTTAACAAACACAGCTAGGACGACAAATCGCCAAACGTGAACTTCTCGTCGTTGAAGAGTTCTGTTCTGATCATCATCAGTAGTTCCACTTCATCAAATGTTACATTTATGGATGAAAATGCTCGACTTATTGATAAAAACATAAAAATCACTATATGTTTGCCTTTAAGATTTGAGGAGTCTCCTCATTTCCTCACGGATCCCATCATCAAAACTGCGTTTTGACAAAAACGGGACCAACTTGGATATATATACTTACAATCAAAAAAAGAATTTTCCAAATCGGTTAAGAAATGACGGAGTTATGGACTAACAAACATTAAAAAAAAAAAAAAAAAAAAAAAAAATACAACCGAATTGGGCGTGGCATCGATTTAGGCGAAATATGTACATATAGGTTAGGTTCAGATAATTTAAGTTAGGTTTAGTTGGTTAGTTTTGTTTGTTTGTAAATTGTATTGTGTTTGTCTTGAATAATAATAAAACTACATTACAATTGCAATGAGTTGTACCGAATTGATAACCTCCTCTTTTGAAATTTTGAAGTCGGTTAATAAAATTAATTAAATGAACTTTATTATTTTACAAGTCAAAATCTACTAGCGTTTCTGCAAAAGAAGACCACTGGTAAGGGCATTTATTTTTGTGGTGAGCAGAGACATTTGTTTCTGAGACTTGGATGTTTTCTATGTATTTAAGTATATATCTATTAAACATATCGTCGTCTAGTACCCATAACATAAGCCTTATTGAGCTTACTATGGGAATAGTCGATTTGTGTAAAAATTGTCCTCTAATATTTTTTATCCCCAAATATATTATATATTTTATTATGCTGAATAGGAATAAACTGAGGGATTTAATTTTTTCACATGTCGAAACAGGATTGAACCGCAAAAGGAATGAATCCTAAACCTCTTGGGTCCACCAAATTAATATATTTAATAATATACTACAGGAATAAGTTTCTACAGTACTAGACTGAACTCGCATGATACTCTAAAACTCGGAGCAAAACACCCAGGATATTTTGAGTTTCATCAACAGAGTAAAGCTCTGATAGTGTTTGCGAAACAGTTTGAATGCATGAAACATGACGCTTAAACAGCTGTTCTGTTAATTAATCAACGAACGCCCAGTAAAGTTAAAGCTTGGAAGTCAATTCGGGTCAACATTGCGCGTAAAAATATGATATCAATATGTTGTTTGAGTTCAGTTTGCATTCAGACTGAGCTGCATTCTACTATAACATTAATGATCTTCTTTTGTAACGTTAAGGCTAGATTGGAAGTTTCCAGTTTGGATTGACACTGTACCGTTTATACGGATCCAGTACCGTGGGACTGGCATAACAATATACAGGATGATTTCGGGGTCGTGGATCAAGAACCAGTTTTTAGACTTGGTATCTGTTAGCCATTTAAAAAAAAATTGTAGAGACACGAAACAAACGCATTTCATTTTTAATTTATTTTGATGAAAAAAATACAAAATCACAAAAACACATGGTTACCCTACTCTCTTTGACGGATGGTATGGAGAGTTGACAGTGGGGTAGGGTGACCAAGTTGTATGAAAAAGTATTATTTTCCATTAAAATTTGTAAAAAAATATTTATTAACTTAAATGAGTGTCACATCTGTACGCGAAATGTTGAAGTAAATGGACCTTTTGTATTTTCAATTGTAGTTACTTCAAGGAGTGACGAAATATTTGTGTTAGATGAAATAGTGGTCTGTGAGAATATTATTCCTCTGAACTCGGTTAGAAATGCCATGTTTAGGCCATTTGCCATTTTATTAGAATTATTTTAAATAGTTCGTAATAATCTGACGTGTCATTACACGGAAGGCAGATTTCAAATAGGCTGCAAGAGCACTTTTGCGAGTAAAATCTATCCGTATCAATTAAAAAAAAAAAATTAATCACATAATTATACAATCATACATGTCAAAAATAATGAAAAGAAACAATAAGAGGGAATAAAACAATGTAGATTTGATAGAAATGTATAAGGTCTCTAAGCGTCAAAGTAATAAAGTACACTTATCTACCTCATTGTAATAAACTGTGAGATGTATAGGGTCTCCAAGCTTTAACCTTAGAAAAATAAAATGTAATCTTAAGAATTGTCGAAGAGGCTTATTGATGCCACAGGTGAACGAAGAGCTGGCAGCTACCTCGGCCAAAGAATTAGCTTGGCTATTCAGAGAGGAAATGCTGCCAGTATCTTCGGCACAATGCCGCGGGGGGCATTTTTAGATTTAATTCAGTTATATTTCAGTTTTGCAATTAGTTTTAATGTTATTGTAATTAGTTTTATTTTTGGTAATTAATCTGTTTTTATGTAAAATTAAATTTGCGTAGTCATCTTAAAAAAATAAAGATTATGCTCAGAGACGAATAAGGTCTCTGAGCGTCAAATTCTAAATAATCCAATGTTCATCAGTCTATATACGTCCTATTGCTGGGCACAGAGCCCATCGCATAGATGACAGACACGCTGGCCCTGCACTTCACATACACCATTGAATTTCTGCCTTAGAAAGTACTCGTAGTTCAATAATTTTACGGTCCATTCAACAATATACTTACTCGTGAAGTCAATATTCGCCTCCGGTAAGGTGATTACGTTTAGAAACGTTACGTAACTACCCTGCTGGTTGTCGCTGTGAGTTTGCTCAGCACAAGTTTCTTTTACGTGCTATAAAGTAAAGATGCATAAGCACACAGATGATCTTCTTTGGCCAAGAAATAATTCTTACCCATCGATCGTCCGTATGTACTGACTACTAACTATTCGACAGTGCATTTAGTACTAGAATAGTCTGGTGTAACAATCCCCTATTAGGGCCCTTTTCGACCACTCGACCCTTCAAAGCCAATGATTATTGGGCCCATCGCCATTGAAAATCAAACCTTAAGTCAACGTGTGAAGATAGTAAGTTGAAGGGACGTGTAATCTGGAGCGTTTACGAAGCAATTGGCACGTAGACCAGGAGTTTGGCTACACGGTACAATAAGGGTATAGAGCTGTTAATACCGCCAGTGGTTTCAGTTTCAAGTAGTATTAGAGATTGAGAGTTGTAGCAAAAATAGGTACAGTAATCTCACTTCGTATACAGATATGAAATAAACAGATTGAAGTGAGAAATAGCAAATTGTGTTACATGGCAGAAGGATTCTCAATAAGGATTGTCCTTTACCGCGTTACACCCCTATACTTTTCTATCATTATTTACGGGAGTTTTGGTCCATCTGACTTCCGTGGTCGCATTGTTGACAAAGTCCTTACTAATTTGGGGGCCATTTTGGGTTATTTTGTAGTAAGAAAACCTTGCCACATCGGTCAATAATGTGGCCACGGAAGTCAGGTGGACCAAAACGCTTGTAAAAACACCCATTTATAGCCTAAAATGCTTGAAACTATAGACGTATCACATGGTCTTAATGATCAGTCAACATCACACATACTCTTTTCGAACTTATCTTTTAAACAACAATGAATTATAATAATAGCTAGACTGGCGGACAGGACAAATCCCTGCCGTAATCCTATTCGTTACAACAAAGGGGACGTCCCTAAGATATGTATACAATATGAGTCTCGAATCAGACCGCAAATTATGCTAGCACCAATAGTGCCTAGTGACTAAAAATCACAGACCAATGCAAAATATGACGAGCGGTATTCAAACTTAATGACCGGAATGCCCCGTTTTCCAATAGTTTATACTTGAGGTGTATGTATTGAGTCTTCTGTACTATATGCGCTACCTCAAAACTTTGCCAGTGAATGCATGAGGCAGCACGCACGCCAACACAATCACTGGACGGTACGAGTAGAACTTGCATGCACTACTGTAAAGTTCAAAGATATATTTACACTTTTTGCTTTAATAGAAAGGAATAAGGCACACAATTTTAAACATATTTTTGACGGCTATCTGCATTAGTGCATGCTAGTGATTTATCAGTTTCCAAATTTTTTTGAACCGATCTTTATCGCACGTTTTACTTACCTCATCATCATCATTCAGACGAATGACGTCCACTGCTGGACATAGGCCTCCCCCAAAGACTTCCACAATGACCGGTCCTGCGTCACCCGCATCCAGCGGACACCCGCGACCCTTACCAGGTCATCAGTCCACCGTGTCCACCTGCCCACGCTATGCCTTCCGGTACGTGGTCGCCACTCGAGAACCTTTCCGCCCCAACGGCCATCGGTTCTGCGTGCTATGTGCCTCGCCCACTGCCACTTAAGTTTAGCGATTCGAAGGACTTCGACTTACCTCATTGTTCATAAAATATGTTAACTAACTAACATGTGTTATGTCCCTTTTCCACAAACACAAATGACAAGGTGACAGATAAACAGAGAGGAGTATAACAGAATTTTAGCTACAATGGTTTCATGAATAAAAGGGCCATAGGTGTTTCGCGAATGGGGGCTGGGATCAAAAAGTGTAACGCTGATCGTCGCGACGGAAAATTTCTTTCGCGATATTCCCAGTGTTTCTCTGGGTCTTGACATTGATGATAGCCATTAGATTTTAGTTCTCATTAGAATCTTGCCAATGTCATGTTCGTAAGATGCAAATGCGTTGCAAATAAAATCGTTCATGTAAATGCAAGTATCAGTGAATAACTCAAGATATAAGCTCAAGAATTTGTTTAAGAAGTGTTTTTGTAAAGGTGTTTCATATCACCGGGCGTATCATGGTTGCCATTTTATCACAAATCGTCGTGGATAAGACGCCCGTCACTCTCGCACTTGCATACTTGTAAGAACGAGACGAATGTCTTATCCACGACGATAAGTGATAAATTGGCTAGCATTATAGGCCCGCAGGAAGGTAGTTGCTTAGGCATTCAAACTTTCATCATAACTCTCTCAATAACCTCCATTTATTCACCAATACTGTCTAGCGTCTATCTCCAAATGCAATTAAAGCAAGAAAAACACAAGTATATGTACCCGTATCCAATCCTATCCAAGAAAGTTAAATAAGGCGTCGAGTTTAAAATTAACTTTCAGTTAACTTGGAGTGGACTTTATAGGCCCGAGGATTCTTTAGGTTCCTAGCTTAATTACATTTAGTTCAGGTTAAGTTCGTCGATTTAGAACTACATAAGAAGGTTTGTTTAATTTAACTTCTGTAGTGTTCAAATTAGGTACATGGTCTTGAAAATTTACATAGACTCAGCTCACTTGCAGTCAATCAGCAAATTGGAGAGTCATGATTTTTGTATACCACAACGGTGACCTGATGGAAAGTTGACTCTGGCGACTCCTGTAGAATCAAATGCCTGGTGCCAACTGGTGACGATTCGGTATATTAGCTGGTAGAGACAATTGTTAATAGCTGCTGTTTAAAAACATTTTGTGAAACATTATACACAAGCCTTATTGAGCTTACTACGGGAGTAGTTCGATTTGTGTAAAAATTGACCCGTAATATTTATTTTATTATTAATTATTATACTTTGACGGCCTGTTTAGCCTAGTTGGTAGTGACACTGTCTCCGAAGCTAGAGGCCCCGGGTTGGAATCCCGGCCGGGGCATTAATTGTGCATTTAGCACGGATATTTGTTCTCGGGTCTTGGATGTTTTCTATGTATTTAAGTATGTATTTATCTATATAAGTATGTATATCGTCGTCTCGTACCCATAATACAAGCTTTGCTTAGTTTGGGACTAGGTCGATTTGTGTAAGATTGTCCCCCAATATTTATTTTATTATTATACTATATAATTTCATGTTTAGAGCTATGCAGCCTAAATAGCCTCCATATTCTTACAATATCTATGAACAACTCACCGAATTGAGTGAAATTATACGTGGTACAAAATAGAATACTTATGTAACAGAGTGGGAGTGCCTATAACGCACACCATAACTCGTAAATGGCAAGGGTATTGTGTTTCAAAAACGCCACAATAAGTATTGAATTGATACAATTTGGGTCTTATTCGATACAGCAGTCATAGTGCTATAAGATAGGATTATCAGTTGCAATGCCTCGTATTGAGAAAATGTCGAATACTGTATTAAATATTTACAGGAAGTTTTATGTACGTAAGTATAAGTTTTTTTACACATGCAGGTACAATAGATAGGAGAGACAGGAAGAAACGACAATGGACAGTGTTGTATTTATGCCATATAACAAAACGTTATAAAAACTATCGCTTAGATTATCGAAAGTCATAAAGGTTAGGTCGGGGTAATTGCGCCCTCGCGCACCAGGATAAGTTTGCCATCCAAAAAATATTTTGATATCAACAGATATTAGACAAATTACGATATCGTACATCAAAATCAAATATTTATGCTGCAGGTAGTATACATAGTTACATTGGCAACAGTAGACAAATACCTGGGCCCATATCGATAACTTTATAGCCTCCCGAGGTCATCAAGCCAACAAGCATCTTGGTCAATTTGGAGATGTAAAAGGTCGCCACAGTCAAAAATAAAATAAAATAAAACTTTGGAGGTGTAAATTTCTCCAAACATCAGAAAAACTATTTGAAATATGTAGATGTTTCTCTTCACGAAACTGCCAAGCTAACAGTCATCAATGCGACAAACTAAAACAAATGTATTGCATGAATGTAATTTTTGTAGACATCAGTATCATCATCCTCCTAGCGTTATTCCCATTCCTGAAGGATGCCTGGGGTCCACTACCTAATCCCAAGAATTGGCGTAGGCACTAGGTTTTACGGAAGCGACTTAGGACAAGATTAGGCTTGTCAAGTGAGTGGGCAACTTGACTGTTAGAGGTTCTCAAGCCGCCCGGAGGCATCTAACTTGGCTTAACGACTGCTATCATAGATAGCAACCGGGATCAACGGCTTAACGTGCCTTCCAAAGCACGGGAGCGCTGAGTTAGTAACCAGTCAAAGCGGTCACCCATCCAAGGACTGACCTCGCCCGACATTGCTTAACCTCGCATACCGCACGGTATATTTATTCGTAATGAACAGTGACAAGCTTGCGCCGACTGACTATCAAACATGTTTATATAACAAACCAAAACGAATTGAAACTCGGTCATCCATTAATTTCTACTGACTTGACCCAAAGTTAAAGTCAAAACGCTTAATGAAAATTCATCATTGTACCCTCAAACAAGGCAGCCGGCCATTCACGTCCCACTGCAGGTCCTAAGCAAACGGATATAACCAGGCATTACGGCACGGCTAAATGGAAGCGCACACGCGCCACTGCGCTGGGAGGGAAGGATGTGTACTTGGTATTTTTAGTGATGTGTTTTTGTACTCGTAAGGTGGTGGAGTTCCAATTTAATTTTACATAGTTTCGTAAATCCATTTTTTAACCCTCGACGCAAAAAGAGAGGGGTCTTATAAGTTTCAGTTCAATCGATTTTCGTTTAGTTCTTTTTTTGTCGTAGATAATTTTATGCCGTGTGTTCTTAGCCATGTTTCATGAAAATCTGTTCAGCCATTTTTGAGAGCTTTGAAATGAAAATGTCGGGTGTTTCTTAACTTTTCTACGTTGTAGTTATAAAGAGGAAGTTTATTCTTAGCTGCTTAAGTAAAATAACCTGTTGCCATCAACAACTGAAATCATTTCCCGCATATATATGTCTTATAGATAAAAATATGCATTTAATCGACAAGAACATATCAAAAACAGATTATTTTATTTTATTTTATTTTATTTAATACGCACACTAAACAGACAACATTAATTGATAGAAAAATAATAGATAGAGATATAGATCGAAGGTATTGATTTGAATGTCATCCAAAATATGTATGCACAGCATGATTTAAAGTATCAGCGAGCTTAAAGTACATGCACTAAATTAGGTACATACATCTATCTATCTATCCTCCTAGCGTTATTCCCAGTACAGTTGCATCCTAAAGGATGCCTGGGGTCCGCTACCTAATCCCAAGAATTGGCGTAGGCACCAATTTTTACGGAAGCGACTGCCATCTGACCTTCCAACCCGAGGGGGAAACCAGACCTTATTGGGATTAGGCTTGTCAAGTGTGTGGGCAACTTGACTGTTAGAAGTTCTCAAGCCGCCCGGAGGCCTCTAACTTGGCTTAACGACTGCTATCATATGATAGACAGCAACCGGGATCAACGGCTTAACGTGCCTTCCAAAGCACGGGAGCGCTCAGTTAGTAACCACTCAAAGCGGTCACCCATCCAAGGACTGACCTCGCTCGACATTGCTTAACCTCGCATACCGCTAGCGGGACGCGAGCGCCGCTGGGCCACGAGCGCTCCTACTAAACTAAGTACATACATAATAAATAATAATACATTTTAGCAAGTTACAAACAATTTGATATTTAATAGACATAGACAACATAAAAATAGAGATTAATTGTATTCCTAGCAAAAGAGTTTAAAAACGTTATGTGTTAGTGAGGCATAATAATTTTATTACAATCTCGACTCCCTTATTGTCCTTGTCCTATGGCTAATTTACTGCTAACTTACTTTTGCGTTAAGTAAAATTTAACATAATACCTAAAGTCGAGTCCAGAATTAGGCGAACTAACTTGACAGCCGAAAATGTTGCCAGACATAGGAAAAAATAAATAGTGATAGGTTTAAGTCGACACAAATATGTCGATATAAACTTGTGCCTTCTATAAATCTGATTCTATTTATATTATATCAAGTAATTGTCGTATAAGTAGTGTCGAAAGCCGAATGGCTTGCTTTGTTTGGCTAATGGTCTAAACTGTCAATAAAACAAACTGGCGGAGAGATCCTTAACGATGTCCAAAATTATGTTCGATGTATTTTTAATTCCAACCCATTTTTATTATTATTATTTTGCTTAGTAAAATTATTACTTTGATTTCAAACACAATAATAATGATTAACTAGACTTTTTATAGATCGATATGAACAGCACTAGCCAAACTGTGGCAACATTAGTGTACAATGAACTGTCAAGATAGTTCGCCTGATTCTGGACTCGACTTTAGTCATCATCATCCTAGCGCTATTCATGTACCGTTGCATGCTGAAAGATAATAATAATAATACTCATACTCATACTCATACTTTATTAGTAACACATATTACAAGTCAATATTATTATATAGGACATTTCCATCAATTCAAAAAAAATAATAAATATTGGGGGACAATTTTACACAAATCGACCTAGTCCCAAACTAAGCAAAGCTTGTACTATGGGTACTAGACGACGATATACATACTTATATAGATAAATACATACTTAAATACATAGAAAACATCCAAGACCCAAGAACAAATATAATATAAAATGAAACCACGTTTTATTTGTTGAAAGTCAACGGACGGAATGAATTTATTTAAAAGCCGGAAGTAATTGTACAAACCAAAGACAATAGACCGGACATACAATCTTACCAACACTATACTAGTTTAGTTGATGTTACCATACATAAATCATATATTTTAACACCCCATCTACATCAAATAAACTAAAAATTCTAAAGAAACAGTTGGACTAGCACTGGCTTACTCCCATAGCTTCTATACATTTATAATGTTTAATAACACACAGAGCTTTTGTAAGAATGTCAGCAGGCATAGAAGTGGTGGGCATATACTTTAGACTAACAACTTTGTCACTCACTGCATCCTTTACAAAATAGTATCTTATATCAATGTGTTTACTTTTTCTATGACACGAATTATTTGCCACCAACTTCTGTGCACTCTGACTATCATTATATAAGGGCACAGTACACAAATCACCTGTTATTTCACAAAGAAAAGCTCTTAAATACATAGCTTCTTTGCAAGCCTCCGTTATAGACATAAGCTCAGATTCCATACTTGATAGGGCCACAGTCCTCTGTTTCTTGCTCTCCCAGGAAACAGCTGATCCTGACATTAGGAAACAATAGCCCGTATAAGATTTACGGTCTACAACATTACTTGCCCAATCGGCATCAACATACCCCTCAAGTTCAGCTTTTCCCTTCATATACTTCAAACAATATTTTTTTGTTTTCATTAAATATCTGAGAATTCGTTTTGCATAGTTCCAGTGCACATTTGTATGACATTTATTAAATTGACTAAGGAAACTGACACTGAATGCAATATCAGGCCGTGTTAAAACAGACAGATATAATAAACTTCCAATCAGCTGTTGATATGGAATCTGTTTGTCACAAGTCTCACATTTTTCAAGATTTAACTTGCATTCCATTGGAGTAGTAGCACCTTTACAGTTTAACATATTAAATCTATCCAGTAATTGCTCAACATACTCTTCCTGGTCCAATGTAACAACATTTGCTTTCTTATCAACTTTTACACGCATACCTAGGCATTGTTGAACTTGTCCTAGATTTTTTATTTTGAATTTAGAACTCAATTCACTCACTAATTTCTCAGTTTCTTCCTTACAGTTGGAATAAACAAAGAAATCGTCTACATATAATGCAATGATAATCTTAATCTCATTACACATTTTAGTAAACACACAAGGTTCTAACTTGCATTTATTAAATCCTAATTCACATAAGCATTGTTCAACTCTCTCATACCAAGACCTGGATGATTGTTTCAAACCATATATAGCTCTGTTAAGTTTAACAATAACCTTTTCTTTATTTTCACAAGAACTATTTGGTTGAACCATATATATATCCTCTTTAAGGTAACCATTTAAAAAAGCTGTTTTAACATCCAGATGAGTAATATCAAAATTTAACTGTACTGACAACGCAAATAACAGTCTTAAAGTCGAGTGTCTGACTACAGGCGAGAATGTATCCTCATAGTCTATACCTGGCTTCTGTGTGAAGCCTTTAGCCACTAAACGCGCCCTGTAACGCACACTTTTATCACTTTCAACCTTTTTTTTAAACACCCATTTACACTGCACTAAGGTCTTACCTGAAGGCAACTTGTCGACTGGCACCCACGCTTGATTTTCCTCAAACGCTCGCAATTCGTCCTGCATTGCTTCAATCCATAAATCTTTGTCAGGACTATTTAGAGCTTCATGAACACTTACAGGATCGCTGATGCATTCTGGGTTTGATGTTGTGCACAGGTTAGTATATCCATAGCGTTCTGGCTGCTTTCTGACACGCTTAGGTAAAACTTCCACAGGTGGTTGCTCCTCTTCTATCTCCTGTAATTGCTGCAAGGTGGTGTCTAAATCAGATTCAGCATTGCCATCAACAAGGATGAGGAAATACCTTGATCCGCCAATAGATGTTGACTCCATAGGTCCACAGACATCACCATGTATAGTATCCAGAACCTTGGTACTCCGGGTCCCTGTGTGACCAAAAAGGTAAGCGAGATTGCCTTCCTTCACAACACACGGTGCATGTACTTTTGTCAAGCACTGACTTGTCACTGAATGATAAACCCGTAACTGCTCCATCTTTCATAGCATTCAAGTCCTTCATATTCAAATGACCCATTCTTCTGTGCCACACTTCACAACTTGCTGAAGAAGACGACGTAAACAAACAATGTTTGTAATCCATAACCAACTTATATACACCATCGACTAAGTCCGCCACGGCTACTAATTCGTTGTGTTTGTTGTAAACATTGCAGCTTTTCTCTTTAAACTGAACTCTGTTGCCGTTTTTAATCAACTGACTTATCGAAATCAGATTCGTAGTGAGGTTAGGAACGCACAAAGCGTCTTTCAATGTTACTTCATATTTACAATTTGGAGTCACAGTCACGATATTCACATCACCCGAGCACAATACTGGCATAGCACTTTGGTTAGCTGCTATAATCTCCTGGACAATGGGCGTAAAACATGTATTCTCCATCATGTTTTGTTCAAGCACTAGATGGGTACTTGCCCCGCTATCTAGATAAAAATCGTGTTTACTGAAGTTTCCATTCAGAAATACAGCAGAAAAAGCATGAGTCTTCTTTATTTGTTCTGTTTGGTTACTAGACTGACACTGGTTTCTGTAATGACCAAATTGTTTACACTTATAACATTTAATTTTCTTCTCCGAATTGTTATTGTTGACATTGACACTTCCCATGGACATAGAAGATCCTCCGCCAATTGTTTTGCTATTCTTGCTAGAGCCGCCAACTTTAAAATGTTGCTGTCGACCATGCTGCCCTCTACTCAAGAATGCGTTACCAACTCCACAATCATCACCTGCCAAGTCAATTAATTTCGTTTTGATGACATCTGCAGTAATGGCGATCCCGGAATGTTCTATTGCCATTAGCATTGGCATGTATTTTTCAGGCAAACCAGCTAACATTAAACAGCCAATCCACTCGTCGTTCACTTTAAAACCAGTTCCTGATAATTTCTGGGCCGTCTCGATGATTTGCGTAACATAATTTGTCATTGAATCACAGCTGTCAAGCCGGATCGAAATTAAATTTCGCAGCAACGATATTCTGCGGGTGAATCCAGAATCATCAAACATAGTTTGTAGCTTGGTCCATAAATCTTTGGTGGACGTCGCGTCCTTTATATGAACATATAGCGACGGGTCGATCGTAAGGATTAATTTGGCTTTGGCTTTTGAATCTTCTGTGACTGTTGATGCGGCAGGCTCTACTTTTATAGAATTTTCGGTGCCTTCCAAAATCAACAAATTCTCCACAGCGAAAGCCCATTCTCGATAATTCTCTCGCCCCTTCAACTTCGGTATACTAGTCAGGAACGAATTTGAAGCCATTGTTATATTACGGCACGAATCACTCGGAATACAATCCTTTAGCTCTGTTTCAATTTAAATCTGTGTTAGCTGCCTAAAAAAATCACTTTCAACTAAATGTTAAAAAAAATGTTAAAATATATGATTTATGTATGGTAACATCAACTAAACTAGTATAGTGTTGGTAAGATTGTATGTCCGGTCTATTGTCTTTGGTTTGTACAATTACTTCCGGCTTTTAAATAAATTCATTCCGTCCGTTGACTTTCAACAAATAAAACGTGGTTTCATTTTATATTAGGTTATGGGCGCAGCTATGCCCTAGGTTTAGTTGAAAGTGATTTTTTTAGGCAGCTAACACAGATTTAAATTGAAACAGAGCTAAAGGATTGTATTCCGAGTGATTCGTGCCGTAATATAACAATGGCTTCAAATTCGTTCCTGACTAGTATACCGAAGTTGAAGGGGCGAGAGAATTATCGAGAATGGGCTTTCGCTGTGGAGAATTTGTTGATTTTGGAAGGCACCGAAAATTCTATAAAAGTAGAGCCTGCCGCATCAACAGTCACAGAAGATTCAAAAGCCAAAGCCAAATTAATCCTTACGATCGACCCGTCGCTATATGTTCATATAAAGGACGCGACGTCCACCAAAGATTTATGGACCAAGCTACAAACTATGTTTGATGATTCTGGATTCACCCGCAGAATATCGTTGCTGCGAAATTTAATTTCGATCCGGCTTGACAGCTGTGATTCAATGACAAATTATGTTACGCAAATCATCGAGACGGCCCAGAAATTATCAGGAACTGGTTTTAAAGTGAACGACGAGTGGATTGGCTGTTTAATGTTAGCTGGTTTGCCTGAAAAATACATGCCAATGCTAATGGCAATAGAACATTCCGGGATCGCCATTACTGCAGATGTCATCAAAACGAAATTAATTGACTTGGCAGGTGATGATTGTGGAGTTGGTAACGCATTCTTGAGTAGAGGGCAGCATGGTCGACAGCAAAATTTTAAAGTTGGCGGCTCTAGCAAGAATAGCAAAACAATTGGCGGAGGATCTTCTATGTCCATGGGAAGTGTCAATGTCAACAATAACAATTCGGAGAAGAAAATTAAATGTTATAAGTGTAAACAATTTGGTCATTACAGAAACCAGTGTCAGTCTAGTAACCAAACAGAACAAATAAAGAAGACTCATGCTTTTTCTGCTGTATTTCTGAATGGAAACTTCAGTAAACACGATTTTTATCTAGATAGCGGGGCAAGTACCCATCTAGTGCTTGAACAAAACATGATGGAGAATACATGTTTTACGCCCATTGTCCAGGAGATTATAGCAGCTAACCAAAGTGCTATGCCAGTATTGTGCTCGGGTGATGTGAATATCGTGACTGTGACTCCAAATTGTAAATATGAAGTAACATTGAAAGACGCTTTGTGCGTTCCTAACCTCACTACGAATCTGATTTCGATAAGTCAGTTGATTAAAAACGGCAACAGAGTTCAGTTTAAAGAGAAAAGCTGCAATGTTTACAACAAACACAACGAATTAGTAGCGGTGGCGGACTTAGTCGATGGTGTATATAAGTTGGTTATGGATTACAAACATTGTTTGTTTACGTCGTCTTCTTCAGCAAGTTGTGAAGTGTGGCACAGAAGAATGGGTCATTTGAATATGAAGGACTTGAATGCTATGAAAGATGGAGCAGTTACGGGTTTATCATTCAGTGACAAGTCAGTGCTTGACAAAAGTACATGCACCGTGTGTTGTGAAGGAAAGCAATCTCGCTTACTTTTTGGTCACACAGGGACCCGGAGTACCAAGGTTCTGGATACTATACATGGTGATGTCTGTGGACCTATGGAGTCAACATCTATTGGCGGATCAAGGTATTTCCTCATCCTTGTTGATGATTATTCTCGTATGGCTTTTATTTACTTTCTCAAAGCAAAAAGTGAAGTTATTAAGTACTTCAAGGAATTTAAGGCAATGAGTGAGAACCAACAGAGTAGTAAAATTAGGATATTCAGGACGGATGGAGGCTCAGAGTTTTGCAGCAATGAGTTTGAAAGTTACTTAAAGGAGGCTGGCATAATACACCAAAAGACAAATGCCTATAGTCCCGAGCAAAACGGCCTCAGCGAAAGAAATATTCGTACTATTGTAGAGCGAGCTCGTTGCTTGTTATTTGATGCAAACTTGGATAAGAAGTTTTGGGCAGAAGCCACAAATACTGCTGTATATCTTAGGAACAGGTCAGTGTCATCAAGTATAAATAACAAGACACCTTTTGAGCTCTGGACCAATAGGAAGCCAGATTTAAGTCACATCCGAATCTTTGGAAGCCATGTTATGGTTCATGTGCCAAAAGAGAAGAGACTTAAGTGGGATACTAAGTCGAAGAAGCATATCCTAGTTGGTTTCTCTGAAAATGTCAAGGGATACAGGGTTTATGATCCAATAAAAAGATGTATCACTACAAGTAGGGATGTGATTATTCATGAAAATACTGATAAGAAATGTTCAGATGTCAGAGTATCAGTTTCAGAAGGGGATACTTGTGACATTAAAAACTCTGTCTGTGATGAGAAGCAGGAGAAAACAGAAATTAAGAGTGAACCTGAGCACTCAGATCTGAACCTTTCTGTAGAATCTGAATATGGCAATGCTGAATCTGATTTAGACACCACCTTGCAGCAATTACAGGAGATAGAAGAGGAGCAACCACCTGTGGAAGTTTTACCTAAGCGTGTCAGAAAGCAGCCAGAACGCTATGGATATACTAACCTGTGCACAACATCAAACCCAGAATGCATCAGCGATCCTGTAAGTGTTCATGAAGCTCTAAATAGTCCTGACAAAGATTTATGGATTGAAGCAATGCAGGACGAATTGCGAGCGTTTGAGGAAAATCAAGCGTGGGTGCCAGTCGACAAGTTGCCTTCAGGTAAGACCTTAGTGCAGTGTAAATGGGTGTTTAAAAAAAAGGTTGAAAGTGATAAAAGTGTGCGTTACAGGGCGCGTTTAGTGGCTAAAGGCTTCACACAGAAGCCAGGTATAGACTATGAGGATACATTCTCGCCTGTAGTCAGACACTCGACTTTAAGACTGTTATTTGCGTTGTCAGTACAGTTAAATTTTGATATTACTCATCTGGATGTTAAAACAGCTTTTTTAAATGGTTACCTTAAAGAGGATATATATATGGTTCAACCAAATAGTTCTTGTGAAAATAAAGAAAAGGTTATTGTTAAACTTAACAGAGCTATATATGGTTTGAAACAATCATCCAGGTCTTGGTATGAGAGAGTTGAACAATGCTTATGTGAATTAGGATTTAATAAATGCAAGTTAGAACCTTGTGTGTTTACTAAAATGTGTAATGAGATTAAGATTATCATTGCATTATATGTAGACGATTTCTTTGTTTATTCCAACTGTAAGGAAGAAACTGAGAAATTAGTGAGTGAATTGAGTTCTAAATTCAAAATAAAAAATCTAGGACAAGTTCAACAATGCCTAGGTATGCGTGTAAAAGTTGATAAGAAAGCAAATGTTGTTACATTGGACCAGGAAGAGTATGTTGAGCAATTACTGGATAGATTTAATATGTTAAACTGTAAAGGTGCTACTACTCCAATGGAATGCAAGTTAAATCTTGAAAAATGTGAGACTTGTGACAAACAGATTCCATATCAACAGCTGATTGGAAGTTTATTATATCTGTCTGTTTTAACACGGCCTGATATTGCATTCAGTGTCAGTTTCCTTAGTCAATTTAATAAATGTCATACAAATGTGCACTGGAACTATGCAAAACGAATTCTCAGATATTTAATGAAAACAAAAAAATATTGTTTGAAGTATATGAAGGGAAAAGCTGAACTTGAGGGGTATGTTGATGCCGATTGGGCAAGTAATGTTGTAGACCGTAAATCTTATACGGGCTATTGTTTCCTAATGTCAGGATCAGCTGTTTCCTGGGAGAGCAAGAAACAGAGGACTGTGGCCCTATCAAGTATGGAATCTGAGCTTATGTCTATAACGGAGGCTTGCAAAGAAGCTATGTATTTAAGAGCTTTTCTTTGTGAAATAACAGGTGATTTGTGTACTGTGCCCTTATATAATGATAGTCAGAGTGCACAGAAGTTGGTGGCAAATAATTCGTGTCATAGAAAAAGTAAACACATTGATATAAGATACTATTTTGTAAAGGATGCAGTGAGTGACAAAGTTGTTAGTCTAAAGTATATGCCAACCACTTCTATGCCTGCTGACATTCTTACAAAAGCTCTGTGTGTTATTAAACATTATAAATGTATAGAAGCTATGGGAGTAAGCCAGTGCTAGTCCAACTGTTTCTTTAGAATTTTTAGTTTATTTGATGTAGATGGGGTGTTAAAATATATGATTTATGTATGGTAACATCAACTAAACTAGTATAGTGTTGGTAAGATTGTATGTCCGGTCTATTGACTTTGGTTTGTACAATTACTTCCGGCTTTTAAATAAATTCATTCCGTCCGTTGACTTTCAACAAATAAAACGTGGTTTCATTTTATATTATAACGAGCTCGCTCTACAATAGTACGAATATTTCTTTCGCTGAGGCCGTTTTGCTCGGGACTATAGGCATTTGTCTTTTGGTGTATTATGCCAGCCTCCTTTAAGTAACTTTCAAACTCATTGCTGCAAAACTCTGAGCCTCCATCCGTCCTGAATATCCTAATTTTACTACTCTGTTGGTTCTCACTCATTGCCTTAAATTCCTTGAAGTACTTAATAACTTCACTTTTTGCTTTGAGAAAGTAAATAAAAGCCATACGAGAATAATCATCAACAAGGATGAGGAAATACCTTGATCCGCCAATAGATGTTGACTCCATAGGTCCACAGACATCACCATGTATAGTATCCAGAACCTTGGTACTCCGGGTCCCTGTGTGACCAAAAGGTAAGCGAGATTGCTTTCCTTCACAACACACGGTGCATGTACTTTTGTCAAGCACTGACTTGTCACTGAATGATTAACCCGTAACTGCTCCATCTTTCATAGCATTCAAGTCCTTCATATTCAAATGACCCATTCTTCTGTGCCACACTTCACAACTTGCTGAAGAAGACGACGTAAACAAACAATGTTTGTAATCCATAACCAACTTATATACACCATCGACTAAGTCCGCCACGGCTACTAATTCGTTGTGTTTGTTGTAAACATTGCAGCTTTTCTCTTTAAACTGAACTCTGTTGCCGTTTTTAATCAACTGACTTATCGAAATCAGATTCGTAGTGAGGTTAAGAACGCACAAAGCGTCTTTCAATGTTACTTCATATTTACAATTTGGAGTCACAGTCACGATATTCACATCACCCGAGCACAATACTGGCATAGCACTTTGGTTAGCTGCTATAATCTCCTGGACAATGGGCGTAAAACATGTATTCTCCATCATGTTTTGTTCAAGCACTAGATGGGTACTTGCCCCGCTATCTAGATAAAAATCGTGTTTACTGAAGTTTCCATTCAGAAATACAGCAGAAAAAGCATGAGTCTTCTTTATTTGTTCTGTTTGGTTACTAGACTGACACTGGTTTCTGTAATGACCAAATTGTTTACACTTATAACATTTAATTTTCTTCTCCGAATTGTTATTGTTGACATTGACACTTCCCATGGACATAGAAGATCCTCCGCCAATTGTTTTGCTATTCTTGCTATAGCCGCCAACTTTAAAATTTTGCTGTCGACCATGCTGCCCTCTACTCAAGAATGCGTTACCAACTCCACAATCATCACCTGCCAAGTCAATTAATTTCGTTTTGATGACATCTGCAGTAATGGCGATCCCGGAATGTTCTATTGCCATTAGCATTGGCATGTATTTTTCAGGCAAACCAGCTAACATTAAACAGCCAATCCACTCGTCGTTCACTTTAAAACCAGTTCCTGATAATTTCTGGGCCGTCTCGATGATTTGCGTAACATAATTTGTCATTGAATCACAGCTGTCAAGCCGGATCGAAATTAAATTTCGCAGCAACGATATTCTGCGGGTGAATCCAGAATCATCAAACATAGTTTGTAGCTTGGTCCATAAATCTTTGGTGGACGTCGCGTCCTTTATATGAACATATAGCGACGGGTCGATCGTAAGGATTAATTTGGCTTTGGCTTTTGAATCTTCTGTGACTGTTGATGCGGCAGGCTCTACTTTTATAGAATTTTCGGTGCCTTCCAAAATCAACAAATTCTCCACAGCGAAAGCCCATTCTCGATAATTCTCTCGCCCCTTCAACTTCGGTATACTAGTCAGGAACGAATTTGAAGCCATTGTTATATTACGGCACGAATCACTCGGAATACAATCCTTTAGCTCTGTTTCAATTTAAATCTGTGTTAGCTGCCTAAAAAAAATCACTTTCAACTAAACCTAAAGGGCATAGCTGCGCCCATAACCTAATATAAAATTAAACCACGTTTTATTTGTTGAAAGTCAACGGACGGAATGAATTTATTTAAAAGCCGGAAGTAATTGTACAAACCAAAGTCAATAGACCGGACATACAATCTTACCAACACTATACTAGTTTAGTTGATGTTACCATACATAAATCATATATTTTAACAAAATATCCGTGAAAAATGCACAAATAAATCCCTGGCCGGGATTCGAACCCGGGACCTCTAGCTTCGGAGGCAGAGTCACTACCAACTAGGCTAAACAGGTCGTCGGATCTAAACAGATGCCCAGGGTCCACCGAACTAATCCCAAGAGCTAACGCGCTGCGCGAGCGCCGCTGGGCTTTACGTTTGTTTATATCTTCTTTGGCTGGGCCACGAGCGCTCTTGAGATAATACCTAGTACAAAAATTTAAAGTTGACATAATACATGATCAAAGCAAAGATCATTGAAATAATGAATCATAGTATGTTTTAATAACATTGATTCAAACATAGGCAGGATATTGAAATACAGATAGCAAATCTGTCAATGTATTACAATAACCTAAAGGCAAACATAACAATGATAACAAAATAGATGTTAGTGTGGTTCAAACTGGACCATTCAGTCTTTGTGTGGGAAAAGTTATCATATTGGTCTCCGGATGGGTCAATTATTAACGTGAAATGTAGTTATCACCCCATTTGAAACTTAGTGTATCAAAGGTTATCATTAAATAATTCATTATCTCTGGATGTGTCAGTTATTTAATTCCGTATAAAACTTTGTGTGGCAAAGGTTATCTTTGAATGAATAATTACTTTATTATAATAAAGCGTTCAAAGGGTTAATTCTCGTAAACGGCATCTCTTCTAGACGTAATATAAGTTACAGTTTCAAAATTGTATATAATTATATTTTCTTATTTCTATTGGCAGCAAATCGATTCATGTAGACCCTTTTTTTAAATATAATAGTTTGACATTAGCAAGTCTCTACATTTTAGATGCATCTTTATTTGTGTATAAAAATCAACATATGTTTAATCGCGCTAAGGAAAAATTTAAAAATCCTTCACGCTCGTTGTATAATAATAAATTGTTTATTCCCCAGTCAAAATTATCACTAGTTGCTAAGAATAGTTATATAATGTGTATAAAAATATTTAACAAGCTGCCTGACACAATAAAAGATCTATCCTTCGTAAAATTTAAGCAAGCTCTAAAAAGGTGGCTGGCCGAAAAGTGCTTTTATAGTGTACAGGAGTTTTTAGATTATAAGTAAGTTAGTGTACACTTCAATTTCACATGCCATGTATGGTAGGTTTTAGTGATACGAATGTTACTTGGAAGATCTTATTGTACCTAAAACTACTCCAAATTTGGAATTGGCCATGATTATGTTTCCTTAAAGACAATTTAATTTATGATTTTATCCATTTAAAATCATAGTTTTAGATAGTTTAGACGAATATCTTCGTTGAACGCACTAAATATACAATTTTTGACTCGTATTTCGGGCATTTTTTAAGCATGCAAGTCCTTATCATAACTATTTTGTAAGAAACTGCCAAAACCTCATCCAAATGTTTGAGGTGTTATTTCTTGTTGTTATTCTTTTTCTATGCTAGAATACTTAAAATGTACTTAGTGCAAATAACAGATAAAAATACTCCCTTCTTAGTCCCATTCCCATCACTAGCGGTCCTAAACCAATATGCGATTGGATCGGCTCATTTGATTCCTACAAACACAGCTCCGTGTCGCTTGTTGGTCTGCAATATGGCGGAAATATTTATTCATTAGTTATTCAATGGCCAGCTGGCTTGACGGGTCTATTTGGCTTTCTTTTATGATGTTTGTGAAGAATTGATGAAGGATACAACTGTGTGAGGCTGCGACGTACCTCTAAGAATTTCATAACATCTGTGGGATGTTTTCGTTTACGATTATAGAACAGGAACTGATATACATTTAAGTGCAATGAAAATGGCTACAACTTTACCCACTTGCGTTTGCTCTTGAGTGTAATATTTTGTTTTGTGACAGCTGACAGGTTAGTTTCCGTAGATTTCAGGCAGCCGTGCCTAGCGCCGCGCATGCGCGCCGCAGTAGTGAGATGGTTGCGTTCAGAAACTGTTCAATTTTTAAGTTTAAGCCGCGTGCAGACTGTAACTGTGTTGTTAAGTTGCTATTCTTATTATTGTCTTTTTAATTTTATTTTTGTACTGGATGTAACTCTATTGATTTTGTGTTTCTTCTCCTGTGTATGTTTGCTATTTTAATTTTATATTATTTTTGTCATATTTTTGTATTTTATTTCTTTAATTACTTCTTTGTTTGGGCGCTGCCTGCCGTGGTTCACTCGTGGTCCCAACGGAAGACCAGCGCTGGCGGTCACGCCAGCTACATGCTGAGTTGGGACCATTTCGTGACATCTTTTTCTTTTTTGTTGTTATTTTATGCTTCTTCCTATTTGTAATTGTCACGAATAAATGATTTTCTATTCTATTCTATAAATAATTTAATATTTGTCGTCAAATCGATCTACATAGTAAAATTTTATTGCACGTTTTCGCTTATTCTGTATCCTTTTATTTTGTCGAGGTTAGCTTCTGTCAAACCATCGTAATTCGTTCGTTTGCTTTGAAATAAATTTCTTTCTTGTTTTTTATACTACTGGTACTCCCACACTGGCATTAATAAAAATACTTTTTTATTTTTATTAAAAATGGGATTGCTCTTAAAAAAAAAAAAAAAATTTTTTTAATTAAATGTTATATAATAAAGTGTAACAAGAATAAGGCTATATTAGACTATGATATTGAAGCAAGATAGTTGCTGTTATATAGCATTTGCGAGCGAGTTGGTCTAAGGATGAACATGGATAAGACGAAGATCATGTCAAATGCCCATGTAGCACCAACCCCCGTAACAATCGGACACTTTACGCTCGAAGTTGTAGACGATTACATTTACCTAGGACAGACTGTCCAGTTAGGTAGGTCCAACTACGAGAAAGAGGTTAATCGTCGAATCCGACTCGTCTGCGCAGCGTTCGGGAAGCTACGGCACATCTTTTCGTCCAATATTCCGCAGTGTCTCAAGACGAAAGTCTTTGACCAGTGTGTGTTGCAAGTGATGACATATGGTACTGAAACGTGGTCGCTTACTATGGGCGTCATAAGAAGGCTCAAAGTCACCCAAAGAGCAATGGAGAGGGCTATGCTGGGAGTATCTCTGCGTGAACGCGTCAGGAATGAAGTTATCCGCAGCAGAACCAAAGTGACCGATATAGCCCTTCGAATCCCTAAACTTAAGTGGCAGTGGGCAGGACACATAGCACGTAGAACCGATGGCCGTTGGGGCGGAAAGGTTCTCGAGTGGCGACCACGTACCAGAAGGCGTAGCGTGGGCAGGCCCCCCACACGGTGGACTGATGACCTGGTAAGGGTCGCTGGTGTCCGCTGGATGCGGGTGGCGCAGGGCCGGTCATTGTGGAAGTCTTTAGGGGAGGCCTATGTCCAGCAGTGGACGTCTTTCGGCTGACATGATGATGATATAGCATTTATAACAGCCAGTGTGGGAGCACCATACGACGACGAGAAATGCTACTCTTTCCTACAAATCATATATATAATCTTATTAATAATCATCCAGCAAGGCTTACGACCCTCTACATAACTGATTAAACCGTTTCAGTTTCCAACATTCTCAACCACAAGATCTTGCACATACAGAAATATACACATCTGTCCAGTCGGCGTCATGGACATCTATACACTTTTCGACCTTATTCTATGAGCAATAAAGTCCAAGACTGTACACATATTTATGATGCTGGCTACAATGAACACAACTGTAACGCGTAGGATTGTTTGCTTCGGGTCTCGGGGGTCACGTGACGTCTCGCGTCATATTACTGTGTGTCCCGGGAGGCCGCCGAAATGAATCCCCATACCATAACGCGTAACAGAGGTTGCAAAGGAAAATGTGCGTAGTAGCGTGGAGTTAGTTTATAAGTTTCAATGCCAGGTGCAGTCCAAGAAAAGATAAAGAAAAAGTGTTATAATATAAAGAAACTAGCTGTTGCCTGTAGATTCGGCCGCGTAAAATCCGTTATCACCGTTAAGAAATTGCTAATAAATTATTTTACACTAAGGCATAAATATACAAAGTTCCACTTGCCTGTTATTCCCTTAAGGAATTATTACCGGGATAAAAAAGTCTTCTATCCCAAATTTTATCAAACAGACACTTTTACAATTATAATATTACTATATGGATGCACCAGAAGACGGTTAAAGAACGTGTTCTAAGATGTATTGCGATATTAGTGCCCGTTTTCACTTATAATCATACGTGCACTATATCACACACATCAGAACAAGCGCTCGATAAATACGGTGTAACTTACGCAGAGTCAAACCTATACCTCTAATATAATCCATTTAGATCGTTTCAGCGCATCTCGATATGATGTCAAAGTGTGGCTCACACTTCTTGTACACGTAATTTAAACCCATAGCAGCCACGATACGCATTGAAATATCATTAGGATGAGTACAATAAAAACCAAATAGCCATCCAGTTCTAGATCAAGAACGAACGAAAGACCTAAAACTGAAATCGAATTATGGTTTTAGCTTCAGTTTCCGCCGAAACCGATAAACACGATTTCTGGCCGAAACCTAAAACGAATTTCGGCTTTTATATTTATTTCGGCTGAAACCGTAACCAGATATTTTGACCGACACCGAAACCGCTCCGGTTGTGGAACGAGGTCCCTGCCGAGGTACTACAATACCGGGTTCTTCAAGAAGGGAGTGTGACTGAAGTTGCAGGCGTCCATAGGCTGCAGTGACCGCCAAACATAAGGTTTGTGCCACCCACGCTTGTTTGCCACCGACGTGGTATAAAAAGAAACAGATATTTTCGCCGAAACTGGCTGAAACCGAAACTTTGACCCTATGAAAACTGTAGTTTCATCTAAGTACGCTGTGACTGCGAGTTCACGCCTTTGAGTCCACCCGTATTGAATTCTTCTTGTTAACCTCGCTTTGATAACTTTGTGCCGACGCCGTGGAAAATTGAAGGACTATGTATCAATTGCCTTTTTTAGGATTTCTTTTGACCTCCTTTGATTAATATTGTCTTCGGTTTCCGCGACTGTTAGATATTGAATTCTCCTTTGATTGTATCTCGTTTAGATTATACCTGCTTGTTTGTGAGCATGTGTTAAGAGTCCGCAGTAAGCTGGGTTCTCCATACAAACGTAGTTACGCTCTCATTTTAAAACGCTATGCTAGAATAGCCGGTATATCTATGTCGGAAATTAGTTTCTGTTGCTTGAAATTATAATGGAGAAAAAATACAGCGATTATTAAGGTTTTCATGTAAGACGTAAAAAACTCAAAAATTCGCTGTATTTTTTTCTATTACAATTTCTAGCAACAGAAACAATATGGCGGCTCACAGTGTGTATACAAATTTTCATGTTATTCTAGCATGGCGTTTTAAAATGAGAGTGTAACTACGTTTGTATGGAGAATCGAGTTCAGCCGAGCGTACTGGCGACTCTTAGCAAGACGATCATAAATCAAAAAACCAAAATTAAAAATGTATTTTGTAACAAGGCCACATTTACATGGAAAACCTAGCAGTCCTAGCACTTGTTTTTACCAAATAGTGGGCCTATGATGGTTGCAATTTTATCACTTTTCAGCGTGGGAGTGACGGGTGTCTTATTTACTATGATAAGTGATAAAATGGCAACTATTAATACGCCCGGAGACTTGCGTACTTTGCACACCCGCGGATCGAATGTGGCAATTTGATAGTTGGCAAAAGGAGTTTTTTTGAGGTTATTTTTATGATTTGTATAGAAGTTTTGGCTACTATTTATAGGAACAGTATATGCGTTGTCAGCTTTTCGCGCGCCTCAGGAAGGTCCGACGCGTGGCCCGCTCCTTTAGTTGTCTCCCGGTCGTGTGCATAAATAGTAATACACATCTTAATTAAGTTACTCCACCATCTCATTGATACTCCTGTAGGTCGTGGAGGTTGAAGGTTGAAGAAAACGACCCACTCACATTCACCATATATTCAAAGTAAGCACTCAACAGTACATGGCTCGAACAGCTGGAATAATAACATTAGCGTATCTAATCGTAAGCGGAAAGCGTAAGCGCGCGGAGCAAAGCGACATGCGTCTTGCGTCGAGATGGGAATCTGACTGGCGGGCCGGGCGGCGCGCCGCGCGGGCGCAGCCGCGGCCGCGCAGATAGCAATACCCTGTAGTGTTTTTTTTTTAACTTCTCTCTCCTTCTTCCATCGGACATCCAGACGTACGGCTGACTACCATCCTTACCTGGTCGAAATTCCTCTAATTCGAACCAAGCGCTTTGCATCTTCTTTTATAATGCGCACTTCTAAGGTTTGGAATTCTCTGCCGGCGTCTGTATTTCCGAGTTCAAATAACCTGTACCTTTTTAAGGCACAAGTGAATAGGCATCTTCTGGGTGAGCTCGCTTCATTGTCGGCCTCATCTTTACCCCCTGGATAGATGTTGGCCAAGAGCAATCCCATTTTTCATAAAAAAAAAACAACAACAACTAAAGCCACGCGTCGGAAGTTCCTGAGGCGCGCGGAAAGCTGAAAACGCATATACTGTTCCTATACTATTTTTAAAATCCGAAATCAAGTTAGCAGGCTTTGACACTCATTAGTTAGGATTATCAGTTATGTACAGGGTCAAATTCAAATATTCTGCAAGGCCTCAACTATCTTTACATTTTGAATTTGCAAGTTTAATGGTACATCTTTCTTCTTTTATCTTATAATTTGTGTATTTCTTCAACGACCACTAACGAGGTGGGATCCAAAGGAAAACTGGCCGTTAATCCCTTTATCTTTTCAATTATCTTCTCATTTCATTAGGCGATAGTGCTTATTGGAATTATAGCTCTGTTTGGGATGGTGGAAACGTTTTCACTAGGAGATAAATTCTGGTTCTATCTGTATTTAA
Source organism: Notocelia uddmanniana (assembly GCA_905163555.1). Lineage (NCBI taxonomy): Eukaryota > Metazoa > Arthropoda > Insecta > Lepidoptera > Tortricidae > Notocelia > Notocelia uddmanniana. The sequence goes on from LR991066.1 coordinate 24,519,070, forward strand.
CTGGAAGGCGTGATGACTGCATTTATTTTCCTATCAAGTTTATTTTTATACAACAGTGGCAAACAAGCATACGGCCTGCCTGATAGTAAGCAGATGCTATAGCGTATGGAAGTTTGCGACTCCAGATGAATCAAAAGCGTGTATATCCTTTATTAACTTGAGGATTCGTTTTGTTGCCAGCTAGAGACATACGCTGGTCCCCCACTCTGGACACAGTGCATGCTCGGGAGCTCTGGCGACAGGCACACAACATAACATTATACCTGATGATATTATGGCTGCATACTTCTGTAAGGCGGAGGTACTTCTCAAGTAGGGCTGGTCCAAACATGAGCAAGACAAAATATTAACATGTAGATGTATAGTCAACAGCAAAAGTAAATGATCATTTTAGTACCTTGTCACTTTCACTACTTTGCCGCATCCCAACTGTTGCACTTACGCTAGTGCGACAAAGTACAAACATTATCATCTGCATTTGCTGTTAACTGTACATCCTACAACCTTTGTTTCGTGGACGATAGTAATGAGACTTATTTTGTTCATGAGACTTGGATGTTTTCTATGTATTTAAGTATATCATCATCATCATGTCAGCCGAAAGACGTCCACTGCTGGACATAGATCTCCCCTAACGACTTCCACAATGACCGGTCTTGCGCCACCCGCATCCAGCGGGCACCCGCGATTACCAGGTCATCAGTCCACCGTGTGGGGGGCCTGCCCACGCTACGCCTTCCGGTACGTGGTCGTCACCTCCGCCCCAACGGCCATCGGTTCTACGTGCTATGTGTCCCGCCCACTGCCACTTAAGTTTAGCGATTTGAAGGGCTATATCGGTCACCTTGGTTCTGCTGCGGATAGCTTCATTCCTGATGCGATCATGCAGAGATACTCCCAGCATAGCTCTCCATTGCTCTTTGGGTGATTTTGAGCCTTCTTATGAGGCTCATAGTAAGCGACCACCGTTTAAGTATATATCTATTAAGTATATAGTACCCATAATATAACCCATAATAGTAAGCTCAATCGGACTAGTTCGATTTGTGTAAAAATATTTTTTTTGTTTTTTTTTTCATTTGCCATCCATTTTTAAATGAATGATAACAATTTTGAGAGACGCGAGTATTTACTCTAAGCATGTTTACTTTTTGCCATAAGCCTAAACTATTAAAATACATATTAAAACGCTTAAATATTAAGTTGGTACTTACTTAACCCTGGGATTGTACCAAAAGCGTTACATTAACTTTATTACGTCACCAAGTGTAGGCATAATAAACGGACTCCCTGAAACAATTTGACTCGTCCATTTAAAATAACCTCATAAAGCATCCCTCATGACCATTTCAAAGTACCTCATAAACATTTCCCAAAGGACACGTCACAAAGACCTTTTAAAACAAAATTAAATTACAAAAGCGTGCGTATAAAGGGTATACAAATAAATTCGTCACCATTTCGATTGCAATTCAGTGTACGGACTTAATCCTCTCATACTATCAGTTCATTGCGTAGAATGGGGTAAAGGAATGTTTAGACCTGCATGGTTATCTATTTTGTTGAGGTGAACCTTTCAAAAGCACAGTCGAGTCCAGAATTAGGCGAACTAACTTGACAGTTCATTGTACACTAATGTTCCCACGGTTTGGCTAGTGCTGTTAATATCGATCTATAAAAAGTCTCATCATCATCATCATCATGTCAGCCGAAAGACGTCCACTGCTGGACATAGGCCTCCCCCAAAGACTTCCACAATGACCGGTCCTGCGCCACCCGCATCCAGCGGACACCCGCAACCTTCACCAGGTCATCAGTCCACCGTGTGGGGGGAAAAAGTCTAGTTGGTCATTATTATTGTGTTTGGAATCAAACTAATAATTTTACTAAGCAAAATAATAATAATAAAAATTGATTGGAATTAAAAATGCATCGAACATCATTTTGGACATCGTTAAGGACGCTGTCCGCCATTTTGTTTTGTTGACAGTTCGGACCATTAGCCAAACAAAGCAGGCCATTCGGCTTTCGACAATACTTACACGACAATTACTTGATAAAATATTAATAAAATCAGATTTATAGGAGACACAAGGTTATATCGACATATTTGTGTCGACATATACCTATCACTATTTATTTTTTCCTATGTCAGCACGGCTAACACAAGACAGCGCGCGAGCTATATCGCGCGCGAAATAGACTATCCATCTCTTTCCATGTCTACCCATTAGATAGAGACGGATATTCTATCTCGCGCGCGATATAGCTCGCGCGCCGTCTTGTGCTAGCCGTGCTGGCAACATTTTCGGCTGTCAAGTTAGTTCGCCTAATTCTGGACTCGATTTTAAGAGACATTGACGTGTGGGTGAGAAGTAAAATATATTAATAAAAGAAGGTAACTTATACATATATTGAAGACCACTTTGTCCTAGTTGGTCTGCCGAGGAAACCAGTAGCGTTGTCCCCTACTTTGAATATTTCATCATCATCATCATCATGTCAGCCGAAGGACGTCCGTGGACATTTAGGCCTCCCCCAAAGAGTTCCACAATGACATGTCCTGCGCCACCCGCTTTCAATAGACTCCAGTGATCTTACCGGGTCATCCACAGAGAGCAAAGTACCACCACATCAGCCCTAGGACGTCCACTGCTGGACATAGGCCTCCCCCAAAGAGTTCCACAATGACCTGTCTGTCCTGCGCCACCCGCTTCCAATAGACTCAAGTGATCTTACCGGGTCATCCACAGAGAGCAAAGTACCACCACATCAGCCCTAGGACGTCCACTGCTGGACATAGGCCTCCCCCAAAGAGTTCCACAATGACCTGTCTGTCCTGCGCCACCCGCTTCCAATAGACTCAAGTGATCTTACCGGGTCATCCACAGAGAGCAAAGTACCACCACATCAGCCCTAGGACGTCCACTGCTGGACATAGGCCTCCCCCAAAGAGTTCCACAATGACCTGTCCTGTGCCACCCGCTTCCAATAGACTCCAGTGATCTTACCGGGTCATCCACAGAGAGCAAAGTACCACCACATCAGCCCTAGGACGTCCACTGCTGGACATAGGCCTCCCCCAAAGAGTTCCACAATGACCTGTCCTGCGCCACCCGCTTCCAGTAGACTCCAGTGATCTTACCGGGTCATCCACAGAGAGCAAAGTACCACCACATCAGCCCTAGGACGTCCACTGCTGGACATAGGCCTCCCCCAAAGAGTTCCACAATGACCTGTCCTGCGCCACCCGCTTCCAGTAGACTCCAGTGATCTTACCGGGTCATCCACAGAGAGCAAAGTACCACCACATCAGCCCTAGGACGTCCACTGCTGGACATAGGCCTCCCCCAAAGAGTTCCACAATGACCTGTCCTGCGCCACCCGCTTCCAATAGACTCCAGTGATCTTACCGGGTCATCCACAGAGAGCAAAGTACCACCACATCAGCCCTAGGACGTCCACTGCTGGACATAGGCCTCCCCCAAAGAGTTCCACAATGACCTGTCCTGCGCCATCCGCTTCCAGTAGACTCCAGTGATCTTACCGGGTCATCCACAGAGAGCAAAGTACCACCACATCAGCCCTAGGACGTCCACTGCTGGACATAGGCCTCCCCCAAAGAGTTCCACAATGACCTGTCCTGCGCCACCCGCTTCCAATAGACTCCAGTGATCTTACCGGGTCATCCACAGAGAGCAAAGTACCACCACATCAGCCCTAGGACGTCCACTGCTGGACATAGGCCTCCCCCAGTTTGAGCAAAGTACAAATTTATTTAATCGTATGGCATTTGTTTACGAACTATGAGATCTTCGAGAAGACAAGTACGATTGCCAGTTTTTGTTGCACTTTTAGCACCTCCCAGGGGTCACGTGTAGGGTAACGGTGGGTACTCCCTACGGACGTGGTGCAACTTCGACCCCCCTTTGTCAAGTGAGTGAGCAACTTGACTGTTAGAAGTTCTCAAGCCGCCCGAAGGCCTCTAACTTGGCTTAACGACTGCTGTCGTAGACAGCAGCCGGGATCAACGGCTTAACGTGCTTTCCAAAGCACGAGAGCGCTCAGTTAGTAACCACTCAAAGCGGTCACCCATCCAAGAACTGACCTGCGCCCACATTGCTTAACCTCGCATACCGCACGCGGTACGCGGGCGCCGCTGGGCCACTAGCGCTCACGAGCAAAGTACAAAGTAATACAATGAGAGCAAAAAACTTTCGCTGTGCTTCGCATGTTCTAGAAATACGAGTACTTGTCATAAAGCAGTACAATTCAGCGTCAGTATGGTCGTACCTTTATGAGCTCATTTTAAAATCGTGATGAACTGCGTTAATAGCCGAACGCAATAATTCGTCCATTTACGAGTTATTTACAAGAATAACGCAATTATTAGCGTCCCCGCGGTAAATACTGGCGTTCATTATTTTAGTGTCAGCGTAATGAGTTATTACGTAATGTTGAATTCGAATACCTATTTATGATATTGATATTGATTGATATTGATCGTTACAGAGTTGTAGTCTGATCTACTCACTTGCAATTGGATTTTAGAAATGTTAGTCTTAATTGCTTCTTTACATTCTACTATTTTTTAATACCATGTCGGTGGCAAATAAGCGGTCACCGCAGCCTATGGACGCCCGCGACTCCAGGGGTGTCACATGCGCGTTACAGACCCTTTAAACATGTACACAGTCCTTTCTTGAAGAACTCCATACTGTGGTTCCTTGGTGTACTTGTACGCCGCTTGAATTTTATTTCGTTAACCGACAGCAATAGCCAATTGTAAGTCCCATGAACGTCGCAGCGTAAAAAACGTAATTTTCCGTACAAATAGCCTGTCTTTGAGTATCAAATTACACGTACGTAGCGCTAAAAGGGTTAAAGTCGAGTAAAACGTAATGCGGTCGTTAGTAGTAATGTCCCCTGAATAAATAACCCTACTTTAGTTCTAAAAGGAATTAAATGTGGTGTTTTTCCTAATGACTTAGGTCTTATTGAAAAAGGTCTGTGAAACGCCTGTGACAAAGAAAAGGTTTAAGGTATTCCTTTTTTTGAATTATTTATATCCATGTGATTGTAACTAATGCTTCCTTGTTTAGTAATAGACTGAGAAAAGAGTTGGGCAAAGTTGCGTAAAATGTAAGCATAATTATCTTATTAATTTAGTGTCATCCAACCACTAATGATTAGTACGATTGAGACGATGTTCGATGTTGGTTCATGTGGAGATAATATTTATTCATATAGAAACAGCTTTGCTCGGCATTTTTCGTATTTCCTCGGAGAATGCAAGTTTTTCCAAAGACGAAACCTAGCTAAGGCGCCTTCCTGACTTGTCGATGCGGAGGCGGTACGATATGAGAAAACTGTCAGCTGTCAGTGTCAACCAATACTAATGCAGTACTGCACAAACGTAATACTCACAGTATTTCGTCAAGTGAGGAAATTTCACATCAGTGAGCTTACGTCAAAGAGCAAAATACCTATGACATATCGATCCCTCCCCGCCATGCCAGGAAGTCGCCTTAATCGATTTTCGCCCCCGTTTCCTCTGATATCCATGAAATCGTTACAGATATTTTTGAAAACTCGAATTAAATTAACGAATAAAATAATTGCTTGTTTTTTGTTCTGTATAGGTTTGCGCTTGACCACAATTCACCTGATGGTAAGCGATATTGTGGTCTAGGATGGAGCGCGCTTACCTACTAAAAACTGGTTCACTCTCGTCTTGAAGTTCTTGGCTGTTCTCACAATAAAAGAGGAAGCGAAACGCTTTGTGCGAGTTTTTGGAACTGCCACCGTAAAACGACGTCGCCCGTATCCCTGGTCGTCCGATCGTAGAAGGGGGACAGGAACAGTATAATAATACTGTGCAGTTCCTCAGCACACTCCCCGAAATGCAACCGATAGAAAACCGAAAGACTAGCAACTTTGCGGCGATATTCTAAACTGTGCAGTCTCGCATTGCAATAGTATAGATATAGTTCATAGTCAATTAGGCCGTCACTAACATGTGGCCAATCCTCATAATTCGAAGAAAATATTTACCTAATGATACAGATGAGAAATAATTCATTCTAAGGCAACAGATGTATTTCGTTTGAGTTCCTACTCATCCTAGACGCTTCAACCGTTCACGCTCACATTTTGCATGTCGATAGGTGGCATCATGACAATGGTTTACATTTACGTACAGTTGCATACTGAAATGATAATTGGGTACGTGGTTTGCAGGTTTTCTTCACTCATATAAGGTACTAATAGTTATAATTATATAGTCGATGGTAACTTTTGTTACGACTACTTTTTTCAATGTGTAATTTTTTTACAAATGAAGATTCTTTTACTTTTAATAACTTTACTTTGTGTATTCTTGTAAGCATTTTGTCCAAATACTTTCTATTAAGATAACAGAAAAGTTAATGTAGTAAAAGACTATGCTGAAGTTATATTTTCTACGATCGAGTAAAGTCCCTTTCACAAGTAAAATCTAATTAAAACGGAATGCAGCAATCAAATTTGCATCTCCTTTGTACCGATCCTAATAAAATATTCCAAAATACATCAAACACGCCGAAATAAGTACAGACAGCGCCATGCATAATTCACGAAATAAAGCCAGTTAGCGCACTTAATAAATGATCATCGTTCAAATTCAACCCTAGAATTATGAAGACTTCACAACTTCATTAAAGAACAAAATTGTCGGCCAAAATTGCTATTAAAGTCGACATTTCCAAAGATTAAGGAGCGAGCCCCCCAATAACAAATGGCGGGCTATCTGTGACCCCTTGGAAATTATTAAGGCACGTCTGAGTAGGACGTGTACCGTGCGGCTCGGTGCCGCAAGATGCGACATGCTCGAGTGTTGTATAAAACTAATACTGTCCTGTTTCGTGTATTGATCAGTACAGTATGTCCCTACGGAAGCATACACTTTTACCAAATGTAGCTTAGTAGCTACACAAAATAACACACGTAGTATGTAACGGTATGTAGAAATTTTAAATAATAGGCAAATTTTATATATCTAGCTGGCCAGTTTATTATTAAACTTTGTTCTTATTACGAGTAATATACGAAACTATTTCAGTGCCTAGCAATTTTACATACGTAAACATTCTCACACTGCGTTCTTTAATATCAACATGCACGAATCAGGATTCGAAATTAACTAAGGCAACAATTCGTAACGATGCCACACGATGTCGCACGATCTCAAACCTTTTAACGACCGGTCCTGCTTAAATTCTAAAACAGTCAATTTGATTTGCACAAAAGGATGGCCCTTATACAAGAGCAATCTAAACCAACGTAGACGCCGAACGCTCTAATTGTGCTATTAAGGAGGCCATTTTGTTTAATTGAATTATTATTCGTTCCAGATGGAATGGAGAACTAAGCCATGGAGAGAAGGGAAGAGTTGCACAGGCATGGGTGTAGCATAGCGAAGCAGACGATACTGACGACGCATCCAAGCGGGCTGCAAACCAGAGTGTCAGTGGAACTGGCAAATTTTGACGCACTGTGTATGCACTCGGAATGCAAAAGCCCAGCTAAGCGAATGTGGGAAGGCAGTCCATTTCTCTCCCGGCGTTTGGGAGGCGTATCCGCCCACGGCACTCCGGTCCTCGGCCGGAGAAGCGACGCCGTCAATGAGGGACGGCTGTCGCAGCAATGTACTCCTGTGATGAGGAGGAGGGAAGTGGACAGTCCGGGGGGAAGTCCGCTTCCGGTGAGAAGGGGGGAGGAGGTGGAAAGTGACGTGGATAACAGTGTCATCAGCGGCTGGTTGAAGTTTCGGGACAACAAGCGGGTGAGTTCTTGGTAGACAAGTTGAAGGTAGTATTAAGATTTAGTTTATATTATAGTTATTTATTAATTGACTCAAATTATCATTATATTGGCGGCCACGTTATTATGACAAATCTAACGTATGTGTGAAATATCAAGTCGTTTTTAATACGTAAAATAATACAAGGTTACACTATTCTCTCTGAATTTTTGCCTCGTAGGCATGTATATGAGAATAGATAACTAAGGCGGTATCAATTAGCTATCAGCAAGCACATAGCACAGCTACTGTACCATTGCTATATTATTAGTAAACTACCTAACAAATGAGGGAATTTGGACGACATTAGCAAGATCTCGATAAAGTACAAAATAACCACACACTAATTCCGCGTCGTCAAGTCAGGAAGTAGCCAAAATAAGTTAACTAAAGAATCACTTTTGGAATACATTCTGTTTTGCTGCAAACAATTGTAACTGCACACAATTCTACAATTTCTACTTAATCTTATTACCCATTGGAAGACAAAATGACCAGGAAGAAACATACTTGAAGCTACATAAACACAAACGAAGTCTCGAGTACGAAGTGCCACTGACACAAAGCCGGTCGCCAGTGCCGGTGGAAAAGGGAATGCTGCTCGCGTTTTGTTTCGCACAGTTCGTTTGAGTGACTAGTTTTGTTCGTTGTAAAGATTATGATAATGGTAAAATTCCAATTTATATAACAATAAACAAGTAGATACGACGTTACGCCCAGAAATATAGTTATTGTTCGTTTTAGCCATTAGCAACTTGTATATTTTTGAAGACCAAAACGAAATGCTACAATTATGGTAATTTTCCCATAACCAGAATACATTGGATTCACTTACCTGTACATGAGAATATTGACAATTCTTGCAATATTAAAATCTATGTAAATCTATCTAAGGTTAAACACGCAGCGAAATTAGATTTTAATATGAAGATATTTTGCCGCAAAATTGCACAAGAATTTAAATACCTTTAAAAACAAGAAAAAAGATTTCATCAAGAATTATTTTGTGTTAATGGCAATGCCACGTAGTACGACCAAACTCGTAATACCTATTTGATTGGATCGTAAAGTAACTCGAAAAACATTAATAATCTATTCTATAGATATCAAATAATTGGTTAGGAACGTGCCATAGGTCAGTCATTTTCAGTTATATTAATATCTTATACAGGTAGGGAGTACCCAAAAGGTCGTTTGCTAGGCCATATGAAACACCAATAACCAGGAGTACCCCAAGGTAGAACACTAGGACCCTAACAGTAAAACACTTGTAACGGCAGTTAACATCCCAGATTTTATGGACTATTTTCTAGTTTCAGCTTCCTCAATGTATAATTACTCACTACACATAGGCAGGCGTAGGCAAGTGTTGGCAAGTGAGTTTGTATTCGAGGCTCGGTGCGGAGGGCGCTTGAGACGAGAGGCCGCAACTGGGCTAAGGGTTTTCCACCTGTAAGGAAGGGCTGCCTTGATATCGATATAGGGACAGCAGACGTTTGGTTTGATCATAGTTTGAGGAACATTTTCTACCTTTGGGATTACCTAATGAAATTATGTTAGGAATTGGATTTTACAAAAGCAAATAAATTGCGACAGAGTAAATTTCATTAGGTAGACGCCCTGTTTAGCCTAGTTGGTAGTGACTCCGCCTCCGAAGCTAGAGGTCCCGGGTTCGAATCCCGGCCAGGGCATTTATTTGTGCATTTATCACGGATATTTGTTCTTGGGTCTTGGATGTTTTCTATGTATTTAAGTATGTATTTATCTATATAAGTATGTATATCGTCGTCTAGTACCCATAGTACAAGCTTTGCTTAGTTTGCGACTAGGTCGATTTGTGTAAGATTGTCCCCCAAATTTTTTTTTTATTCTAATGCCCTTGTTACCAAAGATTAATGAGCTGACATATGACTTTATAAAGGTTATAAATAAATAAAATATAAAATCTTACACAAATCGACCTAGTTCCAAACTAAGCAAAGATTGTACTATGGGTACTAGACGACGATATACATACTTATATAGACAAATACATACATAAAAAAAAACATCCAAGACCCGGGAACAAATATAAAAATAAATAAATATTGGGCTTTTTTATTATCCTTGGCAAGTGCACATATAACGCCCTGACCGCGATTCGAACCCGGGACCTCTAGCTTCGGAGGCAGTGTCACTACCAACTTGGCTAAACAGGCCGTCAAATAAGCTTAAGTTTGTACAGTATGCTTAGTAAATCGTCAACCAATGTTATACTCTATTACTGCTAGATTAAGGTTCAAAAGTGGATATACATAAACAAATAATACAGACATTGATGTACTATTATAGAACTAGATTCACAATCAGCGCACAAAAGTGGCCCCCGTGAAAGTACCGCCCGCACGACTCGGGCGGTACATTCCTGTTTAGTCGTGTTTGGACCGCAGACAGTGACAGTTGTCCAACAATGACGAAATGTGCTGTGAAAAACTGCTTTAATAGCTACAAAAAAAACGTGGAAAAGGATGGAATATATTTATTTAGGTTAGTTAATTTGATAACGTTACAAAATGTATGTAAAGTCCTGGTAATTTCATGGTTTTGAATACATAATTTTGTTAGTTCAAATTAAAGGTTATCAAGAAACAAAATGTAAGGAGTCGCTATTAGATCAATATTTTTTTACATGAAATTTGTAAGAAATAAATTTATGTTTTAATTCAATATTTCCACAACATCATCCGCGACGTTCAGAATGGACCGCTATTATAGCGCAAAATAGACGTGACGCACTCTATAAACCAAGTCACATGAGTGTTGTGTGTTCGGCCCATTTCCCTAATTCCGACATATACAGGACCAATAAAAACTTAAATCGACTAACTGCAACTGCTAAACCTGTCTTGAACGTAAGTCCGTTCGTTCCAGATTCAAACAACATTGTTCAAATTCTGTTTTAACATATAATTTTATCGTGAAAAATTATGCAGAGGAACACATATTCATATACTTATATGAATTGATGTAATAAAAATCAATTTAAGGTTAATGTTTAATTAATTTATCTTTCAAGTTCATAGTCGGTATCTTTATCTCTAACACAGAAAAAGAACAGTAACTATCACAGAATTGTACGCGAATGTGTGTTAATATTGAAGTGGAATGTTTTTTTTATATGTTTTTTTTTTATTTAAAAATAATTTAAATAACCAAAGCAACTCCATTACTTTCACTGTTCACTTTTGACGTTTATAAAGAAAACATTGGTAGCCAGTATACGATAGTGCCATTTTACTAAAAAGTTTTAACCATGTTGGTTCTTATGTTTGTAAATTTGACACTTGACGCCAATGCCTGTAAGTTCTTTTTTGTACGCAGTTTTTATCTTGACTCGGACTATAAAGAAGCGTTATTATCAGCTATTGGAATATAACTGTCAGTGTCATCTTGCGCCACATTTTTAGTTATTTATGTTTGGCATTGTGTGTCTATTTCTATATCTTAAGTTAATGAATACAGACAACATATATTTCAAATTTTTCGTATAAAGTAAAAAAAAGTAAAAGTAAAAGTAGTTTATTCTTCAAATTAGGCATATTACATGCACCTATGATATATAGTCTATTTGGGTGTCCTACTGCTGAGCAAAGGCCTCTACCCTTGATTGCCATGACTCACGTGTCTGTGTGAAGGCTTCTAGTCATCCCACCATCTCCGCCTAGGCCTGCCCCGTATGTGTCGCCCTTACGCTAATCAGGATGCATGCGACAGACATGACCGACCCAGACCCACTTAAGCCTGACAGGTTTTTCGCCTAAATCACAAATGTGAATAAAATAAAATTTGTGTTCCGCAAAACCTGATTCAAATATGTCAATACAAACACTCATTGCTTAATTTGTAAGTCTCGTCTCGGCTTTTTGTGGAACTTAGTTTTTCCAGTCCAGATACTCATATCTGGTCTGTGTTCCTTATAACTTTAATAAAGCCACCGGTATCGTCCCAGCCCTACCAACATCAAAGTAATAGCATTGGGCGCGTAAAACTGGAAGCCACTTATACGCAGCCTCATTACTCTCCAGTGCTAGTAATTCCTTGCCGGAGTTATGGAAAAGAACTATTTCTTGTACTTACTTGTATGTAATGTGGTTTTTCTTGAAAGCTCCTTTGCCACTCTTCGTGGTGAGGAATACCGATTCTCATTTGAAGCGAAAACATGCATTCGAGAAATACCACATTACATGTATGTATTTGGGTCCCGGGTTTGGGACCCGGGTATGTCCTAAAACTACGACCAAGACCACCAGGGAATGGGCAGCAGCATTCCTAGAGTGCGGTGGAAATACTGCGATCGCCAACCCGCATGCCGAGCGTGGCGATTATGGCATTTACCCCCCATGAAATTGGGGGAGGCCTATGTCCAGCAGTGGACGTCCTAGGGCTGATATGGTGGTGGTGGCCGATTTATGTAATTTTAATTATTTAAAAATAATAGGTAGAATAAGTTAAAATTTTTATACCACGTCGGTGGCAAACAAGCGTACGGCCCGCCTGATGGTAAGCGGTCACCGCAGCCTATGGACGCCTGTGACGCCCATGCATAAATATAATGTGGTTTTACTAGAAAGCTCCTTTGCCGCGCTTCGTGGTGAGGAATATTGATTCTTATTTGAAGCGAAAAACATTTTAAAACATTAAAAAACCTACTACGAAATTGTAATAGAATTACGCTGGGTTGCACGACAGACCGATCAACGTTAAAATTGGCGCCGGCAGCTGTCATCCTATAGAAATTGTCAAACTTTCCATACATTCATATTTTAACGAATACAGCTTACGATACGAACGCAACCCAGCCTTAGTACTGTCAAGCCGCCATCTTGTCTTGGATTGTTTGACAATTTCATAGTTATTGCTAGTCTATAAAATTGTTCTGCACTTTTGTCTTTTTATTACGCGTTCAATCATTTATTTCAAGGAAATGTTAGAAAATAAAACGAAGCTGTTATTAATAACACGTTGTTTACGAAAAAGTTCTTAGAATTAGCAAAATATATTTCGGTGATTTTGAAAACAATGTTCAGAAAGTTACGCAGTAAAGTTGTCTACAAATTAAACCCTAATGTAACACTGAAAACCGCTGCATAATTATGACTGGTAAGTTTTTTTGCAAATATCTAATCATATGTGGCCCATACTACGAGTAAAACGAATTATGCAGTTCCTAGAGTAAGTAAAAATACGATATTTGCACAAAAATAACTCAACAAATACAGATGCAGTAAACAAATCCCGGCATCCTTATCGATAAGAAGAGATCTCAAGAAAAAGGGTTAAGCCAATAAAAGTGTTGTATATAAAAACACGGCTATTTACGTTTGAAAAATGTAAGTTATCTCCAAATTCAAGCAATATTTTTAAAACATGCCTCAAGAGCCCAAGCAAAAAAATATTACAAATCTACCTGTAAATAAACAATGCTGACATATCGCCACACATTCGCGGAGACCGGGACAAATGCGTAGACAATTCGCGCTATCAGATGTCCCAGGGAGAGCGTAAATCATGCGGGCCCTAGCACGCGTGGGTAGGGAGCGCGCGGTGATTGGTGGAGCGACGGGCTGTAGGGTGACCACATCTATCTCAATTGAGGACATGACATGTGGCGTTTTATTTGATGGTCGATTATGATATTAGATTTATTTAGCAATGTTGCTGTCAGGATGATTAAAATGGTTGGTTAAAATGGCCAGCAGCGCTCGTGATTGTTCTAAAGTCGAAAGCTTTAATCGCAATGGTAGGAAACTTAAGCATATTACATTCCCACACAAAACTGTAGCAACAGTTTTACTGTGCGATCGGCAGTCTCTTAAAAGGCATTATTAATTATATTTCACTAATTACTTACGAAATGCAAGTTCATATCATGAGACGCAACGAAGACCATGTCGTGAAGAAAGAGGCAGAGGTCGCTCGCTTGCTACTTGGTGGTGTACAATATCAAAGGACTTGAAACTGGCCCAGTTAAAATCGAAATCAAATATTTATTCTGCAAATAGGCCACAAGGGCACTTTTACATGTCAAAGCGTGAATTTATACAATTAATAAAAACACTGACAATCTTACTTAATAATAATGATTAAAAAATATACTGATTAACAATTAAATGAAAATAAATTTACAAATATTAAGGACGTATTGAATACGATCGATCTGTCCGAACAAGTAAAAAGTATATACAATTAATTTAATATCTCAGAGATGTATATGGTCTCTGAGCGTCCAAATACGATTAATAACAATTAATACAAAGTCCTTAGAGATGTAAATCATCTCTAAGCGCTAAAATTAAAATAAGTAAACTTAATATTGTTAGAGATGTATAAGGTCTCTAAGCGTCAATAACAATAAAACTAATCCAGAACAGGATTATGTCTCTCGTCAATCTACATACAATAAAATAACAGTCGTATTAAGGTATTTACTATGCCCTTGCAAGCATGAACAGACCGGACTCCACAAACAGCACCCGATCACGAGTATGACGCGTATCTCAGCCTGAACATGGAGAAAACCCAGGATCGACCGACCTGCCGGTCTATTTGGAGTCGGCCCTCCTCGTTCTCATGCGTCAGGTCGGTCGATCCAGGGTCGACGGAAAGAAGAAGACTTATGAAATGCAAGTTCAAGAGCCCTACTAACGAAGCACTACCCAGAGTCTAGGCAATGCTTCCTGAGCAGTCTCTTGAACTTATTCTTCTTTATTTCATACCTGATTTCTTCTGGCAAACTATATAATATAATCGTATGGCATTTATTTACGAACCGTGAGATCTTCGAGAAGACAAGTACGGTTGCCAGTTTTTGTTGCACTTTTAGCACAACCCAGAGGTCACGTGTAGGGTAACGGTGGGTACTCCCTACGGACGTAGTGCAACTTCGACCCCCCTTTGTCAAGTGAGTGGGCAACTTGACTGCTAGAAGTTCTTAAGCCGCCCGAAGGCCTCTAACTTGGCTTAACGACTGCTGTCATAGAAAGCAGCCGGGATCAACGGCTTAACGTGCCTTCCAAAGCACGAGAGCGCTCAGTTTGTAACCACTCAAAGCGGTCACCCATCCAAGAACTGACCTGCGCCCACATTGCTTAACATCGCATACCGCACGCGGTACGCGGGCGCCGCTGGGCCACGAGCGCTCTACTTTTGGCAAACTATTAAGGAGGTATGGGATACGTTTTCTTAGGGTTCTGTCCATATAGTAGTTATTTATTCTGGGAACAAACAGTTTTCTAATCACAATATATAATTAATGTACTTATACTGAGTTAAGCTCTTGACGGCTATGGTTATTTGTAACGAAAATTATTTTACAGTACATATGGTGCTATATTACCTCAATGTGGCTCCTCGATGTCGGAGGTCACGATTCATAACAAAGAGGTCCGTAGAGCACTGCAGAGTCTACCTGTGGTAAGGTAAGGTATACCTGTGGTCCCGAGTTGTCTCCTGTTCTTACACGTTTGTATCGTCTCTCTCTCAAGACGAATACCGTACCGGCATCCTGGAAGCTTGCCAATGTGCAACCAGTGCCCAAGAAAGGTAGTCGTGCCGATCCCTGCAATTATCGACCTATCGCCATTACCTCCATACTCTGTAAGGTTATGGAGAGAGTTCTGAACAGTAAGCTGCTGACTTACCTTGAAGCTAACGACCTTCTCAGTGATCGGCAATATGGGTTTCGCCGGGGCCGTTCCACTGGGGATCTTCTTGTGTATGTTACGCACTACTGGGGCGAGGCCATCGAGAAACACGGTGAGGCTCTTGCCGTGTCTCTTGACATCTCGAAGGCTTTTGACAGGGTTTGGCATGCTAGTCTGCTTCGCAAGCTTCCTGCATTCGGTATTCCTTCTGGCCTCTGTAGCTGGATATCTGATTTCCTGAGTGGGCGGTCAATCCGAGTAGTCATTGATGGCTGCTCGTCGGACCTCATGGCCATTGATGCCGGTGTTCCTCAGGGATCTGTTCTCTCCGCGACTCTTTTCCTGCTTCATATTAACGACCTTCTTCTACCAGGAGTGGTCGCATACGCAGATGACAGTACGGTCATGGAGAAATATTTGTCCAGCACGGGGGCTGGTCGTGATGAAATTCAGTCTGAGAGAGAGACAATGGTAGAGCGAATTAACTCAACCTTAAGTCTTGTCTCCCAATGGGGTGATAACAATCTGGTTAGTTTCAACGCCACCAAAACGCAAGCGTGTCTGTTTACCGCAAAAAGGAGCTCATTCAATCTGGCTCCTACTTTCCGAGGTACAACCGTGTCTGTAGCCAACGATCTCGAGCTGCTTGGCATGACGTTAAGCTCAAACCTTAACTTCGGCACTACCATCGAGTCCAAAGCCGGAACAGCGGCCAAAAAGCTGAGCATCCTAAATAAGGTCAAGCGATACTTCACCCCTGGGCAGCTTCTATCTTTATATAAAGCCCAAGTCCGGTCTTGCATGGAGTATTGTAGTCACCTTTGGGATGGCTCGGCTAAGTACCGCACTCGACTCGGTGGACCGGAAAGCCAGGAGGCTCATTGGCGGCAGTACGGTAGTGGGAAATAAGCTGCAGAGCTTAGCACATCGACGCAAAGTAGCATGTCTGTGCGTCTTCTACAAACTGTACTTCGGTGAGTGTGCTCAGGAGCTCCATGAGCTCATACCGCCTTCCCCCTTCTTCCATCGGACATCCAGACGTACGGCTGGCTACCACCCTTACCTGGTCGAAATTCCTCTAATTCGAACCAAGCGCTTTGCATCTTCTTTTATAATGCGCACTTTTAAGGTTTGGAATTCTCTGCCGGCGTCTGTATTTCCGAGTTCATATAACCTGGACCTTTTTAAGGCACGAGTGAATAGGCATCTTCTGGGTGAGCTCGCTTCATCGTCGGCCTCATCTTTGCCCCCTGGCTAGATGCTGGCCAAGAGCAAACCCATTTTTAATAAAAAAAAAAAAAACCAGTGTGGTAATCAGCAGATTACGTGCATATGTCGAAACTTTAAAGAGCCATATGTACTGTAAAACGTTGTACGATACACGTGCGAACAGGTAATCCGCAATTTCCTGTTCTCTGCACTTGTATCGTAATGTACTAATGTTTAAGGGCTACTGGCAATATATTACAGGCTGTTGTCTTAGTGCGGTGGAGATACTGCGATCGCCAACCCGCATTCCAAGCGTGGCGATGGCATTTACCCCCCATGAAATTGGGGGAGGCCTATGTCCAGCAGTGGGCGTCCTAGGGCTGATATGGTGGTTGGTGGTGGTGGTGGTGGTTGTCTTAGTCTCATAGGTAAAAAGTTGTTGTCTTAGTACGTATACACCATTTGTGTAAAATAAAAATAAAATATTGAGGACAATCTTACACAAATCGAAAATAGTCCCGAACTAAGCAAAGCTTGTACTCAGGGTACTAGACGACGATATACATTGACTTATATAGATAAATAACACCACCCCCTTTTTTCCCTTGGGTGTTGTAAGAGTCGACTATGGGAACCAGGTTGAAGTGTGTTCTGGGCGATGGGCTAGCAACCTGTCACTGCAATATCACATTGTCTCCATCTATAAACCAACAATTGCTTCAAGTGGCACTGAAATTCATTTTCGTGTGCTCTGCCTACCCCGTTTGGGAATACGGGCGTGAGTTTATGTATGTATAGATAAATACATACTTAAATACATAGAAGACAGTTCTTGGATGGCTGACCGCTTTGAGTAGTTACTAACTGAGCGCTCTCGTGCTTTGGAAGGCTCGTTAAGCCGTTGATCCCGGCTGCTGTCTACGACAGCAGTCGTCAAGCCAAGTAAGAGGCCTTCGGGCGGCTTAAGAACTTCTAACAGTCAAGTTGTCCACTCACTTGACAAAGGGGATCGAAGTTGCACCACGTCCGTAGGGAGTACCCACCGTTACCCTACACGTGACCCCTGGGTGGTGCTAAAAGTGCAACAAAAACTGGCAACCGTATTTGTCTTCTCGAAGATCTCACGGTTCGTAAATAAATGCCAAACGATTAAATAAATAAATGCACAAATAATGCCCTGACCGGGATTCGAACCCGTCGAACTAAGCCGTCGTTGGTCGTCAAAATTGATATTGCTTGTAGGCCAAACAAAATAAACTCTTGGTGTCAATGTCAGTAAAAACTCTTCAACATGGAACGTATCCCATTTTTACCAACATGTTCTTATTTCTACTTATAAATATAACAGAAAGGATGAATAACCGTTTCCCGTTCCGTACAAGTATTGTACATTTCTATACGGAATCGCATTTTTTCGAGCACAAAGAAACGCAGGGCCATTTCTCAGCAAATTGGCTGTCTGTGTGATCGAACGCTAATAGCGTTGCCCGACTAGTCGCTCGATTTGTTTGATTAAGCGTTGCGATGGGTGGTTATGTTATATATATTTTTATAGTACTTTTTAATATACAACGCTGGTGGAAAAAAAGCAGAAGGCCTGCCTATTAGTAAGCAGACAACGTATACTATAAGAAATGCTTGAAAGTCCAGTATAGCTAGCGCTTTAACGAATTTATATTAATTTGATGATTCATTGTGTTGAGAGTTCTCTAGCTGTCCCTATACAGTTACATGTGTGTGTGTAAACAGATCCCGTTTTCTTAACATACCGCATCTTCGGGAGCCGTGGAATAAACATTGGTGTTTTAGGGTAGGCAACCCGCGTATTACATCCCTGGAGTTACAGACGTCGATAGGCTGCGGTGACCGCTTACTTACTTACTTAGCCTCACGCTTGTATGAATCCGAGGTGGTATTGATCAGTTACACCTGAGTTTAAAGATAACGTTTAAGCTGCTATAGAAACTTTGTTTTGACTTCATGCCTTTTATAGAAACCTTACGTATTTTCAAGGACAGTAACCTAATCTATAGAAGATTTATTCACCATAATCCCTTGACCTTTACACTTCACTAAGCGCTAAACAAGCGAAGAATGTAATCGGTGTTCATTAATCAGTTAATCCTTGATCGATACGTCCTACCGACTGCGCCAGTTTTAAGCATTTTGAATTTAAAACCCTATAGTATTTGGAGACTTCATACCATTTTAGCCGAGTGGTAAGGCAGGCGACTTTCAACGAATCCAATGTCGTATAGTCAGCGTCAGAAGTTGCTACGCATACCATCGCCACATCACTTATGCATCCAGCGTTAGATGTGAGAGCATTCATCCTCACACCTTAGAACCCAAATGGTCGCGTACGGTACGGTTTCAGAGGAATTTCTCCCCTTGAACGCTCCGGTTGTGGAATGAGTTCCCTGCCGAGGTTATCCCGAGGGACACACAACACACACACAATAAGGATTTAAACACTGATATCAATTAGCGATGTTTTTTTCTGATTAGCGTCCGAAAGTGCGACGCCAGCTTTGCCGAGTCGATATTAATGAAGTTTGCGACACTTGGACGTTTCGCGTTAATGAGGAGATCGCAGTACACAGACCAGGAACAGTATGGATTGTTGGCACTAGTTTTACAACTTTACATTGTGAGTGTGAGTGGTCGCAGTCATCATTTTACTTACCGGTAGCAAGCCTTTCTTTTGCTTGGGTGTTTTAGTTCATCTGCTTCAGCTTAAATATGGTCGGTTCATCCCAATGGTGACCTGCCTCTTCGCCTGGTACCTTCAATGCTTCCTTGGATCGTAAGTCGCTCGCATTTTCACATTATCCGATACAATATCGGAAGCCAATATATCTGAGTGAGATTCATGAAAACCTCCTCAGATTACCTCCAAAAATGACTTTCCTCAGATTACCTCCAAAAACGATTTCAGAAGATCCACGGCAATCTGTGGTGGCCATTAAGAATTATTTGCAAGAACAGACAAAAGACTAAAGCATCAATCTCCATGTTCCTATGGCTAAACGACGGTTAAAAGAGCAAGGATGGTGTGGCCGACGTCCATACAAAAAACCTGTATATTTCAGCAAAAACAAAGTTGCGATTAGCGTTCGCAATCGCCATAAAAATTGGACAAGTAATGAGTGGCTCACTAGTGGCCTCATAAGAAGACTCAAAGTCACCCAAATAGCAATGGAGAGGGCTTTGATGGGAGCACCTCTGCGTTATCTTATCAGATATGAGCCCAGTAGAACCAAAGTAATCAACATAGCC
Source organism: Notocelia uddmanniana (assembly GCA_905163555.1). Lineage (NCBI taxonomy): Eukaryota > Metazoa > Arthropoda > Insecta > Lepidoptera > Tortricidae > Notocelia > Notocelia uddmanniana. The sequence continues at coordinate 24,539,080 of LR991066.1, forward strand.
CTCCAAATCGCTAAAATTAAGTGGCAGTGGGCTGGGCATATTGCACGTAGAACCAATGGCCGCTGGGGCGGAAAGGTGCTCAAGTGGCGACCACGTACTGTACCAGCGTGGGTAGCTCCCCCCCCCCCCCCCCACAAGGTGGAATGATGACCTGGTCCGCTGGATGTGGGCTGCGCAGGACCAGCCATTATGGCACTCTTTAGGGGAGGCATGTGTCGAGCAGTAGATAAGACTACCATCGGCCGATATGATGATAATAATGATGAAAGACTTCAGTAGGAACAGTCTTCTAAGAGCGCCTTGGAGGTCTATTTGCGACTGTCATCTGATGTTCCAACCCAGAAGGATTATATTTTGTTGGGAATAAATCGGTTTCCTTACGATATGTCACAGAAAAACCATTAAATATTTCGTACAACAGTTTTGTTGGTTATTTCAGTGAAACAAGGCATTCTTTGAACCCACGCCCTCTAGATTGAGTTGCATGCCTAACCGCTCAGTCACAACGTATACTGCTCCCAATCTATGCAATATAAAGAGGATAGGAAGTTGAAACTTTGAAGATACGACGCTGTAAATGTTTTTATTGCATTTATTGGGTTACTCGAGTTTAGCTTGCTTCCGAAACTGGGAGTTTATGTTTGGCTATAAAATATCTTCTTGCGTAGATGAGCTTAACTCACAGTTACTGCGAAGTAATCATGCCTTTTTAGTGCTGTGCAGAATTTGAGGGTTTTTTTGATCACGTTCGTGTAAAGTTTGTTTAGAAGGGCGACAGGAATAAATTTGTAAATTGATGGAATGCTGATATAAAAATTTAACGACCGTCATCTATACTCGTAAGAAGCCTCATAAGAAGGCTCAAAGTCACCCAAAGAGCAATGGAGAGAGCTATGTTAGGAGTTTCTCTGCGTGATCGCATCAGGAATGAGGCCATCCGCAGCAGAACCAAAGTGACCGATATAGCCCTCCGAATTGCTAAACTTAAGTGGCAGTGAGCGGGGCACGTAGCACGTAGAACCGATGGCCGTTGGGGCGGAAAGGTTCTCGAGTGGCGACCACGTACCGACCGCAGGCCCCCCACACGGTGGACCGATGACCTGGTGAAGCTCGCGGGTGTCCGCTGGATGCGGGTGGCGCAGGACCGGTCATTGTGGAAGTCTTTGGGGGAGGCCTATGTCCAGCAGTGGACGTCTTTCGGCTGACATGATGATCTATACTCGTATACTAATCAGATAAATGTGTCAGTAATTCTGTTTGGCTGTTTGTCTGTTATATTTTCACGCTTAAACAAATTCGGACGAAAATTCGCATAGAGGTAGTTTGTGACCCCGGAAAAGATATAGGATAGTTTTTAAAGGGAAATTATTCCTGAAGGGCACGGAAAGTGTGTATGGCAGGCTGATAATTATATACAGACTGCGACTAAAATCATTTAAAAACAGTTATTTCTTTAATAGGCGATAACGAGTTCGACGCGGATCAAGACACGGGCAAAAGCTAGTATAATTATAAAAAAGTGACACTACATATGCCTAATTTTTTTTAAATATCTGTTCCAGTATACAGGTTGTTAGGCAGATGGATGGTCATACGTATACAGGGTGATTCGGGAGACGTGAGCAAGATCAACACTACGGATTCAGTAGATCATAAGCTACTACTTCGTACCGCTATTAGTGAAATTAACGTTCATTTATCTTTGGTGTTGTAAACAAAATGTTTTAAATTATTTACGAAATGGATGGTCACTCTACATTGAGAATACTTCAGTCAAGTGATACGTGTCAAATTGAATGTCATATACTGAGTCCGATTACTTTTGAAATATCGTATCTCACTCAATGTCACAATTTACTTTCTTCGTAATTAAAGTGCTGTCATAACAGTTAGAGGTTTAATTTTTATAAACCAGTTGTGTAGGGTGATCATTATTGTAGAGAATTATATTTTAACTTAACAAAAATTAAAATACAGGAAAAAGGTATGGGTGTTTCACTTAAATACAATGGTGAACGATTCATTGCCATTTACTATGTATGTAGTGTTGATCCTGCTCACGTCTCCTGAATCACCCTGTATAGGGAATAGATGAGGTCATCTGCTACGTGGTCAAGCACAAAAAAATGACTTGGCCCAAAGATTTTTTTAAGAATTGTATGTTTTTATAACTGAATTCGTAAGATTCAGTAATTAGTCTAGATTTAAATAGAATAAAAGTATTGTACGTTTAAAAAAAAAAAAAACTATGTTCAAGATTTAAATCCTCAATTACTAAAAAACATATAAAACGGACAACATTTTCATTCCATTATGCATTTTCCATCTGCCAAACACCCTCTATAGTCTTACCCCCTTATTCATAAAACTTTACAAACCTCTGTTAACTAAAAGTTGTTTTGTCCCTTTCTCACAAACATAAATGTCAAAGTGACACATAAGGACAAACCAACTTTAGCGGCTTGTTAACTAATAGAGGCTTGATGGACGTTTATGAATAAGGGGGTTAGTCTTCTAGTCTTCCAGCACGCTGCACATTGTAATCATATTTATTTATTTATTTTCAAGGGATAACAAACAACTATACAATATGTATTACAACTAACATGATTATTACAAATAGTAAAGGTTTATGTACAGTCAACAGCATTATCCACGAATAACTTATTAGTATACAAGTTGTTGTAGATAAGACAAGAGCGGAAACTTATTAAAATAATGATATTAAGTGAAAGATTAAATGAAAGTTAAATGATATTGACCGCTATAAACAATTGATTAACATGCCAGAATTCATTCATCAGAAGATTAGAAGCATTTCCGAAAATGGTCCATCAAACCGGATGTCAACTTTAAAGCACCAATAAATGCGGAATGTGTGCTCCGTGCCGCTTAATTCGAATGTGTGCGATAGCAAAATACTGGGTTAGTATTAAAACGGCCTATTTTCAATAGAACTCTTACGGACTTAGAACCTTTTCGTTCTAAATCAAAGAATGTTGATCTCTATTCGAAAACGACGCCGCTGACGATATTTAGCTACTTTCATAGGTCGTTTTATGGAAAGGCCAATACACTGTTAATTTCCCCGCCCTCGTAACTGTCTCAAGTAAGCCACTGCATTAGTAACTTCAAATTCGCTGGGAATAAAGTTCAAATTTGAATACAGCTCCCAATAGACATTCGATTTTGAGTAGAAACGATGATGTGACATAGTTAAAACAAATTGACATTTTATGCGTACGACTATTTTATTGACGATTAAGAAATAAGATATTATTTAAAGTTATGATGCTTCTTGGTTATATCCTATTTCTTTATACGACGTATTTGTAAATTTGTTACGTTTACTAGTGACTCTGTGAGCTTTTTTTTAAATTTAATTTTTATATTCATATTTCAAAAATGACTCGGCAATAAAATAGTACATTACTACAGAGGCCGGGACGAAAGGGGTTGCCGGCCGAAGACATATAGACGGCCGAGCGAAGCGAGGTCGGATAGGTCTCAGGCGGGCAACCCCATAGTTCCCGCCGAGGTATGTATAGTGCTTTTCTCAAACATGCAATGAAATAAACAACAAAAAAATCAAAGTTTTATTTTTAATACGCATAGTGGCAGAATGTCATGATGCCTGTGTCACAAATTTATGTGGAATGGAAATTAAAAAAGAGGACTTTGCCGGCCTAGGCCTGCAACATTTGTATGAAATTGCATTAACGATCTCTTGTCCTAGCCGCACCTGCAACGTCGTACTTCGCAGTATATTATAAGGAACATAACATCAATATTTCATTGCATGTTTGAGAAAATATAATTACCGAACCTGCTCACAAAATTTCACAAGACTCTGTTGAGAAATGCGACCTATAGAGGACAACCGGAAATCCGGACATACGATATAATTTTTGTTGAAGCTGAAGCGGGAGACCTTCGTTTCACTCGATCGATAAATATTTAAAAGAAGGCCGACGCAGCAACGAGAGATATTAATGCTCTAATTCATAAACATAATTTAAGTTAAAGTACCGTTAAAATTCGTATGTTAATTTTGGATGTTTGTATTTGTAAGAAAGGAACAAAATTTATTTTAGTTTATTTTATACCACGTCGGTGGCAAACAAGCGTACGGCTCACTTTCGAAAAATTATACCTACATTACTATGTAACAGCCATTTACAAACAAAACTTACTACAATCATTCATAAAAGACTGAGATTTGTACTGACAACCCACTTTTAAAAAATTATACCTGCTTTACTATGTAAAAGTAATTTACAAACAAAATTTACTACAATAACTCATAAAAGAGCAAATATAACTATACCCAACTTACTTTAATCTTATTTTTACTGCTCAGCCGAAGGTTGAAGCTTTGATAATAAAACGCTAAATGGTGGAAAACCAGTAAAAACCTGTATAAACCGATATAGACCAACATAAACCGATGTGTACCAACAGCAGTATTTACGAAAAGTCATTAGCTGGCATCATTCACACGGATTATTTCAATAATTCCGGCAAAAAGCGGTAATTCATTCTGCGGGAACTGTGGACAAGTGTACGAGTAAAGAGCAAAGCGATTTTAAGACTGCGCAGTACGTTCGGTTCTCCATACAAACGTATTTATGCTCTCATTTTAAAACGCCAGGCTAGAATAACATGAAACTTTGTATACACAATGGGATCGGGCATATCTAGGTCGGACCATAGTTTCTGTTGCTTGAAATTATAATTGAGAAAAAATACAGCGATTATTAAGGTTACAAGCCGTAAAAAACTCAAAAAGCCGCTGTATTTTTTTTCTTTTACAATTTTTTGCAACAGAAACTATGGTCTGACCTAGATATGCCAGATCCCATTGTGTATACAAATTTTCATGTTATTCTAGCATGGCGTTTTAAAATGAGAGGGTAAATACGTTTGTATGGAGAACGGAGCCAGACCGAGCGTACTGCGCCCTCTTAATTTAATTTCTATAAATTATCATAACCGTACCTATAAGCGAACTGGAGGACTGTTGGCTCCCCGTATTGGTAAGACAGGCACTCGTACAGTCAACAGCAAACAAACGGATGCATCAAAGTAGTGAAAGTGGCAAGATACTAAAATGATCATCTACTTTTGCTGTTGACTATACCTCTTAGGCTATTTTTCTGTCAACTGTCAGTCATGTACAGATTCTTTACTGCCTTTGAACTGTCCGGTCCTGCGCCGCGCAATCGATTGCTACTGCAGAAAAAATATACTGGCAGTAAATTTACTAGTGAGGAAATCTGGAAAACATAAGTAATATCTCGGTAAAGTATAAAATCAGAACTCGGATTTTTTATTCAAATTTAACTTTTTATTATAGTAAGGCTTACATAATTCACTACTTGAATGTTCATTGGTATTCCTAAATTGAATGTAAGCAACTGCATCATTTTCATTAACAATAGCAGTCACTTAAAATTCTTGATTTGAAAACAAATTAATATATTCTCTTGTGACTTCTAAGTTGGACCAGCATAATCGTATTTTTCGCTTCAGAATGTTCGTCGGCGTTTGAAGGTATTTCTCGAGAGCTAAACGGTTTCCGAGCAATTCGTATGAAATTCGACTTTAATCTCGCAAACTCGTATCTATCTCTCTCCATAGCTGCCATTAAAACCTTGTCGATAGCAACTTAAGGTTGCATTTCGGTTAAAGGTGATTTTTATTTAAGGATGTGAGGTAGTTGTCCTTCTGTATTGTTTCATTGTAACATCGAATTGAGGGAATGGAATTTGGACGGTATATTGCCTCTGGTGAAATGGCGATACTTTCAACTACTTGTGTCTTGATTTGATGAGGTTTTAGTCGGAAAATGTAACATCTTTATAGTGAAACACATTATTTAATATGAAGTGATATTAACCAAATAAATAAATTCGTTTCATTTAGATTGATAGAAACAAGCTTCTTACAATTCAGTAATTTAATTTAAATTAAACAACTCCCAGAACGCATTCTCCTTGCAAAACTCCCTGTTACAAAAGGATCTTACGCACTTTCTAATTTAAATACGAATACGTCTTTTCGTATTTAAAAACAAGCAGCGCAATCGAAAAACGTCATTACAGTACAGTATACTGTAATACACATACGACCTTTTTTAATATCACAGTAAAGAGGTCCTTTTGCATTATTAACGGGACGTTTCAGCCTACTGGGAGTCGTAAACGCTCCGTCCGTCTGTATGTCTGATAATATTAATACATCTTGAAACGTACGTGAAGGTGATAGAGTTTAAAATTGCAGGTACAAGGTTTGACCCAAGCAACTAGTTAAGATGTCTCAGAATGTTTTATAACGCCCGAGGATCGAATTACCCGTGGACTGTGTATATTTGGACCCAGGTATGTCCTAAAACTACGACCAAGACCACCGGGGGATGGGCAGCAGCATCCCTGGAGTACGGCGGAGACACTGCAATCGCCAACCCGCATGCCAAGCGTGGCGATTATGGCAAATACCCCCCGTGAATTTGGGGGAGGCCTTTGTCCAGCAGTGGACGTCCTTTGGCTGATACGGTGTGTATAGTTAGTAGAAATGTGATGAGTTTTCACGCATGCAACGACTTTTCCTCTTTTTTTTTTCTTGCAATTGGCTACTTGTTTTTTTGTATGACGGAGATAATACTTATACCATTATTATACATGTCATTTTAAAATTTAAGTTGTATTACTGATTTCATTATTCTATTAAATAAAATTATATTTTGTTGACATATGTACCTATATCAGTTTAGTTTTAATGATCATAATAATGACTTCATGTAAATTGACATACAATTATAATTTATAATGTAATCTTATTATGGAATAAATGCATCAAATCTAAATCAATCTAATCTATGGAGGCCTTCGTTTTAGAGAGGATTGTTTATTCAACTACAATTAGAGCACAACAAAAGCCAATGCGGGATCTTAAAGAAAATATGATTTAAATTCTTGTGTCAAAATGGAGATTCTGAGGCAACTTTTCTGCACTTAACCCAAGAATTCATGAGAAAAATGAGTAAATTATTACAAAACTTTTTTTCATTGGCTACAGAAAGCCCATTTTAAATATAATACAATGTAAACCAAAGTTCCTCTCTTGCATAGTTAATAATTCTTTGATTACAAAAAGCCACTTCAAAACTCCTGTTTTTATTGCAAATTCGCGGTATCAGTCTTAATATTTACTTAAATCAAATTTTAAAAGTGTTCGTCATTGTTATGCAGCTGTGCCAGTCGAAAATGGTTCTTCTGGTTTTGTGAATAAGTTTGTAGGTGGATGCATTTCAGGTGGGGTGTAGTGAATGTCCTCTGGAGACCACGGCAGTATTGTTTTGTCTCTGCCATGAAATATTTATGATGCTCCAGAGGGTTTTGGTTCGGCCAGAGAGTGGTTTGAGAGGAATTGTGGAGATGCAGACGCAATAATTTTTTTTTTTAATTTTATTTATTTATTTACAATAGAAAATGTATACATTGGTATAACGGAAAAGTGTCGTTGTATCGACACCGAAATCGTGAACAATATTTAAAGCTTACTTACGAGCTAATTGCCACGTGGGGTGTAGGTGGTTATTCACTTAATTTTGTAAAGCACATGTATCATCCAATCATTATAATATTAGTTTTTTTTTAGTTTATATTAGTTTTAGTTAATATTTATTTAATGCTTTTTGCGTGTTTAAGTTTATTCTATTTTTTTTCATAATTCTGTACTGTACTTAACACTTACTCATTACTTTAAAATGTGAAAGATTTTACCTCATTAATAAATCAATATTCATCTTGAATCTTTTACAAATAATAAAGTAATATATATGGGCGAGTCGTCTCCCATAATAAAAGGTGCAGGTTCCAATTTAATAGAAACAACTAGATTTAGTAGTTAGATCACTGTTTTAATATCAATCCACAATAGTCGAACCAACTTGACAATAAATTAAAACACATTTTCACAATAAATAATCAGACAACATTTTAGCAGCACGACAAGTGCACTCGGCCAACTCTAATGCAAGAATGCCCCCACCAGGCACAATCTGTCTATTTATAACCTTTGATTCAGGTAATGGCGCCAGGTGGTGGCGTGACGTCACAATGGCCTGACAGGTCAGGCCACGTGCAGGTGTTGTTTACATTGCTTGCAAATTTTCGCTTGCAGGACTGCGACGCCGATGTCATATACAGGGTGTGGCCTGTAATAGGAGCAAAAAATTAAACGGTACACTATTGAGCTCTCTAGCAAGTATTTCCAAATGATTTTAGTTTAAAAAAAAAAAGTTTTTTTTGTTTTTTTTTTCCGCAAATGTAGCTTATATGTACTTTTTTACGCTACTGGAGTGATATTAATAACAATTTATTCAAAAAAAACTAAAAAAAAATAAAAAAATCCCAAAAATATTCTTTTAAACCAAAAATGCGACAACGATTATGAGTCATAACTTGAAGCAACCTCAAAATCAGCATTGACTGCCGCGCTATGATCTCTGGGTGCCAAGATCCATTACTTAGAGGTCATAACTTTAGATCAATATTTCTCCCAATTGAAAAAAGAAAAAAAATTTTTGGACACAAGAGGTTACTGCAGATGCTCTAGGGAAGCGTCCTTTAAATTTATTGCTCCTATTACAGGCCACACCCTGTACAATATACATATGAATATTTATTGAACAATAAAAGCTAAAGATAAAATAGGCTATGTAGCTCAAGAGACAAAAGACAGAAAAAGCTATGCAGGTACAAAGACGATGTTATAAATTTCATCCAGTTAACTTTTAAGGGATTAAGGCTTACACCAAACGGTAGGCAAACTAAAATTTCCAGTTTACGAAATCATTTAATACAGAGAACAAATACTCAAAAATTAATTTAAACAAGTTTTTAGAGCGCTCGTGGCCCAGCGGCGCCCGCGTACCGCGTGCGGTATGCCAGGTTAAGCAATGTGGCTGCAGGTCAGTTCTTGGATGGGTGACCGCTTTGAGTGGTTACTAAGTGAGCGCTGTCGTGCTTTGGAAGCCACGTTAAGCCGTTGATCCCGGCTGCTGTCTACGACAGCAGTCGTTAAGCCAAGTTAGAGGCCTTCGGGCGGCTTGAGAACTTCTAACAGTCAAGTTGCCCACTTACTTGACAAAGGGGGGTCGAAGTTGCACCACGTCCGTAGGGACGAGTACCCACCGTCACCCTACACGTGACCCCTGGGTGGTGCTAAAAGTGCAACAAAAACTGGCAACCGTACTTGTCTTCTCGAAGATCTCACGGTTCGTAAATAAATGCCATACGATTTAAAAAAAAATAACAAAAAAAAAATACTACTTCAACCGAGTTATTCGTTCATTTGTCGTGCATATACTTAATGCAAATTTAAGACTTATAAATTATGGTTTTCTCATGGATGCCATTGTCAGAACTCGCTCAAATTGAAATGGAACCACACAGGAAGCACCAGCTTTCAAATAAAAAAAAAATCATCATAACTGGTTCACCCAAATCGAAAGCTATGAGGTAACAAACATTAAAAAAAACCAGCCAAGTGCGAGTCGGACTCGCGCACGAAGGGTTCCGTACCAGAAAAAAAAACGCCAACAACTACTCTGTTGTATGGGAACCCCCCTTAATTATTATTATTATTTTGTTTTTAGTATTTGTTGTTATAGCGAGAACAGAAATACACAATCTGTGAAAATTTCAACTGTCTAGCTATTACGGTTCTTGATATACAGCATGGTGACAGACGGACGGACGGACAGCGAAGTCGTAGTAATAGGGTCCCGTTTTTACCCTTTGGGTACGGAACCCTAAAAATACAGTCGAATTGAGAACCTCCCCCTTTTTTGAAGTCGATTAAAAAGAACCATGATCTCGCACACAGCCCAAGATTGGTATCAAACCCACCACTCTGGTTTGCCGGAACCAGAGCCTAGCTTTTATGGTTAGAAGTTGTCTCTCTCGACCACTCTCTGGCTATGTCTAAATAAACTCCGATGGGGCACCGACACGGTGCAACGTGTTTGCTGACGGTACGGAGGAATAACATCCGTATAACAAGCTTTGGAGACTGTCGCCTTAGTAGAGGAGTCTTGGAAAGTTAGAAATAGTAGAAGATGGTATAGTCAAGTGCGCTGGAGATACTGCGATCGCCAACCCGCATGCCAAGCGTGGCGATTATGGCATATACCCCCCGTGAATTTGGGGGAGGCCTATGTCCAGCAGTGGACGTCTTTTGGCTGATATGGTGGTGGTGGTGGTGGTATAGTCAACGGCAATAGATGATCATTTTAGTACCTTGCCTGTTTCACTACTTTGATTCATCCCCACTGTCACAGTACTGTTATGTTAATGCGCCAAAGTACTAAAACGATCACCTACATTTGCTGTTGGCTGTCGCCGGTCGGCTCGTTTTTAAACGTCAGAAACATATTTTACTACTCGTTCTGTAAGCTGTAAACCTCGCAAAAATACTTTTTTTTTCAATTTCAAAATTTCCTAAAAACCGACTCACAGTAAAATCTATACTAATATTATGAAACTGAAGAGTTTGTTTGTTTATTCGTTTGTTTGAACGCGCTAATCTCAGGAACTACTGGTCCGAATTGAAAAAATATTTTTGTGTTGGATAGTCCATTTATCGAGGAAGGCTTTAGGCTATAACATCACGCTGCGACTAATAGGAGAGAAGACGCGGACGATGTCGCGAGCAACAGCTAGTTCTATATAATTATCGAAACTGCTCACAAAATTTCACGAGAATCGGTTGAGAAATGCGACCTGTAGAGGAGAACATCCGGTCAGACAGACATACGAAAGAATTTTTGTCGAAAGCTGAAACGGAGACGCTTCACTCGCTCGGTCAATAACGTGTCTATGAGTAGATTTAACCACCTCAACTTAATAGTAGAGAGTATCGACTTATTTTCGTGTTCTATAAATGAATTCACGAAGTCAGCATTATTCATAATACGCGCATGTTATAAGCCCTCTCAATGGGAGTGTTTGGCATCGCAGCGGTCAGAATGGCGCAGGATGGTGAATATCCAAGTTCGCGAGTTCGAGGATCAGCGCAAAGTTGACCTTGACGGTAAACGCGACCATTTAAAGGCCCGCCCACCTGCTGCCATAGTATATAATTACCGGAACGGCGTACTTTCGTGTCCGCAATGTGCACGGAATTTCGCCGCAAGGATAGGCTACATAAGCCACCTTCGAGCGCATGAGCGCCAAAACGCTGGATAGGAGTCTGAGTGGTCGCCATGGCCGAAAACGGTCGGATCGATCATCATCATGTTATAAGCGTAACGATTACTTCATACAAATAGTTACACTATTGTCTTGGGCTTTGAAGTTATCTCTAAAAATACGTTCAAGGGTGGAAATAAATATTTATTCAAGACTACATCTAGCCCGCGGGATGGTAGATATATTATATCGTAGCCTTTGTTTGGAATTCCAAGAGATCGATTTGAAACATAAATATTGCATTAGAATCACTGCTTGCTAAATCATTCAAATGTTTAATGTAAAACGTTTGTCTTAATCTTTTAAAAGCGGCAAAATAAATAATATTATTATTTAAATACGCCTCAACGGGTCTAGTTTTACTGGCGACTTTGGATATAACTGGACAATAAAACACAAACCTCACTTTAAACCCCACACCACACCGCACAATGAAAGGGTCAGTGAAGTCCAAAGCGGACCGTTAACAAGGTAAGTAATAAACAACAGCTCAATATAACCTGCCCAGTGCCCATTCAACCCTATAAACCGCTGACCCATTGCGTAAACCTGACCAAAAAACATGACCCCTCACACTTATACCACAAAATGTAAATTGCGTACCAAATTTTAATGGTCCGCAGTAATCGAGTCCACCAGATTTAAAGGAACTTGCTTACTTGAGAGTGGTGTTTGCATTCGTGTCAATTTACCCTGTTAGCGTATATCCATACGAATATTATATGAAGGTAACTAACTCTGTTTGATACATTTTTACGCTTAATTCGCTTAACATTCTTTTAAATTAAATTTGATGGGGAGATAGTTGGAGATCCTAGAAATAACAAAATAGTTTTTTATCCATAAAAAAACATCTCTCGTAGTAAAAGGTTAGTGGAAGTTTGCATAGGAGGCTGACAATTAATATTATGTGTACAACTTTACTGTAGAAGATCTAAAACATGTTTTGATATTGGGTTTTCTACAGGTGTAATACTTAAAGCCGATTAAAAAATATACGTGGAAGCCGCGGGTAAAAGCTAGTTTCTTAAACGTAGAAACGGTCAGTGTTTTTGAACTTCTAGTAATGTGTAGAATCAGAGACGTTAGATCTATTTTTATTCGGCGTTGGAATATACGTAATAGACCAGTGTCTGAGTTCGGTTCGCTAAGTTATTTCTGCATAAGGGGGGTCTAGTGAGGTTGGTTGGTAAATCAAGATGGCAGCTGACATATTGAGGAGTGCTTGCTATTGACAGTGATGTAGCGGTGAGGAACGTTGGCACTTTAGTAAGCACGTGATCGTGAATTTTAAGTTTTGTGTGTTTCGGAGTTAGTGGGGGGATTTGATTTTTATTTATGCAGTTTATCGGCTCTTTTGGGTTGGTGCCCAATTGCGTTAGACACGAGTTGGATTTTGTTGATACTGAAAATTGTTAAAAAGTGGTGGCGCTTGTAAAATACTGAAATATGTAGAAAGGGAGTTATTGATGATTTGGCCTCCATTTGTCGGCAGCCAATTTAATTAAAATTAGATCTGTTTTCTCACATGGTTGGTTATGCACTACCGATACCAATAGCGCAAGAAACAAGAGAAGAAAATTGTTCAAAATTTTGGCTTAAATTCTATTGTTCCTCAAGTATGTAGACAAAAGGAAGGAGGCTGATACTTAAAACACAGGATTTTCCTAGTTTAAGCGTCGTGTAGAACGACATAAAAAACAAATTGTAAGGCAAAATTTCTTAAGAAATGTGAACCAAGCTTGTAACGATACTTAAAAGTTACTAGACGAAGGTAGCGTTATTATCAACTGGGACGGATGCGAAAGCCATCATTCGAGCTTCATATGTTTTAGTAAATTCAAAACAATAAATAAATAAATGCATTATAATTAACTGATAATATTAAAATACCCCTGTTTTGTCTGATCTATAATGTAAATCGACAGAATTAGGGTACATAAGTAACATTTGCATGCTGGATTAAGCAGAGTTTGGAGGTCCATATAAATTGTAAAATAACAACTACTGTAACCTATTCTCAGCAAATAAATTTCATATCATTTCCTTGAGAAAAAAGTTTAAAAATATATCCAAGATCAATAAGCAGCTACATTTGATTGCCATGTGTCTGACTAACGCCAAACCATATTATTATAGAAAGCGTTTCACGCGCTACGCCGTAGCCCGTAGCAACGCTACGAACTCGCGCGTCGCATTATTGCATTCTAAAGGATTAAAATATAATTTCACAGCTGTATGGAAGTGATACTAGCGGAATCTGTTTAGTGTATGTACTTTTCATGGGTTGATTCTAGTTGAAATTGCTTGTTTTCTTCGGGGAAAAATTGCTATTAATGACTCTTATTTTACCCATTTACGTATGGAGATGATTGTATGAAATTATGTTACAATTTCCATATTTGGCCATAGAAACAAGAACTAAGAAACTAGGAATTGAGCTAATATAAAAATCTGAATATTAATTCACATCTCATAGAAACATTAAAATTTCATACATCAAATTTGGGTATGTACTTATTTCCAAAACTAAAATAGCTACTACCTTGTTCAAAACACATACATTCTTAAAACTCATTGAAAATTAGTACCAAATTTCCCCCTTGAAATCTCGGCTTCTGTTTAAAAGGAACCGTCAACGAGCTGTGTAAATCACAGTTTCACTCAATTCGACAAAGTTTCAAGTCACTTTAATTTAATATCAAAGATACACCCTTTGTCAACTCATTGTGGTGTGGTACGTCATTCAATTTTTGTACCAACGTGAAATGCACCTTAAGTCGTACGGGTAGAGTGTTTTGTTGTTTGGGATGATTAGTAACAAAGTCGCAGTGATATGCCTTGAACAAATGAATTATTTATTCAGTGAAGGAATTAACATATCTATCAAGAGAGCTGTTCGTGGATGTGAGATGCGTTTTGTTTTTGATGAGGTATTTTATTAAATTCAAATTTAAATAATTTATTTCAGAACATGGTTCCATAAAAACCAGTAATTGACACAAACACACAGTATTGACGCAAAGTAGCGTGTCTGTGCGTCTTCTACAAACTGTACTTCGGTGAGTGTGCTCAGGAGCTCCATGAGCTCATACCACCTTCCCCCTTCTTCCATCGGACATCCAGACGTACGGCTGGCTACCATCCTTACCTGGTCGAAATTCCTCTAGTTCGAACCAAGCGCTTTGCTTCTTCTTTTGTTCTGTTTGGAATTCTCTGCCGGCGTCTGTATTTCCGAGTTCATATAACCTGGACCTTTTTAAGGCACGAGTGAATAGGCATCTTCTGAGCTCGCTTCATCGTCGGCCTCATCTTTGCCCCCTGGCTAGATGCTGGCCAAGAGCAATCCCATTTTCAATAAAAAAAAACCTACATCTTAACCTAATAGTTTTAACGGAGATATTGATGTCCGCTAGATGGGTCCGCCGCAGATCCGGTCATTGTGGCACAGCAGTGGATATCCCTCGGCTGATTTGATGATGATGACCTCCAATGATAATCAAATATTGCGAGGAGATCGGTGTAACCCCAGCCAGGTGTTTTCCCTCGGGGTTGGAAGGTCAGACGGCAGTCAGTTTTGTGAAATTAGAGCCTATGCCAAATCGTGGAATTAGATGCCAAAAGGTCCAGGGGCTCCTTTAGGATGTAACCGGGAAAACGCTAGAAGGATGCCTTACAATACAATCTCATTTGCGTTGCGCTCACCCAGCATTTGTGAACGCAAATTAGTTTATGTTGAGTGCTGTACGTGCCGCCCCAGCAATAAGTACTAATGAAGACCGTAAACTTGTCTGAAACATGTCGAGTTTAAAACCGTGAGTGACCCATTTCATTAAATAAAATAAAATAAATAAATAAATATTAGGGGACATTTTTACACAAATCGAACTAGTCCCACTGTAAGCTCAACAAGGCTTGTGTTATGGGTACTAGACGACGATATATTTAATAGATATATACTTAAATACATAGAAAACATCCAAGTCTCAGGTACAAATGTCTCTGCTCACCACAGAAACAAATGCCCTTACCGGGAATCGGACCCGGGACCTCTAGCTTCGGAGGCAATGGCACTACCAACTAGGCTAAACAGGCCGACAAAATTATATTATATTTTAAAACGTTAATTTCATTACAATAGCTTAGTCTTTAGTCCTTTGCCCCCACCCCCACCCCCCCTCTGGATCCACTACCTGCATGACACCATGTACATATTACATAAATAACAAAATACGTCCGTCAATGCATCAAGAGAATCCAATAGATTTTCACGTTAATCAATTTTATTATCTTTTCCAAACTAAACGGTATTACAACTCTTAATGAAGTTAGCTTGCTAGCTTATATTATTATTAATTCATACATACATATTATTCGGAGAACATATTACTATCATTAAAAGTGATACAACTTAAAAACTAACAAAGAGAGTTGTGCTACTGAAAAGGTCTCCACTCAGCAATACAGTTAAAAATAAAAAGTAAAAGTAGGTTATTCTTCAAATTAGGCATATTACATGCACCTATCAGCGTCAATAAACTACCACCGGTTCGGAAAAATAAACCTCTGCCACGAGAAGAACCGGCGTAAGAAACTCGGCGAGGTGTCATTTTTTCAAAACAATATACATAGTATAGTTAAATATAAAATTACAGTTCAATTCAAATTCAAATCATTTAGTGACATAAATACAAAGCAGTATTAACCAACAAATAAATACCTGGGCACACTTTCGATGAACTTATCCTATAATACAGAGATGTAACTCTTTACATCTACATCTCATCATTCTCTTTACATCTTAGAGACTCTATGGTCAAAAATATTATAGATAAAAGCGGAGGTGTACAGAGTCCCCATAGTCAAAACATTAGGTGTTAGAGATGTAAAAGGTCTCTAAAGGTCAAAATAAAAAAAATGGATATCATAAATAACAATTCCGTATCAGGAGATTGTTAAGCTACTACTGTTAAGCTGGTCTTTGAGCTAATGCTACGGTATACATAACGTGTATGTAACCAATATGTTGACACGATACAGCCAAGAGCAGAAGAAGATGATCATTTTAGTACCTTGTCATTTTCACAACTTTGATGTATGCCAACTGTCGCTGTGTTGTTACGTTAGTGCGACAAAGTACTAAAATGATCATCTACTTTTGCTGTTGACTGTACTGAAGACGACGATAGTTTTCTGTGGATCCAGTGATATGTGCGGGATAGCATACCTCAGAATTGAGGATTGACATTAAGCATCGAATAGCTAGCGCTTATGATAGTTATATGATGCGACTTGAAGCAAGAATCAAAAGTGATCCGCGTGCATTCTGGCAGCATATTGGCACACTAAAAACGAAAGGTGGATTCGAGGCCGGCATTCGGTATAGGGGGGAGGAGCGCACTGGTAACGAGGCTGCAAACGCTTTTGCGGAGTTCTTCTCTGGTGTGTTTTTGTCCAGTGTACCATGCCTGGATTATAATGCTGCAAATAATCGAGTTCAAACGAAGGCCGCTAATTGCATGTTCATGCGATCGAGCCACATGATGTCGATTCAGCCATTAAACGATTAAAACGGAGAAGTTCGGTGGGTCCCGACCACGTACCAGCTTATGTCATAAAGGGTTGCAAAGATTGTTTAATTCTTCCTCTTTATCACATCTTTAACCTATCCCTGGTCACTGGAAAGTACCCCGAACGCTGGAAAATTACTAGGGTCACTCCCATACCAAGGACAAGCGATACTTTGTGTGTCGAAAACTATAGACCTATCGCAATACTGTCGGCCCTAGCAAAATTGTTTGAGTCTGTTCTGCACAAACTTATATCTCCGCAACTTTCCCCCTTCTTGTGCGACGCGCAACACGGTTTTCAGACAAATCGGTCGGTTGACTCGAACTTTTTTACCCTAGTTGACATCATCTCCAGCCACCTAGACAGGGGAGAATAGGTCGATGTTCTCTATCTTGATTTTAAAAAGGCATTCGACCGTGTAGATAACGCCGTACTGTTGGATAACCTGTGCCGCATAGGGTGCTCACCTCATCATCATCATCATGTCAGCCGAAAGACGTCCACTGCTGGACATAGGCCTCCCCCAAAGACTTCCACAATGACCGGTCCTGCGCCACCCGCATCCAGCGGACACCCGCGACCTTCACCAGGTCATCAGTCCACCGTGTGGGGGGCCTGCCCACGCTACGCCTTCCGGTACGTGGTCGCCACTCGAGAACCTTTCTGCCCCAACGGCCATCGGTTCTACGTGCTATGTGCCCCGCCCACTGCCACTTAAGTTTAGCGATTCGGAGGGCTATATCGGTCACTTTGGTTCTGCTGCGGATGGCCTCATTCCTGATGCGATCACGCAGAGAAACTCCCAACATAGCTCTCTCCATTGCCCTTTGGGTGACTTTGAGCCTTCTTATGAGGCCCATAGTAAGCGACCACGTTTCAGTGCCATATGTCATCACTGGCAACACACACTGGTCAAAGACTTTTGTCTTGAGACACTGCGGAATATTGGACGAAAAGATGTGCCGTAGCTTCCCGAACGCTGCCCAGCCGAGTCGGATTCGACGATTAACCTCTTTCTCGAACTTGGACCTACCTAACTGGACAGTCTGTCCTAGGTATACGTAATCGTCTACAACTTCGAGCGTAAAGTGTCCGATTGTTAAGGGAGTTGGTGCGACATGGACATTTGACATGATCTTCGTCTTGTCCATGTTCATCCTTAGACCAACTCGCTCGGAGGCTTTACTGAGGTCATTGAGCATTGTACTTAAATCCTCCATGGTCTCAGCCAAGACTACTATATCGTCAGCAAACCGAAGGTGAGTGAGGTAGTCGCCGTTTATGTTGATGCCTAGCCTTCTCCAGTCCAGAGTCTTGAAAACATCCTCCAGTGCAGCGGAGAACAGTTTAGGAGAATAACATCTCCTTGCCTGACTCCCCGCTGCAACGGAATAGGCTTTGAGTTCTGGTCCTGGAGTTGGACTGACATAGTGGCGTTCTTGTACAAACTTTTCAGCACTTCGATATACCGGTAGTCCACTTGGCACCGCTGGAGAGATTGTAGTACAGCCCAGGTTTCGATCGAATCGAAGGCTTTCTCGTAGTCCACGAACGCTAAACAGAGGGGCAGGTTATATTCCTCAGTCTTCTGTATAACCTGCCGGAGCGTATGGATGTGGTCTACGGTGCTAAAGCCTCTTCGGAAACCGGCTTGTTCGGGAGGCTGGAAGTCATCTAGCCTGCGTGCGAGACGGTTCGTAATGACTCTTGAAAACAGCTTATAGACATGGCTCAGAAGTGAGATGGGTCGGTAGTTCTTCAGTAAGGAGTTGTCACCCTTTTTGAAGAACAGCACCACCACACCTCTGTTCCATGCCTTTGGAGTTTTCCCTTCCAGTAAGACGGAGTCGAACAACTTCTGAAGGGCCCTAAGGACCGGTTTTCCACCCGCCTTCAGGAGTTCAGCTGTAATTCCGTCTTCACCGGGTGCCCTGTTGTTCTTCAGCTGCTTAAGAGCCATTCTAATCTCGTACAGGCTGATGTCCGGGATATCTTCGGTGTAGTGCCGGGTTAATCTAGCTCTAGGGTCTTCCGCCAGACCAACTTCGGGTCTGGTAGTTGACGTGTATAGCTGTCCATAAAAGCACTCTATCTCGCTCAGAAGCTCAGGTTTGGACGAAACGATTCTACCATCCTCAGTTTTTAATCCGGCGAGCTGGCTCTGCCCAATAGACAGATCTCTTGAGAAAACTTTAGAGCCCTTATTCTGCTCGATGGCCTCTTCAATCCGATTTGTATTGAATTGGCGCAGATCGCGGGTAAGGGACTTAGAGATCTGTTTATTGAGCTGCCTGTATAATTTCGCATCGGCTGAAGACTGCAGAATCATCTCATGTCTTTCCTCGATGAGCCTCTGAGTGGAGATAGAGATCCTTTTGGCTCTTTGAGTTCGTTGGGCCTTAAAGAACTTAGACCCAATGCTATGGACAGCTTCCACAAACCCGTCGTTGAATTCGTCCACATCGCCGCCTAGACAATCGAAACGGTTTTGGAGTTCCAGCTGAAAGCTCTTGGGGTTTTGGATTTGGACTGCTGCTGGACGGAGCGTGGACTTCATCAGTCGAGAGCGCTCTAGCTTGACGCATATATTCAATGTGCCTCTTACTAAACGATGATCACTTCCGGTTTTAACCGCATTGATCACAGAGACATCATTGAATATATGCCTCTTCGTCGACATGATGAAGTCAATCTCGTTTTTTGTTGCACCGTCGGGACTCATCCAGGTCCACTTCCTGTGCTCGCGTTTCTTGAAGAAGGAGTTCATCATGTAGAGTCCCTCCTTCTCCAAGAAACCAGCCAGTAGTTGGCCCCGGTGGTTCCGACTTGCAACTCCAAATTGCCCCACTCTCGGCTCTTCGCCGTCTCTCTTGCCCAGTTTTGCGTTGAAATCCCCCATAACAACGGTGAAGTAGGTTTTGGAACTATGCATGACCTTTGATATATCCTCATACATAGCCTCCACCTCGTCGTCGGAGTGTGCCGAAGTCGGCGCGTACACCTGTATGACCGTCAACGAGTACCTCTCGGATACTCTGAGTATAAGGTACGCCACCCTAGCCGACACACTCTCGATCTTCACCACGTTGTTCACGAGGGATTTGTGGACGATAAACCCGACACCTCCCTGGGACTGTTGGTCGCCCTCCCGGAAATAGAGCAAGTTGCCGGACTTCAGGGTTATCGTGTCCTCCCCCTCTCTTCGGACTTCAGATAACCCTACGATATCCCAACGCAACTTGCTCAATCCTTCCCCCATTTCCGCTATCTTTTCGTCGGTCCGCAGTGTTCGTGTGTTGTATGTTGCCAGGGCCAGAAGTCGTCGGTGGTGGTAGCCGGATCTTAACCGGAGATTCTTCGCACCCCTGACCCCGCTAGTACCCTGGCCGCTACCAGAACCAGGGTACCGGGGGTCGCCGGAACCTCGGGGCCGTGGCCTGTTTGTGTATGTCATGAGGGGTAATTGCCATAATCGCCACGCTTGGCATGCGGGTTGGCGATCGCAGTATCTCCACCGCACTCCAGGGATGGTGCTGCCCATCCTCCGGTGGTCTTGGATGCTCACCTACGCTTCTTAAATTATTTGCTAGCTACATGTGTGACAGAAAACAGTACGTTAAGCATGGTTGTTTTATTTCCAAGCATTATTCAACACGTTCAGGTGTTAGTCAGGGTTCGATCCTGGGACCTCTTCTCTTTGGCATTATGGTCAACGATCATGAGGCAACCGTCAGACATGCCAAATGTCTTCTCTATGCGGACGACTTAAAGCTTATCCTTGGAGTGCGGGATGCGCGCGATTGTGGAAAACTGCAGGATGATGTAAAATCTGTATTTTATTGGAGTACTATCAACAAACTACATTTAAATGTGGACAAGTGCTCCGTAATCACTTTCAGCCGTGCGAGAAACCCGATCCATACTATCTATCAGTTGGGCTCGGAGAGTGTATCTCGGGTCGTAGCCGTCAAGGACTTAGGGATCCTCTTTGACGAGAAGTTTACCTTCCACGTCCACATTAAGGAGCTAGCCACTGACTGTTTCAAAAGGCTTGGTTTTGTTATTAGGAGCGCGCGCGAGTTTCAAAATCCAAGTGCTATCCGACTGCTGTACACTTCCCTGCTGCGTAGTAAGCTGGAGTCGGCGGCAATCGTATGGAGTCCGTATGAGAGTTCTTATGCTTTACTTCTAGAGAAAGTACAAAAAGCCTTTATAAGATTTTTGTACATAAAAAATATGGATATTACCCATTTAAATATCCTACAAAATTTTTGCTAGGCGTACTTGGGTTTAACTCTCTGGAAGTAAGGCGTAATTACAAACTTCTAACCACAATGCTTAAAATCCTAAGGGGAAGCAGTGATTGTCCGGATTTGGTGTGGAGGTTCGTAAAACTTGCTGTACCTTTTGTACCTAAGAACCAGCTAAGACCGCGAACCCCTAATCTCCTAGCTGTTCCACAGGCGCGCACTGTTTCTCATAGAAACTCTCCAGCACTTCGAGCAACCAACATGCTTAATGCGCTTCTGACATCAGCAGCTGATTGTGACTTGTTTGCGAGCAGATGGGTACAAGTCTGTCGTGAGTGTTTAAACTATTGTGAGTTGATGGATAATCGGTAGGGCCTCGTTATAATTTGTATTGTGTTGTTTAGCATCATTCCATAGGTATTTATTAATTCTGTTGCTTATAGTTAAAATTTCCAGCGCCTTGGTGAATACTGTAATGCTGTGTAAATGTAATTTTTACAATAAATACCGCAAATTGCAAGGCCCGTGTAATGTTGGGATATGAATAGATAAATGTACAAATATAATTAGCATATTTTGCAGGTTAAATTTATCGGGAAGATATTGAATAACGAATTTCAGGCTTGTTGTCCCAAAACGGGCAGGCAGAGCACGTGAAATTTAATTTCAATGCACCAAAAAAGATGAAGAAAACAAAGAGAAAAAAATATTTTTTAAAAAACCTTACTGTTTTTGGAGTTCCATACCAATAAACTACCGTCACACACTATAAAACCCATCGAGCCGTTCAGGGTGGCAGAGCGTGCCAAACATTTGAATTTGGCGCCAAAAATCCGCCATTTTTTATATATTTTAATTTCCAGTGTCACTCTTGCAATAAATACGAATCTAACGACACCTCTTAAATTAAAATCAATCGAGCTGTTCAGGCCGCAGAGCGTGCCATACAATAATACCTGGCATACACACGACTTACCTGGCATACACACACTGAACTGGTCATGAATAGAGTTAGGAAGATGATCTGGATTTTCAAAAACTTAAGATATGTGGCTTCTAGGAATCTATTGAACCAGATTTACACATCACTTGCTCAGTCTGTGTTGGTATACTGCATACCAATATGGGGTGGAGCTACTAAAACCAACTTTATTCAATTAGAACGAGCTCAGCGGGCTCTTTTCAAAGTAATGTACTTTAAGCCACGCAGATTCCCGACCTCAGATTTATATGCACTGAGTGACTTGTTGTCTGTGCGCAAGCTGTATGTACTGGATTCGGTCTTGAGAAGACATAAATCCACTGAATACGAACCAATAGACAAGCTGAAAAGGAGGAAAAGGATATATGTCATCTCAACTCCGGCTGTGAGAACGGCCTTTGCTCGCAGGCAACAAGCCACACTAACTGGTAAACTTTACAATATAATAAATAAGGAAATTGACATCTACCCTACCACTGCACATGAATGTAAACTCAAGGTGACCGCATGGCTAAAAACGAAAACTTACGACGACATAGAAAGCCTTATACTAAATACTTATAAGCACATGTAAATGCATAATGAAATGTTAACCACACATTCGCATACACACACAACACACACACACACACGCACTCACACACACACACACACACGCACACGCACACACATACACGCACACACACTCACACACACACTCTCACTCTCACACACACACACATACACACACACACACACACACACACACACACACACACACACACACACACCTTCCAGTCTATCTCAAACAGATTCTCTGAATTAACTTACTTGCTTTTATTTGTAACTTTTCTTTTTTGTAAAATATTCGTACTTATGCACGTGCGCAAGTACATAACTAATGCCCTAATGTATGTACATGCGTGCGCGTCTGCGTATATGTATATGTGTATATATGTACACACATACATATGCGCGGAGAGTCTATAGTTATTTATAAGTTGTATTTAATAATACAAATGTTATTTATTACCTTATACCTAGTCATTACCTCTTTACTTACAACAGTTGTACTACTTGATACCTCTTAATGGAAGAGCGGTGCCCCTTAGCACAGGTATTACATTTACTTAAAAAGGGGACACCAGCACACTGTAAAATTAGTACCTAAGAGAACAAATAAATCATTTTTCATTTTCATTTTTTTCAATACATATATACTCTCGAAAATTAACCCTCCTTCTGGCGCAGTCGGGTAATCAATATTGTCGTGATACGTTGCTGAAAGTTCAGGTAACTAACCCGAAACTTCACAGAGAAAAATACAAGCATCCAGAAAACTAAATCATCGGGCAACTGACAATAAACGAATTTTAGGTAATCAAATTCACTGGCACACTTCAATAGCAGATATAAAACGTCCATCTCCGATGTGGTGGCAGTTCATCGGGGTCCAATCTGCCAAAATACCGCATCCATCTCGTCCTGTCTTAATCCAGTGCAAGCCAGCGGTTTGCCCAAATTGAAATTTGCTGCTGTCAGATCTATATACTGCAGCGCCGCCAAATACAAACGACGCAAGATCCTAGGGCACCGCTATGTTAATTGTTACCTTTTTGATTTGGGCGCGTTTCTTCATCGTACAGTAACGTACAACGCTGGCAAATACAAAATGATTGAAGCCGGAGGCCTGTCTATGCATTTGTTACCTTTTTGATTAGGAAATACAATCCTAGAGTGTTCTAACGCTGGTAACAAGTGACGTAAGACGTTATGGTACGTCTAAAGAGTTGTTACGCTTTTGTTTTAAGTGGTTTAGAGGTGTTTGGAGTCTTGCAAACAAAGGAAGGCGACTTTTGTTTCCCTAATACGGGGGCTAATAAATTTGTAACAATGGCGCTGTATTAGGAAAACCATACTGGTTAGGCAAGCAACTTATGATCTGGAAGTCGCAGATTTGAACCCCGACTCTTATCCCTGGGTTTATGAAAAATTTGTATATCACTTAGAGATGGAGCGTTCGTGGCTTAGCGGCGCCCGCGTACCGCGTGCGGTATGCGAGGTTAAGTAATGTCGGGCGGGATCAGTCCTTGGATGGGTGACCGCTTTGCGCGGTTACTAACTGAGCGCTCCCGTGCTTTGGAAGGCACGTGAAGCCATTGATCCCGGCTGCTGACTATTATAGCAGTCGTTAAGCCAAGTTAGAGGCCTTCGGACGGCTTGAGAACTTCTAACAGTCATGTTGCACATTCACTAGACAAGGCTAATCCCAATAAGGTCTAGTTTCTCCCTTGGATTGAAAGGTCAAATGGGAGTCGCTTTCGTAAAAACTAGTGCCTACGTCAATTCTTGGGATCAGGCAGCGGACCCCGGTCATCCTTCAGGATGCTTACTGTACTTGGATAATTTGTGCAATTTCCCAACGAACGCTGATAAACCAATAGCCACCAGAAACACTGGGAAACTCAAAATTTTCGCCTTTACTAGTCTATAGAAGGTTATTATTCATATTATTTTTATTAATATGCGTGCCCTATGCCTCGTCCTCACACCTTACCCTTTATTCTCCTTGACTCTCATATTATCATTGTTCTCTTTATCTTTACATTTATTACGAATCTTAAGTATGTGGTTCCTTGTCTGTCACTCTTCGCTGTTCAGATCTGTTCTTACAGCCCTGGGCTCCACGGAAGACCAGCGCTATGGCATTTTACTAATAAATGTCAAAGCATTATGCTGAGTGGTGTCCATTTGCGGCCACTGTAGCAGCACCACTTCTTTTTGTAATGGTTCACTTATTTTAAGTAGGTTAAGTATTTTAAGTTAAGCTAATTATTTTGCTGTCGTTTCTACTAACATTTTAATTGTAATGTGCTGTTCTTTTGTGGTTTGCAATAAATTGGTTTCTATTCTATTCTATTATGAGTAGTAATAAGTCGTTCTTGGGAAATTGTATCAAATTGCACAATAATAAATAAAAAATTCCAAAACACTTTACTGAACTTTCTAAATTCAAGCAATTCTAAATTCAAATCTGTAGTAAAACAAACACTTATTTCAAGAGCATATTATAAGGTAAACGATTACATCATGGATAGGGATGTTTGGCAGTGATAGAGTGCTGCACATAGCTGTGTATCTATCACGAAAATAGGGTTTCTACTGTAGCATTGTTATATTGTAGTAGCTGAGACTGTAATTTTATATTTAATTTTACAATTATATTGTTTTGAAAAAATGACACCTCGCCGAGTTTCTTACGCCGGTTCTTCTCGTGGCAGAGGTATATTTTTCCGAACCGGTGGTAGTTTATTGACGTTCATAGGTGCATGTAATATGCCTAATTTGAAGAATACTACTTTTACTTTTAACACTAGGATGATGATGATGTATATCACTAAAAGGGTAAAAGTCAGGCATAAACTCTCACATCGGGCGATGCCATTTCATGCGGGCATTTTATAGTATAAATTTTAGTAAAAAAATATTTGAACTAATATCATCGGCGAGACAAAAGCATGCAGATTTCGCTTGTTCGGTCTTCTACTGACAAAAGGGGAAAATCGAGGCATCAAGAAAGCATACTTGGGCCTAGGAGGGCATAGTAGTCTAAAGCTTCACCATGTATCACCAGCAGGAGAAGGAAGGGGGGGGTTGTGATTAATGTACGATCCCTGAGTGCGCTACCACGAGCACTATAGTCAGATAGTAATTGAATTTCAAACTTTTGAGTACACAGCGAAGTGTCAAAATCATTCCACTCAGATATCCCGACCACTTCCACTGGTATCAAATTAAACAAACCAATTTATACACCCATACATCAGCAACATAAAGCCAATTACACACTTGCAATTTCAATATCGCGTAAAAATAAGCCGATAGGATCATTAAAGCCGGAGGGGAGCTATTGCAGGGTACGTCATAATTTAGATTTGGGGTGTGTTATTAGCGTTACCTTGGTGATATTGCGCTTATTTCCAGCAATAGTGTAATCTAGGGAGGGAGTTACAAAAATCGGAAGAAGCCATTACGTTTTCTGACCCCTACATCTGTGGACATAAGGCAACTTCCGTCTGAAAGTCAGGTTTCACATGCCCCGACAACATAGGCAGGAAGCAAAAAAAAAATTATCCCCACTTTACGTGTATAGCCTTTAAAAACCGTGTTTTTTCTTTTTAATTTTTTTTCTTTTACCACTTTCTACTAATTACAGCTTTCTAGTACTAACGGTGTCTGAGCTTAGCCGCGTACGGATAGACAGACATGGCGAAACTATAAGGGTTCCTAGTTGACTACGGAACCCTAAAAATACAATTTACGCGATATACAGTCGGCATCACATACATCGCTCGAAAAGACTTTACGGCCAAACTCCAGGTGTTTGAGAAAAAATGTCTACGGCAAATTCTTCGCATTTTTTAGCCAAAATTGATCATAAACACGGACCTATGGAGACTTACAAAACAGACACGCATACAAGAAGAAATATAGGTACGGAAATGGAATTTGATTGGTCATATCTTTCTAAAACCAGAGTCCCACTTGTCCAAGAAAGCCCTAACTTGGCAGATACCCGGAAAGCGGAAAAATGGTCGCCCCAGAGCAACTTGGTGGCATTCCGTGGACCAAGAGTTGGGATCGCTAGGGATGAAGTGGGAGGAAGTAAACCAAACTGCCCAAGACCGAAGCAAATGGAGGGAGTTGATTCAAGCCCTACACCCCAGCAGAGGGTAATGGGACAAAGAAGAAGATCATATACATCGGAGCAAACAAGGTGCTCACAAACATCTGAATACGACTCTGTTGTCAAGACAATAAAGAGTATTTATGAAGGCCCTGAAATGTACTTACAGATGTGCCTGACGGTGTAATTCAGAAGTTCAGTCACTGCCAAGTATAATAATAATAAAAAAAAAAAAAAAAAAAAATGACGCCGTCAAAGTCAGACGTGTTTTTTACAATTTTTTCTTGATTTATTTTATAATACTCATTTATCCGTGCATATTTCTATATTTTTGTACATACTTACACCTAAAATGTACCCATTAGCGCACATGAGCACGGAACGGATGTAATAAGATGATAACGAGAAGTAAAGCACGTCTCGAAAAAAAAGCATCAAATCCACAAAGCGCACGCCCACCACCTTCGCCCGCCTCATCCTCGTCAGCATCGTCGTCGGAGGAGTTCGCCACCGCTCCCGACACCAGCAGCAGCAGTTCGAGCGACGAGTGCGGGCCGCCGCCGCCGCCGCCACGACCACCTGCGCGGCGCGGGCGGCCACCGCTGCCGGCACGCTTGGGGCCTGCGGGGCGTCCTGCTCCGCCCACGGCTCCCGCTACCGGTGGTATAGTGCGCCGCATGCAGTGGTCGCAATCGATTAACGAGAACTGCATGCGCGCCTACTATGGGGCGACAGACGGAGGAACAAATCTGTCCGCGTACCGTGATAGGATGCTTCCTCTGTTTCGGGCGCTTGAACCTGCCATCTCTGTATCTGCGCAACGGCTATCGGATCAAGTGCGCGTCATCCAACGGCTCAAGCGGTTGGATGACGCGACACTTGATCGGCTCCGTCTGGAGGCACTCTCTGCTCGCGCAGCCTCCGCTTCGGCGCGGAACCCATCCGCCACGTTGCCGGCTCCGGTGCCCGCACTCGATACGGCACCGGGGGCCGATCCCAGTGCCGACGAAGGCTGTGCGAATCAGAGTGTAAGTAGCCAAGCCTATGAGCAATTGAGGAGGGCTTTGGAAGAGGCGATTACGCAGTATCGCTCCACACCCAATTCTAGGCCGCGACTACCACGCTTGCCCGTGAATAGACGCAATCTAGCGTTAATGGTTGCCCTGAACGATCTCCTAGTCCCGTATTTAGGGGCTAGCGAAGATTTGATTGACACGCACTCAATTATGTACTGCGGGGCCATCGCGGCGTGCCGTGTTGCTCGCGTCAAGTTTCCGGACGCTGACCGGGCACCTAGGACCGCCAGGAGTGTCCCTACCTGGCAAGTGCGAATTGAGCGGCGTGTCGATACGTATAGGACTCTCATTGCAAAGCTGATCTGCTTCAGAGGGGGCAATAGCCGCCCCCGAGTCATGCGCTTCGTGAACCAGGCCTTCGCGGGGACTGGTATCAGGCCCCGTGACTACATGACCTGTGTCACGGAACGCATTGACTTTCTGAAGCAGAAAGTTTATGCATGGGCAAGCCGTATTCGTCGCTACAGAGAGCGTCTGGACCGATACCAGCAGAATCGCCTTTTCCAAAGCGATCAAAGGAAGGTATACCGGAAGTGGGATGGAACCGACCATCGTGTGTCTGATGGACAGCGACCGGATGCTACTGCCATGGTTAACTTTTGGCGTAGTATTTGGTCGGTGCCTGTCGAACACAATGAGGGCGCCTGGATGGGTGTTGTCGAGCGTGAGTGTGAGTCCATCGAACCCATGGGGTCTGTAACCATCAGCCCCGCAGACGTAAGTTGTGCCATCCGTACGGCTCCGAACTGGAAAAGTCCGGGTCCGGATGGATTGCACAACTTCTGGTTAAAGTGGTTTCGGTGCTCGCACGCGCGTTTGGCAGCACAGTTCCAGCAAGCACTCGAGCTCGGTTCCCTACCGCCTCCCTTAACAACTGGTGTCACCTCCTTGCTCTACAAGTCCGGTAGTACCACGGAAGCGAAGAACTACAGACCCATCACGTGCTTGCCGACGCTATACAAGCTCCTTACATCCATTTTGAGAGCAAAAATTAACACGCACATTGTTGCGAACAACATTTTGGCCCCCGCTCAAAATGGATGTAGGGTTGGGTCACGTGGTACTAAAGAGCTCCTCCTCATAGACATGACCATTTGCCAACGAGTCCGGCGAAACAGAGGGACCCTCTCGACCGCCTGGATTGACTATAAGAAGGCCTATGATTCGGTGCCTCATTCATGGCTGAGGAGGATCTTAGAACTGTATAAAGTTGATGCAGTTCTGAGATCCTTCTTAGTGGCTTGCATGGGGCAGTGGACCACAGTCCTTCGTCAACCCGGGGGAGGAGAGGGCCCCTCTGGCCCGCAGGATTCCATCAGGATTGAGCGAGGTATTTTTCAGGGTGATAGTCTGAGTCCCTTGTGGTTTTGCCTAGCGCTGAATCCGCTCAGTACCCTGCTGAAGGATTCAGGACTAGGTTGCCAGCTACGGAGAGAGGGTGAGGTCATTTCTCATCTGCTCTACATGGACGACCTCAAACTATTTGCACCAAATAAACATGACCTGTTGGAGCTACTGAAAACCACAGAGGCCTTCAGTAGTGCCATCAAAATGGAATTTGGTGTCGATAAGTGTGCGGCCATGCATGTACAGCGGGGGAAAGTAGTAAATTCCACAAATTTACAAATTTCTGAGACAATGGATCTCAAATCACTCTCCGAAGCAGAAACCTATATCTTGGTATGTCACAGTCTTTGGGTATCGAGGGTGGAGACATCAAGCGGGCGGTGAAGGAGCGCTTCTTCTGTCGCCTGACAAAAGTACTCAACAGTTTTTTGTCGGGCGGCAATAGGGTGCGTGCCTTCAACGCCTGGGTGATGCCCTTGCTTACATACTCCTTTGTCATATTAAGGTGGACTCAGACTGAGCTCGATTTCCTGGATCGAAGAGTGCGTGTACTGCTCACTGCGCACCGTATGTTACACCCACGATCTTCTGTTATGAGACTGTACATCCCGCGGAAGTTTGGAGGTCGCGGCTTCTTAAATGCCAAAGACCTCCACAACCGCGAAGTGTGCAGTCTCAGGGATTACTTCCTAAACAGTGAGTGTGGGATGCATCGTGACGTAGTGGCAGTAGACGCATCTTTTACCCCGCTCTCCATGGCAAACGAGAACTGGCGCAGACTTAAAGTACTAAGCACCGAGGACCGCAGGGCGGTATGGAAGAGTAAGGAGCTACATGGGCGGTTCTACAAGGCTCTTACGGGGCCCGACGTAGACCTGCTCGCGTCGGTGAACTGGTTACGTTTCGGGGATCTCTTTGCGGAAACCGAAGGTTTTGTCTGTGCAATTGCGGACGAAGTTATCATGACGAACAACTACCGGAGATATATCCTGAAGGACGGTACGGTTGACATTTGTCGGGCATGCCGCCGTCCCGGAGAGTCGCTCAGGCATATCATTTCCGGTTGTGGTCATCTTGCTAACGGCGAGTACTTGCACAGACATAACTTGGTAGCCAAGATTATTCACCAGCAGCTTGCTCTTCTGTACGGTCTTGTGGACTTCGAAGTGCCGTACTATAAGTACACACCTGCGCCAGTTCTCGAAAATGGTCGTGCCACGCTCTATTGGGATCGATCTGTCATCACGGACAGGACTATTATAGCCAACAAACCTGATATCGTGCTGACAGATCGTTTGAAGCGCCAGGCAGTGCTCGTCGACATCACCATCCCCCATGATGAGAACCTCGTGAAGGCCGAGAAGGACAAGGTTAGTAAGTACCTAGACCTGGCACACGAGGTAACCGCTATGTGGGATGTTGATTCGACGATCATTGTCCCGATAGTCGTCTCTGCGAACGGTCTAATTGCGAAGAGTCTCGACCAACATCTTAAGAGACTCTCGCTAGATGGCTGGGTCAAGGGTCAGATGCAGAAGGCGGTACTCTTGGACACGGCGCGGATAGTCAGGAGGTTCCTCTCTCTGTCGCCCTAACCACCGGTAGCTTAGGCCCCGCCTCGCTGCCGGCGGCAATCTAGGTTAGGTTTTTTATAATGCTTTTATATTTTGTATGTATATTTTTATATTTTACATTTGATAAATTTATTGTAAAAAACCTAACATGTGAAAAAGAATAAATAAGGAGAATAATAATAATAATAATAATAGCCGCCCCCGAGTCATGCGCTTCGTGAACCAAGCCTTCGCGGGATCTGGTGTCAGGCCCCGTGACTACTTGGCTTGTGTTACGGAACGCATTGACTTTCTGAAGCAGAAAGTCCATGCATGGGCAAGCCGTATTCGCCGCTACAGAGAGCGTGTGGACCGATACCAGCAGAATCGCCTTTTCCAGAGTGATCAAAGGAAGGTATACCGGAAGTGGGATGGAACCGACCATCACGTGTGCGATGGACAGCGACCGGATGCTACTGCCATGGTTAGCTTTTGGCGTAGTATATGGTCGGTGCCTGTTGAACACACCGAGGGCGCCTGGATGGGTGTTGTCAAGCGTGAGTGTGAGTCCATCGAATCAGCCCCGAAGACGTAAGTTGTGCCATCCGTACGGCTCCGAACTGGAAAAGCCCGGGTCCGGATGGATTGCACAACTTTTGGCTAAAGTGGTTTCGATGCTCACACGCACGTTTGGCAGCACAGTTCCAGCAAGCTCTCGAGCTCGGTTCCCTGCCGCGTCCCTTAACAACTGGTGTTACTTCCTTGCTCTACAAGTCCGGTAGTACCACGGAAGCGAAGAACTACAGACCCATCACGTGCTTGCCGACGCTATACAAGCTCCTTACATCCATTTTGAGAGCAAAAATTAACACGCACATTGTTGCGAACAACATTCTGGCCCCCGCTCAAAATGGATGTAGGGTTGGGTCACGTGGTACTAAAGAGCTCCTCCTCATAGACATGACCATTTGCCAACGAGTCCGGCGAAACAAAGGGACCCTCTCGGCCGCCTGGATTGACTATAAGAAGGCTTATGATTCGGTGCCTCATTCATGGCTGAGGAGGGTCTTAGAGCTGTACAAAGTTGATGCAGCGTTGAGATCCTTCTTAGCTGCCTGCATGGAGCAGTGGACCACAGTCCTTCGTCAATCGGGGGGAGGAGAGGGCCTCTCTGGCGCGCAGGATTTTATTAGGATTGAGCGAGGTATTTTTCAAGGTGATAGTCTGAGTCCCTTGTGGTTCTGCCTAGCGCTGAATCCGCTCAGCACTCTGCTGAAGGATTCGGGGCTAGGTTGCCAGCTGCGGAGAGGGGGTGAGGTCATTTCTCATCTGCTCTACATGGATGACCTCAAGCTATTTGCACCAAATAGACAGGACCTGTTGGAGCTACTGAAAACAACAGAAGTTTTCAGTAGCGCCATCAAAATGGAATTTGGTGTAGATAAGTGTGCGGTCATGCATGTACAGCGGGGGAAAGTTGTAAATTCAACAAATTTACAGCTTTCTGAGACAATGTCACTCAGATCTCTCTCCGAAGCAGAAACCTACAAATATCTTGGTATGTCACAGTCTTTGGGTATTGAGGGTGAGGGCATAAAGCAGGCGGTGAAGGAGCGCTTCTTCTGTCGCCTGACAAAAGTACTTAATAGTTTTTTGTCGGGTGGCAATAAGGTGCGCGCATTCAACGCCTGGGTTATGCCCTTGCTCACATACTCCTTTGGCATACTAAGGTGGACTCAGACTGAGCTGGATGCCCTGGATCGAAGAGTGCGTGTACTGCTCACTGCTCACCGCATGTTGCACCCACGCTCGTCTGTTATGAGACTGTACATCCCGCGGAAGTGTGGAGGTCGCGGCTTTTTAAATGCCAAAGACCTCCACAACCGCGAGGTGTGCAGTCTCAGGGATTATTTCCTAAACAGCGAGTGTGGGATGGATCGTGACGTAGTGGCAGTAGACGCATCTTTCACCCCGCTCTCCATGGCAAACGAGAACTGGCGCAGATTTAAAGTACTGAGCACCGAGGACCGCAAGGCGGAATGGAAGAGTAGGGAGCTACACGGGCGGTTCTACAAGGCCCTTACGGGGCCCGACGTAGACCTGCTCGCGTCGGTGAACTGGCTACGTTTCGGGGATCTCTTCGGGGAAACCGAAGGTTTTGTCTGTGCAATTGCGGACGAAGTTATCATGACGAACAACTACCGGAGGTATATCCTGAAGGACGGTACGGTCGACATTTGTCGGGCATGCCGCCGTCCCGGAGAGTCACTCAGGCATATCATTTCCGGTTGTGGTCATCTTGCTAACGGCGAGTACTTGCACAGGCATAACTTGGTAGCCAGAATTATTCACCAGCAACTTGCTCTTTCATACGGTCTTGTGAACTTCGAAGTGCCGTACTATAAATACTTACCTGCGCCAGTTCTCGAAAATGGTCGTGCTACGCTCTATTGGGATCGATCTATCATCACGGACAGGACTATTGTAGCCAATAAGCCCGACATCGTGCTGATAGATCGATCGAAGCGCCAGGCAGTGCTCGTCGACATCACCATCCCCCATGACGAGAACCTCGTGAAGGCCGAGAAGGACAAAGTCAGCAAGTACCTAGACTTGGCACACGAGGTAACCGCCATGTGGGATGTTGATTCGACGATCATTGTCCCGATAGTCGTTTCTGCGAACGGTTTAATAGCGAAGAGTCTCGACCAACACCTCAAGAGACTCTCGCTAGATGGCTGGGTCGGGGGTCAGATACAGAAGGTGGTACTCCTGGACACGGCGCGGATAGTCCGGAGGTTCCTCTCTCTGTCGCCCTAACCACCGTTAGCTTAGGCCCTGCCTCGCTGCCGGCGGCACCCTAGATTAGGTTTTTATAATGGTTTTTATGTTTAGTATTTATAGTTATATATTTTACTTTTATAGAAATATTGTAAAAACCAACCTAAGACGAGAAATAAATAAAGATAATAATAATAATAATTCTTTATTCGGATAACTAAGATCCATTGGTTAGTAATAATTACAAATAGGTATCCTATAAAACTAGTGTTAGTGACTTGAATTACAACTTAAAAACTATTTTAATTATAAAATTAATAACTTCTGTCAACAACTTGACGATTAGCAGTCAGTTATGACTACTAATCATCAAATTATTGATACGAAGGTATATGGGGGAGTCAGGTTTGCTGGCAAACATAACCAAAATTTTATTGGAGCTGCTCCGCATCCTACGCACCAGTGAGGCGGCTCTCTTTCGCATGATGGCATCAAACCCATCCGTGTGAGCCTCAGCAAACATTAGAGATGCACTACAGAAGCGGGGCAGCTGCAATAGCGCCCTAAATCCATTATTATATTGGACTTTGAGGGCACTGAGCGATTGTTGAGTACAGTTAAGCCACAAGCTGCTCGTGTAAAAGCTCTGGCAATACGCTTTGAAAAGCGTAATTTTAACTGGATTGGAACAACGAGCAAACCTGCGGGCCAACATGTTACTTCTCACTGCCAGTGCCCTCCGTTCTCTTTCAGTGTCCATTTGATCCTTAAGGTCGTCGGTAAGATAATGCCCCAGATACTTAAAACTGAATACCCTCCGTAGCGGAGCGCCATTTAGGGTAACAGCTGGCAAATCCTCAGGTATCTTTTCAGGACGCTTACCAGCAGCCTTAAAGATCAAATACTCACTTTTATGCACATTGTAGCACAATCCGTGTCGGGATGCATAGGATTCGCATATTCTTGTAAGATGTCTTAGCGCACTCACCGAAGGGCTCAGAAGCACCATGTCATCCGCGTAGCTGATGTTGTTCACACAGACACCGTCCACATGCCATCCGATACGTGTGCTGCTGAGCTCCCCGATGAGCTCGTCCATGTATAGATTGAAGAGCTTGGGAGACGATAACCCCCCTTGCCTCACCCCGCATTCCAACCCGTACGAATCGGACAGTTCGCCAGCCCATCTTACACTATTCCTCTGATTGGCATACCAGAACTGGAACATACTAGTAATTTCCACTGGTACGTTCCTATCCCTCATCTTCATATCAGGGTTTTGATTATTTACGTTTTTGTTGATAATATTATTTCATTATGACTTTTTTTTTAACTTACTTTGGTCACCCCTAATGTTATCGAAGGCTCATTTAGTATAATTAAACTTTTGTTTTATGCTATGAAAATAATTGTTTTAGGTTTTATTATTGTTTCACATACAACACCAAATACAGCTTAATCTAATCTATACTTAAAGGTTCAAGGTAATAAATAAATATTTTGTGGACTACCGTAAAACGGGGTGAGTGGGTTTCGCGGGGAGAGTTGGGTTATGAATGGGGAGAGAAGGTTTGAGAGGGGGCGAGAAGGGATTTTAAGGCTACTGCTACAAAAATTATGTATTCCAATTTAAAATGCTATGCTACAGTAATACGCGTAATAAAAAAAAAACAATCCAACAATCTTCCAAAATCACCTTTGTATGTAAAACTCTCGCACTCCAAATACGAGGCACTACGGGATGAGGTGGATATTCGTCTTTATCGTGAAAGTTATCAAATGGAACTACCCAAAAATAAATACAAACTAAAATACAAACGTCCGAACCACTTATTATATACACCGTTCAGTTTTCACCTGTGAAATTTTTTTTTACCGAGGTTTGTAAGTCAAATTTCACCCAACTCACCCCGTTTTACGGTACCTTACACAAATGCCAAACTAAGAAAATCTTCTTAAAAAACCGGCCAAGAGCGTGTCGGGCCACGCTCAGTGTAGGGTTCCGTAGTTTTCCGTCCGGCACATTTTTTTTTTTGAAAAAATTACAAAAACTATTCAACCTATCAAGTTCAAAATAATTTTCCTACAAAGTTTTTATAAAGTTCTACTTTTGAGATTTTTTCATATTTTTAAAACTTATGGTTCAAAAGTTAGAGGGGGGGGGGACACATTTTTTTTTACTTCTGGAGCGATTATTTCCGAAAATATTAACATTATCAAAAAATAATAAATATTTATTTTTAAATACCTATCTAACAATATATCACACGTTAGGGTTAAAATGCAAAAAAAATCACTCCCCACTTTACGTATAGGGGAGGTACCCTAATAAAATATTTTTTTCCACTTTTTATTTTACCACTTTGTCGGCGTAATTGATATACGAGTACATATTAGTACCAAATTTCAGCTTTCTAGTGCTAACGGTCACTGAGATTATCCGCGGACGGACGGACAGACGGACGGACAGACATGGCGAAACTATAAGGGTTCCTAGTTGACTACGGAACCCTAAAAACCCGTATTATAGGTAAAAAAAATTAAGTAAATGACCTGTTGTATGTAGTTGTAGCGTGTTCGAATAGACATTACATATTTAAAATGTGCAACACAAACAAAACAAGCGCCTATTCGAACACGTCACAACTACATACAACATGTCCTTTACTTAAGTTTTTTACCTATACCCGTTTTGCGTTAGACTCCTATACGAATATTTTTAAGAATGTGTATAAAGCGCGATAACCAAAGTGACCGATATAGCCCATCGAATCGCTAAACTTAAGTGGCAGTGGGCAGGACACATAGCACGTAGAACCGATGGCCGTTGGGGCGGAAAGGTTCTCGAGTGGCGACCACGTACCGGAAGGCGTAGCGTGGGCAGGCCCCCCACACGGTGGACTGATGACCTGGTAAGGGTCGCGGGTGTCCGCTGGATGCGGGTGGCGCACGACCGGTCATTGTGGAAGTCTTTGGGGGAGGCCTATGTCCAGCAGTAGACGTCTTTCGGCTGACATGATGATGATGATGAGCTTTAAGTATTATAAGTAAATCTTATACTACTCTTAAGTATTACATTATCTATGTACTGTAAATATTCCAAGTCTCAGGAACATATTCGTGCTATCACACAAATAAATACTTTAACGGTGCTGTTTGAAAACCAGCGCTGCAGGTGTCTGACACCTCAGCATAATGCTGAGACAGCAACCGATTCACTGCCGCGAAGACACGTTATTGTGTTTTATGTGCGTTTTATATTTTTTTGTATCTGTGTGTCTTTTGTTTTGTGTAGTGAATAAATGTCTTCTTTCTTTCTTTAACCGGGAATGTAGGTATAAAATCAATTTGATGTTATCTGATTTCTATTTTGTTGTTGCAATGCACACAACCATTGATACTCGTAACTTCGTAGATTTAAAAAATTACCCGTGTCATAATTATTTCTTTTGAATTCGTGAGTAATTTTAAGTTTTGAGTTTGTTGTTTTTTTCCGTTCTTGTAACTTGTACGTGGCGAACAAATAAATGATACAATGCAATACAATACAAAAATACTCTTTACAGTACACATTGTGCTACTTTACCGCACGAGTGCGGTAATCAGCAGATTACGTGCATATGTCGAAACTTTAAGGAGCCATATGTACTGTAAAACGTTGTACGATACACGTGCGAACAGGTAATTCGCAAGTCGTGTCGATTTAAAACACTCCCTTCGGTCGTGTTTCAATTTATCACCACTCGTTGCGAATTTACTGTTCTCTGCACTTGTATCGTAATGTACTATTATTGCACACCCCAATTAAAGGACACAGTACAGTACATAATACCAATAAGTAGAGAAAACAAAAGGCGATCTTATCGTTAAAGAGCGATCTCTTGCAGAGAACCTTTGGGTAGCGGAAATCGAATCTAATAATTATAATTCGCAGTAAGTGGTGCAGATATAATTAATCTAGATAGTAGATATCTACCTTTATTTTAGGAAATACAGGCGTGAGTTTGTGTATTTAAATAACACAAATGATTAAGCATTTGAAATACTGCAGTTGCAACATTTGCATTTTATGTCGGAAGCCGTCATAAATCTGCATTCATCAAAAACAATCAGAGTGAAACATTACGGAACAGCGACTTAAAACCAAACTCACATTATGATATCCCAAGCTTTGAATTCACAAAAAGCGTTTTCATCCGTATTTTTCATAAAAACCTCATCAGAACGAACAATGCTCGGGTCATCCCATAAGCCATTCCGTTATTGTGACGTCTGTCATTTTGCCCTCTTACGCTTTTGTCGTTCGTCCACCATTGTTGACAAAATACCACTTTCTATTTGCCCATAACTGTTACCTTATCCCCTTAAATTAAAGTCCACTTTTGAAATGAAAGAGATATTATTAACTTAGTTGGCCGAGTGACGTTTGACCGTTGTCAGAATGAGAAAGCAATGGAAAAGCGGTTTGACCACAATACGTGGATTGTGAAGGATTCTAGGGTGTTATATTAATTTTAGTTACGCGTGAAATATGTGGGAGGGTTCAGGGGTATGGGTTTGTTTAAGTTAAATTTAAAACGTCAGTATTGGGTTTTAGAGATTTTAGGGTGATTTAAGGGGCATTACTGCATGTATGGAACTAGCGTACTGTGAGATAAAGGGTTTCAAACGTTATTTTAAAAGATTTCTTAAATATGATTTCCTGTGATTTTGAGGCTTTGTAACTCCAAGTGCTGAGTTGGTGACGGACGTTGCTCCTCTTCATCGTCATTATTAATGATACAGTTCCAAATTATTGATTATTGTTTGTTTCTCATCATCATAGAATTTTCAGCTTATTCTGTATTCAGCTTTGTTCTTCACTTCTCTGTATTATGAAGCATTATTTTTTTGCTTTATTTGCTCCATATACATTATTCTTGTTCTTCCCCTTTTTCTTTTTCCCTATATTATTCTATATAATATTTATTTCTATTATAGCTAATTATATTACAGTAACGGAACAATTACCATGGATAATATCGGTTTCATCCCATGGTATCATCCATGAAAATATATTTTTGCCTAAGCCATTGCTTACTAGCCTATAATATGCTATCATTTGAAATTGACTCATCCTCATCACCTAGCAGAACTAATCTTTTGCACTACCTGGGCCAGGTTGTCCGTTCACTAACCGTCAATAATGAAACCAATCGCCTTCTAACATAATATTCAGTTACTAGTTAAACACTCAAAATCACAATGTCAAACTTACCAAATTTAAACCAAGAACAATGTCATATTCAATTGGATAGCGCCCTATATCAAGACATCTCAAATCAACCGTCAAACTTAGTTTCTGTTATCTCCCATGCGTAATCGATTCAATCTCGGTTGAGCCTTATTTGACTTAAATCTATTAGCTCCCAATACTTAATCACTGTATTTATAGTAACTTACTTTCCTAGGAGTAAGTCAATGAAAAGGTGAATGGACTGCGTAAGAGCGTTTATAAGTCACAGGTTCTGCTTACCGTCAGGCAGGCTGTACGCTTGTTCGTCACCATCGCGGCATCAAATTAGAATAATGAAAAGGCGATCTTAAAATGGTCTTTGATTAAAAATAAACCTATTTAATTATGGAATCTTATTTGACTCCGGTTTCACACTTGTCTTTTATTTGTCTTGGAAAATGTTTGTTGTATTTGCGATAATTATCATTGTAATATCTGCTCTAGGTAAGTTAGAAAACATTACAATTGTAAAAAAGCAAGATAATAGTTCGTATATTAAAATATCACTCCGTCGCATTACGTTGCGTTGGTTCTCTAAGGAGTTTCCTTGCAACGTATAGAAAAATGCTAAATATTATACTTGGTCTTCTTTATTCAAGAAATATAATATTTGAATTGCCTGCCTTCTAATTTAAGTTGTAACAGACATTACCATTATGGTCTTTTATGAAGCATCGAATACTACCCTTAATCTGCTCGGTAAACCTACATCCCCAAAGTGTAGTTATTTGGTATGGTTAAACATTGGCCGACAACATGTCAAGACTCGATCACGAACGCTAACTAATTCTCGAGTCAGCAGCTGGGTTACTAACTGAGTTAGTAGCTGACGGTTATTGAGATGTCACGATATAAACTTGTACTTCAGTTTTGAAACTAGTAATTTCAATTCTTTTTAAAAGCGTCACTCGTGATTTCAATACTTCAAAAACTGGTTATAAAATAGATTTATAAAAATGAGGACAGGATAACTTACGAAATTTCCCGAGATTTATATTTAGATTTCTTGTTAGCCACCGACGTGGTATAAAAAAAGATAGAAATATTAAAATTCAAAAGGAGTTGCATTTTCTATTTTGAACTTAATTAGCTTCTCATGCTCTATCTTTACGATTTTCTAGGGTTTTTAGGAGACATATAGGGTTTACCTCACTCTTATTTAAGTCAAATATAAGAAATGATTTTTCTGAGTTGAAATAAACCCAAATCTACCTATAGATTTCCAAAACGTTTGACGTCTCCAGATGTTTTGAAACACAAGCTTGAAGAATTTACACAGTTTCTGAAAAAAAAGCTTTTGACGAAGTTAGTTGCAGAAATAGAAATATCCCGAGTCGCACAATATCGTCATTTTCTCGTTTATCACATGAGCCCCCGAATAGCGACGATCAAACAAACTTAAGTCTCACTTGAGGCAGCTGATCGGAGCTGCCTTAATACGAAGAAGCGACTCAGCTAGTAATTAAATACTATTGAATTCTGGGCCTTAATTCTTTGGCAGTCTGAATTCATTCACATTCAATCAACAGTATAGTTGATACAAGGATTGTTTAAGTTATGATCTATTTTGAATTTCATTTCAGGTTTTCATGTCATTAATTTGAGAAATGTTTTTTTTACTAAACTATATATTCCTGAATTTAAAATTTAAAATTTAAAAAAAAAATCGTAAATAATTTTTGCTTTTTTGTGTATTTATTTATATATCTATTAAGTATATCGTCATCTAGTACCCATAATACAAGCCTTATTGAGCTTACTATGGGACTAGTTCGATTTGTACATGTATGTATATGTAGTTATATGTAAATTGACTTCGGAGTTGCTTGGGCCGTCATTCCGTGACAAAAATATTCTTAATTCGTATTTAATCTGTTTGTACATGCGTTCTTTTGTTACCTTCAGAAAGAACAATAATGATATTAGACACTTTTCTTCGGTTTTTTGATGCCACGTCGTTGCTCCTTAAATTATTTGTACGAATTGTGACAAAGTGTTCACCCTTAATGTTCTATTACCGTTTACTAAGAATAACTTCACATGCAGAGTTCGCCGATTAACAAACTTGGACAGAACTTCAAGAAACTAGATCCTTGCTACTAATACTCCGTTGAACCGAACAATAGTGTTCAGGGGTCAGCTTGACTACATTTATACAATTTAAATCGGGCTGATATTTGTTTGGAGCTTTTGTGAAAAGTTACGGTAAAATTACTTTGTGTATTATTAACCTCCGTGAGAGAAATGATAAAACTGGCCTAAAAGGTCAACACCATTTTACATTTATCCTCTTTGGAGATTTTATAATTTCTCAAAATTTTTTTTTTTTTGTTAACGATGTGGAAATGCGTTACGCATACCCCCCAGTCTGGGACACCTGTTGGGGGGGGGGGTTATGTGGGACTCTCTTCTCTCGCACCATTTCTGATCGAAATGGAGGGGAGGAGCCTACCCACTAAAACCACACCGGCGTTTTCCCTCGGCGATCGACGGCCTAAACCGACTTAAGGTAAGTGTCGAAGGCCCGCACCACACGCAACGGATTTCAGTGTGCGTCCGATGCGTGCGATGCGGGCCTGTGGATGCTTACCTTTTGGGATGTCATTAAATCACTGGTTTTTTTCTAGGCAAATGTTAAAAGGGGGTAGTCATTTTAACATTCAGCGTGAATTGATCATATTTAGGGATTCAATCAAATCTCACTTTCGATCGTTTTGCTGATACATATATACCTTCATTCGCCTTAGAATGTAATCGTAGCTATCTAGATTCTATGCAGCCCACCCATATCGCCTTACCACAGAGAACTTTTGTATATACCTTCACACTAGCACATTTTTCACTCTTGTTTACACAATCACATGCGGCGCACTGAACAATGTAATCGCCTCGTTGGTTTTAGCGGGCGTGCAAGCCAGCGCGTTAAGACTGCGCAGTACGTTCGGTTCTCCATACAAACGTATTTATGCTTTCATTTTAAAACGCCAGGCTAGAATAACATGAAACTTTGTATACACAATGGGATCCGGCATATCTAGGTCGGACCATAGTTTCCTTTGCTTGAAATTATAATGGGGAAAAAATACAGCGATTATTAGGGTTTTCATACAAGCCGTAAAAAACTCAAAAAGCCGCTGTATTTTTTTTCTTTTACAATTTCTAGCAACAGAAACTATGGTCCGACCTAGATATGCTGGATCCCACTGTGTATACAAATTTTCATGTTATTCTAGCATGGCGTTTTAAAATGAGAGGGTAAATACGTTTGTATGGAGAACCGAGCCAGACCAAGCGTACTGCGCCCTCTTAAATAAAAAACTGATTTCAATTCAATATGTTCAGTCAAAGAAATTCCTCTAGCAACGCAAGCTGGTAAGCTTAAGTAACTAAGTTTACTCAATAATGTAGAGCAACAAAGCATGTCATTTATGCATAGCATTAAAATACCCAGAGGCCAAACACCTAAACGGACTTTTCGACATTTTCCGGTTACTTACAATGATCAATCGTTATTGTCAATCGC
Source organism: Notocelia uddmanniana (assembly GCA_905163555.1). Lineage (NCBI taxonomy): Eukaryota > Metazoa > Arthropoda > Insecta > Lepidoptera > Tortricidae > Notocelia > Notocelia uddmanniana. Next base: position 24,581,359 of record LR991066.1, read on the forward strand.
TCTCGTGGCCCAGCGGCGCCAGCGTACTGCTTGTAGTATGCAAGGTTAAGCAACGTGGGCCCAGGTTAGTTCTTGGATGGGTGACCGCTTTGAGTGGTTACTAACTGCTTTGGAAGGCACGTTAAGCCGTTGATCTCGGCTACTGGCTATGACAGCAGTCATTAGGCCTAGTTAGAGACCTTCGGACGGCTTGAGAACTTCTAACAGTCAAGTTATCCACTCACTTGACAAAGGGGGGTCGAAGTTGCACCACATCCGTATGGAGTTCCCACCATTACCCTACATGTGACCCCTGGGTGGTGCTAAAAATGCAGTAACTGGTAACCGTATTGTCTTCTCGAAGATCTCACGGTTCGAAATGATTTGCATACGACAAACGAAAAACTGACAATTTCAAGTGATCACTATGTTTGCTACTGTCAGTCATTTACGTGACCAAAGGAACTTGATGAAATTCATAATTGACGATGACTGTGGCCTTTGTTTAACCTAGTTAACCAAGTTTGATAACAGTTATCTATGTTTTTTTGTGAAACCACGTCGGTGGCAAACAAGCGTAAACGTGATGGTAAGCGGTCACCGCAGCCTATGGACGCCTGTAACTCCAGGGGTGTCATAAAGAAATGTTCTACGTTTGATTGTGGAATGAGCTCCTTGCCGAGGTTTTCCCGACGGACTACGGTATGGGGTTCTACAAGAAAGGAAAGTATAAATTCTTAAAGGGTCGGCAACGCGCATGTGACACCCCTAGGAGTAAGTAGATAAGAATTTATTCACTCCTTTATTAATAAAAAAAAATCTTCCACAGAGAAAAGCAGTTATGTGGGTAGAATTATTATTCCATATTCTTAACCGAGTTGGACGACTGGTTATCTGGGGAATGTTTCTTCTGCATAGGAAACTCGTTATCTGAGTCGAATTGTCCTTCCACGTCCGTAACCGTATCTGAATTTTAAAATAAATTAATGTCATGGGGATACGTACTGGGAAAATATTTTAAACAAATGCATAAATTGTGTTTTTTCTACTTGGAATTTTAATTGGTGTAGTTGAGCTATTGTATGCATCTAATAAATTGTGTTCGTGAAGAATTGCTATTAGAAAGAAATGCGTTTACCTTTAATAATATAAATAATCAAGAAAAATATTGTCACTCTAAGTGTAGGGACTCTATTTCTATTTCTTTTTAACATTTCTGTCTAGTATTTTGTCGGCGCCATTGATTCCAGTTTTTTCATTCGTCACCATCATGAAGTAAGCCTCATAGACGGCCATGGCAAAACTATGACGCTTCTTTGACCTTTTTGACTAAATAACGGTAGAAACGGTTTGATTGTAGATAATTTATATACAGACGTATGTCATCTCACTCATGTACGAGAAAAGTGAAGTAAGTACCTTACAGAAAACCGCAGCAATAAGAACTAACCACTACTTGCTTTTTAGGAATGTGGTAATGTGTTCCTGGTGGCGAGTGATGTCGCCAGTGCTCCGGAGGATGCTCTGAGTTGAAAGTAAAGGACGTGCATAATGTCTCCAGCTGAAAAAAAAAACCGAATCCTTATTTCAAACAGGGTCAGCACCATGTTTGTGATTCTTTTGGATTCGCAAGCGCCTATAGGCTACGGTGTCTGTTTACGATCAGGCAGATCAATCGATCGATCGATGGTCGCGTACGGTACGGTTTCAGAGGAATTTCCTCCCTTGGACGCTCCGTTTGTGGAATGCGCTCCCTGCTGAGGTTTTCCCGAAAGACTGCAGTATGGGGTTCTTCAAGAAAGAAGTGTATAAATTCTTAAATGGTCGACAACGCGCATGTGACACCCCTGGAGTTGCAGGCGTCCATAGGCTGCGGTGAGCGCTTACCAACAGGCGGGCCGCTTGTTTATAATTAAAAATTGATTGAGATTGCTCTTGGCCAGCATCTAGCCAGGGGGCAAAGATGAGGCCGACGGTGCAGCGAGCTCACTCGTGACTTAAAAAGGTCCAGGTTGTATGAAATCGGAAATACAGACTCTGAATTCTCTGAGAATTCCAAACCGTACGCCGTACGCTTGTTTATCATCGACGTGGTATAAAAAATGCAGGCCGTAAGCTTATTTGCTACCGTCATTACAAAAAAACACCGCATCCCGAAGACTGCGTTGCAATATTCACGTGCGTATCGATTATACGCCCATCTCACGCTTCTCGCGTTAAAAAGTAACATTTCAAATTTAAATCCCCTCGGGACTCTCACGCCGTCCCTATAAATACTGCATGAGCCCTGAGCCTGAGCACTGAGTCTTGTCTTGAGTGCCGGGACTCAGATACGAGCAAGCTCGAGATAATAAAAATAAATTGTGCCTGTACGTGTATGGTTTAAATTGTTGTGAAGGTAGTTTTAGGCTGGTTTGCACCGACCTACGATCACAGACTGATCAACGTTAAATATGGCGCTGGCAGCTGTTATCCCATAGAAACTTGTCAAACTTTCCATACATTCAAATTTTAACGAACACTTACAACGAACGCTTACGATTACAGACGGTTCGGTGTAACCCAGCCTTATTGTCAGATATATAGGAAACTTAATGTTAAAATATATAAACTTAAAGTAAACTGCATAAACAGTTTGCGAGTATTGTGCTTTCTCACTATACATTTGAAACTTACATCTACTTCTTACCCATGACTGCGTGCGGTCTTTTTACAAAGATTTCAATTTATTTTTGAATCAAATTTATGACAGGCATCAGTCATTAAACACCCGTCGACCATATATAGTGGGCATACGGCATACAAAACTTAACACATGTTTTAGCAGAAAATTTTTTACCTTTATCGGGCCTTTTCTTTACAACAGAGCTAATAAAGTACTCAATTTATATCATATGACTAAAAAAAATTGCAAAAAATCGGTAACGGACTGGCTTTTAAACAAAAACTACGAAGAAACAGAGGACATTCTCAATATAATCACATGACACACACAAACTCTCTCTCTCTCTCTCTCTCTCTCTCACACACGCACACACACACACACACACACACACACACACACACACACACACACACACACACACACACACACACGCGCATGCACTCAACACATTATGCATACTCATATTTTTAAAACCATGCTTTATTAAGTTAGGTTATCTCTACCGACAATATTCTTGCTTTACTTGTTTTGTTTTTATTTACAAATTTATACGGGGAGGAGCACTGTTTATCCTAAAACACAGGCTATCCTATTTAGGAAACAGCGTTTCTAGTTTTAAGCAATCATTTGTAAAACTTGAACTTGAATAAACTATTATTATATAATAATTATATATATAATAAAATCGACCCATTTAGTAAATACGGGTGTTTTTATATGAACTAGAAATCTGTTTTCAGATTGACGTTAGTCTGTTTGTATAGATTTTCCAATAATTCATTATTTGATGAACTCATTGTCCCAGACGATTATCGGGTAAAATTAATTTCAGATAGGTGTAAAAAAGTTTTATAAAAGACGCTAATTCGTCAGAATACAATTATAGTACATTACGATACAAGTGCAGAGAACAGGAAATTGGCAACGAGTGGTGATAAATTAAAACACGACCAAAGGGAGTACTTTATAAAAGGGGGTAGTTATTGTAATATTCGACGTGAATTGATCATATCCCTTATGGATTTAATCAAATCTCACTATAGATCATTTTCCTGCGATATATATACCGTCATTCGCCTTAGAAGGTAATCGTAGCTATTTAGATTCTATGCAGCTGACCCATATCGCCTTCACCACAGAGAACTTTTGTATATACCTTCACACTAGCACAGTGACATTTTCCACTCTTGTTTATACTTATATAATCACATGCGGTGCACTGAACAATGTAATAGCCTCGTTGGTTTTAGCGGGCATTCGTGCGGTAAAGTAGCACCATATGTACTGTAATAGTACATTACGATACAAGTGCGAATTACCTATTCGCACGTGTATCGTACAACGTTTTACAGTATGTATAGCTCTTTAAAGTTTCGACATATGCACGTAATCTGCTGATTACCGCACTCGTGCGGTAAAGTAGTACCATATGTACTGTAAAAGCCATTACTGTACTCTTTTTGAGTAACTGTGGCACGATTTTGCAATATTACTGAAGTTTAGGTGATCAAACGAGCAACCGACGCGACGTGCTAAAAATAGGTCAGCGAACACACTAATTCGTGTTAACCTAAGCCAAAGGATCTAACGCCAAACACGGCTCCTTATAAATCGACTAAATTACAAGGTTGGCACTCCGAATGGTGGCAATTTGAATAAATTACCTCTAACATATTTTCGGATATTCGTGGCAAATTACTACATTTCTTATTCATGTGAAAGTATTATAATACCGTACTAACATCTCGGCGTAGACGTGGGGCCAGTGAAGGGTACACATAAAATTTATTCTCTAACCATATGAGAAAAAATATTAACAACTAAAACTTAGAAAAGTTGAAAAGCCTCCGACATTTTCATTTCAAAGCTCAATATCTCAAAAACGGCTGAACAGATTTACATGAAACATAGCTAAGAACACTCGGGATAAAAAAAAAATATAACACAAAAAAAAACTAAACGAAAATCGGTTCATCCGTTTGGGAGCTACGATACCACAGACAGATACACAGACACACAAGTTAAACTTATAACACCCCTCTCTTTGCGTCGGGGGTTAAAAAAATGTCTAAAGTATGAAGGACTCGGGTTTTGACATTGCATTAATATCGCAATTGAAAAAAATCACATCAATGATGTGTAAAAAATAAAGGTTTTCACATGAATAATTTGTATTATTTTATTGATTAATTATTTTAGGGTTCTGTACCCAATTGAAATTGCATGAGGGACGATATGAAGAGGAAGGATGGGAGTGACGAGACGACGGGCGATAGACAGGTTTGAAAGAAAAAATCATGCTGCGCTGACCCCAAGGAAATGGGAAAAGGGCACGCGAATGATGATGTTCTGTACCCAATTATTGCTAGCGGAATCCTATCTGTCCGTCCGTACCTCAGTCTATAATAAAGCATGATTAAAATAAAATAAAATTAAAGATTGAGAGAGTTCAGGGCATACAACACACGTAGTTTTTCGGTACGCACTTGAACGATGGTATAGAACTTTTTGGTTATACCACAATACAATGGCCGGTCGACCTCAAATGAAGAAAGTCAGCATCACTTTCATAATGTAAAGCCTCCATAGGCTTAGCCACCATCGTGGTATAGTTATATTTATATATTTAAACTTAATTGTTCGATACAGAAAAAAAATATAAAAGGCGGACTTAAGGCCATAAGGCATTCTCTATCAGTTTTCTTCTCCGAGGTTTTACCGAGGGAATACAGTATGGAATTCTTCAAGAAAGGAGTGCATAATTTTTTAGAGGGTCGGCAACGCGCATGTGATACTCCTGGAGTTGTAGGCGTCCATATGCTGCAGTGACCGCTTGCCATCAGGCGGACCGTACGCTTGTTTGCCACCGTGGTGTAAAAAAAGTCAATCAAGCTTCTCTGTATTCTTTTCCTTGGCCAATAGTGTTTGTGTAACGATCGCTACATTGTTGAACCTTATTATACAGTTTCAGCTGGGCCTGTTTGCCTACCCTGTAATTTTGTTGTAAAACTTTGATTTTCTGATAAAATAACAATCTCATTCTATGTGGCCCAAATGTTATTATTGTAAGCTTACAAAGAAAGCTTGTGTTTTGGCAAATGGCTTATGAAATAACATATTTAACGAGGTCCGTGAATCATTTATTACTTTTATTAGTCTTCCTTGTTTGCTAAAACGCACCCAATATATACCAATAGGATTACATTATTAAGGGTCTGCTTTTGGCTGGTCTATCTTAGAGTTGTATCTTTTGGACAAAAAAACGGCATAGATTATCGCCGTCTTTAGTATTTCAAAAAATAGAAAATTTAGTGACCATACTGGACCGATTAATTATCAACTTATTTAAAAGACGATTCCTTCACAATACTGTTATTTATTCTTTACTTAAGCGACTGAATCATTCACATATGGTTCTTTTCTGTATGTACCCAAAGTTAATGGCTGTATCTATGTTAATATAAATAATTGTAAGACCTATGAACCTATAATCACAAATAAATATTTTGTCTTGGCTTGTAATATAAAGCTTAAGAATTGTTTTTTTTTTTATACCACGTCTTTTTTATTTTAGTTTCACCTCATAATCTGCATATAGGGCATTTTCATTTATAAATTTCTGTAAATATTTATCGTAGTATGGCAATGATTTCGAATCGTGAAATCTTCGAGGAGAGAGTACGGTTGCCAATTTGTTAATGTACCCCCCTTACTTACTGTAGCCCCCTTTGTGAAGTGAGTGGGCAACTTGACTGTAAGAAGTTCTCAAGCCACCTGAAGGCCTTTAACTTGGCTTAACGGCTTAACGTACCTTCTAAAGCACGGAAGCGCTCAGTTAGTAACCACTCAAAGCGATCAACCAATCAAGAACTGACCTGGGCCCACGTTGCTTAACCTCGCATACCGCACGCGGTACGCGGGCACCGCTGGGCCACGAGCACTCCTATATAAATCTATGTAATAAAAACACAACTGACATGAACACAGGAGAAAAGAATATTGTTTTTTTACAGACTTCAGTAGAAGGAAAGAGGTACTCAGTTCGTCTGCATGTTTGCTTTTTTATGTATCTATGTTCCCAGATAACTCTTGACCGCGTTGGCCGATATTGATAATTCTTTCTTTTGTTTTAAAGCAGGTACCCTGACATTGGTTTTTATATAAATTTGGTGAAAGTCTGATGATGGGATCTAGGAGGGTCGCCGACTGTCGACAGTATGCCAGAACCGTATCCTCACATATTTTGATCAACTCTCACGTCGTTCTTCGAATAGTCTGGAGAGCAGAACCATGGCGGGAAAAGTCGAGGGTCCAGGGGCAGACCACCCGCTAGATGGAACATCTAAATCACTGCAAACCTGCAACCACATCTGCAAGAGGCATGCATAAGGCGGGTGATAGGAGCCTACGGAGAAGTCTTGTCAGTAAGAATAGGACACGATGTCACGATCGTCAGCATTGAGAAAATGGCTGATGATGGTGATCTAGTTCAACTCAGTCTAATCAGATACAACATACTCAGACCAATAAAGAATAGAGCACTAAAAACGACGAAACGAAGCCGGCTTTTTAAAACCATGCGCAATACGGAAGCGCAGGCTCACGCACACATGCAAACCAATTAATGCCCAAAATTTTAAACGTGTCGATGTACTGAAGAGTTCTGGGCACGGTTTTGTTTATATATGTTGTACATTTATTGGGAATGGTATAAAAAACGGTCACTCAGTTCAAAATGCTCCGTCTATCTTTTTAGGATTCCGAGTCAACTACCCTTATAGTTAGGCCATGTCCGTCGGTCTGTCTGTCTGTTTGTCTGTCCGAGGCTTTGCTCTGTGACTATAGCGGACATGATCAATTGAGCTGTTATCGTAAAAAGTCTTCCCTTCTTAGTAATAGACATATGAAACGCTGCGAAGGTATTCCCTGTTGCTTGTTTTTTTAAGTAAGTTCATTAGGCAACTACGGAACCCTACACTGAGCATAGCCTGACATGCTCTTGGCCGATTTCTTAATCCGAGACAACATAAGCCATACGAATGCCATTTGTCAGTGTAAACTCAGTCACACCGAACTAAAGACGCTCGCTTAGCACTTTCATTACCATCGGCCGGGATTTCTTCATATAAATGTAAATACGTGTGGGGAGCCGACAATGGGGTTTGATTTCTGCGCGAGAGGAAATTCTTTATCGCTTTTTTGGGTTCAGTTGAAGTTTTGAAACTTAAATACGGTAGTTTGAAAGGCGGAATTGGTTTTTGAAAAGGTTGGAGTTTCGTATTGTCGGCCAACGGATCATATTGATCCGCGCTGCTTTCAAGGTAGTGAGAAATAAAATTATTATTAAATATCAAACACCGTTTTAGTTTTTTTTTTCTTTTTTATGACATAGGTGGCAAACGAGCAGACGAATCGCCTGATGGTAAGCGATTAGCGCCGCCCATGGACACTCGCAACACAAGAGGGGTTGTAAGTGCGTTGCCGGCCTTTAAGATGGGAGTACGCTATTTTCTTGAAGGTTTGAAGGTCCAATCGGTCCGGAAATACCGCAGGCGACAGTTCATTCCACAGTTTAGCTGTGCGAGGCAAGAAATTTCTGGAGAAACGCACATTTGAGGACTGCCAACCATCTAAGTGGTGAGGATGGAAATTTTGTCGCGTTGGGCGATGGCGGAAGGAAGCGGCAGGGATTAATCCGAACAATTCCTCGGAGCACTCCCCGTAATACATGCGGTAGAAAATGCAGAGCGAGGCTACATTTCTACGCAGCGCCAAGGAGTCAAGCCATTCCGAAACCCGCTGGCAGCCGACAATTCGAGTCGCTCTCCGTTGGATGCGGTCCAGAGGGAGAAGCTGGTACTGTGGTGCCCCTGCCCAAAGATGAGAACAGTATTCCATATGTGGGCGGACCTGTGCCTTATAAAGCTGTAGGCGATGGGCCGGCGTGAAATACTGTCTCGATCTGTTTAGCACACCGAGGTTTTTTATTGTATTGGGCCCTGTAACAGGAGAAAATATATTAAAATGACGCTTCCTTAGAGCATCTGCAGTAACTCCATGTGTCTGATTTTTTTTCAATCCGGAGTAATTTTGAAATAAAATTATGACCTCCAAGTAATTGATCCGGACACCACGAGATTATAGCGCGCCAGTCAATGCTATTTTTGAGGTAGTATGTATGTATGTAAAATTCTTTATTGTACATGAGTAAAACATAACAATAAAACAGTAATTACAAGAACAGTTGACATATGTACAAAGGCGAGCTTATCCCTATAAGGGATTTCTTCCAGCTGGTAGTATCAAGTTATGGGTCATAATGATTTACTAATGAAACTATTTGTTTCAAAAGGTTTTTTTTTTCAATTAATGATAATCATTTTATAATATAGCCAATTTATACAAAACTTCAATGAATACACGTAAACCTTCATCGTGAAACACTTCGTACTTTTGTTGAAAACCTAATGAAAATTCGTTCGACATTTTTTGAGTTTATCGACAGGCAGACAACCAGGGGGATTTTCCTTTATAATATGTAGTGATAAAGAATAGTCTGAAAACGATGTATCGCCATTCAAAATAACCACTTATTAGAATTCTCTTGCATATTTTTAAAGATATGTATTATTATCATCCATTTGATCGACATTTGTATAATAAATCTACGGAACACGTGTGTCCTAAATTACCTGTCGTTACTCTAGAATCAAAACTCCGCTCGCTCGCCAACTATTCCCACTTGGCACATTTTCCGCAAAAGAAAATGTCAATTGGTTCCTATTGTCAACCTCCAACACGACGTCTTACTCACACTTACCTAGCTAGTCGAGCTGTTTCACTTTTGGGTGCATTTTAGTTACTTAAATGTCAATGTTTAATGCTATTAGGGGTTGGGTGATTCAATGATAGGGTGATAATGATGAAAAATTGTGTCGATAATGGAAATAGTGTGACTTAATACAATTTATTCGATTTGTTCTGAATAAATAGCAACGGGAATTATCAAGAACTATATTGCTTTAGTCGAGCGGAGCTCAATCTTAGGCCACAAATGTAAATCGCTTTTAAGACCATTCCTCCAAAATGGCAACCTATCTGCTTCAAATTTGGCAAAATGACAAACTTAGAAAAGTTGAAAAACCCCGACATTTTCATTTCGAAGATTATCTCAAAAACGGCCAATAAGATTTTCATGAAACATGGCTAAGAACATCATCATCCTCCCGGCCGTGGGGTAAAAGTAATATCAAAATCAAAAATCAAAATCAAAAATTTTTATTCTGCAAATAGGCCACAAGGGCACTTTTACAAGTCAACACATGAATTATACAATTAAATAAATTGACAATGATAATTATAATGTTTTCAAAACAGAATTGCAGAACTAAAAAAAAGTAGACAATAATAATAATGATTTTAAAACTATAGTGATAAACAAACTCACAATATTCAATTAAAATTAACTTATAAGACATTATATAAAAAAAAAAAAATTTAGTGACCTATATATACGGTCTCTGTCCGAATACACAAAAGTATATACAATAAATTTAATATCTCAGAGATGTATATGGTCTCTGAGCGTCCATTATTCCTAAGTCCTTAGAGATGTACATGGTCTCTAAGCGTCTAAATTAAAATAAGTAGTAAATGAAAATAGCACTTAAGTAATTTAATATTCTCAGAGATGTATAAAGTCTCTAAGCGTCAATAACAATAAAATTAATCCAAAACAGGATGATGTCTCTCGTCAATCTCCAATAAAATAACACTAGTATTAAGGTATTAATCATGCCCTTGCAAGCATGAACAGACCGGACTCCACAAACAGCACCCGATCACGAGTATGACGCGTATCTCAGCCATCGCCTCCCTTGACCATTTGTTAGGGAAGGTGGCGACCCGATCAACGACGCCACCGTAAGCAAAGCCTTTTAAGCGAGCATGACATATTCAGGCTGCCGGACATTAATAAATAATATAAAAGATTAAAACAACTGTTCGGCAAGAAACAGCATCATGTTTCATAAAACGCAACGAAAGAGCTGTACAAGGAAATAGGCTAAGTAAAGCATAGGTATATATATTTTAACTAACAAGATTATACTATCACTGGCTTAAAAGCATTTTTATCATTTAAGAAATCGTTGACAGCATAATAGGCCTGGCTTAGCAAATAACGTTTAATATGAGACTTAAATTTACTCAGTGGCAGATTAACTATTTCGGTGGGTATTTTATTATAAAATCGTATACAGTTCCCCACGAACGACGTGCTAACCTTCCGGAGACGACTGGCTTTAAAAATATAACATCACATCCACTATGTATATGTATCATGATACCTACATTAATCTAGCAACATTTAATTTCTCGCAACACCATATTTACGACACATCGGCGAAAGAAATTATAGGCCCCATGCCAGCTAAATTGTCATTATATGCGTGGGGGAAAAGACAATTTACTGCCCTTGGCGGAAATAAGTGATGCTTGATTGAAATTACTAGTTTTTAGCCGACACATCAATAAGCTAAAGGAAATACAACCTTATAGTAAATACGGTATGTTTTTTAATCGAATGCACTGTGGTTTATCTTTCCCTATGAGTTTTACAGAGTAGTGATTCGGTAATTTGGAATCTTATGTGTTTGTTTTGTAATACTTCAATTTTTTGTCTAAAGCAAATGTCATGAAACTTTGTATTTCATTGTATTAAATATATAGGGTAGTATATCTCTATCGTGTGCAATAGACGTAAAGGCATATGATGATGATAATGATAGCTCTATAGAATAATACCTACTTTTTGCGGAACAATTGCTATCAGTCTATCACGAATGTTATGTTATTTTAGTTAACTTTGATTAGATTGTCAATAAATTTTATTGATTGTTTAATGATAAGTTAAACAATAGTGTTAATTGAAAATTAAAGTCTTTTTTATATCCCTGTCACGAATTTTTTAAGTCATAATCAAGTAAAACTAATCTTTTATATATTCTTTTTAAAGTCTATTCTAGCATATTCCCCAGTATGATTGACAATGGTATCTGATGAGATATGACCGATTAGCGTATGCGAGGGGGTTTTCGGCACATTTCACGCAATTATTTTAATATCCCCTAACCTCGAATAATAAATTATAGAAGATTGCAGTAATGTTGTATGCAATTGCATAATGGCAGTTAATGACAGTTAATGGCAGTAATAATTGAATTATAGTCGTAAATGGCGTATGTTGGACTGGGCATTGTCATTTTGGATTTGGGTTGTAGTAGACAGGGCACAAAGTATAATTTTTTGACTGTCTGTCACTGAAATGCATCTACGAGACTTTAATTATTTATGTTCTTATGATGCTAGAACTGTTAATATCTTGTATATGAACTTGCATTTTCTTGTAATTTGTAAGTAAGTGCTGAGCAAATAAATGATTTATCTAAGCCGTAATTGACACAATTTGTTGCACAAATTATTTCAGAACTCAATACGAATATATCAGTTAACACCGCATATCTGAGCGACTACTTTGATTGTCTCTTAGAAGTGTCAAATATCTGGTATGTCTGTTAAAAGTTTAAAAATTAAACACGCAACATAATCAAGGGAAATTGTAAGGTATAATTATTGATAAAACTACTAAAGACATTAAAAACGATCGCTAGGTAAAATGTAAGTTCGTATGAAAGTGCCCGTCTTTTTTAAATCTAATATTTTTAATCAACTACTTGCTTTAACCAAACTTGAAAAACTTACGACTTGACAAGTTTTTGATAAGTTTCCCATTGATTTTAAATCTGTTAAAGTATCTTAAATTAAGTTTCCATCAAGACGAGACCTACTATTTCTTATTTATTGGAGAAAATTCCTATGACGCGGAATTCAGATTACCGACGCGAACACCGCTGTAAGAGTCAAAGAGTCTGACAGGACACTTTTAAAGGTTGTCGTTAAGGCGTCTATGTTACTTAACGTTCTTATACTACTTAGAATTTATATTTTCACATAATTCATAATTTATTAAGGATAACATACATATTTTCATTGTACATGTCAAGTTTAAAGTTTTTAGTCAAATAGCCCGCCCCGTGTCATTCCGGGTGCAAAGGTGCCCATCACGCTGGCCGCATTACCGCGTTGAATCGCAATAGACAACCTTTGCAACAGGAATGACCCGGAACGGGGGTCATGACCTCTCTCTCGCAAACGGCGCCCGACCTCCATCAACAACCCATAGTCTCCACCGCAAGCGGGACAAATATATAATTTGCCAAAGCCGAGTATTTGTCCCGCTTTCTGCAGGCAGCTGCCTCGGCAGCAGCTCCCGCAGCGCCGACGGTGCGACCAAGGTGCGAGGCAGCAAAAGTGCTCACGCAAGTGGCGTCCCACAGCAGGCACTTACCCTTCTGCCATGGCACCAAAGTCAAACCATCAGGCCTCTTGCCATCAGTCCGGCTTAGGCCTGAAGGCTCAAGCACGCAAGGCACATTGGCCGAGACTAACGCTCTCCGAACAATGTCGTTTAGAGCGTGGTGACGCGAAAATCTTCCCGCACAACGGCAGCAACTCAAAGCGTGGTGCCCGCTGCTCTCCACCATGGCGCCGCAGATGCATTAATGAGGCTCGCAAACATCGCAGCCCAGGCGGAGAGCAACCGCCACCCGCATCGATTCGTCGTCGAGCAAAGTGCCCAAGTGTGGAGAAGGAAGCGCGTGTAGCCATGCCCCAGATTCCGGCATTGACACTGCCCTCAGTCTCGCTCTGTCCACCCCCTGCGCACCCTCCACAATACAATCCACTGCACGTCTCACCCCCACGTCGTCCCAGGAACGCTGGCGATCTGGATTTTCTGGTCTGGTCGCACTCGGGTTAAGAGCCGCCCAAGCATTCCAAGCATCAGACGCGTACGGTATGGTTACCTTGTCACCTTCTAAAGAAAGTATATTAGTCACAAGGCCCAAAACCCCACACGCCGACGCCAAGAAAGCCGGAAGACTGATATCCCGTACACGCCGTATTCCTAATCCGCCGCTTCGAATGGGAAGAGACGCCAGTTCCCACTGGTCCGAACTGAGGGAAACGTTCAGTATTGACTCCATTGTCTCCTTCAATACCCTATCGAAAGAGTCAACCTCGACAGGGTGCAACCACGCTGGTACAGTGCGCAAAAGGTACGTGAGCTTGGGAGCTGCGAAACAAAACCGAAGCAATGTGAGGGCAACGTGAGCCGAAAGATCTTTAAGTCTGGCCCTCGACGCTAGGAGAAGATGCCTTCTTAAGTCAAACGCATCAGGAATGGCCGCCGGAAAAATAGGAGACCCCAGAAGGTTAAACGTTTGATCCGATAACACTCTGAGGCCGGGAAGTAAATCCCTAAAAGATGAAAAGGTGGGGCTAACATGGGCACTGCAAGGGAAGACTTCGCACTTGGCACTGTTAACTTCCAGACCCAGCTCCCTGAAGCGTGGGAGAAGCGTGGTGAGGTCCTTCATCACTACCTCTGGCTTTCCCCCGAGGGTGCCATCATCCAGATACCAAACATTCAAAGGGGACTGCAGTTCTGATATGACTCTCTGAATGGCCAGACTAAAAACCAAAGGGCCAAGTGGGTCGCCCTGCTGCGCGCCAACCTGAGAAAGTATGAGAGATTCATTGTAGAAGAGGTATGATGGTGAAGAGTAAACCTGGAAGAGGAAAGGATAAAGAGAAGGCACCTTCTCCCTAACTTCACGCAACAAAACATCCCGTTCAATGGAGTTAAACGCATTTTTGAGATCCAGTTTAATGATGACAGAATCTGCGTGGTCAGGATCTAAAGAAAAGGCCCGTGTTGCGTGAATAGCAGCCTCGCAGCCCAATCTCGTACCAAAACCCAACTGACAAGGTCGCAGGTAGGCGGCCATTTCCCCCCTCACTGCGCAGCATCCCAATTTAGCGGTCAAGCGACGAAACACGCTACCGACAGCAATGGGTCTCAAACCCCCATCCTTTTTTGATAGAGCGCACAAGGAGGCTCCATACATGTATGGGCATACATCAGGATTTATTTTACCGCTGAGTAGGAAGTTGCAAAGTTTAGTGAGACAACCGAGTACACATTGACATTGTATAGGTACCATTTAGTATTATTATTGAAATTGTTGTTTTTAATGTATTACCTTTTATTTTTATTTCTGCTTTGTATTCAATTTTGTTTGTTATTCGTGTACACTCTGACGATCTTTTTGTGAATTCATGCTACTTTATTGTCATTTTATTAAATAACATGTAAATTTTCAGAAAGAAATAAATGAATCTAATCTAATCTATACCTTTTATCGATTAGAGGAATCGTTTTGTTGAGTTCTCGGGAGTTCTGATGACTCTACTCACAACCAGGAACTCTACGACACATATCTATAGACGCTAACGAATGGCGTTAAAATAATTGTCAATTTTCATCAAGTACAGTCAACAGCAAAAGCAGATGATCACTTTAGTACCTTGTCACTTTCACTACTTTGACGCATCCCAACTATCGCGGTATTGTTACAGTAGTGCGACAAAGTACACAAATGTTTATCTACATTTACTGTTAGTTTTTCTTTGCATTTGTTATCTGTTTCAAATAATTGCTACCTTAATAAAACCTCACTATTCAAACACGATACCATGCTATTAGATATGTATGTAATATTATATAAGATAAATCTCTAAAAGTATCTACTAGACTAATAGGAAGTGAACACCTAGTGGGTGTAAATAATCCGCTTAAACTAAAATTAGCCCTGTTGTAATTCCAAACGCTACAGAAAATAAGCATGTACCCACTTCAAAATAGAACTCAATTTCTAATCACACACGTGTCTGAACTGAACACACTTAGTACAGTCGCGGAAAATACTCCCGCGAGGTAAAGTCGGGGAGAAAAGTGCTTTTGTTGCGTAGTTTTTTTTTCCAACGCGAAGCGACAATCCCGTCACTCAGCCTGTTTAATTGCGAGTACTAAAACAAACGAGGGACGCCAGTGAGCTTCCGAATGCGTGGAAGGGTGGATATAAACGGGCGTTTTTTTAAACGACATATTTCAATACTAGATATTGTACGTACAAATATCTAAAGGAATATGTAATAATAACTACAAACCTTGCAAAAACATCTAATATGCTGTAAATTTGTCTACAAATAGGGTTGTCAGAAGTTTTAGCAACTGCCTGTAGGACTGCAAGTTGTAGTGAACGGTACCAATCATCAGGCCAGCTTGCTCAATAGATTTCATGGACATATTTTGTGATTTTTTAGTACATTTCTGTCGTAAAACGTAATCATAAAATCTTACGTGATAGCTAAGTAAGTGTTTATAAAGATGATACTACTAAGAATTGACATAAATTATAATTACCTACGTAAGTGATTTAACAATGTTTTTTTTTGTTTCAGGTATGTGTTCCTTGTCATAGAAGTATCTACAATTAACCTTATTGTACGTTTATTAACATAATTTTATTCTTATTAGATAGTGCTTAGTTCAGTTGGATAGTGCCTATAAGTGGAAAATAAAAACTGTATGCTACTTATGAATTATGCAATTGTTGTAAACTGGTCATCTGCTTGCAATGTAAAAAAGCCCACATTGAGATAATTTTGACAGGCTGATGAATACAAATATTCCACCATTCTAATAAGGACCCAAGACTATGATATGCCTAGCTTTCTCTCAATAGTCTCATCACAGGCTAGATTCTGCGTACCGGGCGGCACCATCCATCATAAAAATTAATTCACAAATTTAATGAATTCTATGTTTATTTATTTATTTATTGCATCATATTGTTTACATAAAGATCTTATTAATACATTGAAGTCCAAAACATGAACCCTGTTAGGGCACAGCAATGTTATCTTACAGCTAACATGTATCTATTTATATCATAAATTAATAAAATTTCTACATCATAGACACACAACAATAACATATTTTCAATAATTAATTTATACTAACATAAAATTTCAGTCTAAACTGCAAAACAAATACATTGCTAATAATACTTTTCATTAATTTCATTTATTTATGCTCATGTATAATAAGTTCTAGCTATTCTCTAAAGATTCGTGTCTCATAAATTCTTGGTGCGAGTAGAATGTCTTATTTACGAGCCACACTTTAAGTTTGCTCCGAAATATATTGTATGTGTCAAAGTTTTTTATAAATTCTGGTATTTTATTATAAATGTTAATACATTGGTAATACGGCCCATTTTTATATATATTTAATTTATGCCCCGGAATAGCCAGTTTGTTATTACGACGCAGACTTTTACAGTACTCAAACTGAGATATGTGCTTTCTTACAAAAAGTCCTATTTCCAGGATGTATATAGACGGTAAGGTAAGCAAATTTAATTTCTTGAAGTGGGGGCGGCAGCTTTCCGATTGTCGTATATTTGCTATTACACGTATACACTTTTTCTGAGCCACGAAAAGATCGTGGGCGTCTGTACTATTTCCCCATAGAACGATGCCATAACGTAACCAGGCGTATGCGTACGCGTAATATGCAGAAAGTGCACATTCTACGTGTGTATTTCGTTAAAGCACTCCCAAAGCGAATATGAATGGTGATATTTTGTTTCTAACAACCTCAACATGCTTTTTCCAGTTCAAATTCGTGTCGATATTTATCCCTAATAAATTAAATGTATCTACTTCCTCTATGCAAAGTTCGTTTGATATAAAATGAAGATCTAAAGGGGATTTCTGGTAAGGTCTGAACTGTATTAATTTTTTTTTTCGCATTAAGTTCGAGACAGTGCTCACGCAGCCAGTTATCTATTTCTTCTATAGTTTCTTGTATGTCGTCGTCGACATTGTAATCCTTCGGACATTTGAATAGTAAGGACACGTCGTCTGCGAACAAGATACAAGGATGGTCTGTGATTTTAGGCAAGTCGTTGATGTAGGTTAAAAACAGGACACACCCTAAGACAGATCCCTGTGGTATTGAACAATTTGTGATCAGAGTGTCAGATTGGACATTTGAGTGTTCCCCAGTATTTTTATCGTAATATTGGATCTGCACGCATTGCATTCGATTCAGTAAATAGAATTTTATCCATTTATGCGCTCCACCACGGATACCTACTCCATAAAGTTTATCTAAAAGTATAGAGTGCGAAACTTTGTCGTATGCCTTCGTCATGTCTAGCAGCAATCCGACCGCATATTGTTTGTCTCTAAGGTAATTAAAAATTTCATTTACATATTTGTACACTGCGAGGAAGGTGCAATGATTTTTACGGAGACCGTTTTGATTTGTATCCAAAAGGTTAAATTTTTCTAGGAATTTATATATACGGTTTGCCATAGCTTTTTCATATAGTTTTGATATTATTGGTAGAATAGCTATGGGTCTAATTGAGTAGGGTTTTGCTTATCACATTTGGTTTTCGGAATAGGTTTAATTATTGTATATTTTAATTTATCAGGGAATATAGACTGTGCAAATGATTGATTTATTAATTTCGTTATTATTGGTGCTAATTCTGAGCTACAGTGTTTAATAAGGGTGGTTGGAATATCGTCAATACCAGCACTATGTTTATTGGGCAGTTTTTTTTATAATAGAATGCAATTCATTTTCTGTTACGGGGGTAAGGAACATCGAGTTTACGGCGGGCCTCATAAGGCGTAGGACTGAACTAAATATTAATTTACTTACAAGATATTTTTTTATACCACGTCGGTGGCAAACAAGCGTACGGCCCGCCTGATGGTAAGCGGATATACGGTGGAAAGATATACGGTGTGTTAATTATGTTTAGTAGTTTAATTATGTTTCTTATTTTTCTAATTTAAGACCTTTGTTTAATTTAAACAAATTATTGTACGGCATAAACCTTTTTTTATTTAACCTTTTTCTTACATAATTTACTTTATTTATTATTCAATTCGTTTGTTTTTTTCATATATTTTATGAATAAAGTAATTCGCTGATTGTCTTTTTCTTACAAGAAGTTATGCTATGCTATTTATTTTAAGGACACAAGAGCCTTTTAAGCGCCCAACTGACAGCGTTCCACCCGCCCGTATGCGCCCAATCAATTTTATACGTACGCTATATTTTTACAATTTTTAATCCCTTCGCCATTGACAGTAATTTGACGCGACACTGCCGGAAACCGTCAATCAAAAAGGATACGCGTTCGAAATTTAAATGAACATACGCCATTTTGTATTTTCATTTGCCAACGACCAATCAAACAGCGGTACGAGATTGTTGCAATCCAGGTTCAAATCGTTTGAATTAGCAAATTATTCGGGTCATTCGTAATTTGAATTGGTGATGTGGTTTTGTTTAACGGCTTTTATTAAACAACGTGATAATGCTAATGAGATCATGCGGAATACATTGAGACGCAAATGTCAGAAATATCAGCAACGAGTAGGTTTCTTTATAGGTTATAGTCAGTTGTAACGGAACGCAATTAGACTATACGCATAACGGAACGTAAAATAAGTTATTAGTTATTTTAAACTTCGTGAAAATAAAGTAGTTTTGAAAGTACTAGCGAATGTCAAACGTAAGAATTAAATAAAATCGTAGACATTCTTCCAAGGAACACAGAATTCACGAAAGGTTTAACAAACTTTGGATTAATATCAAAACTTGAATTCTACCAGAAGAAGAGTTATGTAATCCTAGTACTTTAACGGTTAGAAAAGTCCCTGGAGATCTTGTCGATGGTTCAAACTACTTGTTAAAAATAACCTAGTTTAAATTTCGAATTACACTAGTTGAGACTTATGTAATCCTAGTACTTCTATGGTTGGAAATGTCTTTGATATAACCAAATAGGTCGAGACAGAAATATTTTAAGTTTAAATTTCGAATCATACTAGCTGAGAGTTATGGGACCCTAGTACTGCAATGGTTGGAAAGTCTTCAATAAGATCAAAATAAATCAAGACAGAACCGTTCTAGTTTAAATTTCGAACTCCACTAGCTGAGAGCTATGAGACCCTAGTACTTCAATGGTTGGAAAAGCCTTTAACGTAATCAAAAAGAGGTCATAATGACGATTCTACCTGCTGTAGTTTAAATTTAGAACTCCAATTATTCCAATTCAAATTTCGAAATTCTACCATAGCTGGAGTAGACGAAAGGACGTAAGAGTCTCTGTCAATTTTGGGTATAAAAGGGGAGCGAAGTTGTATTGAAATCACTTAGAATTCATCACTCAGACTGTCAAGATCTCTGGTCTACGTAATAGTAAATATTTGGTGGGTGAAATTGCTGTCCTAGGGGTGGTTCATCGTTATGAGGAGTTACTCCTCATGATGAGAAATCATTCTTAGACAAATTTATCTTATATTTTATGGGGGTTTGTGCTATTTTAAGTATTCCAAAAGACCAGAATCTTGTCCAGGCTTCAGTTTGCCTGAGGAGTCTTGCTCGCCTAACGGTGTCAACGAGCAGGGTTCAGAGTCTTTAGTTACCAGATCTAAGGGTGGTCTGGCGTCTACCTTTTACCTACATGGAGACGAATCAAATCCCTTACGTTCCTTCAATGCCCAGCTGACAACGTAGACATGGCTGCCAATATGGGGTCTCAGCATAGAGGTGTATACCTCGCTTGTCGAAATTGTTCAGTATTTGAGGAACGGTCTTGTTAAATATATTTATATATAAATCTTATATACACAATAGGGCGTCTTACTCACTGTATCCTAGCCTGCGGGCGCAGTGGGGGGAGACATCCAACACGGGCCCATAGCTTTGCCATTCTCAGTTTAGCCCACTGAACTTTCGTTGCATAGGTTAGCGATTCGCAGTCAAAAGAGCTGAATTTGGTAAGGGATTTATGCTCTTTCAGTTTAACGAGTTTACTGGGGAACAGTAGGGTAGCTTCACACACATTTATTTGGGAAGTAGGGTTTAATAATTATTTTAAGTTTGCCGTTAATTTTGGGGTTTTGGGAATACTTAGCTGAGATAAAGTTATTATTTTTGATATAGATAATGGTGGTTTCTTGAGTTGCGATTTCTAGCAAAATGATTAACATTTACTCAGCATAAGCTAATTTAGTGACGAGCTGAGCAGATCACTAAAGTTGACTTTTACAAAGTGGCAAGCAGAGCAGTTCACTGGGATAAGCTAATTTAGTGACAAGCTGAGCAGATCATTGAATTTAGCTTTCCAATGAGACGAGCTGAGCAGTTCTCTGTGTAAAATTATATTAACGACAAGCAGAGCAGTTCACTGCGATAAGCTAATTTAGTGACAAGTTGAGCAGATCATTGAATTTAGCTTTCAATAAGACGAGCTGTTCACTTCTTTTAGTTTATTTAAAGGTCTGGCAGAGTAGTTCATAGGTATTAGGGAACGAGGAGTAGGGAGAGTAGGTTGTTCAGGGTCAGGGCCAGATTCTGGCGAGGAATCACCAGGATTTCGCCCGCTTCCGATGATGAGGCCTTGCGGCGATTCTCCTCATCATACGGCGCGTCTTCCGAAGCGCTAGTAGATGCATTTGCTAGGTAGAACCATATTCTTATGGTTTAGTCTCTTTTACAAACTGATTTTATCCCGAGCGCTCCTAAAGGTCATCCGAACGAATTGATCGGATAAGCCTAGCAGAGTACTCCTGTTAAAGTAACTTAGGTCATTTGGACGAAATTGTCTTACACTCCGCATAGTGAAATAAAAGATTGGCGGGGACTTGTCCATGTCTAAGGTCGAGAGCCACGGGTCTCTGGTTAGTACCGGAGGGGGATAGCAATCCCTAGGGCGGCTGGAGGAGCCCTACCTTACACCAATCAATAAAATTGATTATTTTTATACGAATCTGTAAATAAGCAATACATAACAGGATATGAGCTATTCGGAAGCTAGGTACATAGAGCTTGTAGGGATGGCAAATCTCTTAAGGATCATATAAAATTGGTATTCAATTATTAGGAAGACAAGTCCTGAACCTGACAAGTATTCACATAAAAGAATTTGGGTTTTACGGTTCATAACATTATTGGGTTCTACCCTAGACGATTCACGTTGGCCATTTCTAGTTTAAGTTGTAGTTAGTTTAATAAAATCACATCGTCAAAATTATACATTTAATTAAAAATATACAAGGGGGAGCGGGGGGGCGTTACACAGTGATTGTAACTTTTGTAGCATTTTCGGTGCAGCGTAGTGGTGTTAACGGAGGTGGTATGGAGAAATACATTTTTAAAGTTTAATTAAGGTTAATATTAATGTTATTAACGCTAGTGAATCATAAGAATTTAAATCATTTATCCCAATTGTACTTATAGTGTTTCCGCAACGCTGCTACCTAAACTGTCTTTGACAAGTTCATTTGATCTTACGTTAAGCGACAGCGAGCTTTACAACCTTAGCAAAGGGTCAATTTCACGATAAAATAGATTTCTAGAATCAGATACGATGTACAAGTCTAACCAAAACTTAGGGTTTACTTTATTTAAGTAAGCAGGAAAGTGGCGACCCAAGCTGTGTATCATCTGAGATTAAAATAATGCGTGCCAAGTCTCAAAGAGAGGAAAAGGCTGGATATTTGGAGTAAAGAGGTATCCTTGGTAAATAACTAGGTATGCAATGCAGTTTGCTGGTTGCAAATGTTGAGCTGAGCGCGTCTGCCCGGTCTCGAATTGCCTGACAGTTACTCACTTGGCATTGAAATTTACGGAACTTCAGTATTTCGGTGATTATTTCTCCGTGGTATGACCGATTTTAATTTTTTTTGTATTTAAACCATCAACATGATATCACATATCGACATGCAAAATGTGAGAATGATCGGTTGAAGCTTCTAGGACTCCTCCTACTACTACTACTACGTACTCAAACGAAATACATCTGTTGCCTAAGAATGAATACTATGAAGTGTACGGTGTTCGAGGGTTGTAATGATACTTCAAGCGTCGATTCAATAATGATCTTTATTACTTTAAAATGCACGCAAACGCATGTGTAGACAAAGGATTCATTGGAGTGTTAATAATTTCCATTTGCGTCATTGGAATGTGTCGGCACAATTGATAGTTGATACTTTTCCCGTATATGGAATAATAAATCATTTTCTGTATTCACTGAAGTGCAATTGCTATCAGGGTCAGGTATCATATTACATGTTCTTGGAAATTGAAAATGATTTATTTATTAACTATCGGCTGAGCTTCGTGTGTGGTCTTAAGGGCCATACTACAACTATTTAACTGCAATGTGAAAATTATTATAGTGGAGCACCGATACAAAAGGAACTCCTATAACTGTTGCAAGAAGAGAATGATGAAGAAGATGACCAATTATCGGTAACTACTACATTTACTAAGTTTAAACGAGACTTCGGTTTCAAGGGTCGTTATTACCAGACTTACCTTTCCGATGAAGTTTAGTTCAACGAAAACTATAACCAGCTCTTAACTGGGCGTCTGTGGAACTTCATTCCCAGGGAGAGGATCGACTTGTTAAAAGATCCTTTGTGAAATGGCGAACTTATGCCTGCTTGTACAACGTGGCGATGTGACCTGGAAATTCTTTAAAATTTACTTATTCATTCAAAGATCTTAGCTACACAGAACTAAAAGGAGGTTTACGTGGGCTTAACACTGTAAATAACTGCCTAAATAATAAATAAGCTCACTCATATCGCTTCACCCGGGTATGTCCTAAAACTACGAGCAAGACCACCGGGGAATGGGCAGCAGCATTCCTAGAGTACGGTGGAGATACTGCGATCGCCAACCCGCATGCCAAGCGTGGTGATTATGGCATTTACCCCCCCCCCAAAAATTGGGGGAGGCCTATGTCCAGCAGTGGACGTCCTAGGGCTGTTATGGTGATGGTGGTGGTGGATATCGCTTCATATGGGCGAACGATTTTTGCAATATTTTTCGTTTCCCAAACGAATAAACCATTAGCATACCCATCAGGAATTTTGAAAAAAACAACATTTATAGCCCACTACTTTAGGATTTGGTTTATAGTAAATAAAATATGGATTTACAAAAAAATATATCAGAAATAAAACTTTGCGAAAAAATGTTATGCAAAACATTGTAAACAATCTTCTAAAGCTCTGGCGACTTTACCGGCACCATTAGGGTGATTTTGTGCTGATGTGCTATGCTGCGTTGCTATGAATGCGTTTGAATCCACCAATCATAATCATTGATGCACATAGCATAGCACTGGTGGAAACGGGTTTTCGTAACGTAGCCACAAATCCTCGTAGCAAAGCTGCATAGCACATCTCTGGTGCAAAGGCACCCTTAACAAAACACCACACACCTACAGAGCAAGCAGTTGTGTTATTATGGCTGTGATCTTCTGAAAGGTAACTCCCCAGTAGGGCTGCTAAATGACATCCCGTTGCACCCTACCTCATGAAACTTATGATATTATTTTGGGGTCTTTCAAAAATGTACTAGGTTTTTCTGATCTAAAGGATGGTGCCGCCTGGTACGCAAAATCTTGGCTGTGTTGCGAGAAAGCTATACATAGCCAATTAGCCAAGTCTTGGGTCCTTATTAGAAAGGTGGTTTCTTTGTAGTCGTTAGCCTGTCAAAATTATAATGGTGTGGGTTTTTCATATCCGTCAGTCATGTTAGATGTATTTAATTATAGAATGACTTCTCTTCAGTATTCTCAACCTAAAGTCGGAAAGGCCTCAGGGTAAAATATCTACCATAGATCCTGCCAACCTATATATTTGACACCTCGGTCGCTTCACAGCTAGCTGTGAAATGTAAAGAAACACATCTTAGCACAACGTAGATATTCACCCTTACACAAACATTAGTGGTGGCAATTATTCTTCAATCTGTGTCAGTTTGTCGTGTGGGGGAGGATGTCGTGCATTCACGACAATCACGACTCCATTCTTAAAGGGACGAAGCAGATGGCTGCAGATGGTGTGGTGAGCCTATATTTATGGTATGCAGATTTATAGAGAAAATTTCAGTTTTTTTATCCAACTTTCGGCATGCTTACGGTGTTAATAAGTTGCTTTCATAGAATGGGAGAACGTGAACAGTTTCAGCGTAATATAGGGCACGCTTGGGCATGTCAACAAAAAATAAAATAATCTGCGCAAGTTTTAGGTATGATTGCGCTGTTTAACTTGGGACTCATTTCACAAAAAAAATATCTTATAGTGATAGGGCTGTCAACCTTAAGGGGTCCCAAATAGGGGTTTTGACTGTACCTATAAGTTTTCAGTGCTCTTCACTATATGTGTCGAATTTGTACTATTACCGTAAACGTTATAGAGGTAAGTGTTTTCGTTCTTATAAAATAAACATTATCTAGTAAATGTATGACTAGTGGCTCTGTGAACTATAGACATTTTGTTTCAAATATTATATTGTTTTTTTTTTCGAATTTCAAAAAATCCAAAAACTGGCTCGACAAATATATTTCATATAATTATCGAACCTGCTCACAAAATTTCACGAGAATCCAGATTTACAAATTGTGACCTGTGGAGGAGAGCAACTGGACATCCGGGCATCTGGACATTTGGGCATAAGAAATTATTTTTGTCGAAGCTGAAGCTTACCTAGGAGACCTTCGTTTCACTCGATCTATAATATTCATTAAAATTTTCTTGTTACAAACATTAGCAGTTCAATATTTAAATACTACGTCTTGGTTTTCTTAATCCATCGTTTGACCTCGAATCGAAGCCTTAGATCCTTTGCCTTATAATCAAAATAAAAAAACTTGGCGCTAAACGCGCCAGTATCGCAAGCGTGACCTTAAAAACAGCGTGACCTTAGTTTCGTATTTCTAAGTCCGTTTACTCATATACAATGTAAATTACCTATAGCTTATAATATACAAAGTAAATAACGTATACAAATTAAATTGCGTCTAGTTAACGACCATTTAACCCATGACAGGTCGTTTCATCTTTCACCGCGAGCTACCTCAAGCTGACACTATCTCGTGTCAATCTCGTGTCGTATTATCTCGAGTGTCACGAGACACGTGTCCGACACAATAAGGGCGCGGGTGTGTGGTTTCAAATTCATTGTGTATTAACAGCAACGAGTCAGTCATCTTTCAAGGAAATTTTCAAGGAATGGGGTGTGCATTAATGAGTATTTGTGTTGTATTGTTGTAATATACAATACTGATTCAAGATCATAAAGCATAGAGTGCCTCATCTTAGAATTCGAATCGGACATAATAGTCGAAACTTTTCTGATGAGCGCCTAAACATGTGTTAACTTACCTATCATCACGTTCCGTTGGGGACGAAATAAGAGATTGGACAGACAAACGTACTTCAAGTAATAACTTGTATGACAGCCACTTTACCCACAACCCCGGCTTGGGTAAAACAGGACAGTAGGAGCCCTAAGGGGGGGATCAGGTTAAGCTGGTTGTTGGTTTTGATTTATTTGCAATAGAACCATGTGTTGGAGGGCGCCAAGTGACTTAGCGTTAAGTATTGGCTTGTTGAGTTTCTTTACTGTGGTTTGTTATCATTTTGTTGTTTGAGTACCTTGAATGGCGCATTGTGTTGGAATGATGAAGTTGTTTGGGGTAATTCAGTAGAAAATATTGGACAAAAGAAAAATAGAGTCGGTTGTGGCAATTTTGGATTACTGTTGTTACTTTTGTGTTGCAGTAACTCGCAAACGGTAGCACGTAACTATTTTGGTTTTCTAAAATTATATTTATCGTAAATAGTGGTCAATTTTCTACTGTGCCCGAGTAACAAATATATGTGTTAATTAACGACTGTGATGTGATGCAAATGATGAGAAAAAGTAACCACAGGTTGGCAGTTCATAGTTAACCTACCTATGCATTTTAGCAAAAGGATGACACGGACCAAGTCAAAAGAAGAAAAAAGTCTTCACAAATACAGTCGCTCGTTCGAAGAATTTTGTCGACCTGTTTAGCCTAGTTGGTAGTGACACTGCCTATGAAGTTAGAGGTCCCGGGTTCGAATCCCGGTGAGGACATTTGTTTCTGTGGCGAGCAAAAACATTTGTTCCTGACACTTGGATGTTCCCTATGTATTTATAAATATATCGTTGTCTAGTAACCCTAACACGAGCCTTATTGAGCTTACTATGAGACTACTTCGATTTGTGTAAGAAAAGGTCCCCAAAATTTTTTTATGTATAAAACAATTATAGGTATCCAAATTTATCATACCAAGATGCATCTTTCGTATTTCCAATTCGCCATCGAAAAATAGTAATTGAATCCTAAATAATGAAAT
This sequence comes from Notocelia uddmanniana, assembly GCA_905163555.1. NCBI lineage: Eukaryota > Metazoa > Arthropoda > Insecta > Lepidoptera > Tortricidae > Notocelia > Notocelia uddmanniana. The sequence goes on from LR991066.1 coordinate 24,608,246, forward strand.
CATCCACCGCTACAAATTGAACTAATCTGGCATTTTCATTAAACAAAACGCTCCACAATTGAAAAACTTTAATAACTCAAGGATTCACAACAAGAATTCAAATTGAAATGTCACTGCGTCAGATGGCTCGTCGTAGCATATTGCAGTTTATCGCACCTTGCCGCTATTGGAATTTGAGCTTTATAAATTTATTAATAAGGTCGGTGGTGTTTTATTCTTTTTAGTGCAATGTGCAGCGAATAATCGGTTTTTAATGAAAAGATTAGTGCCTGGGTGCCATTGTATGGGAATCAATGGGACACTCCAAGAATTTTCCAATTTCGACGCCGCTTCCATGTCTAATCCTTTCCGTTGGAAATGGTTTTATTTTATGTTTTATTGGAAATCAATTAAAAAGATGAACTAAAAATAGTTAAGGTAATTGTCACACATGAAAACAAAACGAACAGAACAACGTATCCCCCTTACTGACATTCATACATAATAACCATCATCATCATCATCCTAGCGTTATTCCCATTAAACAGTTACATCCTGAAGGATGCCTGGGGTCCGCTACGTAATCCCAAGAATTGGCGTAAGCACTAGTTTTTACGGAAGCGACTGCCATCTGACCTTCCAACCCAAGGGGGAAACTAGACCTTATCGGGATAAGGCTTGTCAAGTGAGTGGGCAACTTGACTGTTAGAGTTCTCAAGCGGCCCGAAGGCCTTTTTTTTTAATTTGGGTGAGAAAATGCATTACGCATGCCACCCGGGTGCAGGGGGTGACCCGAGTGGTTATGTGGGACTAAGGCTGATGAGACCCACGGTGTACCCACTAAAAACCCCCCCATCTGCCGCCTCGCCGCCTTGTGCCGGCACTCCTCTTCTTCTGCGGCCCCTCCTCAACGCATCCTCAGCGGGCTACCCAAGCCCGCTGGGAGCGCCCTCCTCGGGCCAGCCGGCAGCCCAAACAGGCCGGCCCTGGGTGCCTCTTAGCTTCACCGTGGATGACCAGTCCACGGTTACTAAGCCCCCTCGCCCCGACAAGGCCGGCACCCTGGAGGGGGATTGCTTAACGACCTGTACCCACGTTGCTTAACCACGAGTGCTCCTCGTTCACATTAATAATAACCGTTTTTACTGTTTTTAGTAATATAATTTTAAAAATATTTTTTTATATAAAAAAAAAGTTGTAAAATTTGACGAATGTGAGAAAGCAGAGCCCTTTACAGTATTTTACTACTGTACTGTTTGACTCATTTGTGCGTAGCCAACTAGAGAGTTATTGTATTATCTGGAATCCTCACGAAAAGAAATATACTCTCCTTCTAGAAAAAGTCCAAATACAATTTATTAGATTCCTACACAAGAAAATACATGGCTACTATCCCTACATGTACCTCACGCCGTTTGTACTGGGGATGGTGAGATACCAAAGCCTCGAAGTACGTAGGGAACTTGCATCAGTAAAATACTTTTTCAGACTAATCCGAGGCTTAGTGACGAACCCATGGCTGCTACAATTTGTACAATTTAATGTACCGACGTATTTTGGCAGAAGTACTCTTCGGCCCCGCAAAAAACCGCTTTTTGTAATCCCCAGCATGAGTACGGTGAGCCTAGCTACTAGTCCCTTATACATGGCACTGAATACTATAAACAGGGCCCGTAATTTTCATGCCGATGACATCAATTTGACGTCACGCTCCGTATAGGATGATACCAAATAGTTTTATTGCAAAATATTAATCATTAGTCGTCATGCATTTTAATCATGTACAAATGACTTCAAAACTAGTCTATTTACACGTGTAATAAATAATATCTACTTGATACGTGAAACGTAAATAAAAGTATTTTGATTTTCATATACATACATTTTATTGTTAATAATAACAAGTTTCAATAATTACGTAGAAGACAGAATTCCTCTCTAACGTAAAGCACGCCATCCCGTGCAAAGTAAATCGAAGTCATCTTCGCGTTCATACGTAATGCAATATTCATAAAAATCCTTTTGTTTTGTAACCATATTTCTATTTGTTGTCTCACACATTAGGTTAATTTTTCCAACTTCTCTGTTAAAAAGAAAATTTTGAATTGATGGACACATTGTTTCTGATTTTAACAAGTTATTCTATTAGTTATTATCAGTATAATTTTTTCTCAGTGGCACTTGTAACATTGTTGACACAACGTTTTTTTAACGAGAATAAATAAAAAGGTCACATTAAAAAAGGTTTTATTACATATTTATTTATTTATGACGAATAATTATAATCGGAATCATACTCTATGCAGCGTGACGTCATTTTTGCGTCAACGGCATGAAAGTTACGGGCCCTGACTATAAATAACATTCTTCTATACGACCCCACTTTGGACCTATTCTCGCAGACGGAACCGATATTCCTGGCTGCAGCCGCACGCTATCTTGAATCAAACTCCACTCCCACTGCTATTGAATAATGTATGTAGCATTGTGTTAGTAATAACTACCTAATTGTAACCCACAACTTGCATGTTTGGTTTATCTGTCAATGTAAGTTGGTTAGTAATTTCGCTTCGAAATATATTTTTCTATTCGTTAAGACGGTTCCGATGAACCCAAACACAACTGGTTTATCTTGTTTGGATAAGGAGTTGTTATGGGGACCGATGATACGCAGTGTTGAGAGGGACCTGCATAAGTCTCTAGCTGTCAACACAACATATCCTCAAGTTAATATAGTGTCGGAAATGCGCTTTTGATTATTCTTGAGTCGTAATCGTCCATAGGCGACGGTGCTTTCCGTCAGGCAGGCTGTAAGTTTGTTTACCACCGTCGTAGTATATAAAATTAAACTATAACGTTGAAAAATTACTGTCGGCCTGTTAAGCCCAGTTAATAGTAACACTGCCTACGAAGCTAGATGTCCCGAGTTCGAATCCCGGTAAGGGCATTTGTCCCTGTAGTAAACAAAGACATTTCTTAAACTTGGATGTTTTTTATGTATTTAAGTATATGTCTAGTCTATGAAATATATCGTCGTCTAGTACCCATAAAACAAGCCTTATTGACTTTACTATGGGATCAATTCCATTAAACACCAAAAGCCATAGACGCGAGACGGTAATCGTCATAAAACAAATGAGAAATAAAACAAAGGCAGGCGGAAAGGAGACTATTCCTTATTCGACAAAGAAGCGTACAAACATCCAAGTTTGCACTTAATCAATCACAACAACAAAAGCCTTAATCAGCTAAAAATGACGATTAAAAACACTGAAAGGCGTTTTCATTTCTTAATGCAGCCATTAGGAGAAACAAAGCTACGGGAAGAATCGACGGGCGCCTGACAATGCTATTCCTTAATTAAAACGGTCCACTATTGGGGAACGTCAAAGCGTTGATTGAAAACTTAGCTGTCAGTCGGGATTCGTGTTGTTTTGTCCTCTTTTGACGTGACAATGTCTCGAGTCGGAGTGGCCGAAAAATACGTATAGATAGTTCAATTCATCTTGGTGCGCCGGTCTATTTATGTGTGCAGGGCGAATCTCCAGCGTTTTAAACGCTCGTTTCTAACGTCATTGTCGAAGATTATACAGGGTGATTTAGGAGACGTGAGCAGGACCAACACTACATACATAGTAAATGGCAATGAATCGTTCACTATTGTATTTAAGTGAAACACCCATACCTTTTTCCTGTATTTTAATTATTGTTAAGTTAAAGTCAAATTCTCTACAATCATGGTCACCTACAACAACTGGTTTATAAAGATTAAACCTCTAACTGTTATGACAGCACTTTGATTACGAAGAAAGTAAATTGTCACATTGAGTGAGATACGATATTTCAATAGTAATCGGACTCAGATGACATTCAATTTGACACGTATCACTTGACTGAAGTATTCTGATTGTAGAGTGACCATGAATTTCGTAAATGATTTAAAACATTTTGTTTTCAACACCAAAGATAAATAAACGTTTATTTCACTAATAGTGGCACGAAGCAGTATCTTATGATCTACTGAATCCGTAGTGTTGATCTTGCTCACGTCTCCCGAATCATTCTGTTTATTGAATGCGTAGAACAAACCGCGAGGATTTTGATCAACTAAGACTCAGAACCGATATTGGTATTAGTTTTTAACAAAAGTTCATCATTTTCCCTCCTGGATCCCTGGTTATCATTCTCTTTTAACAAAATGTATGGAGACGAAATTACGAAAAAAAAAGCTGTAAAAACGCTGAATATTCACCATCGCTTGTAATACGTTGAAGTGAAGTTTACACAAACCGACCACGGAAGCTCTAGCGACCTTACCACCAGGAAACATAAAACCACGTACAACCGGCCTCATAAGTAGCTGGACACTTTGTGATTTTGTCGCTTTCAACCGTTACATATTTATTATGATAGATTAAACATGACGTTAAAGCTGCAAGGTACAAAAGTGTTCAGCCCCTTGTGAGGCCGACCGTACTTTTTTTATTAAAAATGGGATTTCTCTTGGCTAGCATCTAGCCGGAGGGCAAAGATGAGGCCGACGATGAAGCGAGCTCACCCAGAAGATGCCCATTCACTTCGTGCCTTAAAAAGGTCTAGGTTACCCTAGGCCTACAGAACATGTAGTAATTATCATGGCTGCGGTATTCCGTAAGGAGGTAGTTCCTGAATAGGCTCCGAATGACCAAGAGGACTTTCATCTGTGCTCCACTTCTCCCAAACCTTAAGGTCAGTCTCACACTGGTTCATTGTCAATTGTAAATACCCTAATGTGAACTGTTAAGCCGCTCGCTAATCCTTTCATTTGCTAGCCATCTCAATCATGAGACCATAGACGCCATTTTAAATTACGCTGTCATCTATACAAGTCAGAAGCGCGAAGCGGGGTTAATTTACTAGTTAACTCGTAATCATTAAAATTATGAAAAAATGTGAAGTTAGAAAAAACCAGCCAAGTGCGTGTCGAGTCACGCAAAAAGAAGGGTTCTGTACCGACACCTCCTAATCTACATTTAAAACCACTATACAATACAGTAAATCAAAGAAGGTCGTATCTTCATAGGGAAGTCACGGCACTTACGCCTTTTGTTTGGGCAAGACAGTTTTTCAGCAATAACTCAAGAACCGTTAGCCCTACATATCTTATTCAAACCAAAAATCGTTGAAAGGATTTATTATTGTACATCATCTTGATTTTTTTCAGAATTGTAAAACTTCATAGTTTGGAAATTAGACGAGGAGGGGGGGGGAGAGGACACTATTTACGACTTTAACAGCTAATATTCCACCAACGGTTGACTTAAATGGTATTTTTTTTAGAAACCTCTATGTCATTTTTGAAGGCCTATCCAATGATACCCCACACGCCTATGTGCATTGAAAAAATATTATATTATATTTCTATAGCGGTTCCTAGCATACACCTTCCTACCAAATTTCATAATTGTAGTTATCATAGTCTCCGAGTAAATCGGCTGTGACATACGGGCGGACGGACGGACGGACAGACATGACGAATCTATAAGGGTTCCGTTTTCGCCATTCTGGCTACGGAACCCTAAAAAGGGTTCAAAGATTGAATGAAACGGTCGACAAAATGTAATAACACCTCTAAGTGGCCGATTTATTAATTAAATCGTATGGCAGAATTATTAACAGAGTCGCTGTACGAACTGTCTCGACTACGGTACAGGTAAATTAATTTTCAAGACGTTTTTGCATTTGTAGTAGTATTTGTATATTTACAGGAGCACACGTACGCGTTAACGTACACAGACACACGTATGTGTGTGTGAGGCTGGCTGCAGAGGTCACAACTTTAAATGCAAAAACGTCTCTAAAGTAATTTGCCTGTAATGACCTCAATAATTTTTGTTTGTAGAAGTATAATACTTGTTTTGTCGGCCTGTTTAGCCTAGTTGGTACTTGGTAGTGACACTGCCTCCGAAGCTTGAGGTCCCGGGTTCGAATCCCGGTAAGGGCATTTGTTTCTGTGGTGAGCAGAAACATTTGTTCCTGAGACTTGGATGTTTTCTATGTATTTAAGTATATATCTATTAAATATATCGTCGTCTGGTACCCATAACACAAGTCTTATTGAGCTTACTATGGGACTAGTTCGATTTGTGTAAAAAAATGTCCCTTTATATATTTATCAAAAAAAATATATCTATCTAATTATCTAGCATCAGTGGTATTATTTTGACGATGATGATGATTCTTGTCATTGTGACGAGAGCGGAAATCCCAGCAGTCAAGAGGTCTGGCAGAAGAGGTAAAATGAAATATGTGATTAATAGCTATAGGTATGCTGATATTTCTGTTGGTAAGGGAAGATTCCACCACCACCACCACCACCATATCAGCCAAAGAACGTCCACTGCTGGACATAGGCCTCCCCTATATTCACGGGGGGTATATGCCATAATCGCCACGCTTGGCATGCGGGGGGGAGGGAAGATTCCATTCTGAAATAAAATGATAGATTGATAAACAGAGTCGCACCTTAAGTTCTTCTTTATTTAGCTTGTTCTTCTCTTCGTCTTCTTTACTTTTTCGAAACCAGAACCTGCATTTTCTCTAGCCTTCAACACAAATAATCCTCACATCGATTAAAGGGTTGGCATCATGCTTGTAACCGTTCTGCAGTCACAAGAATCCAGAGGCGACGGTGTCTGCTTGCCATCACGAAGGCTACGGTAAGCATACGAGCTTGCTTGCCACCGTCGTAGTAAAAAATATAAACCTTAAAACTTATTTTAGTACCAAAATTAAAGCGGATAATCCGTTACCCTCGCTTGCGCCAGAGTGTAAAAGTTTTAATCCGGCGTCGACAGGCATTGTTCGGGCCGCGCTGATTACTGGCCGACACCTACTTCGCAGGACGCAGCACACAGATTAGGCGTCAGTGTAGGCAACAGCAAAAGTAGATGATCATTTTAGTGCTTTATCGCACTATCATAACAATACTCCGACAGTTGGGATGCGTCAAAGTAGTGAAAGTTACAAGGTACTAAAATGATCATCTACTTTTGCTGTTAAGTGTACAAATACTACTACGCTTGCTTGATGATCCGAGGATTGGCCTCTGACACAAGAGAACTCCACTTTATTCTACGCACCTCACGCCAGTTGGGTAAACCGAGGTTGCCTAGGTCTTTGAGGGCTTCGACATTCCAGCGTTGTTTGGGATAACCTACCGGATGTTTGCCATTATGCCGACCCACATGCGCTCCCTTCCCTGAACGGTCGTCTCCCATCCTCCCCAAATGGCCAAGCCAGCGGAGTTGCGTTGCCTATACTTCGCCTATTATGTTCGGCATGGCCGTCAGCTCCTCCAGCTCCCCATTCTTTCTAGATCTCCAGTTCCCGTCTTTACTCCTGGTGGGTCCCAGTATCTTCCGTAAATTAATTAATTATGTATCGGTCTCTGTTTTTTGTTAATTCATTGTTTTTTTTTGTTACGCATAAACGATTTCTTCTTCTTCTTCTTCCGGCAGATATTTCGTTCTGCCAGTAAGAGCTCGCTCTCTTCTTTCTGTGTGAGTATCCAAGCCTTATACCCATACATAAAGCTTGGCGTAGTAACGGGGTTTTAGACACGCATCTTGGCAGAACAGTCGAGTTAAATTTGTGCACGGACAAAATGTTCAAATATACGTGAATTTATTGTTAAAGGCATAAGGTCTCCCTGATAGCATAAGTTCCTCATGGATCATGGATGAGGGACTGACAGTAGTCGCCATGCTGACCCGGTGGAGTATAGGCTTCACATACACCTTCGATTTCATATTTTTATGCAGGATTCCTCACGATGTCTCCTCCGAAAAGCTAACGGTAATTATCAAATGATAGTCCATACATAAACGCCGAAAAACTAGTTGTTACAAGCCCAGAGCCTACTCACCCATAGCCGCCGTTTGACAACAGCATGCTTAAACCACTAGGCTAATTAATATTATTAGTAAACATTATTTTGGCCCCACTAGTAGGCCGATTACTTCATAGCGGACACGGCACACAGAGGAGGCAACAGTAGACATAGTAGACAGACACACCTCAGGTGCAGTGCTTCGGGGGGTCGATTACACGCATTGAGCTGACTAGTGTGCGTGATACATTGAAAGCAAATCGACATCAAATTGGAAAGCGCAGAGTAAGTGTCGAATCGACCCTCAGATTAAAACTTTATCACTATGGTTCTGTATTTAACTGTTTATTCTGTTCGATGTCAATTTTTGATACAAATTGGAAAACCGTGGTGACGTTAATTATTATTATTAATGGTATTTATATATTTATTGATAAAATTAAATATACACAAACAAATAGTCCAATACAAGAACACAAACAAAACAAAATCTTTTTAAACCTAATAAAAACAAAAACCTATACTAAAACCTACTTAATTTAAAAAAAGCTGCATGCTTATTATTAATTAATATTGTCAGTTTTTTAAATTTTATCAATTCACGCTTTGACATGTAAAAGTGCCCTTGTGGGCTATTTGCCGAATAAATATTTGTTTTTTTTTGACGTCTACATGTTACGCTTATACTAGTGGTATACAGGCTTTGTATAATCTATTTTTACTTAAAACTAATTTTAACTTAAAACTATATTTATCTATATTTGAACTCAGCACGTATTCTTAAAATGTCACTACGTAGAGAATTGCATCTTTCATCTCTGTTATTTGGTGTTTTTAAAAAGTCTAAACCAGAGTATCTGTTTAATAAGTTTAAATTTCGCGATAGCAGGTCAAGCTTGTATGGAATCAGATCGGTTTGCGAAGATCAGTTACTACCTCGTTGTCACTTTTCCGTTTTCAAAGGTAGCTTTAAATACTCAGCAGCAAAATGCTGGAATAACATACCGCCACCTATCAAAAACTTAAATACAATTGGTACTTTTAAATTGAAACTCAAACAACAACTTCTAGAATTTCAAAGCACGCTACCTCCTGGTACTAGAGTAAAACCGTCATATCTATAGTGGTCGAAATCGTAATATGCGCCGTTCAACTTTAAATTATTACATTCATGTTATTTATTTCCTCAATATGTACTTTATTACCCAACGTATTTATTTAGCCTACACATCAAACCTATCTTCACATATATCATACTATCATACAGTATAATTTTATATATAATACGTCCATGAACATAAACATATATATTCATACCTATATTATTTTCTACACAAACTATAATAGTCTTAGCCATACAGTTTCCGACAAGCAGCAAGCAAATCTGTATTGTACGAAGGGTCGGCCTGAAAACCAGCGTTGTAGTAGATAAGCCTGCTGCAACACATGCTGAGGTTCGCTCCTTTTTAACATCATAATTGTTGTTGTAAACATATAAATTTGTGCTTATTTAAGTTTTATTTTAAGGCTTGCAATGTTCTGTAGCATTGTCTGTAATCATTTTTCAATGTGGTGTTAAATAAAAATTTTCTATGTCTATGTCTATGTCTATTTATGCTCAATTTCAATATTGTCATAATCCAGTTACAACCTGCTACGTCATCATCATCAGCCTATAACTGTCCCACTGTTGGGCACAGCCTGTCATAGACGAGAGGGACCTCCCCCGTACCCAGCTGGGCACAGGCCTTCTCTATGAAAATGAGTCATATTAACCTAAAACATAATACGAGTGATGAAGCTTATGTTAGGTTATACTTACTCAAATAATTTTCTCCCTCTTCGACGCTAGGATTGAGGAATGAGCTCCTTGCTGAGGTTTTATGTATGTATGTAAGCACTTTATTGTACACAATAACAGTTTAAAACATATACATGTCACACAGGATCAGAGTACAAGGCGAACTTATCCCTATGAGGGATCTCTTCCAGCTAACCTTTGAGGGATTGAGAGGAGATTTTTAAAAATAACGAGATAGACAAACTTACACCGTTCCCCGAGGTACTATGTACAGTATGGGGTTCTTCAAGCAAAGAGGGTATAAATTTTTCGATTTCGGAGTTGCAGGCATATAGGCTGCGGTGACCGTTTACCATCAGGTGGGTGGTAAAAAAACACCAAGGACGTGGTATTAAAAAAATCCCCCAGAATAATCATCGTCTCAGAGCCATCAAATATATTACTAAAGCCAACTAAACAACCAAACTACAACAGCTGTTGAAATTACCCCCTTTTAACATTTCATTAATCATACATTATAACGTTGTGGGGCTATAAACCTATAATTACTGGTTCAGTTTAATTTTGTATTACTTGCAGTCGTATAAATGGCGTATTAGTGTAATAACATGACCATAATATAGTCTCATGGATATTTGTGTTAATGGCGATGGACGTGTTCTGCCAACGACGTTAAACTTATGAACTAGTAATAATGAAATTATTATTTTTTTAACTGGCGGACTGTGTCCAAATTAAAATAGGATGAAATATTGCATGAGTCCACTGGATGCGGGTAGTCCAGGATCGGTCATTGTGACACTCTTTGGGGGAGCCCCATGTCCAGCAGTGGACGTCTTTCGGCTGATATGATGATGATGAATAAAATATAAACACAAAAAATCTTGATCAGAAACTCACACTTCGAACAAACTGTCAATCTGTATTTTTCACCATTTTTACACCCAATATAAAAATAAACACAATAAAATGTTTATGATAATGTTAATGCAAAGATTTAAAACCCGAAACATGTGCAACATACTAAACAAGTCCAAATAGAAATATTTTAGTACGATAGATAAGTTCGGGTACTCTTTATCTTCTTACTAATTGAACTGAGAATAAATAAATAATCGTGATTATAATATTGACTCATACATTCATACTATTTTTTTACGGGACGGTCATTTTAACTAGGCTTATATAGAGTATAGGTTCATACCTATATCCACAACAATCTTCGTCATTGGTTAGGTAGTTTGTGACGTAGCGTGCTGCAGATTTACATGGCCTGACGAAGTTTGCGGTACCGATGATGATAAAATTTGTGCTATCACGGTCTTTTTTCTGACATTAATAAATATATTTTTATATAAATAAATATAATATATCATAAAGCACTGTCAAGCCATTAAAAGCGTTTGCTAAACAGGTACATGTTTTTGCATATCAATGGCAGATAGCGATGTTTATGGTTTCTGTAAATCGCGTGCCACATTTGCATTCTGATTTCCACTGGCGCTGCGCTGCGGGAATGCAAATGCAATATTTATAACATACCTCCACGTTATTTGTGTACGGGAGTTCCAACTCGATAATTTGTTGTTTCCCGGGTTCAATGAGTGTATTAAAATGTTATCAAATCAGAGATCCGTAGCAATTTTCTGACAAAAAATTTTTTCATGGACTATTCATATTCCTTAATTTACTACACAGGTCAATTACGTGACGTTTCGTGCTTACGTCAGATAGATCTAATAGCTATTTACGATACAAGGGTTGTAAAACAAAGAAAGGCCGATATCGCAGATGTTTGAGGCCCGAGCCACAGGCGAGAGTCATAAGCGAGAGAGGGCTTTCTGTTTTAAGACCCGTGTTTTGTACACAATTTTACGTCACCATTTGGCGTAAAAGTGGGTTTTTCCGGACGCGCAGTGTGCGGAAAAACGCGCTTTTGGCAAGGTGTGGTGTACGAGACATAGAGATATAAAACGAAAAACTCAATACGTTTTTGTCAGCCTGTTAAGCCTAGCTGGCACTGACACTGTCCGAAGCAAGATGCCCCGTGTTTGTATCCCGGTAAGGGCATTTATTTTCTGTGCAGAAACATTTTTTTCTGAGACTTGGATAATGTTTTAAATATATCGTTGTCTACTACCCATCATATACGTACAAGCCTTTTTGAGCTTAGTATGGGACAATTTCGATTTGTGTAAAAAATTGTCCCCTATTATTTATTTATTTATATTTATTGAACACCGTGAACATTTACATAAATAACTTTATGAAAACTGCGGAAAGGAAATCTATTTGTATAAAACCTAGCATAAATCTTCTGAGTTTAAAAAGCCACGAAGATGAAACTAACCAACTGAACCAAAGCTAAATAATCACTGTATCTGAATTGCTTATCCGTGGGCATCGAGCTGGCACGGAACTTAACTTATAATGGGGAAAGTGGGCTGGAATAAATCTCTCGCCATTCGCCTGCTGGGCAACTATTTTGCTATATCAATTCCAATCCCGTCTCGATAATAATCCTAGCGTTTCCCTTGACGTAGAACTGACTTAGGGTCTTATTTGTAATTGGCTCTGTTGTAATTAATAATGTTGTTACTTAGTTTTATTGATGTTGGTTCTCCTACGAATAAATAAATAAAAAAAACAGGCCAAGTTCAAATCGGACTCGACCACAAAGGGTTCGTAAACGGCAAAAAAATCACGCTCGTTGTATGGGAGCCCCCTTAAATATTTATTCTATTCTATTATTTAGTATTTGTTGTTATAGCGGCAACAGAAATACATATTTTTTGTGAATATTTCAACTGTCTAGCTATCGTGGTTCTTGAGATACAGCCTGGTGACAGACAGACGGACGGACAGACAGCGAAGTCTTCGTAATTGGGTCCCGTTTTTACCCTTTGGGTACGGAACCCTAAAAACGAAGTATTCAAGCAACACAAAATGTTCAATATGACGACCTGTTTAGCCTAGTTGGTAGTGACTCTGCCTCCGAAGCTAGAGGTCCCGGGTTCGAATCCCGGCCAGGGCATTTATTTGTGCATTTTTCACGGGTATTTGTTCTTGGGTCTTGGATGTTTTCTATGTATTTAAGTATGTATTTATCTATATAAGTATTTATATCGTCGTCTAGTACCCATAGTAGAAGCTTTGCTTAGTTTGGGACTAGGTCGATTTGTGTAAGATTGTCCCCCAATATTTATTTATTTATTTAATATTTCCGAAATAATTTTCTCAGTTGAATAACTTGTTAGCTCCAATCAGAAACATAAACAACACTAACCGAGTGCACCATTTCTCATTAATTAACACACTACAAGTACGAGTAATAGTTCAGACTACTACACACTATCATGTTCAAGTTTTTCATCATACTTACCCGACTTGTTCAAGTTTTCTTGCCACTACCAACGTTACGGTAACGACTATCTTCCACGTTTAGCATGCATTGCTGCTTCTTTCATTAGTTTGATTAGTACTTACGTTTAAAAGCCGCATTGGATCGATGGAAATCGAGTGTTTTGTTTAAATTGTTGTACGTGTCGTTAAGAGGCATCATACAAACTCGCGTGATCCCATACCTACTCTACATTAAATTGTCATCAGCTCATCTTATTTGCAGTGATATTTAGTAACCAAAAGTGAAAGGACTGAAAGCATTTAAAGTGTAGAATGAGTAATAATGTGGTCCAATGTAGAATAATACATCATGCTAAATGTACACTAGACAGAATGTATGTATGTATAAACTATAAACAAATATGTATACATACAACAGACAGGATATAAACAAAAGTTACTAGGAAGTTTACATAAGCAACCGCTTTACGAAACTTCGATAGCGCGATGCAGAACACGCCAATTTTGTCAGATGATAAAATTGATGCGACCGAAGAGTGAAACAATATTGAAATTCGTAATTTCGCATTTTTTATACAACAAGCAATCGATTATCAGCCATAAACTAGTTTTAGCCCGCAAACTAACAGTTAAATCAATAGTAAGTAAATAAATAAATATGGGATATTTTTACACAAATCGAACTAGTCCCACAGTAAGCTCAACAAGGCTTGTGTTATGGGAACTAGACGAGGATATATTTAATAGATATATACTTAAATACATAGAAAACATCCAAGTCTCAGGAACAAATGTCTCTGCTCACCACGGAAACAAATGCCCTTACCGGGAATCGAACCCGGGACCTCTAGCTTCGGAGGCAATGGTACTACCAACTAGGCTAAACAGGCCGATGAACGACGTTACGTTAACGAAGTTAAAACATCAAAATTTTCACAAATCACTTAAAACATCCATTAAAATCGATTCTGTGTTCAGCTCCTTGACAAGAAGCAACGCACCGCTACGCCTAAGTCAGCCTGGCGCAAGTTTTCCTATAAATTTAATGCTACAATATTGCAAGTTTCAGTAACAAAGTTACGGTATCTTTTCGGCTTTGTACGTAATAAACGTCTAGGAAATATCATTAAAATTTTCTTTCATCCAGGATTAATGGGTGAACTATGTTAAACAATGTTTATGAACGTTTTGCAGGGATAGTTTTAAGTTAGTTCCGTTTTGTACGGTTTTTGACTTTTGCATACGAGAAATACCAAAAGTTTAACTAAAGACACTAATAATTCAGATTTATTTAGTTCCCTTGTTTCTTTTCCATTAGTTGTGTTAAGATTGGTTTAATATTATCTCAATACATTGCTTTTATTCTAATGGAGTTTACCAATAAATAGCGTTAGAATCAGCTTCAATTGATCAAGGTGTCCACTGGCCACTATCTTAATGTCCTCAGCAGTACCTCTCTATTGCACTAATTGCACTGCAATATATCGATGTACCCATTCGTCTTGTCCCGGTGTGCGGTGGTGGTCTGCCTCGGTTGTAATTCTGTCAGCACCGCAAATTAGGTCTCTGGAACACAGCCAGTTGATAAAAACATGTTTGGCACCAAATTACGAGTTTAATTGACTGCTGCCACATCTTAGGTGTCCATGTTCGGGTATTCTTCAAGTTTTTGTTGTTGATGTTGAAGCATTCTGGAGGTGCAAAGGGCACGATAAATCGCGCTACGGCCAAGTCTTCTTTCCTTCAGCAACGCTTCTAGCCTCGCTGCAGCTTATTTCGACGGCTCGCAGCTCACTCGACGGTCAGCCGCCATGTATTGTATGCACCGGGCATCCGCGGCTTTGCCTACCGCCCGGTGGCTGCAAGTCGAAAGCAATGCTCGCGTTGTTCTGGTACAGCCGAGTTCGAAAACATGCGTACGGGCAAAGTGATCAAAAATGTGAACACGACTCTATACTGCTAAGGGCATAAGGTTGCTCAGATATTTTTGAACCTTTGTGAATGTACATATATTTATGAACTCGACTGTACCGTTGGTCTGGTTATTATTCAAGTGCTGCGGCGTAATAACAACGTTTTCAAACTGCGTGAGGTAGATTTTAAAGTAATCTTCCATACCATAAATGCCAGTTAGATCTTCCTATTACCAAACGTTTGAAAACTAACGTGATTACCTTGGTGGTATAAAATTATACCACGAAAAACAGTTAAATTCGTGTATTAGCTAATTGTAACTATGTGACATATTTCGGACCCTTCGGGGTTCTTCATCAGCACGAATGTTCTGGCCGCGGAATCGTAAATTATGTCGCCCAATCTTGTTTGTTTTTTTGTATATTCTTGGTATTTTTATTTACTAGATTTTTCCCGCAATTTAAAATGCTATTAAATGGTTTAGGCGAAGGCCTAGTGGTCATTATTCCGTACAAACTTTTCACCCCCTTGAAGAATAATTTCTGGGATAAAAACTTCTACTCTTCCCGGGGTATCAAACTATCTCTATATCATCCAAATGCGTTCAGCGGCTTAAGCGTGAAAAGTTAACCTACAGGCAGACAAACTTACTTTCGCATTTACAAGATTAGTATGTAAAAATCTAGATTTAGTCTAAGATAATTATATAGATACTTATCACGATAAATAAGTTATATTTAAGCGACAAATTAAGTGAAATTTTAATTTAATAAAGATGAAGTAACAAATTTCGAAGTGCGCTACAGCGATTTAAAGACAGCTGACATCGAGGTAAGCTTTTAAATTTCTCTAATTAAGAGTAGGATTTGTTCAAACCGTTAAATCCGCTCGGAAACAAAACGTGATTGCTCGACGACTTATAATTTAATGCAATTTCCTCTTTTATCGTGGGGACCGGGGGACAAGCGGTAGCGGATGACGATGTTGCTATGGACATCGGGCCTTAGAAGGTTATTATACCGATGCCGTCTCTGTAGAGCATGCCGGTGTATGAGTGAAATAGCGCTATGCATGTCTATATCGATGACTGTCCCCATCACACTGCGGATACCGTGCGGACAACCAGACCGATAATCGCCTCACGTCCTATATACTACAGTAGAAATTCAGACCAAGTTTTATATTTAATTTTTAGTTTTTATTTTAATTAATCTGAAGCTAAAGATGGTACCAACATTTAAACTGCAAACACTCTCCTGGAGTGTGTTGTTATTTGTGTTCTTCTTTGAGGTATGACGAACTATTCTCAGCAATAATAAAGTTATGACAAGAAATTTTCATGGCTGACCATCCAACAAAGAGCGAGAAAATCATATGTGAAAAATAATTGATGGTCCAAAATAAAATTAACGATTTTGATTACTCCTACCTTCTTGTTAATTCACAGCCCCAGATTAAGATGCATCTTTTCGCTGTACATTTCTTGTACTAACGTTATCGATAAGCGTGTAACTTGGGCCGCGCACCGAGAAGGGTGCAGAATCCTCTTATTGCAGCTCGCTGGGCCGACAGGGTCCCCGCGAGGCCCGAGCCCCTGCCCCTTCGTTAACGGCATTAGAGGGGCTGACTGTTGCACTTTTTGACGGGCCCGAAATTCCACATTACTCCCACATCATATTGTACGCCACTCCTCAAATCCAGGCTGTGTTTTAAACGGGAGAAAGTTCGTTTTTGTTTCAGTGTTGGGAAAGAGGAAATGAACAGCGGACTTTTTGTTTCAATAATTAAATCAGTGGCGATGATTGGTTTTGCGAAATTGGACTTTTTTAATAAAAATTGTGTCGAATATACAGGGGGATTGAGTTGCGTGAAGACTTAACGATTCCGATTTAGGGGAGCTGATGGCTTTATTTTGAGTAAATGTTAGTAGTAGTAATATTATAAGTGGAATATATTCTGCATTGATTTTCATCGACTGCAATTACACTTAAACTGCTCAAAATTATCGATTATTTTTCTTTTAAATTTAATGTTATTTAATTCTGTAAGATTAAAATCAGTCCTCAGTAATCACAAAATACCAAACTCTGTAATCACAAAATACGAAACTCTACAAGTAGAAGAAATAACCAAGTAAAATAGAATTTTCAAGATATAAACCTATGAATAAATCTAGAAAAAGTTAGATTTGATGGCAATCACTTCGCCATAAATTCAGACTTTAATCTATAAAAGTTTTGTACTTTCACTCTCGTAATTCTTACTTGCCGTTTTAAAAAGGTTTGACGAAATAATAAAGCTCTTTATTTAGGTAATTATTATTTTTTATACATCAAAATCACTACTTAAAAAAAAACTTGATATAACCATTCGAAACCCATTATGAAGTGACCCACTACAAAATCCCTATAATTTATTTATTTTAGAGTGTATTGCACAAATCACATAAGTAAAAAGGGCGGACGTAATGCCATGAGGCATTCTCTATAAATATTGAAAGTAACGTGACATTCCCATAGTAAGCTCAAAAAGGCTTGTGTTATGGGTACTAGACGAAGATATATTTAATAGATATATACTTAAATACATAGAAAACATCCAAGTCTCAGGAACACAGGCTTACGGTGAATGCTTTTTACGAAATTGATGAATATAATAATATGAATTTCTCTGGAATCCGTCCATCGCTCTTACCAACTGAGCTACCGCGGGTTATCCCGAGGCGACGAATCTTTCAATTAGTTCACTCTTGAATTAAGCCTTAGGGAGACATGTAGCGACGTCTACCGTCATAGTTACTACAACTTTTTGAAACGGCACCAATGTCTCAAGTTACATTGAGAACCATTAGTAACAATGTGCTACCCCATTCTAAATGTAAATATTTTACAAGTGGAAACGTCCACTTAACGGAATTATAATTTCCAATCGAAAATGAAAAATTAAAAAATTGATCGGGATGACCCGCGGTAGCTCAGTTGGTAAGAGCTATGGATGGATTCCAGAGGTCGCGAGTTCAAATCCCGCCCGGGGTGATCAATTTTTCATTTTCTATTGGAAATTATAATTCCGTTAAGTGGACGTTTCCACTTGTAAAATATTTACATTTATAATAATATGCATTTTAAATAAAGTGGCATGTTATTGGAATTGTATTTTAGACATTTTAATTTTAATTTCACAACGTTATAAAATAGTTTCATTAATGTAATCCAATCGAGATAATTATATTTCTTAAACATAATTTAATTCCTAATAACTATAATAATCTTCTGACATGTAATTTTTTATGAATATGTAATGTACAAACTCCCTTCCAATACATGTTTTGTCGAATGTTGCCGTTCTACTTCTAATTACGTAGAGCTATTTTGTTTTGAGACTGTGATATAGTTGTCTTATAGTCTAGTTTTGATATCATGGCGATAACCAAACATACAGCCAACCTAATGGTATTAGTGGCACCGTGGCTAATGAACGCTTGTAATTCTTGAAGAATCATTAACGCGTTTCTAATTTGCGTTGAGTTTTGGTCTAGTAAATGCTCCGCTTAGTACCATTATCTTTGTCTATCTCTGAACAAACGTGTTATAAATCTTTATTGAAGTAGAATATAAATCGTGACCAGACTTCGATCCAATTAGCTTCATGACCAGAAACAAAATGTCCAGCCTCCAAAACTCCGTAAATCCGTAAAAAAACAAAGTTTCACGCTTCAATCAGTATTCCCGCCAGGGCGCAAAGGAAAAATCCCATTCAACTTGGTAATAAGAAACCGGGCACATTTGTATTGGCAGCACGCACCCAATTTCCCTTGTTTTAAACGTTCTGACAATAATCAAGGTTATTAAGTTTAATATTCATAGCGAGGTGTCGGGTGGATTTGTGAACGGACTTGGGGACCGACGCGGTTATAGTGTGGAAAACAGTTGTGTAACTTTACTGGGTGCACCAACTTACGATTAAAGACTGATCAACGTTAAATATGGTGCCATCAGCTGTCAACCCTTACCATACCATTAGATTCAGAGAATTTTTTGTGAAGATATTTTTCACCAGTGAAGTTGCCTTTTATTGACGTTGCGGATTAGTTTGCGTACAACAAACTGTGTTGCGTGCAATGAAACGGTTTGGCTCAACTGGAGCCAAATTGGCAGCTTTTCTGTAAAATAATAAAAATAAAATGCTTTTTAGCGATAAGTCCGCCTGTCGTTACCTACTTAACTAAGTCCCGTTCATGTTTTACCATTGTAAATATTTCCGTGTAGTGCACGATAAAGCATTTTATTATTATTATTAAAATGGACTTAATTATTATTTAGCAATGAGATTACCATACAATTGTTGTGTGATCTGACATTTTTACCGTGTTAGTTGGGAATCTTTCATATTCCAGCAAACACAAAAATCTGTGTTAAGTATACATATTTATACAATTTTGCCCAAATACCGGACCACACATTAAAAGTGCATTAAAATCTTTCAATTAATCTCTTTTTTACCCACATAAAGTGAAGTTCTGTCTTTTGATTTATTCAGTGTCGTTTTATTCATGTCATTCGTTAGGTCTAAAATAATGTCTAAAAATATATTGAGTTACTAAAATTTGATCTGATATTTTGGGCCAATGGTTCTCTATAAAACCCGGCGTCGGTGAGTTAAAATACTGACGTCACTTAGACTGTGACAGAACTGTTCGGGTTAAGTTTTATTTATGGCTGGTGTGCATTACAATAGGAGTGAACTGGAGGTATTTCTGAGGGTCCCTAATCCTCTTAAGATCTGCTTAACGTATTGTCATGTTAATAGGCGTTTGAATTAATGGTTTCTTATGAGTCCTTTGAATATTAAGGCGTTAGATTTTTGGTGCTCGAAATACTCAAGAACACAGTATTTGTAGGTAATTTTAGGGGCAAAGTTTCTTGGGACCTGTTCGATTATCAAATGTGAAATCCAGCAAGTTATAGAGTTATACCGATCCATGTATTGATATGAAACAAAAGTGATATCCTAGCGATGATCCGTAATATCATTAAGACTACTGGAATCGTGGCCATTATCTCAAGTTATATTCAAGCACTTAGCGAATGAGGTCTAAGCTGAAAAAAGGTAAGATGTTCACTAAAATTATGTGCCATTTTAGTCTTTATGGATATCGTGAAAGTATTTTTTCTCTCAAGTGTCATTGGAGTTGCAATCATTTCTAGCCTGCATTGTTCGCAAACAGGAGCATAACCTTCATTTTCACCCTATTTGCAATTAAAAAACAAAAGAGTTTTACGTAGCATCAAAGTAGCGATTTGCAGGTGAAAATTCTTAAGCAATAATTAACGCAGAAAAAGAAATAATAAGTATTATTTCTTTTTCTCCAGTAAATTATCTACTTCTAAAGTATTCCAAACAAGTGAAGGCAGTGCACGTGAATTTTTATTTTCAATTCCACTTCTAGCACATTTTAAGTTTAAAGGTAAATCCAAAGCGCACCTACTATTTTTATTTACAGTGTTCGAAATACAGATTGAAAACGTCCACAACTGTACACAATTTATCACAGAATTGAATCCTTTGTGTTTAATATTGATCGCGTCTATGTTTAATGTTCAAAGTTGTGCCTGATCTAGTTTTGTTGAATAATTTTTTTTATGACTTAGGAGGCAAATGAGCAGACGAATCGCCTGATGGTAAGCGATTAGCGCCGCCCATGGACACTCGCAACACCAGAGGGGTTGTAAGAGCGTTGCCGGCCTTTAAGATGGGAGCACGCTCTTTTCTTGAAGGTTTTACATCTATCACGCTTATAATGCATTATAATGTATCCGAATTGTTGTGACATTTAACTGATCCAATAATCATAATAGTAATGTAATTTTGTATCTTAATTTGTAATTTAACTTTAACTGTAAGAGACACTGACATATTTAATGGGTAAAGTTTTCGACCTTTAAGTACTTATGTTAATGTAAATACGAGTATGATGAAATGTATTATTTTGACGTGTAATGTGTAAAATCATTGCAAATAAATGAGTATGAGTATACCAATATTTTATTATAGATTACGAGTATGTTGGTTTGGTTGGTTACCGTGGCCCACGGACGCCTGCAATGCCAGGAGTCCCGCATGCGTCCACACATAGAGCGTTACCATACCATGTGCATTGTAATTGTACTACGAGTACCATTGTAGTTAACCACCACCATTTCAATAAATACAATAAGTAATCAGTCTAGTAATGTCAGTTTTTTTTTAATACCACGTCGGTGGCAAACAAGCGTACGGCCCACCTGATGGTAAGCGGTCATCGCAGCCTATGGACGCCTGCAACTCCTAGGAGTGTCACATGCGCGTTGCCGACGCTTTAAGAATTTATACACTCCTTTCTTAAAGAACCCCATACTGTAGACCGAAAAAAAAGGCTACTGACATTATTTTGATTTAATTTTTCAGCTGCCTACACCAAGCAATTAGATATGAAATCACTATAAAAGCATTTTAACTTGACGGTGTTTTTCGGAAAATTAATCCATTAAAATTATACAGATAATCAATTGTGATTCTGAGTCTGAGAAACCCAAACTTACCTAATTATGAAAAAATTAAAAGTTACACTGGAAAGTGAAAATGGCTTTAAAAAATGAAAATGTATAAAATACAAATTATTAAATTGTTATACAAAGAAGTGGGAGGAATTATTGTAAATAGAACAGACCGTTTAATATATTACACATTTTTAAGTTGCATGCGGCATGCGGGTAGAAGCTACTAAATTATAAGCTTACAAGGACTTTCTAACCCCAAAGCCCCAAAAAAACCTCCCAAGTAAGTCAACAGTCATAAAACAAAGCTCTTACCCAATTTTCGCCTACCATTTCCCTACCAAATGGCGCTGTGTTTATTGTGAAAATATTGCCGATTCGGTCGACAGGCCAATTCCTGTCGAGAGTATTGTCAATATTGGAGCTCCTTGCGAGTGAGATAAGGAGCGTACTGAGATGACGTGGTAACACTGTTGTGTTGGGTTAGACGATTTTGGGATTAAGACTGCGCAGTACGTTCGGTTCTCCATACAAACGTATATATGCTCTCATTTTAAAACGCCAGGCTAGAATAACATGAAACTTTGTGTACACAATGGGATCCGGCATATCTAGGTCGGACCATAGTTTCTGTTGCTCGATTTTTATAATAAAGAAAAAATACAGGTTTTCATACAAGCCGTAAAAAACTCAAAAAGCCGCTGTATTTTTTTTCTTTTACAATTTCTAGCAACAGAAACTATGGTCTGACCTAGATATGCCGGATCCCATTGTGTATACAAATTTTCATGTTATTCTAGCATGGCGTTTTAAAATGAGAGGGTAAATACGTTTGTATGGAGAACCGAGCCAGACCGAGCGTACTGCGCCCTCTTAAATTTTTACTGTGCCAGGATGGTTTAGGTCGATCGGTCCATGTAGAAATACCCTAGTCGTTCCTACGCTATGGTTTTTAGGGTTCCGTAGCCAAAATGGCTAAAACGGAACCCTTATAGATTCGTCGTGTCTGTCCGTCCGTCCGTCCGTATGTCACAGCCGATTTACTCGGAGACTATGACCACTACAATTATGAAATTTGGTAGGAAGGTGTATGCTATAGAAATATGATGCCTATGCGAACCGCTATAGAAATATGATGTGAAATTACGAAATAAATATTAAACTGGGGGGGCACCCCATACATGTAACAGGGGGTTAAATTTTTTTCTTCAATGCATATAGGCGTGTGGGGTGTCAATAGATAGACCTTCAAAAATGATATAGGGGTTTCTAAAAAAAATCCATTTTAGTTAACCGTTAGTGAGATATTACCTGTCAAAGTCGTAAAAAGTGTCCCCCCCCCCGTTTTGTCCTACGAAAATTGACATATAATATCGTAGGACAAAACGGATTTTTTTGTCCGGTTTGTCCTACGATGTGAACAAAATCGTAGGACAAATCAGACTACATCAAATTCCAAACTCTGAAGATTAAAAAAAAAAAAAAACCAAGATGATGTACAATTATAAATACTTTCAACCATTTTTGGTTTGAACAAGATAGGTTAAACGGTTTTTGCGTTATTGCTGAAAAACTGCCTTTCCCAAACAAAAGAGCGTAAGTGCCGTGACTTCCCCATGACCCGACACGCACTTGGCTGGTTTTTTTATACTGTGACGGTTGCGAACAAGCATACGGTCGGCCTGATGGTAATAAGACACCAGGACCAGGACTTTCAATAGAACTGTAGCGTCAAGTTCATCCAATCCCTTAACTCTGTCAATAGACTGAAAGGGCCGCCATACTCAAATGTTTACCCATCGCCCCTTCAAGATTACGTCTTCAGAGATAATACCCATTTATCTGTTTGTATTTTAACTTTGTGTATTTATAGTAACGACTTGTGCAAATTGAAGTTGCATTTGGCAAAAACTTAAAGGGGTGACTTAGCTAATACAATAGTATTTTGAAGTGTAATTTTTTTTAAATACAGAACGTTCACTCAAGAGAAACATTCATTTTCATCACACAGAGAATAGACTCTTACCGAAAAATGAATCCAGAACAATATTTGGCAAAGGCTTTAGATTTCCAAAAGCTACAGCAATCTGACCTAAATCAAACGTAAACTTAAATAAATAAATGGCATATGGACCAAATATCGGACGTCTACTTCAAAGTATAAATTACTACACTGCAGGACGCAGGTTTTATTATTATACATATGTTGAAGTCAGTTTTCGGTCAAACCCAAAATCGTTGTACCATAAAAAGCGTTCTTCAATTAATATGGGGTTCTTTTAACCGAGACCCATATATCAGGGCTGTAATTTACCCACGTCAGCCAGGTGGGTGACGGGGTAGGTAATCGGGATAAATAAAATATAATGGGGTTCTAGTGTGTTTACTAGTCTTTATGTTGGGATTCGATTGTCTAAGTTAGTTTCCCCAATTTTTCGGGCCAGGTGAGTTTGATTGCTGTAACATTTGTATTTTGATTAATCGTGTTACATATTTTTCTCAAACATGCAATGAAATATTGATGTTATGTTCCTTATAATGGGCTGCGAAGTATGACGTTTCAGGTGCGGCTAGGATAAGAGGTCATTAATGGAATTTCATACAAATCTTGCAGGCCTAGGCCAGCAAAGTCCTCTTTTTTAATTTCCATTCCACATAAATTTGTGGCACAGGCATCATGACATTCTGCCACTATGCATATTAAAAATAAAACATTGATTTTTTTGTTCTTTATTCCATTGCATGTTTGAGAAAAGCACTATACATACCTCGGCGGGAAATATGGGGTTGTCCGCCTTAGACCTATCCGGCCTCGCTTCGCTTGGCCGTCTATATGTCTTCGGCCGGCAACCCCTTTCGTCCCGGCCTCTGTAGTAATGTACTAATAATAAGCAAACAAAAGTAGGTGTCTAAAACAAACTTGACGCAGATCGTTGATCAAGAACCAGTGGAGAAATCTTATTGACCGAGCAAGCAAAGCGTCTCCGTTTCAGCTTTCGACAAAAACTCTTTCGTATGTCTGTCTGTCTGCCGGGATGTTCTCCTCTACAGGTCGCATTTCTCAACCGATTTTCGTGATTTTTTGTGAGCAGGTTAGATAATTATATAGAATTTTTTTGTCGAGTCAGTTTTTGAAAATTTTGAAATTAGAAAAAAAATGCGAGGTCTAATACAGCTGACAGAGTCACTAGCTTTATTTTAAAGATTTAAATTTCTAAGTGGTGTTCAGAGTCTTGGTTAATCTAGTTCAAGAATGAAGGAGAAGGCTTTATTGCTGTATTAGTATTAATTTGCTGAAGATAATCAATTTAATTTGAGAGTTTTCTAAGAAATATTTACTCTGCGTGGAACTTAAGGAAAAGCAATAAGGAATTATACCCACTGTAATTATTTCCCTATAAGCATCTAATAACCATCAAATCCCCCAAGATGGCCATAAAATAAGCTATTTTTAATAAAAGCAAGTCATAATACGAAGTTTACCACCTTATAACGACTGCGTTTGAGAATTAGCTGCATAAAGGCTCCCTAATGGTGGTTAGAATGGTTCTTTAATAAGAAACTGGACTTCGCGTGTCGACGCACCATTAGGTGTGTGGCCGACCTCCGAGAGTGCATAGCAATTTCGTATTGATTGTGTAGATTATGTTATTTTAAATAGTGGAATTATCGAAATTTCCATATAGAGGTTTTGGGTAATTATTTGTGTAGTTTGGTTTGATTAAGGAACGTTTGACCCACATTTTCACACAACACGGAACATTTTCACAGGTTTAGCAATGTACAAATTGCAGAAATTGCAGGACTGTTCTCGGAAATTTCCGAGAAATTACATGAAAGAAACTGAGAAAGTTCTCTGTGAGAATGTTCCCATGATAACTTTAACATTTTGTGTAATATACATATAACGGGTATGTCCTGACCCAGGTATGTCCTAAAACTACGACCAAGACCACCAAGGAATGGGCAGCAGCATTCCTAGAGTGCGGTGGAGATACTGCGATCGCCAACCCGCATGCCAAGCGTGGCGATTATGGCATTTACCCCCCATGAAATTGGGGGAGTCCTATATCCAGCAGTGGACGTCCTAGGGCTGATATGGTGGTGGTGGATTACACGCCACATATTAGTAAACCAGACAGGCATAATATTTAAAATGGCGTGTGTCTACATCGGTCCTGACACGATAAGATTGTTTAATAAATTTAAGTTCCGGAGAATTATCTCCATAGAAGTTTCGCAACTTATGTAACTTCTCCTCGGTGCATTGCTACACAGGTTATGTTTAAGAAAGACAAATTATAAATCCTTTTGCCACATCATAGCATCAATAGACCTCCTAAATGTGAAATAAGCGCTCTCACAACTGAGTGATTAGATTTTAACCGATTTCTAAGAATGTTTTTATAAAGAAGCGAGATCATTGACAGAGCAGGGCCTTCTTGCTGCGCTTGCCTAGCCTCATTTATGCAGCTCAAAGGGCAAGGCTACGTGAACAGTTTGCCTGGTGAACAAAACGGAAGCTTGCAGTTGCCACTAAACGACTATGATTTTCGGACCAACAAACATGAACGATTCCTAAAGTTAAAATGATGTCGTATTTCGAACAGTCCCACACCAACCCTTATTGTGTTCACGAACAAAATGCGTATTTTTCCCATATCTCCGTTCACGCCCCGCCGGGCCTCGGCAGGTGGAAAGATAAACTAACGCATCCTAATTCGGTAAACATTGTGATTATTTGACAAAAGAATTGTGTTTTAATTTAATATTGTTGAACAGTTGAGACGTTGTAGCCTTGCTGTCGCTTTATGAATACGTTAATTTCAGCTCTTTATGGCGTTAGCTTTTACTCGAAACTTCTCTGAAACAGAATTTATTTGGCGTTAAAATTGGCTTTTTATACAAAGTCCAGTCTGTAAAGACATTTTTCACTAAATCTTCAATTCGCCTAAACAGAAATAATTTTACATTATACTCTTTTCTTGTTTATCAACTTGACATCAAATATTAACTACTTATAACAAACAACTCTTAACAATTGTATATGAAACTACTATTGAAACAAGACTAATTAATTAAAAAACTAAAAAATCTGACTGCGTTTCTGTGTAATTTGAAATTTGGCGCCTAAAATCCGGCATTTTGTTTTTTTTTTTTTTTACCTTGATATGCCCAGTGTCACTCTCACAGTAAATACGAATCAAGCTAAAATCTATCGAGCCGTTCAGGCTGCAAAGCGTGCCAAACAATTATACATACATACTCTCGAAAAACATAACCTTCCTTCTGGCGCAGTCGGGTAATAAAACCAAACAAGTACGCAATACAACATAAACGGTCGAACCAAGAACTTCCTTTTTGCAAAGTCGGTTGAAAACTTACATCAATCTTTACAAAGTCGTTGTGCTAGAATAGCTATTTACGATACAAGGGTTGTAAAACAAAGAAAGGTCGATATTGCAGATATTTGAGGCCCGAGCCACAGGCGAGGTTCATATATACGTGAGAGAGGGCTTTCTGTTTTACGACCCGTGTTTTGTACACAATTTTACGTCACCACTTGGCCAAAAGCGCGCTTTTTAGCAAGGTGTTGTGTAAAATAATTGACATACACGTATACTCACATAGATTCTTCTAGAATCACTGATCTAGTGTAAACGAATCCCAGGTGTAGACGAGTTTTATAGAGTACGCAGAAAGATCACTTTACTTTTTAGTGTACACCTTTCGGTGTTGCGGGAGTAAAATGCATAATTTACAATTTTAAGTATTAGCTTTGGATAGCATACGGTATGATTCTTGTACTAAGAATTAATGTGAAACTACCAAGTTTCTGAAGCATAATTTTAATTATGTTTCACCAGGAAGGACAAGTAGATAAACCTATTAATTTGTATTATTTTCGTTGATCAAGAACCAGTGGAGAAATCTTATTGACCGAGCGAGCGAAGCGTCTCCGTTTCAGCTTTCGACAAAAACTCTTTCGTATGTCTGTCTGTCTGCCGGGATGTTCTCCTCTACAGGTCGCATTTCTCAACCGATTTTCGTGAAATTTTGTGAGCAGGTTAGATAATTATATAGTTTTTTTTTGTCACAGTGAAACTCCATATGAAAGCGGGTAGAGATTTCATACTATACTTACTGTGACAAGGTACAAAGAGTCCCAGAAATTAAATTATTTTTGCCTTGTCACTTAAAATTGTAATGTCACATAATCCGAAGACTAAAGTGCAAACGATACAATATATATTTAACTAACACTGAATGTTCACGTCATTAGTAATTCACTAATGATTTCACTTCGCATCGACTCGTACAATCAATAACATTCGTCAACTAAACAAAACTAATGTGCTCTCTCCGAGATATAGAAGTCGCATGATTCGTCTCTGTTAGCCCAGATTAATGGCTCCTACGTAATTAATTGAGTTATACTGCGAGGCGGGACCGATTATCTGCTTGTCGACGTTAAAGGTATGTATATAGTTTTAGCTATGCCAAAGGAAATAGTATAACAAATAATTTATACAAAAAAACACCGACTCCAATTTTGTTCTTGTTATGCCACAATTTGTGGTTTCCGTGAGACGATGCTATGTTACCTACAGAAAATACCGAAATCGGCATATGCGTGCCTATCAAATTCGAGGAGTTCCATCGATTCATCCTAGATCCCATCATTAGACCTTCACCAAATTTATATGGGACTAATGCCGAGGTACCCGCTTTAAAACCAAAAAAAGAATTATCAAAATCGGCCAACGTGGTCAAGAGTTATCGGGGAACATACATAAAAAAAAGAACAAGCAAACATGCGGACGAACTGGGTACCTCCTTCATTCTATTGAAGTCGGAAAAAATAAATAATGGCTACATACAATTCAAAATAGTGAAAAATGTATGAAAAAATAAGTGTGTACTTCTTATTTGCCCTGGAGTAGATTTAAAGGGTTATCTATTTACTTGGATAAGGTTCACCAACAATAAGTTGTTACATAATAACATCAAAATTTTAGCAGATTCAGTAGCGGTTACCAATTATAGGTAAACACAACATGCGATTATATATGTTGAAAGAATTTTTCATTTTTGTAACGTTGTTGGTAATCTTTTGCAGACAAAAGATGTTAGGGATACACATTTACGTCAATATTTATATAAATTTGGAATGTATATAGGTACAAAAGAATCGGTATCAGACAAATATGAAACTACTAATAAGACGCACCCAGTTAAAAACTTCAGACAACTTCCTTCATCTCCGAGCTCCCAATGCAACTGGTAGTCTCGTAAAGCGCAAAGACATTCGAAAGTGGAAGTCGGCAAGACGCCATTATCGGGGATTCCCCGGTTCACACTAACGAGCCCCGGGTGATTAGCCCGGGATAGTCCGGGGTTTTATGAAGTCCCGGCATTCTTGCGGAATGGTTTTTGTTTGGCGTCTCGTAACTACGAGTAGTTATAGTCTGAGAGGGTCCTCAAAGGCAGTGTTTTGTGATGTTCTAGTTTTAGCTCTATTTTAGTTGGGCTGATGTAACTTTTTTCAGTGTTGCCGTGTCTTTATTTTTAAGTTAGTTTAATATGTCAGAAAAGAAATTTACCATTCACGTATTACGTAACTTAAAGGGGATGTATGTTAGGTAGAAAATAAATGCTGTATCTTACGACACTATGTACGTGATTTTACGTTCATCATATCAGTCGAAGGACGTCCATGTCGTCCACTGCTGGACATATGCCTTCCCCGAAGAGTGCCATAATGACCGATCCTGCGCCACCCGCATCCAGCGGACTCCTGTGACCTTTACCAGGTCATAACTCCACCTTGTGGGGGGCCTACCCACGCTGCGCTTTTCGGTACGTGGTCGCCACTCAAGAACCTTTCCGCCCCAACGGCCATCAGTTCTATGTACGTGCAATGTGCCACGCCCACTGCTACTTAATCTTAGCGATTCGGCCTCGATGAATAGAATTGGAAAAATGTACACTATGTTAAAAAAAACCCTACGTTCAGGAAACATGTAGTCTCGATTATTACCCAAAGCGATTTATTCACAAGGCCCGGTAATCGATCTTAATCTAAGCGCGAGATGCTTGCGTGCGGCGGCCGTCTTAATGGGTTTTTTGGGGAGTTACTATATTAGGAAAGGTAAATATAGTTTGAGAAGTATTTGGATGTTAGTAATTTAACGTAACCTAGCTTTAGGGTTTTCTAACTGGTACAAAAAGAAGAATATATGAAATAGTCGGACGAATCATGATCGGCTGATTGCTTTAGAGAGTATCACGTCAAAATATCTATGGAAACAATTTTATCCAACAAATAAGTTGTCAATCATAGGTACGGTCAACCGATTTGATTTCTGGGTCACTTAGTACCTAGTCACAGTGAAACTCCATATGAAAGCGGGTAGAGATTTCATACTATAGTTACTGTGACAAGGTACAAAGTGTCCCAGAAATTAAATTATTTGACTGTACATATCGCTTCACTTTGCATTATGTATTACTGGCATGTGATTTATCGAATTCGACTCTTAATTATTACAATTGTAGACATTACAGGATAAAATTTAAACTATGAAACGTAATAATATAATGTGAATGTCATCATCATGTTTCTGAACAAATTTTATCATGGACCCTGTCCAAGTGAAAAAAATCTGCTCTTTCATATGTCTGTGATTCAATCCTCTATCGATAATCTATGAAATAACTGTTTTTTATGTCAAGAACGTTGAACGGACCCGGGCATGTCCTTAAACTACGACCAAGACCACCGGGGAATGGGCAGCAGCATTCCTAGAGTGCGGTGGAGATACTGCGATCGCCAATCCGCATGCTAAGCGTGGCGATTATGGCATTTACCCCCCATGAAATTGGGGGAGGCCTATGTCCAGCAGTGGGCGTCATAGGACTGATGTGGTGGTGGTGGATGTCAAGAACAAGGTTGGTCCAATAGTAAAAGTTGATCAAAATCATCATCATCATATCAGCCAAAGGACGTCCAGACTGCTGGACATAGGCCTCCCCCAAAGACTGTCACAATGACGGATCCTGCGCCACCCGCATCCAGCGGACACCCACAACCTTTACCTGGTCATAAGTCCACCTTGTCCAGCTTCAAATTCATAAATTCACATTTTATTATCGTGATCAACGACTTGAATTTTATTATATATATTGTATACGTCGTATCTGATCTTTACCTTTTCTTATTTCGTACTCATCTCCCTTACATTAGGGGAGGCAACGTTGGAGTAGAGTTACACACACGATTGATACCAGTTCATTGAACCCTCGTAATAAATACATTGCGTTGCCGGCTCGACAGTGGGTGGACAAGTTTAATGGTAGCTGGTACAGTCAACAGCAAAAGTAGATGATCATTTTAGTACCTTGTCACATTCACTACTTTGACGCATCCCAACTGTTGGAGTATTGTTAGGGTACAAATAATGAATACGAATGTATTCTTAACATTGAAGTTTTTAGAAGATATGGCACTACGGAATATCATCTCTCTCATATTTGGAGACTTGCTCTGTAGGTATATGGTGTTGTTTCCGAGTTATTTATTTATTTTAAAACGTGCGTAATACTGATC
Organism: Notocelia uddmanniana; assembly: GCA_905163555.1. NCBI lineage: Eukaryota > Metazoa > Arthropoda > Insecta > Lepidoptera > Tortricidae > Notocelia > Notocelia uddmanniana. The sequence goes on from LR991066.1 coordinate 24,639,319, forward strand.
TAAATACCATTTTCTATACTAAAATTGATATTTAAGTTTACATGACGTAAATTTGATAATCACTACGGGGTTAGAAGAAAAACTACCTAATCTTTCTAATTTTATTACATTTTGATTTTCTTTATTGGGGAAACAACAGTCAAGCACAGGCCGATATAAGGCCGGAAGCGACTGCCATCTGACCTTCCAACCCGAGGGGGAAACTAGACCTTATTGGGATTAGGCTTGTGAAGTGAGTGGGCAACTTGACTGTTAGAAGTTCTCAAGCCGCCCGGAGGCCTCTAACTTGACTTGACGACTGCTATCATAGACAGCAACCAGGATCAACGGCTTAGCGTGCCTTCCAAAGCACTGAAGCGCTCAGTTAGTAACCACTCAAAGCGGTCACGCTTGCGCACACATCCGCGACCCCGCCGGCGGCGGCCGCTCCCAATTTTTGATAGAATTAAAACTTAACAGTATAAAATATCGGTAGAAAAGTACACAATACAAGAGGAGAAATAAAACTGAAATAGAAGACACTTATAAACTACAGTTGTAAAATAACTTTACGCTTAAAACTGGCTCACGTACCATTAAATATGTCCACTGAGACTAAGCGCTTGTTGTAGTTGCAGCACATTCTGCGCATTAATGCACGTACCCCTGCGTCAGTGGAGACCGACGGGACCGCGAAGGACAAAGTGCGTGTTCTATAAGAAGAAGCTCGGAAACTTATAGCACTTTAGTAAATTAGCACAAAGCGAATGAAACAGGGGACCCGGGTATGTCCTAAAACTACGGCCAAGACCACCGGGGGATGGGCAGCAGCATCCCTTAAGTGCGGTGGAGATACTGCGATCGCCAACCCGCATGCCAAGCGTGGCGATTATGGCATTTACCCCCCATGGAATTGGGGGAGGCTTATGTCCAGCAGTGGACGTCTTTCGGCTGATATGGTGGTGGTGGTGGAATGAAACAGGAGTTGCTGACTCGCGCGGGATGCGACTTGGTAACATTTTGTGCCAGGAATGTCCTAGTGCTGGACACTGACTCAATACTTCTAATCTTATGTCATAATTACAGAGGTGATCAATAGGTGTCAACTATTGGTCATTCAGGTGCCGAGCATCGACACGTTTACCTCGTATTCCTTTCAATATTTCATCATGCACCGAACTTGAACCTAGCCAATATGGCTAGCGTATAAATTGCAAGCGCGTTTAACACAACGAACAACTTGAAACTTGATAATTTGAGTGGTTTCCTGGCTCATTATCCTCCATTATTCCAGTCAAAAAACAAAGCCTGAAACTGCACTTCGCTGCAAAAGCTAGGAACGCTTGAATTCAATCAGTAGCTTTATCAGCGAATTCCACCAATTAGCGGGCTCTTTCTCAGCTGCCAGGTCAGTGCTTTGGTAAAAAGTCAAAGGGCGGCGGGGGAGGGCCAAGTTATTAGCGGTAGCGAGTGTTAAGAACTAGGGTTTCTTTTCACCAGAAATGTGCTATGCTACGTTGCTATGGATGCTTTCATTGCATAACATGGGTTTTCATAGCGTAACTTTCACATTCACATCTCTGGTGAAAAGGCACCCTTAAACTATAATAACATTTGTGCATAACTTCCGTGGCACTTGACCCCGGGTCTGATTAAAGAATCAACGTCTGGATGTCATGAAGGCCGACATGGGTGTAAAACGAACCAACTGTGGATTAATATCCTACCCTACTCCCAGAGGCAAGCAAGGAGGAAAGCCCTGGCTCACGCATAATGCGCCTTAGGGGCAGCAGCTGGGTTGTGCCCGTGCTATATTTGACGCTACAGAAACGGCTCTATAAAAGTTAATACGATTCTGATAAGACAGTCAGATACGCTATTAATCTTGTAATAAGAATAATTGGGGTAGAAAGGTTCTTGAGCGGCGACCACGCAACGGAATACGAAGCATGGGAAGGCCCCTAACCAAGTAGATTGACGATCTGGTCAAGATCTTGGGAGATCGTTTGATGAGGGTTGCGCAAGTTACTTGTCCATCAGTGGACGTCTTTTGGATGATATGATGATAATAAGAGTTATTGAGGGAATTAAGTAAGGTAGATCTGTCAGTTTTTGTGAAGGAAGTTGACAGTTAGATCTTTCTAACGTACATTTAAAATATTAAATAGGCCCTAGATTGTAGCTCAAATTACGTCACAGTAACTAAACCCAGTGTTCATTTTTTTCTTACTTAAAAACGGAGATCTAACCGCTTCAGTCAAACGACTTGCGATCTCGTCGACCCTTTGGTTTTTCTTGATTTTCCGCACGCGGACGTAAAGCGAGTCCTTTGGGAATTCTACTCAATATACATAACCGTATGTATTACGTAATTGAAGCGAAAATTCCCGGCGCTTTATAATTTGTGTGTAATTACTCTCTTTAGGCGTTATGCGTGAGGTTGTAATACACTGATTAAAATGAGAGTTAATTGGCATATATCTATACAATCATAAAAGCAGCTGTATTGGATATAAATGTCTCCAGAGCTCCTAAAAATGAGTTGTGTTGTTATAGGAACCTGCATTTGTCCCCAAATCATCAACACAATGAAAGGTGCATATGATGCTCTCGGATTTGCAATAAGCTCTCGTGTCCAACGGTAACATACGCTTGCTATCGAGCAAAAAACAGCTTAAAAGCCATATTATCTGAATAGCTTAACCGTTCTTATTTTAACTGAAACCGATAAAGAGTCGTCAAAAAACTCTTGTGGAGTCGTACATGTAAATAGAGCTACGATGCCTATTTATAGGTCGTTGTAAACGGAGCAGTAGGTAATAACTCAACACTTAAAACGACACAAAACTATATTTAAATATAAAAACGTAAAAGTCACTTCTGTTGTAAATTAAACATTACAATATCAATAATTACAGACAGCGAATCCATATTTCACAATATCTTTTACAGCAATGAAAAGATCGTCTTTTGTTTTTTTATTCTATTTTTTCCAGCTAGCGGCCGCATGCGGCCAGTACCAAAAAGGTTTGTATGTTTCTTATTAAAGCTGCATTTAAATATATGGAGGCGTCGCTTACAGTCGTATATTTGTTTGACACTGTTGTGGTATAGGAAAAAGAAGAGCATCAAACACTTTACGGTGTAAACGATCGGGTATATACAAACAACCATTACTAGTTAATATTTAAACACAACTCCGCAAACAAACCTAATTAATTGGCACGTACGATTAAACAATATCAAACAACTTTCCGCCCTAGGGACGGAATCAATAAAGGCAAAGTAAACCGAATGAATCTCACCTCGAAACTTTGGGCTTGATGTTGCTACTGGAATGGTTAACTTGTAAATTAAAATTAATAACTTGGTCGACGGCTTTGAAGAATTAAGTAAACAGTCTTTAGGAATGGGGTGTATTGGGAGCATTCTGAATTGGCTACTTACAATTACCTTACAATTTTTTTATGGTGCTATTCCAATTTAATTTATTTTTATTTATTTGTTTGCTCTAATAAAGACCGTTTGTGCTATAATTTTAAGAGTGGATTGGAGTGTAGTGTCTATATGGGAACTTACAATTAGAGCATGCAAAAGGCAAAAATGTGGAACAAATTCAGCTCCACAAACAATCTATTTTACAATATAAGGATTCTATTCGTGTTTTTATTTTTTTTACTTTTCGAAATATCTTATTACTCGTATACGACATAATTGACATTGTGATGGTTTACTATTCTTGTACCTATAGTGACACCATGTTTCATTTGACACGTTTTGGTACTCAATTAAAAAAAGTTACGTAATGCAGCCATTACACGGTCAATGGTCGCGGATTTCAAAAAACCTACATAATTGTGATCCATATCGCAATCCGTCAATCCAACACGTTACACAGTCAATCAGGATCAAGATCACTGATCACGGTCACGGGTCTCGAGTCTCGATCTAGATTGACCGTGTAATGGCTGCCTAAGAGTTGAGACATAACTAATTGCATTTCACCGAATAGTGAGTCGTCGATATACCGTTTAAAGATGCAGATTTAATATAAAGGTTAAACCAGAGGTTCCGATTTGATATCATTGTATTTTATGTACTCACTCTAAACCGCGCGCACAACATACACAACTTATCAAACTGGAATGCAAGACATGAAGGGATAATCAAACGCAATCCTTGTTTGTAAAGTAAGACTACAATAAAATTCCTAAACACATTACTGAACTTAGCAATTCTAAATTCAAATCTGTAGTAAAACAAACACTTATTTCAAGAGCATATTATAAGATAAACGATTACATCATGGATAGGGATGTGTGGCAGTGATAGCGTCCTGCACGGGTAATCTATCGCGAAAATATATTTTCTACTGTAGCATTGTTATTTAAGTTATTTTGTAGTAATGTAATTTTATATTTAACTATACAATGTATATTGTTTTGAAAAAATGACACCTCGCCGAGTTTCTTACGCCGGTTCTTCTCGTGGCAGAGGTATATTTTTCCGAACCGGTGGTAGTTTATTGACGTTCATAGGTGCATGTAATATGCCTAATTTGAAGAATAAACTACTTTTACTTTTTTACTTTTTCAAGAGACTCACGCTTAACTATTGTTTTGTGGTCTCAAGCTTGTATCATATTTTTTGTAACCATTGCAATACACTACTGTTCTGTTATAATTCCCCCCAGACCGATAAATGATGGTACCTAGTACATCCAAAATAAAATTCTTAAATCTTCATCAGTAATTTTATATAAACTTTTATTGGAACATATTTAAATAATTTTTTCTTCTTTCGATACACCGTCAAATTAATCTCTATCGTATTAAAAACGACCAGTGTCCAAATTCTAACAATCCCTACACAAATCTGATATTTGCGACTAGCGACTAGCACAGTTAACTGTTCCTAACAAGAATTCACCTGTCCAATTTCAAATAGACTTAAGTACACGTAAATTTCTATACACATGTAACGTTTTAAACTTGAAGTAGCCGTCAATATTTCTCGTCGACGGTTTTATTCCATTTCGGACCTGCAGATTGACGTAGAGAATTGGTTGGTCACTCATATAAAAATATGTATGAATGAAATAACAGCTAACTCGTAGCTCTGAAATATTTTTCGGGAATTTTTTGTTCCAGATAAACAAGGTTTGATAAAAGTGCATCTTAGAGAATGGTCCAACTGTATTACAATCTATTTTTCTCAAACATGCAATGAAATATTGATGTTATGTTCCTTATAATAGGCTGCGAAGTATGACGTTTCAGGTGCGGCTAGGACAAGAGGTCGTTAATGGAATTTCATACAAATCTTACAGGCCTAGGCCGGCAAAGTCTTCTTTTTTTAATTTCCATTCCACATAAATTTGTGGCACAGGCATCATGACATTCCGCCACTATGCGTATTAAAATAAACCTTTGATATTTTTGTTGTTTATTTCATTGCATGTTTGGGAAAAGCACTATACATACCTCGGCGGGAAATATGAGGTTGTCCGCCTCAGACCTATCCGGCCTCGCTTCATTCAGCCGTCTATATGTCTTCGGCCGACAACCCCTTTCGTCCTGGCCTCTGTAGTAATGTACTATTAATTGCTAATGTAATGAATAGTGGCTGAATGAAAAGTGTTCTTTTCTAATAATAGACTGCATGGTTAATTTTACAAACCATCCATTTCAAAAAAGGTTGATTTGGAAACTAAACGATATTTTACTTTACTACTACTACTACAATGGCCCAGTGACCCAAAGTGGATCAAGGCCTCCGACACTAAGACACGCCACTGTGCTTTGTCCTGGGCAGCTTGTTGCCAATCCGAGTCGGCTGTTTGAAGCTGGCAGAGATCTTTTTGGACTTCGTCTATCCAACGATACCTTGGTCGGCCGATCGGGCGTCGACCATTTGGACGTCCCAGGTACGCCCTTTTGGTTGCGCGATCCTTTCTCATCCTCCCAACGTGGCCGAGCCAGCGCAGCCATGCAGACTTGCTTTCCCCGATGATGTTGGGCTCGGCAACCAGTGCTTCCACTTCCACATTCCTCCTTACCCTCCAGCTACCATCTTCGCGTTTCGTAGATCCCATAATCTTCCTCAGGATCTTTCTACCTTCGTATTTTACTTTACGTGTAAACTATTAATTAATCAAAATGATCTTACACTTGAAATAGAATGCAAACCAAAAGGAAGTTTATCAATGTTAATAAGTAGTATGTACCTACGTACCCTGTGTAACCCCGACGTAATCTGCTAAAATTTCATCTTTAATTGTATCCAACGTAAACAAACCACGGATTAATAAAAAAAACGTTAACCCTGATGCGGCGTTCCCTTTAATTTCTTCTGCAGTAAAAAATCTCAGTCTACGTAAATTCTAATTATAAATCCTTCTCGAAACATGTTTAAGAGTTTAATTTAAGCGTTGTGATTTTGTTGATACCCTTATTTGAATATTACACAACACCACAGAGCCAACAGGAACTTTTTTTGTAGATATAATAAATGAATTCCTGGACATATTTTTATTAAAATATAATGAAACGGGTCACACACGTCTTTAAGGTCGAATATCGCTCGACATATTTCAGACCGGTTCGCGGTCCTTAATCATGAGTACCTATCGCGGCGGTGGTTCTTTTTGCATCACCCGTGACCCGTTTCCTTCTATTTTAATATGTATTGTCTCAAACTCACGGGAGTTTTCTATATAAAATCACATTTTATTATTTGAAATATCACCTAAACGCAGATCTAAAAAGGTCTTAAGTCTCTTAAGATCTTTTTAGACCTGCGCTTCACTGGAAACCCGTTATAGGCACACATGTTGACGTACCGTATTTCTTGTCAGTTTAAGCTATATGTAGCTATATTTACCTGTGCTCAGGACTTCGACAGCAAAACAAAAGTGAGCCAAAAGCGACACCCTAAACTCATTATGATCCTGAAGTACGTAAATCTCCAGTCAGTATCAGCAGCAAGCACTCGGGAACTCGACAGGCCCTGGCTTAACACGAATCTGGGATTGGACAGTTTTGCTAACTTTGTTTGTCAATTTAATTGTCTGTGAAAATTGTGTGTTGAGTTGATGGAGTGGCACGGTGCTACAGCTGGAATTGTACATCGTGTCTTATGGTGAGGCGATGAACTACTTATAGTACTGTAAAGTAAAATCAAATATACTAGACGGCATAAAAGTGTAATATATAAAAACTCAAACATTGAAATAACGTCGAGAAGGGAGTTCATTCTAAAATTAGTTTAAAACTACGGGCCAATATACGAGTGTAGGATGATTCACAGTAGACCGTTCCGTGTCCGGGCCGGCCCGTTTTCTATGACAGCAAACGCAACGGCCGGCGTATTTCTCTAGAAGAAAACGGGCCGGCCCGGACACGGAACGGTCTACTGTGAATCATCCTTATACCGGTAGATATATTTAATTCAATTTATTTAATAGACAGTTGGTGTAATTTAGTTTCATATTCATATATTCATAATATTAATATTACATGTGAAATTTTTTCGATACGTATTCTATACAATCAATTCTATAATATTAATTCTATATCATATTAACTGTAAAGTACAACCAATTCTACAGGTTTAAAAATTCGTTACAGTTGTAGAATGTGTGCTCGAGACGCCAACTTTTTAGCTTCCGTTTGAAACATTGCAATGAAGAGGCCGCCTTGAATGATTGCGTTAACTTTTTATAAATGGTCGGCCCCATAACATGAGTCATTTTTCAAGATCGTGCTAATCGCCGCTTCACTGGAAGAAGTCTGTTTGGATATCGCAGCGAGCGAGTAAAGTTCAAGCGTTTTTTATAGTCGCTCATGTGAGCGCGATTATAAGTGGCAATTCCTTATTAGACCGGTCAGAAGATCTGGTGACCCAAAATGGTTATTTCGGAGCAATCTCCCGTCGGCAGGGCATTCATCCTCACACCTTAGAACCTAAATGGTCGCGTACGGTACGGTTTCAGAGGAACTTCCTGCCTCGGACGCTCCGGTTGTGGAATGGGCTCCCTGCCGAGGTTTTCCCGAGGAACTAACGTATGGGATTCTTCAAAAAAAGAGTGTATAATTTTTTTAAAGGGTCGGCAATGCGCATGTGACACCCCGGGAGTTGCAGGCGTCCATAGGCTGCGGTGACCGCTAACCATCAGGCGGGCCGTACGCTTGTTTGCCACCGACGCGGTATAAAATAATCTCATGATTCGTCAGACAATGGCGATACTGTAGATCCATTCTGTAGGATTAAGACGGAATGGTATGCAATCTGCAGTCTCATTGCAACGTAATCCGGCCATTTCATCGAAACGGACCGAAGGGGTCGATACCGTAGATTGGAAGTGGTTTCTAGATGCCTATCCAAATGGATGTTAATTGGCAGAAATCTACCAGACTTCTATATGGAAACATACTCCTACTGCACTACGATCTCTACATTAGGGTAGGCAGATACCAAAAATGCCAAATACTACGGTCTTTACGTACCTTGTTCTACTGCGTCAATCACATCCCTGATCTTATTATACTTTATACTAATGTCAGTGGCAAACTTATTATACTAATGTCAAAGGCAAACAAGCGTACGTAGCCTGATGGTTAAAGCGCTTGTGCTTGGCTTGCTTGTCTGCTTGTATCCCATTATGCTGTTTCTGAGCTTTATGTATTTTTTTCTTTTTTGAGGTATGCATTAAAGTCTATTGTATTGTGAGCGGTCATCGGAGCCTATGAACGCCTGCAACTCCAGGGGTGTCACTGCACGTTGCCAACCCTTTAAATATTTATACACTCCGTCCTTGAAGAACCCCATATTATAGTCCTTCAGGAAAACCTCGGCAGGGAGCTCATTCCACAACCGAAGCGTCCGAGGGAGGAAATTCCTTTGAAACCATACCGTACGCGACCATTGCCTTTTTCAGAGTAGTGAAAATTCCCGAAGGTGTGTTAAAATCCGCACGCGAAATAGTTTCTAATGCGAACAAGATAAAAGTGACGTTACATTTCTGGAACATTGCATGTTTATGAGCGTATGTCGCTTATACTTATGCGTAATCAAATATGTAAGCACAGGTTGTAGTTACATGAACACAGTACCTATACTGACAGCAAGCGTCGAGTTATAAACACATCTTACCTCTAAGTCGCGATACCCAGACACACAAATATGTATTTTATACAAACATGCACATCCAGATTTATCTTGTAAATGCCTCGCAAATGCTTGTAAATAGCTTGTATTGCCACCGGCGACCGTACATACAAACAGTCCATTTGTTGGTTTAACTGACATGAATATGCAACGGATTGGGCGTTATTCATATTAGGCCGATCATATGCCGGCTTAAATTGGGCTGGGGATTCGTGCTAGTGATATTTAGCTTGTGTAAAATTATGGTTAGTGAAAGTGAACAATTAGCAAAAAAATATATATTCCACAACTTTTCAAATAAAACCGTTCATTTTACCTTTATCAATATGGGTCCTTTTGCTTTATTATGTAGTCATGGTAACTCATGTGTATTAAGAGAGGTATGGCACAGTAAAAAATCATCTCGCTAATGTTTAGAGAGGCTCAAGTGGGTAACACCTACACCTCAAAGAAGACCGCAGCAAGAATAACACCAGATTGCTCTTTATTTGGCAAGTAGTGTTGTGTCGCTGGTGGTGAGTATGGTAGCCAGAGCTCCCGAGGACGTGCTGTGTTAAGATTGAGGGACCTGCATATGTCTCTAGCTTTTAAATCAAAAATTAGCAGTGGCAGTCTCTCGTTTCGGAGGCCAAAATTTTTTATTTATTTCTTGGCTATATAGTAACATATTTAGTACTCTCACCCGACTCCCAATTCTAATTAAATATACGCAAAGATAACGAATTGAATCGGATAAAGTTTGCATGATTATTGGCAGTTATGAATAATGGGTGCTCGAGTTGATAAACTTGTATTGGAGAAATAAACGAAAAATTTAAAGGTATACTTACTCACTTGACAAGCCTAATCCCAATAAGATCTGGTTCCCCCCCCCCCCCCACCGGGTTGGAAGGTCAGATGGCAGTCGCTATCGTAAAACTAGTGCCTACGCCAATTCTTGGGATTAGGTAGCGGACCCCAGGCATCCTGCAGGATGCAACTGTACGGTTATGAAGGGTATACTTATAACTTCACCGGTTGTTGCATATTTCTTCATAAACCAGTCTACTATGGGTTTTTGTCGTAATATACCTATACCTAATTAACACAGAATAATTAATAGTGCTTACGTGCAGAAGGTCTAACAAAACCGATATTTGACAGATAGAAAATTCAAAACATGGTATCGCGCTCGGTCGCGCTTGCCGCATATCCCGCACTCCGGGTGTGTGTGGAAGCCAAGTTTAGCCGAAGTGACAAGAGGAACGTGCCCGATAACGTTAGCGATGTGTTATGCTTTGAAATATGTAACGCACTTAATTGAGTGACATATGTACCATGTACATAACCAATGACTAACTTATCTACCTCTTTAATTACTTAATGAATGTTTAGTTAAACCTTGTTCTCTATTTCTACTTAATCTATCGAGAATGCTACATACCGCTGATACTATGTCTGATTTTACTTAGAACATCCATTCTAACACAAACCATCTCAAGTTCTCAACATTTCTCACTGTCTTTAATTGACACAGCATTGGCGCAGTCGGTAGGATAAAAGGGAAAAAAGAAGGTTCATTTAAATCTTTGATATTATTAATGTCCGGCAGCCTGAATATGTCATGCTCACTTAAATGGCTTTGCTTACGGTGGCGTCATTGATCGGGTCGCCACCTTCCCTATCAGATGGTCAAGGGAAGCGATGGCGTCATACTCGTGATCGGGTGCTGTTTGTGGAGTCCGGTCTCTTCATGCTTGCAAGGGCATAGTAAATACCTTAATACTAGTGTTATTTTATTGTAGATTCACGAGAGACATAATCCTGTTCTGGATTAGTTCTATTGTTATTGACGCTTAGAGACCTTATACATCTCTAAGAATATTATATTAGTGCTGTTTTATTACTCATTTTAATTTTGACGCTTAGAGACCATTTACATCTCTAATGACTTTGAAATCGTTGTTATTAATCGTATTTGGACGCTCACAGACCATATACATCTCTGAGATATTAAATTAATTTTATATACTTTTTGTTTATTCGGACACAGATCGTTTTCAATATACGTCTTCAATATTTGTAAATTTGGTTTCATTGAATTGTTAATTAGTATTTTTTTTTAATAATGATTATTATGTAACATTGCCAGTTTTTAAATTGTATAAATTCTCGCTTTGACATGTAAAAGTGCTCTTGTTGCCTATTTGCAGAATAAATATTTGATTTTGATTTTTTGATTTGGTTAAAAATGTTTACGGACGAAGTAGTTCCTCAGTTGGCCTGCTCCAAATATGAATGAACGAGATGACATGCCACTACGCCCTCCAATGTCACCCGATACGGCCGCCTAATTGAAAAACATGCATCAACTTACATCTACCCTCAGTCAAATGCATTAAATGCACTCGATCAATCTTCCGCTCGATCCATCATTTTGGCTTACCTGAGATTGATGAGGGAAACAAAAGACTTCTAGGTGTGACCTAAACTTAACTGCAATGAATAATCAACTATAAAAGAACTAAGATAAGGTTCAAATTGGAATGATTTGAGAATGCAGAAAATACCTTTTGATTCTGGTTTTGAATACTAGGTCATTGCAAGACGGATGGTGTAAGACTAGGAACTAAAAAAATGATTTTATGGAGTAATTTAGATGAATGACTTGTTGAACCCATATTCTAGGCAAAATAAGATAAAGTTTTGGTTAAGTTTAAGTACAGCTTCTTTACAAAGAGAAATACTAAACCAGCAGACAGAAAAACTGAACGAGCGACCAAAATACTAACTCTCCGATTATTCGCTCATGGAGTATTGGCATTCGCACAGTTAGTATTTCAGTAAGTACGTTTAGTGTAGGTTAGGTTAGATTAGTTTATGTTCGGAGATTTTATTACTACCGCTTCACAGATAGGTAATATATTTTATACAACGACGGTGGCAAAACTTACGCCTGTCTAATGGTAAGCGGACTCCGTAGTACGCTTGTGACTCCAGAAAAATCATAAGCACGCTACTAACTTGAGTCCCACCCTCTCAACACAGCGCATCCTCTACCTCCTGGTGCCCCCATAACACATACCTAAGGGAGTACCTAAATATTGGTGTTCTTACGGCTCCGGTCTTTTATTTATTTATTTATTAGTACTAACAGTTTTACTTTACGTACTAACTTATAACTAATAATATAGTTAAAAAAAATGTAAATTAAACAATTTTATGACGACCTATTTAGCCTAGTTGGTAGTGACTCTGCCTCCGAAGCTAGAGGTCCCGGGTTCGACTCCCGGCCAGGGCATTTATTTGTGCATTTTTCACGGATATTTGTTCTTTGGATGTTTTCTATGTATTTAAGTATGTATTTATCTATATAAGTATGTATATCGTCGTCTAGTACCCATAGTACAAGCTTTGCTTAGTTTGGGACTAGGTCGATTTGTGTAAGATTGTCCTATATTAAAAAAAAATATCAAAATATAAATAATAGGAAATAAAATACATATAAATCATTAATAAAAAGGATGGTCATCGTTTTAACAAATAGTACTGGTGGTTACTATTGACTGCAAATAGTGATTCGATGCGGCTAAAAAACGATTCTCAGACGTGAAAAAGATATCAAGTTGACTGTCGCTGGTTAATATGCTGTTAAGCAAGTTTAGCGGCTGGTGTAGCGCGTGTGCGGGCCGGCGGGACGGCGAACGGGCCGCGGGCGCGCGCGCGGAGTTGTCTGCTGGTGGGCAGCGGGACACGACTGGTTACTGTGCAAGTAGTGCGGGGGTTGACTACAATCTCTCGTATTAGTCTAAAAAAGTATGTGACCAAATACATGTCTCGCCTGGCTTCGAGAGACGTATAGCCGACCATGCCAAGTATGAAAACAGTTGGATAAAGAAAAGGGTAGTAACCATACATTTTCTTATAGAGTGTTCGTATGAATGATTTTTTAACTCTTTCCAGGAGCAGTGTGTACTGTTGTTCGTGGGGGTTCCAAATTGCGACATTGGTTTCTATCTTGCTGCGCACAAACGCATTATATAAGACGCTAATGGCATGGGGATTTGTGAATAATCTGGCCTGACGAACAACAAACCCCAAGCACTTCCGAGCCTCATTGCAGATCTTTGTTATGTGCTGATTGAACGTTAGTTGGGGGTCAAACCAAGTATCTTTAATTTCATTAGCTCGTTTAAGTGGTTTGCCGCTAATAGTATATGAATGACATATAGGGAGCCGAGCTCGTGTATAAGTCATGACTGAGCACTTTTCCTCATTGAGAGCGAGACTTTTTTTTTCCGCCCAGGTATAAACAGCGTCTATATCCATTTGCAGCAGGGTGGTATCACTAGATCCTTCAATAGGCAAGGCCAATTTCAAGTCGTCAGCAAACAACAAGCTCGTTGAAAATTTGAGCACAGTTGGTAGGTCATTTATCAGAATAAGAAAAAGGAGTGGTCCGAGACTGCTGCCTTGCCCTATACCCGAGGTTACCATAAACGGAGCAGATTTACAACCTTCGTATTGAATATATTGATATCTGTTCGAGAGGTCATCATCATCATCATCATGTCAGCCGAAAGACGTCCACTGCTGGACATAGGCCTCCCCCAAAGACTTCCACAATGACCGGTCCTGCGCCACCCGCATCCAGCGGACACCCGCGACCTTCACCAGGTCATCAGTCCACCGTGTGGGGGGCCTGCCCACGCTACGCCTTCCGGTACGTGGTCGCCACTCGAGAACCTTTCCGCCCCAACGGCCATCGGTTCTACGTGCTATGTGCCCCGCCCACTGCCACTTAAGTTTAGCGATTCGGAGGGCTATATCGGTCACTTTGGTTCTGCTGCGGATGGCCTCATTCCTGATGCGATCACGCAGAGAAACTCCCAACATAGCTCTCTCCATTGCCCTTTGGGTGACTTTGAGCCTTCTTATGAGGCCCATAGTAAGCGACCACGTTTCAGTACCATATGTCATCACTGGCAACACACACTGGTCAAAGACTTTTGTCTTGAGACACTGCGGAATATTGGACGAAAAGATGTGCCGTAGCTTCCCGAACGCTGCCCAGCCGAGTTCGAGAGGTAATTTGTCATAAACTCGAGTAAATTTATAGAGAAGCAGGACATAGATAGTTTTTTAAGTAAAATATTACAGTCAACGCGCTCAAATGCCTTGCGGAAATCAAAATAAGCGACATCTACCTGTTTCTTTTTATCTAGATTGTTTGCTATCAATGACACTATATTAAAGAGATTCGATGTCGTTGAGCGCTTTGGTAAAAATCCATGCTGTTCGTCACAAAACCAGCCATTTAGCTGATTAAATATTATTGAATATAATATTGATTCAAAAACTTTCCCGAAAATTAAAAGTACAGCAATTGGTCTGTAATTTTGGACATCAGACTTCGATCCTGACTTATGGATAGGTAGAACTTTGGTTATTTTCCAGGCTGAAGGATAGTTCTTATTTTTTAATGCTAAGTTGAATATGTATTTGAGAGGTTCAAGAAGTGCTTTGCCACAGTCTTTAACAATATACTGTGGGATTCCGTCTGGACCATTAGTGCCCTTGGGCCTTAAACGCTTAATAGCTGCGCGAACACCTTCAACGCTAATAGAGTCAATGGCGATGATTCTATCACTTATACAGATAGCTTCTGAAGAAGCGGCAGTAAATGTTGCCATTGCGTCAAGTGAGTCGGCATTGGCCAAGAAAATGCTTTTAAGAAACTTGGCGAATGAATCTGCCACTTCACTTATTGCCATATTGCCAAAAGTAGCAGGCTGATTGTAGCCACGATGGCGTTTAACGTATGCCCAAAATGAGGACGGATCCCGAACTGCATTGTTTTATAAGGTGGAGCCGGAGGTGCTTCTCCAGTTGGGCATCTTCGAATATGAGCAAGATGACGTTCCGTTTTGCCTTAGCCCCTAGCTCTTTAAAAACTCTCCCGTGATTTCGATGACGCCCCACCGTATGCGTCGCTTACTCATAAATGCTTGAAATTGTGATTGATTGGAATGGAATTAAATTATTAGCTGTATTACCTATACCGTCTTGTTTTCTACCCCGCTTATGATTCGTACAAAACAGACGGAGAAACTAAATAAAATCCCAATTCTGCCCTGCAGTTGGACCGTAGAAATTCCTGATTGTCCTTAAATTTAATAACGAATTTGAATGACCCTCCGTCGCCATCTTATTTTTTGGCTCAGTCTTTGCCACAGTAAGGAGATTCCGTCTGATGAGAAATGTTGGGTTAGGTATATACTGGGAGGGTTTACAAGGTCGTGAAATACATTTTCTATTTTTTAAGCTACGACGGTGAAAACTATCATGGCAAAACTTTCTTGTTTTTGCATGGCAGTTGTAGGATGACGTTGATTTGCGTGCGATAGTAAACCAGCCAACGCTACTTTTGCGATGTATAGTTAACAGGAGTAGTCTGTTTTTTTTTTTAATTCTTTCCAGCAAAGTAAGATTTTAAGAAAGGTAAATTCCAAAGATAATTTGGTTTGGCCGTAACATATTACGATAAAGTCAATTCAGAAGAATATATTTAAGATAACAATTTTGAAGTTTGTCGCTCTCAATGCGCCCCTCACTTAAAAGGGATTGTTCCATCAAATTATTGAGCCATCGGTTTTTACCGATTTAACGAGGCTGCGTGGAATTTCGGGGTTTTTGAGTTACTCCGCTCCAATTTCTTGTGATAGAATAGTTTAGTACTGTGTTAGCGATCAATGTATTTTGCTTGGGTACATACTTCTTTTCTTTTAATGTCATGTATTATGAGTAGCTTGTTAATATTTTTGTTTGGGCGTTGATTTCCGTGTTATAAAGTGCACCTTCTTTTGTTCTTCACAACTTGGTATTTTCAGGTTTAATTTAATTAGAATAATTATCGCATAGACACATTTATTATACTAATAATTAAGTGATGGTTTCATGTTATGAAAAAAGTTTTAACTAACCTTCAGATTTCTGAATGATAGCGAGGAAAACAGTACAATGTCAAGAAAAAAGCTTTCAATCGAGTACAATCGAGTGCAAATATATTGTATCGAGTGTATCCTCTTATAAGTAATATCCGAAATTTTTATTCGCAAACATGTAAAAGAGTCACAGGGTATATTTATTAGTAAGGTCTATGCACCCATATTATTCATTATTAGTATTTTTTAAACGTCCAAAGACACATACAATCTCTAACACATATAACCTGTACTGAACATCTATTTTGGACAGACGTACCCTTCTCTCCCAAAACATTACATTGCCTGCGCAACCACGATACCTCCTTACCATTGTTTGACAAAACTCAATCAATTACTGCTGCACCGTTCATTAATTCCCCCTCCCCGCCAGACAGACGTAATCCGATTTAGTTTTGCAGATGTGACATTGTTAGTTTTTGTTTATTTCGAGTAACTTAGTTTGTTGGAACTATTCAAGTTGGGTCCTTGTATTGTTATTTAAACTTGATTTTAGAGCACTTGTAGACTAGACATTTGCGCTGTTCGATTTTGATGGACGATGATCATGAAACTTAAGAGACGGTCTTAGGACAAAATTAAAAAGGGTTTTTTTTTTAATAATATTGGGGGACAATCTTACACAAATCGACCTAGTCCCAAACTAAGCAAAGCTTGTACTATGGGTACTAGACGACGATATACATACTTATATACATAGAAAACATCCAAGACCCAAGAACAAATATCCGTGTAAAATGGACAAATAAATGCCCTGGCCGGGATTCGAACCCGGGACCTCTAGCTTCGGAGGCAGAGTCACTACCAACTAGGCTAAACAGGTCGTCATTTTAAGTGTACCTTTTGAATTTTGGTACGGACTGTGTCCGGTGTTTTTATATGTAGTTTAATATCAAAATTTCCAAAAACTGACACGATAAAGAATCTCTATATAATTTTCAAACTGGCCTACAAAATTTCACTAGAAATGCGAACTGTAGAGCACAAAAACTGGAAATTCGGACATCCGGACATCCAGACATACGAAATAATTTATTCGAAGCTGAAGCGGAGCCCTTCTTTTCACTCGGCGGATTAAATTTTGTCACTTAAGTGCTTGTAGACAAATTTTTGTATCCACTGCTGGACATAGGCCTTCCCCGAGAGACGCCATCATACCCAGTCCTCAGCTCTCGGCATACAACCAATTCCCACCATTCTCTTCAGGTCGACGGTCCATCTGGCGGGAGGTCGTCCTACGGGGGCGAGTCGTTCGCGGTCACCACTCTTAAACTCCGCAACTGGCTCTGCCATCGGCAAATACGAGTATGCCTATCCTATTGCTACGTCAGCTTGCTTAGTCTTAGCAGTGTCGGTGACATTGGTCCCAATTTTTATATCAATCAATTGTAATGACTAACAAACATTAAAATGTCTTCGGATATTAAAAGACAGGCTCCTCCTTGCCCTACCCTCTGCCCCCTCTCACGCTGCGCGCCACGCAGGCACCGTCTATGTCAAACGGTCGACATGTATACACGCGGCAATTACCGTGCTCCATACAGCACAGCTTTGTTCGCATGAATATTAAGTAGTGTAGCTAAAATTATTTAAATGTCTAACTTTTAACAGAACCGTTGTTAGAATTTGACAGTAAAGTCGCTTTTTGAATTGACACATTTTAACGAATTCGGTCAACTCAAATGATTTTAAGTAAAACAGTGCATTTTTTGACATAAACACATGTATACTGCGCTCTTACGTTGCGTTTATTTTGTGTCGAGAACTTCTTGTAAATACGCACGTACGCGCGTTGTAAATACGTATTTCTTCTTTTACGTTTTGTAAATTCTGTTTGTTCAATATTTATGTTACGTATAGGTAGTCTTCTTCACTGTTTTCTTTAAATCTCCTACGTTGTTTATGTCTGGAAACTTTTGAATAAAACTAACAAGCTTTTAAAGTATGAGTCCTTATTTCCATATGAGAAGGAGAGGTAAAGGGTGGAAAGTTCTGGACTTTTTAATTATTACAAAATTCACTGAAAGTGGTGAAGTTTTTAATAACATAGTATTAATTAAGTACGGGTATTAAATAGATTCATTGATGTATACGACGATACCTTTTTTGCATGTACGAGTATGTTATCATGTATAAGTAACTATTTAGTCGGATTTTACGATTTACAGTAATAAAACATGAGTTGTTAAAGTATGGAAACTTTTTATATAATACACCAGTTACATAAAAAGTTTCCATCAATGTTATCAAATAATGTCGGAATACATATTTTTTGATTATTGAGTCATAGAAAGCGTATCTTTAATTCAAATAAGGTCTAATTTTCCTTTTGTGTTGGAAGGTCACTGGCGCCTTTTTTAAACCTTTGATCATACTAAATTTTGGAATTAGATGCTAAAGCGGACATCATGCTATATACGCGGCAAAAAGCTAGAGGGATGGTGATTAGAGTCAATATTTTATAATATTTTATTTATAATATATTTAATAATATTGGGGGACAATCTTACACAAATCGACCTAGTCTCAAACTAAGCAAAGCTTGTACTATGGGTACTAGACGACGATATACATACTTATATAGATAAATAGATACTTAAATACATAGAAAACATCCAAGACCCAAGAACAAATATCCGTGAAAAATGCACAAATAAATGCCCTGGCCGGGATTCGAACCCGGGAACTCTAGCTTCGGAGGCAGAGTCGCTACCAACTAGGCTAAACAGGTCGTCAAGATATTAGAGGTACAGTCAACAGCAAATGTAGATGATCATTTTAGTACTCTGTCGCACTAACGTAAAAATACTGCGACAGTTGGGATACGTCAAATTAGCCCCTTAACGCCCAAAATAAAACTGGCTGTAATTTACTGGAGCTTATGTTATTTACTCGTATTAAATGCATACTTACAAAATTAATCATTCAACACAGTATTTTTTTTCATATATTTTAATTAGAATAGCTGTACCCGTACGTGTATATCAGCGGGTGTATGATGGTTGCCGTTTTATCACTTATCGTCGTGGATAAGACGCCCGTTACTCTCGCACTCGCATACTTGTCAGAACGCGACGGATGTCTTATCCACGACGATAAGTGATAAAATGGCAACCATCATGGGCCCGCAGGCGCTAATGGGTTAGTAAAAGTGACAAGGTACTACAAAGATCTACTACTTTTGCTGTTGACTACATTGTAAAATGTAAGTAACCGTAATGTATATATAATAATTTGATAGTCGTACTTATTACGTTACTTACCAAATTTTCGTCACTAAAGAAAATAAGCCCAAACAATAGTATTATGCTTTAGTATTTGGTATAATCGCCGATACCATCAATCACTAATACGACAATTAAAAAGGTTGATTATATAGCAGCTAACCCAGCCCTGAAAACGGCACTAACTTAATATTTTTAGAGATGTACAAGGTCTCTAAGCATCAATAACAATAAAATTAATTCAGAACAAGATGAATATCTCTCGTCAACAAAGATGTCCACTCCACTTTAAAACCTGACTACAAGCCACATTCACATAATAGGCTAAATGCCGTGCTACCAGGCGACTATGGCCAGCAGACAGCGAAGATGGCGAACGAAATAGTCGGCTGAATGGTAGCCTAGCATATCCTGTACAAGTCTAGATACCATGACCGCGGCCTCATCTTCATCAGCTTTTATAAGTTCTACTGCTAAACAGAAGTCTCTAAAAACATAGTCACTTAAAACTAATTTTTCATCGCCATTCAAATATCTCATCAATTCAACCGGCAGTACAGTAGAGATAATCTAAGCATGAATATAGTTGGAAATCAACAGGATCCGCGGTCGATTCCACTCTTTAAAAATCGTATTTTAGCAGTAAACGTGAAATAAAAATGGTTCCCTATTCAGGCCGCGGCTGCTCTATACACTCTATGTAGAGTAAGTGGTAGAGATGCAGAGTGCAATAGCTGCATTTGAACTCATAGAGAGCGTGCCGCGTAAAAAGTGCACTAGCAATTGAATAATCCATTTCAATCGGCGCAAGGCATGAGAAAATGAGAGGTACGAGGCTTCTGTGTCTGCTTACCATGAGTCCGTTAGCTTTTTTGACACAATCGTTGTATAAGAAAAGAAAAGATATTGATTTATACTCCACCATCAGCATATCAGCTAAAGGGCGTCCACTGCTAGACGTAGGCCTTCCTCAATATGTATGCGATTACACTTATCTCCATCGCACTCCATTTACCCCATAAAGGGGGTAAATGCCATAATGGCCACGCTTGGCATGCGGATTGGCGATCGCAGTATCTCCACCGCACTCCAACTGCCGAGCCGAGGATTTGTTGAGTTGACAGCATCAAAAGTAACTGCGCATATGAAGGGGTCAAAAGCAGTTATACCCTTATCATACTCTTGAACTTTTCAAATACATTTTTACTTTCTTTTGATGCTTACTGTATGTACACGTGCAGACAACCAATTTGATTTCTAGGCCACATTGTACCTTGTCACAGGGAAAATCAATCAGAATGCTGCTAGAGATCAGATCTCATATTGTTGTCACTGTGATAAGGTACGAAGTGGTCCAGAAATAGAATTGGTTGACCGTACCTACTCACACTCAACGCATCTTTGCGAGCTCTGGCGACTTTACTCACCACTAGGAACATAACAACACATACTGAAGCAAGTAGTGGCGATATCATGGCTGCGGTTTCCTGTAAGGATCTGTAAGGTCCTCCCCAGCTTCAAATATGAGTGAGATAACGTTCCGCGGTGCCCCAACTCTCTTGTTTGTTTTGCCTAATAACTCTTGACAAGGAAACGGGTACCGGATAAAGGTAATTTTACCTCAAAGGAAAAAAAACCTTTGTTAGATCAGTCATCTGTCACTTACAATGAGTTATCTAAGTTAGAACAATGTTTCCTTGTTCTAAGACTTGTAAGTATGGCTGTATGAATTTTGTATGTATCATGACTTTGATATTTTTTGAGATTTTTCAAGATCTAAACATGTCTTTTTACAGTGTCTCGGGTGGTCATTGTTTTTGTATTTGTAAGCTTGTTTTTTTATCAAAAGGGGTTCCGTAGCCATCTTTAATCTGATCCAGGTTAAACCGACGAGACTCTTCAAATATTAAATTTACAGTTTGTTTCTAAGTAGAATTATGCCTTATATTCCAGAAATAAAAACACCGATCGTCATTCTTACTAATACCATCCATATTACTGTAAACGCGAAAGTAACTCTGTGAATCTGTTACCTCTTCACAGTTAAATCGCTGAACCGATTGCCCTGGTATTTAGTATGCAGATATATTGAGAGCTTGGAAAAAAAACAGTATAGTTTTATTTATCTAGGAGAACAATATACCCTACCTTCCTTTAGGGCCATTAAGAAGTTTAGGACATGTTATAGAGTAGTTTCTCAAATGTATTAATTCATAATATAATGAGATTATAAGTACTGATAGTAAACACTCAAATGATTACAAGAAAAAAATATGATCAAACTCTTAAAATAATTATAAATTTTGTAAAATTATGTTTTTTTTTTTCATTTTTATTGTCTTAAAGTGAATTAAAAACTACCACAGGATTCTTATGTTTTAAGAAGCAATTAAGTGTATGAAAAATATTTACCAAAATATAACATTTCACAACCAAAACAACATGTTACTTGTTTTTTAAACGACTTCAAAAAAAGGAGGAGGTTCTCAATTCGCCGGTTATTTTTTTATATATACGTATGTTCACCGATTACTCGGAGACTAGTGGATCGATTTCAAAAATTCTTTTTTTGTTTGAAAGGGTGTGTTTCTTAGTTGGTCCCATTGTCACCAAGTCTGGATCTGATGACGGGATCTTGGAAAAATCGAAGGAACTCCTCAAATTATAAACCAAGAGGATGGGGTAAGGCAAAAAATAAGGAACTCCTCAAATTATATACCAAGAGGATGGGGTCTGGCAAAGTTTGGAGTAGGTGTTCTTTTGTTAAAGATTTACTTGTTCGTATAACGATAAGACGAGGCTACAACGCTGCCGACTTCACATTAAGCTGTCGATTAGTATGGGACGTTTCCATTGCTCGGCAGCTGTCTACTTTGACTCTCATTTTTGGCTTTTGTTTTGCTGTAATTGTAATTGGTGGCATATAAACATTTGATCTTCTCTAGAAACTGGTTCAAATGGTATCGTCAAAAAGAAATAGGAGTCTAACCTATTTAGGAGACATTTCTTAATAAATCTAATCTCCCGCCGCCTCTACATACGCCACGCGCCACTTTCGGCAGACGGGTCGCCATATGGCGTGGCGTGCGGCCCTAATTTTAATAACGTGCATTATCTACACGTACACTAATACCTACTTACAGTAAGTGGATTCCAGCTTAACCATAAGCCCGTTGGAACTATCGTGATTGAATTGTTTCGGGGATTTGTTTTGGGTATTTTGGGGAAAATATTTTGGCGCTCATTAAATTAGATTCGCCACTTACTACAGTTAGTACGAGTATCTCAGTGAATGCTATATGGCTAACATTTGGTGCAGGATATGAAACATTACTATTTTGATAAGATGGACTGAGAGTGAGATACTGATCCCTTATGAACAGAATGCTTTGCTTTGCTTTGGAGTTTACTATAGTAATTATGTAAAAGTCATGACATACCTTTGTTTAAGTTAATTTGACAGTGCAACATACAGCTAATAATTCCCATCAAAGACCTATTGAAGGAATAAATCTAAATCATAAATATGAATGTAATTGATCTAATTTAGATTTTAAGATCAATCTGATAGGTTCCATTCAGTTTTTAAGCTAATAATTCCCATAAAAGACCTATCGAAGGAATATATATATACAAATACAAATACATATACAAATACAAATGGTTTATTGTTCAAAAATCGATAAGTACATTACACGAGATTCTATCAGAGACCAAACTAGGCTGAGCCTGTAACTTGGCCTTCTGCGAGTGCTGTTAACAATAGTAGACATTATGAAAGTTAGGTACATAAGGGAAGATATTTACAATATTAAAATATATTACGTATTTAACTAACACTACTACAATTTTTATTCTTTATAGCTACTTAGTCTCTGTTTAAGTGTGTGTGAATGTGTGTGTGTGGGTATGTGTGGGTGTGTATGTCTGCGTGTGTAGGTACGTGTGTTTGTGTGTTCGTTCGTGGGCCTCACTTATAGGTAACGTGTGATTGGGTTTATTTTGTCTTGGTATCTTTAATGATACCTTCAGTTTCCTCATAGGTCAATGTAAATAGCCAGTGTTTTACTGTGGTGTTAGCTTGTGTAACTGATAGCCGTTTAATGTCAAGTTTTTTGCAGATGTAATTATATATACAAGCATGTGCGTAAGAGTGTAACTGACCTAAATTAGATTTAAAGGTCAATCTGATAGGTTAAATTTGCTTTTTTCAAATGTCTAATGTTAGACCAGACAAACGGGCCGGGCCGGAGTAACCGAACCCGTAATTTGACGTGGAAGATTTATTTTACGTGCGTGCTTCTGGTTTTAATGCGTGAATGTTTTAATAAGTATTCTAATAAGAGCAATATTTCAAGTAGCCTTTTCTTATTGCAAAGCACTTCTTGACGTCCGAAGCATTGAGTTGTTGTATCTTATTTATTCTGTATAGTTTCATTGAAGTAACTGAAATAAAGTTTCTGCTGATTTGGGCGTGTTGCGGGCGAGTATTAGTAAGGTAGAAAAAAAAACAATATGTCCTTTTTGACAACTAACTTAACTCTTTTTATACTGTTGCGTATAGTTTTCGTTTTTTAATCTAGGCCCTTATATTAATTATTGGGTGAAGCCAGCCCAAACCCCTATACTCAACACAATAACATCTACTCGTTCCTACAGTTCACCCTCCGCTCTCAAACGAACTTCGAACGAACGCCTAATTTTATACTTTCCAAGTGTTTAACAGTTCGCTACAGACGGACGGACCGGCTTCCTCCTCATTATTTCTTTGAGCTTTCGCCGAGCTTTTGTATTTACAGTTTGATTGAGCTTCGATTTTTGGTCCGTTTTACAGAGAGCAGGGATGTTTTAGTTTTGGTTGTGAACTCTTGGTTTCATACTCTGTCGCTATTGTAAAAGTTATATGAATGTTTGAAAATTAAAAAAAACTATGGTGTACATCCAGGCTGAACGTAAGTTTGTTTGTCACTATCGTGGTATAAAAAATAATACTATTATTTAGGGAAAAGATAAATAAACTCATAAACAATCCAGCTAATTAGGTACAAACTTCATATCAGAAAAAATGGTGGCTCAAAAGTAAATGCGAGCGAGATATCCTCTTTTATACCGCATCGGTCGCAAACAATCACCTCGCGCGTACAACTTAGGGTTGATTTTTCACAATGCGCTCACAAAAGCCTCAATGCTTAGAGTAAAAATATGTTTGTCATTTCGTCCGCGTTTATATTATTAACCTTCATTAACAACACAATAATATAAAGCTATTATTGCCTTTACTTTGGCTTGTGGTGAGACGACGTATGTCGGAGGGCGGGAAGCGACTGGATGCGTAAAGCAGAGGACCGCACTTTGTTGCGCACCTTGGGAGAGGCCTATGTTCAGCAGTGGACTGCAGTGGGCTGATGATGATGATGATGATTGCCTTTAAACTAAGTACAGTGATAGTGCAGGCAGACAGACAATGCATAACCTTAACCGCTAAAACTAGAAATGTGTTAAAAGAAACGCAGAAAAGATTTTCCCGAATCCAACCCTATACGGGTTGAATTAGGGGTGAAAATTCCATAAAAACGAATGAAGCAGAGCTCACCTTGTATATCCTCCCATATAAAACTCAAACAATGGCTCAACGGAATCGTACCCATGTACCGGCATTAATAGACAATTCATTGCCGCCGCGTGAAAGCGTTTCGATGTCACTTGAATAATTGATGTACAGACATGCTTCTTTCAAGATGCGGGTTAATAATTCAATTAATGTATGGAGTTTAGAGGTATTTCAATGTGCCGCTAAACTCCGATTATTCAGATGATAAGCGGTGGTAATAGTTATTAGGAAACACGATAATTTCGTAGCCTTCTTTGTGTATATTGGATTATAATAGATTACCTTTTTATATATATTGCCCTAACACATCTAATAATCATGATAGCATTGATAAAAAAGGATTTTCGCCTATTTTCAGTAAGTTAGTTTTTGTTTGTCATTCAATTGTATGTTGTTCTTATTAATAAGAGACAATTAAGCAGTTTTCTCGAGTGGCGACCACGTACTGGAAGGCGCAACGTGGGTAGGCCCCTCACAATGTGCACATACAACACTTGTGACACGGTGGACTGATGACCTGGTAAGGGTCGCGGGTGTCTGTTGGATGCGGGTGGCGCAGGACCAGTCATTGTGGAAGTCTTTAGGGGAGGCCTATGTCCAGCAGTGGACGTCTTTCGGCTGACTTGTGGAGAGTTGATCATCACAGATTAGGGTTCACTACAAGATTAAATTCATACATGGTCGACATTCTCCTGAACCTCTTTCTCTTGTTCGACGACCTGTTTAGCCTAGTTGGTAGTGATACTGCCTCCGAAGCTAGAGGTCCCGGATTCGAATCCCGGCCAGGGCATTATTTGTGCATTTAGCACGGATTTTTTTCTTATGTTTTGGATGTTCTCTATGTATTTAAGTATGTATTTATCTATATAAGTATGTATATCGTCGCCTAGTACCCATAGTACAAGCTTTGCTTAGTTTGGGACTAGGTCGATTTGTGTAGGATTGTCCCCCAATATTTATTTATTTATTTCTATAACACACTCGCCCTACTCTATTTTGGCCAAGTCAAACCCAATGACGTATCTACAATCTACATTTAAATTGAACACAAGTAAAAAAAAAATTGGTAGTAATCGGTTATAAATCTCCAGGAATCAACTTAAAATACAAAGAATTCTGGGTCACGCATTACATTTCAGGGTGAGCACAGAAGAGAGCAACCGCCAAGATCCTCTTGAAATTAGTAATTCGTGAATAAAATATGTCAACAACATTACCAGCAAGTTAATGACACGTCACTTAGATAACACTATACTGTTAGTAAAGTCCCTCTCCCTCGTTCTGTTCCACCCTATATATCATGAAATTATGCTACGAAAAAGCATTTTTCATGTTACATTAATTAGTGCCGTATCGATTTATTTTTACTGTCTTCCAGTTATTCTCGCCCCAGGGCAACAGTTTAGAGAAGCAATTAATACTTTTTCTAAATCCTAAGCTTATTGAAATCGAATAGAAAAACCGTTATTTTAACAGTTTAGAAGAAAATAATTTCGCAGAATGGGCGAAGGATTACTATTGCTTAAGCCAGGGTTTCGCAGAGATTTCACAATAGTTGAAAATGGCGTATGTTTAATTGAAATCGCAGGCGGATACAACCTTATTTTTGGAGATACACCCTTGAAATGCCCAGTGGGCCGGCGCTGGGGACAAAATCCGCTTCCCTTAGCGCAAATAGAAATTATAGATTACTTTGAATTTCCTTTTTTTTCTGGATATGTAAGTGTATTTAAAGATTCGTTTTTAATGCTTGGTTTAGTATTGTTTTGGTTGAACTTATGACAGTTTTTTTTTACTTTTTATTTTAAACAATAATTTAAACTATGATTACATACACTTTCCAAGTTATGCCACGCGACTTAGTCAACATAAATTTCTCGTCCCTATTATACATATTTCATCCCCCTGTTTTATCCCCAATGGAATATAAGTGTCCGTTTTCTGTCAATTAAAAGTCAGACATTCTCGCAATAAAATTGTTATTCACTACACCAAAGATAAGACAGACAGATATCCTTTGAAGTTATCGTGTTTGATGCATTTTATAACAATATTCAAGCAGAAATCGGTATTTGCAATAAATAGTCTATTCTGCTTGGCTACATTAGTATTGTCAATTTTTATAAATTTTTCAAAAGATATGTCTGTAGTAATTTTATTGTTTTGAAGTGTTTGTTAACTGTTCCGTTGTTTAATGAGAATGAAGAATACCTCTTAGAGTTTACCGATTTAAAAAAATACAGCTTTTTTTCAAAAAAAATAAATAAATATAGGTATTATAAATATTATAACAAAACAGTACATCTTGTTTGATATAACATGTTTTAGTGTATCAGTTTTTTAAATAGAAATAGGCTGGGTTGCACCAAACCGTCTGTAATCGTAAGCTGTGTTCGTTAAAATTTGAATGTATGGAAAGTTTGACAAGTTTCTATGGCATGACAGCTGCCGGCGCCATATTTAACGTTGATCGGTCTGTGATCGTAAGTCGATGCAACCCAGCCATAGTCAAAAATTAAAATAATTATTTTATTAATTGAATATTTACGAAAAGAAAACAACTTAGTCTCAAAACAAGGAAGCTCTATTGGCTCATCGGCCTTAAGTCCCAGCTATCACTCGAGAATAAAATACTGTTGTACAAGGCTATTCTGAAGCCCATCTGGACGTATGGGATCCAACTATGGGTACCGCATCCCATTCAAACATTGAAATACCTATAATCCAGAGATTCCAAATTAAAACACTACGCATGCTGACCACCGCTCCCTGGTTCGTACCGAACGAACTACTACACCACGACCTAAGGATTCCCACAGTGAAGCAAGAAATTGCAAGTAAAGTAAAAGTAGTTTATTCTTCAAATTAGGCATATTACATGCACTTATGAACGTCAATAAACTACCACCGGTTCGGAAAAATAAACCTCTGCCACGAGAAGAACGGGCGTAAGAAACTCGGCGAGGTGTCATTTTTTTCAAATCAATATACATTGTATAGTTAAATATAAAATTACAGTTCAATTCAAATCATTTAGTGACATAAATACAAAGCAGTATAAACCAACAAATAAATACCTGGGCACACTTTCGATGAACTTATCCTATAATACAGAGAGATGTAAAGAGTCTCTATGGTCAAAAATATTATAGATAAAAGCGGAGGTGTAAAGAGTCCCCATAGTTAAAACATTAGGTTTTAGAGATGTAAAAGGTCTCTAAAGGACAAAATAAAAAAGTGAATATCAGAAATAACAATTCCGTGTCAGGAGACTGTTAAGCTAGCAGTCTTTGAGCTAATGCTACGGTATACATAACGTGTATGTAACCAATATGTCAAATATGAAATATATGATGAAAAAAAAAATTGTAATGAAAATAAACAAAAACCTATTACATTAAAATAAGCAGTAGCGGCAGCGCCACAAGCAGCAAACATTGGTCTCCGGGACACTGCTTGCAAAGTTACGACGGCTTTGGAGATCGAACGCTTGGCCATGTTCTTTTATCTTCCATAAATTCTTCGATCTTGTAATATCCTTGGTTCAAAAGGTATGTTTTTATATATTCTTTGAATGAAATATAAGGTAGTTCCCATGCATCTTTAGGTACTTTGTTATAAAACCTTATACCTTATACAGTTACCCAAAAATGATTTTTTCACTTTCTGCAAACGAAATTTCGGGACAGCTAACTTATGCCTGTTTCGTGTATTTCTATTATGAATATCAGACTGCCTCCTAAAGGACTTTATATTTTTGTGTGTATGCATAATCACATCCAGTACATATTGTGAAGCTACTGTGAGGATACCTATGTCCTTAAAATGTTCTCTCAACTATACACGAGAGCCTAGATTATAAATAGCTCGGATTGCTCTCTTCTGAAGTACGAAGATAGTTTCTATATCAGCTGCCTTTCCCCAGATCAATATGCCATATGACATGATGCTGTGAAAATAACTAAAGTAAACTAGGCGAGCTGTCTCCACGTCAGTGAATTGTCTAATTCTTCTTACAGCGTACGCGGCAGAACTCAGCCTATTAGCCAAAGCAGATATGTGAGGGGCCCATTGTAGCTTACAATCCAATGTGAGCCCCAGAAAAAGCGTGTTTTCGACAAGGTCCAGTTTTTCTCCATTTAACATTATGACAGTCTCAACCTGTCTTACATTTGGCAACGAAAATTTAACGCACTTCGTTTTTTTTTTGCATTTAGTAGCAGATTATTTGCTGTGAACCATTCAAGCACTTCTCTCAAAGTTGCATTGATATGGCTGAAGTCGCTCAATTTCCTATCAACCTTGAAAATTAGTGAAGTGTCATCAGCAAACAATACTATCTCGCATTTTTTGTTTACAAAATATGGCAGGTCATTTATGTACACAAGAAAGAGGAAAGGTCCCAGAATTGAACCCTGTCGTACGCCGAGCTTCAAGGTAGTACCATTTGATTGAGTCTCGTTCACGACTACTTTTTGGGTTCTTTGGCCTAAGTAAGACATAACAAGGTTTAGAGCTTCAGCTGACAGGCCGTAGTACTTTAGCTTGTGTAGCAGTGTATCATGCTCCACGCAGTCGAATGCTTTGGAGAGATCGCAGAAAATGCCTATAGCATCTTGTGAGTGTTCCCAAGCATCGTAGATGTGCTTGATGAGTACTGAGCCGGCATCTGTTGTCAAACGCCCTCTTGTAAAACCAAATTGCTGATGGTGAAGAAATTCGTTCTTGTTAAAATGTCGAAGCAATTGGTTCAATATTATTTTCTCAAACACTTTACCGAGGACAGGTAATACAGAAATAGGACGGAAATTTCCAAGCTCCGTCTTGCTACCAGATTTAAATAATGGAATAACTTTACTGTATTTCATTAGGTCGGGGAACACACACTCGCTGATACAAGCATTAAACACCACGGCTAAATACGGTGCTACAATATCAATAACAGATTGCATAACTTTCACAGAAAGAAGGCACACTAAATCCTATAAGGAACGCATAGCACACTACCCAAACACTCTGGCTCAGCCGTTAATGGACGACCACAAAGGAGCGCGAAGACTCAAATACCCCAGGACTTAGTCCGGCCTTAGAGACATATCCAGTTACACTGTTTATATGAGTAGGATGTGGCACAGGTCGCATGCTGAGCACACCAACTTGCACCAAACAATATACTGCTGAATGTCCCAAAGAAGGTGACAGATTGTAGTAAAATGCAAAACAAAAAAAAAATTGAATAAAGCAGTAAAACTTGTTTTGCATAATTCATGGCCACTATTGATGACAGTCAGATGAGTTGGTTTCTTTCACTTGACTCTGTTACTTATGTGTCCATGAGTGGCAGATCACTTTTTGGCTAACTACCTAATTACCTATTTTCACGGACATTTGAGCAGTAGAACAGAGTAGCAATTGTGGCCCAGCGGCGCCCGCGTACCGCGTGCAGTATGCGAGGTTAATCAACTTCGGCCCAGTTCTACTGTGAACGAGTGAGCGGTTTGAGTGAAGTGAGTACTAAGTGACCCGGGTATTTCCAAAAACTACGACCAAGACCACATGCATGAGCAGCATGAGCCAATCGGTACAGTCAACAGCAAATGTAGTTGATCATTATTGTACTTTGTCGCCCTAACGTAACAATACTGCGACAGTTGGGATGCGTCAAAGTAGTGAAAGTGACAAGGTACTAAAATGATCATCTACTTTTGATGTTGACTGTACGGTGAGGGTGTAGAATTAAATCACAAAATTGTGGCGTACACAAAATTATAACATAACTACAAGTTTACAAATGATGGACCTGAGTATGAACTAAAACTACGATCAAGACCACCGTGGGATGGGCAGCAGCATCCCTGGAGTGCGGTGGAGATACTGCGATCGCCAACCCGCATGGCGATTATGGCATATACCCCCTGTGAATTTAGGGGAGGCCTATGTCCAGCACTAGACGTCCTTTGGCTGATATGGTGGTGGTATACTAAGTACTGAGTGCTCCCGTGTTTGGAAGGCACGGTAAGCCGTTGATCCCGGCTGCCACCTATGACAGCATTCGCTAAGCCAAGTTAGAGGCGTTCGAGCGGCTTGAAAACTTTCTACCAGTCATGTTGCCTACTCACCTGACAATTCTAAGCTCATTAAGTACTAGTTTCTCGCTTAGGTTGGAAGGTCAGGCGGCAATCGCTTGCGTAAAACGCTACGTCAGTTGGGATTAGGTAGTGGATCCCGGGCATACTTCAACATGTAACCACCACCATATCAGCCGAAGGACGTCCACTGCTGGACATAGGCCTCTCCCAATTTCATGGGGGGTAAATCCCATAATCACCACGCTTGGCAGGCGGATTGGCGATCGCAGTATCTCCACCGCACTCCAAGGATGCTGCTGCCCATCGCCCAGTGGTCTTGGTCGTAGTTTTAGGACATACCCGGGTCCATGTCCACATGTAACTGTACTGGAATAACGATGATGAGATTTTTACGAACACACTTAGCTTGTGATTACAGACGGTTAATTCAACAAGCATTTATCGTATCGTTTTCATAATAGTGCTCTAGTTAGAACATTTCATATGACTGGAGGTTTCTGCGGCACTCCACGACAATGTTTTGTTTGTTGTTCTAAATTCCTGCCGCGTCTGAAAACTGGGTACTTTCTGAATGTAGTTGAAACTAACTAAATGCTCCCATTGTGGCGTGGATATGGAAGTTGGCTGCAAGTTATAATGAAGAACAATAACAACTTTAGTCATATAGAAGTGAGATGAGGATATTTATACAAATATTTAGCTTTCATTAGGAGAAATACCAGTGCCATTTACTAATTATACGGTTCGTAGTAATTAAATAGATAAGTTGAAGGATTAAAACATGTGTTAGATTGTACTGAAACCTTTGAAGTTTTGTCACAGAGGAAGGAAATACATTTAATTAAAAATATCAAAAAAAAAGCATATTGATGTAAGTAATCTGTATCCGTCTAAAACACAAATTTTCGTCCGTGGAAGTATATTTGAGGGCTGAGTCTTTATCGAACTTTCTTATACATCTCCTTAAGTCTACTGTCTATCGTGCAAGCAACCCCTCGGGAATGCAGCAAACTTTCCACTTAATTGGAAATTACCCAAATACCGCAGAAATAGAAATTGAATCATCTCGGATATTTACCCAGCCTTTTCTAAAATGAAGGCATTTTTGATGAGTTGTGTAGTTATTGGGGCTTAAAGATTGGAAAGGCTTCGAGAAATTACTTAATAAAGATTGATGTGTTTTAATTCGGCCTCTGTGCGGTGCTTAATGGTTTTCAATGATTTTGTTTATTAAAATGTAAACTTGAGATTTAAGTATTATTATTTCTATTTTCTTTGCTATTCGCTTGCCCTTTTTCCATTTAATTGGGGTCGGTGCAGCATGTCTTTTTCTTCTATACAATTTTTACGCGTCATCTCTTCAT
Source organism: Notocelia uddmanniana (assembly GCA_905163555.1). Classification (NCBI taxonomy): domain Eukaryota; kingdom Metazoa; phylum Arthropoda; class Insecta; order Lepidoptera; family Tortricidae; genus Notocelia; species Notocelia uddmanniana. The sequence continues at coordinate 24,671,737 of LR991066.1, forward strand.
TTATATCCTAGTTCTATTTGGTTATTAATTCTGTAAGTAAGCAATTTTGTTTTAATATAACATAGAACGTAACATACATAACGGGGTAGATGTCGTCAGGACATGAAACAAGATATTAATTAAATTAATATTTTTGTAATAACACATCTATACGAATTATGTATACACACTGCACAGTGGCGAAACACAACCGAAAACGAACAAAACTTTAAAAACACTTTATATGTATCCACGACCAAATAGATATCTTTACAGTACATATGGTGCTACTTTACCGCACGAGTGCGGTAATCAGCAGATTACGTGCATATGTCGAAACTTTAAAGAGCCATATGTACTGTAAAACGTTGTACGATACAAGTGCGAAAAGGTAATTCGCAACTCATGTCGTTTTAAAACACTCACTTCGGTCGTGTTTCAATTTATCACCACTCGTTGTGAATTTCCTGTTCTTTACACTTGTATCGTAATGTAAATACTATTTATTATACTCGCGCTAAACCTAATTTCTAAAATAGTTTTTATTAGATTCTATACGAATGTTTTACACCACTAGCGGTTTAGTAAAAGTGTAATTGCCTAAAAACAACATTGTGCTAAGCACTTCCACAACATTTGCAAACATTACCACATTACTTCCCAATACACTGTTATATCAATGAAAGACCGAGATCCATAGCAGACTGATTTATTTAGGAATATGCAACTACCGACGTAGTTATTAGTCTACCCTACATAACACTTCCTCCTCATTTCACGAGTCGGTAGATAGGTATTTGATAACAAACTTGTTACCCTTAGACTTAAATGTTTACAATCGTATCATGTAAAATACATATGACACTTCATTCGTTCACCATGACTACCATGAGTGAATTTGTACTGCATATTTATAATGACTCATTAACATGGCATACTTCTGCAATAGAACTAATACATACTCTAATTAAGAAAACACAATGTAATAAGATACATAGAATTCTATACCTAATTAGGTATAGTATCGACTTACAATAATTTTAGGTAAGTGTTATGGTTATCGCATAAGTTTACAAGTGAATACTACCTAAACCTAACCAATGTTTTACGGTATTTGCGGAAAATAGCAGACACAATTACTTAGGTATTTGTTTTTTGGAATTTTTCTAAACATCGCAAAGCGGCTTGCCTCCGCGTTCGACCTTCGACCGCCTGCGGCTGGGAGGGCCCATCGCGACCCGGGCTCTTTAAGGGGGGCGAGTGGAGCTCAGGGTTCTCTTCTGCGAGCTGCCATTCGTCTCCTGGATTTTCCATATCAGAGACACCCCGCTGCGGTTGCGCGTCATCGGTGAACATTGGATCACCAACTTTTGAAAGGGAGAACCGCGACTTACGTTTGTCGTTTAATATTTGGTCAATGTGCCGCTTATGCAATTGACCATCTCCTGTTTTGACAGTATATGATACCGGGCTCGGGCGATCCATGACTACTCCTTCAGTCCATTTTCGATTTCCCTTCGTGTAGTCCCTGATAATGACGGCATCGCCTGGGACGGCGTGACGCGGGCGCGCATCACGGTGCTGCTCGCTAGCGACCTGGTGTTCGCGCACCACCTCGCTCGCATCGGGCCGCAGCAGGTCGAGTCGACCGCGCAAGCGCCGCCCCATCAGAGCGACTGCCGGTGCACGCCCGGTTGTGCTGTGCTCGGTGTTGCGATAACTGAATAAATACCTACTCAAGGCAGTTTCTTCGTCCTCATTCTCGATCTGTGCCTTCTTTAAGGCTCGTTTTACACCTCGCACAGCATTTTCAGCTGCACCGTTGTTTGCCGGATGATAAGGGGACGTAAGGGTTTGTTTGATACCGTTTCGTTCGAAATATCCCCTTAACTCGAGTGAACTGAACGGCGGACCATTATCAGATATAACTCGTTTTGGCAAGCCGAAACGTGCAAACATTCTTCTGAAACATGCTATGACTGTTGAAGCCGATGTGTTGTTAACTTTTTCCGCCTCAATCCACTTGGAGTGCGCGTCAATAACAATGAAATAATATTTATTGTTATAAGGCCCTAACCAGTCAACATTTAAGCGCGACCAGGGCTCTGTCGGCCACGGCCACGAGTGCAACGGCGCGGGCGCCGGCGCGGGTAGCACCCCGCGGCACGCGTCGCACTCCCGCGCCGTTCGCTCGATGTCTGCATCTAACTTTGCCCACCATACATAATTGCGGGCAATTTGTTTCATTTTAACGATCCCTGGATGCCCGTCGTGAATTTCCTTTAATATATTATTTTGCAATGATTGCGGTACTATAATTTTGTAACCCCATAGCAAACACCCTTGATCAATATGAATATTATCTTTTCGAATGAAATACGATTTCAATATATCATCTCTAATTATTTTCGGCCAGCCGAACAAAACGTAGCCTATTATTTTACTCAATATAGGATCACGGCCCGTCCCTGTTTTAATATCTTTAAAACTGAGCGGAAAACTTTTCTGAATTAAATTGAGGTAACTGCTTGCCTCGTCCTCTCTTTTGCCTCGATTACCCGTCGAGGGCAAAGGAAGACGAGACAGCGCATCGGCCTGGCAATTCTGGGAAGAGGTTACAAATTCTATTTTATACCGATATGCAGATAATGTGATGGCATACCGCTGTAATCTACTCGCAGCTGTGACCGGAATGCCTTTGTTATCGCCAAAAATATAACTCAGGGGTTTATGGTCAGTACGCAGTATGAAACGCCTGCTATATAAAAACTGGTGATGTTTAGTTACACCAAAAACAATGGCTAAGGCTTCCTTGTCCAGCTGCGAATAGTTTAGCTCGATGTCGCTGAGTGTGCGCGAGGCGCAGCTGATGGGGCGCTCGCGGCCGTCGGCGCCGCGCTGCGCTAGCACGCAGCCCAGCCCGTACGCGCTGCTGTCCACTGACAGGACCAGCGGCAGCGCCGGGTCGTAGTGAGCCAGCACGGGGGCGCTGCTCAACACTTTTTTCATTCTATTAAAAGCCATATCGCACTCCTCGCTCCACACCCAATCGACGTCTTTTTTAAGCAAGTTATATAAGGGTTTCAGAATATCGCTCATGTTAGAACAAAATTTGGAATAAAAATTCACCAGGCCCATAAAACTTTTCAGATGTGTGACATTCACGGGTCGAGGGGCCGCCACGATTGCCTTGATTTTTCTTTCGTCTGTGTGTAGGCCGTGCTTGTCAATATTGTACCCTAAGTAAGTCACGCTGTCTTTAAAAAAATTACACTTATTGAAATTGATACGGAGTCCATTTTCTTTGAGTCTTTGTAACACCGCTCTTAAATTAGTTAAATGTGTCGCCCTATCTTTGCCTGTAACGCAAATATCGTCTGCAAACACTGCAGTCGATGGCAAACCACTAAGGGTCTCTTCCATAATTTTTTGGAAGTTTTCTGGTATACATTTAATACCAAAAGGTACTCTACGATAGACAAATGTCCCTACGTGAGTTGAAATCGCTGTCATCGGCTGAGAATCTTCCTCTAGCATACATTGTTGGAATGCGTTAGATAAATCCAGCTTCGTGTATTGTTCCCCGCCACCCAGTGTTGCAAATATTTCTTCTATTCGCGGAAGCGGGTAATGAAAGTCCTTCAGAATCGGATTTATTGTGATTTTATAATCACCGCAAATACGAATGTCACCATTAGATTTGATGACTGGTACTATGGGTGTTCCATAATCCGAGCGCTCCACCTTGTAGATGACGCCCTCCCGCCGCAGGCGCTCGAGCTCGCGCTCCACGCGCTCGCGCAGCGCCAGCGGCAGCGCGCGCGCCTTCACGAACACCGGGGCGTCGTCCGTCAAATACAGCCGAATACGCGACTTACGAGTACAAGTACCTAAGCCCTCCGCAAATACCTCTGGATACTTTTTTTTCAACGAATGCGCTATCGAGTCGCTTTCAGTAATATTGTGACAATTTATAGCTAATTTCAATTCCTTAATCCAAGTGCGACCCATGAGCGGAGGCCCACCGTTTTCGATAACATATAATTTAAGTTTTGCCGAATTATTTCCACAGCGCACGACAACGTCAATATAACCCATTGGAAGAATGCCCATGTAATACCTCTCCCCAAAACAAACAATCCTGTAAATTTTTCTGAATATCGTCCCATATCCATCCTACCAATTTTATCTAAAATTATTGAGCATTATGTGAATCGTCGTCTCCTTTCCCACCTTAATAGACATTCCTTGCTCAACCCCTACCAATCTGGATTCCGCCCCGGGCATAGCACTGTCACTGCCTTGGTAAAGGTCACCGATGACATTCGCCTTAATATTGAGTGTAAAAAGCTCACAATCTTAGTTCTTCTTGACTTCAGTAGCGCGTTTAATACAGTGGACTTTGATATACTTCTTGGCATCCTCCAAAGGCTCAATGTATCACAAAACTGTCTATCGTGGTTTCGTAACTACCTCTTTGGTAGACGCCAGCGTGTTTGGGTTGATGACAAGGTGTCCGAGTGGTGCGAACTCTCCGCTGGTGTCCCTCAAGGAGGGGTGCTTTCTCCGCTTCTATTCTCGATCTTCATAAATAGCATCACCGATTCCCTTAGCTCATCCTATCACCTTTATGCGGATGACCTGCAGATCTATGCAGCGGCTGGTATTGATGAATTTCCGTCACTAGTCAATAAAATTAATACTGATTTAGAATCTATTCGTTGTTGGGCGCGTAATTTCGGTTTAAAAGTTAATGCTAAGAAATCGCAAGCAATTGTCATTGGTAGTCCTTACTATATAAGTAATCTCTCGGAAATGGTGTGCCCGGATGTGGTTTTTGGTGAAACTAGTATCCCTTTTACCAGCACCGTGAGGAATCTGGGTATTACCATGGATCAGACGCTTTCCTGGTCTCCCCACGTCGCCGAAATTAGCAAGAAAATGTTTGCCTCCCTCCACTCCCTAAGGCGACTGCAAAATTTTCTTCCCTTTCAAACAAAGGTGACTCTTGCCCAATCTTTATTGCTTCCTCTCTTGGATTATGGTGACATTGCTTTCTTAGATGTCAAAGAGGAACTGCTTAGTAAGCTTGAGCGACTACAAAATGTTTGTGTTAGGTATATATTTGGCCTGCGCAAATACGACCACATCTCCGAATTCCGTTCTCAGCTCGGCTGGCTGCCGATCCGTCGGCGTAGAGATGTGCACATCCTGTCGTTGCTTTTTAACGTACTGTACAATCCTACTTCCCCGCCTTACTTGACTGAGCGATTTGCATATATGGCTGACGGCAGCGGTCACCGCTTAAGGTCGAGTGCTAACCTCACTCTTGCAATGCCGTCTAATAAGACGCGTACTTATTCAAGGTCTTTCACGGTGCGAGCGGTTAAGTTGTGGAACGGATTACCGTTGCCGTTTAGACAGTCCCAGTCTGTGGCATCACTCAAGGATAAGTTGAAAAAGTTCTGGCTCTCCAATGACTTGTGATTTGGTTTGATACTGATTATATATTTATATTTATGTACCATGTATATATTTATTATTTTTATTAGTCGGTAGTATATGTATAATATGTATATATAGTATTATTTTGTAGTATATAGGCAATAGCTATATATATAAATACGTTTTTGTACACGTGTTAGTTTGTCTATCTTTTGGTTCCTGTGTCACTCAATTGCTCAAAGGTTAACTGGAAGAGATCCCTTAAAGGGATAAGTTCGCCTTTGTACCGATATAACCGAATTTGTCTGTATTTCTACCTGTGTTTTGTGTACAATAAAGTATTTACATACATACATACATACATAACCCAGCGTCTCGATAGAATCACCCGTGTAAGATTTTAACATTAAAATGTTTTTGTTAATAGGCAAATGTACAAAATGTTTATTATAAAATATTTTCGATACTGCAGAAATTTTGCTGCCGGTATCAATCTCAAAGTTACAGTTCATATTATCCACTAACACGTTAGCTAAATATGGTCCATCATTATTTCCTTTCGAAATCAAATTATAGAAATGTAAATCGTCGTCGACCGAATCACAACTTTCATTTAAAAAGTACTGACCTTTCGCCGACCGCTTATCGGGAAAATCGCCATTCTCACTTTTATGAACACACATGACCTTTAAATGGCCCTTAACACCACACGAATCACACGTAAAGTTTTTGTACCGACATTTATTCGGCGGGTGAGTAAATTTCCCGCAACGCGCGCAAGGGGCTTGCTGTGTGCCGCCGCTGGTGCCGGGCGGGCGCGGGCGCGGGCGCGGGCGCGCGCCGCGGCCGCCGCCGCCGCCTACGCGGTGCAGGTCGTCGTCCGCCGCGCCTGGGCCCGCCGCCGCCGCGCCCGCTCCGCCGGCCGGAGCGCCCGCCGTGCTCGCGTGCCGTTCCGCCGCCTCGAGTGCGCTGGCCAACTCCACAGCCCTCTTGTAATCGATGTTTTTCTCGGCAAATAGCCTGGACCGCATCTCTTCGCTGCTCAAACCTGAGACGAACTGGTCCCGTAGGTTTTCTTCGAGGCCGGTTCCGAAATTGCAAGTTTTAGCCAAATGTTTTAGTCCTTGAAGGTAAACACGAATACTTTCGCCCTGCTGTTGTACTCTTTGCCGGAAAATGTGTCTCTCGGCTATCTCTGATCTTTCAGGCTCTAAATGATTTTTTAGTAAATCGACTAAATCGTCGAACTCCTTATCCTCCGGATGGTCCGGTGAACACAAATCACAAAGCAAATTGTAACACTCGCCGCCGACTACGGTCAACAACGTGGCCACTTTGAGTTCATCATCGATAGAATTTAACATAATGAATTGATTGACGCGGCGCACATAATTGTCCCAATTTTGAGATTCCACTATAAATGGTTCAATTTTACCGATCGGCATGTTAATACGGAGCGTAAAAGTAATTTAAAACTAGTTTTAATCCCGACTGCGCCAATGTTATATCAATGAAAGACCGAGATCCATAGCAGACTGATTTATTTAGGAATATGCAACTACCGACGTAGTTATTAGTCTACCCTACATAACATACACGTGTCTGCAAAACTTTTGCAAGCAAACATACCGTACAAAATATAATCGGAAACTAAAACAATTTGAAACCCTCTCGCAACTTAGCGAATTTAAACAACTAGACAGCCAGGAAAGGAAAAAATATAAACCTCAAAAACCAATTTGAAAGTTGGAAACTTAACAAGGTTCGTCAAGTACGTTTAAGAAGCAATTAAAGAAAATTCTTTGTAACAGTATTAAATTGATTCACTGGCCAATGGTACTCAGAAAACAACAGTACGGGAACATGGTATTTTTTTATGTGTAATTCAAAGCTGTTCATTATCGTTGTTTTACTGATTGCTACTATATTAAAATATTTAATAAGATAATGGTTTTAGCAGACAAAATTATTAAGCACTTTATAAAGGATCAATACATCATTCACAATTTCTAAACAATTCATTAAGTCTTCATTTCACCTTTCCCATTCCCTCTACTTGGGGTCGGATCTCATAGATAGTGTGCTGCAGAAATTTCTATTCTTTTTTTATTGTCATTCCTTGAACTTTCTGAACGAGCAAATATTTCAAGTAAAAATCAAACCTTCTTAGTCTTCCAGGCCGACCAACCTAAAAACATGTATAGAATTATACACAGAGCTCGATTTCCACTTACATGACTATTATGATACCATGCAAAAATATTCTATCCTGGACTCTAGAGCTAAAAATTAAATAGATAACACTGACTGCCTGCATAAGTACTCGAGTAGTTACATCTCATTAATCCTAAGAGACTTGAAAGCAGAATAGTAATGACAAAGGCAAAATATTTATTTGCGTAACATAGGTTTTACAGATGTTACAAAATGCAGCTTGGTATCACTATGTCTTACCCGAAGGTGTAAAAAAATATAGTACAGGTAGGCTTTAATTGAATGTCATATCACATTTTCAACCCGCGTGCTTTTCCTAATACATAATAACATAATTAGTGCGACTTTAAAAATCGTCCTTTCTATTATTTGTCAATTGAATAATATGCCTTTTCCGCTAGAAGAGCAAATAGTTTATTTTTGAATATCATCAGATTCTCAGCATTTAAAATGTTGCTTGGTAACTTATTAGTAAAGACTATATTGTTTTAGTTTAACATGGAATACCGGAAAGTAACGCCTAATTCCAGTAATTATTTAAAGAAGCTGTGGATTGCCCGTGTTTAACACACTTTACAGTACATGTGGTGCTACTTTACCGCACGAGTGTAGTAATCAGCAGATAACGTGCATATGTCGAAACTTCAAAGAGCCATATGTACTGTAAAACGTTAGGTAATTTGCAACTCTTGTCAATTTAAAACACTCCCTTCGGTCGTGTTTGAATTTATCACCACTCGTTGCGAATTTCCTGTTCTCTGCACTTGTATCGTAATGTACTATTACCCCACACCTTGCCAAAATGCGTGTTTTTCCGGACGCGCAGCAACCCTCTTTTTGGCCGAGTGGTGACGTAAAATTGTGTTTTATACACAACACGGGTCGTAAAACAGAAAGCCCTCTCTCGCATATTTATGACCCTCGCCTGCGGCTCGGGCCTCAAACATCTACGATATCGGCCTTTCTTTGTTTTACAACCCTTGTATCATAAATAGCTATTTCAAAACTAGTGAAATAAAGTATGGTTTAATTTAATGTGTCACTGCGGTACAGTGGTGCGACGCGGGCCCGGGGACACAACACGGCAACTTCTAACTTGATTCCGGCACTGGATAAAAGTTTAATACGCTCGGGCCGTACGATACATTTAAAATAGAAAATGGACTCATTGGAACATTGTTCCAGTAGCAGTTTTGATTTTAAAGTTAAAGTTGTTGGATTTAATATTAACTTTCGTAGAGTTTAATCAAAAGCTTGTTACATTTTTTTATCCTACCGACTGCGCCAGAAAAGACTAGGAATAAAGATATTGTAAATTTAATTCCTTTATGCGTCAAATTATTATATCTCGCTATCATAACATATACCGGCTGTTACAAAAATGTAATTCAGCGTTAATTCTTAGAGCTTTGTGAGTTTGTATTGGTTTATCAAACATTTTTTGTCAATTTTTTTCATGGACTTTCATCAACTTTTGAAGGCTCCTCAGACAAAAAAGAGTGTGTTAAACGGATCGCTACTATTTTGTTACTCATCATCGTCATCATCAGCGTATATACGTCCCACTGCTTGGCACAAGCCTCCTCTCATAGATGAGAGGGAAAAGGACATTACTCCCCACGCAAGCCTTTTTGGTTTGCATTTAATGTGAAATGCAGATCAAAAGCTAACTTGATGGCACATAATATAAATTTTATGATCTTAATACATAGATCATACGCGTGACGTGAAATTCATTCTACATACTCGTATCTAGTATTACATGGTATTATCGATAATGGATAGCTCATCAAATCGTTGCAAGTCGTTATATTTCACTCTTTGTGCTATCTATGAGGTAATTTATGATAATTATGATCGTTACTTTCAATTAACTGTTTCACATGTGATCGAATTTTAGTAAGACACATTGTAGTTTGTATTGATGATGAACTGATTTATCAATGTAATAAAAATTTGCCAATTGATTGTGTGCAATAACAATATTTGAATATAAGTAACACATACCCGTGTCAAATACAATTATTATTTCCTTGCAAGATGCCTCCGCTTAGTGAAAAAATTCAGTAAAGTCCCCATTCTACACTGGCGCCAATTCTTTGTCGTCTATGAGAGGTGCCCTATATTATATGCTCAGCAGTAAGAAGTATTAATATAAATGAAAATGAAATAATGATAAATATTTTGATAAAAAGAAAACTAATTACACTTTTCATTCACCTCGATAGCAGAACACATAGAAGTATTTCATTATTGTTATTATTTGATCCAAATATATAGTTTTAACCACAATTATTTCCGAATTTCTTACTTTCAATTCCCCAAATATCACAAAGTTTGTCACTTAATTAAATAACGTTAACTGCATTGTTCCCTTTGGACAAAATACCAAATAACCCAAACTAAAGCAAAGCTAGCCGCAATCTCGCTAAACTGACTAATCTTGTAGAGTGGGTTGAACTGAAATATCCGCCGGCAGGTAACCCGCTTGACAAATTGTAAGTACGTTGATACAATGAACTGGTACTAATAAATTTAAAGTTTTATAGGAATAATATGAAGTGGTTTTTGTAAAAGTAAAGGCGGGCCGGAAGGCGTAGCGTGGGCAGGCCCCCCACACGGTGGACTGATGACCTGGTGAAGGTCGCGGGTGTCCGCTGGATGCGGGTGGCGCAGGACCGGTCATTGTGGAAGTCTTTGGGGGAGGCCTATGTCCAGCAGTGGACGTCTTTCGGCTGACATGATGATGATGATGATGATGAAAGCGCATAGATTGCGTAGTCATATTAACACCTCTAATTGTAGTTATGTGGTGTTAGTTTCTGGTGGTGAATAAGGTTGCCTGAGCTCCTGGTGATGCATGTTGAGAGTGAGGAACCTGCATGTTACGAGTATGTATCCAGCAGTTAACACACGAGTCTTCAAGTTAATTAAAGGCTGGCAACGTGCTAGTAATTCATCTTCTAATTCAAATTCTAATTCATTCGAACGCGGCTGACATCTCAGAACAGTGACAGGAGCATTTTCTGATTTGTCTGAAACAAACAGAAGTTTTTTTATGATATTGAAAAAGGATAATTTTCTTAAACTATGAATGCAACAAAAACCATTTAATTACTACGAAATAATTATTATTTACCCACTATATTATAGAAAAAATCCGCGATAAAAATCGCTTTTGTGTCTCCGCAAAGCAAATTCCGTACCGCTTTGATATCATTACAATAAACGACGACATTCCCCCGCGTCATATTAATGTAATAAGTGTACGTCTATGAATCGAGGCCTGGAGGTAAGCTTTTGTTCGTGGCTTCCGATTCTTATCGCATTTCTATGTGATTAGCGCCCTGGCTTCCACACGCGTTGAGCTATAATTATTGTTAGCGAGAGAGAAATTCATAGTAATATACAAATGCGTCTGCTTGTTTTGTTGCCTTTTTACGCTTAATAATGTGTTGGATGAAATTTAGCATGGGTAAAGTTTGAGGAACCGGAGAGGACATAAGAGAGTTTTAATATCAAGCATTGAAATTTGTTTTATACGTTTTGGTTGCAATATAATTGTAATTAAACAATAAAATTTTTGATTCGTAAGTTGTTTGTAGCGCCAAGAAAATATTTTTGTTTATGTATCGCCTTTGAAGTAGTTTTGCAATATTTCGTTTAGTTCAATATTATATTCAGGTTCTTGGTTAAGCTCTCCGGAGTCCACTAGATGCGGGCAGCCCATGGCCAGTCGTTGTGGCAACAGTGGACGTCTTTCGGCCGAATATGATGATGAATATACATTTTTAGGGTTCCTAATCTAAGAAAATATTTTATAAGGGATACCTCCCCCCCCACACGAAAAGTGGTGATGTAATTTTTTTTTGCTTCAGCCCTAGGGTTTGGCGTGTTGATGGATAGGTTTTTCAAAATGAATAGAGGTCTTCATGAAACACGTTTTGATTTTTTTAATTTAGTTCTAAGTTCAAACGTCCCTTCTTTGTAATGTTTAGGTTAAGTTTATGGCAATAGATATATATTATTATTTTATTTTAAAAGTGAATTTTTTCGGAAATATTCACACCAAAAGAAAATAAAATGTGTCCAAAAAATAAAACCATGAAACGCTACGAAGGTATGCCTTTATGCTTTTTTTAAGTAAGTTCAGTGGGCAACTACGGAACCCTGCACTGAGCATGGCCCGACATGCTCTTGGCCGATTTTCCAAATTGTGATAGTAGATGAAATTTAAAATGCACTAATTTAAAATTATTTTATTTTTCAGGTAAGTGTGTAATTCACACATCCGGTTTGAAAATGCCTGCATATGGTAAATATACAAGGAGCCAATGATTTGCTAGAAATATAATTAAAAAAACTAATATTAGGATAGTTATACAAGTGAGTCTACTAACTTACACTTGTCTTTGCAAATTATTGTACTGCTTACACTAAAATAAAAATTAAAGTTTTAGAAGATTATTATTTATAATAATAATAATAAACCACTCAGGTATGTGGGGCCCACTCAGCGAGCTGGCGAGTCACCGCCTGCCTTTTACAATATTGAGACTGATTGTCACGGCAGGTGTCCGCTAGTCTCCTCCAATAGCCCATTATCCAGCCCATCCAACATTCAACACAATAGCCCATGACCTTAGTTTCCATCGCAGCACAGTGATGCACTGCAATAGTCTTTGCACCTGGCGGGGACCATCTCTGGATGTATCATATTGTGAGTTCGGGGATGGTATCCGCCATGTGTATCCCTTTGCTTTTAGATTAAATTGTCTAAAAGGGCCTCTGCGCTGTTGGCTTCGGCCCCACGCACGCCTTCCAAAAGTCCGGGACCCCATGGTCCCGAGATGAAGTAAAGACATACAATAATAATAATAATCATTTATTTCAGTAATATCCATATCTTATTAGTAACAGTGATCCTTAAAACTATGTTAGTAATTAATATTAACTTAGTCTACTATAATTTATATTAAATAAATGAATTTGTTGTTCATATTATTAGTAACAATTTAATCGCGTTTCATTAGCGTTAACCTTTAAAAGACTGAAGGATAAGGTCACTGGCATACCTGAATTCACGTTCCTAGCTCAGTGCCATTTGTGTTATTCCCATAATTCCGTAGACAAAATAACACGAGCTGAATTATTCCCCGTAATATCACTGAACTAATCTTTACTCCGACTAGCGCTGGCTAATAAGATTGCCGACGGAGCAATCTATTTATTTGTATCTAGCTATCCTTGTGTTCAAGTCTCTGTTGTTTTACCCTGATACATATTTGTATGGGGCTACTTAAGATATTGGATCAATAAACAAGCGTAACTTATAAAGTTGATTTCCTGTTCATAGAATAAATCATCATCCTCATCATCTTCCTTACGTATTCCTGGTTAAATACTAAAGCATTTTGGCACCTTATCCTAATAAAGAGTTAGTGTGACTGGTAGAATATCCCAATTAATATCAAACACTGTCACAACATTAAAATTGTTGTTCTTTTGTTCGCAGACAAAAGTTGAACAGAAGTTTTCATTTCATAGAAAGGATTTTTTGCGAAACCATTAACTTTTTAGGTCATCGTGTAGAACTCATTTAGGTCTACCAAAAAAGTAGGTTAGGATATAACTGTGACGCTTAGGGAAAAAAACTTTCTATGAAATGAAAATTATAGGAAACATAGATTCTATGAAACTCGTGTCCGCGAAACAAGGTACCTACAACCATTAAAGTTATAAACCAATGAAAGAAAACGGTAACGGTAATTTTTTCTACTAATTAAAAGTCATGTTTCATTTACTGAAATAGAGCAAAAATAGGCGTTTTCATTAATTCAATACCATTAAAAACACCGTTCACCATTGTACAACCATAAAAACATTACAGCAGAATTTATAGACGCATTCAAATTATTTTTTCAAAGCCGACTCGACACGCGAGAATATTTTAATTGAAAAATTATTACTGATGTGGTTGAAACTGTGAAATATTGCACACTGGGTCGGAATTACCTTTTGTTGGGCGATGATTTAGTGCGGCGTTTTGTCCGCGGGAAAAACCGCGTGGACCACTGTGCGGACGGTGGGCTGCTGTTGCGCGTCGGCGGTATTTTAACGTTTCATCGTGATTATATTAGCGTAGTGTGTGGATTAAGGGGCATGTGTTGGTGGTTAAATGTGGCGATGATTAAACTTAAGTCATGTTCAGGGAGCGAAACTTTGGTGCTGGTGACATCATTATGACGCAAATTCACATATAGGGTGATTTTATATAAACAACATTGCGACACTCCAATGATTATTAATAATGCAATGATGGTAATGTAAATTTTATTTTTTATTAATAATGAAATTACTATTTATATTGAAAATAATGTATATATTAAAAAAACAAAGACAATAAGAAAAAAATATTTTACTAAGTAATTAATTGTAAAAAATATATTCGGATAAATGAAAAACACCAATTATATTTCTTGGGTTGTCGAAAAATAAGCAGAACGCTTAGAATTCAAACACAACATCGCATCTTCTAATTTAAATACATACCTACATACATATACTGTACATAATGCCTGTAATCGCAACTAGAACTAAATTATTGTTGTAAGTTAACCTTTTATCATCAAAATCGATTCCTTCAATAATCCAGATAAAAACACTCTGTATGTAGCTTGACGTCATACGTCTGTCATCGGCACCAAAGTTTCGCTCCCTGGTCATGTTAGTTATCATATTTCTAGTTTACTTACTACTACATACAAAATGTTATTGGTTTTAATAAACTTTCACTTGCGTGAGCTGAGCAAAAAGAATGCTGGCTTCAATAGTTTTTGGCAAAGATTTTTTTTATTTCTACATTTTAAATGAGAAAACACATAGAATATATGTCTGCTTTGTTAAATGAAGATAAGTATAATAAGAACCAGTTATAATTTGGTAATGCTTTAGAAGGATAATGTTCAAAAAATGCAAAAGTCTCTATTAACGTATTTTTTGAAAGTAAAAATTTGGCATTTAAATATACCAGCACTTGGCTAAGTACAAAATTTGCTATTTCCTCCAGCCAAACCGTTTCAGGCACAAAATATTTTACAACTCACAAAAGACTTTGTGCTCGAATTCCAGTTAAGTTAAGCAGAGAGTCCAATTATCCAAGTACGAACGGACAAAGTAACAATGTGGATTTTCAGGCAAGTTTTAACTATATTGTTACTAGTTTGGACCAACCAAACATCTTGGAATTATGAAGCTTCGTTTGTTTTGCAGAAAGTTTACGATCAAGCATAGATTTTGAGTTGCATAGTTTTAAGGTAGTTACAACTTTATTTAATCGTATGGCATTTAATTACGAACCGTGAGATCTTCGAGAAGACAAGTACGGTTGCCTGTTTTTGATGCACTTTTAGCACCACCGGGTCACGTGTCGGGTAACGGTGGGCACTCCCTACGGACGTGGTGCAACTTCGACCCCCCTTTGTCAAGTGGGTGGGCAACTTGACTGTTAGAAGTTCTCAAGCCGCCCGAAGGCCTCTAACTTGGCTTAACGACTGCTGTCGTAGACAGCAGCCGGGATCAACGGCTTAACGTGCCTTCCAAAGCACGAGAGCGCTCAGTTAGTAACCACTCAAAGCGGTCACCCATCCAAGAACTGACCTGCGCCCACATTGCTTAACCTTGCATACCGCATGCGGTAGGCGGGTGCCGCTGGATAACGAGCGCTCTTAAAAAAAATATGTTACAAGTGAGGTGGGATATTTACCAGTTGTAACAGATTTCTTTTTATACAACGACGTTGGCATACAAGCTTACGGCCTGCCTGATGGTAAGCAGACACCGTCGCCTATAGACATTTGCGACTCCAGGAGAATCACAAGCGCGTTGCCGACCCTTTATTAACTTGAGGATTCGTTGTGTCGACAGCTAGACATATGCAGGTCCCTCACTCTCAACGCAGCGTATCCTACCTAGGGAGCAAGTAGTGGTGTTACTATGGCTGCGATCTTCTGTAAGGTGAAAGTACTTCCCCAGTGGGCTGCACCAAATGTGAGCGAGATGACGTTAACCTATCTTGAAAAATTTTACCGTTTTTTAACGGAAATCGCTAATAAAGACATAACTTATATTTGAGTTATTGGCTGAGTATTTAGGCAAGCAGTACCTACCTATACATACCCGTTATACACATTTATAACCATATCTATATATTTAAAAATTACCTTTATACTTAGATGGTATATTATCCTGTCCATATAACATAATTATTTTATAAAATATACACTCCTCAGTGAATTAAGATTTTCTTTAAAAACATGTCTTTATTTCATTTAATACTAAACTTCATATGTTTCAAAACCTCATGTGTGGTCTTGTTTTGTCGACAATCTTACACAAATTGGCCTAGTCCCAAACGAAGCAAAGCTTACACTATTTATGGCTTATACTCTCGTCTAGTGACGATGATATACACACTTATATAGATAAAATAAATAACCATCCAATACTCACAGGAATAAATATTCGTACTTATCAAATAAATTAATGCCCTGACCAGGATTTAAACCCGG
This sequence comes from Notocelia uddmanniana, assembly GCA_905163555.1. NCBI lineage: Eukaryota > Metazoa > Arthropoda > Insecta > Lepidoptera > Tortricidae > Notocelia > Notocelia uddmanniana. Next base: position 24,687,945 of record LR991066.1, read on the forward strand.
GACCTCCGGCTTCGTTACCAACTAAGCAAAAGTGACCGTCGAATTTATCGTCGATTAAATCGTTTTTTATCTCGCTGTAAAACGTTTACCTAACTATTTTGAATAATATGTATTAATAATATATCATTTTTACATCATTAAAAATAGTACCCATCGACACAGTCCGAACAGACCCATGTTATAATATAAGCGATCAATTCCAGTTTTTTTGTCTTTTATCTGTCTATATATCTATTCATGTACACTCGGACGATCCGGATAGTACGCATTGGTTCCCTAACCGGATCACAGCCGGACAAAATGGCGCAAAAAGAAGGAAACCCTCGAGGCGTCGGCCATTTTTCGTACGGATCAACTTTTTTGTCGTTGGACTTAGGATAAATAGGTACCATTTGCTTTTAAGCTTTTATTTTTCTCTTAGTTTTAATAGAATATCTATTATCTGTGAATGAATCTATTGGCAAAAATATATGTACACGCATTACTCCGCAACGGCTGCCTAATTTAAGAGTGCGCAGTACGTTCGGTACTTCATACAAACGTATTTACGCTCTCATTTTAAAACACCATGCTAGAATAACATAAAACTTTGTATACACGATGGGATCCGGCATATCTAGGTCGAAAATTAGTTTCTGTTGCTTGAAATTATAATGAAGAAAAAATACAACCATTATTAAGGTTTTCATACAAGCCGTAAAAACTCAAAAAACCGCTGTATTTTTTTTCTTTTACAATTTCTAGCAACAGAAACTAATTGTCGTCCTAGATATGCCGGATCCCATTGTGTATACAAAGTTTCATGTTATTCTAGCATGGCGTTTTAAAATGAGAGCGTAAATACGGTTGTATGGAGAACCGAACGTGCTGCGCACTCTTAAGTAATATATATATTTTTAATGTGTTTTTATCACTGGTAAGCGTTTAATAGTTTTGAGTAATAAGGATAATACGCTAGTGGAAACATCAATTCCCCTACATTATTGGTCTCATCTCCGTAAAATTTCTTTCAATAACATACATCAATAATCGGTCGTAACTTTCACTCCCTCATTCAACATCATAAACCAAATCCCATATCCTAAAATACTAAACCACAACCCGCTCATAATTCATTTACAACAACGCCGCCAAGCGGCAGAATCAGAGACTAATTGCGATTGTGACGTCACAGAGCATAACTCAATCACTATTATCGAATTAGTCGGTGTTCTTTGCGGTTTGTATTAAATGAATAGGGATAAAAGAGAATGTATGCAGCCCTTTTATGCAGTAATGTGATTTGGCAATGGTATGACGTTTAGGGTGCGTATGGAATTGGTATGCAATTTGCGTATTTTAAAAATGTTTGTTATGATTTTTGTCTGGGTATTCAGTCGATGGACTCCACTGGGATAGTGTAGTACAACCAAGTGTGTTTTAAAATATTGTTAGTTTTTATAACATTATTATTCACCTCTCGTCTTAAAATTTTCTGTGTATTTATGTACCTGTAATATGTATTTATATATCATAATATGTAATTATCTATAACGTTTTCTGGTACTTATAGAACATCCTTTGCTTAATTTGGGACTTGATCAATTTGTGTAAGGTTAGATTGTCTCCCGATCATAAATATTCATTAATTTGTTTTATATTCTTGGAGAACTTCAATTAAAATTGTTGAGAGATAAAACATGGTTCTTAAAATTTTCCTTAATCCACATAATTCCAAACTTTCATCAGCAAATACTACACTTTTACGTCTCTCCACAAATATCACATCTCGGGAAACGACAAGCTACGACGAGGAATTTCCCCAAAAACTTTTGAGGAAGACGTCGCCTGTCAAAACTCAAACTTTAACTCCACAGGCGACTTCAAAAGAAGCTGTTTATTTGAATATTTGGTGTAATAAATTTCATGGCTGTCTCAGAGGTAGCTCCATGGTTCAAGCATGTGGCTATCAAGCAGCGGTCTTAGGTTCAAAACCTGGCTATCGTAGTAATGAGTTATTCTAACTTAGTTCCGGAATAACTTGCGATTAAATCTATATAAATTATTAAACCTGCTCCCAGAATTTAACGAGAGTCGGTTGAGAAATGCGAATAGGCTGCTAGGTATCAAGCGCCACTGAAAATCAGCGCCACGAATTAACACTAAATTAATAGCTTATTTCGTGGCACCAAGCTCAGTGGTGAACACTTAAAATGTATAATTTTATAAATATTGGGATTTCCCATTGTTTTCTTTTTGCTTTGCTATCAGTTCAGCCGAAAGACGTCCTTTGCTAATGAAAAATTTTTTTTTGTGAAACTGTAATCATCATAGAAACCCAATTTAAACTTATTTCTGGAGATAGGTTTCCAAGAGAGAAATGCAAATGATTTTAAAAAATGTTTATTAACATTCCCAAATGAAGTAACTAACACAAGATCCAGCCACAAGCCAATTAAAACCCAATACAGCCAGCTTACAGGTACAGGTATCAACGTCAGTGTGGAGGAGAAGCAATATTTCAACACGACGTGCAATCTACCGCGGCCAATTGTTCACTGGTTAGTTCTAGCGGACTTGTGCAGGTCTTTAAGCTAACGATGGGGTTGTGAGTGGTTTGTCTTAGTGACATTGAGACGAAGTTTAGTTGGGTTTTGGATGAAGCATTGAAAACAACGCTAATTCTTATTGCGCGCGGCGTAAAAGTGCCAACGTCAAATCCGATATTGTGATATAGTTGAAATACGTATTTAAAATTTTTGATTATATGTGGCAGCTATGGTCTTAGAATAGTAAATTATAAAAAAAAAATGTGTAGACGCTTCGAGAAGTCCAAAACTATTCCTAGTTTTGCTTGAAAGTCACATAAACTGATCGCTGTCTTGGCGTCTATGCTATACATTTGAACACAACATCAAATTTGTTGGCTAATGTTCTAAATTCAAACTTACATCATTAATGATCAAGTGAGATTCAACATTCTACTTGTGTATGTATACAAATGTAGGTAATTACGTAATCGCGTGCGTAGTCGGCGAAATTAGACTCGCGTTATAAGCTCTCGTTAATAGATTTCACGCCATATTGTCACTCATTGTCTCCACTCTGACTACTAAATCAACTCCATCACCAATCAAATCAACCATAACTCCACGGCTTACAGTTTAATTTTGTTCAGCTTCATTGAGCTCTAAAACACAGACATGACGTAGAAACTTTAACCGTTCTACCTTATAATCTATTTCAATGTCACGGTGAAATGCACTGTAGTTGTTTAGTTTTTGAGTTGATTTTGATTTGTCAGTACGACTATATAGGATTTTTGAAACTTGGAAGGCTTTGTGATGAGCATTGTTCTGTAATAGCGTCAAACGTTTGAGCCACTTGTTATGTGTAGATTATGCTTGGTGCTGCTGATTTCATATAACTGGGTTACCTTTGAAACATGGAATATAGAGAAACATTCAGAAGCTTAGTTTATTTTAGAAGCAAATGGTTAAAAATATGCATATATCACTCTCATGATAAAACACGCAGCAGAATAAATAGAGAGCACAAACAACGAAGTTCAACTGTTTATTTAAATAGACAAGATGTTTTTCATATGTGACTTGAAAGTTTTGATTCTAGTTAGGTATTTATTTCTCGATATTGCACATAAATGTGATTGAATATTATATCACTCTTCACTGGCCTATTATATACACACAATTTTGATCTATACATTTTGGATGTGATTCTATGCCAAATAGTATAGAATTTATAGTTAACCCTTCCAAACTGTAGTTTACTGGTCACAAGACAGCCATTATATTGCCCCGCTTGCCAAGCAATAAACCCTCATTTTCATAACTCCGCATCCAATCAGCCAATAGATAGCTATCGTGATTAATCGATGGCGGTTAGCGCTTGTAATTAGAGCTGTGTGCCGCTGGGTAGTGTTTTTGGCCCCCAGGATAATGTACTAACTAGGTTTGGAAGTAAATTAAATTCAACCGTGACATTGGGTTAGGCTTTGCTTAGTTAGTAAGATGGATTAAAAAGATCCTCATTCTGCAAAAAAGAGCTGTCAGGTTTATTGCAAAAGGAACACCTAGAGATCATTGTCGTCCGCTGTTCTTAAAGCATCAAATATTGACAGTAGTGGCACTCTATATTTACATGACTAGCATATTCGTTCATAAAAACAAATGTAAATGTATTTGTAAAGGTAACAACAGGATTCACAAGTTAAGAAATAATACGGATTTTCAGTTACCGAAATTTAGAAACTTTATACATTTTAAACGCAGCCTCGAATATAATGGGATAAAAATTTATAATTTTCTAGATAATGACATGAAGCAGTGTGATATGACTGAATTTACAAAAAAATTACAAAATTATTTTATTGGTAGGCCATTTTACTCCTTAGATGAATTTTTTGATAAATTGTATAATTAGGAAATGTAAGCTTTAAATGTTTTATTATTGCGAAGTTATTAACTTAGAAATGTATTAGTGTAATATTTGCATGCCATACTGCGGCGGAACATGCATTCATGTAATTTTGGTATAGTACTGACATGATAATTGTATATAACTGTGTATGTTCTAGCAAATAAATAAAATATAAAAATAAAAAAATGATTGATGGTAATTGTATGATTTTTTCATGAAGTTTAGTTGTTTTGGGAATAAAGGCCAACTATAATTAACGCAGTACAAACGTCAGAGATGGAAAATTAAATATTGGTGAGGTTATAGCTCTGAATGTTTGGTTGTAGGGTTGATTCATAAATTGTAAAGGAAAATCCAATTTGGTCATTTCTTATTGCTAAACGTGCATCAAACAGTCAATTTCTGCTAAAAGACGTTAGCATTCCATAGTCTAACTTAATGTATCATTTTGACATAGTGAGTTTACAAAAAAAATTTTAGCTAACTGAAAACTGTAAACTTTTATGAATCATAGTTTAAGGATAGTTAAGGTTAAGTAACGTAAAAGAACTTAACCCATTAAATTTTATTAGATTTTTTTATTATTAAAATCGGGATTGCTCTAGGCCAGCATCTAACCAGGGGGCAAAGATGAGGCCGACGATGAAGCGAGCTCACCCTGTTACTTAGGTCTTACTAATCTTCATTAAATTGAGCCTTAAAAATGTGCTGCAAGAGAACATATTCTAGGAGTCTAGTATAATTTATTAGTAGATTCGGGTTGGGAGTAGATCGGATTCACTTGTACCTTAGTCTAGACTCTGCTTCAATTAGTACATTAGCGATTTGTGACGTGATACCCACGTAGTTGTTAATAGTGCAATGTAATTTACTGTTAGTGCTGCAGAATATAATTAGCAATCTATTAGCGTACGAGTATTTCGATTTTATTAGAGAAGAGGTGAATTCATATCTGACTTAACAAAACTTAATTTACTACAATAACAATGTTGGTGGTAAAAATAGTTCATAGCGAAGGTTGAGCTATTAGAGGTAAAAGTAAAAAAAATGGATCTCTAACACTTTAAAAATCTCTTCTACACTACAACGTATGAACAATAGAGGTAAAGATAATGAAATAAATTAATTCTTTTGCAAGACGAACCCAATCAATATAACAAATCAAAGTCTATCGCCGCTTCAAGAAAGGAGACCACTGTCGAGAAGTATCCGTGAGTGCCGCAAGGCAAAGTATTAGATATCACCAAAAGAAAAAATAGAGTAAGATTTTGGACTACATGGGCACAAATGTTAACTGTAAATTGTGTTTTAATCTTAGCTGGTTTTTAGGTGTTTTAAATTACTAAAGTCGAGAATGTTATAGTAGAAGGGATAATATTACTTGGTAAGAAGAGAATACTGATTTGCAATAGCAATTCTAATTAAAGCGCCAATCATTTACCCCTTGCCAGTCCCAGTAATACGCTGTAACCTTGCAAGGGAAGGAGACGTGGTTAACCAAGCATAACGCGCGTTTGATGGGGGATTGACAACTGTTTGTGCTTTGCATTCCTCCTTGTTGATTATAAAATAAACTGCAACACAACCCTTCAGGGCCGACGTCTAAAGCTTTCGGCGAGTTACCAAGTTAAACATAATTCGATCCCGTTGTGAAGTGAGCTAGCGTTTGGAAACTACAGCTTGGGGTTCTTCAAGACAGGAATGTATACATTTTTAAAGGGTAAGTATCGCACATGACAGATTGCCTGGAGTTACAAGTGTCCATAGGCTGTAGACCGTTTACCATCAGACGGAGGCGTACGCTAGTTTGCCACTAACATGGTATAAAAATATATATCTGCAAATGAAGGCCCGGTTTATTGATACTTATTAAATATCTATGTTTTATATTAATGCGCAATACTCATACTCATTTATTAATAATATTACAGAAATATTACATGTCAAATATTAAAATAATTAGATAATTAGTCAATCACGGTGTTTAGTGTAAAAAAAAATCATTTACACCACACCTTGCCAAAAAGCGCGTTTTCCCGCACGCTGCGCGTCCGGAAAACCCCAACTTTTGGCCAAGTTGTGACGTAAAATTGTGTACAAAACACGGGTCGTAAAACAGAAAGCCCTCTCTCGCATATTTATTACCCTCGCCTGCGACTCGGGCCTCAAATTTCTGCGATATCGGCCTTTATTTGTTTTACATCGTAAATAGCTATTAAATTATAAAAGGCATGTTATTAACCATTTTTAGGGTTCCGTACCCAAAGGGTAAAAACGGGACCCTATTACTAAGACTTCGCTGTCCGTCCGTCTGTCACCAGGCTGTATCTCAAGAACCGTAATTGCTAGACAGTTGACATTTGTACATATTATGTATTTTTATTGTGGCTACAACAACAAATACTAAAATCGAAATAATAATAATAATAATTAAGGGGGGCTGCCATACAACAGAGTAGTTGTTGGCGTTTTTTTTTCCGGTACGGAACCCTTCGTGCGCGAGTCCGACTCGCACTTGGCCGGTTTTTACTTTGCTAGTGAAAGTTGCCCACACACATTCCTCCATTATGATGGCGTTGGGTAATTTATTACAGATCTTAGGAACTAGTAGTAATATGTCATGAGTACAATTCAAGTTATCAGCATGTAATTACATCGTTTCAATTCAAAAAGGTGACAAACAAGCATACACTTTGCATGATTGTAAGCAGGCACCGTATCCTACGAACGCTAGTGACTCCGGTATCACAAGCACTTCGCTGACTTTTTATGTATTTGAGGATTCATTTTGTTGATAGACAAATGCAGGTCCTGACCCGACAACATGGGCGTTTGATGCTTATACTTTTGGCCACTTGTGTTGTCACCGAAGGCCCGTCTGAAATAAAGGGGGAATCACAACCCAAGACATCGGTTAATTAAATATATAAATAAAGCGAGATGCGCTCTGAAGGCAGATTGACAACGATTTGTGTTCGCGCTTTGCATGAAAATCAACATCGGATCACTTATTGCAAGATATGAGTGTGTTAGTCGTAATTTAACTAACTTATACTTAATAATGCTATAAGTAATGTATTTAATACTTTGTTTATATTTTTGGCCACTTGTATTGTCACCGAAGGCCCGTCTGTAGTGAAGGGGGAATCACAACCCGAGACATCGTTTAACGAAGCGAGACGCGCTCTGATGGCGGATTGACAACTATTTGTGTTCACGTTTTGCATAACAATCAACGTTGGACTGGCGTCGATTATTTACTGAGATCTGTCTGTTAGAAGTACTATTGCTATAATTTAAGGTAGATATTTATATTATAAGTTATCTAATATTCGTGGTACAATACACAGTAGGTATTCACTGGACACTGGCCAATGGTATCATCAACATCATCTTTACATGTGAAAAGTTTTAGAAAACTTTCAGAAATTTCTAATAATAAGTTCCTGATGAAAAATTATTATCATAATATTTTGATTATCAATATACGCTATTTTCATAATATTTTGATTATCAATATACGCTATTTAGTCATCCCACCACCGTTAGTCAGACCACCGGGGGATGGGCAGCAGCATCCCTTGAGTGCGCAGTGGAGATACTGCGATCGCCAACCGTATGCCAAGCGTGGCGATTATGGCATTTGCCCCCCTTGAAATTGGGGGAGGCCTATGGCCTATGTCCAGCAGTGGACGTCGTTCGGCTGATATGCTGCTGCTGCTATTAGTCATACATATTTATTCAACGTACTCTCAGAGAATAAAAAGGCTTTTCGGTTTAAATACTTTTTTACTCTTCCACCACCATATCAGCTAAAGAACGTCCACTGCTGGACATAGGCCTCCCCCATATTCACGGGGGGCATATGCCATAATCGCCACGCTTGGCATGCGGGTTGGCGATCGCAGTATCTCTACCGCACTCCAAGGATGCTGCTGCCCATCTCCCGGTGGTCTTGGTCGTAGTTTTAGGACATACCCGGGTTATATTTATGACATATTTTCTCTAAGAAAAAAATCATAAACGCAATATGACTTTGTCATTTCGACATTTATGAATTAATTTAATATAACGTGTAGGAATAGAAAGGTTAATGATAGCAATAACGCGCGCATCGGGAACGAATAAAAGGTGTAATTTATGTGTTCCCCGAAACGCGGCTCGCAATTACACTGTATGGGGTTCTGGGCCAGGGAGGGGACAGGCGGGGGAACTAGTTTGTCGATATTTTTTGACCGAAATTTTTTTGCACGACGGTGCCAATAAGCATACAAACTGCCAGGTGTTGAACACACAACGGAACCTAATAGATGCTTGCTTGCAAGTGCAAATCTATAACAAGCGCGCTGTACACAAAAATGTGACTGCGAAAGTGTTGCTTACACAATGTGAAAATTTAGGAACAAAGTAAAGTAAAATAGTAACTGAAAAAAATCGTAAGTCGGCACAGAAAGAATAATAGACAATATCGAGAACAGAGTGAAACTTTTAAATCCTAATATTTTGCACCTGAACATCACTAGCAGAAGAAAAGGGAACATCTGATCATAAAAAGAAGAAAACGAAAGCACAGAATCAAAATCTAAGGAGTACGGATTTTGTCGCAAACGCGCGACATGAAAGGTAATATGATAATGTACCGATCCCGAAAGAAGAATGATCCAGCCATATTTTTTAACTGACTGATAAATAATTGTATTTGGTATTAAGTCTGCCGTTTGTACATTTCATTTGTTTCATAGATATCTACATACTTTTGCATTTAAGTTTCATGGATATCTACTTAAAAAATACTTAGTGACATTGACGGCCACTATCGAGAAAATAGCCTCCCAATCATATCGACACTCGCCCGTCACTACAAGCCTCTAGAGTCCCCATCCCATTGTAGAAAATGCTAATGATTTCCTTCGTTTCGACTTCGTTTAAAGGTGGTCGTAAATTTAATGAATTCTGTGTTTAGACGCCATTGTAAGCTTCAGTGAAATTTTGAGCTCCCATAAAGCAGTGAACGCACTTCTAATGTATGTGAAATATTAATGAAGTTATGAGCTACTTTGATAATTAAAACGTAACTTGGTATAAATTAAGCTATAAGAAATAATAACAAACGAGATGGAAAGGTACTTGGATATATTTTTCTTGATTTTAATTTGACCAACTGAACTGGATAAGGACTTATTTGAGATTAAGCCTCAAAAATGTATGTTCATCTTGAAATAAACTTATTTTTGTTTTTTCGAGTGGACATTTAAGGTGTTGGGCAGGATATTGAAGAAAGTCTAGAAAATATCATAACTGGGTAAACAGTCCCACTTTGTCATCATCATCATCCTCTTACCGTTATTCCCAGTACAGTTGCATCCTGAAGGGTGCCGGGGGTCCGCTACCTAATCCCAAGAATTGGCGTAGGCACTAGTTATCACGGAAGCGACTGCCATCTGACCTTCCAACCCGAGGGGGAAACTAGACCTTATTGGGATTAGGCTTGTCAAGTGAGTGGGCATCTTGACTGTTAGAAGTTCTCAAGCCGCCCGCAGGCCTCTAACTTGGCTTAACGACTGCTATCATAGACAGCAACCGGGATCAACGTCTTAACGTGCCTTCCAAAGCACGGGAGCGCTCAGTTAGTAAACACTCAAAGCAGTCACCCACTTTGTAAATTTTAATAAAAAATGTACTAATGACGTTAATATGGTCATATCGCTTTATTGATACTACTAAAGTGACTGGAAAATGACACATACTTTGATGTACATAAATCAGGGGTTCCCAAAGTGGTCCAGGTGGACCCCCAGGGGTCCACAGGAGACTCGACGGGGGTCTACGTCGGCGTTACAAAAAAAATGGGGCGTTTGGGAATATGGTAGAAATGTGGTGTAGGGGGTCTACTTGAACCAGTTAACCTTTGAAAGTGGTCTATGAGAAAAAAAAGTTTGGGAACACCTTTTTGTCATAAATAGATAATTCGCACTGTAATGCAAATTTCAAGAAAATGAACATTATAATAAATGTATGTAGCTAAGTCAGTCGTCTGCTGTTCACGAATTTGCGGTTCCCAACAGGGTCAACAATTAAGTTTTAATATTATTTAACCACTAAAACTTAAGTTTGCGTAATATCCTGTAAACTAACATAGTGAAAGGCAATAAATGATTGAGTATTGAGTACAGCAAGATTAAAGGGCTTTTTGGTTTTCAATAAATAAATTTTTGGGAACAAATTTACCTACAGAAATCGAAATAGGCCCATAGAAAGTTCAATAAGGTTTGTGGTATGGGTACTGGACGACGATATATTTAATTGATATACTAGGTGGCCCATTCAAATCGGTCAGTATGGGAAAGTGTGAAACTATAAGACATACGAAGATTTGTTCTTAGGAACCATGTCACCGATTTTGATAAAAAGAAAAACTGCATTCATACATTTGAAAAAAACACTGTAGCCAGCTAGGGAATCGAACCCGGTTGTTTTGAAAAAATAAACTTACACTATTTCTATTCAGATATCGTTTGTGTAGGTCTTAAGCAGTAAATGTCTCTAAGAAACATAATGCCTAAAATGAATAAAATGCATTTTTTTCACATACTTTAATTTATCATAGTAGGTGTTCAAAGGGACCACCGTTACAATACTCAACAAGTTCAGGCATGTAAAATTGTCTCTATGGTTGTTTGTACCTCTCTACTTGTAAAATCGGTGACATGGTTCCTAAGAACAAATCTTCGTATGTCTTATAGTTTTAGACTTTCCCATACTGACCGATTTGAATGGGCCACCCTGTATAGGTTCCTCGATAGGAGCGTTCGTGGCCCAGCGGTGCTCGCGTACCGCGTGCGGTATGCGAGGTTAAGCAATGTCGGGCGAGGTCAGTCCTTGGATGGGTGACCGCTTTGTGTGGTTACGAACTGAGCGCTCCCGTGCTTTGGAAGGCACGTTAAGCCGTTGATCCCGGTTGCTGTCTATGATAGCAGTCTGTAAGCCAAGTTAGAGGCCTCCGGGGCGGCTTGAGAACTTCTAACAGTCAAGTGGCCCACTCACTTGACGAGCCTAATCCCGATAAGTTCTGGTTTCTCCCTCGGGTTGGAAGGTCAGATGGCAGTCGCTTCCGTAAAAATTGGTGCCTACGCCAATTCTCGGGATCAGGTAGCGGACCCTAGTCATCCTTTAGGATGCAACTGTTCTGGGAATAACGCTAGGAGGATGGATGGAGGTTCTTCGATACGTAGAAAACATACAAGTCTCAGCTACAAATATTTTTGCTCATCACAAATGCCCTTACCGGGACTTGCAGCTTCGTAGACAGTCTCACTGTCAACTAGGCTAAACAGCAGGGTAATTATATAACTTTCCTAATTGCAAATTATTAAAGTATATTAAAAATCATAAAAAGATATAAGATATGTATATTATTATAAATGTAGCATAAAATTGTTGTAATTATTAGGAGGTTTCATAAATTATTTCGGCACCACCTACTGCGAATTGTAATTGTTTGATTTGATTTCCGCTACCCAAAGGTTGTCTGGTGGAGATCGCTCTTTAGCGATAAGACCGCCTTTTGTTTGCCTCTACTTATTGTGATAACGCACTGTACTGTGTCCTTTAATTGTGGTATGCAATAAAGAGTAGGTATTGTATTGTAATAAATAAATAAATATTATACGGACATTATTTTACTCAAATCGAACTAGTCCCATACTAAGCTCAATAAGGCTTGTGTTTTGGGTACTAGATGATGATATATTTAATAGATGTATACTTAAATACATGGAAAATATCTAAGTCTTACGAACAAATGCTTATGCCAACCATATAAACAAATTCCCTTACCGGTATTCGAACCCCGGACCTCCGGCTTCGTAGGCAGTGTCACTACCAACTATTAGGCTGAACAGGTTGGTTTTTTTAGTAACCAAAAGTAAAATAAAATTAACCAATAGAATCCCCATGTTAGTAAAAAATAAAATAAATACTGTAAGACAAATTATGTGCCCGAAGGGTTTTTTACTCAAACATTGCAAATAAATTAGCAAAGAAATTAATCAACGTGAAAATGCGTAGCAACGATTGCACAAAAGGCAAGTGCTTGCGATGGATGTAGTTGCAGGCGTACATAGGCTGCGGTAAGCTTACCATCAGGCGGGCCGTACGCTAGTTTGCCTTAAATAAAAAATATCCTTAAGTCAAACGTACGTAAGAAGTAGTGGTGTTGTTATAGCTGCGGTCTTTTGTAACGAGTCGATAATATATCTTCCTAGTTGCGATGCTCCAAATATGGGCACGAGCTCTAGTGACCTAAGCATCAGGCACAGAATACTATAAGTATATACTTATAGAGTAAATGTGAATGGCCTGAAACCGCCATATATTCATCCCTGACGCGCGAAAAAATCACCAAACTTGCTAAATGAGTTAGCCAACTTTTCTCATATGCGAGGCACTTTGGGAGCGTTGGAGCCGAATCTAATGTTTACCGAGGTTATGGAGCAAATTGGTGGAGATACTTAAAAATTAATGTCTTTAGAAATTGCTACAGAAAGATTGCATACTAAATCTAGTTACGATAAACTATTCCGTAGTTGGTTATGAAAACTGAGCTATAGACGAGGTTAGATAAGTGGTCTTTAAAATCTCAAAAGTAGTAGTAGGAATTGGTTGAAAGGGATACGAAAAGTTATTAATTAATTTAATGTTCAAGAGTTACGAAGTATACTTTAATTCTTTTAATGCCGTCCAATATATACAGCGTCAGTAAAATTGTTCAAAATCCTATCCGCTTTTTTAACACCACTTTCCTGAACTGAGAAACATTGAAAGTGTACCTTGAAAACTGTGTGTTATATGAAAATGCCAACTGCAAAGATTTTCTTTGTCGAGTGAGCAATAGAAATGCGACTTGATTACGATTCACGATGATGATATAAATACAGAGTATTTTTCGGTTCGATGTCAATTGACATTGCGAATTACGAATATACTTTTCCTCACATTGAAAACATACATTCCGTTGTATCGATAAACTACGATAACATGCTCCCCGCCTCATCCAAATTACTATTTTAATAATGTGTTTAGTCACATCCTTACGAAAGAGTGTGTTTGTTTGACAGCTGTCTCAGCACGCACACATACGTTGGGAGTCTTGGTGGTGCTTAATATGTTCACAAATAAATTGAAGTGTTTTGCATATTGCGGGTGCGGGCTATGTTATCGTAGTTCTATTAGACTTTAAAAGCTGACTCTAAGGTGTAGCTTATAGCCTTAAGTCAACTTGTACTTGTAAGTAGTAGTAAGTACTCGTTGTTGGCATTACATATTGTGTAGTTTTGGTCGTTTGCGGTAAATCGATAGACCGCAACCTAAGTCTCCAACCGCAGCAAGATTGAATACTGTTAGTTTGCGCACGTTATGGAAATTAACCATGTGAACACTACAAGTGTTCTTCACTATGTATCTACAGCGGTCATCAGCCAATGCAGTAGTTGGCATCTAGTTTAAATTAATTTTTATAAAGTATGGAGGAAATTGTCAATTATTGGGGCCATGTCAACCACTGTGACGTTTAGCTTATGTAACCTTTTAAACAGATTTCACAAAAAAAAAGGAGAAGGTTCTCAATTCGGTTGTATGTTCTTTTCGTTATATCGCAAAGGCATAAGATATAAATGAAAACACTACGTACATTTCACTAACTTACATTTCAAATTAAAGGGAAAAATTAAAAAAGGGCCTGGAAAAAGGCGGAGGTAGGTTACTACTGAGATTTACCTAAGTCAACATTGTCAACATGTAAAGTATTATTCATAAACTTCCATCAAGCCTCTATTAGTTAACAAGCCGCTAAAGTTGGTTTGTCCTTAACTGTCACTTCGAAATTTATGTTTGTGAGAAAGGGACAAAACAACTTTTAGTTAACAGAGGCTTGTTAAGTTTTATGAATAAGGGTTTTAGTCTTTTAGGTAGATGTCACTGTACGCCTCCCTAAGGCGTTCTTAAAGAGGGATCTAGTGAAGGATTTCTCTTTCACTTATTACCTTATAAGTTTTTTTTTTTATTATTTATTCACTTTAGATAAATAAATTTAAAAGCATGCCACTATTGGAAACCTCTAGGGTTTATGTAATAGTTGGCAAAGTACCTACCAGGTCAAGCATGTAACTCAGTCGGTCTTTGCACGGCGCGCGGCGCGAGAGTGGTGACTTGAAAGGGTAGGGGAAGGGGGAGCGGGGCGGGTCAATACCGTCCGTTCTATGTCCGATATACTTGCTAAATTCAGTATTATGCATATTATTACAGTTGACGGCCTGCTTAGCCAAGTTGGTAGTGACACTGCCTCCGAAGCTAGAGGTCCCGGGTTCGAATCCCGGCCAGGGCATTATTTGTGCATTTAGTGCGGATTTTGTTCTTGGGTCTTGGATTTTCTCTGTGTATTTGAGTATGTATTTATCTATATAAGTATGTATATCGTCGTCTAGTACCCATAGTACAAGCTTTGCTTAGTTTGGGACTAGGTCGATTTGTGTAAGATTGTCTCCCAATATTTATTTTATTTATTTAGTGATGATGAATACTACTGTAACTGTGTGAAGAGGGACGTGATTCAACTCGTAGTTGTTCTAATGACTGAAGGGTATACAGTGGAACAGGATATCGCTTTTCTGTCATTATTGTTTTGTCTCTGACGAGAAAGTGATATCCCTAAAGTGCCAGTGACGTCGCATTTAGAATTTTGAAGCACTCAATTCGCGATCGTGAACCCGAAGTATCAAAGTGTGTTAAAGTACGGGAAGGTATATTGTTCCGAAATTACCCGCAAGTTTGGAGGAGTTTGACGCTCGTTCAGTATTTATTGCTTTATGTATTCGGTCGGAGTTCATATATACGTGAACAATATTGGCTGATTAGTTTGGAGATCGAAAGTATATTAACATATAAGACAAAGAAGAAAAAAAAAGCCAAATGCGTGTCGGGCCATGCGCAATGTAAGGATCGGTAGTTGTCAACCCGTTGCATTATGCGGACTTAAAAGTTTATATAATCTATGAAGTAGAGGTAGGGTTCACTTTTACTTGTTCAACTGATCATATAAATTTATAAAATTCACATATTCCATGTAATGGTTCAAATAAGAATGTATGGTTTTTTTTTTAAACCAGTTAGATTATGACCCGTATTGACCGTTATCTCAGTTATTTGTAGCTCGCATATAAACTATTGTCATAGTCGTTTTAACTTAACACCCCAAAATTTCTTCATTGCGGCAGTAAAAACCACGTACCAATAAAAAAATACTTACCTCACAAAATAAGTATATGAATTTTGTTGTTATTTGTGATGTATTTTTTCAAATATTAATTTAATTTAATTGACGACCTGTTTAGCCTAGTTGGTAGTGACTCTGTTTCCGAAGCTAGAGGTCTCGGGTTCGAATCCCGGCCAGGGCATTTTATTTGTGCATTTTTCACGGATATTTGTTCTTGGGTCTTGGATGTTTTCTATGTATTTATCTATATAAGTATGTATATCGTCGTCTAGTACCCATAGTACAAGCTTTGCTTAGTTTGGGACTAGGTCGATTTGTGTAAGATTGTCCCCCAATATTATTATTATACTTTTATTTACTGTGATATTTGATTACAACAAAAAATTGCATTTAAAGTTAAAAATCACGTAAAAAGGGTTTCCACATCAAATAGTAATAGATAACCTACATTACTTTTGCACGAGCTATCCAACGATATATCCCACACGATGAGTTTGTTCAAGAAAAGGAAATAGTATCCTAAAAAAATTTTGCTCATGATTTTTTTCTAGAATTTTGTCAGCGTGATTCATTTGTCTCATCATCGTCATGTCAGCCGAAAGACATCCACTGCTGGACATAGGCCTCCCCTAAAGACTTCCACAATGACCGGTCCTGCGCCACTCGCATCCAGCGGACACCCGCGACCCGGTACGTGGTCGCCACTCGAGAACCTTTCCGCCCCAACGGCCATCAGCCATTTCATTTGTACGCCTGTACCTAATTACAGCTTTTAGTAGGTACGGTTACTGAGCTACGCTGCAGGCAGAAGGGCAGACGGACTGACTGACATGGTGAAACTAGATTGTTTACTACGGAAGTTCAATTGTAGCAAAATAGTGGTCTTCAGACGAGGTAAGTTGTGATGTTTACCTGTACCCATTATTGCAATGATTGCAACACATACTATGCAACTCCTCACACTCGGCCGTTTTTAGGGTTCCGTTGTCAACTAGGAACCCTTATAGTTTCGCCATGTCCGTCTGTCAGTCTGAGGCTTTGCTCTGTGACTGGTAGTGCTAGAAAGCTGCATTTTGGTATGGATATAGAAATAAAAGTGTTAATAGCTATGCCCTTTTCAATCGGTCCTTCCTTTCGGAATAAGTTAAAACTTAATATTTATCCGTTTGTCAAAATAGTGTTTTAGGTTTCGATTGAAATGGGCTAGCCGTCAGTGTCATATTTAGGGTATATAGTCTAAATTCATGGGAGCCTTGCCAATTTGGGATACATGATAAGACAGCAAATGGTGCTTCGTTATTAGTTTTGATTGTAAAACGTTGGCAAGGTTCACTCACATCAGTTTAGCAAACGGGTGTGATTTATTAGTTAATAAAAGAAACGATAGAAAATAGATACTCACTTCGTGTAATTACTACAAACCTCACTTCTAAATTTATGCACAGATTACAATTTCCTTTTCCACTTTTCGCTGCTTGGCGATCAAAGATGAACTGCCTGAGTTGACGCCATCACGGTTCTTATATAGGTCATCTACTGTCGAAAATGGCGACAACCGGAAGTTCATCTTTGATTGTAACTTGAACAAATCGAAACAAAAATGTTTTAATGACTGATTTATCATGTAAATTCAAAGGATTATTTATACAGTTGTTAACAAAAGAAACTGACGGGGTCGTAAAATAAAATCAAAAAAAAAAAATAAGGGTACCTCCCCTACACGTAAAGTGGGGATGCAATTTTTTTGCTTCAACCCTATAGTGTGGGGTGTTGTTGGACAGGTATTTCAAAATGAATAGAGGTCTTCATCAAACACTTTTTGATAAAGTGAACATTTACGGAAATATTCACTCCAAAAAAAATTGTGTCCAAAAATCATTAAAGTAAAGCTTAATAAAGACTTTTAATGAAAAACATGGACATGATCACTTGAGCTGTTTTTGAGTTATTCTAAAAAGTCTTCCTTTCTTAGTAAAAGACGTATGAAATGCTGCCAAAGTATTCCCGTTTGCTTGTTACTGATTTTTTAGAGTTAGTTCATTGGGATACTACGGAACCCTACACTGAGCATGGCCCGACATGCTCTTGACCGATTTTTTGCATTTAGGTAGTGGTCCCTTCCGTGGAATGACGTGTTTTTCCGCACACCCTCAGTTTTGGGCTGATATTCATAGCGCCTAACCTCACCAATGGAGTACCAGTATAACTTGGACTTCCGATTACGCGTAGTTATTACCAATTCCCGTATCAAAATATAAGGGGTAGTGGTGAGGTAGGAACTACAGTTGTGAACAGTGCACCCTCAGCCCTGATTGATTGCGTACTCACGCACGCTAGACACGACATGTCGTAATTAAACGCTATTATTGATATAGTTGTGTAGAAAAAGTATTCAGTGTAATTATGGGGGATTTCTATTCCATTAACACTGCATAAAATGTACAACAGTTACCACTCATATTTATACGGTCGAATATTCTAGCGCTGTTTACTCTGGCACTATCTGTGCTGAGATTCTGTAACTATTCAATTTGTTACTTAGTTTTAATGCTATTGGTTTTTCTATAAATAAATAATTGCATCAGAAATGATGTCTGATGTTTAAGCTAAGCAGTTTTTTTTTTAACAAGAATGTTTGTTTTATCAAAAAATTTGGAATGTGAAGAACAAATAATGTGGTAAAAGCTGTTGTGAAGAATTTCGTGGTGTGAAAAATTGCAGTGAGTAAGAAACCCTTTTTTTACTACGACACTGTAGTAGCCTATGGATGCTTGCGATTTCAGAATAATTAGAAACGGGCTACCGACCCTTTTTGATATGATTTTTTGTTTATTTCTTTATTAAAACTTTAGTGCAATAAAAATTAATAATCTTTACATTATAGGTCTACTAACTCTAGCTGATAAGTTTTTATTGTTTTGTAATGTACTAACAACATATGGATGAAATATCAGAAATAAATAATAATAATTATTATTATTCACCTAATTATAAAGTTTAAATAAATAAATAAATACGAAAAAGTACAATTGGCGGACTTAATATATTAAGATATTCTCTACCACTCAATCATTTGTCCAAATAACTCTGAGACGCGAAAGGAAACACAAAGCATTTTATTTATTTGTTATATACATACACATAATAATGAATAACTTGACGACCACTTTAGCTCAGTTGTTAGTGAACCTGCCTACGAAGCTGGAGGTCCTGGGTTCAAATCCCGGTCAGAGCATTATTTGTGCATTTATCACGAATATTGTTCGTAAGTTTTGGATGTTTCCTATGTATTTATCTATATATAAGTATGCATACCGTCGTCCAGTACCCATAGTACAAGCTTTGCTTAGTTTGGGACTAGGCCGATTTGTGTATTTTTTTTTTCAAATGCTCTAAATGTGTTCGTGTAAGTGTCCCCCAATATTTACTATTTTATATATATTATTTAATCAAATGCACATACATACATATAGGTACACATACTATACATACATTATACTCATACAAAGATAATATGAGGACCATCAATCTTGAAGTCTTGTAGTGTTGTAGTCCTAAAGTTGTGTTCAGGATTCGTTTTATTAATAAGTAGATACAAATACCAGCCCTCCACTCCCAACGCAAAGTTTCGTGGGAAGTCTACAACAGGTTCCGAATTATTTTCACGACGTAATTTTAATGAAACTCGTTGAAACTGTAGATTCAAGCCAAACGATATTCTATTCTACATTTAATAGAGAATTTTCAATCTTGAAATATACAGCATTATGATAATTCCCACACAAGTTCACACACGACTTGCTCACAGTTTAATCCCCTAAGCCCTCTTAAGCCAGCTGTCCACAGCCGCTGTGATTTAACTTAGGCTAATTAATTACCAACTTAGCTTAGACTTGACTAAGCTGACAAGTACAGCTAGCTAGTTCAATACAATATTTACATTAACATACAGATATAATACCCGTAGCATTTTCGCCATCAACGGTTAAATGTACATTGTTATTTTAATTTTTAATTTATTTAAGGTCTACCAACAATTGCTTATATCGATATATACAAAATTTACAAACTAAATACAATTTTGGGATTGGTGTCTCAATAATTTACTGGAAAGTTACAGCCACTGTTATTAAGTTTGCTGTAAGCAAATAGCTTAGCTTCTGTAATATTACTATAAGTTACTTTTCATAATTTTTATGCATGCAGAAAAAGTATATGCACGAAAAGTATGCATATATATTTTTTTATTGTAAATGGGATTACGTTTGACCTTAGTCTAACCTGATGGAAAGTTAAGACAAAGTCTAAGATGGAACACGCCCACCCAGAAGATGCCTATTTACTCTTACCTTGAAGACATCGAGGTCATATGCTTCTGGAAATACAGACGCCGGAAGAGAATTCCAGACTGAAGCAGTGCGAATCAGAAATGATTTGTACATAGTGTTTTTTGTGTCATACAAAGTGTCAATATATGCATAAAAAGTATGAAAAAATAAGTTATAGTAATATTAAAGAAGCTAAACTATTTGCTTACAGCAAACTTAATAACAGAGGCTAAAACTTTCCACTGTGGGACCTTCCCCAAAGAGTTCCACAATGACCGGTCCTGCGCCACCCGCATCCAGCAGACTCCCGCGACCTTTACCAGGTCAGTCCACCTTGTGGGGGGTCTGCCCACACTGCGCCTTCCGGTACGTGGTCACCACTCGAGAACCATTCCGCGCCAACGGCCATCGGTTCTACGTGCTATGTGCCCCGCCCACTGCCAGTTACGAATATATTTAGCGATTCGAAGGGCTATATCGGTTACTTTGGCTCAAACACTAGTAAGCTAAATTTATCAATCATCATGTTTGATTGCGTTTGTAAACACGCTATTGCAATAATATTGTCCATTTCAAACCGAAATCCCTAAGATTAGGGAATTCTGGCATTAAGTGGCAAATAAACCTTTATCAATGAAGTCCAAACGCTAGTGGAGCCTACGGATTACTCCCGAATTGAGACTGCAGTGTTTCCCTAGCATTACCTCTCTTAAATCCCTTCATTCAAACATACACTCTAACTCTACGCCTTTAAGTGGTAATTCCAACTGCACGTTATGATATGTGTGATCGAGTCATTTGTTTTTACCCTAAATTCTGTCAGGGGACTTTCAACCATAGTGCGTTGGAATAAGGTTGTATGAAGTTGTGTTTAGGGTATTATTGATTGTTCTTTTGAATTTGGGGTTAAGCTTGATTCGAGTTCTTTTGACGGGTTTATTGTCGGACGCTTTGGACTTAATCGTGTTTTTTAAACCTTGTAAAAGTTGCGAAGTTGAAAATTAACAACAGGGAAACTCATTGATTTTCAGTACACCGACGAGAATTTTTGCTTATCTGCGTCCGTAGAAAGAGGATACTATAGAAGGAGGATTACGGATTAGCGTATCACCAAAAGGGACGGACTTATAGTATCCTGACTAAATTGAGATGTATACCATAAGACTGATACATCCATAAGCACGATTGTGACATCCCATGCCATTGCGGTGGTGACAGCAATGGCATTCATCTATGACGTTTCGGTAACGTTGCCAAATATTACGTCCTTATACGCGATGAGGGACATGTGATATGTCAGTGCATCTCGCTCCCACTTGTGATATTTTCTACACTTGTGTACATTTCTTTCACACATTGTACAAGTTTTTATTGTCGACTGCACTTTTTGCAAAATCTTTAACTACTCGTTCAAACACGGTGGGTTTATCTTGTGTAGTTTATGGCCAGCTTCTGTTTCCATCATCTAATTAATTCGCTGGTACAATTATTTACCGAAGTAACATAATTATGCCAAATTACAATTCAATCGCATACCGGCAAGTGGCTGAAAAAAGTGAAGTGTACGGTGTTCGAGGGTTGAAATGATACGTCAATCGTCGAGTCAATAATGTTCTTTATTCCGTAAAACGCACGCCATAATTTCCATTTGCGTTATTAGGTTGTGTCGGCACAATTGATAGTTGATACTTCTCCCATATATGGAATAATAAATTATTGTCTGTATTTACTCAGAGTCAGGTATCATATTACATGTTGTTGGAAATAGATAATAGAAAATGATTTATTTATTAACTATCAGCTGGTCTTCGTGCGTGGTCTTAAGGACCATACTACAAAAGCATTACAAATTTTGAGGGCAACTGACACAAATACCTACTTACACACGAAGAATGCCAGTTATATAAATGCTAGTACAAAAAATTAAAAAGGGAATAAATTAAGAGCCTATTCTTATTTACGCGTGAACTCACTGTTCCCATCTTAACAGACGAATGTTTTTTCCAACAGACGTTTCCGAGACATTACCGTCGCCTGCTTCTAACGGCGCATGCTCCAGTGACGTCACGCTAAAAACGTTAATCAGCGAACAATTGCGCAAACGACCCACTGAATTATAGGAGAAATATCGTGCGAATGACACGCACAGTGCAGAGAGACACAGTAGATACATTAACCTATTGCCATAAAGGTCAGCTGAAAGCTGTCCGTCTCAGTCTTCTACATTCAAGAAGACTGAGTCGGACAGCTTGAACCAGTCGACACCGGCCGTTTCAAGCTGTCCGTGTATACCCGGCCTAACACGAGTATACAACAGCTCCAGGGCGAAGGCACTCACATTGTAGATCCGGTTCAAAGCTTTCCGCGCCTACGTTATACATCAACATCATACATCATCCTAGGCTTGTCAAGTGAGAGGGCAACTTGTCTGTTAGAAGTTATAAAGGCTTCTTATTTAGCTTAACAACTGCTGTCAAAGACAGCAGCCGGGATCACAAGCTTAACGCGTCTTCCAACCAGTGCCTACGCTATTCAATCTCATATATCATGCTTAGTTCTTCACAATATGACAAGGAAGCCAAACAAATAAACCACTGTAGGCACTGTAGCTGAGCGAGGCACGCAACCTTTAATGGACGGTAAATGCCATAATCGCCACGCTTGGCATGCGGGTTGGCAATCACAGTAACTCCACAGCACTCCAGGGATGCTGCTGCCCATCCCACGGTGATCTTGGTCGTAGTTCTTGGACATACCCGGGTCCATCATTTGTAAACTTGTAGTTATGTTATAATTTTTAGCATTTCTATAGTGAAACGTAGAACTCAATTCTGGGGAAACAAAGTGTACGCCACTTTTATTTAATTCTACACCCTCACACGTACAGTCAACATCATACTCGTGATCGGGTGCTGTTTGTGGAGTCTGTTCATGCTTGCAAGGGCATAGTAAATACCTTAATACTAGTGTTATTTTATTGTATGTAGATTGACGAGAGACATAATCCTGTTCTGGATTAGTTTTATTGTTATTGAAGCTTAGAGACCTTATACATCTCTAACAATATTAAGTTTACTTATTTGAGTTTTAGCGCTTAGAGATCATTTACATCTCTAAGGACTTTGAAATAATTGTTATTAATCGTATTTGTAGGCTCAGAGACCATAAACATCTCTGAGATATTAAATTAATTTTATATAGTTTTTGTTTTTATTCGGACACAAATCGTATTAAAGACGTCCTTAATATTTGTAAATTATTAATCATTAATAATTAATGTTTGCGTAATAATTAATGAAAATTAAACTAAAAATGTGGAAGTCTTTGGGGGAGGCCTATGTCCAGCAGTGGACGTCATTAGGCTGAAATGATGATGATGATGATGAAACTAAAAATTGTGTGTGGTCCTAAACTTTTTGACGGTAGTGTATGTTCTGTTCTTGTGTACACTGTGGCATGTCCGAGGCTTCTTTGTGCCCGTAATAAGCCAGGAATCAGCCGCTAATTTCCTCCATTCAGCCAGTGATCTGCTTTATTCCTCTTTTTATAGCGTTCGCCATGTATGATTTCAATTTTCGAACGCATTTATTGTGAATTTATTTTCCTTTTTTATACTTTGAGTATTTTATGGGCTGTAAATGGTAACTGTGGTATTATAAAGTACTTCATTAAAGTTTTTGATGTGGTTTTGAATTTATGACGATTTGCTGACGATTTAATGTTAGACAAGAGGCTAACTTTATTTAGAGTATGAGAGCTGAGCTTAGGTGTTCGTAGATGGAAGTATAAGTACTAAGTAGTAATAAAAGACAAGTAGGTAAAAAAAATATGACATATTCTGCGTGTGTCTTTGATTCTTACATAAAATTGACCCAGCAATGGTTTAAAGCAGTGAAAATATTTTTAAGCAAAAATGGTGATAATTAGAGAATTTTGTCAGTAATAAAGTAATATACATTACATTATATAACCAAAGCAAGCAAGTACGTTAGGCTAAATTTATTACGTTATTTCGTCTTACAAAACCACTTGTCACTTTTTGCACAATTTTTTACTTCCGTTTCTCCGTGGAATATACCGTAATCTGTCTATATGTCGATCTGTTATCTGTTAGTGATTAAACCGCTGAATGTTTTTTATCCCCGAAAACCGTCCTTAAAGGGGGTGAAAAGGTACCGAAGTTAGTATGGAAGACGGATAAATTAAGCCTGCTCTTAAAATAATTCAATTGAAATTTATAAGGCAATAACGACTTCTATGCGGAAAAATTCGCGAACATAAGCTAGTTCTTTATTCAAACGTCCCGACTCGGGTTTGAAAGCGGATGACACGTCTCCATTAAGTCCCGTCCACACGTGGGCGGAGCGTCTGTCACGCTCCGTGAGGAATGTGCTCGCGGCGCGCCTACAACACGGCCCGGCCATGAATATTAAGGGCCCTGAAGACCCTGCTATTTAGTTTTTGTTGATATGCAGACATTCAAAAATTTTTTTTTTGCGGATGCTCCTCAAACGGTCTGTTTTGACACTTTTATAAAATAACCAGCTATATCCTAAAAGCTTCTCGGTTAAATCCTATAAGAGCCAAAATATACCAAGGTTGGTGAAACCAAAGTGCATCGTCTTCGCTGGCTTGACCACCTCGAGAGGTTGGGAGAATATCGACAGGTCAAGAGAGCATACTTGGGCCGACGCTCCCAGAGAACCTCTCAGAGTGCCTCTGTGAGCGTAGGTTCATATCCTACCGACTGCGCCATGTTTTGTATGTAAGGACACAGGGAACGTGAGGCAAAGACGAGCGCTGAATTAAGACTATTTTGTTCTACATTGCTCCAACCACCCTCAACATGCTAGTATATAATATGACACGGACGATGTCCCGTAGGTTACTTCATGGTTCGCTGGAAGGATTTGGTGGACGCGGACCTATGTGGGCTCGGAGCCGGTGCAAGCTGGCGAGATATTGCACAGGACTAAGCAGTGGTGTGCACGACACGACACAAGGGTTTCGGAGGCCTAAACTCAAATCGCGTTGTCGTACCAGCCCAGTTAGTTAGTTAACCTTAAGAGTTCCGTGGTCCGCTTCGGCATCTTCCCAAGATTTGGAGCAGCCACGAAAGCGACTGCCATCTGACCGTCCAGCCCAGAGGGCAAAGTAGACCTTGTGCGTAGCTAAGCAATAGGACGAAAATATGGACTGATGATGACAGTATTCTGATCAGTGGAAACGACATATAATGATGTCATCTAATGTTATATTTTAACCTCCATGGGATTTGTTTCTTCACCAATATTATTAGCCTGTACTTGCTGTTAAATATATGTCTTTCTTCATGTACACTCCGCACCTCTGTTTTAAAATAATCTTATCCATTAGAGTCCTGTAATCTTTCCACCAGTTTGTTAACATCGACTTAGCTGGTAGACGACCGACTTTTATTTTATCTGGAATAAACCAGTTTGCTGTTTGCTCGGGTCGTATAAATACTTCAGTAA
The DNA here is from genome assembly GCA_905163555.1 of Notocelia uddmanniana. Lineage (NCBI taxonomy): Eukaryota > Metazoa > Arthropoda > Insecta > Lepidoptera > Tortricidae > Notocelia > Notocelia uddmanniana. The sequence goes on from LR991066.1 coordinate 24,713,456, forward strand.
TTTTATCCCCAAAAGGCTTCAAATTTCATTTAAACATAAAGACTACTTAAGTTACAAAGTAGTCAAGTCACGTTCGCTCAATTTCCCAACGTTTATTGCAATATTGTAGATGATATTCCTAGATTATGCAACAGCGAGGCAAATATTATTGTTTGTGTCGGATGCTACATCTACGTCTATAGTTACAAAGAGTCGACCTCTCTCTGGCTTTGGCTTTCTAATCCAAAACTAGATACATCGTAACAAAAGTTATAAAAGTAGGTAAAGGACAGCCAAGAGGTTGGCAGTAAATATACAAAAGTGGTGATTAATCCACTGAGATAGCTTTCCGCGGTGGAGTAAAAGTGTGGATATTTAGTATCCATTAGAAAGGAAAATACATCAATTATAATTGTAGCTGAATACTTCACAAAATGAGATTTAAAATGTCTCATCGTTACATTATATGCGCTATGCTTAACGTCGAAAACCACATCTAAAGAAATAAATAAATGTGAGGTATAATCTTGAGAACTGTGAATTTATTTTTTTGCGCTCTAAATTCTAGAAGCATCAAGTTCACAAACGCGCGATTTTCTTTATGAAACGTGAAACTCGTACAAATTGATACCTAAAGCTATAATTTGAACAAAAGCAGGCATAAGCAACAAAACTGCAATATATAACTTATATTAACTCTAATGCAAACTGAGCTACTAATACCAAAATATGACGGTATAATTCGGTAGGATATTGCTTAAGCTGTTCAAAACTGCTTCGTACAAACGCTCTTAAGTTGACTGGATCTTGGGACAAGTTCGCCTTTGTGATGAGCTTAGTGGTTTAAAGTTCATTACAGTAACATGCTTCAACAAAAGGTTGTAAGATGCATAAATTTGATGTTCAACTTATGCCTTTTTCTTAGTGAGTATGTTGAAAATGGTCTGAGTTTACAAGGTGAGATATACGAGTAGGCTAGCCTACACTTCTTGATCGCTATTGTATGAAACAATACAATTCATACACTGTTTATTGCAGACATCTAAAAAATGAACGGTATAATAAATACACGCACACTAAAGGGAAAACAGACAAGTCTTTTAAATGGAAGTAACGGAGTACGAGAAAAAAGGCTTTGAGAAAATCAAATTTATGTTATTTTCTACCATTATCTTTACAGAATTTGTGGTGATAATATTCCACTGTGCACTTTCATCTAATCGCCTATGTTACCGGTAAACCATCACAAAACCCTTAGACTTTCTAGACCACTAAAAGCAATCGTATACGTTACCTGCAACAATCACACAAGCAATAAAGACTAGACACGGAATCCCACCAATAGAATAAATTACACTACGAACACCACTCGACGTCTCAATCAAGCCATAACGACCCTTACGCCCTTATCATAAAGCGCATCTAAATCCACGGTTTGCACGTCTGCAGTTCAATGGAGTAATTTAAGGCTCGGCGCCCCGAAAGTGGACTCGCCCTCCAATTTATAGGACTCGTCCGTCTTATTCCCGAAAAGGGTCTTAAGATTCCGTCAGATCTTACCGGCCCTTCGGAAGTGGGGAAGTGTATGGAGATGATACAACGAAATAATATTAAAAAACGACTTTTACATGTTAGGAAAAAAGTAAATTTAAACTCAAACCGCGGGATACATTTTTCTAAGTACCCGTATAGCAGACACTTTCACATAATGATTTTCAATTTGTCTTCGCTTATTCCTGACCGCGATTGTGGACTTTAATGCTACTCACACTTATATACTACGATAGTGAAACGTCATCTCGCTCATATTTGGAGCAGTCTAATTGAGGGAGTAACTCTAACTTACAGATGACCGCAGCCTTAATAACATCATTAACACCACTACTTACAAAGATATGTGTAGTGTTGTGTTCCTGGTCGTGAGTAAGCTTCTGAGGATGTGCTGTGGTCAGAGTGAGGGACCTGCATTACACCTTTGGCTATCAACACAACGAATGCCGAGGTTTTCCCAACAGACTGCAGTATGGGGTCTTCAAGAAAGGAGTGTATACATTAAAGAGTCGGCACCGCGCATGTGACACCTGTAGAAGTGGCAGGCGTCCATAGGCTGCGATGACTGCTTACCATCAGGCGGTCCGTACGCTAGTTTGCCCCCGACCTGGTATATATAAAAAAAGAATTCTCAGTTTACAAAGGGTCCGCATCGCGCTTGTTATTCTTCAAATAAAAATATAAATACAAATAATATTTGCAGTATGCTTATAGGTACAATGGTCTTAAATTAACTATCATGGATCTATTTACCTACATAATACACCTTTTACTGGTGTGCGTATGCCAGCCGGTATGGTGTTTATTGTAGTTTTGGGGTCGTAAGCATCCATAGGCTACTGTGTCTGCTGGTAAGCAGGCAGATCGTAAGATTTTTTGCCACCTTCTTTGTCTTTACGTATTAAAATTACTGTTAAGAACGGGGTATTTACCAAATATATATATTTTTTTAATTCCCGATATTTAGGCGCTGTTGCAAGCACCATTGTCAAGGATTAACTGACGTGCTGCGAGTTTTATTTGTGGTCTACCCACACTCCATAGCGATCTACCCTCTTCTTGGATCGCTTTTTAAGCACAGTGTCACAGCTACTACCACCGTCCGCACTCTCAACCAAAACTCAAACACGATCACGACACACAACACTTACATTATCAACTCGCGCTTTTATGCCGGTTACAGCCTCTTTCCGTATCGTGAACTGTCTGATCACTGGACGCTAGACGCTCGACAGTCGAAACCCATCTTCCCGGTTGAAATTCTTAAGCGTTTCCCGAAATATCGGGAACTCATAATATATATGGTAAGTATCCCTTCTTAACAGTAATTCTTATGTTAATGATCATGTTAGCTTAAAATCTTTGCGTATTATTGACGACGTTGGTAGACAATAGTTAATTAATAAAATCAACGAATGTCCCAGCTCTATACATTTCCCCGGCAAGTCGAGGATTACGCCCGCACCTCTTATCTCCGTGTGTACCGCACATAAAGCTATTATCGGCCAAATCACTCCCCATCTTAATTCTTCGACGTATTTGTTGGGGCAAAGAATTCTGGATGTTTTCGTAGCCACTTGAAACGTCGATGGTTAGAAATTTTCGTTCACTTTGATGCTATACTTAACATTTATGTACGAGTCCCCACCACCACCCTTTATTTTGCCTGTACAATCACAGACTGACAACTGGTGCATTTTTTAAATAAATTGATATGCCCATAGTTAGCTCAATTGATCTTTTATTATGGGCACTAGACGAAGATAGAACTAGTGGATAGTACAGTTTTTCTTGGATTAACATTAGATTCCAAACTCCAATGGGGTCCCCATATTGCTAATCTCTCGAATAGACTGAGTTCTGCAGCTTTTGCCGTGAGCAAGATCCGCCAACTGACAGACGTGAAGACAGCTCGATTAGTATATTTTAGTTACTTCCACAGTATTATGTCGTATGGTATTTTACTATGGGGCAGTGCTTCAGATATTAATACCATTTTTGTTCTGCAGAAGAGGGCTATTCGAGCAATATATAAAATGAACCATAGAGACTCACTTAGAGATAAGTTCAAGAACATTAATGTAATGACATTGCATTGTCAATACATCTATGATAATATTGTGTATGTACATAAAAACATTGTAAATTTCAGGAAGAACTGTGACATACATAATATTAATACTCGAAATAAACACAAACTTGCGGTGCCCACCACTCGCCTACAGAAAATTAGAAAATCATTCATGGGTAATGGTGTAAAGTTTTATAATAAGCTTCCAAGAAATGTAACTGAATTATCTATTAATAAATTTAAAAATTATGTAAAGCGTCAACTCATATCGAAAGCATATTATAGCACACATGACTACATGAATGATAAAACACCGTGGGATTAATTGTGACTGAAATATTAATGAATTAATCATTATGGCGTTAGATATTAATACGATCTTTTTTTTTGATATTTTGATTTTATTCTAGAAACTGTCTAGATTTCTATTTTTATATATTTTTTATTATTATTATTATTTATGTTTTGACGATCCTATTGTGAATTTTACTACAAAATAATTTCTTACTTTGACATGTCTACAACAATACAATATTTATTTTGAAGAATAATAATAGCATCAATAAATTGCTCTAAATAATGAATTAATATATATGTTAATACATGTTATAACTGACGATTCGAAAGTGCTTGTTGCTAGGCCTATTTGAATAAAGAATATTTTGACTTTGACTTTGACTTTGACTTTGATATATTTACATACATACATAGAAATAGAAATACATATAATCGCGCCTGTTTCCCAGAGGGGTAGGCAGAGATCACGGATTTTCATTTGCTACGATCCTGATATACAACTTTCGCTTCATGAACTCTCATAACATAAATATGCTTGCGCGTAGATTTAGGGTACTCTGTAGCTGCCTGTCCTTTCTGCAGAATGTGTTCGATTTGGTCGGAGTACGTTCGTCGAGGTCTTCCTCTTTCAACTTTTCCATCCACTCTTCCTTCATACACTAGTTTTGTCAATCTTCCTTCATCCATCCTCTCTACTTGTCTAAACCATCTTAACGTACCTTTCTCAATTTTTGTCACTATATCTTCATTCACTCTACACCTCTGTATTATGACGGTGTTTCTCACTCTATCCCTCAAAGGAACGCCACACATACTTCCCAACGCTCTCAGTACACTGCCACTCGGCTTTGACGATATTTTAATGTATATAAATACTTGAATACAAATAAAACATCCAAGACTCAGAAACAAATATTCATGGCCATCACACAAATATTCGCCCTAACAGAGTTGCGAACCAGTCGTCAAATTTGTGTTGCGTTTTGAAATTGAACACCTAATTTTATGAGACTACCTAAAGCCTCAAACTTTAGACATATGTAGTAGGTCTATGTTAGGATGTGAATTTAGGAAGCACTGAAGTCAGCCTTTGGGTCTGTGGATTATAAGATCAGTCAAATTTACTCGTAGTTCGTCTTATGTACTGCCTTACTTGAGTCATGTTGTCAGCCTACGGATAATCAAATTCTTAGTAACTGTCTCCTACGGCCTTCCACCTTCTAATGGTGTCCAGAGTGTCTTGCTAATACAATAACGCTAGACGCACTTAGTCGTCAGTCGAATCTGGTTAGATCCAGTCGCTGGCTAGGACAAGTAAGACATGGTATAAGGGTATCAAATCAAATGATACGCGTGTGAATATGCAGTTGTTAAGGCTTGGGTATTTTACAAGTGTTATTATTTTGTACTCGTGAGGCCACTGTAGCGGTTCATCAGGAGGTTGTGGGTTCCATACCCAACTAGTATCAGTGGTTAAAAAAAATGAAAAGCTTATATACGAAATTTCATCAGATTTTTGACTTGACAGTAGCTTTTAGCTAAAGGAAAATATCATGAAGAAACCAGTCTAATCCCAACAAGGTCTTGTTTTCCCTCTGGGTTGGAAGGGATGGCAATCACTTTCGTATAACTAGTGCCTACGCCAAATCAAGGTACCAAAGCGGACCCCGGGCCCCTTTAGGATACAACGAGGAAAATCGATAGGACGATGATAATGTGTTGTATTAATAGGTTATCATCGTATAATACCCACATTTTAGGAGTTTACTTTGCACTTATAACGATTTGATGTCCAAGATAATCTCCTGATAAGGTCGAAGACTTTTCTAAGCTTTTCGATTTCTTTACTAAGAAGGTGTCCGAAAATCATAAAGAACCCGAAATCTATTATTCAAACACCAAATTTCCGAAAGTTCTCTATCTACAAGTTGTATTAGGGTTCCGTAATAAATCCCAGGGGTACAGGTGACAAGTTTTATTCTGCCCCGAGGGTTCCGTTCGAGGATAGTCCGGATTTATTGAGGTTGGGGGTGAAAACTTACCTACTTTTTGTTTGTTGAAGATGTTTGGCAAAATTATTGGACAGAAATATGTGTTTGGAGATTCTATACAATCAGTCATCTTTATGCATTTATTAGATGATGTAATAGTGTTTCTTTCATTTGATAGATCAATACAATGCAACATTTTTTCTCGTCAAATCGGCTGCTAGCTAAATTATCATTTTCAACTTAAACAATTTAAAAAAAACAATTTGATTGAAAATCGGAATTAAATGTATCAATCCTCGACCCACTTAGACTCAAGTCTACGTGTTTATTTTATTATATTAATATTAATTGACGATGGGGTTGCGTTTGACTTTCCGCTAACCTGATGATAAGTTAAGACAAGGTGTGATGGATTACGCTCACTCAGAAGATGCCTGTTCACTTGTCTTTTGAAGACATCGACTCATAAGTTCGGCGTTTACGCAAAAAGAAGCTAACCACAAATGATTAACTTATAGTTTTAAATTGAAACTTTTGGTGTCTTTAAAACGAGTTCTAAAATTAGGGCTCCAGTTTTTTGCTTTACCTAATCGTGCTTTCTTAGCAAATTTCAATCATCATTCGAAAACAAGATACGGTAAGGTCCATTGAATTGGCATATACGGTATAAATAAGGGTCGTAATCTGCTTACAGGGCTGGTTCAATTAAATGGGCACTTCTGGGGATTAACGCATTTTCCATTGAAATGCTGAGGTATTGTGGGACCCTTAAGTAAGAGTTGATGGAAGTGGCATCGAACACTATTCGTGTTTTACTTAATAGTATCACGATAGCCAAATATTCGCATAGCCTGCCAGATATGCTATAACCGTAGGTTATCGACGCTTAGGCTTTAGAGTCACCATTGTTGTTGACGGTTAATTTGAGGATTGGCTGCAACAGGACCCGAGGAGTAATTGCGAAACTTTTCAAACGTTAAGCACTAGTGACGTGACGGCATCTGACTAGTAGGGATAATTATAACCCTACATTACCTACAGAATTAGTAGTGCTTTCATGGCTACATTCTTCTGTAAAACGGAGGAGTTAGATACTGCGTAACTTTTCAAACATACCTAGATGAAGTTATTCTGTCTTTTTTAGGAACCCTTATAGATTCTTCATGTCTGTCCGTCCGTCCGTCCGTCCGTCAGTCCGTCCTTATGTCACAGCCGATTTACTCGGAGACTACGAGCACTAAAATTATGAAATTTGGTAGGAAGGTGTATGCTATAAACCGCTATAGAAATATGATGTGAAATTACGAAAAAAATATTAAACTGGGGGGCACCCCATATATGTAACAGGGGCACAGAATAAGGAATAGTACAAGTACAGAAATTTCACTTCCTAACAAAAACGGCGTTTAGGCATAAGAAACGTGCCTACTCTCTGCATCTCTGTCTATCGCATAACTTGTATTCATTCACGCGTGGCACGTGTAGCCCTAGGGTTGTCACGCCAAAAATACTTCAATGATGCAAAAAAATGTTCTACCTCACCAGATGTCGCTTAAGTACAGTGAACCGATATTAATTAAGTACATGTTACTTCACAAGAATAATAAATCTCATATTTTTTTAACGAACCATCTAACGATACCCTAGACGGTGGGTTTTGCAAGAAAAAAAATGCATCCCCATTTTACGTGTAGGGGAAGTACCTTCAAACTACATATATCGTGTTACATTTAAAATGAAAGTGCTCATTGTGTGCATCTTATATATATTTTTTGTCATTTTAAAATAATTATTTTAGAAATTATTTAAGATAATAGCCAAAAAATTACCATCTACATCTCCGAAACTACTGGGTCTAAAATATAAAAAAATACATTTCAAATCATCAACCAACAGGTTTTGTCGGACATACAAATCAACAACAAACATGTCACAACTGCATACAACAGGACAGGTCATCGGTTTTACTCTCCATTCTCAACAGACATTATTTCGCTTACACATTCTAGTGGCGGCACCCTATCGTCCTTCCCGATAGACTAAGTTGCGGCACAGTTAATATTTTATAGCAGACTTCTTAGCGATGGAATTATGATATAATTCCGTGGCACATCTCTTAAATTTCTATCTTTGTCGCATGTGAAACAATCCTCAATCCGTCGCTAAGAAGCCTGCGATAAAATATTAACTGTGCCCCAGCTTAGTCCCCCGGGAGAGACGAGAGGGTGCCGCCACAGATGTTCGGTCAGAACGTGTTTATTTAATTTAAAGCCTTATAAAGTACGTTTCCGAGAGCAAGGGTGTTGTGGACGGCTTGGAAGATCTTTTTTACACATCGTTTTACACAAATACAATAAAGGTTTTGTTTAGACAGGCATGGTACAGCGGAATATCAACTCGCTCATATTTGGACCAGTTAGTATTCCACCTTACAAGAGACCGCAATCACCGTTATTGTCTAATAGCTCTTACTTACAAGAGACCGCAATCACCGTTATTGTCTAATAGCTCTGTAAGGTATAGTGTTTCTGGAGGTGAGCAAGATAGCCAGAGCTTAAACGTACGACCTTTTACTACTACTGTCAGCCGAAGGACGTCCTTTGCTAGGCATCCCCCAATTTCATGGGGGGTAAATGCCATAATCGCCACGCTTGGCATGCGGGTTAGCAATCGCAATATCTCCAACGCATTCCAGCGATGCTGCTGCCCATCCACCGATGGTCTTGGTCATAGTTTTAGGACATACTCCGGTTCCACCCTACAGAGGACCGCAATCACTCTTATTGTCTAATTGCTCTGTAGGTATGTTATTCTGTTTCTGGAGGTGAGCAAGATAGCCAGAACTTAAGCGTACGACCAGCTTGATGGTAAGCTGATACCGTAGTCTATGGACCCTTATGTGTCTTGAGGAGTCATAAGCACATTATTGACCTTTTATCGAGATTAGGATTTGCTTTGTCGACGGCTAGAGACAAATGCAGGTCCATCCAAGACCCACTCCACAGCGTATCTTCCCGTTGAATATTATAAGTAGGAGTTTCTATAGCCTTCTTCAGGCTAGTTGGATAGTGCTGTTTTCTTAATCAACATCATATCAGCCAAAAAACGTCCACTGCTTGACAATTGGACATTGTACCTCCCCCAAAGAGTGCTACAATGACCAGACTACTGTTTTATTAGATGGAAATCCGATTTTCATAAGTGTGCTTTCAACTCGATTGGATTTCTATAAGTTAGTCTACTTTGACTTGGTTTCATTTAATGTAAAAAGAAGAGACTATAAACAGACATAATTCTTGGTTGAAATTGCGATTAAACCTTACTAGCATTGAAGTTACTGTAATAGTTTCTTTTACAACCACTCTTAACTGATATTCTAGTGTGTTCAGACAAAGTACGCAATTCCTCGCCCATAAATCGCGAGCACCATTACCTTCTGTTTTCATTCCCTCGTAATTCTCTCAACGTTATTTTACCGTTAATTGGGTTTTTACGAGTTATAATTGAATTCTTAATAAGCTTAATTGTTTTATTGATGCTTTTGCGAATATTCACGCGTAGGTATGATGTCGATACGGATATTTTAAATGAAGTAAGTTACTTGCGGGTATGCAATTGCATATGGTATTGCAAGCGTCCATAGGCGACGGTGAACTCTTACCATTAGGTGGTATGCCAGCTTGTTTGCCACCGTCGTATAAAAAAATCGCCTAAGTGCGAGTCGGACTCGCGCGCGAAGGGTTTCATTCCATTATCTATAAAAACAGCAAAAAATCAGGTGTTTTGTATGGGAGCCCCCTTGAATATTTATTTTATTCTGTTTTTTAGTATTTGTTGTTATAGTGGCAACAAAATTGTACTCTCTTACTATCACGGTTCATGAGATGAGATACAGCCTGGTGACAGACGAATACACATCAAACGGACGGACAGCGGATTCTTAGTAATAGGGTAGGGGGGGGGGGTTAGGGGGGTAACCCTAAAAACCGAACCAAGAGGAGAGTAGATCGCTATGGAGTGTGGGTAGACCACAAATAAAACTCGTAGGACGTCAGTTAATCCTTGAAAATGGTGCTTGCAACAGCGCCGAAATATCGGGAACTCAACAAATATAACAGACATGGTAAATACCCCGTTTGATCGTAATTTTTCTGGGATTAGATACCATAGTTGTACTCAAGTTTTAGCTCCTGATTAAAATAAGGAATTTACATTGAATACATTTATCAGTGCTAAAAAAGTGCATTCGAAATTATTGGACACGGTCTAAATACAAATAATAAACATAAATCTAACACCGTTCGTCACAAATGTTAAATGTAAGTGTGTCGACAACTTTTTGTTCTTCCATCGTTAACGCACTTAACATTACCAACCCACGTCCCTCTCGAAACTCGCCATATTAGCCCTTATTACGTCAGCACAAGGTCCTTGCACATCGTGTAACGACGAGATTTACAAAAACAACCCTTATTACGTTGTGACAAGGTCTCTTGCATTCAGGATTGCCACATCATGCTGGGTTGACGAGTACTGTTGAAAGTTGAGGGACGGCGAGTGTTTCAATACAATAACCAGTGGATAAAAACAGTAAGACATTGATGTCATTAAAAACAGCAGTGTGTTAGGAAAATATATATCACTAACGGTTTCCCTGAGGGACTAGAGTACGTGATTTTTTGAGAAATGAGTGTAGGTACATGTTTAGGCAGTTGGCGGGGCACATATCACGTAAAAACAATGGCCGTTGGGGCGGAAACGTTCTCGAGTGGCGACCACATAGCGGAAAACGTGGGAAGACCTCCCACAAGGTGGACTGATGACCGGGTAAAGGTCTCGGGAGTCCGCTGGATGCAAGTGGCGCAGGACCGATCATTGTGTCACTCTTTTTGGGAGGCCTACGTCCAGCAGTGGGCGTCCTCTGGCTCATATGATATGACAGGTTTTTAATGTGTCGGCCATGGTTGTACGTTGTTTCGTAGACTACAGTTTTATAGATTTTTGGTTCACATAAAATAATTCTCATATTATCATTTCATAGGATAATCATTTCTCAGAATGCTCTGATTATAGAAATTTAAATTATAGATTATTGTTAAAAATACAACTTTATGCTTCCATTTTCATGTCATAAAATTATCCTCATATTATTTAGTTCATGCAAAATTTATTCCTATGACAACAGGTTCATAGAATTTTGTTTCTAAGAAAAATTATTCTCATATTATCATTTCATAGAATAATCGATTCGCAGAATATTTAGTGTGTAGAAATGTAAATTTTAGACATTTTGTTACAATGATGTTTAATGTTAAATTAATCATGTAATAGAATTACAAATCATATATCATTTAGTTTCAGACTTTTTGGCATGTATGTTTTGTTTATTGTAGTAAGAGATCGTTTATTATAAATTAAATTTTATCTATGATCCGCAAAAAAGTCGACGGAGCCCCGCTTCGCGGGGCTCCTATTTCCGCTCTGTGGGTCACAAGTTAACTAATGAACCTACCTATACCTGGATAAAAGTAGGAGTTTTTGGCAGGTATGTTTTGTTTATTGTAGTAAAGGATCGTTTATTATAATTTAATTTCTACCTACGAGCCGCAAACAAGTCGATGGAATCCCGCTTCGTGGGCTCCTGTTTTCGCTCTGAGGGTCACAAGGTAACTAAGGAACCTACCTGTACCTAGGAAAAAGTAGGACTTTTTAGCAGGTATGCTTTATTTATTGAAGTAACGGATCGTTTATTATAATTTAAATTCTATCTGTGACCCGCAAACAAGTTGACGGAGCCCCGCTGACAATTCTATTAGGATTCTGTTTTTGCTTACAGAACCCTTAAAACACGAACAAACAATGTTCGTTATAATTTTAAAATTCATTGAATTGTGTTTCTCTGAAATATGTTTCATTGAAGTAACTAGGCGTTGTACGATAATATTCGAAATAAAAATACACGGACCAAATGGTATATGGAACTAGTTTCTGCGAAACATAATTTTATGAAATTTCTGTCTACGAAACAAGCAAACATCAAATGAAATTCTACTGATTGATAAGTTTGTAACATAAAAAAATTAAAGTATAAGATTAATTGAATAGTTTTTCTGCGAAATATAATTCATTCACGTAAATAGTCGTTGAAACAATAATATTCGAATTAAAAATACATGGACCAAATATTATTAGAAACATTTTCTGCGAAACAAAATTCTGTAAAATTTCTGTCTGCGAAAGAAGGGAACACCGTCGGCCATAAGCTACGGTGATCGCTTACCATCAGGCCCGCCGTACGCTTCTCTGCCACCAATGTAATTTTACATTTTGAATGATTCATACTTATCACATAAATCTCGAATGTTTCCCGAAGAGCCTTCTGGACATGGCGGAGATTCTTTTCGCTTTACTGCTCCTTTTCTAAAAAATATTTTTACCTTTTATATTATCAAATAACAATAATAACATATTAAGGTTTATACAAATCTAGTTTACCATTGAAATTCGCACAAACGGTTGGCGAACGTTGAACATCGAAGATGCGGGCTTGTTGATCCGCGTTATCTGCCCGTGTCAACGCCATCTATTGTGACTTTTGACAGACGCCTTTTTTTGACAGCAAAGGACTGACTAATGATGGGGGTCATTGTTGAAAAACTTTCAAATCTCTTTTGTTGTTTGAGTCTGTTTTGAACACATTTTCGTAATGGTTTTTGAGTTTGTTTTGGTTGCCTGGAGTTAGACGCTTTATATTTTGAGACAAGTGATTTAAAACTGTCTTGATTTCTAGACGTTTATATAACTAAGTGGGACATAATACAAGTTTCTAATTATTGTTTTATGTCAGGTCTGATAAAAGCGAACATCATGCAAAACGAGGTTGGTATAAAAGCGAACTTCATGCAAAACACAAGAAATATGTATTTTTTTATTTATTTTGAATATTGTTGTCCATGGTTTTAGTTATTTGTAAATAAAAATAAAGTATGTAGTCTCTGCAATCTAGGCGGGGTTTAGTTCCTAAATACGATGTTAACTTATTACTTCTATTAGAGTTTACTAGTAGATACAGTAAGTGTCAACCCAGAGTGTGGCAATAATAAGCGGTCTAACCACCAATATGATTAAAATACATCTAAATTCATGATGGTAAAAATAATAAGTCTAACGAGTAGAAAAAAATTTGATTTGGGCTGTAACAACACACCAGAATAAAAAGTTAAATAAAAGTTATGTAGTGTATGAATACAAGTTATGTTTATATTTTCTGAATTAACTTCGTAGTTGTTGCGGAATGAATCCCCAGCGCATAGAAAAAGTCTAAAAGCATGATAAATATTTTTACACTTTTATGAGTAAGTATTCACGCCGTGTAGAGGGAATTCAATTTCCTCCCACACCACGGTGATATTAATGGCATCGTAAATCGCTAAAGTATTAATAATTTACACTTTTTTTTACAATTTGAACGTACACAACAAGGCCAGTTACATGAACTATACGACAATTTATTTATTAAATATCATATTGGGTGTTACATTCAAAGTCAGTGTAGCCGAATGATAAAGCCGGCGACTTTTATCGAGTCGAAAAAACTCATGTATGAAATATTATTTGATATATGTATAACACTGACACGTACCGGAAGGCGCAGCGTGGGTAGGTAGGCCCGAGGTCCACTAAGCACCCCATAAGGTGGATTGATGACCTGGTAAAGGTCGCGCAAGTCCGCTGAATGCGGGTGGCGCAGAATCGGTCGTTGTGCCGCTCTTTGGGGCAGGCATACCTTCAGCAGTGGACGTCCTTCAACTGATATGATGATGATGATATAACAGCGGTTTATTGGTGAAGGAAAACATCCTGAGGATTGGAAGGTCAGATTTCAATCGTTTTTGCAAAACTAGTACCTACCTACGCTAAATCTTGGGTGGTGCCAAAGTGGCCCTTCTTTCCTAAAGGGCCCCATCAAACATATAAAAGACAAGTTACACGAAAATATAAACTTATATGTTTCCATCAATCGGCAAAACATAGTGCAACATAAAAAAAAATTGAAGATTTCTGTTTCTATGCAGTCGTCACCTATGTTTAACAAATAAAACTCTTTGCCTTTGCCTTTAAATACCTTTATCACACTATTTTTCTTAACATTCGTAAGTACAATACATAATACAAGCACAAACATTATACGAGCATATGTCAACACACATCTAACCAACAAAATCAGAATGTACCGTAAAACGGGGTGAGTAGGTTTCGCGGGGAGAGGTGGGTTATGAATGGGGAGAGAAGGTTTGAGAGGAGGGTGAGAAGGGATTTTAAGGCTAATGCTACAAAAATAATGTATTCCAATTTAAAATGGAGCTATAGTAATACGCATACGCCAACAATCTTCCAAAATCACCTTTGTATGAAAACCCCTCTCACCCCAAATACAAGGCACTACGGGGTGAGGTGGGTTTTCCTTTTTATCGTCAAAGTTTTTAAATGGAACTACCCAAAATAATAAAATAACGTCCGGAACACTTATTATATACACCATTCAGTTTTCATAATATATGTAGAAAAAAATGTTATCGAGGTTTGAATTTCAGTTTTGACCCTACTCACCCCATTTTACGGTACAAGATTAGACTACAAATTTCATTTTTAAACTTCCATCTAAACCACAATATAGAGACCTAATGAAGTGCATACAATATATTGTACTGCCATGACACGTCGAACAAAACAAGCCGTGTGAAGCTAAAATACACCGTGTTGGTTTACATTAAGGTTGGAATTGGATTGGTGGATGCGTACCCCTTCCACTGAAGTGTGAAGTAAGGTATCAATTTATTATGTTGCCCTGTTTATTTATAGTTGCGGAGGATGGTCAATCAATAGTCTCACCAGGAGATAAAAGTGCATCGGTACGATTTAGTGTTTTTGGTTATGTTGTGTTAAAAAAATTAAACGTAAATCGTGGTGCATTAAAGAAAAACACATCTTTGCCTTTTATGCTTTATTGCTATTGGGAGAAAGGCGAAAAGGGTACGTGTTTTTGATTTCGTTGACTGTACTGAGATTTACCTAAGTCAACATTGTCAACATGTAAAGTATTATTTATAAACGTCCTTCAAGCCTCTATTAGTTAAGAGGGCGCAGTACGTTTGGTTCTCCATACAAACGTATTTATGCTCTCATTTTAAAACGCCATGCTAGAATAACATGAAACTATGTATACACAATGGGATCCAGCTTGTCTAGGGTGGAAATTAGTTTCTGTTGCTTGAAATTATAATGGCGAGAAAATACAGCTATTATTAAGGTTATAGATTATACAAGCCGTAAAAAACTCAAAAAACCGCTGTATTTTTTTTTCTTTTTCAATTTCTAGCAACAGAAACTAATTTCCGACCTAGGTTTCCGGATCCCATTGTGTATACAAAGTTTCATGTTATTCTAGCATGGCGTTTTAAAATGAGAGCCTAAATACGTTTGTATGGAGAACCGATCCACACCGATCGTACTGCGCCGTCTTAACAAGCCGCTAAAGTTGGTTTGTCCTTATCTCACTTTGACATTTATGTTTGTGAGAAAGGGACAAAACAACTTTTAGTTAACAGAGGTTTGTTAAGTTTTATGAATAAGGGGGTAACACTTTAAATTCTCGCGCCTTATACACATTCTTAGAAATATTTGTGTTTGTTTCAAACTTATGCATCGTATACGCATAACTAAAGATTATCAGGATGTATTTAAAAGAACCTGATTAAATCCTGACTCATAACTATTTTACTTATGACAAAGTATTTTATTTTTATTTCAGATTAACTTTCCATATGCAAAACATTAAATAAAATCGTGGACGAACAAAGTATTATCTACTATTTTAATTGTACTATTAGTTATTTCAAAACACTATATAAATTCTTGTATAACACATTTTTTTTACTATCGCCTGATTCAGATCCTGTTGCAAATAACTACGTACATGTTTCCACAATAGAAAAATGTTATCGTTTTTCTATACATATAATACAAAATAGAACATACTTAGAAAGCTCTCAACCAACTCAGGGTTTGCAATGTTTCTTTTCAACAAGTCACGACGACTCAATCAATACACATACAGAGTGGTGAGGGTTGTGAGACAAAAAAAATATAACGGAATAAAAAAATGGAAAGAAAAATAAACGATCAATCGAAGCACTCGTGACCGAGCGGCGCCCGCATACCACACGTGGTATCTGAGGTTAAGCAACGTTGTCCTTGGTCAACTCTTGGATGGGTGACTGGTTACTAAGTGAGCAATCTGGTGCTTTAGGCACGTGAAACCGTTGATCCCGGCTGCTGTCCATCACCGCAGTCGTTAAGCCGAGTTAGAGGCGATGGGAACTTCTAATAGTCAAGTTGCCCACTCACTTGAGAAGTCTAATCCTATAAGGTCTAGTTTCTTCCTTGGTTTGGGAGGTCAAATGGAAGTCGCTTCCTTAAAAACTAGTGGCTACGCCAATTCTTGGGATTAGGGACGGACCCCGCCCATCCATCAGGATGCAACCGTAACTGGGATAACGATGATGATGATGATATGACTTAATGTTTTTTAAACATTATTACTTTTTTAAACTTTTTATATAATTGAATGTTCTTTATGGAAATATGTATTGCATGCATGCATACTCAAAGGTGTGTCGGAACCATAGCCAATTTTCCTCATACTGTTTTCCCTAATAGTGGCACTAAAGAAGGACCTACCCGTACGCAGTAGGAATCAGCCTATCATTATGACTATTTCAGCCTACAATGAAGCCATCATCGTTATCTGATGATGTTTCATTTTTGTGTCAGTTTTAGACCTACGATTGTTCCTAGATGCCTTTAATTTACACAATCTTTCCCCACCAAACTAAATGTGACAGAATGCTATTAAAACCTTTATACCTGCATCTTAATATCTCTGCCATACATACAGAGATATAGCCAATGCTGGCAATATACAAGATCTCAGCCACTTGGCTCACATGTTTGTTTTTAATTGAGACAAGTCTGTTTGTTGTGCCAAGTGAGATTAACTGAGACTTGGCTGTGATTTTAATGGTTTTACTTAGTGCTGTTTTAAGTTGAAGTTTTGAGCGCAGCAGCGGTAAAGTAAGCTGAGAAGTATAAGTTATGGTGGGGCTTGAAACTGGTACTGCTTGAGCATATTATTGTAACAATGTTGGTTAGTGATGGATCGCGTAAAACTTGGCAGTGACGTTTAACGTTTGAACATGTTGTGGGTAGTACAGTCGAAAGCTGAGCCGGTATTTCAAATATATGCGTTATTATGCACAAAAATACTTGAACAAAAAGGATATGTATGTCTCGAAATCTAATCCCGGTTTGTTCTTGAGGTGAGCAATATTGGTTAGTGAGACTTGGATGCTTTCTACGTATTCACACAAGTACATTATCTTTACAATATATCGTCCATGACACACGCCTTAATGAGCTTACTACGGGACTAGTTCGCTATGTGTAAATAATTGTCTCCTAATATTTATTTATATGCACCACCACTTGCTCTGTAGGTTTGTCTGCCGAGGCTGTTTGGAGGGATGAATACTAAAGAGTAAATACAATTTGATGGGTCGACAATGTGCATATAAAACGTCTAAAGTTGCTAGAATCCATAACCTACAGTGACCGCATAATATCAGATGGGCCGTACTCTTGTTTGCACGTACGTATAAATAGCGATCAAGCCACAAGAAAGCGGGCTACGACCTACAAATAGGCCAATATGCAGTTTTGCTCAGTACCACGACCAATTCCATTTCCTCGGTTCAGGCTCGATTGGGCACTGTCTTCGATATCCACCAAACTCCGTTTGACATCCTTTGATCTCTGCTGTCTCGGACATTGGAGAGGTTTTTTAATCAGAACATTCGTTCCACCGTTTTACGCTTCGATAAATTAGTCAAGTGATTGTTTTGTCAGTGTCTGTAGAGTAAAAACTTGTATTAGAGAATTTAAAAAATTCATTTATATTGAAAACTTCTTTATGATACTTGTTAAAACAGAAATTATCATACTTATAGCTTTCTTAAAGGAATCCTTTTTAAGTAATTGACATTACGACTTGACTCAAAGTTAAAATGGAATGAAAAATGTCGAGGCAAAATCAATTAATCATACCTGTAACTAAAGTCCAGGCAGTGATTACCTCCGCTA
This sequence comes from Notocelia uddmanniana, assembly GCA_905163555.1. Taxonomy (NCBI): domain Eukaryota; kingdom Metazoa; phylum Arthropoda; class Insecta; order Lepidoptera; family Tortricidae; genus Notocelia; species Notocelia uddmanniana. The sequence goes on from LR991066.1 coordinate 24,731,543, forward strand.
TTAAAAAAAACACGGAGCAATAAAACGAGTGTTAAGAGGGAGCAGTACGCTCGGTCTGGCTCGGTTCTCCATACAAACGTATTTACCCTCTCATTTTAAAACGCCATGCTAGAATAACATGAAAATTTGTATACACAATGGGATCCGGCATATCTAGGTCAGACCATAGTTTCTGTTGCTAGAAATGGTAAAAGAAAAAAAATACAGCGGCTTTTTGAGTTTTTCACGGCTTGTATGAAAACCTTAATAACCGCTGTATTTTTTCTCCATTATAATTTCATGCAACAGAAACTATGGTGCAACCTAGATATGCCGGATCCCATTGTGTATACAAAGTTTCATGTTATTCTAGCCCGGCGTTTTAAAATGAGAGCATAAATACGTTTGTATGGAGAACCGAACGTACTGCGCAGTCTTAAGAAGCGATGAAATATCCTATACTGATGCAAAAATGGGCCCTAAAAAAGTCGATTCTAACTCGACTGAAGGGTTTATTTGTGTCGCTATCACGTATTTGGCATTAGTATAATGTATGTATGTATGTATGTAAATACTTTATTGTACACAAAACACAGGTAGAAATACAGACAAATTCGGTTATATCGGTACAAAGGCGAACTTATCCCTTTAAGGGATCTCTTCCAGTTAACCTTTGAGCAATTGAGTGACACAGGAACCAAAAGATAGACAAACTAACACGTGTACAAAAACGTATTTATATATATAGCTATTGCCTATATACTACAAAATAATACTATATATACATATACTACCGACTAATAAAAATAATAAATAAATATATACATAGTACATAAATATAAATATATAATCAGTATCAAACCAAATCACAAGTCATTGGAGAGCCAGAACTTTTTCAACTTATCCTTGAGTGATGCCACAGACTGGGACTGTCTAAACGGCAACGGTAATCCGTTCCACAACTTAACCGCTCGCACCGTGAAAGACCTTGAATAAGTACGCGTCTTATTAGACGGCATTGCAAGAGTGAGGTTAGCACTCGACCTTAAGCGGTGACCGCTGCCGTCAGCCATATATGCAAATCTCTCAGTGAAGTAAGGCGGGGAAGTAGGATTGTACAGTACGTTAAAAAGCAACGATAGGATGTGCACATCTCTACGCCGACGGATCGGCAGCCAGCCGAGCTGAGAACGGAATTCGGAGATGTGGTCGTATTTGCGCAGGCCAAATATATACCTAACACAAACATTTTGTAGTAGTAGTGTTTGTATTCCATTGTTATGTATAATAAACGCGAAATTAACACTGTCTTTCTGTCCATATCCACCAAATCAGCCCAAGGATGTCCACTGCTAGTAATAGGCCTCCCCCAGTTTTATGAGGGTTAAATTCCATAATCACCACGCTTGGCATGCGGGTTGGCAATCGCAGTATCCTCACCGCACTACTGGGATGCTGCTGCCCTTCCCACGGTGGTCTTGGTCGTAATTTTAAGACTTAACCGGGTCCCCCTGTCCGTATATCTGGCTGATTACTTTTTCAAGATTAAACCACTGAATCGATTAAAATTAAATTTGGCATGCAGATAATTTATAACCCGGCGAAGGAAATAAGATTTTTATTTCGGAACTCATCCCCTAAAACAAGTTTCACGCGAACGAAGGCGTAGGCAAAAGCTAGTATGTTATAATATTGTAGACACTGAGTTATTCCGTGTTTTAGACAGTTCTAGACAAGATGGAGAGATAAGATGCGCGTGCTGAGAAGCGGTAAAATGGTGAGTTTTATTGCAGCTCCGCCCGCTGACGGCTATTTGTCTGCAGGCGCGGGCAACGAATAACTAGCTAAGGGCTCTGAAGAAAATTACTTATTAACTAACTAACCATTACGAAACTATGTAAATTAAATTAAATAAACAAGACTAATTAATTAAAAAAACTGAAAAACATATACCCAGTGTCACTCTCACAGTAAATACGAATATAACGACACCTCTCAAGCTAAAATCCATCGAGCCGTTCAGGCCGCAGAGCGTGCCAAACAATTATACATACATAAATTCATACATATGTACTCTCGAGAAACATAACCCTCCTTCTGGCGCAGTCGGGTAAAGATAATGTCTAAATAAAAAACCAACCAACCGGTTTAGTTCAGCATTACCCTTATATGTGATTTTAATTCCGTGACGTTTGATTGTACATTGCTATAAGCGAATGAACATTTTCGAATATATCAAAGAGATACCCCAAAATGGATTCAGAATCTAAGACATGTTCGTCAAGTATGTCAATTAGCTTTGGTGGTTAATTGTTTTTTTTTTGTTGCAGTGGAAATCACGGTGGGGCGTTGTGACGAAGCTCTCACCAGCTGCAGGTAAGTAACATGGTCAACTTTCGCGTATTTTCTTAAGTCATAAGTCATAAGTCATAAGTCATAATATTTTATTCAAAATAGAAACATAAAGAATACTTTTTGAATGTCAAAAATTACAATTATAGAATAGATTCATCCTGGTGTGGAGTCGTTACGTAAATACAATGTGATATAATATAATTCATTCATGAGGTTTCTTAAACAATATCTTTAGCTCCTTATAATAGCACTTAACTGATAGCGGGAATGTCGCTAATTGGAGGTATAACATTTGTCCATACATCTTTGTCTAGCAAATACTCATCTAATTTATAGTAGGCTCTATTACTTAATGTTTGTGTTACAATTATCTTAAATTTATTTTCAGGCTAATTTGTAATGGTTTCAGGTAACTTATTATAACAAAGTGTACAGAATCCCATAAAAGACTTCTGAACTTTTCTTAGTCTAGTACTGACTGCTATCAATTTATCTTTATTTCTCGTATTGTATTTTTGAACGTCACATTTTTACGAAACAACGTAATATTTTTCTTACATACATTATGTTTTCATAAATGTACTGACAAGGCAAGGTTAATATATAAATAATTCCCTAAGAGAGTCACGGCTTTTTAGTCCGTATATTGCACTAACTGCCCGTTTTTGTAAGATGAATATGGACTGAATATCAGCTGCTCTGCCCCACAGTAATATTCCATAACACATGATACTATGGAAGTAGCTGAAGTAGACGAGCCTTCCCGTAGCTACGTCGGTTAGCTGTCTTATTTTTTTTATTGCATATACCGCGGAACTGAGCCTTTTTGATAGTGCTATAATATGAGGACTCCATTGCAGCTTAGAATCAACCGTGATTCCCAAGAAAACGGCGTGTTGGATGTTGACTAATTCCTGGTTATCAATCTTTAAGCCTTGTATGCTGCTGCTGACGTTAGGTAGCTTAAAGAGCATACATTTTGTTTTTGTTGCATTTAGTACCAGGTTGTTAGCCGTGAATCTGTTGAAGTACATGGTTAATACTATTTGTAGCCTGAGTATCTCTACTTACCTTAAATATAAGTGATGTGTCATCTGCGAATAACACAATTTTACAGAGGTGTTCAGCCAGAAATGGAAGGTCATTAACATATATCAGAAATAAGAGTGGCCCCAATATAGATCCTTGTGGAACTTCAATCTTAACTTCATGTCCTGCTGAACTAATTCTATTTAAAACTACTTTCTGAGTCCTACCGCATAGGTACGACCGTAATAGATCAAGTGATTTTCCTTTAACGCCATAGTGCTTTAATTTAATTATCAATGTCTGATGATCTACACAGTCAAAGGCTTTCGACAGGTCACAGAAAATACCAAGCGCGTCTGTTTTCTCTTCCCATGCTTCAAAAATATATTTGACTAAACTTACTCCCGCGTCTATTGTCGATCTGCCTTTGGTAAAACCAAATTTTTGGCAATGAAACAAGTTATTTTTATTAAAATGGTTAAGTAGTTGTTCCATTATAACCTTCTCAAAAATTTTACTAAGAACGGGCAGGACAGAGACCGGTCTAAAGTTTCCAGGTTCCTTAGTATCGCCTGCCTTAAATATGGGTATCACTTTACTCTCTTTCATCAGGTCAGGAAAAATGCCTTCGTCTATACATTTATTAAATATTAAAGCTAAATTTGGTGCTAGAATGTCTATGATAGCAGTGCATACTTTCACAGACATCCCCCACAGATCTTCTGTAAATTTTACTTTTATTTGTTTAAACGTTTTTGCTATACGTTCCGAATTGACATGTTCAAATTCAAATTTAGTACTACCATGAATTACGTATTTTTCAATAAGACTTTTAGCATTAATTGAAGAAGAATTCAGTGATGCTGTGGTTTTAATTGGAATGTTTAAGAAATATTTTACGAATTCCTGGGCCACTTCTACTTCAGAACTAATGATTCCCTCTGAGGTATTTAGTACTTTTTCATTAATCGGAGATCTGATTTTTCTTGTTTCTTTTCTTATGATGTTCCAAATCATTTTAATTTTATTGTCAGCTAAATTAATCTTATTGCGAATAAAATTAGATTTTGCCACCCAACAAACTTTTTTGTATAATTTTGAATATGTTCTGACATACTCCGTGCAACTGTCGGTTTGTGTTAAATTCTTTAATTCGTATAACTGAAACATTTTTTCTCTACTTTTGCGGATACCCGGAGTTGCCCAATCACTAAACTTAAAATTTTGTTTCGCTTTTACCACTTTGACAGGAAAAGTTTTTTCAAATTGTGTTCAAGTTAAATTACTTCTTTAATATTTACCCACACACAACGAGCCGTTTTAGATATGTCACATGATATAGTTTGCGAAACGTTTTTTTTAAATAATAATTTACTCTCCAAAAGTGCCCCCCTTGTTTCAAACTCATTTAGGTTACACATTTGTCTTTGGATTGACTAACACATGCGTATCAAATTTCAACTCGATCCGTCCAATAGTTGGGAAGCACATTGACGTAGGACGCATGTGCGAAGTGATCCTATTTCAGTTTCGTTTTTTCATTTGAATGTACGGAACCCTAAAAAAGTATGGTATATGTAAATTAATATTAAAGAAATCACAGAAAACAAAAACCGATCATTAATAAAGACTTCCTAACTGTAATTAAATAAAGCCTCAAACCCACGTTGAACAATAAGCCGGTAAAAATAAGCCAGTCATCCAGGAAAATAATTAAAGCGATAACATCGGTTGTAAATAATGTCGCCTAAGCATGTTCCAAATTTGTTTCGTGTTGCCTAATTGTCGAGCAGTTATTTTTATACTTGTAATTTACAGGTGAGATTTTGTTCTTAAAGACTCGAGAAATTTAAGACCTAATTATGTGACGTTATATGCAATATTTTTCCTAGACACCTAAATAAGTTAATTTAAATTAAAAATTGAAATAGTGGCCAAAGACGGGTATTGACACAAATAAAAAATAAAAAAAGTTGTTGTATCTATATGAACGATTATGTAAACTTACGATGTATTTTTCTCTTGACGGTTTGATTTGAATATATAAGGGATTTTTCTCGATTAATCAAGAATTTAAAAAAGTAAATATTCGACTTGAAATTTGTTAATATAATGCTCGTATAATGTGTCACAAACAAAGTGCAAAGCAAAGTCAACACATAGACCAAATCAGTCGAACTGGCTAAATGTAAACTACCAAACCCCGAACTTTGCAATTCTGAACTAATCTAATGAATATTTAGATTCTAGGATCCATCACACTGTATTATGTTAATTTTATTTTGTAGATGTGATCTGTCTGTGTTAATTTTATTTTGTAGATAATAATATAATAACTTGAAGTTTACAAGAGAAGACTTGAAGTTTTTAAAAGAAACTTACAAACCACGTGGGGACTACAGCGAAGTCTTGGACGTAATTCTGGGATATGTCTCCCCCCTGTTTGTAACGTTTTTAGTTAAAAGTTCAAAATAGCGATTTATTGCGGTTGGCAAAATGAAGAAGAAAGTTAAAAATAAGCAAATAACTATGAAAATAAACCTATTGGTTTGATCTCTATGAGTCGTTGCTGGTAACAGGAAAATTTCCCTTTGTATCGGACAGCAGGATGTTGCCGCATATTTTTTGGAAATTATTACTTATTTCTTCTCCAAGCCTGATAAAATTCACTATTTTGCGATTAAATTTAAGAAAATATCACATTTACTTTTCAAGCACCGGCAACTTTTGCATGTTAAAAATATTTTTTATTGCAATAAAAGTCTTACGTTGTTATTAGATAGTTTTCAATATCATCTTTTATATTTGAAATTTCAGCTAAAACAAAACTAATTATGTGGTCTCTATAAAACAAAAGAAATAAATCCACAGCAAAGGAATAGGTTGTCAACCTATTCGACATAATTCAAACGAAACCCTGTTAAACAGTCACCTCCGATTATCAAACAAAGCTTAACAAACATGACTTAAACGAGTATTTTGATTGCGTCCATATTTGCCCAATTTCCGTGCGCAGTTCAACATTTAGCATTAAGTGTCAGCTGGAGATTGAGGGTAGATATGGTAGCTGGGGTTTGTGGGGCATGTTAAAAACTGAAGCGGATTTATTTTAGTAGTGGAAATAACGCCAAATGTTCTTTTTTGAAACGCTAAGGCTTAGGTATGCATGAGCCAGCGATTAATTCTGAAAAAAAGGCAAAAACTAATGTCACATTAATAATTAGAAGATTTGTATTTCTTGTAAAACATTAAATGCTATTCGTCAAAAAATACATCCATTTATTCTTTTAAAATCGGGGTTTCTAGATGAAATCATTTTGGATTATGTAGATTGAAAGAAATGAATTACTTTTGTACGGTGGGTTTCCAAGTAAATAAATAAAATGAAATAAAATAAAAAGCCTTGTTATTCCGTTACCACTTATACAAACTATTTCTAAACTAAATACTTATTTTACTAAACTAATAAAGTGTTAGGACCCCTTCCGGGTATAGGCCTCCTCCAACCTCTTCCACCGTTCTCGGTCTTGTGCCTTTGTGAGCCAGTTGCTCGACACACTCTCTAAGTCGTCTGCCCAGCGAGCGCTTATAATCAGTAAATCTATGTATAATCTGTTAATAATGTAATCTGTGTAATAATATTATGTAAAAAAAGGAGCACCACACAACAAAATATTATCTACAACAATGTTTACTTTCTAACAGATATAGTAAGAGGATGATCAAAAATTAATGAAGCCACAACGAATACTCAATTCAGTAAACGATTAGCAACATGCTTGTGATTATCAGTCTAAGTATACAGAAGTGTCAGTGCACAAATTTTACCCGCAGCCCTAAGCCAATCAATTTCAAGTATAACTTTAATGGCGTAGCGGTGGACAAAGTCGACGTAGTGCGTGACCTGGGAGTGTTGCTAGATTCCAAAATGACGATGAGAAATCACGTGGACTCAATTGTAAACCGATCCTATCGAAATTTGGGCTTTGTGATGAGAACCTGCAAACCATTCAAAGATTTGATTAGTTTAAAAATAGTATAATTATGCATACGTGAGATGCATTCTTGAATATGCATCTCCCATTTGGTAAGTCATAAGGTAAGGTTATGCTATTCATAAAGACCGCATAGAAAAAAATCAGAAGACGTTTATTTCCCATTTGAACTACAAATTTAGAAAACTATCCCTTCAGTACACTGATAATTGCCGTGAATACAAACTGCTTACACTCGAAGATAGACGTAAAATGGCCGACATGAACCTGCTTTTCGATATAATTAGAAATCGTCTTGATTGTCCTGAACTATTATTCGGCCTATCGTTTAGAGTCCCAAAACGACGCACTCGGCATACAACCCTATTTCACGTTCCCTTTCACCCCACTAATATGGCTCAAACGCTGTGTTAACGCGGATCTCTCACCTGTATAACACTGAATTTTGCACAACTGATCCATTTATATGTTCTAAGGAAAACATTTAAAGTCTGTATATTCGACTTTAATCAAACATAATAAATACCTAAAAAAACCTAGTTAAATAATAATAAGAAATACTTACTGTTGGTGAAATACTTATTGTTAAAACATACTTTAAACATAACAACCATATCTTGATTTTCGCATGTTGTCACAATAGTTTTTGCATTATGATTGATGTGTATATGGGTACGTGGATTAAATTTCATTTTTCTTCTTCTAATTTAAGTGTTCAGACAATATGACCTCATGGGTAAAATTTATTATATTTAAATAATTAAATAAATAATATTGGGGGACAATCTTACACAAATCGACCTAGTCCCAAACTAAGCAAAGCTTGTACTATGGGTACTAGACGACGATATACATACTTATATAGATAAATACATACTTAAATACATAGAAAACATCCAAGACCCAAGAACAAATATCCGTGAAAAATGCACAAATAAATGCTCTGGCCGGGATTCGAACCCGGGACCTCTAGCTTCCGAGGCAGAGTCACTACCAACTAGGCTAAACACGTCGTCTAATATAATAATAAATAATACTGTAGACGACAGATTCTACCCGCCCCTAACGCCGTACGGCCAAAGTCGTTGTATTTGAAAATAAGGTTGATATCAAAATAAAAATATAGGGCTGAATGCACGTATTAATCTGACTCATTATACACACATGCATGCATGTTCCGAACTTTTTTAGAGATCTACTTCAGCATGAATGTTCCAGCGGCGATATCTTTTTCCGCACTCATCCTGAAGAAGAACTTCAATGAGTTCGAAACATGTCACCCGTAATGGCAATAACTTAATAAGTTTAAGCTCGAAACTCATAGAGCGGGCGCGGCTTGCTAAAACATGATCACCTGTAGATACCTTAGTAAAACAGGGCTCATAATTCAGCCGCTTGTTTCTTCTCACTTGGACCAAGTCCCTGAATATTTTCCGGTTTTGAATGGTTCCCTTTGTTACCGTTACGTTAACTGAACGTTAGTTTAACTGCACGTCTGTTAAATGTTTCCGGTACCTTGATAAAGTCTTGATTAGCTGACGCAGTCGACAGTTAACTGAGATCGTGTTTTAAACGACTGTTGGTATTCGTGAAACGGAAATGTGGTACAAACACCCTTGTATTCCGAACGTTTATCGTACTTTACAAGAATTTTAATTATTCAGTTTGTCACAGAAGGAAATTACATACATTGGGTCAAATAAGCAGGTTGAAGTCGCAAAACGCGGGCTGTTTATGCAGAAAAGATGATGCCGATGCGATTTATAAAAAAATGTGGATATTTCAAGGCGCATCTCCCGTGGATGCGGATACAGATTCGGTAGTCAAACACTCTTCAAAACCATAAAATGAATCACATTTTAAATTTCGAATAAAAAAAAATACAAAATTATTGCAACGAGCAGCATTCGAACTTCATTATTACGATTCGATAAGTAGGTAGGTGTGGTAGGTTAGGGTGGGTGTTGTTGTATGTTAGGGCATACGGGACCAATCGCTCGAGCCAACTAAGCTATCGAAACAATCAAACTCAGGCACGAAATCCGTTACAACGCCTTTGGGACGCGTAATACAGCGACCTAGAAGTCTAAAGCTTCTTATACCGGCACCATCTTCTCAAATTACATTGAGAAATCGTCAGTTACAATGCACCGATTTATACAAACCTATTGTATTATATTTTGTATTATATTCTGTCATTAGTCAGCCACACATTCTAAACGAGCTAAGAAAAGCCTAAGCCTTAAATGTGTCATGGGAGAGACAAATAGTGATCTTTAAGCTGTTTTGAAGGCAGCAAGAGATAAAGCATGCCTTAAATCAGGAGACAAAGAATTCCAATGCCTAATAACTTGGAAAGTGAAGGAAAAAGTATACAAATTTGACGGGAAGAAGGAACAGCAAGGAGCAAATTTCGCGAGAACCTAACAGAACGAAAGTAACTAAAACACTTTTGGAGATATCATGGAGTTGCAGGGTTAAAGAAAATAGAATAATATTGGGGGACAGTCTTACACAAATCGATCTAGTCCCAAACTAAGCAAAGCTTGTACTATGGGTACTAGACGACGATATACATACTTATATAGATAAATACATACTTAAATACATAGAAAACCTCCAAGACCCAAGAACAAATATCCGTGAAAAATGCACAAATAAATGCCCTGGCCGGGATTCGAACCCGGGACCTCTAGCTTCGGACGCAGAGTCACTACCAACTAGGCTAAACACGTCGTCTAGGATGTCAGAGTTATGAAGAAAACCTACCTAACCTACCTTTTTTTTTTTTTTTTTTTTGACCCAGAGAAATGCGTTACGCATACCAATACGTAATATGAGGCCTGCGGGGACAAGCCAGATATTACGCATTAGTTATGTGGGACTCTCCGGTCCAAACGAGGACCAGCCTACCCACTAAAACTCTGGGATGCTGCCTCCACCGTGCCCGAGTGGTGATGCCATGGGATCGCGAACATTTCACCACGACATCACCGGCACCATCGCCCTAAGGCGAACCCTCACCAAAAAGGCACACTGTAGCATGACCAGTGTGCCTACCCGCACCGACCTCCCTACACCCCGGGAAGGTTAGGGACCAGCACCGACACACGGTGATCTGGTCCCACCCGCGCCACGGCACCGGGAGGACAAACGCCCCTACCCCGGCGCCCAGCGGGAGGACAAACGCCCCTACCCCGCAGCCCTCCGCAGCCGAAGCCGCCGGCCCCCCAGTGGGCCGTGTAATTTTTTATAGAGGTTTTCTTCCTCGCGACTGCAAGCCTACCGCAAGCGGGGTCTTCACAGTCCCCGGTCCGGACATCATCGGCCCTCTGCCTAGTCGGGATTACGGGGCCGTTATATTTGACGAGGCAAACGGTCGGTGCCTCGAACCGCACTACGCCGCCGAAGCGGCCCACCTTCGTCGGACCTGGGGATTTCTCCGTGGAGAAGTCCTTGGTCCGATACCCTCCTCCCCCCTGACAGGTTATTGGTAGCCCGACAAGTGATCACTTAGGGTCCACTAAATGATCACTTGCCGTGCCTCCAGGACGCACCGGCCAAGACTCTACCCTTACCTGCGGATCAACCGGATCAACAGGTATTGGTAGAGCCCGGACACTCGAGGAGGTTACCTGTCTCGCGCCCCTACCTAACCTACCTACCTATAGTAATCCACATATGATATAGAATAAGTAAAAAAATGCATTTCTTCTTTGTCGACTGCACCCAGGATATAATAATACGTTATCCAAACTATCTACTCGGGAACTGCCCCCCCGGTCGCAACAGCGGACTTTTTAATTTGTTCGCGTTATTTATTGCCCGGCTCCCTCTGAATTAAACACCGTGTTATGCTTGAGAAATGTGTCTGGCTGCAATTACAACTATAGGTACATATTGTAAATTAAAGGTTGACGTGAGTTCGGGCTTACAAAGTAAGAAAGTAGAAAGAAAGAAAGAAAATACATTTATTTAACGTCGAACGAGAAATATAACAACAAACACATAAAATAACATAACCACCACCACCACCATATCCGCCAAAGAACGTCCACTGCTGGACATAGGCCTCCCCCATATTCACGGGGGTATATGCCATAATCGCCACGCTTGGCATGCGGGTTGGCGATCGCAGTATCTCCACCGCACTCCAGGGATGCTGCTGCCCATCCCCCGGTGGTCTTGGTCGTAGTTTTAGGACATACCCGGGTCCACCGGGGTAAATAACATAACATGATGTTAAAAGGATCCCCACTCAGCATGAAGCCACAGCAAGACTCAGCAAGCAGAGGCGCTGTTTTTTGGTAGGGACCTTACTTAAGTAAATAAATAAATCTAAGACAAGAGGCGACACAGACGCCAACGACAGGATTACCATATAATAAAAAGTTAATAACCATATTAATAAACATAAAGAAGAAGCTACATCGGATGACAATCATTTTTAAGAAATCAAAAATAAAAATAAACCTGAAACTAAAACATACATAACTAACAGACAAAAAAGAAATAAAAACTAAATAGAAAATTTTAGGAAGGCGTACATAAAAAACATGAGAGAACCAATGTGTACAAAACACACCATGACGTACCGCCATTAATTATCTACCTAAGTACGCACAAGAAGTCTATTTATAAGGCGTATGGTCCATGAAATCTGGTTCTTGAGAGCCATGTAAATTTTATTTTAGAACATTAAAATATTAGGGGATAAATTTACACAAATCGAACTAGTTCCATAGTAAGCCCAATAGGGATTGTATTGTGGGTTTTAGATGACGATATATTTAAGATATACTCGTATACTTAAAAATGGAACAAATCTGTGTCTCAGGAATAAATAATTTGCTCATCAGCATCACACAAAGAAATAAATGCCCTTACCGGAATTTGAAACCGAAACCTCCAGATTCGTGGGCAGTGTCACTATTACCAACTAGGCTAAACAGACTGACAATACTTCTAAACTTTAAGGTGATGAATGTCCTTTTTTTATTTATTAGGAAGGTACACTTTACAGACATCATACAACACATGGTTCAGTTAGCTCGCGCGTGTTCAGTAGTTTATAAACTAGCATGATATCCAAAGCTAACTGCACACAGCTTGATCAGTAAATTTGCGCATAATTGCCCATGCGTACAACACTAGTGTCAAGTCGACCAACACAGATCAGGGTTTTAGATTAAGATCATACATGTTCAACATTCTATAACAGATTTGTCCTAATCTATTTTGGCCAAGTCGACCCAATGATGCATCTACAATCTACGTTTCGATTTAACACAAGTGACATAAGTATGATCAGAGGATATACACATTTTTATCAACTAATAAACTATGAATTTGAGAATTATTTACCGGGTCTTGACCGGGAAAAGAGTCAAAATACCATATTGAAGTTCAATGTCAACTTTACATGAAATAATGATCACTTTCAACAAAAACTTTATTTTAAAAATTCAACTAAATATTCTCCCAAAGCTAATAAGTTACTTAAAACCATGATAGTTAGGATGTTGAAACAAAATAGAAAAAATATGGCCAGTTTTAAACAAAACCTTGATTTTATATATATCTAAGGATTTACTTACCTAATCTAAATTATTGGAATCGACTGAGAGACCTTTCAACTCAGACGAAAATCTGACTTGAAAATATTTGATTTAACTTATAAATGTCCAGTAATTCAATCGAACTATAAATGACGGAGCGGTGGCTTAAAACGAGTTTTATGTAAAGGCATTACTTCCAGCGGACGCCTTTGACGTCGTAATAAATAAAATTCCCGGCTATATCCTTACTATCGCCCCCCGGGATTATTCCTGGTTATACGAGGAGGCTGGCGTCCATGAACAAAGCTATGCTATAACTACAATTCTTCGTGTTCCCTTTGCAACATAGTCAGCTACACAGTGGACGTCCTTCTGATATGGTGGTGGTGGTGGTTCATATTCATATTCATATTACTTTATTGGTAATATCAATTACAGGTCCGGTTTAAACAGGTTAAATAATAATAACATTTACATATATATGTCTTGGATCTTCGTACCTCTGAATACGTTTACAATATTAAGTTTTAAATGCATAAAATGTCATCTTCAAATAATATAATAAAATACCTATAATAAGAAATGATAATTTTCGACAATTGCATAAATAGTATATACCTACTCGTTACACAACTCTCGGCTTTTCTGACTCAAAGAATTCCTTATGGTTATAGAAGGCCTGTTCGACCAGCCAACGCTTCAGTTAAGTTTTAAATATAGATTTGTTTTGGGCTGAAACAATTTCATCCGGGAGATGATTGTACACTTTAGGACCCATGATGTGTATGAGCTTGTTTGACTTTGCCAGCTTGTGCGGCACGGTCGGAAGCCTGTTACAAGCACGGGTCGACCGCATCGCGTACCGCCGGGAGCTGCGTCGACTGGTTCATTGTCGGCTTGCTCACGCGCGTATACTGCTGCTTGGAGAATGAGCAGTGATGGTAGAGTTAATATGCCTAGAGCTCTGAAGTGAGGTCTCACCGACTCAGTTTGTGTGATGCGGGCAATTGCACGTACGGCACGCTTTTGGAGTCTGAACACTCGCTCCCAATCTGCAGCCCCGGCCCATAATTCGGTTCCATACTGTAGCTGTGCATGCACCGAGGCAAAATAGCATGTTCTTATCATTTCGCGAGGTAGTATTCGAGCTAGACGTTTTAGTGCAAAACAAGCTGCCGACAGTTTGTTGCAAAATTGATTGATGTGAGTCGCCCAAGTCAGCCCTCTGTCCAGTTCGAATCCCAGAAAGGTTGAGGCTGCGACTTGTTGAATGTTGATTCCGTTCGTACACACTGGTAGGGATTTCATTTGCCTTCCTGAGAGATCGAAGTGGACAAAATGCATTTTTTTTATGTTCAGGATTAGCCCATTGTTACTGAACCAATTGGATAACAGTGCTGCAGTGACATTTAACTGATGATTCAGTGCATCACAAGTAGAAGCCGAAACGACCACCACCACATCTTCCGCATACATGAAAGTCTCACCGCTGTGTATGGCCTCCGGTAGATCGTTCAGCAGAAGTGAGAACAGAATGTTGGACACGGAGGACCCCTGCGCTACTCCTGTATGAGTTCGTATGATGTCCGACCGCACACGTCCTCCATCCGCTACAATCACCTGGGATCTGTTATGCAACATATCAACCATCAGTCCTAGAGCTCGATTATCAAAGCCGTAGTGGCGTAGTTTGTCCTCCAGAACGCCATGATCTGCAAGGTCGTTCTAGAACTACCTACATGTTATTACTTTACGTCATTACTTATGGTAGGTACTGATCTGTGCTACATGCTCTAATACCAATTTTGGAATGTGTTAAGTTAATTAGATTAAGACACTTTTTTGATAAGCCACATTTTCTTTTTCATCCATGCTACGAAAAATAAAATACTTTTTTAGTTGAATTATATATGAAGTGGGTGCCACATGACGGGCGGAGCGACGTAGATGAGTCATTACTTGTTTTTGTCAGCAATTGGGAGTAAGAAGCACGCATTAGAGACTCATGGAGGTCATGGGAAGACGCAGCAGTAGGACACTTAGGGTATTAAAAAAACATGAAGCAGGACTTTACTAGCTTTGGACCAAAGAGTACTTTGTTTAAATACTATTATGCATATCTTACCTACCCTGTTTTTCACCATTTACCAATGAAGGGTTAGATTATAACCGCTTCGCATAGCTCCGCTCGCGCTGTCCCGCGGCCCTTGTTATGAGTAATAGAGGAGACATCCCCTCGGTCTTAAGGAATTCAAATTACAGATTTTATGAGCGCGAAATCTGTTTAATGTCAGTGTGCGCGGGGCTTTATTTTGTTGCCGATTGCATTTGTTTGTGAGGGACATACTATAAACAACTTCAAAGATTTTTTTTTTACTTGTTTTTACAATAAGGTAGCTTTAAGTATTTATACGCATACAATCAATCGCTTCTGATCTATTATCTAGGTATATATTTAGTACATGCACTAGGATTTTAAAAAGCGATACATACAGAAAATGCTTTAAATGTATGTATATTTTTGCATTCATTCCAAAAAAAAAACTTATTTATCCGTAATAGTAAAGAATACATTAATTAACTTTTTAATTTGTTTAACCGTTTTAAAATTAAATTTTATACTTTAACTACCCACAAAACCGTAATACTTTAAAATATGAAAAATTACAAAAACAAGATCATTAACGAGTTAAGAATGCCCGAGAAACTTCCTCGTTAACGAAAATTTAGCGTTTTTTAATTCTCAAGGAAAAGGTAAGGTGGGGGATAATGACTTTAAGGGGCTCTTAGCGGGCAATTTGCTCAAAAAGGGTACATAATTATTTGAGAATAACCCCTAATGACCTATTCGGGTATTCAAATTCAATTAGGAGTAACTTTTTGTCCGAAAATTCAAGGTTATTTCTTTGAAAACCCTATTGTCTACGTCTCTTTTTGAATTTGTTACTTACGCAAGAAAGGTAAAATGAATTGGGATGATTTTTTATTTTATTTTATATAAGATAGGTAAGGATTTGACCACTATCTCACCTGATGGTAAGTACCTATTCACTCTCGTCTTGAAAAGATCCAAGTTATAAGTATGTGGGAAAAGATTATTCGGCATAAGAACTATATTCACATTTTTTTTAATTTCTCTGTATTTTAGCACAAACAGTCGTTACAAAGATTTTGTGAATAACATTGTATAGAATGTCGTCAAAAAAGTGCCGAATAACTTAATAGATGTTACTTACTTTATGGTGTAAAAAAACAAAAGAAACACATTTCGGAGGAATGGATGTAATATGTGTAATATCTAGCATAAACGAGTACGATGGCATATACACACGTACCATTAAATGTTTAGCTGTTATCGGTGATGATGAGTAGGTACTCCGTAAATTATGGTGATGGAACAGTACATACAGTTCCATTATAATAATTTAAGTTACATTTGCTTATAACTACCCACTCATAAATACGTGCCAAGGTTATCAAAACAAAATATTATTGCATTTGAAACGTTACATGTACAGCCAACTAAATTAATTTCTGAGCCACTTCGTACCTTGTCACAGTGACAATAATATGAGATCTCTAGCGGATAACTAATATCGCAACGACCCTGCACCACCAAATGCGGAAGTGGCGACCATTCGAATCGCATCGCAACGCGAACAGAACCACCGTTTGCTAATGGACGGGTAGAATACTTTTTTCGGGTCTACCCTTACGTTCTCATGAACTTTTGTGTGGTAGTTAAATGTTGTGTACCCAAACCCATATCTCCGTTGACAACTTGCTGAGAAGTCAGATTTATCCTAATATTCAATATACTCCTTGTCGTCGATAAAATGTCGGTAATAAAGGAAAATAAATAAATAGGTATCGCGTTAGACCCATAAATAATAAAAAAATACCCATCGGATACATTTTGGAGAGGGTGCACAGGAATTACATGACTTAGTTCCGCCCTCCCCATTCCATCACCGGACGTCCAGACGTGGTAAGCGGTTGCATCCTTACGTTGTCAGCCTACCTTTTATTCGCACGAAGCGATTTGCTTCTTCTTTCTTAATGCGAACAGCTAAGGACTGGAATTTACCGCCGCCGTCTGTATTTCCTGATACATACAATCTGGGTCTCTTCAAGACAAGAGTGAATAGGCTATTACTGAATCAGTGAGCAACATCTTAGGCCTTGTCATCGCTCTCCATCAGGTGAGACTAAGGCCAATCGCTGGTCAGTTTATCATTAAAAAAAAAACTTTAAATAGGTATGTGTATAAAACGCGAGAGTTTAAAATGTTATAGAACCAAACGGTCCCGTACATTACTATTATCTATCCTGTCGGTACCTATTGGCTGGGGGAGTGCATTTCTGCGCGACGACCTGATTTATCGGCCGTGAAACGAGACGCCATCGACCTCTGTTACGAGCTCGGGTGACCACACAATGGGACTTATTTCATACGTAGTCGACGTCATATATATGTAGACATTTCTTTCCTTATCACAATGGAATACGGTGCAAAAATAGAAACATCTTCGACGTCGACGTACTTGGAATTTTATGTTACTTTGCTTGCAAATTTGACGTCTGGGAAGTTAGGATGTAAAGAATTGCAATGAAATTTTCGACATAAAATGTTGTTATTGACACATGTGCAATCACAGAAACTTATTTAAGTACTTTTGTGTTCTCGGTTCGTATGTCAACTTCCATCTTGTTTGTGACTTTAGTACGTAAAAAAGTACAAACTTTTCCAAAGTTAATGAAAACTTATGGTTTTAGTCATAAAATATTGTTGGCACATATATGCTGTGTGTAGTCAGTTACTTCTTAATTAAGTATTTCACATAGTTATTAAAACTTAGTTCATGTGATATTTGTAACTTAAGAACATATTTATTTATTTATTTTGAATACAATGGCCCAAACCAAGTGTCAAATGCCGTAATATTACAGGTTGCCCATTCCAGAAATTATATGTAAATTAATATTCCATAGAAACAGGCCAGCTTAAACGTATTGCTTATTTCTTTTATTTCATTCAAATAATTATTTTTGCTTAAATAACGTACCTACATTTTCGAAAACGATCCAACGCATGCGATGTAGAAATTTAAATTGGAATCTTCTGGGTTGATAAAGATGTAGGTTTGTTTTCTTTTCGCAGAACTCGGTCCAATTTATCACGCACTAATCCTGATTATTGTCTAAGCACAGTCACCCTACACCCGCTTGCTCTGTTTAAAAGTTTCCACATCTCATTGAGTGAATTTATGGACGACACCCACTCGGAGTTCTTAGATAGCCTCGTTATCATAGGCTCGGCTGCTTCTAACCCCCGCGCATAGTTTAAGAAGTTTTCGCTCGATTTAGGGATTAACTGATGGCCACGCAATTAAACTTTCGTGAGAATTGTTTAAAATGATATTACTAAAAACGACTACACTCTCGTATTGATTATCACTACGGACGTCATGCTTAGAACTCTTTGGAAATCCAAAATTTCCAACTTGAACTCGTCTAGCGCAGCGACCCAAAGTGTCTCTTGCCCTCCAATACGAGTGCACGCCACTGATCCCAATCCCGCGTCATTTCCAAATTATATTATTTATTTTAGTTAGCTTTCTAAAAGATCTCTGCGGAAGACTAGCGCTAGCCTTAAGCCAGCAACATGCTGAGCTGAGTCCATTTCGTGACAGTTTTATTTTTCTTTATTTGTTACGTTTGAAGTTTGGGAATTCATCTTTAGGATGATTAGGTAAACACGCGAGGGTCACGCTATTGCACTGGCTGCGCTGCGCTCCCTATCCTTCCTTCTTTGTTACAAGTTTCCACATCTCATTAAGAGTATTTAAGGATCAGACGAGATCCACTCCGGGTTTTTAAACTGGACACTTCTTTACTGGCAGCTTGCATGAGGTAGCTGCCCTATTAATGTTTTCAATTTTAGTCCCGTCTGTAACGTTAGATGGCGCTGAAATAAAAGTGATGGTATTGGTGTTTATCGACCTAATAATAAAGCATAAATCTCAATTTGCCAGATAAATACAAATTAATCTTAACGGCATTATATTTGAAAATAGGTTTAGTGGACGTTTAAGAATAAGGAAATAATAAGTACTTCTGTTGTCTGAGACTGCTTCGCAGTTTGGCGAATCTTTGTAATAGTTTTGCGTGTTTTTAATGTATAAGTAATAATAAAAAAATGATAATAATAAGAAGACATAATATTATATTTATTTTACAATGATAAGTATTTAATTTAGCGGACCCCGTGCATCCTTCAGGATGCAACTGTGCTGGAAATAACGTTAGGATGATGATGATGATGAAGTATTTAATTTAGTAATAAAAATAAATAGGAATACAACATATGGAGCATCCACTTAATATAATTTACGGCTGCCCCCGATATATCCCGCTGCTTTTTGATATCCAGCGTTGCTATCATATAGACCTTGTTATTTCTAACCCCCGCCTATAGTTTCAAGTGGTTTTCAGTCTAGATTAAAGAAATAAACCATGGTTTTTACCAAATTTACTTTACTACCAAAGTCCAAAAATGGGTACCTTTTGCCAGCTCCAATAAGGCACCATTTTGTTACTGATGCTATTCGATATTCGTCCTTACTGACGTCGACAAAAACGGACATTTTGCTTGAAACTATACTATTGCTTATTAAAATGCTTAGTGGGTTACAAAATCTACCAATATAATAAATGGATTTGTTAAGTTTACAGTTCTAAAAATTACAGTCGTGTTTGTAGTAAACATTTATTCTATGCCGACTTTTCAATTGCCAGCGTGCTTTTTGCTTCTAAATATCTAAAAGCCTCGCAAGGTAAGTCCTTGTACTCTACTAGCTTACAAATTATACTGAGGTTATGCTTCGCTTAAGAAAATTTAGTAGTTTAGCTGTTAGCTTTTTTGGTCTA
This sequence comes from Notocelia uddmanniana, assembly GCA_905163555.1. Lineage (NCBI taxonomy): Eukaryota > Metazoa > Arthropoda > Insecta > Lepidoptera > Tortricidae > Notocelia > Notocelia uddmanniana. Next base: position 24,751,389 of record LR991066.1, read on the forward strand.
TATTAATCATGTAATTTTTTATCAATGAAGAATGCGTTAATATAAGCTGACGACGAAGTTCACATCGCCCTTAGATGAGCCAAGCGTGTACCTCGTTTTGTTTAAGATTAGAATTGCAACGGTCATATACAGAATGATTGTACCAATATCATTTTATTCCAGTAATTTATTACGTTTCAAAGAAAGCACGCTGCATATTTTCCCGTTTCAATATTGTTTTCCATGAAATTTTATCACGCAAACCTATAGCCAACCCTTTAAAACGTTATGAAAATAAACGATATTGTAACGCTTTATTTCGTTAGTGTTTAAAATTATTTATAATCATAATTCCTACCTCGAAACGGACATACCTTGGTAGGGTACCCATAACGCAGGCAGCATTCCCGCGCTGGATAGCGATTGCTACCCTTTGCGCGAGAAAGCTGCCTGCCCTCGGGTCACCTGTAGATTCCCGCAGGCGCTTGCTCAGCGCCTCGTGGAGCCCAAGGGCGCTCCAGCCCCACGGGCCGAGTGACTCGACGCCAAATGGTATAAACTCATATTGGGCGCCGAGACAACTATATTTGCCCACCATAATTGATATTCGTCATAACGATATTTCATATAATAACGAAATGAAAATCATAACCTTATATTTTTTTTTATATGATAATGTTATAATAACGTTATAATATCGTTTAAGATGGTGGCGGTGGCGACAATGCCGTACTCGAGTTTGACGTAAATGTCACAGCGCACGTAAGAGCGAGACTGTGTGCGAGACAGAGATAGCCTATAACGTTATTATAGCTCTTACTAAATATCGCTATATATATATTGCTTTTTATTTATAACGATACTAGCATTTGCCCGCGGCTTCGCCCGCGTACTAAGCGAAATTTTTAACTGTCTACAAAAAACAGGTTCGTATGTTTGGCCAGAATTATCTCGCGTTTGGCTGAACCGATTTAGATGCGGTCTCCAGAAAAGTAGTTGTTACATTCCGGGGTTTCGCTATACGAAGTTTGGTGATTGTGATTCATTAACAGATAAACAGATAAAAAGTCAGTATACATTCTGAAAACCAGCAAACTGTTGTATTTCATTTGATTTTGGCAAAAATACGGATCGAAAACTATTATCATACATTTCCGAGAAGCCGAAGGGGAAAGGGCCGATGAAATAAAAGCATGTCTTAAATGGCCCTTAGTAAAAGTATCTGTGTACTACAGTAACACCAATAGGTCTGTAAACGACCTAACAGCGCGCAGTGGCCATAAACTCTGGTCCTTTGAAGTACAGAAATACGGCTAATTCAATATCATGTGTAACATTTATTTTTCCTACAATTAAATTTATTAGGTAGGTTTTGCCAGTTACCATTGGAGCATCCAAAAAGAAAATTTGGCCTCACTTCCATTCGCACTCCTTACTGTCAGTCCGTCTGTTACAATCAAGTTGCTTTTACTGGACCTATTGAATTGCAATTTGGCACAAACTATCAAGAATTTAGAGTGCTCGTGGCCCAACGGCACCCGCCTACCGCGTGCGGTGTGCGAGGTTAAGCAATGTGGGCGCAGGTCAGTTCTTGGATGGGTGACCGCTTTGAGTGGTTACTAACTGACTCTCATGCTTTGAAAGGCACGCTAAGCCGTTGATCCCGGCTGCAATCGTTAAGCCAAGTTAGAGGCCTTCGAGCGGCTTGCGAACTTCTAACAGTCAAGTTGCCCACTCACTTGACAAAGGGGGGTCGAAGTTACACCGCGTCCGTAGGGAGTACCCACCGTTACCATACACAGAACCCATGGGTGGTGCTAAAAGTGCAACAAAAACTGGCAACCGTACTAGTCTTCTCGAAAATCTCACGGTTCGTAAATAAATGCCAAACGATAAAAAAAAAAATTAAGGTTGATTTAAATGGAAAAAAATATCGAAACCTCTATGTATTTTTTAAAATCAAATCCACAGATACCCCACACGCCTATATAGTAACATTAAACTTTTTTGCATACAGGTATGAATGGATTGCCAAATTTTACCTCAAATTCGTATTAGGGGACCTCTCGGACGCTCAGATATCGATTTTGAACGAAATCGGGACGAAAAAAAAAAAATCAATATGACCGCCACTTTCACAAATTTTACCTCGGATTCGTATTAAAAGACCTCTCGGACACTCAGATATCGATTTTGAACGAAATCGGGACGAAAATGAAGAAAATCAATAAGGCCGCCACTTTTTTCAAATTTTACCTCAAATTCGCCTCTCGGACGCTCAGATATCGATTTTGAACGAAATCGGGTTGGAAATGAAGAAAATCAATATGGCTGCCACTTTTTCCAAATTTTACCTCGGATTCATATTACGAGACCTCTCGGACGCTCAGATATCAATTTTGAACGAAATTGGGACGGAAATGAAGAAAATCAATATGCCGCCACTTTTTCCAAATTTTACCTCGGATTTGTATTAAGAATTCTCTCGGACGCTCAGATATCGATTTTGAACGAAATCTGGACGGAAATGATAAAAATGAATATGGCCGCCAATTTTTCTAAATTATACCTCGGATTCGTATTACGAGACCTCTCGGACGCTCAGATATCGATTTTGAACGAAATCGCGACGAAAAAAAAGAAAATCAATATGGCCGCCACTTTCACAAATTTTACCTTGGATTCGTATTAAGAAACCTCTCGGACACTCAGATATCGATTTTGAACGAAATCGGTACGAAAATGAAGAAAATCAATATGGCCGCCACTTTCACAAATTTTACCTCGGATTCCGAGACCTCTCGGACGCTCAGATATCGATTTTGATCAAAATCGGGATGAAAAAGAAGAAAATCAATATGACTGCGACTTTTTCCACATTTTACCTCGGAGTCGTATTAGGGAAGCTCTCGGACGCTCAGATATCGATTTTGAACTAAATCGGGACGGAAATGAAGAAAATCAATATGGCAGCCACTTTTTCCAAATTTTACCACGGAGTCATATTAGGGACCTCTCGGACGCTCAGATATCGATTTTGAACGAAATCGGGATGGAAATAAAGAAAATCAATATGGCCGTTATTTTATTCAAAGTTTAGGTACCTCGGATTCCTATTAAGAGTCCTCTCGGACGCTCAAATATCGATTTATGTCGAAATCGTATCGGACGGCACTGATTAATAAAACCATTTACAATACATTGAATCAAAAAAGGTCGTATCTTCATAGGGAACTCACGGCACTTCATGCACCTTTAGACCTTATAAGGAACTTACATGCCAAATTTGGTATCTCTCGAACCACCAGTTGGCGCTGTGCGGTGATATGTCAGTTTCTCAGTCAGTCAGTTATTTCTTGATATTTGGCACAATTTTTCAAACGTTTTCATGACCACAATATTAAATTTCAAAACCGATGCCATTTTCGTAATTAACGTCCCGAAAAACCATTAAAACGACACCCATATTAATATTTAGACATTTCATCCCCCGCGGACCCCAACAGAGGGGATGGTATTTCACTTCCTCCACGTGGGATTTTAAAATCATTGTTGTTTTCGTAATCAGCGACCCAATAAACCATGGAAACAACACCCATATCGATTTTCAGAATTTGTCACCAGATTTCCCCCTTTTAGGGGTTGATTTCTCAAAAAACCTGAAACACATGTTTACTCATTTATCTTTAGAAATACTCCTGTGAAGTTTCGAATAAAATAATCCAGCTAATCTTGAGTCCCCATACAATCTTCGGACCCCCATATTCACCCCTTTAGGCGTTGAATTTTGAAAAATCCTTTCTTAATGCACCTCAAGACCTTATATGGAACCTACATACTAAATTTGGAATCTCTAGAACCACCAGTTTGCGCTGTGCGGTGATATGTCAGTCTCTCAGTCAGTCAGTTATTTCTTGAAATTTGGCACAATTTTTCAAAATTTTTCATGTCAACAATATTAAATTACAAAACCGATGCCATTTTCGTAATTAACGTCCCAAAAAACCATAAAAACGACACCCATATTAATATTTAGACATTTCATCCCCCTCGCACCCCAACAGGGGGGATGGTATTTAACGTCCTCCACGTGAGATTTTAAAATCATTGTTGTTTTCGTTATCCGCGACCCGGTATATCATAAAAACAATACCCATGTCGATTTTCAGAATTTGTCACCACCTTTTCCCCTTTTAGGGGTTGATTTCTCAAAAAACCTGAAACACGTATTTACTCATTTATCGTTAGAAATACTCCTGTGAAGTTTCGAATAAAATAGTCCAACAAATCTTGTTTCCCCATACAAACTTCGGACCCCCATTTCACCCCCTTAGGGGTTGAATTTTGAAAAATCCTTTCTTAATGCACCCCTACACCTTATAAGGAACCTACGTGCCAAATTTGGAATCTCTAGGACCAGCGGTTTGGGCTGTGCGTTGATATGTCAGTCAGTCAGTCAGTCAGTCAGTCAGTCAGTCAGTCAGTTTCTTCTTTTATATATTTAGATAATGGATACCGCTATTAATGCGCGCCAAATATCGTTTTAAGTAAAGCGTTTTATTGACAAAGTAGCGTTATGAATTATAACGATATGCGAAAATAGCGCTATTTCAAGGCCTGCCTATAGCTTAATCAAAAACATTATAAAAAAGGCACATATTATTTAAAAAAAAACTAACCATCGACACTTAACACGATGGGTTATAAAAGAAAAACAAAATGGTTCCGCACTTTATATTTAGGGGAGTTACCTTAAAAAAATGTTTCTCCATAATTTTATTATACGATACGTAAACTCGTACCAAATTAAATCTTTCTAGTAGTTACTGAGATAAGCCGCGGACAGACGGACGGACGGACATGGCGAAACTATACACAGGGAGGTTACTACGAACAGTGTAAAAACAGTGTCGGCAGCGCGCTTGTGATTGTTCTGCAATCTCAAGCGTTCATAGGCTAAGGTGACTGCTTAACATTACACAGGCCGTATGCATGTTTGCCACTGGCATGGTATAAAAAGGACAGTAACTGTAATGTTGCACTTGCCTCCAGACTAAACTCATCCCGCACTAAGCAGTTGTGTAGTGCCAGTAGTATTCTTTACACGCTCTCAAAGACCAGCTAATTAAAATTTCACCGGAAGCTAGAATAAGCGAACAAATTTCACCGGAAGCTAGAATAAGCGAACGAAAGTTTAATCTGGATGTTGGTGAGTTACGACTCCAGTGAGGCTTGCTGGCACACAGATTGATAACGGTACGTACCTACATATAATTTTATTGTACGCAACACAACTAGAGGTCCCGGTTTCGAATACCGGTAATGGCATTTGTTTCTTGTTGGCCTGTATAGCTTAGTTGGTAGCGACACTGCCTCCGATGCTAGAGGTCATGGGTTTGAATCCCGATAAGGGCATTTGTTTCTATGGTGAGCAAGAACATTTGTTCCTGAGCCCTGGATGTTGTCATTTTCCATAGTAAAATTACAGATAGATCGACCGTACGTTCAATACTACTACAATACGTACAATAGTACGTTCGATACTACTAGAATACGTACAATTAGTATGTTCGAAAAGTTACATGGCGACCCTGCTGGTTATGGTTATGAAAAAATGTTCCAGTTTCCTGTAGACAAATGTTTAATTCCATTTTATCAATCAATCAATCAATCAATCATCATTTATTTGTAAAAACATAGGTATATACAATGGTGTTATGAACATTTTATAAGCCTCACTATGTCTTCGCCATAAGGCATACAAATTGTCATAACATATGTCACAAAACTTGTAAATATATTAATCTAAATTGTTAAATAATCATGCATTAGGTATGTCAAATTATGCAGATAAAATAATGATAATAATAATAAAAATAAGAGTTTTCAAAATTTACTCCTATATATAATTATGTCAATGTTATATGTCAATGTCTCTTAAATATTCTTGTATGGAGTAGTACGCTTTTTCTACCAAAAAATGTTGTAGGCTTTAAAAAAATAATCTATATCTAAGAGCGATTTAAGTAGCTTATTGAAAACTCTAGGCGCCATACCAAATACACTTTTTGACAGTAGGGCAGTTTTAAATGGTATATTATTTATTTTCCCTCAGTTAATGAAGTTCATGAATGACGTCTATTTTGTTACACTCGTAACTTATTTTTAGTTTTAATACTTGTCCTTGTCCTTTGTCTTTATACTACCATGAATATATGTAAATTCACACTTAAATTCATATTTCTGATAAAGTCCATAATTATATGAACTGCAATATTAATATTATGTTTTTAATGACATTCGTTTATTAATTTTAAAACAAAATGCGAGCGAATAAAGAATAACATTTTATACTATAATAATGTATATACCAAAAAAAAAACCGTCTCCAATTTTGTACTTCATATGCCACAATTTGTGGTTTCCGCGAGCCAATGCTTGGTTACCCACAGAAAATACTGAAATCGGCATATGCGTGCCTATCAAAATCGAAGAATCCCCTTGATTCCTCCTAGATCTCATCATCAGACCTTCACCAAATTTATATGGGACCAATGTCCCCGACATTGCCTGCTACCTGCTTTGAAACAAAAAAAGAATTATCTAAATCAGCCAACGCGGTCAAGAGTTATCGGGAAACATACATACATAAAAAAAAGAACAAGCAAACATGCAGACGAACTGAGTACCTCCTTCCTTCTATTGAAGTCGGTTAAAAAAGACTTAATTATTACTTAAGGGGAGGTTGTCAAGCGAGTTAGCGTTTTCGAGTTTTCTAAAAACAATCTGAAACGTAGAAAAAGAGTTCTAAAAGTTTGAAAAAATTATATGTTTTACTTAAGGATTTAGTCTAGTCAAAGTTGCACTCAGTTACACGATCTAATGAATTTCGCTCGATAGAAAGAGGCCCCAAAGTTACTCCTTTTTGTAAAGCATTTACAATCTGACGACTAAACTATTGATGTTTTAAATAAAGTTTTTGAACTAAACTAAAGCCATTCAGTATTTCTAGTCATTTTTGCAAAATTTAAATAGATAAAATGATTGTATTAATTAATATGTTTAAATACCTACAAAATGCGCGAGCGCGGAGGCTCGGCAGGCCCGATCAGTCGCGCGCTGGCGCTTACGGACAACGGACCTGTGTCAGTTTTATCCGCGACCGTTTCGTGCACCAAACAAGCATTTTTTGACGAATTTATATAATTGTTGCAAATTATTTAACAAGGGCAATAAAAACCCAAATGAAAAAAGTCGTTATTATTAACAAATAAATTATGGTCAAAGTGCCACAGTATAAAAATGACAGTATAACAACTGAACTGAACCCCTGCAGAAATGGAACCAAAGTTGGTAAAATTATAAATGAAATGTTTATTACCAGAAATTGTAGATATAGTAAGAGATCTACTGCTTTGCACTTGAATATTTTTTTTAAGCTATGAGCTTCACCACATTAATTCCGACCGTCTTTTTTTAAATACCACGTCAGTGGCAAACAAGCGTACGGCCCGCCTGATGGTAAGCGATCACCGCAGCCTATGGACGCCTGCAACTCCAGAGGAGTCACATGCCCGTTGCCGACCCTTTTATAATTCTTCTAGCTAATCTTCTTTTAAAAGATCTACCCATTTCCAGGTAGCTACCGTGGCAAGTTTGGTATTATACCATATTGATTATTTTATCATCTTTATGTAAAAATCATTTCTGGTATTTATTTTAAAAGAATACGGTAATCTTTCGCATAAATAGTAAAAAGTAAAAACTTCGCAATGTTTTTTATGCTTTGAGAGCTATAACTTTTGACGAATAAATTAAACCACCAAAAAATATTCTGTCTGTATTTTATTAAATTAAAATAACGTTTTTTTGAAGCAACAATAAAGCTTAAAACTAGTGGCTCTGTGAGCTGTAGACCACGCAAAAAAAATATGTTTTCAAATTTTACAAAAATCGTCTCGACAAAAAATCATTATAATTATCGAACTGCTCACGAAATGTCACGAGAATCGGTTTAGAAATGCGACCTTTAGAGGAGAACATTCGGACAGACAGACATATGAATGAATTTTTGTCGAAAGCTGAAACGAGGATGCTTCGCTCGCTCGGTCAAAAAACTATATTAGTAATAATTTTATGACAGTCGTGGTTCACTACTACTGGGCCTGTGTTTATGAAGATTTGAACATTATCAACTTATATCTATACGCTTCGTCAGGTTTTACACTATACTGAGGAGTATAACCTTATAACTGTGCCCTCTGTTTGGCGTTTGTGGACTACGAGAAGGCCTTCGATTCGGTTGAAACCTGGGCTGTACTACAATCTCTCCAGCGGTGCCAAGTAGACTACCGCTATTATCGAAGTACTGAAGTGTTTGTACGACAACGCCACTATGTGAGTCCGACTGGAGGACAAGAACTCGATACCTATTCCGTTGGAGCCGCGAGTCAGGCAGGGAGATGCTATTTCTCCCAAACTGTTCTCCGCTGCACTGGAGGATGTTTTCAAGACTTTGGACTGGAGAAGCATCATCAACATAAACTGCCAAGTTAAAGCTCCAAATGCATTAAGCCGCAGTAAATTACTTTTACTGCAAACAATGTAGTGCCGGACTTGGCACCTTTCAGAGAATCTACGGAACTAGGCACCCATTTAGATCTCAATTCTTTTGTCGGTGAAAACGATAATTGAACTTGGCTCCCATTTTCACATTTATGTTTTTGATGGGATAAATATAACACCCAAATATAACACAAATAGATAAAAATTGCATAACCTATTAAACAAATCGAGTAGAGAGGTATAAGGCATATTTCTTAGGTTCTTAGGTTTCATAGATTAAGTAACGAATTTCAGGGTTGTATTATGAATTCTTTTCTTTTTTCATTATAATGGATCCTAACGTAAGTTCGACTTTCAATTATTTATTTACTACCGATTTATTAAAAAATGATATCAAATACATACTAAAGTTTAATCATAATTAATGCATTTCTTAAGTCAAAATACAGTTATATTTCTATACTGTGACCAGTATGAAGCTAGCGGGGTCATCCGAGTTCACAGTCGCTTCGTCCGCGCGGGCTTGTTCACGCACCGCCAGGGCAGCGCTAAATACCTACTCTCGCAGGACTAGAGGGCCTTAATATGATTTGTATCTTACAAAGCACTGTAATAACTACTTCAAACCATCATGTCAAACACTATTGTCTAAATTGTATTTCTGTTATCTGACACTGAAGGAGAGATAACATGTATTTTGCAATTATTTTAACAAATTAAAATCGTTGATCTATCATATAGGATAGTACTTTGGGATATTTAACAGTGATCTATCATTATAACGTAACTGTCATATCGGTTGCATATGGCATCGGCCAAAAGAAAATGTGCTTCTTGATATATTTCGGTTAATCTATTAAGACCTCTTTTAAAGTGGAGAGAGAAGTCGAGGAAGGCAGACCCCACAATCAGGTGGGAATAAAAATTGCTAAGGAGAGAGATTCCTCCGACCTTTTCCTACGAAACTGCTGATTTTTTATTCGCGCGAACAAGGTTAGTCCCATAGTAACTGTGGTTTAGAATCATTGAGAGAACAGATTTATTTTATTTGTCGGCCTCATCTTTGCCCCCTGGCTAGATGCCGGCGAAGAGCAATCCCATTTAAAAAAAAAAAAAAAAAAAAATTGTATTGCGTTCAATGAAATACCCTGTATATCACTTTAAATCTTTCAACACTTCTCGGACCCATGACCCACCATCCATTTTGGAAGTTATAAGACATACGAAAAACATGTACGTATTTATTCGCACTTCTAAACTTTTGGAGCGTTTTGGTAGATTTGTTCAATAAAAACCTCCTATTATTACTTGATTATTAACTGTAACATACTTAACATAAACCAATATTAAAATCTTCACAAACAAAGCGTCGAAAACACCTAACAACCACTAACAAGTTGAGATTGACTACTTACGTAACTTGCAACCACAATATTCGGTCGGAGCGACGCCGTAACAATGTTGTATGAAACTTGAGAGCTTTAAAACCTAGTTAAGTGTAGAAAGACTGTTAAGTGTCGGTTATTTTCCCGCTGTTTCGCATACATTTTAAGTGCTAGAGCCTGACCGGCGGGTCGTGACACAATAAAAATGGTGACGCAAAAATCCGAGAATGGTAAGGGTATCTTCGTCATACAAATGGTTTGAATAAATTCTTTACCCGTAGTGCGTATCAAATTATAACGAAATGTATGGTTTAGTGCTATGAAGAGATATTTCAATACGTTTTAAGTTTAGCGTTATCTACGAGAGCGTAATTTGTTTTCGACAGCAATGTACTGTTTTCACTCATTTGACCTGGCATATGCAAAGCGGATCGAGTTTAGTCTACTTAAACAACCCACCTGCCTAGGTAGTACCTACCTACTTACCTAAGTAGTTATCATGTATGTCTGTGTTATGTATAATACATTAAAGTATGTTGATTGATTAGGCCCATATTATCTACCCGTAGAGTATGCGCTTGTATCAAAAATACACGTTGAATATGGAAACAATTTTACATAGGCGGGTGCCTTAATACCCTTATTTTGTTAGGCACTGACACAATACTTTTTTAAACCACGTCGGTGGCAAACAAGCATACGGTCCGCCTGATGGTAAGCGATCACCGCATCCTATGGACGCCTGTATCATATGCGCATTGCCGACCCTTTAAAAGTTATACACTTCTTTCTTGAAAAACCCCATACTGTATTCCCTCGGAAAAACCTAGGCAGGGAGCTCATTCCACAACCGGGGCGTCCGATGGAAGAAATTCCTATGAAACCGTACCGTATGCGACTATTATTATACACTTACTTATATACTTGATAGTAGGGGTACTAATTATTGGGATTACGTTGATAACCAATGTGATTTATTCTTTTCTCAAACATGCAATGAAATATTGATGTTGTGTTCCTTATAATAGGCTGCGAAGTATGACGTTTCAGGTGCGGCTAGGACAAGAGGTAGTCCTCTTTTTTAATTTCCATTCCACATAATTTGTGGCACAGGCACCATGACATTCTGCCACTAAAAAATAAAAATTTGATTTTTTTGTTGTTTATTTCATTGCATGTTTGAGAAAAGCACTATACATACCTCGGCGGGAAATATGGGGTTGCCCGCCTCAGACCTATCCGGCCTCGCTTCGCTCAGCCGTCTATATGTCTTTGGCCGGCAACCCCTTTTGTCCCGGCCTCTGTAGTAATGTACTATTAATTAAAGTAAAATATGAAACATGGCAGCTTCAAGTGACTGAAGAGCCACTTTAATTATAATCTAGGTTCAAATTGAACTCTTTACGTTTTTATTTCCGGAATTAGAATATACTCGTAATTTAAATAAATGAAATAGATTAACTTTATTCTGCAAGAAGGCCGCAATGACACTTTTACAAGTCAAAATCTAGTAGCGTTTCTGCAAAAGAAGACCACTACCGAGAAAAAACGCTGATAGAAACTCGACAGTCAGTCATTTTTTCCCAAAAATATGCTTACCTATTACAACGATGATAATACTTAACCTACTTAATATAAATAAATCTGAGTATGAAAACAAATGAGGAATAATATTTACAATGTATATAGTTCAACAAGACAACATGTGATTACTAATTTCCTAGACATGATAGAATGAAAATATACACTTATAAATATTAATGCTATTTAGGTCTCTGGTTTGGGCCATGCATTTCTGTCAGTTATATAGTCCTCGACCCTGTAATAAGCCTTTAACATCAACGATTTTTTTAAGTAATTTATTTCTTAAAAACCTTCCGATGCTGCTTTAGAAAACTTGGCAGATAAGATTCTAAGATCCTTATTTTATAGAAATACCTTTCATTTTAAATATTAAACTTCAGCCATTAGGTACCGTTTGCTCATCTATAAAAGCCTGTCCGATCCCCCGAGAACTATCTGGGATCTATTTAACACTTACATTTCACATTCTCATATGGTACCTGATTCAGAGCTCAGGCTCCTAAGGATGCGCTGTGTTGAGAATGAAACTGCATTTGCCGTATAGCTGTCGACACATTAAAGCTTGAGAGCGCGGGCACGGCGTCGTTGCGTGGCGGAGGGGGTTCTTTGGTGAAGCGAACGCGGTCCGGGGGACGTCCTACCAAAAAATCCGCTCAGTATTCGGTAGCACGGTAGAGTGGAGAAAGCAGTAATGACGGTCGATAGTTTCGGAAAGATCAAAAAAGAAAAACCGCCTCAGCGCCCCACCGCGCCGCGCTCGCTCTGTGTGTAAATCAATAAAATGTCAGCAATGCCTCCTGAATATCTGGAGTCGTAAGCATCCAGTGTCTGCTTAAGTGCTTGCATCAAGCCGTACGCTTGATGTTTGCTATAATACTATCACTGTTGTAATATTAGCCCAGACATATATGTACGAGTACATAAGATATTGTCGTTAGTATCAATGCCATCAAAAACAACTAAGTGTCAAAACAGTGACAAAACACAATTAATTAACACGAAACAGACACCGATACAATATTAATTTGTCACAAAATCGGCACAACTCAGCGTAATGCTGGCAGAGCCAGCGCTGATCTTCCGTTGTGACCATTTGGCGAAGACACGGCACCATGACGCCAGGATCACACTCGCATCAACATCAACAGAATTTACAAAACAAATAAAATAAATAAAAATCATTAATTACCAAAAATAAATAAATCAAATCATATCAAATATTTATTCTGCAAATAGGCCACAAGGGCACTTCTACATGTCAAAGCGTGACTTTGTACAATTTAAAAACTGGCAATGTTACATAATAATAATGATTAAAAAAATATACTGATTAACAATCCAAAGAAACTAAATTTACAAATATTAAGGACGTATATTGAAAACGATCTGTGTCCGAATAAACAAAAAAAAATATAAAATTAATTTAATATCACAGAGATGTATATGGTCTCTGAGCGTCCAAATAAGATTAATAACAATTATTTCGTAAGAGATTATTAAGTCCTTAGACATATAAATGGTCTCTAAGCGTCAAAGTTAAAATAAGTAATAAAACAGCACTAATATAATATTCCTAGAGATGTATAAGGTAACTAAGCGTCAATAACAATAGAACTAATCCAGAACAGGATTATGTCTCTCGTTAATCTACAATAAAATAACACTAGTATTAAGGTATTTACTATGCCCTTGCAAGCATGAACAGACCGGACTCCACAAACAGCACCCGATCACGAGTATGACGCGTATATCAGCCATCGCCACCCTCGACCATCTGTTAGGGAAGGTGGCGACCCGATCAACGACGCCGATAAATAAAAAGAAACATAAAGTACAAAGTAGAGTTGGAACATCGTTTCATATTTGGAAATGGAAATACTAGTCCAAATACATCCTACAAAAAGTACCACGCTTAGCACATTGCGAACAATTTCGAATGCGACGTGTTAGTAGCAGATCGACGCTCCTGCCGTGTTTAGTTCATGCAAATTACGCCTGCGTTTTATGGCTCGATTTTTGCCTGAATCCTGCGCTAAATGCATTTGGCGCGGTCCCGAGTTGTACTCAGTTGTAATTTAGTGCAGTGCTTTTTAGTTGAAGTTATGAGAAAAATGGGTAGATTAATATATTTCACCCTTATGCACTATTTTTATCACTGTTCATGCACGTCTGACATCTGTCATTTCAGTATACTTAGTTATTTTCGAGTTTGACTGTTTATTTGTGCGTGTTAAAATTAATGATAAACACAACCAAAAAGAAACGTATACTTTGACTATTAGACTTGGTCTGATGATAACATTTTTTTTCTGTATGTTATATATACGAAGGCGGCTATAATTTACAATTAGACGAATAAGACATTTTTTGAACTTGACTTTTTCTATTTTAACTCAAGCAGTCAAACATTTCAGAGAAGAAATTTATTCAATAGCATAAAATGCATCGGCAAAATCTTCGTTATTCTCTCATACTTCGGTAGAAAAGTTGAGGCAAACAACTATTGATGCCTTCAGAAGTTTCGGTATAATTATTTTAAATTTTATTTTACTGTCCACTTAACTACTGGTAATATAATAATAATTATTTTAATAAAAGCTAAAACTAAATACAAATTATAATTACTATATATAAGTACATTCCCCGAGGTCGCTGCCTCGGGGGAGGGTGCCCATAAGGCTGGCCACAGTTCCCCGCTGGATAGCGATACCTATCCGTTGACCGAGGAAGTGACCAGCCCTATTGTGAGCCGTATTAAAATAAAAATGTTTTAATGTTTTTATATAGCCGATGTCCGTCCGGGCTCCAAGGGCCGAGAGTTTCGACCGCGAATGCCGCAAATATGTGGCTATTTGCTATTTTCTTTTTAAATTATTTTGTTACTTTGGCGAATACTAGTACTAGTTAAATGCCTGCACCTGATGTTTCTGTTTAGCCCAATGGTTGACTGGTAGAGAATGCCTTATGGCATTAAGTCCGCCATTTGTACATATTTCTTGTATTGTGCAATAAAGTTTAAATAAATAAATAAATAAAATACTGCGTTGGCTCTACGGAGGACACATTAATTGACAAAGTGATTCCAATCCAATGCACAATGCAGTTTTCTAGTTTAATAGAATCATTAGGGTTTAGAAGTAATTTAATTACGGAATAAGGAGTTACTTTGCGGAATTCCATGACAAAATGTCTTAAACAATATTCTTTGCTTTTCCACTAGAAATCGTACAGAGGTATCTTATTGATAATAATTATATACGTTTTATGCACTTGCGTATTTTGGCATACATTGCCTCTACACGCACAAACATGCAAAACAATACAACATTGTGTAATGTTATGTAAAACGAGTGTGAATTGTTTGATAATTATAACCTTTTACGCACAATATCTATCACGTTAAGGATAATGTAGCCTTTGATGTAGTATTTGTTTCACGAAATGTGTCTCTTTTTAACCCCAACGCACGTATAACGGAAAAAAGAGTATTATATAAATAAATAAAATAAAAAATAAATAAAGTTTGGGGGACAATCTTACACAAATCGACCTAGTCCCAAACTAAGCAAAGCGTGTACTATGGGTACTAGACGACGATATACATTCTTACGAGTACATGGTTAAATACATACTACATGTGATATCGATATACATGGATAAATACATAAAACAATACATACTTAAATATATACATGATACATGTGTTATAGGTTTGACACATGTATCTGTGTATGTGTGTGTGTCTGTGGCATCGTAGCTCTTAAACAGGTGATCAGATTTGAATGCGGTTTTTTTTTATTTGAAAACCGGTTTCCCAGGGATGGTTATTAGACTGTTTTTATTAAAATCGGTTCAACCGTTAATAAGGTATTGAAGTTTGAAATGTAAATGTCAGCGGTTTTTCGACGTTTCTAAGTTGACAGTTATCTATTTTTATAAAACAAAATCCAATATAAGCTGCGATATTGATCTTTACCATAGAAAAATACTCATTTTGGGTCGTCGTGCCAGCCTAGTTAGTTTTCTAGTTTGTAGAAAAATATACATACGTACAATGCGCGTTCGTGGCCCAGCGGCGCCCGCGTACCGCGTGCGGTATGCGAGGTTAAGAAATCGGGCGGGGTCAGTCCTTGGATGGGTGATATTTTGGAAGGTACGTTAAGCGTTGATCCCGGTTGCTGTCTTTGATAGTAGTCGTTAAGCCAAGTTAGAGGCCTTCGGGCGGCTTGAGAACTTCTAACAGTCAAGTTGCCCACTCTCTTGACAAGCCTAATCCCAATAAGGTCTAGTTTCCCCCTTGGGTTGGAAGTTCAGATGGCAGTCGCTTCCGTAACAGCTAGTGCCTACGCCAATTCTTGGGATTAGGTAGCGGACCCTGAGAATAACGCTAGGATAATGATTAATGCGCCAAAAATGAAACAAAATTGTTAAACAGTGAATAATTTCTTTTAACAAATAGATGGCATTACGCAAAACATTTCCGAATAAACAAAATCCGATGTCCTTAAAATTTAAGGAAATAAAATAACAGGATTGGCATCGAAATAATTCCAATTGTCAGGAGACTGCTTTATAAACCAATTTCGGAAGTTTTTCGCATTCTTACGTTCGTTGGCGCGAATTTCTCCGAGTCTTTATAACAACTTTGCAAGTCAGAAAGGACGTAAAATATATTTTATTTTATCAGGACACGTCTTTCTGTACAAGGGCAGAAAAAACAAGTTTATCTATTTGAAAACATAATGGGGATCTAATATAGCAATTTGGATTTGTGAATGTAATTTAACGCTTTTATTGCGGTTTTCAGTGATTTAATTAATAGTTTTATTCAATCGGTTAGAAAAAAACCCTGATAAGAAATTGATGTGTTAGGGTGTTTTTATTGAATTTCGTTAATTGCGAGGGCATAATCCTGAGATGAAATAAAGTAGTCTTCTCTAAGACACTAGTATCCCAATACGTACTATTTCAAAGATATTCAAGGATTCATTTTCGTTAATTAACACCCCACCCAGTATAGTATAAAAGATCCTTAATAATTAAACAATCTTGACGTGCTTGTCATTCGAATTTCGAATTGTCATACTTGACATTAACTTTTTCTTAACTCCGCGTTAACTCTTAAGGCCAGTTTTTATTCACCCTAAGTGATATAATTAATGACTTGTATGAAAATGACTAAAATATATTTTTCTTGAATTTTGAAAAACTAAATATGCTACGTCGTTTCTATGGCTATACACGGCTATATGCTAGAAGGAACGGAAAACAATAAAAACATCCGGTATAATGTATAAGCAAAAGGCTACCTTTTGTCGGCATCTGTAATGTCAAAATCAAAAATCAAAATATCAAAGTATATTTATTAACCATAAAAGTACACAAGCAAGAAACACATTGCAGTGATCCCCACACTAGGCATAGCCTGTCTCGTGGAGATCTAGATCTTTGGAATTACCAGAATGTTGCGGCTCTTAATTTAGTAGATAACAAAGAAGAAGAGAGATGAGTTTAAATGTTTTACAAATAAAGATATGTAACTATAATTATTTATAACTCTAACTATTTCCATAAGACAGGGTTTCGGGGAAATTCGGACATTAATAATATTGGAGATAAGGTCTAAGAGTGTAGTATGTGTATGTATGGGTGTGTAGGCATGAGTGTGGAAGTGAAGGTTTGATTTTGTGTATGAGCAACTGCAGAGATGAAAATATGCAAGCAAAGTGCTAACGGAAGAACGGAAGGGGAGTAGCCCTACGAGTTTTTAACCTCTTGGGATCGGACCAAATAAAATATGTCGTCCGCTACATTTAATGTAAGATGTGTGGAACTCCTTGCCGGAATCCTTGGTCCCTGAAAACTACAACCTTACGGTCTTCAAGACGAGAGTGAACCGGTTTTTACTAGGTAAGCGCGCTCCATCCTAGACCGCAATATCGCTTATCCATCTCATAGCTTGCCATCAGGTGATTTGTGGTAAAACGCAAACCCATCCAGAGTAAAAAAAAATGTAATTTTCTTTCTAATTCAACTAATAATTTTTCTACATAATGGTTTTTATTTCAAGTTTCTAATTTAAATAGTACAGAAGTTATCGTCATGTTCATGAGATTATACCTTCTTTTGCAGGCCAGTGTATATTGTTATTGATATTGACAAGGTCTTTTGCTTCAAAATAACACAATATGGTATTTTACAGATAGTGTCTGCATGCATGTAATTAGAAGAATCACTATAGGTACATTTTGTAAGCTACTTGTCATAGATGTCTACCAGAGTCTAAAATACTCACTAAAGCGCCTTCCTGACTTGTCGATGCGGGGGCGGTACGATATGAGAAAACTGTCAGCTGTCAGTGTCAACCGATACTATTGCAGTACTGCCCCACTTCTGCGCATGGTATTACTACTGCGCAAACGAATTACTGACAGTATTTCGTCAAGTGAGGAAATCTCACATCGGTAAATTCACGTCAAAGAGCAAAATTCCTATGATATATCGCTTCCGGCCCGCCAAATCAGGAAGTCGCCTAAGACTCCTGCTCACCGTTCCAGGAAAAAAAAAACCATATGTTAACTTTCCTACAGGAGCCAGGTCCAAGACTATAAGACTAGCCGATCATTTTTGACGTTACATAAAAAGCTAAATTTGACTGTCAGTTACTCCTCATTATTTAACCTAAAAAGCACAAAACTAATGCAAATATTTAACCACGAATGCCATTGTCACTTTAAATTCCGCATGGAACCTGCTTTAACCGCTTTCCGGTTTAAAGCCGGTTAGTTATATCGCAATATTCGCGTCTCGTACGCTGGCTGTTTATCTAGATTTGTTGCTGCGTGTTTGTAAATTTTAGGGTTTTTTCGCTCCCTCATTGTGAAACATTGTGAACAATACAAGTAACCTTTAGTAACGAAAGTATGCTGGTAGTTTTCCGAAGATTATATCTGCGAGGAATGAAATAGTAAGTTTTATCTCTTTGGTGGTTATAGTTGCGTATACAAAAACAACTATGGACTTCTTTGTTTAACCTGTTATTTTTTCCTCATTAATTACTTGGAAGTGGAAGGATTATTGTTAGTAAAGTAATTTAGTGATGTATGTACGAGTATAGTCGACACCATAATGAATTACTGAAGCGAAACGGTACTTTTTCTCTATGGGTATTCGGTTCAATTCCCAGTCGTGGCTAATACATTTTCATTTTTTTTCTGTTTGAATAGGAAGTTTTACTTAAAATGTTACTCTTTCCCGCTGAATTTTTAAATCCTGCTCAGCATCATGTGTATTGATTTATACCCCAATTTCTCATATTTTTTTCAGGTTTCCACCGTGTGACGGTTCATACACAAGTATAAAAAATATTGGCGTTTTTTCTTTATGAGAATCGAGACGAGTGTGCTCATAAATCCGAGCAAGAAAGTCCATATATTTCAAAATTTTGAGAAAGTTCCTAAACGGCACAATTTGAAGTAAACACGCCCGGAGCCAACATACTCGTAATGTGGATTCAATGCTAAATAGTCTGTAAATACCTTCGTATTTACTTGGCTTGCAATCAATATACAATACCTATTCGAGCCAAGACAGGTGACCATCAAATGATCGGCAATTCCCTGAGAGCTAATTGTCTACGGAACGCTACTCGAGACGTTTCAGTAAACGGTCACTTAGCGCCACTATTATGAAGCTTTTCCTGAACTTTATAACTAAAGGGGTAAGGAAGAGAATGGCATAGCTAAGCAGAACGTGTCAAGTCCATTTAGCACTGTTTCGAGGTGACAGGATAATTAATTGTGGCGTTCATAGTTGCTCGCCATGCGATATACAGAGCTGCGGGAAAACTTAACATCTTGGAATAAAGTCTTCGGTTAGCAGCTTCAATATTTTCGGGAGTGACTGTGACATCTTAAAAAGCAAACAGAAGTTCTCTTCTCGTATTTTTTGCGCTTATTTTTATTTACTTGGGTTTTGTAAGTCTTGTATTTGTATGCGTCTTTACTTTATAAAAACAAAGGAAATTTAAGTAGTAGCGAAAATGCTTTCCAAAAGCAAAATTCAAGATTAACTGTAAAATATCTAAACCGTTAATTGTGTGGCTATCATCTTTGATGATATGTAGTTTCATAATTTCATTCATCGTTCACCATATTTACATAGAACAACTTAAACAATTCTGAAAATCGGCATTTACGTACTTACTGTTACACAATAGTTCAAGTGTATTTAAAACATAGAAGACGCTAAATTTACCCAAATACTGACACTGACAGCTTTGGATCTAGAATAGTGTCGTTCAGAAAGCGCTCAACCCGCTCAAAGGTAACGTTCAAGAAAGGTAAGTCTCGAGCTTGCCGCCTTTGTACGGGGAGGATTTGTGGAGGCTCTTGAGGACATGGTGTAAGGAACAGGCGAGTTTCAATGGCTACAAGCTAACCAAGTGTCTGTATCTTTTTTCAAGAAAAGCCTGAAGTACCGTAAGTAAGTAAGCAGTAATTTTCGAGGCAGTTCATTCAGAGGATTCGTTGAATTGATAGCTGGAAGAAAATGTAACCTCTCACTTTCAACAAAGCGTATCGGTAGCTCTGGTGACCTTACTTACCAACAGGTACACAACATTGCATACCTACAGAGGAATTAGTGGTATAATTATGGCTATGTGGTCTTCTATGGACCCGGCTATGTCCTAAAACTACGACCAAGACCACCGTGGGATGGGTAGCAGCATCCCTGGAGTGCGGTGGAGATACTGCGATCGCTAACCCGCATACCAAGCGAGGCGATTATGGCATTAACCCCCCCGGAAATTGGAGGACGCCTATGTCCAGCAGTGGCCGTCCTTGGGTTGATATGGTGGTCGTGGTCTTCTATGAGAAGGTACTTCCCCAGTTGGGCTTCGTGCATAGTGTAGAAAGGAGCATAGCGCGCATTTCACAGTCATTTTACTATTTTTACTTACAAGGTCTTGAAGTTACATTGAGTAATTAACAGATATTTTCTGGGTGAGAGTAAATTGAAAACCTTGTCTTAACTTTTTTATATACCACGGCGGTGGCAAACAAGGTGACAGCCCACGTGACGGTACCTGGTAACCGTTGCCTATGGACGCTGGCAACACCAGAGGCGTCATTGAGAAATCATTGCACGCTTTTTTTGAAGAGTCCCATGCTGTAGTCTATTGGGAATATAACGGCAGGGAGCTCGGGAGGGAACTTCCTATCATGTTTCTTTTTTTATGATAAAATGTCGGGGGATGGGCAGCAGCATCCCTGGAATTCCGGTGGAGATACTGCGATCGTCAATCCGCATGCCAAGCGTGGCGATTATGGCATTTACCCCCTTGAAATTGGGGGAGGCCTATGTCCAGCTGGTCGTCCTTCGGCTGATATGGTGGTTTCGGTGGATTTAAAAAAAAAAACTAAAACAAAACATAAACGCTACGTTTTGTCTCTTGCGTCTTCTCACATGTTTTTGGAGCAGCCTTCAAGTGGACTCTCGGACTTGTCGGAAATTTAATATACTCCCTAATAACTTGTGTACACCTGCGATGCAACTTTAGTTTCTCATCTGATATATGAACGTGAACAGTATTTTATGTTAAGTTTTAGACACGAAAGAAGAATATAGCGGTATTGCCTGTAATGCCAGGCATCTTCCAATTAAAGATAAAATATTACATTAAATAAAATAAATAATAAATAATAATAAATATTAGGGGACAATTTTTACACAAATCCAACTAGTCCCATAGTAAGCTCAATAAGGCTTGTGTTATGGGTACTAGACGACGATATATTTAATAGATACATACTTAAATACATATAAAACATCCAAGTCTCAGGAACAAATGTCTCTGCTCACCACAGAAACAAATGCTCTTACCGGGATTCGAACCCGGGACCTCTAGCTTCGGAAGCAGTGTCACTACCAACTAGCCTAAACAGGCCGACTACATTCAATTACTTTAATCATGAAAGTCATTAAAGTTTAATGGCTTTTACAATTTCTTTTTTTTAAAGTTTGTTAATTTCTTTAGCAACTAGGTGTATTATTATGAAAGAAAACAATATAATGCATGCGCAAGCTGGCCTTAAATAGAACCGTTGAAATAACGCTTTGCAAAGAAACTATTGTTAGGAATTGAATTTTTAGTAAACAAAATACCCGCCGCTATCTACCGCCGCCAAATGCCCCCGCTTACCATCAGGCGGGCCGTACGCTTGTTTGCCACCGACGTGGTATAAAAGAAACATGCTATTTGAATTATTGAATGTTGATTGTAGACACTTTTACTAGTTTCCTGCCATGAAACCTGAAAATATTTTAAAAGCCGTTTTTGGCCCGGCTTCGGAAGGTACTGCCTACAGAGTGTGTTAAGAACACAAGCGGGGCCTTCTAGTAATACGAGGTAGGCAATCCCAGTTACGGTCAAAAATTATCAAAAAAAATCGATTGCAGTTTCACATAGTACAATCCCTTTACCAATCTGTGACAAAACTTTACAGATCGGAGATAGAATTTGAATAGAATAGTACATTACGATACAAGTGCAGAGAACAGGAAATTCGCAACGAGTGTGTGTATCGTACAACGTTTTACAGTACATATGGCTCTTTAAAGTTTCGACATATGCACGTAATCTGCTGATTACCGCACTCGTGCGGTAAAGTAGCACCATATGTACTGTAAAATCTTTTATTGCAACCATAAGTTCTAATTTTACAAGCGTGTTTGAGAAAAATACTTTTGCATCTTTGTTGCACTAAAGCAATATTTGATAATTTTAATAATGCAGTGGGCATCAATTAATCTCGCTTGTCGGACCCACATGTGCATCCAGTATTCAGGGCCGCATCTCATCAATATCTGAGCAGCCGACGTGAGCGGGGTTCTGCCTGAGGGTGTGTTTGGCTGGACGTATTGAGTTGAAAGCGATTTGGTACGCGTCAATGAGTGCATGTGATAAATAAATACCTAATCGCTTCTAAGTGCGCCAAACCTTAGGTATGGTTATATTTTGCTTTTTCTCGTCAATCTTTGATTTACGATAGACCGTAGAAATATAAGAGTGGGTGTGATAGCGTTAGAAAGCCATTAGCCATTAAAATGCCTTAAAAATATATATTATACATAATGTATTAAATTCAAATTATGACCAAGGTGTTGATAATTTCAATAAACTGATAGAAGGGTAAAATGGCTTCATTAAATAGTTTAAGATAGTAGCAAAGTCATTTTTTGCTTTTTATTGCGTGTAATAGAATGTAAACGAAAAAAAAACGATTTTATCTCGTACTTTTTTACTCGGAGTGATGTCTGAAGCGATATTATGTCATGGAAAATCCAAAAAATACATTTTATATGCTATTAGATCGCAATGTCAGTCAAATCCTGTAACAGATAGCACTA
Source organism: Notocelia uddmanniana (assembly GCA_905163555.1). Classification (NCBI taxonomy): domain Eukaryota; kingdom Metazoa; phylum Arthropoda; class Insecta; order Lepidoptera; family Tortricidae; genus Notocelia; species Notocelia uddmanniana. The sequence goes on from LR991066.1 coordinate 24,774,314, forward strand.
AAGGGAAAATATCATATATACGATTCAATTCACGCAAAAAAATAGCTTAAATAAATCAGCGTTTTTAACTGATATACAACTCTTCCATAAATTGCTTGCAAACGCGATAGTCCTTAAATCCCAGTGGGCATATGATAATTGCCATTTTATCACTTATCGTTATTGATAAGATATTTGTCACGTTCTGACAAGGTGACAAGTATGCGAGTGCGCAAGTGACGGGAGACTTATCCACGACGATAACTGATAAAATCTACAATAAAATTCCAAAACACATTACTGAACCTAGCAATTTTAAATTCAAATCTGTAGTAAAACAAACACTTATTTCAAAAGCATATTATAAGGTAAACGATAACATCATGGACAGGGATGTTTGGCAGTGATAGTGTCCTGCACGGCTAATCTATCGCGAAAATAGGTCTTCTACTGTAGCTTGTTATTTTTGTAGTAACTGAGACTGTAATTTTATATTTAACTATACAATGTATATTGTTTTGAAAAAATGACACCTCGCCGAGTTTCTTACGCCGGTTCTTCTCGTGGCAGAGGTATATTTTTCCGAACCGGTGGAAGTTTATTGACGTTCATAGGTGCATGTAATATGCCTAATTTGAAGAATAAACTACTTTTACTTTTACTTTTGTACTTTTAATTGCAACCAGCATACACCCGCAGAACGAGCACGCAAATACGAAACAAACTTAAATTTTATACGTATTTAGTCGAATAGACTCCGTGTTCATCTGTTAAACGCATATATGTGACGTGACTGACACGCACTTCAGCAACAAATATTTTAAGACATTTTACCATCTCAAATATTTAACTGTCAATGTTATGAATAGCAAACCATCTACATTTAAATGAAAAATATCTCTTCGCTCGTATGAAACGCAAAAATACTGCTGATTGTAATTTCATTTGATTCCGTAGCGTAGATCCTAGTTAATTATATTTTTGTGTGTAAAAATTGCATAATCACTACTTAGTACATATTATAAAAAAGTCCGCCATTGGGTCTGTCCGTCCACGGGTCTTCTCGAAAGGACAGAGTGTTTCATGGGAAGGGTTTATATTAATTAATTGAAATTTTGTGTAGATTGGCTGAAATATAACGATAAATGTCGCCTTTTTAATGACTCCAAAACTGAATCTAATATTGAAATAAAAGTTACAATATGGTTACAATACATTCAGGATTAAATACCGATCCTCTGATTCTTGAGCCCTTAAGAAATTACAAAAAAAAACAATAAATTTTATATCACCGTGATATCACCCCTTACCTCAGAGCATGCAAACGCCCCCAAAGCAAACAAAAATGAACCCTACTGTTGAATAATTAAAACACCAAATCGTGCTAATTGAATTCGTTAGTGAACTGTCAATCAAGGGGTGTTTGATTGGATTAACATGTGATATTTTGCTCGAAGATAACCAGGAAAATAATACAGATTATAACGTCTTTATGACATTGGAATAGAGTTTATTATTGGAAGGTTTGAGTATATTCTCTGTGTGGTGTTTTTGAACAAATGTTTTGAGGAAAATACGGTAGTTTTGACACGCGGATTTCCTTAGCTTATTTCAAAGGGAGGGTAAATAATTACTATCCTCCCTTGTGTGTTAAAAATTGACTACTTAGATCAATTTACGATCTAAAAGACTTATGATAAAAAGGCATATATTTTATGAAGCACAGAAATACTAAATTTATAATATTTTACCTCAAAACCGTAACCATACTGATTTAAATAGTGGTAGGTTTTATTTGAAATGTGTGTCGGCAGGAATATATAAAAAAAATGTAGTGCATTTTCTTCTTAGTTAAAGTTGGTAATAAAAATTTACTAACATATATTTTTCAATTCAAAAGACGACCTGTTTAACCTTGTTGGTAGTGACACTACCTCCGAAGCGAGAGGTCCCGGGTTCGAATCCCGGCCAGCGCATTATTTGTGCATTTAGCACGGATTTTGTTCTTGGGTCTTGGATGTTCTCTATGTGTTTCAGTATGTATTTATCTATATCAGTATGTATATCGTCGCTTAGTACCCATAGTACAAGCTTTGCTTAGTTTGGGACTAGGTCGATTTGTGTAAGATTGTCCCCCAATATTTATAAAAAAAAAATACAATTAGAATGTACAGCCTTATCTTATTATTACGTAGTAGTAAAGTAACGGTGCGAAAAAAAAAATTTACAAATAATTGACTCCGTAAAAGTTCATAACGTATGCATGAAATGAATGCAATATTTTTAATATTTAGCTAGCCTGTACCAACTGTATCGTGAGCTATGGAATTCAAAAAGCTACTAAGTTCCCCTGGGCTATGCTGCATAAATTTGTAATGCTCCGGACGCAGTGTTTACCCTGTATATGCTAGTCGGGGGCATTTATGAAGATTGCGTTTGCTCAAGAATATGAAAATATATTTAGAAGCATGGGGAATAAATAGTGATTCGTCCTTTCGTTTGCTACTCGTGGTCCGTCAAGCGCCATCTAGTGATGTTTATAGATATTAACACAGCCTGTTTAGCCTAGTTGGTAGTAACTTTGCCTCCAAAGCTAGAGGTCCCGGGTTCGAATCCCGGCCAGGGCATTTATTTGTTCTTGGGTCTTGGATGTATTTATCTAAACAGGGTGATTCGGGAGACGTGAGCAAGATCAACACTACGGATTCAGTAGATCATAACCTACGGCTTCGTGCCACTATTAGTGAAATTAACGTTCATTTATCTTTGGTGTTGAAAACAAAATATTTTAAATTATTTACGAAATTCATGGTCACTCTACAATCAGAATACTTCAGTCAAGTGATACGTGTCAAATTGAATGTCATCTAAGTCCGATTACTTTTGAAATATCGTATCTCACTCAATGTGACAATTTACTTTCTTCGTAATCAAAGTGCTGTCATAACAATTAGAGGTTTAATCTTTATAAAATAGTTGTTGTAGGGTGACCATGATTGTAGATAACTTACCAAAAATATTTTACCTTAACAAAAATTAAAATACAGGAAAAAGGTATGGGTGTTTCACTTAAATACAATTGTGAACGATTTATTGCCATTTACTATGTATGTAGTGTTGGTCCTTCTCACGTCTCCTGAATCACCCTGTATAAGTATGTATATCGTCGTCTAGTACCCATAGTACAAGCTTTGCTTAGTTTGGGACTAGGTCGATTTGTGTAACGTTGTCCCCCAATATTTATTTATTTAACAAAATTTTACGACGTATCACGCTTGTGTTTTGGGAACATGAATACGATATTAGTTAATAGATATACTCAAATAGATTGTTATGATTTCGTAAAAAATAGGGTAATTTTTGTATAATTTGTTCAAATTGAGGGTAAGCGATAATATTGTAATACCAGATCGAAAGTATTGATATTGATTCCCTACCTTTTTGGGTGGGGGTACACGATCAAAACCCGATGGCGGGACGCAGTGAGGTCATTCGTTAACGAGCGCTAGCATTGAGTGGAGGTTCAATCGAAGTATTAGGTTGTAGATGTATAATTCTGATGCACTTTTATTATCAATCGTGATTCTATCATCGGGTATGAACCCGGTAACTCCTGTAAGTGCATAAAGTGAGACACAGTACAGTTGTAAGTTTTAAGAATCATCTTAAGATACATAAAAACGTCCAAGTCTAAAGAATCAGTGCTCATCACACAAATTAATTACCTCATTGATTCGAACCTGGATCCTCCAGCTTCATAGACTACCCACCAAGCTAAATAGGCCAATACTAGGATTAACTTTGGATAATTTAATATTGGAAATACTGAGTCATCATCATCATCATCATGTCAGCCGAAAGACGTCCCCTGCTGAACATAGGCCTCCCCCAAAGACTTCCACAATGACCGGTCCTGCGCCACCCGCATCCAGCGGACACCCGCGACCCTTACCAGGTCATCAGAAGACCTGACATGAGTAAATCATTGTAAAAAGTATATTGTGGGAGAAAATGTCAGACTGCCGAGTTTGTTATGGGGTTTCTTCGCGGCAGTGGTCTCCTTTTTCATAAACACTAGTAAGTTTTAACTTGTATAATAACAACCAATGGGGCCTTCTATTAATTTAATTTATTAAATTCGATGCCTATTTTTGCAAATAAATACCGCACCCGATACCTCTCTTATCCGCTTCGTAGTTGCAATAACACTTGTAAAAACATGTCTACTAGTAATATCAACGGGTATTAAAACCCCACAGACGGTATTACCATGACAATCGAGCGATAACTGCAAACGAATTCTGTACCGCCACGATAAAGTGACGCCTGTGTCAACAGTCTTGGTGCGAGATACGGCGCGGCCATGAAACTGGCGGGGGCGTAACTGTTTATAAGGAGCAATACAAATACTCTTTATTGCAGACCTCACAATCAATCAATCAATAATAATAATTTATTAACTAGAATACAGTTTAGCTTAGATGGTAAAATACATTTTTGTTATCGTGTATTCAGCCCACATAGAGGCGTGCAAATTTTCAAAATGTCAATTTAAATATAAGAATAATTAATTAATAGCATTTTATAAAAGTTGAAAGTAGTCAATATTTAACCATTAAATCCTATTGTTCTCGAGAAATGTTATACTTACACATTTATTTTGTAAATATATTTCTTACATAAAGGTCTAGCCAATTTGTTCATCACCTATACTCTTGTTTCTCGTTGCATTATTTTAGCGCGATTTTTAAAATATTGCATATTGGAGTTCACAAACATACACACTTCTCTTAAGTATAGGCAAGGTAAGGGCAAAACATGTAATTTTCTAAAACACACACACACAAATGAAACAGTTACAAGCAGAAACAAAACAGCAATATGTAGGTAGCGGTAGGCAACAGGGTGTCTTAAATACATACATATTGACGCTCCAGCAAACCGGACAGTATTTTATTTTTTATTTTTCACATGTTCTCGTTTTTAAATAACTGAATCCGAAAGAAAAAAGAATTCTAGAATTAGTATAGATTAAAAAAAATATGTCCATTTTATCATTTTTTAAGTAACTGAGGTTTTAAATCTTGAAACCAGAGTATTAAAGGAGCGGTATTTTTCTTCATAAATAAAAATTTAAGTAACGTACAAAAAATCTGTTTTAGAATTGGCAACTCAAGTCCTTTCGAATATGATACTCCGCTTGACCTACCAACTAGGCTTTGATATTTCGCGCCCCCTCATATTTATCATTCCGTCTCCATCATCAGATCCGCTCTATGTCAAAATAATATTGCACTATCAGCCGATTTATACATGCATGCAAAATTTCATCTAATTCAAAAACCGGGAAGTGAATTAAATTTAACTTGCAAGATTTGATTACAGACAGGACAGGTGAAAGTAAATAAAAGCTAGTAAAATGGTTTAAACTCCTAGGACTATGCGAAAAGCTATGAGAATAAGCCAGTTTCGTGGCCTCACCATCTTCCCGGCTCTGTTGACTTTCAATGTGACTTATGGCTGGCTTATCTCAGGCAACTCACAATTTCTCATGAGGCTGCTTTAAAGGATAGTTCTAAAGCCTCAATCTAGTGCATACGGTTTAGGGTCTTGGGGCTTGGCCTTCTTCCACGAGGTTAGGAAGACAAACAGCGGTTTAGAGGGATATAGTGCTCACCCCATTGATATAGACTTAGCGAAAAGGTCGTGACCCTTGTTTCGACCATTTTCTTCATCTGAATAACATTGAGTTTTTTATGTTACTTACACTCTGTGTAAAATATGTAAATAATGTTTATCTAATATACTAATAACTATACCTAGATAGTTTTCTAGCAGGAACAACATTTCTTTAGTGCTAGCCACAATAAAAATATCGACAATCCTGTTATCCATAAGTACATAATTCTTCAACGACAAGACGTACATAAAATCACGCCGCGTGCACCGATCTTGTACAAATTGAACGTAATCCGTACACTTTCGATCCAATTTATTTTTATAATTTGCAATGAATAGTTCTTTATATAGTTCCTACACGAAATTTTCAGGGTGTAGTGTCTTTTTTTGTTTATCTTGATTGTAGTATAAAAAAAAGAGTTACAAAAATATTTAAGGCAGGGGAAGTTTATCAAGTCAATGTTCTGTGTGTACACTGTCTACTTTAAAAACATTCTACTGAAGTCACGTTTTATTTCTTCATTCGCTGACGTACAAATAAATCACTGTACTTGCGGCATGTACTTCATTATAAGTCTGTTAGGAAAACATGCGGTATAGCTATTTAAAAATATTCACATGTCATCCAACTCATCGAAGTAATGATAAAGAGGCAAAATCGTAACACACATTTCATTTACTTCCTCTACTTATTACCAACGTCAAAAAGTAAACCAACTTTTTATATTTTTAGACGTTATTCATTAATAATTTTTAAGAAAAAAAATCCGACTACAATGGGGAAGGCCGGTGAGAGATTATTATACTTAGATGGTGCACTTTTAGATTCCATACAATAAAATAAAAATGGCTATAAGTATGTTTATAACGGTAGAAGACTAAGTACCCTCCATTCCTCATGGAATCCTCCATCATAACTCAAAGCTTGACAAAAATGTGTCTTGAAAACCTAGCTTGCTTGACAAACAAAACGAAGAGAACAAATCGTCAAACGAGAACTACGCGTAGTTGAAGAGTTCCGTTCTGATCATCATCAGATTGATTAGTTCATGAAAATATTAAAATCACTATTTGTCTGCCTTTCACATTTGAGGAGTTCCCTCGATTCCTAATGGATCCCATCATCAGAACTCGAGCATGACAAAAATTAATCCTGAAAATAAATAGAACTTGCTTAACAAACACAACTAAAAGTACAAATCGCCAAACGTCAACTTTTCGTCGTTGAAGAGTTCTGTTCTGATCATCATCAGCAGTTCCACTTCATCAAATGTCATATTTTTGTATGAAAATGCTCGATTTGTTGATAAAAACACAAAAATCACTATGTATTTGCCTTCAAGATTTGAGGAGTTCCCTCAATTCCTCATGGATCCCATCATCAAAACTGCGTTTTGACAAAAACGAGACCAACTTGGATATATATACTTACAATCAAAAAAATAATTTTCAAAATCGGTTTAGAAATTACGGAGTTATGGAGTAACAAACATTAAAAAAAATAAAAACATACAACCGAATTGATAACCTCCTCTTTTGAAATCTTGAAGTCGGTTAAAAAAGTAAATAAGTGACATACAATGTGACGTTTATTCACATTGCATATTAAGGCAAATATATTGTAAACCCAAGATGGCATACAAAAAAATGCCACCCAAAAAAACGTCCCGAGAAGAGACAATCACCTCGTTTATTGTAAATTTACTAGAAATCAGATTTCGTGGTTCAACATTATTTTGCACCAAATGCAAAATAAACATCGTCCCAAAGAAACATAACATCACATGTCACATAAACACAGACAAGCTTAAGAATTCGCGAAGAAACAAATCGATTTCATATTTACCTAACAAAGTTTATGATCAATTACAATGTGCCATGGTACCTACCAACTAGACAACCCCAGTAATTTTCGAACATTTATCTATGACGTTGAAGTGGTACTTATCGATAACAGGACTGTCGATGTTTTTATTTTGTCAATCACTTACATCAAGTCGTTCGTGCTAGAAAAATATCTAGGTGTACTAATAACTCTACAATCTCTACATACTCTTTAGTTAGAAGTTTAATATTATGTTACTTTTTGATTTGGTTAGAAAAGCGTTCTTGTATTATATTGAATTGTAAATAGGAAAGGCACATAAAGAATAAAAATCATATGAAAATAATCCAATATGCTATGCCTCTTTTATGGTAACTGCGTCAAAACACGAGGGGCAGCGTAATGTCAAAATGACATCGGCAAAAAACATCTTTTGAGACGGATCTCCATAACTGCCCATTTCCTAGCAATAAGCCATAATCTCTGGTCACCCCACGCCGTCAAGATAGGTTAAATGTCTATAAAAATGTCAACATATGTAGAGAAGGGGAGATGCTATTTAAAATTCATAAGTTTTTTATGGAACTACTATAAAAATGGTAGTTGTTACGATATTTGTACGCGAAGAATTCAAATATGTTGCAGCTTCTTTCGTAGTAAACTCTTTTATTACATAGGTGTTGAGGTCCTAAAATGAAATTCAGTTTCGACTGGTGACTCTCAAGGAAGTATAACAGCGTTCCAAACGCCATGCTTAACAAGTTCAGTGCTCAAGTGGAATCAATTATTAACCGACATTAAAAAGTAGGAGAGAGAGAGAGAAAGAGAGTAGAGTAGGAGCTGGTCAATCACGTTTGGTTTTGTAAATTTCATACCTGAGAGTCGCTAAATTGTGCGAGTAGTTAAGTCGTGATTTCAAAATCACAATCTATTTAGCGCATCTTAAATCAATATACGGAGGGAGTTCCAGATCCTAACAGCCTGGAATTTAAAAGAACTATTATAAAATTTGCACGAGGACGATGGTACTGTTAGGAGCAAGTTTTGGGAGGACCTAATGGATTTAAAATATCAAAAAATTAAACTGTTTATTTCAAATTTAGTTAGTTTGGTAATTAAGTAATTACTTATTTGCATAACAGAGACCTTAATCTTAATATTAAAGATTGACCCGTGACCTCGGTTAGTTCAAGAATTGAACCTTTTAGAGAGCGGTGGGTAGCTGGGTTAAAAATAAAAAATTAAAGAAAGGAAAGAATGTGGAAGTTACGATAATAATGGATAGAGAGTTACTTAAGTTAAGAACGAGAATTAGAGACATGGTCATAATTGCGTAACCCAAAATTATGAACCGAATTCAGATATTTTGAATAGATACGCTGAAGTTCATCTTACTTTCTTACGTGTCGAAATTAATTTGCATCACCACTATATCAGCCGAAGGACGTCCACTGCTGGACAAAGGCCTCCCTCAATTTCATGAGGGTAAATGCCATAATCGCCACGCTTGGCATGCGGGTTGGCGATCTCAGTACCTCCACCGCACTCCAGGGATGCTGCTGTCCATCCCCCGGTGGTCTTGGTCGTAGTTTTAGGACATACCCTGGTCCCAAATTTTTTCATTAAATTAAATTTCAGCATGCATGACAGTAGTTTCATATTGTGAATTTAGCTTAAATTCTCATGTATGTCTATTTTAATTATTGCCGGAATATTGTTTGTGCCGATAATACTAAAACTTGCTAATTACGACATTCAAACTTGAGGTATTCAGCGCATTAGCGTTCGAGCAGGCAATAAAAATTAGGAAGTTTTAATCCCCTGTTAATAGTTTAATCGCTTCAGGGATCGCGATTTAGGTAATAGCGGCCATTACTGAGGCTGTGACGTCATGGTGATGATTATCTTCAAAATAGGGTTAAATTCGCAAAATAGTCCAAATTTCAATTTGATGAGAAAAATTGGAATTTTTTGTGCTCCAAGCGGGATTCCCTTTAATTTGAAATTTAGTATTTTTCTTAACAGCGATACTGCATACTACAAAATTGGATACGCAAAATTTATTTATTTATTTATTTAAACTTTATTGCACAATACAAGAAATATGTACAAATGGCGGACTTAATGCCATAAGGCATTCTCTACCAGTCAACCATTGGGCTAAACAGAAACATCAGGTGCAGGCATTTAACTTTACAAAAAATAAAAAAATAAAAATAGTGTTCTTCAATAGTTAAATCCGACGCTGTTACATTAATCATGACTTTTCAATTATTTGCCGGTGAGGGTACATCTTTTTTTGCAGTGCAATACTTGGTTCAATATTAACTGATTGCAAAAATATGTTAATGAAAAATAGGAGCTCTCCTCATAGCAGTATTGAGAAATATTTTTGAGTGATTGAATTCAGTACTTACAACATTAAAATAAAAATATAATAAAAAAGCCATTTATTCTACTACATAACTAATTACATTTAGTTAAACGAAATTAAATCTTTTACAGTTTGAAATCTGTAGTAGTCGCCTCTTTGGCGTAGGCCTCCCGCATCTCTTTACAAAACTTTCTGTCCCTGGCTTTGCTCGTCCAGTGTTCTCCACATTTCTGTTTAAAAGGATCCGCCCATCTTATTCTTTGATGTCCTCGCGATCTGGTGCCATCTCTTGGGATCCATTCAATGATTCTTTTTGTCCATTTAATATCTTTCATACGGCATATGTGGCCTGCCCAATTCAATTTTTTTGACTTACTTACTTACAACATTATACCTACGATAACTAGTTTCAAATCTTCGTTTTTTTCTTCTCTTATGCGTTCCTAAGCAATACCTACTAACAAATATAAGAATATCTATTTTTTGTAGTCCTTGTATTTTTAAAACAGTTGTAAAATTCATAGCCACAGAACTTTATTCATCAACAGTGCCTAGTACTTTTGCATTACTGTGAAACCTTTCCGCATACATACAAAATTAGAAAAGAAATAGAACTGTTAACACCCAATAGAGTAATATTAAATCGTATAAAAATCTTATTTACTAACCGAACTTATTAAATATTGACAAATATACCGTCTCAAATATAAACCAACCGCGTAAAACCTACTCACAAATTTATACGTTTCTACCTGATATTACGAGTAGTCATAGTGAAATAAGAAAAGTAGTTTAAAATCATCAAAACACCGCTATTTATGCCCTCCTTATTATAAACAAACAACCTTTAACAACATTCAATTTTACATGGTCCTATCATTAAATTTTATAGGTATATCTAGTCATACACGGTCTAGTAAAAAGCTGATTTGGTAGGAACTACGGCTCTGAAATTACCAATTTTTTTTTATCCCTTGGTATTAAATTATCTTGGTATAATATGTTATTGAAAAATTAACGTTATTATAAATACTAGTTAAACAATATACATTCAAATAAAACTGTTTTAAAAATAACCTCGCGTTTTTTTTATTTCCAATTTTTTATGTATTTTAAAGTTTCCAAAAACTGACTCGAGAAAATCTTAAATCAATTATTGGACCTAAAATCGATACAGCGAAACGAAGGTCTCCGTTTCAGCTACGACGAAAATAATTTCGTATATCCAGATGCCCAAATTTTAGGTTGTTCTCCTCTACAGCCGCATCTCTCAACCGATTCTCGTGAAATTTTGTGAGCAGGTTCGATAATTTCATAGGATTATTTTGTCGAATCAGTTTATGGAAACTTAAATATGTGAAAATGTCGCAAGTTCAGACATCCACTAGTATACCTAAATCTATTCGTAATTTTTACAATTGGTCACCTTTTCCTTTATCCCAAGATTCCAAAACTTGCCTGAATTGTACCAAAATTCCGTGTCTGATTGCAGTTATTGTGTTTCTCTGTGAGCTACTTCAATCTTTTCACTACGTCATAACCACACTTATTCGATACACGTTCTCTTTTACAACTTTCAAATTAACCCCATCCAACTTTCCACCTTAAGCCTGTAAGATTAGGTTGTTTTTCGTCAGCAGGAAATTTTGCTGACGGTATCGAATTATCCCATCCCGGGTAATTACTTTGTTTAGTATTTCTCGAATTAATGCGAGACCCCAATCTATCTTCATTTGGAGAGTGTTATTAAAACGAAATTAGGGAAGTGACAACCCTGACGACCTTGAGCTGATCCGTCGTAATTAATAAGTTTGGGTAGCTAAATGTGATTTGTTTTAATGGTGATCAGTTAATGTTATAAACATTCTTTTATGGCTACATGCTTACAATGACTATTATAGGTTTTATTTCACTTATCTTGTTAATAATGCGTGGAGCAAATCTTGGTACTGAAGTTTAGACTAGTTAACTGATCTAATTGGGACGAAATTTGGTGTACTTATGGCTATACTGATCTGATTGAAATAAAAAGATCAATGAAAACGCACCCAGCAGTGTACGTAAATATGCCTAAAGAAGAAGAAGAGAAGACACTTATTTTATAATTTTACAAGCCAAATATCGATATGGTTTGCCATTTATAAAGGGACATAATCTTCATCATCAGCCTAATATGCGTACCACTTTTCCTAAAAAAACATTGTCTAACAAGAATTTGATGTTCTCAATTTAACAGTCGCAGAGAGAATTGGGCAACTTTTCAAAAGTTTTTCATTAAAGCAGGGCATAATCAAGTGTTGGGAACCGAGTTAAAAGTTTCAATGGTACGATTACGCTTCCCACAATGGGAAAGATGTTTTTTTTATATTCTTTTCACATGCGGCAGTACGGGAGTCAGGAGCTTTTTGACAAGTCCGTTTAAATTAGTTTTTAGTTGGACGTTGCATATCTTCGGTATGTGCTACTGGACCAAAAAAAATGTGTTTGTGAATAGTAAATGTGGTTCTGAGACTTGAAATATGAATGAATTACAAAATTGGTGACGTCTGTCATTTGAAGTAAGAATAATACTGAAGCGGGCAATACCCACATACAAAGATGTGTGAAAGAGATGTAAGCATAGACAAATTCGCACGTGGGTGCGAGATGCACTGACATATCTCTTGTCCCTCATCGCGTATAATGGTGCTCCCACACTGGGTATAAATGTTATATAAAATAGCCATGCAGTGTGGGAGCACAATTAGGCCGTAATATTTGTCATAGTCACCGAAACACTTATAGTAATACACTTACAACCCCTCTGGTGTTGCGAGTGTCCATGGGCGACGCTAATCGCTTACCATCAGGCGATTCGTCTGCTAGTTTGCCACCTATACCATAAAAATAAAAATAAAAACACCTTCGATGAATGCCATTCCTGTCAACACATATAACACGACAAAGGATGGGATTTCAAAATCGCGCTATAGGATATAGTAATTTTGTACTAAAGCAGTAACGCTGCTAACGGAAATTTCAAATTAAAGGGAAAAAATTGAAAAATTTAATTCCCCAAGCAGGATTCGAACCAGCGACATCTGGCATACGCGGCCAATCGCTCTAGCCTCTGAGCTATCGGAACAACCAAGCTCGTCCACGAAATGCTTCACTAGTTCGCTCTTACAACGCCTTAGGGAGGCGTATAGCGACATCTACCGTAGAAGACTTAGGCTTCTATTAACGGCACTAACGTCTCAAATTACATTGAGAAATCGTCAGTAAAGATGCGCCATCCCATACTAAATTAATTTTCGTTAGCAGCGTTACTGCTTTAGTACAAAATTAATTTAGGTTACCATAATCTGACCCTTTTGGTGATACGCTAATCCTTCTAAGTATAGAGTCATCTGTCTACGTCACAGTACAATGTATGTGTATGTATAAAATGTCAAACATGACAAATCATTTGAACTGGAATAAGCAGTTGATCGTACTGTGCCTAAGTAAAAGAAATATGAAAAGAAAATAGTTTTGCCACTAACAGTTAGTAACAAATACTAAATAGCGGTCGGTAAAAAAAAGGTCACATCGTTGTGTGTCACTGGCAATTTATATGAATTATAAATTAACTTTACTGCATAAACAGGATCGCCATGATGAGATAAAAGCAATTCAAAGTTTTCTAATTACACATTTAAATTAAATACAGAAAAATATCTAAAGTTCCACCCTTCTGAACTTCTAAGTATCTAATAGATCTATGAAACAGTAAATAAGTTAAACTTGAAACACTACACATCAAAACGGAACATTGTCGATCGCCTTTCTTTAATTCACTTTATTCCAATATCCCTTTTGCAGCATATCCGTTTGACTAGCAAGCCTTTGAAGTGCAAACACATAGCCCGCGGTGCAGTTTTAAGCCCTCCGCCGCAAAGTATAAATCAAACAACTTTGTCACAACGGTCTTTAAACTGTTTGCCCATACAAGCGGAATGTATCAAAATTATGCACGTTCACTGAAATGTGTTGTAATAAAATATAAACAACATATGTTTGGAGGCAAGCACACGCCGTAGCCTTTGGAAGCTAGCGACTTGGGAACCATTACAAGCGAGCTGCTGGTCCTTTTGTATCGACAGCTAGAGATAAATTCTGGTCAACCACTTTCAAGACAGCGAAAGCTCCGGACCTCTGGCAACCATACTCACCACCCATGAACACAATACCATATACGAAGAACAAGAAGCAAGCAAGCAAGCAAGCAAGAAGCAAGAAGTGCTGATAATAAGGTTTTTCTACTTTAGCATTGTAATCTGTCAATTAAATGACTGATAACAGTATTAAAAAAATAAACTTGATATACAAGTCTATACCATAGACAATTAATTATATAGAGCGTACTCCCATCTTAAAGGCCGGCAACGCACTTACAACCCCTCTGGTGTTGCGAGTGTCCATGGGCGGCGTTAATCGCTTACCATCAGGCGATTCGTCTGCTCGTTTGCCACCTATGACATAAAAAAATGACTGGTGGGAGAGTCATAATTGATTTCCATAAATTATTATACACTGTTTTTTTTTAAAGTGGCACGCGGCAGTGCCTATATTCCGCCACCAATTCGATTTTTTGTTTAAATTAAGTTATTTTGCTGTAGTAGAAAATATAATTGTTAGCAACGTTACATAATTGGGTCTTAAAATTCATCTCGTTTTTTAACAGCGACTCTCGAGTTTTAATAACCCCTTATTATGTAACTGTTACATTCACGCTTTGACATGTAAGAGTGCCCTTATATTTGCAGAATATTTATTTGATTTTGATAAAATACTATTAATAAGTTGGGTCAAAATTACGTGCCTCCATCATCAGATTATCTTAAAAATCCTCTCACCTCAACGAGTAGGTGATGAGTGGGAAAAAAGTACGGTCGGCAATAAGCGCTTGTACAGTCAACGGCAAAAGTAGATGATCATTTTAGTAGTTTATGGCTCTAACATAATAATACTGCACTGCGACCGTTGACATGCGTCAAAGTAAAAACTATACTTACACAAAAATGAACTTTTTGGCAGAAACATGCTGTGAGTTTTATTAAATCGATTCTCGATGTAATTGAATAACTTTGCTTTTCATTTTAATACCGTAGCTTTTTTCAATTACACGTATCTGAGGTCAAACTAATACATAGATTACATATTTTGTATGTATGAATTTACTAAAGCCTATATGTACAATTCCTTCACAGCCTGTCCGAAATAATGCCTAATCTGATATCACTGCAAACCACCAACATATTGCCCATCTGTTGCTCATTATGACCCTTATTACTGGTGCGTAAGAGCCAAGCTATTATCTTTAAATGCCGGATTAAATTAACAACAAATTGAGCCTTATTACCTGTGCAATATGGTCATTGATTATCGCTATTTAGATAATGATTGTTGGAGTTTTGAGCTTTACTGCTTGGTAGTAAGGTTTATTTTGGTTGTGATGGAAATAATAATGGTATTTAAGTACGCGCACGGTTGTCGGTTAGTGAATTTGACACCGCGACCGCTGGATGCAACGCGCTTATGACCTAGGATAAGAGCTGGGCACCATTTATTTTTCAATATTTTATTCAACTTGCTTTGTTCTTAATATTTATTTATTATGAATATAACAAGAACGGTTTACACCACTTACACCTGTTAATCATACCACCACCACCACCATATCAGCCAAATGACGTCCACTGCTGCACATAGGCCTCCCCAAATTCACGGGGGGTATATGCCATAAGCTGACATATGGCTGACATAGACATCATCATCATCAAGTCAGCCGAAAGACGTCCACTGCTGGACATAGGCCTCCCCCAAAGACTTCCACAATGACCGGTCCTGCGCCACCCGCATCCAGCGGACACCCGCGACCTTCACCAGGTCATCAGTCCACCGTGTGGGGGGCCTGCCCACGCTACGCCTTCCGGTACGTGGTCGCCACTCGAGAACCTTTCCGCCCCAACGGCCATCGGTTCTACGTGCTATGTGCCCCGCCCACTGCCACTTAAGTTTAGCGATTCGGAGGGCTATATCGGTCACTTTGGTTCTGCTGCGGATGGCCTCATTCCTGATGCGATCACGCAGAGAAACTCCCAACATAGCTCTCTCCATTGCCCTTTGGGTGACTTTGAGCCTTCTTATGAGGCCCATAGTAAGCGACATAGACATAACTGAACACAAATATTAACTATACTACTAGGTGAAATACACATTAAGTTTGTAAGTTATCCTCCAAATTTGCTTTCAATTTTTCAGCCGCTTGCCGGTATCCTATTGAGCTGAAGGGCACACTTTTGTAAGTTCGGTGACATTGAAATTTTATAGTACCACTAAGCTGATTTGATGAGTCTGAAGTGGGCCATAGCAACTTACACAAGATAAACTCTGAGTGTTTGGGCTCATTGGAACCGACTCAACGAGTAATTGATAGTTGGCAATGAAAGCTTATACCATTTTTTGTTAAATACGTACGGCCCTTTTGATGGTAATAAGCGGTCAACGCAGTGTATTTTATATTACCGAAGCCTATGAACGCCTGCAACTCCAGGAGTATACATGCGCGTTGCCGAACTTGTAAAAAACACACAATAGACTGAAATATTTTTTTTTGCCAGCATTTGTTTAACAGAAACTTATTAGGTTCAAAATACAGTGTGTCAGGATGTAGTGCAGAACATCCTACAACTGGTTGGACTTATGACCTTGAAAGGACTACTGGCAGTGGCTGATTGGGAAATGTCCAGAATCCAACACCTAGTATGGCGCAAAATGTCTTCACTTAGGTCCTAGTTTCAGCAGTGAACGGACTGTGGCCGATGATGATGATAACGATATGGTGTCTAATCAAGATGGCGTAGTGTAAAAAAATCTTAAACTATAACAGTATGTTCTTAGTTAGTATATAAACCATTTTAGAAAAAAAATTCTTACGTTGTACCGATTAAATAATTGAAATAAAATGAACTTTTACAAGTCCACCAAATCGATCGGCGTTTATGAAAAAGAAGACCACTCTCAATAAGAAACGCTAAAAAAAACTCGACAACTAGTCATTAGTGTAAGGTTACTTACAACAAGCTAAATAAATCAGCCTCAAACATCTTCCATATTATTTAAATGTTTGTTATTTATTTCTTATAATGTGTCTTTTCTTATAAATCTATTTCTTGTAAAAAGTATAATTAAAAATAAGTAGGTACGCATTGAAACGCATTGAAATAAAAGTCCATTACATTCGCGTCGCGTTGGTACTTGACAGCTATGTCAAGGAGCTCGTTAACGCCGCTGACTGCGTTCACAAATTATATCAAATATATATAATTTTATGTGAAGCTTGTTTGAATTACGTTCTTCTTGTACTTATATTTTCTTGTCAGTAAAAATATGGTAGTAACAGTATAATTCATCATCATCATGTCAGCCGAAAGACGTCCACTGCTGGACATAGGCCTCCCCTAAAGACTTCCACAATGACCGATCCTGCGCCACCCGCATCCAGTGGGCACCTGCGACCACTCGATGACTTACCAGGTCATCAGTCCACCGTGTGGGGGGCTTGCCCACGATACGCATTCCGATACGTGGTCGCCACTCGAGAACCTTTCCGCCCCAACGGCCATCAGTTCTACGTGCTATGTGTCCCGCCTGCCACTTATGTTTAGCGATGCTGCTGCGGATAACTTCTTTCCTAATAATAATACATTTATTTCGGAGTAAGGGTACATCCATATGTGTTAGTAGAATAATTCACTTAAAGGCTATGTTAGTGTTGGTAATTTAATATACATACAAGCAAAACTATCACTTTTCGCAGCTTATTTGTGGCCTATGGTTCAGTGACAGAATATTAGACTGTCATAAGCTTCCGCAACTGCGCTCAGGAGGCCATTGGTGCTGCCGCGAACACGTCGCATCAGGGACGCGATTTGCTCACGCATAATAGCATGAAAGTCGTCCGTGCGAGCCTCCGCGAACATCCCCGACGCACTACAGTATCGCGGAAACCCCATCAGCCTCCTAAATGCATTGTTATAGAGGACACGCAGGGCGCTATAAGCTGTCTTCGTATAGTAATATAGTATACGAAGACAGCTTATAGTATAGTAGTGTTCGTATACTAATGCGATCACGCAGAGATACTTCCAGCATAGCTCTCTCCATTGCTCTTTGGGTGACTTTGAGCCTTCTTATGAGGGCCATAGTAAGCGACCACGTTTCAGGCACACACTGGTCAAAGACTTTCGTCTTGACGACAGTATAATTATAAATTTTAATTTATGAATTAATTGATGTGGATCGACCACGTACCGGAAGGCGTAGCGTGGGCAGGCCCCCTAGAAGGTGGACTGATGAACTGGCAAGGGTCGCGGGTGTCCGCAGGATGCGGGTGGCGCAGGATCGGTTATTGTGGAAGTCTTTGGAGAGGCATATGTCCAGCAGTGGACGTCCTTCTGCTGACATGATGATAATGACAAATTTGGATTTATATTAAGGAAAGTACAAGAGCTGTAATTCAATCGGAATTACATTTTATAACATTTTTATGTTTTAGATAAAGATAAGTAAAATAACCGGAGTTAAATTGCTACGGCTCTTTATTTTTATTTAGTTTTCCAGTTTCCAAGATCGATCCTCAAGAATGTCTTCTGACTTACCTTGACATTAAACCAATTTATTAAAAACATTATTGTACGTATTGTGACAAAGGTTGTGATTGCGTAATTTGAATGCATGTCTACAAAGTGATTTTGGGATCGTGATCCGGAAGGATTGTATACATGGTCAAGAATTGAAATTAGATAACATCACATTCGGTGTGAGGGTTTATAACTCAAATAATTCTTTTTTACTCAAACTTTAAAGGGAAATAATACAATTTGGTCACCATACCCTACTGTCAACTCTCCATACTATCCGTCAAAGAGAGTAAGGTAACCACGTTGGTTTCGACTCACATTTTTTTTGAAACGGAAACATATACCAAGTCGGAAAACTGATTCTTGATCCACGACCCCGAAATCATTCTGTATATTTAAGATTGACTCTTAGCCTATGTTACCCCGACCCGCGAAAACTGATGTTTAGCGCAATTATTATACTCCAAATTATCGTACATTGTTTGGCAGCCTGCGGCTTTTAACGCACTCTATGATAACAGCTGCATTGTGTGAGCCTTATTGTAGTGTCACTGATAATGATTGTGATTTTGTATAGTTTAATTCCTCGTAGCTATTGCGGTTGTCAAGGACTTGTCCAATCAAATAATGGTTTAGAGATGTTGAGTTGTACATATATAACTGATATAACGCATTTTCTTTTTATACAAGACGTAGTAGCGAAAAAGTGGAATAAATGCAGAACTATACAGAAAAAAAAGTATTAGTACATTACTACAGAGGCCGGGACGAAAGGGGTTGCCGGCCGAAGACGTATAGACGGCCGAGCGAAGCGAGGTCGGATAGGTCTCAGGCGGGGAACCCCATGTTTCCCGCCGAGGTATGTATAGTGCTTTTCTCAAACATGCAATGAAATAAACAACAAAAAATCAAAGTTTTATTTTTAATACGCATAGTGGCAGAATGTCATGATGCCTGTGCCACAAATTTATGTGGAATGGAAATTATAAAAGAGGACTTTGCCGGCCTAGGCCTGCAACATTTGTATGAAATTGCATTAACGACCTCTTGTCCTAGCCGCACTTGAAACGTCATACTTCGAAGCCTATTATAAGGAACATAACATCAATATTTGATTGCATGTTTGAGAAAAATTTATTACACCGTTTTCAAAGAAAGATCTACTTATTTAGGATTTCGCTTGATAGCCGGTAGATAAATAAATTTATTTTTCATTCAAGTGAAAAAATATTTGCCAATATTGGGATTTCAAACTATCATATCTGAATGCCGGACGTCGCTCTAGACCAACTGAGCTATCATGGAGATCCCTCGTGGTTACGGGATGCAGAAGTCTTGGGTTCATAACCCGCTACTGGCTTTCTGTATTTTTATAACTTACATGGGAAATAACAATGTCATTATCGAATGCTTCTGGCGATGCTTCCAATTCGAAAAACAATACTTAGATCAATATTCATATCACATTTTCCAACAAAATCATCAGAAAGACGACTTTCATGAACAATAAGCCCTCACATCTGCAATGTCCCTGGGTCATCTATGTGTAGTTTGTATAGTAAGTATTATTTAAGCAAGCACTTTGTTACGAGAGCGCGTCAAAAACAGTTACTGCACCTGTCCCTCGCGTCCAAAAGAGCACAAGTGCTCCAAAATGTAATACACTTACGTCTTTTTTCAATTACAGCACAGCTTACCAAACAAACCGGCAAAGTACGTACTGTAAACAACTCTAAGGAGATTTGTATTTGCATAGTTCAGCGTCCCAGGAACAAAAGTGTATATATCCTTTGTAAAAAAGGGGCGGTTACGTCGGTATTTCCGAGCTGTTTTGTATGGCAGCTGACACGTTCGCAGTTTGCTAAGTTGAAGGTTGAAAGAGTGCTAGGGGTTCGTAAATGCGATGGTTTATACTTTTAAGTAAATCAACCGACATAAGACAAGGTAGCTGTGGCATATATTTTTAGGTACGACTCACCTGAAACCTAGCATAGACGCTTGGAACGTCAGAGGCGTCGCATGCACATTGGAAAATCATAAGAAAAATTACATCTACGTCTCCTCTAACGAAGAGCTCCATAGTCCGTCAGGAAAACCTCGGCAGAGATCTTATTTCACAACCAGAGCGATCGAGAGAGAAAAACTCCTGTGAAACCGTTCCGTACACGACCATTTAGGTTCTAAAGTACGGGCATTTCAAACTCTTTAGGTTAACGTCCACGTCTCGCATCCATACAACGCTATACTCCAGATATATGCAGGTCTTAATAAAACGTTTTCTTATGTTGCGGGGAATATAAGATTTCTGAGAGTTACTTCTAAGCGATTGAGAAATAGAGCCTAAAATGTTTTGATAAATTGATTCCGTTTCCTGATTGGATTATTTATTATAGATGTATCCTGGGTATATCAACTAACTCAATCCCACAAAGTTTTTAAGGAGTAAGTATGTAGTGTATTAATTGTGATTGGTAGATTAAATTTAAGTGTTGTGTTTAAGTGTGTTTGAAATCTCACTCGATGGCACTGGAGTCCAAAGAGTTGGTATCGCCCAACGCTTTGCCATCCAGCGTGGACACGCTGCCAGCGTTTTAGGCTCAATACCGCAGAGCCACAGGCCAATTCCTAGATTTTTAATTAGTTTTATTCATTTATTTTAGGTTAGTTTTAATCGTATGGCATTTATTTACGAACCGTGAGATCTTCGAGAAGACAAGTACGGTTGCCAGTTTTTGTTGCACTTTTGGCACCACCCAGGGGTCACGTGTAGGGTAACGGTGGGTACTCCCTACGGACGTGGTGCAAACTTCGACCCCCCTTTGTCAAGTGAGTGGGCAACTTGACTGTTAGAAGTTCTCAAGCCGCCCGAAGGCCTCTAACTTGGCTTAACGACTGCTGTCGTAGACAGCAGCCGGGATCAACGGCTTAACGTGCCTTCCAAAGCACGAGAGCGCTCAGTTAGTAACCACTCAACGCGGTCACCCATCCAAGAACTGACCTGCGCCCACATTGCTTAATCTCGCATAACGCACGCGGTACGCGGGCGCCGCTGGGCCACGAGCGCTCTAAATTATTAATGATTAAATAAAAAAGGTTAGATTTAATTTACTTTTAGTAATACCGGTTAGTTTTACATATGTGTTATTTTTATTTTTAGATATGTATTTTACGTGTTGTCAGAATAAAGTTTATAGTGTTAGGAGACACCATCGCTTCTGGACTCTTGCAACCGTCTAACAGACATACTTACTGTGTACAACAAAAACTTTCAAGGCCTTATGGTGACATTTAATATTGAAGCCAAGAATCTTAGTAAAACATTTTATACGGTGTTTGGGTTAAAATATGCGTAAAAAAGTGACACGCTATGAAAATGTCGAGTGTCATAAATTACGGCGTAACGCGGCGGCCGACGCGACATATTCTCGAGTGAGAATTTATGTGAAATTCTTTTATATTTAAATGTATATTATTACCATGCATCCACTGCCATTTCTAACAACAATAACAATGCATCAAGGAGCGAGTGAGGCGTACACTGGCGTGCAATGTCAACGGTATGCTTACTTATAAATAATTAGGTTGCTTTCAGGTAAGAGTGACTAGGCATCTTCTGGGTGAGCGTGTTCCATCTTAGACCTTGTCTTAACTTTTCATCAGGTTAGACTAAGGTCAAACGCAATTTCCACATGTGTGCCCGTGTGTGGTGTGTGTGTGTGCGTTCCCCGGAACCTGTCCAAATGGAATCCCACTTACAATAATAATAAAAAACTACCTACTCTCGCGATCACAAAACGTTTCTTCTGGAGTTTCTTCGGGCCCGGTGGTTTGTCCTGAAAAATGGGTAACACAAACACTTTTAATCGGCCATTTTGCTAGTATAATGGGTAATACATACTCTAATAATCAGTCAATGTTCAGGTCTTGGGATGACTGCTACCTTGAATTATGCTCAAATAATGCTGATATAACACCATTAGTTACAGTTATTCAGCTAATAGCTGTTTAATTTGTACCCAAATCACAGTTATATCAGCTTTAGAGGCGCCTTTAACGCTCTTATTCAGCAGGCTTGTACGGCTTAGGATTCTATTGTGGACAATTATTCAGATAATATACAGCGCTTCTGTGTTACTTGGGCGTTAACCTATAATAATAAAAAACACATTGCCGGGTCGTAGTTTAGTTCAAATGTTGCCCGTAACACTGGCAGCGTTTTCACGCTGAATAGCCAGGAAAATCTGCTGCGAGATACCAATCAAATTTGAATTTTGTAGTTGCATATTCCAAACTATTCAGAAAACGTACATATTTCACACCTAGCTCAAACGTTTCCACAATACAATTCAAAAGCAAACAAAAACCATTCCGCCCGTTAAACTTTCGCGAAACAATAAACCACTTCCATTGGCCCGAAGTGTACACTGAAAGTTTTCCGCTAGCTCGTTTCACGCGCCATAACGTACGATGCGTTACACTGGCGAGCATAAAAAAGGTGCATTTTAAACTAACTTTGATAAGGAGTTTGCTCTCATTTTTGTACTTCTGCGGGAAATGCAATTTGTATTGTGCTTTGTTTTTTATTGTTATTGTCGTTGGCTAGGTGGGTATGAGAGAAAATTGGATCGTTGGGTCGTATTCAGTAGAATATAATGTAAATCAAAGACAATCTGTTTATCACATAAAACTCAAAAATTTGCGTAGATACTGGTTTTTACGGAAGCGACTGCCATCGAACCTTAAAACGCAAGTGAGAAACTAGACCTTTTTGAGATTCCTTGTTAAGTGAGTGAGCAAGAGTCCCACTATCTGCTTTCATAGGCGATCACAGCCCCCAACTGTGACCGTCTTCGACCCCAAGGACTCCCTTTTAGTCGCCTTCTACGACAGACAGACGATACGTAGTCTTATTATATACCCCGGCTACAGGGCGACAAGACAAGTTTTGCTAAGTGTTAGTAAAAATTAGTAATTAATCGTTCAAAAAGCAACTATACTGTCCAAGCAAAAAGGTTTTTTAAATTACGAACATTATAATTTAACTCTAAATTGCCCTAATAAATTAATTTAGATTTATTTAGGAGTACGATATTCTCTCGAGCCATATCCACCACCACCAGCATATCAGCCAAAGGACGTCTACTGCTGGACGTGGGCCTCCACTTATTTCATGGGGAAAAATGCCATAATCGCCACGCTTGGCACGCGGGTTGCGATCGTAGTATCTCCACTGCACTCCAGGGATGCTGCTGCCCATCCCCCGATGATATTGATCGTAGTTTTAGGACATACCCGGGTCCAATATTATATTATAAAACATAATAATTTCAATATAAAAAATCAAAATTACTTTGTTTTTTTATTTTTATTTTATATTTACACGTTTAAACTATTAAGAAAAATGTTTTTTTTGTTTCAGGTACGTTTACATAAGAAAATTGGTGATTTCGTGGTAAGACACTGGCGCCGTGCCATCTATTCATGGAAAAGGGAAATTCATGGGTAAGAAATTCAATTCGAGAAGCATTCTTAAAAATGTGTACACGCGTTAATGAATGGATTTGCTTTTTGAACTTTATGCCAATGGCATAAAACTTAAAATCGCATTTGGTTGAGCGTACCAGCTGCGACGTCCTTGCTAGGTCGTGTCGTAGTGTGAGACTTTTTACTTAAGCTGTGGGTTCCCATATGGTGTTCGGTTTAGGACTGAGTTATGTTTTTGCTTTTCCGTGCGTGAGGATTTTTTATATGCAGTTTTTAGGGTTCCGTAGCCAAAATGGCAAAAACGGAACCCTTACAGTTTCGTCATGTCTGTCCGCCCGTCCGTCCATATATGTCACAGCCGATTTACTTGGAGAGTATAAGCGCTAAAATTATGAAATTTTGTTGGAAGGTGTATTTTATAAACTGCTACAGAGGAATGATAAAAATAAGGAAAAAGTAAATTAGGGGCAGCACCCCATACAGGTAACCAGGCGGTGAAAAAAAATCCAATGCACATAGGCGTGTGGGGTAGATACCCACAGGCCCGAGTGTCCTGTAAGGCCTGTCAATAGAATCTAATGTCATAATTATTATGGGTAGGCCTTAAATGACATAGAGGTTTCTAAAAAAATCCATTAAAGTCAACCGTTGGTGACATATTATCTATCAAAGTCGTAAAATGTGAGTCCCTAAGTTTAATTTCCTAACTATATAATTTAAAATTCTGAAACAATTGTGGTGTATAGTGTAATCCATAATTTTGGTTTTAAACGAAAAGCTCTAAAAATTTTCATGTTATCGCTGTAAAAATACAAGCAGGTGTAAGCAATAGGCGGTCTTATCGCGAAAGATCGATCTCATCCAGACAACATTTGGTGGGTGGGTGGATGGCTGCGCCGATATATTTAAAATATTGAATTATTAGTTAATACGTATTGAAATTCAATAACTTTATTTATTTATTTTTTCTTAAAAACACGCACCTCAGAACGCATCCTTTACACATTCATACATGGCAACTATCCGTTCTCCCCACCCTACCTTATAAACCTCAGTGCAAAAATTACCGCCGCCGCGCGCGCTTAAAAAGCTTATAAGAATTTATACAAAATACCGCATAACCGCAAATCCGCAAGTACTGTGCTTACAAAAAGCTCCAGTGTCTAAGTTTAACAAAGTGTTAATGGTGAATCTCCAAAATTTATCGTGTTGTGCTGGACACGATCGCAATACTGGACTAGGGCCGGCGCCGCTTCAAAGAGGTTTGTCCTGCCAATCCAGGTGCTCTTTTTCAGGTTATCATTAGACGAAAATTTTAAACCAAAATCTAATCTTATAACGCATACTTAAAAGCCTTGAAAACCAGGATATTTACTAAAAAATAAGCGTAAAAAAGTGAGATAAAATTTTCCTTCTTTTAAGACTTGTATGGGGCCACATAAGCGCCGGTGCCTATTCGCCCCAGATGCTGGATCATACGAGTAATCATGCCGCATATTACGAGTTGTAAGACATCGCCTTATGATTATATTCCACAGCAAGTGTAACAAAAAATTTAAGATGAAACTTGATGTTTTGCTCGATTCTATTTTATTTAGTATCGATTCTCCTTCTTCTCTATATTTTTTCTTCGGTTATTTCTTTCCTATTTTTACTTTTGTTTGGTTCATAGAACTTAGCTAAGAAATTATAAAAAATTATAGTAGTTATTAGTATAACAGGGAGGCCAAACTATAGGTCAATAATATAGGTAATTTTAAATTTACTACGATCTGTGAAACTTTACTTCCTAAAATATCGATGAGACATTTATTAAACTATATATCTTTAACTTAAACCAGCCCGTTGTTTTCACGAAATGCAGAATTCGAGGGTCTACTCGTAATTTCAATTGATATTTCTGACGACCTGTTTAGCCTAGTTGGTAGTGACACTGCCTCCGAAGCTAGAGGTCCCGGGTTCGAATCCCGGCCAGGGCATTATTTGTGCATTTAGCACGGATTTTGTTCTTGGGTCTTGGATGTTCTCTATGTATTTAAGGATGTATTTATCTATATAAGTATGTATATCGTCGTTTAGTACCCATAGTACAAGCTTTGCTTAGTTTGGGACTAGGTCGATTTGTGTAAGATTGTCCCCCAATATTTATTATTTATTTTTTGTCGGGACCGTAACAAATGGAAATCCGTGATCTCTGCTTACCCGTCTGGGAAACAGGCGTGAATATATGCATTTATCTATGATACTTTTTCTTCTTTTACTTAGATTCGAAACTAACGTCTAAAGAAGAAAATAAGGATACTTAAAAATTGTATACTCGTGATGTTGCTTGTCATAACATAATATTTGCGCGTGTTTTTTGGCATCATCTGAATCCCCTACATACCCTACATGATTGTAGCCTCCAAATAATTCCGAGGCGACATGAGATTCGTCTTCCCAGGCCTATTTACCTCCTTTAGAATGATGGGGTATATTTGACTCAACAATTCCATATGATATTGGTAAGAGGACGCCTGAAAGTAACACCTATTGTTAATAAATTGGGTCGTCATCAATAATGGCCGTCGACTCACATGTAAGTACGTAATTCTTCCAGTTTCAAATGTGTATTTCACCGTAAATTGCAAATACCGTTGACAATAATAATCGTATGGCATTTAATCTCGATCCGTGAGAGCTTCGAGAAGACAAGTACGGTTGCCAGTTTGTTGCACTTTTAGCACCACCCAGGGGTCACGTGTTGGGTAACGTTGGATACCCCCTACGGACGTGGTGCAACTTCGACCCCCCTTGTCAAGTGAGTGGGCAACTTGACTGTTTTGTTCTCAAGCCACCCGCAGGCCTTTAACTTTGCTAAACGGCTTAAAGTGCCTTCCAAAGCACGGGAGCGCTCAGTTAGTAACCGCTTAAAGCGGTTACCTATCCAAGAACATTTACCTGGGGCCCATGTTGCATAACCTCGCATACCACACTCGTTACTTTATGATATTCCTGGCGAGATTGTAAACCGTCGAAAGACTAGCGAGATTACGGTACACGACCATTCGACGTGAAACTTGAACCTTTTCTTACGCCGACTGTACATAAGGTCCTTTAAAGAAAACTGATGTTTAACAGCGCATATAACAAGTTCTGTTATTTAATTAGGTTAGTCTAGTAAGCGCGTGAACACCGTCACATATTAACGTGCTTACATAACCTAGTTGAATGTTTCTGTCACTGCCCGGCGGTGAATTAACACTCCCGTGGTGTGTGAGAGCTGTTTAGCCGAAATGGTAAGGCGAACCCGCAGTTATTATAGGCAGCTATTAATAACAATAATCAAACTCCTCTCACTCAACCTTCCAAAAAACTCCAGCTGCCCTATATCAAAAGCTAGTAAGCGACAAATTTTCAGAACTAGCAATGACTATGAAGATGCCAGTTTTAATATAGGCATAGTTACCGGAGATTTTTATACTTCTAAACCTAGTAAGTCTCATTACAATTAACGCTTAACCAGATCAAAACATATTACGAGTAACTATCATAACCCATTTCATAACCTAGCAAGCGCCTGCGTCTTACTAGGGTTTTGGCGTGGTGGAAAATTCATATGTTTAGTTAGTACCAACTTACGCACGCAAAGCGTACGGTATGGTTTCAAATCAAAGGAACTTCCTCCCTCGGACGCTCCGTTCGTGGAATGAGTTCCCTGCCGAGGTTTTCCCGAGGACTTATACTTATAGAAAGGAGCGTATAAATTTTTAAAGGGCAACACACATATAACACCACTTGAGTAGCAGGCGTCCATAGGCTGCGGTGACCGCTTATCATCAGGCGGGCCGTACGCTTGTTTGCCACCGACGTGGTATAAAAAACTTATGTTCATTTTTTACCGAAACATACAGACTTTTTTGAGGCCGACTCAATTTATGTTTTTACATTCTCCTGTAAAATTTGGTCAGATGGAGATACTACATTTTGATATAGGGCAGCGGAACAGGCCTGGCTCGGCACATGAAGTGAGTTTTACAAATGTCATACTAATACCGTACCAAAACGTTGGGTTAAATAGACCCCTGGATTATTTTTAACATTTTCCTTGAGTATCGAATTGTTGGGGCGTGAAAGGTTTACGTCGTTACGTGTGAGGACCTTTTTAGGAAATATTTTAATTTGTAAATTTCTTTCGAGCTTTTTTAAGCAATTTTATGAAAGGTGCGTGTGTCAACGAGTTGGTAATGGGAATCTAAGAGATAATTTATATTCCCTTTGATACCGTATACTTTCAGTTAGCTATGAACAAACTAATCTAATTCCAAATAGGTCTGGTTTACCCACCGTTGCAAGCTTAGATGGCATTCATTTTGGTAGAATTCGACTGTCGCTAGAAATCGACGACTACTTTGGCCTAGTTGGTAGAGACCCGGCCTACGAAGCCGGAGGTGCCGGGTTCGAATCCCGCTCAGGGCAGTATTTGTGTATGTTGTTACGTTAATGCGGCAAAGTACTAAAACGATCGTCTACATTTGCTTTTGACTGTACAAGCTTTGCTTAGTTTGGGACGCGGTCGATTTGTGTAAGATTGTCCCCCAAAATTTATTATTATTTATTCAATTAGTGTGTACTTACTGAGAACTAGATGCCTTTATTGTTTTTTTTTAGTCGAGAAAACCTGAAACCTGCTTAGTGCTCTATCGACGAAACACAAAAAACGTAGCGCTATTCCTATTACTAGTTTAATGCCCAAAATACCTATCACGCGGCGCACTATCTTTAAGTCGTTCCCCTTCTGACTTGTTCAACATCCACTTCCACATAAGCTCCGCATTGATTTTTGCGGATGCAGATGCGGCTATTGAATTGACTACATTTTAAGCAAAATAAATATATTTGTCTTTGTCTTTGTCTTTGTCTTTGTCTTTGTCTGTGTCTTTGTCTTTGTCTTTGTCTTTGTCTTTGTCTTTGTCTTTGTCTTTGTCTTTGTCTTTGTCTTTGTCTTTGTCTTTGTCTTTGTCTTTGTCTTTGTCTTTGTCTTTGTCTTTGTCTTTGTCTTTGTCTTTGTCTTTGTCTTTGTCTTTGTCTTTGTCTTTGTCTTTGTCTTTGTCTTTCTCTTGGTCTTTGTCTTTGAACAGTATGGGCATTTGTTTCTGTGGTGAGCAGGGACATTTGTTACCGAGGCTTGGGTGTTTTTTTATATATGTATTAAATTATATCGTCGTCTAGTACTCATAACACAAGCCTTATTGAGCTTTCTATGGGACTAGTTCGATTTGTGTAAAAAAACGTCCCATTATATTTTATTTATTTATTTATAGCTAATAGTTTTCAATAATCAGCAGCAACTTTATTTAGTAAATCTGACTTACTAATAGTAATTCTGTATGATCCTTAATAGTCACTTACTCTCTTTTAGACTGAGGAACTTTTGTTTTTTTTTTATAAAAAATTGCGTAATTATCTTCGAGAGTTTAAAAATTGTGGTTATACCTACTTAATTATTTATTCTTCTATTTGAAAACAATGGAGAATTCAATGTCAATTTAATACTGAAGTTCCACTGTTGCGGATGCCGATGCGAATATCCGCAACACTCCTGCCCCATACCTATGTCCCGTTGCTCTTAGTTACCTTTAGTGTACTAAGTCCATAGGACCGCGTTATGCGAGTGCACCATATGGCGAACAAACTACAGAGTAAGCAAACAGAGGGCGCACAATGCCCCCATACGGGTCGATCTGTGTGCACTAATGAAATTTGTAAGCGTATCGATTGGACTCGCTGTATTGTAGTTCATGCTTTAAATGGACTTCTAAATTGGTATTGTTCTAGAACAGAAATTACTGTTTGGTTTTGTAATTGGTTTGCTGGCTTTCAATGCTGTAAAGTGTATTTTTTATATCACGTCAGTGGAAAACAAGCGTACGGCGCGCCTGATATTTAAGCTGTAACCGCAGCCTAATATAGACGCCTGCAGCTTCAAGGTGTCACATGCCCGTTGCCGACCTTTATTTTAAATGTATTCATTAATTTTTTGAAGAACTTTATACAGTCCCTCTGAAAAAACCCGGTAAGGCTTATTTCGGGGCGATGTTTCACGATTCCAGCAGCTTTATGGGCAAATGTTTAAAATCGAAGTAAAAATATAATGTAGTAGGCAAGCGATTATGGACAACGGTGAAAGTCGTGTACCAACGTGGTTTTAACATGATTATAATCTGTTATTTATATACATACACGCCAGTATTGCCAAAAGGGATAGACAAAGCACATCTCCAACAAAAATAAGCACTTTAAAAACCGGCCAAGAGCGTGTCGGGCCACGCTCAGTGTAGGGTTCCGTAGTAGTTCCGTCCGTCACATTTTTTTTTTTGAAAAAATTACAAAAACTATTCAACCTATCAAGTTCAAAATAATTTTCCTACAAAGTTTTTATAAAGTTCAACTTTTGAGATTTTTTTTATATTTTTAAAACTTATGTTTCAAAAGTTAGAGGGGGGGACACATTTTTTTTTACTTCTGGAAGCATTATTTCCGTAAATATTAACATTATCAAAAAATGATTTTAGTAAACCCCTATTTATTTTTAAATACCTATCTAACAATATATCACACGTTAGGGTTAAAATGAAAAAAAAAATCACTCCCCACTTTACGTATAGGGGAGGTACCCTAATAAAATATTTTTTTCCACTTTTTATTTTACCACTTTGTCGGCGTAATTGATATACATATTAGTACCAAATTTCAGCTTTCTAGTGCTAACGGTCACTGAGATTATCCGCGGACGGACGGACAGACGGACGGACAGACGGACGGACAGACATGGCGAAACTATAAGGGTTCCTAGTTGACTACGGAACCCTAAAAATGAATACTGCGTACGTATTTTTCTGCTTTACCTTAAGGTTGACTGGTAGAGAATATTTTATGGCATTAAGTCCGCCTTTTGTTCTGTAAGTTTTATTTTGTGCAATAAAGGTTAAATAAAAATATACCGATAAACAAATCAAATATACCGATAAACAAATCAAATTACCGATAAACAAATCAAACAATGGTTACATAAAGCTCACGTTCTTTTTAAATGAGTTAGTTATGTAAGAATACTCGACATGATGGGTTTTGCAAGAAAAAAATGCATCCCTAATTTACGTGTGTTTTATGTATGTATGTAAGCACTTTATTGTACACAATAATAGTTTAAAACATATACATGTCACACAGGATCAGAGTACAAAGGCGAACTTATCCCTATGAGGGATCTCTTCCAGCTAACCTCTGAGGGATTGAGAGGAGATTTTGAAAAATAATGAGATAGACAAACTTACACCGTGTACAACAACGTTACAATGAGTGAATATAATTTGTAGCTAAATCATGACTAAATAAATGCCCATAAATACATATGTGATAAGTAAATATACATATATAATGAATAAAAAATACATATACCTATAATAAATACATAAATACAGAATAATTATATTCAAAATTACAATATATAAATAATTATAGTACTCAACAAAATCACAGATCGTTGGAGAGCCATAATTTCTTCAAATTTTTCTTGAGTGACGCGACAGACTGGGACTGTCTTATTGACAAAGGTAACGCGTTCCACAGCTTCACAGCGCCCACGGTGAAAGATTTAGAGTACGTTCGCGTCTTATTTGTTTTAATACGGTTACTGAGCTAGGCCGTGAACAGACGGGCAGACGGACATGGTGAAACGGCATGGTGTTCCTTGTTCACCACGGAACCCTAAAAACAAAGCTATTATTCCAAACAAAAACAACAACAAATCTGGCCTTAATTGAACAAATCCCTTAGACATGTGTAAGCCACACTATACTCACACTAAATCATAACATCACTCACCCATTAGCAAACAATGGCTAGTAATTAGTTAAACAAACGCAAATAATGCTAAGGTTAGAGGGATTTGTTATTGTTCTCTTTCTAATAATGGCGTTGTGAGAGAATAGGATCCAGTGTCATGCGATATGTAAACAATGTGATCTCAATCTTGCTAAGTACATGTGTAATACGATTAAAACCACTCTTCAAGATAATATGATTTTATTGTATTGACTTCTTCGCCTTAATTCTTCAATTTAACATTCACTTGTTCACAATAATAAAACTTATTAGCTACCCTCCGCTAACACGACCTCCGATCAACTGCCATCCGTCCGCAGAGTGTTCCTCCCTTTTATACCCTGATAGTTGGGTAGATAAAAGACTTTTTAGATATAAAAACTACCTTACATTCAAAATGTTACCTATAAACTAGTACTATTAACCAGTGTTAATTATCGATAAAGCCTACACAAGATGGTGTCAAGTCGCGAAGGACACTAAAACAAAATATCCAGATATGTGCGAAGATTTCTGATTCGCACTGCTTCAAAAAAAAATCAGACCGTATCTGATAAATTTAGCCAACTGAAAAATGTAAAAATGGGATCGCGTAAACTAAGAGAATAAAAAAAATGGATCATCATCCTCCTAGCGTTATTCCCAGTACAGTTGCACCCTGAAGGATGCCTGGGGTCCGCTACCTAATCCCAAGAGTTGGCGTAGGCACTAGTTTTTTTAATTAATAAAAAAATAGATATACTAATCAAAATACATGCTGCGCTGACCCCAAGTAGATGGGAATGATGAAACTATTAAAAATACAGGGATCAGAGTATCCAAATACATGTAAAAAAATACTTAAGAGGGCGCAGTACGTGGCAGTACGCTGGGTTCTCCATACAAACGTATTTATGCTCTCATTTTAAAACGCCATGCTAGAATAACATGAAACTTTGTATACACAATGAGATCCGGCATATCTAGGTCGAAAATTACTTTCTGTTGCTAGAAAATGTTAAAGAAAAAAAATACAGCGGTTTTTTCAGTTTTTTACGGCTTGTATGAAAACCTTAATAATCGTTGTATTTTTTCTCCATTATAATTTCAAGCAACACAAACTAATATCCGACCTAGATATGCCGGATCCCATTGTGTATACAAAGTTTCATGTTATTCTAGCACGGGGTTTTGAAATTAGAGCGTAAATACGTTTGTATGGAGAACCGAACGTACTTCCACCACCACCACCATGTCAGCCAAAGGACGTCCACTGCTGGACATGGGCCTCCCCCAAATTCACGGGGGGTATATACCATAATCGCCACGCTTGGCATGCGGGTTGGCGATCGCAGTATCTCCACCGCACTCCAGGGATGCTGCTGCCCATCCCCCGGTGGTCTTGGTCGTAGTACTGTACGTACTGCGCCCTCTTAAAAACATTACATAGATTGTGATAACACCAGCACTGAGAAATAAAATTAGTAAATAAGAAATGTGATACAAAAATAATTAAATCCAAACTGATTCTTGCAAATAAGCCTAATTGAGGCATCAGTAAGAATATGACAACAATTGCAGTAGTATAAGCTTATACTCGTATTTTGCATAAGTCTTCCTCTGGATGAGCGTGTTCCATCTTTTACCTTGTCTTAAGAGGGCGTAGTACGTTCGGTTCTCCATACAAGCGTATTTATGCTCTCATTTTAAAACGCCATGCTAGAATAACATGAAACTTTGTAGACACAATGGGATCCAGCTTGTTTAGGGCGGAAATTAGTCTCTGTTGCTTGAAATTATAATGGCGAAAAAATACAGCGATTATTAAGGTTTTCATACAAGCCGTAAAAAACTCAAAAAACCGCTGTATTTTTTTTCTTTTTCAATTTCTAGCAACAGAAACTAATTTCCGACCTAGGTATGCCGGATCCCATTGTGTATACAAAGTTTCATGTTATTCTAGCATGGAGTTTTAAAATGAGAGCCTAAATACGTTTGTATGGAGAACCGATCCACACCGATCGTACTGCGCCGTCTTAACTTTCCATAAGATTCGACTATAGGGTCAAACGCAATCCCATTTACAATTTAAAATAAAAGATTTGTGTCGCCATACATTAGACACTTTGGTTGCAAGTTTTGCACATATATCTCTGGTTCTCTCATTGGTAGGCTAACGAAGTTTCACCCACATGTAGTCGAATTCCCTCCATGCCGCACCTCGCGGTTTAACAAATAATTTCTGATTCGCACTGCTTCAGTCTGGAATTCTCTTCCGGCGTCTGTATTTCCAGAAGCATATGACCTCGAGGTCTTCAAGGTAAGAGTGAATAGGCATCTTCTGGGTGAGCGTGTTCCATCTTAGACTTTGTTTTAACTTTCCATCAGGTTAGACGAAGGTCAAACGTAATCCCATTAACAATAAAAAAAAAAGAAGTGGACTGATGATCTGGTAAAGGACACGGGACTCCTCTGGATGCGGGTGGCGCAGGACCGGTCTTTGTGGCACTCTAGGGGGGAGGAATATGTCCAGCTGTGGACGTCCTTCGGCTAATATGATGATGATGATATATTCTCTCTAATACGCATCTAGCTACTAGAGATGCGTGGTTTCCTAAATGTATCGTTACCCCCTTGACATATCGGTGCGGGAGACGCCGATGACGCCGGCGCGAGAGACGCCGATGACGCGAGCGCAATGTACTCTGACTCTTTTGTCCGTGTAGTGAATTCGCAAGAAAGGCTATATCTAAAATTAATTTAGGTTAGGTTTACCTTTAAAGCTTCTGTAAACATGTTGCCTGTAATGATGATTGTATATATGTAGGAGAAATAATTAAAAATATATTAGGAAAACAGATTTTACCCCCATCAAAAAAAACGCTATTTATCCTCTGTAGATAACTACTCTCTGTTAGCCGCAAATAATTGTTGTTTTACCCCCAAGAGGGGGGCATTACCCCCAGGATCAGAACCGATGAATTGGAAAAGTATTAAAAGTAAAAAAAAGTTAAATTAGTTTATTCTTCAAATTAGGCATATTACATGCACCTATGAACGTCAATAAACTACCACCGGTTCGGAAAA
This sequence comes from Notocelia uddmanniana, assembly GCA_905163555.1. NCBI lineage: Eukaryota > Metazoa > Arthropoda > Insecta > Lepidoptera > Tortricidae > Notocelia > Notocelia uddmanniana. Next base: position 24,809,253 of record LR991066.1, read on the forward strand.
ATATACCTCTTTTATTAATTATTTTTTCTGCGTATATTGTTTTAGATTATATACGAGTATGTTTTGTTAAGAGCACAGGATTGATTTCACTTTTTTATTTTTTTCTCAATATTTTGTTATTTTTATTTAAGATTGAACACATCACGAAATTAAGACGGTGAGGAGCACAGCTTATGCTAAAGTACAGGTCCTACCTAATTAGGAAACAGTGTCTAGTTGTAAGGAAACACGTGTGCAATAAACCATTATAAAATTACACAGTTCATCTTAATTTGACACAATATGTTTCTGCGGGCGTCATATTTTGCATCGGGTCATTTTGTTGATCTCCTAATTGGTGTGTAAATATGATCTCATCACATAATTTTCATGCCCGTTTGCATCCATGATATATTTATAGCAACTTTTTCCAAGTTAACAACTTAGCATACCATAGCCAAGTCATAAAAATGAAGTGTAAATTTAAATAATGCAGATAAAAGCGTTGGCAGTTGGCAGCGCGCTATCGACTTGGCAACATTGCCGCGTGGATCACCGCTGTCGACTGCAATGGTGTTTGCTTGAATTAGGTAGTAACAGACAAACTTATAACTAAATAATTTAAGATAAGTTGCTAAGTATCGGACCCGGGTATGGCCAAGACCACCGGGGGATGGGCAGCAGCATCCCCGGAGTGCGGTGGATATACTGCGATCGCCAACCCTATGTCCAACAGTGGACGTCCATCGGCTGATATGGTGGTGGTGGATAAGTATCGAGTTGGGAACACTTTGAGAGACTTCATAGTCATAAAATCTCGTTTTGTATTCAGCAGTAACGCTGATAAAAAAAAAAACAAATCCGAAGTAAAAGTTGAAAAATTTAGTGCTCCAAACAGGATTCGAATCTGCGAGCTCTCGCATACGCAACCAATCGACCTAGCCACGGAGCTATTGGAACAATCAAGATCAGGCACGAAATCCTTCACAAGTTTCCTCTTTCAACGCCTCAGGGAGGCGTACAGCGACATCTACATACCTTAGAGGACTTAGGCTTCTTTTTAACGACACTGGAGTAAAAAATAAGTAACCATGCGCCATTTCATAATAAGTTTTGTTTTAAGCAGTTACGCTGCTAACGAAAATTCTTCATTTCGAATCAACGACACGACAATTCAGGCAACTCCTATCACTATTACCCGTGACGACTTGCATGCAGATTTTTCCATTGTAATTACTAATTAGTAAGAAGAAAATCGGGCAGTAGTTGAGTTGCTACTTTTTGCTAATTTTCTGTTCGGTATACGACATTTTTTGTAAAATAATCTCCATACAGCATTTCGTAAGCGGTCAATGCGAAAAAAATTAAAGTTTTAATTATTTCTCTATCGGGAAATTCAGATGCAACTCGATACGGGTTACAGGATATACCTCAAATCGTTTACATACTTATTTGGGGTGAAAAAATATTTAGGGGATACTCGTTACTAATTAAAAAAAAATACGAAATAACTCTAGTGTATCCTTCCCTTTATTAGGGGTAAATACATTTGTTATTTAAATTCCTTTCAATATCGAATCTTAAGGCCTTTATTCATTTATACGATACTTGTACTCGAGTTTCATTACATTGCGGGGTACCGTGGTATGATGAGTTCAATCAATCTGTCAAACTCCGCAATGTAGCAAAACTCGCATACGACTCTCGTACAGTCAACGGCAAACGTAGATGACCATTTTAGTATCTTGTCACTTTCACTACTTTGACGCATCCCAACTATCGCAGTATTGTTACGTTAATGCGACAAAGTACTAAAATGATCTGGCAGAACAGCAGAGCCATGAAGGCAGTGTGCAGATACGAGTGTTAAAAGAAAACTAACTTTATTCATTTAAAAAAAGGCTTGTTTTGCATTGAAAAATCTTGTCGTCGCAGTACGATGCCGTTTAACATGACATACCTGCACAAAAATGCACAGTGGTCCGGCCGCGCACCGGTCGGACAAAGTACCGCTATGTAAGGACATACGTATTGGAGCGGAATGCCGGATGGTACATGCAAAGACGTAATGTTTCGCTTTGGTGGGAATGTCGGACAGTTTTCCTGTATTTACGTATTTAAACGGGTGGATAAAATATGTGCGACGTTTTTATGTGGTGTTTATTCGTAATGTGGCTTGAAGAATGTCTTTGTATGTATTAGTTTAACATAAAATAAAAGTTAATCGTATTGGCGTCGTCTTTAAAAAACGTATTATTGTTTTTAACGACCTGAATGTTGAATGGCCATGTTTGCTTATGGGTTGTGAACGAAATTAGCTCAGTTTCTCTTTGAATTTCTTGAGAAATTACAATGCAACGCAAAATAATTGCTTATCACATACTTTACACAAAAAACAGTTAGAAAGAAAACAAAATAATAAAACGTAGATAGATATAGAAAACAGGCGATTTTATTACTGAAAACCGCTCTAAAATCTTTGGGTAACGGAAAAAATAAATCAGAACATTGTTTTTTAATTCAGTGTTTGATACTCGACATTTTTAAACTAAACGTTATTTTCACCTATATCGACTGACCAACACATGAACTATGATTTTATGAAAATAGTAATAAAATACACATTCATTTATGTACATATATAACGCTATCATTAAAACTACACAATGTATTTTCGCTTTGGTACCAACTATAAAAGTGCCGAATAAAAAATTATCAGGCGCTACTTAAATAAATGTCTAGTGCCTAGACGCTTCGATAAATCAGAGTAGAACACGAATTTGGATAATTTACTCAAATACTTTTTACGTAAGACCTTAAGAGCTTTCTAAAGTTTTAAATTAAATATTATAGCACCATTATACCTATATACCTGCTAAGAACTGTATCCCAAAGAGATTTCCTTAAAAGCAAGAATAACTAATTAAACTGATATTATATTAAACTCCCTAGCTGTATTAGTTACTAATATATAATTCAATTTTATAATTACCTTCAATATTAACTCTGATAAAAAGCCATACCGTCTTAAAAGACTTTTCAAAAGATTCTCGCGAATCACTCTCGTCGGAAGCACCTAGTTTATGAGATTAACTAGGAAAAGCGGACGAAAAAACTGTCAAAGAGAGCAAGAGAAAATCTGAAAACACCTGTTTCTTGAGCGAAATAATATGAAGGAGTTTCAACACGGAGTGATATTTTTATTTGTCGCTGAAGTTCGAAATGTTTGAATTTTTTGCCCGTCGCCGCCGCGCGGATGGAGCACTGTGCAACTAGTTTTAAACTAGGATGAAGTGTTTGTTTGCAGTTTTTTTTTGCGCGATCGAGTGAGTTTTACGAGGGATTATATTTTCTCACCAGATTCGTGTTACTATAAAATGTCAGGGATATAAAATAAAGTTTTTAAAGGGTCGGCAACGCGCGAGTTCATAGGCTACGGTAACCACTACTGGGCATGCTAGTGTCATTTGTAAAAAAAATATTAGACTGTACTTTTCTTAACATGTGATATGTGTGTGTCTGTATTTGTAAGTTCCTTTGTTGTATTATTAAAGAAATATATTATTTATTATTATAAAAACGTCAGACCAATGTTTTAGCGTACCGTATGTATCTATATATAAAAAAATAGTGGTTCTGGGAGCTGTAGACCAAACGATGTGTGTTTTTATTGTATTTCAATATTTTACTAAAACTGACTCGACAACAAAAATCTATATACTTAATTATCAAACATGCTCACAAAATTTCACAAGAACCGGTTGGGAAATGCGACCTGTAGAGGAAAACAACCGGAAATCCTGAAATGCGGACGTGCGAAAGCAGTTTTCCCGAAGCTGAAACGGAGACCTTCGTTTCACTCGATCACATTACACAGCAATTAAAGCGTTGGATAGTTACTTGGTTTTCAACCAATATTATACTGATACGCTTTGTCAGTTAGCTAGCTCGCCTGTTATATTCTTGACAAAGTCAGGTTAGGTTGTCGTAAATAAATAATCACCGAGAAACTAACCAAATGTTCAGACGAACCATGTTATTATATCTAACCACTCCAATTTACTATAATTTATAGGTTCCAAGACACTGGAACTACATGAATTTATTAAGAACTTGATGGTACGATCGATAATCATTTTAGTAATAGAGGTTACATAATCTTTTTCAGATATTTAATCGTAGTTTTGCTGTAGTAATGTTTAATTGTAAAAGGATGTAAATTGCCTATGTCAAATGTATCATAACGTTATTATAAAAACTGGCCAACTGCAAGTCGGACTCGCGCACAAAGGGTTTCGTACCATTATCTATAAAAAACGGCAAACAGTTCGACTCGCACTCGGCCGGTTTTTAATGTTTGTTGTTATAGCGGCAACAGAAATAAATCATCTGTGAAAATTTCAACTGTCTAACTATCGCGGTTCTTGAGATACAGCCTGGTGACAGACAGACGGACGGACAGACAGCGAAGTCTTAGTAATAGGGTCTCGTTTTTACGCTCTGGGTACGGAACTCTCAAAATACTATTTGAATTGATTTTAATTATATAATTTCATTGTAGTCCTTATGGATATTCGGGTACCGCGCTATTAGTAACGAGCGATATTAGTCAAAAGCAAAAATTGATGATCATTTTAGTACCTTGTCACATTCACTAATTTGACGTATCCCAACTGTCGCAATATTGTGACGTTAGTGCGACAAAGTACTAAAATGATCATCTACATTTCGCTGTCGGCGTACGCAGGAGCCGCTGGAACATGAAAGCTACATTTTTCAAAATTTAAAATCAAAGGCCTCACTTAAAGGTACAGCATAATATTTTTGAAATTGTGCATTTTTGACGTGATAACGTCTTTAAAATCGTTTTAGTCGGGTGACATGTTCAGAAACTTGTGTCACACCAAAACCTCACGAGCGCGATCGCAGGTATAAGTGAAGTGCAAGTGAAGTAAGACGTTATCACGTAAACATCTCGATCGTAAACCTACTTTACAAACAACCCATTTTTTTCCATACATTGATTTGCATAGCACTTTCGCGCTTGTCGAACCAAGGCACAATTTGCTTATTACCAGCGGCGTCTTGTATCGCTAATTAGAATACCTGCTCGACACCTGTCCTGTCCCACGGTTGTAAAGCGTGGATACGAAAAAATCTGGATATGGTAAATTTTTGTCAATGAATGTGGATTTTCAAGCAACACTTTTTTAAATAATTTGTGGTTATCAAACTACGAGTACATAATAAAAATACAATCATATATATAACGTTAAGTTGTCTGTGACTTTCAGCATTATATATTCCACCATATTCATATTCATTTATTCATAATATTAATATTACATGTCAAAAATGTATGTTATGTATTCTATATAATCAATTCTATTATATTAATTCAATATCATATTAACTATAAAGTACCACTAATTCTACAGGTTTAAAAATTCGTCATAGCTGTAGAATGTGTGCTCGAGAAGCCAACTTTTCAGCTTCCGTTTGAAACATTGTAATGAAGATGCCGCCTTGACTGATTCCGGTAATTTGTTATAAATGGTCGGTCCCCTCACATGAGTCATTTTTCCAGATCGCGCTTATCGCCGCTTTACTGGAAGAAGTCTGTTTGGATGTCGCAGCGAGCGAGTAAAGTTCACGCGTTTTTTATAGTCGCTCATGTGAACATGAGTATAAGTGGCAATCTGTAAGATAACTATCGAAGGCAGAGTCAATATACCCAGTTCTCGGAAATAAGGTTTCACTGAGGTATTTTGGCTCCTGCACCACAGACCGTACGGTCCTTTTTGAATACGGAAAACACGCTGCCAATCAGCAGCTCGCCCCCACATCTCGGCGCCGTACTGCAGGAGTGAGTGGAACGTTGCAAAGTAACACGTCCTTACCACGCGCCGCGGCACGACTCGTGCAAGGCGGCGCAAAGCGAAGCATGCACTACCCAATCCAATGCACAACCTGTCGATATGGGACGCCCAAGTCAGCTTACGGTCAATAAGAAAACATACCTATATTTTGTTGAACAGCGCCTTCGGATACTCTGTACCAAGTTTTCCAGTTAATATTTTATTTTATTTTTTACCGGATATTTCAAATTTTACCTTATTACATCATCGTTTCACAATAGCTAACATTTTTCTAGTTGACTTCAGATTGACTAGCGATTGCAAATCCGTAAACTTTTTAGAAATCCGGATTTTCGGATTATTTTTCAGAAAAATTCCGGATTCCGGATAAAATCCGGATTTTGGCCCTTGACCTTGAAAATCGGGAAAAGCGCCATAAAATCGAATGTTTTGGTGTCAGTTAAGTATAAAAGAGTGGCACGAATCCTGAATCGTCATTTAAGGCTCTCATACCACTCTAACGATGACAAACAGTAGGTTGAAAAAATTAAATAGAAGTATTTCAACTCTTTATTGCTTACATAATTTTGTCAACTAAGATTATTGTTATAATGTCCTCTTATTATGATCATAACGAACTATAGTCAGTCTTCCCTTATAAAATAGGGTTTTAATGTCATGTTCTTTTAATCAAAACAAACATTTGAATTTGAATAACAAAAGAAGTATTTTAACTCTAACAGATAAGTAAAATCAGTATTTTCTGGTAAAACTAGCGAACATTTGAATTCGACTATTGTTAGTCAACCCTTGATCACATAAATAAAATCAGTCTTTTCTAATAAAATAAGATTGTTCTTCTCTTATATCACATAACGAACTTAAGTCAGTTTTCTCTGATAAAATAATTGAAATTGAATAATTTCATAATTGTTTATAATTCTGAGTCTTCTCTTCTGTGATAAATTAAAACTTCTTATAATTTTCTTCTTATTTGAATAACGAAAGAAATATTTCAACTCTCAAAAATATTACATAACAATAGACTTCAGTCTTCACTGATCTCTGATAAAAAAAAGTATTTTCTCAAACATGCAATGAAATATTGATGTTATGTACCTTATAATAGGCTACCCAAGTGTGACGTTTCAGGTGCGGCTAGGACAAGAGGTCGTTAATGCAATTTCATACAAATGTAGCAGGCCTAGGCCGGCAAAGTCCTCTTTTTTGATTTCCATTCCACATAAATTTGTGGCAAAGGCATCATGACATTCTGCCACTATGCGTATTAAAAATAAAACTATGATTTTTTTTTTGGTGTTTATTTCATTGCATGCTTGAGAAAAGCACTATACATACCTCGGTGGGAAATATGGGGTTGCCTGCCTGAGACCTATCCGACCTCGCTTCGCTCGGCCGTCTATATGTCTTCGGCCGGCAACCCCTTTCGTCCCGGCCTCTGTAGTAATGTACTATTATGTTCCTATTGTTATGATATTCGCCACTGCTCTTTTTGTTATTACTTGCTTACTTTCGTTTCGTACCGCGATTCGTGCGATCCGTTAAACATTAGAGAATATCAACTCGCCCATTTACAATGCTTACAAACTATATTAAATGAGGCGGGTATTATGTAAATATGCATTAATAGCTTATTTGCATTAGTCAAGATTGCTGCAGGAACAAGTTATTTCGATTTTAATTTCATAACAAAAAAATCCGAAAATCCGGTTTTTTTATTTATAAAATCCGGATTTGAATCCGCTTGTAAAATGGCATAGAAATCCGGATTTTCGGACTTCGGATTATCCGGATTGCAATCACTAAGATTGACGAAGTTAGATTTTTTTAAATTTTGGTTTATTTGCCTTTTTTACAGAAAATAGCCGCCCATATAAAACTGTTTGGGTATTTTAATGTATAAAAGAAAACTCAGACGATCTGTTCACATAGCCATCTTTTATTCAACTGTTTCCACATATAATCTAAACAACCGTAACATTCCTCTGCTTAAATTTAATGATATTCAATTAAATTTAATGGTGGTTTTACAGAACGACCAGACCTAGTTGTATACAAGCGGTTATGTTGTGTTGGTTCGATAGCACTGTTTATTTCGTTGTCATTATTAGTTTCAATATTAGTATTAATTACATCATCTTGTTCTGCATCGTGAAATGACTCACATTCACTAACTTCGTCTACATCGCTGTCATAATCAAAGGAATTGGTATTGATTAAATCAGATTTGCCACTATTAGGTAATTGGTGGCATCTATTAAGACGCAGATGTTGTCTATTCCTTCTATACTGACAACCATGTTCATCTTCTATAGGTACAATATATGAGCGGGGAAAAGGAGCTTTGTCCACGATTATCCCTTTTTTCCCACATTCATCTGTAATCTTTTTCTTAATCAATACGCCCTGACAAACTTCAAGTTCATGTAATGGTTTAGCCATCTTGTTATAATGATTTTCTACCTTTTGTTGCATTTTCTTATCTAACATGACATTTCTAGTATAAATTTTGGGTTTTAAATAATTTGCAGACACAGGACAGCGGTCGGATTACGTTTTTTTAAATTTTTAGATTCTTCAGAACTTCCTCCCATTGTAGTTAAATATACACAGAATATTTGTATACTTCTGACACCATGTTTGTATATTTTAATGTATAAGGAAAACTCAGACGATCTGTTCACATAGCCATCTTTTATTCAACTGTTTCCACAGATAATCTAGACAACCGTAACAAAAACAACTTTCAATGCTTGGAGTAGAAAGTCGTCCTGACTGTCTCAAGTAGAATAAAGTTCAAACAAGTATGTTTTTGGAAAGATGAAATTGTAATGAGCTTAAAAAAACTCGTAAAAATATAAATACAATTGTTGCTTTGTAGCAGGAAGCGAGTGAAAATTATCAGAAGCCGCTGTTCAACCAAATATCGGTACGGTGAAATATATAATGTTGAAAGGCACAGAAAACTTAACGTTATATTATGATTGTATTTTTATTATGTAGTTTGATATCCACAAATTATTTAAAAAAAACTGTGCCTGAAAATCCACATTAATTGTAAAGATTTGTCATATCATGCATGGCCAGATTTTTTCGTGTCCACGCAGTATATACAGAGCAAACGTTACGAATAACGTACAAAGGCTGTTACAAAAATCAAGCATAAATTACATCTTAAATTTGTTCAGTTCCTAATTCGCGTCAGGTGAACTCATCAGCGGTACGTAAATATGTATAAGTGTATATTTATATTATTTTCCCTATTTTTATTTATTTATTTATTAGTAATCACAGTTTAACCTTACGTACCAATTTATAACTTTTGCTACGATCCTGACATACAACTTTTGCTTCATGAACTCCCATAAAATTCATCATGCATGCGCACCGATTTAGAGTACTCTTGACCTGGCCTTTCTGCAGAATGTCACGGATTTGGTTGGAGTACGTTCGCAGAGGTCTTTCCATTCCAACTTTTCCATCCACTCTTCCTTCATACACTCGTTTTGTCAAGCTTCTTTCATCCATCCTCTCTACATGTCCAAGCCATCTTAGCATACCTTTCTCAATTTACGTCACTATATCTTCATTGACTCCACACCTCCGTCTTATAACGGTGTTACTCACTTTATCTCTCAAAGTAAGACCGCACATACTTCTCAGCGCTCTCATTTCCACTGCATTCACAACTAATAATAAATAGAAAGTAAATTAAACTACTTTATCCATTATAGATTATTACCAATAGTAAAAAATATGGACACAGAAAATTACCATAGCAACTCCTAAACTATACAAGATAAACCCAACGTGTTTGGGCTCATTCGACCCGTCTCAACGGTTAGTTGATGACTGTGGAAAAAAGAACAGCCAGCAATTAAAGCTTGTACAGTCAACAGCAAATGTAGTTGATCATTTTTAATACTGCGACAGTTGGGATGCGTCAAAGTAGTGAAAGTGACAAGGTACTAAAATGATCACCTACTTTTGCTGTTGACTATACCTACACAAAAATGAAATGTTTGACAGAAACTTATTCATAAGGTGGCAGCCCTATGGGCCTCATAAGAAGGCTTAAAGTCACCCAAAGGGCCCCCTGTGGGTGACTTTAAGCCTTCTTATGAGGCCCATAGTAAGCGACCACGTTTCAGTGCCATGTCGCCACTGGTCAAAGATTCTCGTCTTGAGACCGCCAACACCACCACCATATCAGCCAAAGGCCGTCCACTGCTGGACATAGGCCTCCCCCAATTTCATGGGGGGTAAATGCCATAATCGCCACGCTTGGCATGCGGGTTGGCGATCGCAGTATCTCCACCGCACTCCAGGGATGCTACTGCCCATCCCACGGTGGTCTTGGCCGTAGACACTGCGGAATATTGGACGAAAAGATGTCAGTCCACCTTGTGGCCCCCCACAAGGTGGACTGATGACCTGGTAAACGTCGCGGGAGTTCGCTGGATGCGGGTGGCGCGGGACTGGTCATTATGGCACTCTTTGGGGGAGGCCTATGTCCAGTAGTGGACGCGTCCTTCGGCTGATATGGTGGTGGTGGTGGTAGGGTCTAGGGTATGCCCAATCTTGGAGACCCTGGTGAAAAATAATAAATTCATATTCCTATTTATTGTAACAGATACTGGTCTTATTATTAAGACTTCTTCTTTAAAACATCATTATTACTAATGAATACAGCATGTTACAGAACATTTATCACCAAAAAACAAACTTATTTTCCGGCCTTAATTATTGTTCCCACCATTACCTAAGACATTATCATTAACGACGACAAGTTCGCAATCTTACTTAAGAAGGGTTAGCGAACAATTAAATTAGCATTTCGATGTCTCCCTGTATATTCAGCGTACTTCGTAAAGTCAACCTTGGTGCTTGAAAAATAGAGTTGAAATTGGATTGGTTAAGGTTTGAGTTTATGGAAATTTGTTGATTATTTGTCACTTTAAAAGCGTATTCACGTTGGAAAGAAATAAAATAAATAAATATTGGTGGACAATTTTACACAAATCGACCTAGTCCCAAGCTAAGCAAAGCTTGTACTATGGGTACTAGACGGCATACACATAATTATATAGATAAATACATACTTTAATACATAGGAAACATCCAAGACTCAGGAACAATATTTTCGATAAATGCACAAATAATGCCCTGACCGAAATTGGAACCCGGGACCTCCGGCTTCGTAAGTAGGGTCACTACCAACTATGCCAAAGTGGTGATGGTGGTAAGAAAACTGTACGACAATTTAGTCCCTTAAGGGAAGAATGTGTCAACTTATGTTTGCAGACCATTATATCATCCTAGCGTTATTGCCAGTACAGTTGCATCCTGAAGGATGCCTGGGGTCTGCTACCTAATCCCAAGAATGGGCGTAGGCACTAGTTTTGTACGGTAGCGACTGCTAATCAAAGTGTTCCATAGCGAAGTAGCGAAAACGGAAACTTTTCCATTTAAGTCAACCTTTAGTGAGGACTATCTTTTGTGGGATCTGTCAAAGTCGTAAGTGTTGATTTTTCATTTATACAAGATACTTCGATTGTAAAACCCTCGTTTAAACGATAAGTTGGAAATGTTCAATATCTCAAAAATGGCTCAACTGATTTTGATAACACATATCTATGAACCATCGCTGGAAAACCTGCTTTTAAATGGAACCGCATTCTAATCGGCTCACAGTTTAACAGCTACGATGCCACAGACAGACACACACATACACGCATACATATTTAAAACTTATAATATAACACCCTTGTTTTGCGTTCCGAGTCGGGGATAAAAAAAAACAATTCAAACCTTTACTTTCTAAGTTATTGCTGAAAAACTGCCTCGTCTAAGCAAAAAACTTAAGTGCCGTGCGTTTTCTATAGCGATACGATCTTTTTTAATTCACAGTTTACAATGATAGTTCTTTAAAATTAAGAAGAAGGTACAGAAACCTTAACTGTGCAGTGTGCGTGGTCCGAAACGCACTTGCCCGCTTTTTATTATTTAATAAAATATTTTTTACGATGACGGTGGCATACCAGTGTATTCGGTCTGCCTAATGGTAAGCAGACACCGTAGCCTACGGATGCTGGTAGAAATGATAACTAAATTTTGAAAAAAAAAAAATGTGTGATATTTTGATAGTTTACCATCCATATAAATAAATAATAATAAAATACCCAATTGACCAAATAATACTGTTTATTCTTAAATTATCCATACATATTCCCTCAATCTCAGGTTAAATTTATATTTCAATTTTGTCAAAACGAAACCTCATCTCAGACCTTTTACATACAAAACCTCTATTCATTAATTGCAAAGCTATTCAAGGTATAACCTATTGTCAAGTCAGAATATCACTTCCCCTTTAAATTCCCAACCACTGTGCATACTACAATGTCGCCGAATTTTTCCCATCTCACACCACATCGCAACCACTGTGCTACAGAGACCATCCAAATGAACTCCAAAACGTCGTAACTCCCTTACGATCCTTAAAATTATAAGACATTTTCGTAATTACTGACATGTGCAGCAAAACGTTTGGCACAGATTCAAAAGAGCTTAAGTCCCATATTTTAACAACACACATATGACCTTTTACAAACACGCATATTCGTACAGAACGCTTGCAATGCGACGCCGCACTGCGTGTATTTGCGGCCAGTATTTACAAAAGCAGTAAAATTAAATGAACTCTAACCCCATTAGCATAAAGTTCAATTTTCATCGCAGCTAACGTTTCGGTTTTTGAAAGCGTCCGCCAGATTTTATTTTATTCGTTTCGACTGTGTGCCGTTGTGATAAAGTTGAGAGTCGATTGGCAGGGCTAGTGGTCTTGTAAACGCTTGCTTTGCTTGACCGTGTTCAACTGGACTTTAGTTGTATAGGTTTAAGGTATAGTTTGGTTTGGCAGGCATGTGTAGGCGATGCAGTGATTGCGTATTGTTATGCTTTGATTGTGTTTTGATTAAGCCGGTATGCTGTAGTGATTTCTTCGATATTGTTATAGGCAATTTGGGAATTTATTGTGACATTCATAGTTGAGTAGGTTTTAAAAGGTTTGTACAGTGTAGTTCGAAATATGTACACGGACCAAAGTGAGCAAAAATATGTAACCACGACTTTGGGCATAATGTCATGTTTACATGAATCCATGATAAGCACGCATACTGAGCTACAATAGTCTGTTATCGCCCAAGGGCGTAATGCATACATCTTTTTCTTACGCTTTTACTTTTCTCATACTGTCTCATTCTTTCAATTACATTCCAATTTACTAAATACTTTATGTTTATTGTCGTTGCCATATTTATATTATTTGTTCTAAGTGTGATGAAAAACATTGTGTGTATTACGTGCGGTAAGAGTGGGTTTACAGACTCGAGTCATTAAAGACTCTCGTTCGTAATACCTCTCTTACTGCCCTTAATTCACAATGACTGTATAATCGTATATCTGTAGATTGATATGATCTTAGAAAAGTCCTTATCAGTTAAAAACAATTATTTATTTTTATTGTTTTCTAAGTGAATTCACACGCATCTTACCATTTTTCTCCGTTACTATCTAGTATATGATAGTTTCGGCCTATCAAAGATTGTACATGAATATTTCGGATTTTAAATATATAAAAATCGTTTTAGATATTATATATCACTTCAAATACGGCGGGAAGCTACGGTACATCTTTTCGTCCAATATTCCGCAGTGTCTCAAGACAAAAGTCTTTGACCAGTGTGTGTTGCCAGTGATGACATATGGCACTGAAACGTGGTCGCTTACTATGGGCCTCATAAGAAGGCTCAAAGTCACCCAAAGGGCAATGGAGAGAGCTATGTTGGGAGTTTCTCTGCGTGATCGCATCAGGAATGAGGCCATCCGCAGCAGAACCAAAGTGACCGATATAGCCCTCCGAATCGCTAAACTTAAGTGGCAGTGGGCGGGGCACATAGCACGTAGAACCGATGGCCGTTGGGGCGGAAAGGTTCTCGAGTGGCGACCACGTACCGGAAGGCGTAGCGTGGGCAGGCCCCCCACTCGGTGGACTGATGACCTGGTGAAGGTCGCGGGTGTGCGCTGGATGCGGGTGGCGCAGGACCGGTCATTGTGGAAGTCTTTGGCGGAGGCCTATGTCCAGCAGTGGACGTCTTTCGGCTGACATGATGATGATGATGATGACTTCAAATACGGAACCTGAAAAACAGCTTGTTAGGAAAAAGGCATTCATTTTAACACTTTCAGTTCAAAGAACCCGCTAGGTGCCGGTGCGCTCGTCTTGTAGACACTTTGCTTTACATACAGTTTTCTCATGTTTTAGACTACCTCTATGACGTGGAAGTGTTAAACTGATTTTACCCTATCATGTAACGAAGTTACGGAGGAGGAGGAGCGCTCGTGGCCCAGTGGCACCCGCGTACTGCGTGTGGTATACGAGGTTAAGCAAAGTCGGGCGAGGTCAGTCCTTGGATGGGTGACCGCTTTGAGTGGTTACTAACTGAGCGCTCCCGTGCTTTGGAAGGCACGTTAAGCCGTTGATCCCGGTTGCTATCTTTGATAGCAGTCGTTAAGCCAAGTTAGAGGCCTCCGGGCGGCTTGAGAACTTCTAACAGTCAAGTTGCCCACTCACTTGACAAGCCTAATCCCAATAAGGTCGGTTTTCCCCTCGAGTTGGAAGGTCAGATGGCAGTCGCTTCCGTAAAAACTAGTGCCTACGCCAATTCTTGGGATTAGGTAGCGGACCCCAGGCATTCTTCAGGATGCAACTGTACTGGGAATAACGCTCGGATGATGATGATGTAACGATGTTACGTACTGTGCTACGAAATTAGTGCTACGCCGTAGAGGAAGGCCTACGCCGTAGCGCATAACGTTCGTGGCTACGAAACCGGTTGATTCGGTTCTAATTGATTGGTTTGCCAACCGGGTCAGTTCGGTTTGAATTGGAATTTATTTCACATATCGAGGATTTTCTCCTTCGTCACTTCGGCTGTGGAATGATATTTTCTCAAAAATATGCTTATAACCATTAATAATAATAAATAAATAATAATAAGATGTATTTAAGATGTATTTATTTATTTATTTATTTAACTTACAACATAACAGTAATAGGATGATATCACCAAAATGTTCTTCATACGTATTTAATATAGGTATAAATATTGGGGGACAATCTTACACAAATTGACCTAGTCCCAAACTAAGCAAAGCTTGTACTATGGGTACTAGACGACGATATACATACTTATATAGATAAATACATACTTAAATACATAGAACATATCCAAGACCCAAGAACAAATATCCGTGAAAAATGCACAAATAAATGCCCTGGCCGGGATTCGAACCCGGGACCTCTAGCTTCGGAGGCAGAGTCACTACCAACTAGGCTAAACAGGTCGTCAGATTAATAACACTTGATTGCTTGATTGATGACCTATTTACTCGTAAAATATATTTAAGTGCATATATTTATGAACACAAAGAAGAGAAAATCCCTTTGACGGCCTGTTTAGCCTAGTTGGTAGTGACTCTGCCTCTGAAGCTAGAGGTCCCGGGTTCGAATCCCGGCCAGGGCATTTATTTGTGCAGTTATCACGGATATTTGTTCTTGGGTCTTGGATGCTTTCTATGTTTTTAAGTATGTATTTATCTTTTTTTTATGTATTTAAGTATGTATTTTTTTATAAGTATGTATATTGTCATCTAGTACCCATAGTACAAGCTTTTCTTAGTTTGGGACTAGGTCGATTTGTGTAAGATTGTCCCCCAATATTTATTTATTTATAAAAAAATAAAGGCTGTAAATGAAGTAATTAAAACTAGATAATTGGAAAAAAAACTGCATATGACTACCTATTTCTTTTATAAAGACACTAATGATGAAAAACTAGCACTAAAACAGACTTTGAACATGAAATTGATAAATGAAAACGCCGAACTGAACTGATTAAACGTGACATTGTTCTATTTAACATTTTCAGCTACTCAAAAGTTATCTAAAAGAGATAGATCTTTAGCGATAAGACCGCCTGTTGTTTACTTCTACTTTTAATATTTATTATTATGTTGTCTTCTGTAATGTACCGATAAAAAATGTATATCGGAAGTCGATAAACGAGAAGTCCCTATGACAGCTCAAAAGTGCTACGAGAATTCCGGCCTCTGTAGACTAAAGCTGGGTTGCACCGACTTACGATCACAGACTGATCAACGTTAAATATGGCGCCGGCAGCTGTCATCCCATAGAAACTTGTCAAACTTTCCATACATTGAAATTTTAACGAACACAGCTACGATTACAGACGGCTTGGTGCAACCCAGCCTAACTGTATAATGCGTAGTTTTCAAAGGAAACATGCCAAAGCAACTAGAAAATAGAACGAGGGCATAATGAAAATCAAGATTTTAAATACTACCAGTATTTAAAATCTTTTTTAACCGACTTCAAAATTTCAAAAGAGGAGGTTATCAATTCGGTTGTATGTTTTTTTTTTTTTTTTTAATGTTTGTTACTCCATAACTCCGTCATTTCTTAACCGATTGTATGTATATATATCCAAGTTGGTCCCGTTTTTGTCAAAAGGCAGTTCTGATGATGGGATCCATGAGGAATTGAGGGAACTCTTCAAATCTTTAAGGCAAATATATAGTGATTTTTGTGTTTTTATCAACAAGTCAAGCATTTGCATCCAAAAATGTGACATTGGATGAAGTGGAACTGCTGATGATGATCAAATACAGAACTCTTCAACGACGAAAAGTTCACGTTTGGCGATTTGTCCTCCTAGCTGTGTTTGTTAAGCAAGTTCTATTTTCACGATTAATTTTTGTCATGCTTGATTTCTGATGATGGGATCCATGAGGAGTTGAGGGAACTCCTCAAATCTTAAAGGCAAACATATAGTGATTTTTGTGTTTTTATCAACAAATCGAGCATTATCATACAAAAATGTGACATTTGATGAAGTGGAACTGCTGATGATGATCAGAACAGAACTCTTCAACGACGAAAAGTTCACGTTTGGCGATTTGTCCTTCTAGCGGTGTTTGTTAAGCAAGTTCTATTTTCACGATTGATTTTTGTCATGCTCGAGTTCTGATGATGGGATCCATTAGGAATCGAGGAAACTCCTCAAATGTGAAAGGCACACAAATAGTGATTTTAGTATTTTCATGAACTAATCAAGCATTTTCATTCATAAAAGTGACATTTGATGAAGTGGAACTGCTGATGATGATCAGAACGGAACTCTTCAACGACGCGTAGTTCACGTTTGGCGATTTGTTCTCTTCGTTTTGTTTGTCAAGCAAGCAAGGTTTTTCCATGATTTCATGAGGAATTGAGGGTACTTAGTCTTCTACCATTATAAACATACTTATAGCCATTTTTGTATTTTATTGTATGGAATCTAAGAGTGCACCATCTAAGATTAATAATCTTTCACCGGACTCCCCCATTGAAGTCGGTTTTTTTTTCTTAAAACTTATTTATTGATATATTTGGTTGCAAGAACTCAAAAAGAAAAGCATTTCAATTTACCCATCAAAGTACTTACTTAAGAGGGCGCAGTACGCTCGGTTATCCATACAAACGTATTTACGCTCTCATTTTAAAACGCCATGCTAGAATAACATGAAACTTTGTATACACAATGGGATCCGGCATATCTAGGTCGAAAATTAGTTACTGTTGCTAGAAATTGTAAAAGAAAAATAATACAGCGGTTTTTTGAGTTAATTTCCGTCTTGTATGATAACCTTAAATATCGCTGTATTTTTTCTCCATTATAATTTCAAGCAATACTAATTTCCGATCTAGATATGCCGAATCCCTTTGTGTATACAAAGTTTCACGTTATTCTAGCATGGCGTTTTAAAATGAGAGCATAAATACGTTTGTATGGAGAACCGAATGTACTGCGCACTCTTTAAGTGCCGCCATAAAACCCAGCGAGCCGTATAAAAGCTGAAATAGAAAGCCCACTAGATGAGTAAGATCCCTCCGACAATGATCGCTCCTAACAATAATGTTTATTCATAATTTATAGTGACACTATAATGTGACTCACTTGGGGGGCCACAGAATACGCGGGAGTATTTAAGGCTAAGGCGATGTCCTGACTTAGCGGAGTGGGATCGATACGTAGGCTGTTCCAAAACTTTTAAGCTGCTCTCACTCTATTCGTGCCATATATTTTTATTGATACCATTGTGTAGATAATTTCAATAACTATGGGCTGGGATAAAATTGTTACTGAACAGCAAGTTGTATTTAATAAAAGACCATTTGCATGAGCTTTTTTAAAATTACGATAATATAGTGTTTTTCTTAAACATGCAATGAAATATTGATGTTATGTTCCTTATAATCGTCGTGATGAAACCACCAAGGTCCAAGAAATAAAGACTGAGAAAGATTTGGAACGTGTTTTTGGGATGTGTCTTAACAAAAAAAGTAGTGTATAATATGTCTACATGTATGTACTCGTATGTGCCTGTATTTAATGAACCTACCTGTATTAGGAACCAATTAGCATCTGTCGTTAAAATATATATAAAAAATATTTACCGTGTTATTGTGTCTATAATTTTTTTTATGTCAGTGAAATATGTCAACAAAATGAGTCTACCTAACTATACATTTTTGCATGCAGTCATATGGACGTTTGTCGATAAGTTCATTCGGTATTTATACAGTAATCGTTGCCTTTTGTTTAACTCGACTTTAAATACAAAAAATGTGTTTGCGACTAGCCTGATATCATTGTGTAAAGGTGACTTGATAAGTGCAGCAATAGAATGTGTTTATACACTTAAAACGAGACTTATGCCTTATGAGCCTATGATCAGTTTTTCAAGACAAAATAACTTTTCGCATTTTGTGTTATCGTACCACAGTCAGTATTGTATGAATAACTGTATATCGCATGTACTTTATAAATTTACACATACTGGATATATTTGTTTATGCATGTACACGTATTCTCCTCCTAACGTTATCTTATTGTATATGTTTCTAATGCGCATGAATAAATTATTATCTATACTATTATAATTATTACTCCTTATTATTCTCCTCTTCGATCATAAACAATTAAAAATTTGTCTTTTCAATGCCGGATCGTTAGGTACTCGCCACGATGAATTTTTGCTAGCTTTTGAAAGTATTAATCCTGACATAATAGCCATTTGTGAGACGTGGATTAGGCAGGGGGAGGAGGGGAAAGCCCCTCGGCTGCCCGGGTACCGCTTGCGACACTCGCCGCGTGTGCCCGGGGTGCGCGCACGCGGCGGAGGCACTGGTTTTTATATCAAGAACGGTGTGCGGGCTCGGACGCAGCCCCTCCCGCCAACCAGCACTGACATAGAACAAATGTGGATATCTACAAAAGTGAAGAATACGCGTCTTATTACGAGTATAGGCACGGCGTACCGTCCGCCGTGGCTTAATGTTGATTTATTCATTGAGTCCCTTACCGAAACGGTTGTGTCGTTCGCACAATACGATCGAATCATTCTCTTAGGCGATTTCAATATTAATCTTTTAAATTATACTAACAGCTCAACAATTAAATTGCTAAACTTTCTGAAATATGTCAATCTTCAAAATTATGTATCAGAACCAACACATTTCACGCAATCTAGCTCAACTCTTATCGATCTAATCTGTACGGATGCCCCGGTGTCGAATATCGATGTAAGTCACATTCCTGAACTGGGAGCGCATGCGATTGTTACAGTTCAACTTAAAATAAAGAAAAATAAACCCTCTCCCATAATTCTGCAATACAGGCCGTTAAAGGACATTGACCTGGCAAGGTTTAACTCTGAGCTATCCTTGGTTAACTGGGGCCACATAATGAATTTGCCTCGTGTGTGTGACATGGTTTCAGCCTTCAATACGTGTATTTTAAATTTGTTTAATTCTTTTGCACCAGAAAGACAAATAACTGTTCGCCACAAACCTACTCCTTGGCTAACCAGTAATATACGCTATATGAAAGAATTAAGAGATAACGCTCATAAAAAATATCGTAATTCTAGGTCTGACATGCACAAAGAACAATATAAATCCTTGAAAAAGTTGGTCGAGACCAGTCTTTACTTTGAGAAACGAGCTTTTTATGAGCACCATGTAAATAATCACGTAAATAATGCAAAATCTCTGTGGTCAAATTTAAAACGTTTTATACTACCTATAAAAAATGATTTACAGGATCTCCCAGATCATCTAAGTAATCCGGAAGAAATTAACAACCATTTCCTTAACGTTCCCGGTACGGATGCTGTAGATATATCTCAACTTACTTACTACGAATATAATAGACTCAACACTTCAGTATTCAGTTTTAAGACTGTTCAGGAGTACACCATATCTAAAGTAATTCTTGGGATGAAGTCCAATGCAATGGGGGTTGACCGTATATCTATGGATATGATTTTGCTTACTCTACCAGACCCCTTGTCAGTTATCACTGCAATTATAAATAAGGCAATCACAACTTCGACTTTTCCCGCCTTATGGAAAACCGCCTTGGTTCGGCCGATACCAAAAAATAACAACCCAGCCTTTGTTCGTGATTTGCGTCTAATTAGTTTGCTGCCATTTTTGTCTAAGGTCCTGGAAAAAATAGTATACGACCAGGTTCTATTGTACTGCGAGTCCAATGGATTATTGTCACAATTACAGTCAGGATTTAGGAAACATCATAGTACTAGCACTGCTCTGCTTGATGTCGTGGATAATATAATCGAATCTCAAGACGAAGGCAATGGTACTATACTCACTCACCTTACTTGATTTTTCTCGGGCTTTCGATTCGATTAGTATCTCGCTGTTGCTTTCAAAGCTTTCTTATTATGGTTTCAATTATTCTGCAGTTGGTTTTTTCCATAGCTATCTCTCAAACCGCCACCAACTAGTAGAAGTAAAAAAATCAAATGGATTGGTTCTTCGCTCTCAAACGCGCCCTGTTAATAGAGGAGTACCTCAAGGCTCCATTCTCGGACCTCTATTATTTATTCTTTATTCTTCTGATATTACTAACTGCATCAAGTACTGCAAATATCATTTGTATGCTGATGATCTACAGCTATTTATTCCTTACAATAAAGATAATGTTAACAGGGCAGTTCAGAATATGAATGAAGATCTCTCGAGTGTTGCAGCGTGGTCCACAAAGAATTCCTTAGTATTAAACCCTACGAAATCCAAATACCTTATTCTTGGGAGTAAAAAACAAACAATGTTATTTTCACCTAGTGATCATAACCTGGAAATTGCGGGTGTTCCTATTGACCGTGTATACTCCGCTCGTAATCTTGGAATCTTGATGGATAGCCACCTCCGTTTTGAGGAACACGTTATCAACACTATTCGTAACTGTTTCTATAGGCTCAAGGTTCTATACAATATACGCCAGTTTTTATCTGTAGATCAAACTATGTGAATCACTCGTCCTATCTAAATTAAATTACTGTGATATCGTCATTGGGCCCTGTTTATACAGAAAAAGCCAAACTATAATACAAAGGGTACAAAATGCTTGCGCTCGTTTTTGCTTTACAATTCCGCCTAGGACATCTGTAACGCCATACCTGAATAAATCAAAACAATTAAAAATGAAGTACAGACAATACCTCCACCTAGCTTCTCTTCTTTTTGGTGTTATAAACACTGGCAAACCATCGTATCTTTTTCTAAAACTAACATGGCGGCAGCAGCAACGGGCATTGCGTGCAACTGTCATGCATAAACCACTCATTATACCTAGGTACAAATGTGCGGCTTTTCGTGGTAGTTTTCGGTTTCAGGCTACCAAATGCTGGAATGACCTCCCACCCCCTATACGAAATTGCGGGTCCAAAATAAGTTTCCAGCGCAAATTGCGTGAACATCTCTTGGTAACTCAAGCTTCTGGAACCGATATACTGCGGACAAGCTAATCACAAATACTTAAATTATCTATTCATTTAATTCATTATAATTACGTACCCGTTCCTATTTTTATTTTATATATTTTATTTATTCATAACACATAATACTTTACATTAAACATTACAACATAATTATTGCTTGCACTTTTTTCTTTCTTCGATACCGATTTGTTTCTTTGTTCTTATTTTATTTATTTTTTTAGCTTGTGTTCAAACCATACTCGCCAAGGCTATGACAGAATAACAGCGTTGCGACTTGCACTCCTTGCAAATTGCAACATCTTGCTGAGTCTTAGCCTGTTCTTTATTGCACACAAAACATTGCTGGACTTACCTTGTGGCCACGTGACATCTATGGGCGATGAACCTACAATTATTATATTAAACTATATATTCTAAGCGAATGTGATACAGTTATGTATAGTTGTAGGTAGCATTTATATAAGTCTTGTTTTGTGTGTTTTATGGAATAAATCATTTTTCTTTCTTTCTTCTTTCTATAATAGGCTGCGAAGTATGACGTTTCAGGTGCGGCTAGGACAAGAGGTCGTTAATGCAATTTCATACAAATGTTGCAGGCCTAGGCCGGCAAAGTCCTCTTTTTTAATTTTAATTCCACATAAATTTGTGGCACAGGCATCATGACATTCTGCCACTATGCGTATTAAAAATAAAACTTTGATTTTTTTGTTGTTTATTTCATTGCATGTTTGAGAAAAGCACTATACATACCTCGGCGGGAAATATGGGGTTGCCGGCCGAAGACATATAGACGACCGAGCGCAGCGAGGTTGGATATGTCACAGGCGGGGACTTTCGTCCCGGCCTCTGTAGTAATGTACTAATTTTTGATACCTAAAAACTGTTCTTACCACTCAATCCCCAACAATTGTAGTGGAAGATACCAGTGATAAATTCTTAACTTAGGATGTAAAATGTATGTAAAATATGAGTGAAACACAACAATAAAACTGTAATTACAAGAACAGTTGTTATGTACAAAGGCAAGCTTATCCCTATAGGGGTTAGTTTTGTTGATTTTTATGTAAAAAATCACTAAATGATTTTATCGACTTCAACTTTTTTTGTGATTATGTACAGTGCTTAGTCTCACGACTTACTCATTTTTGACACCTGCTCATTGGCACTGAAACAGATAACGTAGGTGGAAGATTCATAGAGTTTATTAAATATCGTTCACTTGTGGTGAAGTTAATCTTAAAAAGATGTGATAAAAGACTTCGTGGCCCAGCATCATACGGCGACGCAGTGTCGTTGAGAGCGTGACGTCAGCGCCACTTGAGCCAGTAGTCTGAAGGGCAACAATCTTGGTAAAAAATATAGTCTACGCGTCAGTTCATATGGGGCTCCATCTAACATAGTGTATTCTAATAGTTGACTCTGTGTGCTAGGTAAGATACGAAAATAGGCTTGTGCCCCAAAAATATTAAAATAAGTCGCGCGGTAATCAACAAATATTAAACAAGTATTTTCTCTTTAATCAATTAAACACAAATTATGAGGATATAGGCCATTAAAGTTCGCCGTGGCTGTACTTTTTAGCTCGACGTGACGTCACGAACCCTGACTCCTTTTGACATGCTTTTTGTAATTTTTGTTTGATTGCAAAAGTGAGAGATACGTGTCCAATATTTTTAATAATTAAATACCCCGTATGACCCTTAGAACTACTGTTCAGAACGGGGTATTTACCATGTATATTATATATTTATGGAGTTCCCGATATTTTGGCGCTTTTGCAACCAAACGTTCACGAATAGAAAAGACTATAACCGGCATGATCGCGCGAGTTGATATTGTAAGTGTTGTGTGTCGTGATCTTGTTCGAGTTTTAGGTGAAAGTACGAAAAAAAACGAACCAAGAAGAGGGTAGAATGTAGAGCCCTATGGAGTGTGGGTAGACCACAAATAAAACTCGCAGCACGCCAGTTAATCCTTGAAAATGGTGCTTGCAACAGCGCCGAAACATCGTGAATTCAAAAAACGTAATATACATGGTAAACAACCCGTTCTTAACAGTAATTCTTATATTAATGGCCATGTTAGCTTGAAATCTTATGATTTACAAGGATATTTTTTTAATTTTGTATTAAGTAGTAACGCTGCTAACGAAAATTCGAAATTTTAAATTAAAGGGAAAGATTTAATGACATCTGGCATACGCGGCCAGTCGCTCTAGCCTCTGAGGTATCGGAACAACAAGATGTCGCAGGTTCGAATCCTGCTCGGACTATTACATGTTTCAATTTTTTTTCCTTTAATTAGAAATTTAGTATTTTTTACTCTAGACACTACCCAATTGTAAACAAAAGTAGGGGGTTACAAGCTTAAATAGAAATGCCTTTAAGTCAACATCTACTGAGCAAGCTTGCAGCGGTTATGGCTGGTGTGTAAGGTGGAGGTACGTCCGCAGTTGGGCTGCTCTAAAAAACGGCGGGATGGCATTCCGCCGTGTCCTATCTGTATTTTTAAGGTCGACAACGCGCATTACATCTCTGCAGTTGCAAGCGTCTATAGGATGCGGTGACCGCTTACCACCAGGCTGGCCGTACGCCCGTTTGCCACCGACGTGGTGAAAAAATCCGTTACGCTAATAATAAATAAATAATAAATAAATATTAGGGGACATTATTTTTTTACACAAATCGAACTAGCCCCACAGTAAGCTCAATAAGGCTTGTGTTATGGGTACTAGTATAGTAGTTAAGTATGTATCTATTAAATATATCGTATATTTAATAGATACATACTTAAATACATAGAAAACATCCAAGTCAAAGGAACAAATGTCTCTGCTCACCACAGAAACAAATGCCCTTACCGGGAATCGAACCCGGTTAACTTCGAAGGCAATGACACTACCAACTAGGCTAAACAGGCCGACAAATAATATATACAAGTATACATAAGTATAAGGTAAAATTAAAGGTCATTATTTGTAGCGGTTTCAAGCGCTCGTGCTAGGCACATTATTTATGTAACCACGTGGAGACTCGGGCGGAACGGGGCGGAAAATTAAATCGTAAATATTAAA
This sequence comes from Notocelia uddmanniana, assembly GCA_905163555.1. Taxonomy (NCBI): domain Eukaryota; kingdom Metazoa; phylum Arthropoda; class Insecta; order Lepidoptera; family Tortricidae; genus Notocelia; species Notocelia uddmanniana. The sequence goes on from LR991066.1 coordinate 24,834,114, forward strand.
AAATAATTAAATGCGAGCGTTTGTCTGATTTGTTGTTGTGTTTTGTCTTGGGCTATCTGGGGATTATATGGAAAGAAGTATTTCTAACTGGCGTAAACTAACGCAAATTGAGGGACTTATTTCGAGCCAACACATCAAATAAATAGAGCAAAATAAGAAGATGTCTGATTTGTTATTTTATGAAGAATACATTTTGTAAGTATTCGACCAAACGAGCACATAGAGCATGCGTAGTCGCCGTTTCGGCTTGGGCGTTAATGCTTTCGTGTGTCCAGCTGTTCTCTTCTACAGGTCTACAAGGCGCACTACTCAGCTGATTTTCGTGAGCAGGTTCGATAATTATATTATGCATTATTTTATCAATTGTGTTTTTGCATTTTTTCAAAATGGCGGAGCTATGGGAGCTCGCGAGATCTTACCTCACGGAGCTACTAGTATTAGGTTACTTAAAAACTATGTGTCGTTCCGAGAAATTAAAGGTTTTGTGTTTTTAGATTCGGTATATTATTATGTCTATATGTCTGTCTGTAACAGACAGTTTCCCCAATGATCGAATGACATAAAAAGTTGAAATTTGGTATACCGATCGACTGGGGTATATATATATATATATATATATATATTAAGAAAAAAATGGGGCTATTGTGATCTTTTAGGATGTAACATACAAGCAATATTCTTGGCAATTCGTTAAATTTAATCAAGCAAACACCAAGTATAGTTAATAATAATGTTACTGCCACAGGTAACAGAAATATATAAAAAAAATGAGAATAAACTGTTTGATCAAAGTCACCCATTGAATCAAAGTAATAGTTTACGGTACTCGTAGTTAAAGCAATTAATCATCTAATATATATTTTTTAATTTAAAATTATTTATTTATGGGGGCAATTTTGGGCGTAATAAGGGATCAAAGTATTTTTTGCCGTTCCAAGTGTCGTGTGTAAAAAATCTTTGCCTTTGGCTTGGAGCGCGTAAAATTCAAAATTGAAATATAGTATTCTGATCACCGATTTGAATGGATCAGGTTAGTTTGTTTTAAAAAGGCTGGTATATCTTATACTAATAACACACTGATTTTTATCTGAATACAAGTAACACAAACACAGTAACAAAACTGAAAACTAGATTTACTAGAAAACTTGGTGTCAAGAAAATAATCTACATTAAACTCAGCAAACGAGATCTTTTTTACCACCCATAAAACTACGTTTTCAAAGTAACCTCGCCAGTGTACCAATACGTATAAATCCCCCTTTAGCGCCGACAGTGTAATGTAACGTGTATAAATTCTCGTCTCGCCAGTGTACGGTCCCACGGGACGGCGACTTTGTTGACGGTGTAAAATTGATTCTATTTTTGAAAAATTCTCGTTGTAGACTCGAAGTTTGAATGCTGTTGCTGTGTGAAAAATAATTTTCGGTTGTAGGAGTGAAATTTTACGGTAAAATTGCAGTTTTGCTAGTTGAGTTCTTCCAAAAATTATATATTATAATTATTCCTCCTGCCGCGAAAAAGAATATAATTATAGATTAGCTTTAAACATTAAATATAAAGTTGATCGTTCTGTAGTCATTGCAGTTTTTAATTTGAGCTTTAAGGGTGTAGCAATAAGGTTAAGATTTGTGTATATTCTGTTAAGGTCTGTATTCCGTTCACTCATTTCACAACCTAATCACTGTTCTATTTGGCATTTCAGCTAAAATCGGCATTCACAGAAATTTTATTTATTATTATTATTTTATTCAAACATTTACTATTAACAACGCAATAAACAGTAAAAAACAGAAACAACAAAGAAAATAATAATTTTCATAAAAACAAATAATAATATTTTGTATATATATACCCGTCTTTCTAGACAGTGGAACCTATTTGCCTTGGGTAAAGTTTTCCCCGTGGAAGGTCAGATGGCAGTTGGTTTCGCAAAACGCCTAGAGAACGCCTACGACAAAACATAATAATTTTTAAGAAAAAAAAACCGTCTTCAATGGGGGAGGCCGGTGAAAGATTATTATACTTAGATGGTGCACTCTTAGATTCCATACAATAAAATAAAAATGGCTATAAGTATGTTTATAATGGTAGAAGACTAAGTACCCTCAATTCCTCATGGAATCATGGAAAAACCTTGCTTGCTTGACGAACAAAACGAAGAGAACAAATCGCCAAACGTGAACTACGCGTTGTTGAAGAGTTCTGTTCTGATCATCATCAGCAGTTTCACTTCATCAAATGTCACATTTTTGGATGAATATTCTCGATTTGTTGATAAAAACACAAAAATCACTATATGTTTGCCTTTAAGATTTGAGGAGTTTCCTCAATTTCTCATGGATCCCATCATCAGAACTGCGTTTTGACAAAAACGGGACCAACTTGTATATATATACTTACATATTATACCAAAAAAGAATTTTCCTAATCGGTTAAGAAATGACGGAGTTATGGAGTAACAAACACCGGAGTAACAAACCGAATTGATAACCTCCTCTTTTGAAACCTTGAAGTCGGTTAAAAAGTTGTTGCCATGACTTAACCTGAGCTTGAGGCTACGTTTCCACCAGACATATGCGAAGATGCGTGGCGAGGGATGTGTTTTTAAGAACCAATAGAATCACTTCATGCGCGCTGCGCTAAGCTAGGATAGGTCAACGAAGTGTTCCTATTAGTTCTTAAGAGGGCGCAGTACGCTCGGTTCTCCATACAAAAGTATTTACGCTCTCATTTTAAAACGCCATGCTAGAATAACATGAAACTTTGTAGACACAATGGGATCCTGCATATCTAGGTCGGAAATTAGTTACTGTTGCTAGAAATTGTAAAAGAATAAAATACAGCGGTTTTTTGAGTTTTTTACGTCTTGTATGAAAACCTTAATAATCGCTGTATTTTTCTTCATTATAATTTTAAGCAACAGAAACTAATGTCCGACCTAGATATGCCGGATCCCATTGTGTATACAAAGTTTCATGTTATTCTAGCATGGCGTTTTAAAATGAGAGCGTAAATACGTTTGTATGGAGAACCAAGCTTACTGCGCACTCCTAACAAACACATCCCTCGCTACGCATCCTCGCACATGTCTGGTGGAAGCGCAGCCTAGGAGGATGATGATTTATATGCCTTGACTCGGCACAAATTTGATTGCGAAACGCACGTCCCAAATTGACCCTGCTAGCTGAATAGCTAGCGTGCCTTCTCACGGCCTCTGCTTATTGCACCGAACGGAATGCAACTTGTTAGGCTTGAGTTTTGATTGTGCGTTATTGGGTTTTATAGGCGACGAAAACTTGTGAAAGCTGTTCGATTTTTATCGTGTGAAATCAGTTTTCTGATTTTTGTTTTATATCATATTTTAGATAATATGATATTCAATTTAATTGAATAAAACTGAGCGAAGCGTCTCCGTTTCAGCTTTCGACAAAAATTCTTTCGTATGTCTGTCTGCTGTCTGTCCGAATGTTCTCCTCTATAGGTCGCATTTTTCAACCGATTCTCGTGCAATTTTTTGAGCAGGTTCGATAATTATATAGAATTTTTTGTCGAGACAGTTTTGTGAAAATTTTGAAATTTGAATTTTTTTTGCGAGGTCTTCAGTTCACAGAGTCACTAGTATTTATTCACCTTCGACATACATTTAAGAGACCTTTTTTAATATATGTATATGTAGTCTAAATATAGAGGCATCCCGAAACACTAAATCAGACACAGCCCTAAGCCAAAACCTCAAGTGCCGATAAACATTGCCTTGTCTCACAAACAAAGTGACGATTCTTATAGGAATGCATATGACGGTTAATACCCTTGGATATGGATTTAGTGCAGTTTTGTGGGGACAGATGGCGCGCATTAAGTATAACTAAACAAAATTATAAAGATTATTAATCTAGTGAATGCACACCTAAAAAAAACTGAACATTAGGTAAAAAGGTACTTAACAGGAAAAAATAAAATACCGGAGCATATTATACCCAGGTAACAGAAAACAAATAAAATCAAAACAACTAAATATTTTTATTGGTAATTTCTTGTTACTTACAAATGTACATTTCTCCACGTCATCGTCACAAAAGTATAAAGATACTATTTGCCAAGTGAAATTCGGTAAACCAGGCTTTTGAAACTCAGGCAATAAACATACGAGGAATAAGCTAAATTTTAAATTCAATTTAAGGATTATGTTGTAGTTTTTCTATCTACTAAATATATTGGCTTCCAGTACCTATAACACGAGCCTTATTGAGCTTACTATCTACAATATAGGGCTAATTCAATTTGTATAAATTGTTCCCTTAGGTATTACTTATGTTTTTTTATTAACATAAAGAAAATAAAATAAATTATATATTGGGGGACAATCTTACACAAATCGACCTAGTCTATATATAGTATATACTTATATAGTATATACTTATATAGTATATACTTATATAGTGCTATTGGTACAAGGCGACGATATACATACTTATATAGATAAATACATACTTAAATACATAGAAAGCATCCAAGACCCTTGAACAAAATCCGTACTAAATGCACCCTGGCCGGAAGTCGAACCCTGGACCTCTAGCTTCGTAGGCAATGTCACTAACAACTAGGCTAACAGGCCGTCAAATAAACCAAAATATCACACATTTCTCACAAAACGGAATCTATCTTACACCAATTACCCATAAACGCCGGAAGCCGCCTCCAGCTAATACCATTACCATACAACAGATGGCGTGCATCAATTACCAATGACATTAAACCGTTATGACCGCCAGATTGCGTGTCTATATTATCTGTGGCTGCCACAGTATAAATTAATACCCAATGAGAACTGCTTAAGCAGCTGATTGTCTAATCTGTGGTCATTTATACTTTCATAATGTCATATTAAATTTAATTGCTAATATGAAATTAGGACTTTATGTGTTTCGATTATGGTTGTATTTCGATTAAAGCGGTAATGTGATTTGTGTTGTTGTTGTGAGACGATTATACGAAGCTGTGGTTAATGTGGTAATTGATTGATATTAATATGTCATTCGTATGTGTTGTTATTATGAGTTGATATCTGACACTGCACTTAATTTGGCTGATGTGATGGGCAGTAATTAATAAATAATCTGAATTTATTGAAGTCATTTGTAATGATCAACTAATATTAGCACATAGGATGTAATAAAACGAACACAAACTGCAAGTGTTTAAAATTTTAGTTATCTGAAAGGGTAACTTTTACAGCCAATGTATACGTTGTAGAATCAAAACTGTATGATTTTTTTTTCTTTACTTGTGTTTGCCTGTTGTTCTTCTGATGACCTGGTAAAGGTCACGGAAGTCCACTGGATGCTGGTGGCGCAGGACCGGTCACTGTGGCACTCTTTAGGGGAGGCCTATGTCCAGCAGTGGAAGTCCATCGGCTGATATAATGATGATGATGATGAATTGTGTTGGTATGTAATGCTTACAAAATCAAACTTCCCAATTTTCCTTCATGCATATGGCCAATTGGTCACCATTTAAAAGACCTAGCCTCTAAATATTACCCAAGAGTCATTTAAAGAAGTTGTGGCTTTCCAATAACTAGTGAATTGATTAAATACAGTTTTATAAATTTTATTAATTTACTCATATTTACGACATTTGTATATATATATAATGTATATATTTACCGATTACATTTATGCATATATTATAAGTTTATTTTTCATATATATATATTGCATCTGTTTTATTTGTACTGTACATGGTTTAAGTTTGTCTATCTTATTCTACCTACCTTCCACTCAATTGCTCAAATGTTAGCTGGAAGAGATCCCTTATAGGGATAAGCTCGCCTTTGTACTTTAACGCTTTGTGACCTTTTTATGTTACAACCTGTAATTGTGTACAATAAAGTGCTTACATACATACATACTTTTTAAATACAATTAGGTACACAGATTTTCAAAGATTTACAGGTCCTCTGCATGTTACAAGAAGCCGGTGACTACTTCCATTTTTACATTATACTCGTATTATATTATGTAAATTCTTGACGATTAAGGGATGATTCACAGTAGACCGTTCCGTGTCCGGGCCGGCCCGTTTTCTTTGACAGCAAACGCAATGGCCAATGTATTTCTCTAGAAGAAAACGGGCCGGCCCGGACACGGAACGGCCTACTGTGAATCATCCTTAAAATGAATTTAATACGTTTTTTTCTAAAACGATTTCTTTTCTTACTCAGTACAAAATGTTCGTAGTAGCAATGCAAAATACGTATTCTTTTCTTCCACATTTCTTTACACAGAATATATTACAACAGTTTCTTTTAAAGTTGCAGCAGAGTTCCAACTCGCGGCCGCATTCGTCCGTAGTTCGGATTATCTGGAAAATATTTTCAATATCCGCATCTGGCAGTAGCGGTGAAGAGTACAGTGGGTACAACGCTATTGCTATTTATATCGTGCTATTATTATTATTATTATTTATATTGTGCTATTGCTATTTTCATTTCAGAGAATCCCCTGGGTACTATATTACCCAGGGGATTCTCTGAAATGAATCCTTGTTTCATCATCATCACTCTATATACCGCCTCACTGCTGTACACAAGCCTCCTCTTATAGAAGAGAGGGGACAGGTATTAGTCCCCCTACTAGCCCAATGTGGATTGGGGACTTCACATCCACCTTTGAATTTCTCAGCAGAAGTATCTAGGTTTGCTTGCGTTGTTTGACTAACGGTAAATTTCAAATGATATTCCTTAGATAAGTTCACAAAACTCATTGGTACAGTCAACAGCAAAAGTAGCTGATCACTTTAGTACCTTGACTTTCACTACTTTGATGCATCCCAACTGTTGCAGTATTGTTACGTTAGTGCGACAAAGTACAAAAATGATCGTCTACACTTGTTATTGACTGTATGAGCCGGGATTAAATCCACGACCGCCGTTTAATACCGCAATATACTGTGGATATCCTTATCTAATATCATATACATTATAAACGTGAAAGTCAGTGGCTACGAACCTTCCCCGTAGGTTGCCCTACCCCGTAAGTTCTTATTTAACTCACAAGCTGTGATATCTACATTACATCAAGTGAGTCGTGTAATTGTTTAAATCAAATCAAATCAAAATACATTTACTACCGCAAACACAAAAAATACAAGACAATAAAGGTATACAATAACTTATTTCTAGATAGGTACATATTTAAGTGCAGGGTAATGGGTACCAGTCTCAGCGTATGCTAGGCGTGCTAACCAGCGCTGATTTTCAGCTTGGTCCCTGTGACAGGATTGATCGCAACCCTACGGGCATAATACACACACATTATTTGTATATATAAAAAAAGGAGTAAATGCACTGGTACAATTCGATTTTGAGAAATATTTTGTGTAAGCTATAGCAAGTCATGGCTGTAGTTGTTTATGTGAAAGTTAGTGTTTTTGAGTAAGTGTCTGTAAGGGTGTGAATGAGGATAAAGTTTTATTAAATTATTTATTTATTTAGTGCGAGTTTTGTTTACTATCATGAAATATTTTAATTTTACTTAGAATAATGTAAACTGCGTTCATAGACCATTTCTTCGACCCCAAAAATACTAGCTTAGTTGTTAAAATGATTATTTAAACATAATTTTCTTGATTCTTGTTCAAGAATGTGTCAACATCAGATATTTTTTGAATGAGAACCAACAAACCATTTACTATTAAATTAATAGACTATGTTCGACCTATTGTATTTGTTTCATTTACGTACGTGTCCAATGTCAGTAAGAAACTCTGCCAATATACGTCCAATACAATGTGTTTGTTCTACATGGTAATGAGAAGTTATCTGCAAATGGATCCTACAGGATGCAAAAAAAGATAGTTCCATAAATTAAGTCCTTCCTATCTCCTGAGTGTTATAAAAATAATAAGTATTTCAAAATCATTGATATGCATCACTTTCTAGAAGAGAAGTAGATTATATTGGACCTAACGAAAAAGCAGATGAACTGGCAAGAGTGGGATCTACAGGCCATTTTGTAGGTCCAGAACCGTTTGTGGGACTCTCGCAGAGAACCATAACATCGGCCTTAAAGGATTACGCCAAAGCCAAACACCAACAGGAGTGGAGGATTGAGGCGGGCTTAAGGCACTCAAAGCTCTTCATCGAAGGAGTGGACCCAAGCTGGACCAAGAAGCTTTGGAAATTCAGCAGAAAGCAACTTAGAATTATAACTGGGGTGTTTACAGGTCACTTCGGGGTCAAGGATCTCCTGACCAAGATGGGACTATCAGACAACATAGAACGACTGTAGAATGTGTGGCGAGGATGATGAGACAATGGAACACTTATTGTGTGAATGTCACGCCCTTGCCAGACAAAGAATGAATGACTTTGGTAATGGCTATCCAGAACGAAAGGAATTCAGAGTACTCCCGCTGAGCTCCATCATCCGGTTTGTGGAAATGTTGGAGAGGAGCTTGGAGTAACTATAAAGGAGGGGGCAATTGCACAAAAGATCCCATTGGGTCGAAGTGCATCCGCAAGGGCCCTCATATAAGTAAGATAAGATAAGATAAGGAACTATTGATCTAACGACTACTTAGTCCTAGTTAGTAGTGAGAGTACTGACAGAAGTGACGTTGGTCTCGGGTTCGATTCCCGGTAAAGGCATTGATTTACGGTGACCATATAATATGGCCAAATTGAAGAATAAATACAAATATGTAATGTGAAGAATAAGTAAACGCGATCATACTAACAGTGTTGTAGATACATTAATAAAAAAGCTAACTCTCCGATTTGATGTACTTTACAAGGTAAGCTATCTATTTCAGAAAATTTTTTATTCCGAAACGAATTTCCACTGACAGAAATCCATACTAACATTTTATAAAGAAAATGTTTTTATACTAATGCTCAAATAATTTTATGTATTTTTTTTAATGTGACATAATGTCTATTCAGAATCAGAATATTCTTTATTGCCACAATTAACACCAAAAAGTAAATACATGGTAGTTACAAAAAAGTCATAGAAAATAAGGTAATTACAAAAAAAAACAAGGCAGTTACAAAAAAAAAGGCTTAAAATTAACAAAAGTATAGCAGAGTAAGTAACTATGAGAACAAAATTAATAAAAAGAGGCAATGAATGGGTCTCAGTCTCAGCGTGTGCTGACCCCAGAGGACCAGCGCTGGTTTTCAGACCGAGCCCTAGTGTTGCCGGTCGCAGGAACTAGGAAAAAAATATGTTGGGTTTGGTTGGTACTGTGCTTTAAGGAGTAGCATGGTAACAGAACAATATACATATATACTCGTAGACAAAGGAGAATGCAAAACAGTTAAATAAAATAAATCGCAACCAGTAAATGTGTGTGTGTGTGTGTCCATGTGTTTATGTATGAAAATTATGTGCATATGTGAGAATGTGTGATTATGAGAGAAATATGGAAAAGAGAAGAGAGGATCGTTAAGAGGGAGTACACAAACTGCGCTGCATGTCTAACAAATGACTTTGGACTGAACGTTTGTATTTTAACAGTGCCATAGGTTCTCGCAGAGGTGGTGGTAGATCATTCCAGACTTTTGCTGCCGCGAATTTAAAACTCCCTCTGAAGAATGCAGTCTTGTGCTGGGGTATTACTAATTTGGTGCATCTTCTTAACCACTCTGCGCGCCTGTCTTTGACCCATCTTAGCTTTTGAAATAAGTATCGGGGCCTTTTGAACTCTTATTATTTTCCGTACTGCGCATGCCAGGTGCAGTTTTCTCCGGTTTTCCATGTTCAAGAGTGACTTTGCGTTCAAAAAGGGAGTAATGTGCGCACGTCTGGGAATCTCGTAGCAGAACCGAACACACGCATTTTGTACCCGTTGTACGGATTTTTTTGTTTCTGCTAAGAGCCTTGGTCCGTATACTATGTCCGCGTAATTAAACTGTGAAAGTATTAGTGATTCCACCAGAATTTCCCGGACTTTTTCAGACAGATATTTACGAATTTTATATTATACTTTAAGTCGGTAGAAGGAATTTCTTATCTTTAAGTTTACATATATGTTCGATGTACCGCAGTTGTCCATCCATGACTATACCAAGATTTTTCGTTTTTTCTACTTGAATTATAGGCTCGGTTCCTACCACTACTCTTGGGTTTTGTTCCTTAATTTTTGTCCGTTGCCACTTATTTCCTATTACTATGAACTGGGATTTAGATTTAAGATAAGGTTATTTTTAAGTGACCAGTCTATATGTCTATATTGACATTAGCATGTCTGTGAGGCAAAATAGTTGAGCTAAATTCTATGCGTGTATGTGTGTGATGTGAAGTGTATGAGTAATGTGTAACTTACTAAATTAACTGCGATAGTATTGCTAGTCTGTCGGTTCGCTTAAACAGCTGAACGGATATTGATAAAGTTTGGCATAAATTTAATTTGAGATCTCAGGATTGACATATAATTGTATAATCCAGAAAATCATTCCACATATGGGTGAAAAGGGGGTCGGAAATTTGTGTAGGAAATCCATAATTAAGCCCGAGCCTATTTTTTTAAATAGCTATATTTTACTAAGGCTATAACGAGTTCTATGCGGACAAAGTCGCAGACAAAAGCTAGTTTTTCTATATAATTAAGTTACCTTTATTTATGAAATTAAATAAATACGTTGTATTGTTTGTTAAGCGGAACATTTCGTTCATAATTTTGATATTTTGAAATAATATTTGCAATTATTTGGCTGTTCCCCACTTTAATTTCCTTAACAAAACGCCTGGCATCAATCAGAAGTACCAGGCTCACAGAAAGCAGAAGCGTCCGAACTATTTCGGACGCTATCTCTTAACCCATTCGCGGAACCTCATCAGTTGCGGTTAGACACAGTGCTCGGAGATTACGCTCGTCAATTTAAGACCTGTTATGGTGTAGCGGCAAGCAGCAATAAGTTTGCGGCTGGAAGTCTATTATTGTTTGTCGCATCACATCTGAATTGAATTTTCATGTTCTTGCTCTGCAGGTAATACCTTTGCACCTATGTGGTGTTCTGTTCTTGGTGGTAAGCAAGGTTGTTGCATTTGTCTTACGCTGTAAATGCGGCGTATCCTCAAACGGAGCCTCAAGTGTCCATGTCTACTTACCATCAGCTAGGCGATTTGCTTATTTACCACCATAAGTGCATTAGTTAGTAAAATTTTTTGCTCAATTGCTTCAGCGCACGCTGACCTATACCATTTAAGGCTCGACTATCGCCAAAATTTTGTCTTGCTCGCTCGCTACAAGTGAAAAAATAAGGGTGACTTTTTTTGATTTGATGTCTTACAATTAATTTGGCACCCGCAAACGGCGTACTCCCGCGACACTCCATTATGTTGCAATAATGATCAGATTTGGCTCTAGATGAAGCAGTAGGCCTTTCTGCATAATGGCGAGGATGTTTGCCAGCGTTTGGTTTAACGGTCATTGTTATTTTATTGAAAATTGATACTAAAGAGATCTGAGTAATTCCCGGATTCCGGGTCACATGCTTTACGCGCTTACGCTTTATAGACAATTAAATATGCTTTGTGAATCACAATAATTATAAAACCTGGACAACAGACCGATAACCCACTGAAGGAGTTGTAGTTGAACGTAAAGGCAAGACTTTCGATCTGGAGCTCGTACATTTGAACCCTGGTCCGCACATTTTCAAAAAGCTTATGTACCTACCGAAATTCATCTGATATTTCACAGTAGCTCTGCGGTGGAGGAAGATACGGTTGGAATTAAACGGGAACCGGTCATATCCCTCGTACTGGAAGGCGCAGCGTGGATAGGCCCCTCACAAGGTTGACTGATGACCTGGTAAAGGTCGCAGGTGACCACTAGATGCGGGTGGCACAGGATCGGTGATTGCGACACTCTTTGCGAGAGGCCTATGTCCAGCAGTGGACGTCTTTCAGTTGATATGATGATGATGATGATGGTCATATCCCGAATAGGTTGGTCTTACTCCAGGTAGGAAGTTATTTTCGTAAAACTAGTGCCCTAAAGTTCTTAAGAAATCATTAAAAAACGATCTTTATAAGGATGATGATTATGCCATCTTAGGTACTAACAATAAAAGGAGCGTTCGTGGCCCAGCGGCGCCCGCGTCACGGTGCGGTATGCGAGGTTAACCAAGGATGGGCGAGGTCGGTCCTTGGATGGGTGACCGCTTTGAGTGGTTACTAACTGAGCGCTCCCGTGCTTTGGAAGGCATGTTAAGTCGTTGATCCCGGTTGCTGTCTATCGTAGTAGGTAGTAGCAGTCGCTAAGCCAAGTTAGAGGCCTCCGGGCGGCTTGAGAACCTCTAACAGTCAAGTTGCCCACTCACTTGACAAGCCTAGTCCCAATAAGGTCTAGTTTCCCCCTCGGGTTGGAAGGTCAGATGAAAGTCGCTTCCGTAAAAACTAGTACCTACGCCAATTCTTGGGATAAGGTAGCGGACCCCAGGCATCCTTCAGGATGCAACTGTACTGGGAATAACGCTAGGAGGATGATGAGGTACTAACAATAAAACCAAGCCAAAATCGGCTAAAAATCAGCCAAAATTATCTCCAAACAAATCCAGCCTTTTCAAACCCAAAACACGCAGTTCCCGTAAACAGTGGATCAGGGAAACTATTCACTACATTGTTAAAGGGTATAATTAATTTGCTTGTTAAACAAACTTGTTTTAACGCGGGCTGTTTGCCCCTTTTGCGGTTCCTAATAAGATTTGGGAAAGGTTACATAGATTAGTTTATTTAGTTAAATGAATGTAAACTTGTTATGGTGATGGTTTAGTGTGGATCTTGTTTTGGACCTGCTAAGGTTGTGATGTCATTATTGAAAACTAATCTTAAAATAATTTATACCAAAAAAAACCGACTTCAATTTTGTACTTGCCACAATTTGTGGTTTCCGTGAGCCAATGCTTGGTTACCTACAGAAAATACCGAAATCGGCATATGCGTGCCTATCAAATTTGAGGAGTTCCCTCGATTTCTCCTAGATCCTATCATCAGACCTTCACAAAATTTATATGGGACCAATGTCGGGGTACCTGCTTTGTAACAAAAGAAGAATTATCAAAATCGACCAACGTGGTCAAGAGTTATCGGGGAACATACATACATAAAAAAAAAGAACAAGCAAACTTGCAGACGAACTGAGTACCTCCTTCCTTCTATTAAAGTCGGTAATAAACGCCTCTTTCTAAGGAAATGACTGAACAAAGAAACAAACCATGACAAAGATAGCAAATGACGTACATCTCTGTCACTCTGATTAAAGTCTGTATGCTACCCTCAGATATCAAAGTGAAGCAGATACACTCATTTAAGTTGAACGATTTCTGTACATCTGAACTATTCGCACTAATGCACAAATCAGAAAGTTTGAGAGAGACAGACAAGTGACATCGGAGAGGTCTTCACCTGTCAGTGTCTCCGTCTTCATAACTGAAAATTATATTGAACTGATGTGGTGTGTTAAGTTTATATGGGATTTAACATCCTGGTGTGCTTTCAAATGGAGACAATTCGTTAACAGCCGAAAATGACTAACTGTCGCATTCTAACTCATTTTGGTGCACCATAAGGATTTAACAAGACAACTATATGAAAAATCATCTGGCCTAATACTGCGAGTCTGCTGTTCCTTATGTCTGTGATGTGACCATGTCGTTTGGGAGAAGTGTTCTTAGTTTTCAATTCCACATCATTTGATCACTACAACTTGTATAAAATTAATGTACAAACACTTAAGTGTCATTGCACTAAAGTGTATATAGGTTTTCCCGAGGGACTAAAATATGAGGGCTATTCAAAATAGTACAGTGTGTATCTTCCTTAGTAAATGTAGGAAAAGTGTATGAAAAAGTTGGAAGGGAAATACCTCGGCAAACGTACTCCGACCAATTCAGAGACATTCTGCAGAAAGGACAGGTCAAGAGTACCCTAAATCGGCGTGCATGCATGAAGAAGGTTTGAGAGTCCATGAAGCAAAAGTTGTATGTCAGAATCGCCGCCATAATATTATTTGATATAACATTTTTTTTTTATTACAAATGGGATTGCTCTTGGCCAGCATCTAGCCGGGGGGCAAAGATGAGGCCGACGATGAAGCGAGCTCATACAGAAGATGCCTATTCACTCGTACCTTAAAAAGGTCTAGGTTATATGAACTCGGAAATGCAGACGCCGGCAGAGAATTCCAAACCTTAGAAGTGCGCATTATAAAAGAAGATGCAAAGCGCGTGGTTCGAATTAGAGGAATTTCGACCAGGTAAGGACAACTGCTGACAACATTTAAACTATCGTAATAAAAAGCATTAGCTTTATGAAAGACACTGTAAAGTAAAATATCGTCAACGCCCATGTGACACCGCTGAAGTTGCAATCGTCTATAGGCTACGATAACCGCTTACCAGGAAGGCCAGGATGCATTTGCCACTGCCGTGGTATAACAAAACAGATAAAACCTAGCTATACCACTCAGGTACCCGAACACGAACTTAATAGGAAATGCAAAGTAGTTTTTAAACTACGTTTTTCAATTAATTTTTCGCCAGTCTCCGTCCGGTTCCATTTTCATTAATTTTCCTTTGCTTTTATTAAAAAATATCATGTTTTCATTATACTGGTTATGTCGTAGTTTCGTATTATATAGGGAATTAATTTGCATAAGCGAGGTTCACCTGCATTTATGTTAATGTTTCCGCGCTTCTTTGGAGTTAATTGAAATATTAATTTTGTTTCTAAACTTGAACGGCTTTGGTGCTCTTTTCATGAAAATGTATCTTTTTTTATGATATAGGAGGCGATTAGCGCCGCCGATGTACATTTGCAACGCTAGAGGGATTGTAAGTGCGTTACCGGCGTTTCAGGCGAGGGATGTTTTATATTTGGGACAATTTACGTTTTTTTCAAAATGGGTATTCAGACGAGGGATGTTTTATATTTAGGACAGTTTATGTTTTTTTGAAATGGGTATTCATATTTTTTTAACATATTTTCTCTTAAATATTGTCGTGGAATTAACAAAAAAAAAATACACGTAAGTTATAAGAATAGGTGATCGAATATATACATTTGATTAATTTACACAACACATGCTATAATCTTGAAAACATGACTGGAATTTGTTGCCGCCGTCTGTATTACCTGATATTTATTTATTTTATTTATTTATTTAACAAAATTACATTAATAGACTTACAGTATGCACCAAAACGTCTACAATGTTTAAATGTACACACAGATATGACTTATACTAAACAAAATAAACTAAGAATACAAATTGCACAAGGTAATTATTTTATTAAGGAGAGTGTGCCAACTGTCTGCAAAGACGTCAGCATCCTGCCTCAACACGAGCTCATTGAGTAGCGCCGGCGCTCGGGCGCCGGGCGCGTTACTGGCGCGGCGCGTGCGCGGGCCCGCCGCCGCCTACGCCGGCGCCGCGAACAGCGGACGACGATGCCTTCCAGCGCTATCGGATTGT
Source organism: Notocelia uddmanniana (assembly GCA_905163555.1). Classification (NCBI taxonomy): domain Eukaryota; kingdom Metazoa; phylum Arthropoda; class Insecta; order Lepidoptera; family Tortricidae; genus Notocelia; species Notocelia uddmanniana. The sequence continues at coordinate 24,849,597 of LR991066.1, forward strand.
CGATCTGCCCCCTGATCAGAAGGCTGAAGTGTACTGCGAGAATATATACAATCTGGGTGAATAGGCTATTACGGAACAAGTGGGCAACATCATACGCCTTATCATCGCTTTCCATCAGGTGAGACTAAGGCCAATCGCTGGTCAGCCTATCATATATATTTTTTTAAAGCTGGAAGAATGATTGTTTGGAGAGCAATGCGATCTTACTTAAAGTAAAAAGTTTTTATTAAGTCAGTAATAAAAGTCTCTACCAAAAATTTAATTATTGACAGTAATTTATTTTCAAAATGGCTTTACACTTTTTATTTTTGTTTATTGATTTATTTATTTTTTTATGACATAGGTGGCAAACGAGCAGACAAATCGCCTGATGGTAAGCGATTAGCGCCGCCCATGGACACTCGCAACACCAGAGGGGTTGTAAGTGCGTTGCCGGCCTTTAAGATGGGAGTACGCTCTTTTCTTGAAGGTTTATTGACAATAGAAAATTTATACATTGGTTTGACAGAAAAGTGTCGTTAAACTCTATCGGGTTTGTATCGACACCGAATTCGTGGACAATGCTTGGAATAGAAATTCCATGCAAGTTGTACCAATTTTATTTCCTCTCAAGTGCAAAAAATACACATGTCTAACATACACGCCGCATATTCAGGTCCCGTCGTTAACGTTCGATCAACCTTCAGTCTTAAACAGCGCCTTCCGAACGTGACATTTGCCCGATAAAGATCACGTACGGAGCATGCTTATGTGCTAATATACAATGCAGCCGTCAAACGATGTACATCGCGTCTATTTTACAACCCTGAATGATTAATACAGAATCCCGGGATTCTAGTATTAATAACACTATAAATGCCGGAATTGGAAGGTTAAGGACAAGCGGAAAGGTTCTCGAGTGGTTACCCCGTACCGGAAGGCGTAGCGTTGGCAGGCCTGGGAGGCCAGGAGATGGACTGACCTAATAAAGATCGCGGGAGTCCGCATGGTCATGCGGGAGTCATGCGGGTGGCGCAAGACTGGTCATTGCAACACTCTTTAGGTGAGGCCTATGTTAAGCAGTGGACGTCCATCGGCTGATATGATGATGATGATGATGACAACCCGTCCGCTTTTAAAGGTTCCGTAGCCAAAATGGCAAAAACGGAACCCTTATAGATTCGTCATGTCTGTTCGTCCGTCCGTCCGTCCGTCCGTATGTCACAGCCGATTTACTCGGAAACTATGACCACTACAAATATGAAATTTGGTGTGAAGGTGTATGTTATAAACCGCTATAGAAATATGATGTGAAATCACGAAAAAATATTAAACTGGGGGGACACCCCATATATGTAACAAGGGAGGTCAATTTTTTTTTAATCCACATAGGCGTGTGGGGTATAGATAGACCTTCAAAAATGACATAGAGGTTTCTAAATAACTTTTCCATTTAATTCAACCGTTGGTGAAATATTAGCTGTCAAAGTCGTAAAAAGTGTGTCCCCCCCCTTCTAATTTCTAAAGTATGAAGTTAAAAATTCTGAAAAAAAAATCAAGGTGATGCACATTAATCAATACCTTCAACAATTTTTGGTTTGAACAAGATAAGTTTAATGGTTTTTGAGTTATTGCTGAAAGGCTGTCTTACCAAACAAAAGGGCGTAAGTGCCGTAAGTTTCCTAGGAAAATACGACTTTTTTTGATTAAATGTTTTGTATAGTGGTTTTAAATGTAATTAGGTGTCGGTACGGAACCCTTCTTTGTGCGTGGTCCAACACGCACTTGGCCGGTTTTTTTATACTATGACGTCGGCAAGCAACCTTGCTGCCTGCCTGATGGTAAGCAGACACCATAGCCTATGGACGCTTGAAACTGAAGAAGAATCATAAATGCTTTTCCGACCCTTTTTTGTGTGATTCATTGCGTTGACAGCTAAAGAGATGCAGCTCCCTCACTCTCAACAGATCTACAGGGTGTTTTTATTGACTTCCGTTCCTTGAAACATATAGCCATAGAAACGAGGTAGCATATTAATTTTTTTTAAATTCAAGTAAGAAATATTTCATTAATTTTCATACAAAATTATTAATTATACCACCAAGGGTGAATAAAACACGGCCTTAAAAGTTAACGTGGAGCTAAGCATAAATTAATGGTCAAGTATGACAATTCGGAATTCGAATGACATGCATGTCGACATTGTTTAATTGTTAAGAATCTTTTATACTATACTAGGGGTGTTAATTAACGTAAATTAATTCTTGAATATCTCCGAAATGGTACGAATTGGGGTACTAGTGTCTTAGAGAAGATTACTTTATTTCATCTTAGGATTGTACCCTCGCAATTAACGGAATTCAATAAAAACAGCCTGTATAGGAGCTCTATTTTCTTACTCATTTTTAATTACGCCACTATCATCAGATGTTGTAAATCCCGTTTCTTTACGATCCCGCAATCCTGGCATTATAACACCAGCCACACATAAACCCGGATATTGCGCGGAGATTGCCATATTTACGCCCTCATTAAACCGTATGGCCCCGGTATAATTTTTGTAAGTGGATGAAAATGCGCATCTTCGAACATTTTAAAAGAGATATTGGTAAATGTTGATGGTATTGGAGCGGGCTATTTGATTCTACGCTTTTACATTTCAATGTTAGTCACCCGCTGGTTGATTTAGGGCAAAAAAAATTGGCCGAAACAATTTTTACTCCGTTGAAGAATTTGTTTTGTAAAAAGTTGACTTCTCGAGCATACGTTCTACAGCTACGACGAATTTTGAAACCTGTACAATAAAATAACAAATTCATTTTATAGAATATTTTTAATATTTTGTCATGTAATATTGATATTATGAATAAATAAATAGGAATATGTATGAACCCGGGTATGTCCTAAAACTACGACCAAGACCACAGGGGTAAGTTAATAAGGGTGGGGCTATGCGTCACTAATAAGCTAAATTCAAAGAGCCTAAACACATAACGATCCCGCCACGCCAAGTCAATAAGTCACCTATATCGTAATAGTTGTTGATGGGGCAATTGCATAAAAGATCCCAATGGGTTGAAGTGCATCCAAAACGGCCCTCAAAAGAAAATATAAGATAAGATAAACTGTAATTGTTTAGTAAAGCGAGACAGCTCTGCATTGAAATACTGTCAAACAATTCACTTAAATTGTGTCACCGTTCTAAAACTCACTATGTATGTTGGCATCAAAGCCGGTTATTCGATATAGTATACCCGGGTGGTTTATCCGGGGACGCTCAACTGTGTACCCGCTACCCGGTTATCAATAGTTGCCTAATAAGGGTGGTGTTATATGTCCTTTCTTGTCACATGAGGTGGGGAGCGAGTTACAGCGGTGTACATTTCATGTACTGTCACTAGTATTCAAATATACTACATCGAAGCAGGCGAAATATCAGATAGAGAGTCGTCTCAGATATTTAAGCGCGTTTTGTTGTGGCAGACGTCAATAATTATTACTATGATTTATTATTGATTGGAATTTTAATGACGTAAAGTTTCTCACCTGCGTTGGAATGATAGCAAAAGAAGTGTCTATAAAATTATTGGAATTTAAGTAACTAAGCGGTAATAGGGATACTGTGTACATAAAGATATGTAAGATGGTATCATGTTTTTACTTAGTTATTGACAATTGAGCGGAAAGTGCGCTATTTACTTCCCAAACTAATACAGATCTTTTTTTTTTCAGGTATGCAAACTATTCCTCATAGAAATCTTAAAATACTGACTTACAATACGAGGTAAGTGTGAAATAAAGCATGTCGGTATTTCATATTAAATAAAAAAAATACATTTGTTTAGCACAATTCACACAATATGCAGAAAAAAAATACAAACAATAAATTAAAAATACAAGACGATAAACAGGATCCCCACCCAGCTGAAGCCATGGCGAGACACAGCCATCAAGGTACAGATTTTTGGTGGGGACCTAATAACCCGAAATAATATAAGAGGCGACACACGCCAGCGACAGAATTTAATACAAAATAAATATAACTTTAAAGTAAACATAATGAGGAGCATATCAATTTTTTTATATTGGGGGACAATCTTACACAAATCGACCTAGTCCCAAACTAAGCAAAGCTTGTACTATGGGTACTAGACGACGATATACATACTTATATAGATAAATACATACTTAAATACATAGAAAACATCCAAGACCCAAGAACAAATATCCGTGAAAAATGCACGAATAAATGCCCTGGCCGGGATTCGAACCCGGGACCTCTAGCTTCGGAGGCAGAGTCACTACCAACTACGAGTAGGCTAAACAGGTCGTCAATAAACAAGTTATCTCAAGATTTGACATCAATTTTTCCATGAAACTCTGGCAAAGTTTTTCTCCTGTCTTAAGGGACAGAATTAACAATAGAAAACTTTGATCTACCCACTTAACAATAGTATAATCTGCTGCCACTCACAACTCACCCTATCCCGTAACAAATACGCTCCCATTATAAAGCCGCGGTCACACTGCCGGCGATTACAAGGGTTCCGACATTTATGCGGGTAGTTAATAGTTAATTCCGCCCAAATTGGATTAACTGACTACTATGTTAATTTTTAACCGGCCCTCTAATTGATATAGTTGCCAGCTAGTAATTTAAACCCTTTAGCTAATTTAGGAGACTAAATTGTGCCTGAGTTAAAATGGACCTTTTTAACCGCAATACGGAATTTCATGCTGATGTACATCGTTCGCCAACATCTCAGACGTTAATTTTGTGTATAATCTTATCAACTTTTCACAACGAATATTTTAACGTGTTCGAGCTTAAAACAGAATGCAAAGTTCAAGTTTGAAAAAAAAATCTTTGAAGAGCACATTTTATTTACAATATCCAATAGCTATTTGCGAAGAAATAACGATCACGTATAAACATGTAAAGATTTTTGTGTTATGTATTGTTAGTTTCAATATGAGTACCTATCATTTTATTTAATAAAATTTTTAACATTGAGGGTATTTCGCCGCCATTACGATTCTGCTAATAATTAAAGGGTAGTTGTAGATTGAAATAGTCATGACGTGGAATCGCCCATATTTCTGACACTTCTCGGTTAACCGTGCTACAGTGTGGACGTGCGCGAGTATACCTAGTCTAGTCGTTTACGATTATATTGGTGAATTGTAAGTACATCAAAAAAAATGAGTCATCATCCTCCTAGCGTTATTCCCAGTACAGTTGCATCCTGAAGAATGCCTGGGGTCCGCTACCTAATCCCAAGAATTGGCGTAGGCACTCGTTTTTACGGAAGCGACTGCCATCTGACTTTCCAAACCGAGGGGGAAACCGACCTTATTGGGAATAGGCTTGTCAAGTGAGTGGGCAACTTGACTGTTAGAAGTTCTCAAGCCGCCCGGAGGCCTCTAACTTGGCTTAACGACTGCTATCAAAGACAGCAACCGGGATCAACGGCTTAACGTGCCTTCCAAAGCACGGGAGCGCTCAGTTGGTAACCACTCAAAGCGGTCACCCATCCAAGGACTGACCTCGCCCAACATTGCTTAACCTCGCATACCGCACGCAGTACGCGGGTGCCACTGGGCCACGAGCGCTCCGATCAAAAAAATTGAGTGTCATCGAAAAAAATATTTTGAAGATCCAGTGTATTATCCCACAAATATTACAATCTACTGCCTTCCATAAGCAACTTTAAATGTCCAATCTTGATATTGGTTTGAGTGTTTTGGAATAAGCATACAAATCCCCATACATACGAGTACAAACATAATAATGAATTTACAAATTCCTAAAACTATTTGCTTTGTGAGCTGTAGACTGTGTAATTCTTACAACAGTTTGTTTGATAAGTAAATCTAGTGGCATGTGTCAAGGTCGAACCAAGGGCCTCCATATTAAAAGTCACGTGCTTTAACGTTCGGCTATAGAAAATCAATGTGTTTCGTTATATTTCAACAATTTTAATTTTACTTTTAATATTTTTTATCATCACGTCGCAACAATTGGAGTGCCTCATTAGGAAATCATTAAAACGTACTCAAATCGAGAGAGCTTTCGACGTCAAAAATCTATGAAATATTTTTTCTGGGCGTGAAATAATATTGTCAGTGCGTTCGGTGTCTGTATTTTTTGAGTGATTTTTAATACTGTCTTTTAGGTTGTTGTATAGTCAGTGATTTTTTTATTGATTACTATTACGAAATTAAATCTTTCCTGATGGAAAAACATGATTAAGTAATTTAATATGTTTTAATATTTTGCCAGGTTAATCAATAGTAATAAACGTTAAAACATAAATATAGATGCCATAGATGTAAGACCAAGACACACGTTATTGTGTTTTATGTGCGTTTTTTCCTTTATTTTTTTTGTATCTGTGTGTCTTTTGTTTTGTGTAGTGAATAAATGTCTTCTTTCTTTCTTTCTATGTAGTAAAAATAATGATGAATTTTAGGGTTTCCTAAAATTTATGCAAGATTATTATTGTCGAGTTAGATTTTTTTTCTTTATTTATTGACACAGTACACAAGTATATTTATATATGAAGTAGCACATAAAATGGAGAAAATAATTCCGTAACAGTACTGAATAAAAAGACTTGATATTGTGTCTTAATTGTGACAGTATCAACAATGATAAAATAACAAATAAAAATAATAATGAAAGTATAAATGAGACACTCAACATAAATGCTATTGCAAGTCCTGGTGTTGTTTTTAAGAGATCCCTAATAAATAATGATCAAAAATGATCATTTTTCTAAGGAAAGCTCCCTGCCGAGGTTTTCCCGACGGACTACAGTATGGGGTTCTTCAAGAAAGGAGTGTATAAATTCTTAAAGGGTCGGCAACGCGCATGTGACACCCCTAAGAGTTGCAGGCGTCCATAGGCTGCGGTGACCGCTTACCATCAGGCGGGCCGTACGCTTGTTTGCCACCGACGTGGTATAAAAAAAATTCAAATAAATTAATCAAAGAATAATACAAAATTAGAATGAAATTTATATCGACTATTATAAAATTTGCATAAATGAACAGTAAATAAATGGAACGTTTTGATACTATTTAACATAAAAAAAGTCTTTTCAGGTGTTTGTAAGTGTGGTATGATGGTTGTCATTGCAATTGTAGTCATTGCCTTGCTAGAACGTGACGGATCGGGTGTCTTATCCAAAACGGTAACTGTTATTAAAACGGTTTGGGCGACGTTGGTCGGTTTCTTATTTAGTCAAATTCGTGATAGGTCAGATTCATTCTTTGTCAGATTCAGACTTGGGCAAATTCTTACTTTGTCGGATTCGTAGGAGGTCAGATTTTTATTTTGTCGGATTATAACTGGGTCAGTTTCTTCTAGACAGAATAAGAAACTGGCCTAGTCAGAATCCCACCACCACCATATCAGCCAAAAGACGTCCATTGCTGGACATGGGCCTCCCCCAAATTCACGGAGGGTATATGCCATAATCGCCACGCTTGGCATGCGGGTTGGCGATCGCAGTATTTCCACCGCACTCCAGGGATGCTGCTGCCCGTCCCCCGGTGATCTTGATCGTAGTTTTAGGACATACCCGGGTCCTTTAATAAAGTAATAATCTGAACTACTACGAATACGACAAAATAAGAAAACCAACCAACTTCTCCGAAAATACCTCTTTTCGGAGTGTTCGGTTGTTTTTTAATTTTATCGAATTCTGGGTTGTTCAGTTTCTAGTGTTGTCGGATTCGTAGTAAGTCAAATTATGGTTTTGTCGAATTCGGACTAGGTCAGTTTCTTCTAAAAAAAATTGAATCTGACCTACTACGAATTCAGCAACATACGAAACTGACCAACTTAGACTTCGACAAAATAAGAAACAGGCCAAGTCAAAACTCGACAAAATAAGAATCTGACCTTGTACGAATTTGACTAAATAAGAAACCGACCGACGTCGCCCAAACCACAAAAACCATCAATTGCTCCAGAAATATATCGTCCTAGAAAAATTCAGTCCACTGGGCAATTCTCCATTAAAAACAAAAAAACGTCTCCATTCGCAAAACGTCGATTTTTGTCCAAACGCGAACCGTCGATAATTCGGCTCAGTGCAGCGATTCAATATTAGTACAAGATAACGAGTTGCCCCACCAACCAAATAGAAATGAACTTTAATATATTAACCTTAAGGTTAAAATTAGCTTGTGCAGACGACTAATTAATTTGTTTAAATATTTGCCAATTACCGTCGAGTAGGATTTGTTTAACGTCGCGAGTACACAAAGATACGTTTGCGCTTGATTTTTATAGATTTTAGTATAAACTAGCTGCATTTTAAAGTTGGTCAAATAGGACAGGGGTGAGAATTTGTAGAATTTGTACATAAAATAATACTTTTGTTTGATTCAGCGCTGCATTTTAGTGCAATAGAGCGGGGATAAACGCAAGTTAACGAACTGAGAGTTTTGCTTTTGTGATGTGATTTTCTTTGAAAAATTGTTGCATTAAGCACTCGTCGATTTTGTAACATTTCGTTTATATTTTGTTGCTAAAACTACGACCAAGACCACCGGGGGACGGGCAGCAGCATCGCTGGAGTGCGGTGGAGATACTGCGGTCGCCAACCCGCATGCCAAGCGTGGCGATTATGATATTTACCCCCAATGAAACTGGGGGAAGCCTATGTCCAACAGTGGACGTCCTTGGGCTGTTATGGTGGAGGTGGTGGCTAAGCTTTTACGCCATCTCTGACATTACGACATTTACGAAATAAGATTTAAAGTGACATATATTTGATCAGTGTTGAGCACAGGGACATTTTCCTTACTGCAAAAGTTATGGGAGTTCATATAAGCCATATAAGGCGTCGTCCTGACTTGAATGGCGGGATCGATGATGATGACGTCTCAGAGATGTTCTCACTTAATTCACCGAGCGAGCGAAGCGTCTCCCTTTCAGCTTCCGACAAAAATTCTTTCGTATGTCTGTCTGTCTGTCCGGGTCTTCTCCTCTACAGGTCGCATTTCTCAACCAATTCTCGTGAAATTTTGTGAGCAGGTTCGATAATTATATAGATTTTTTTGTCGAGTCAGTTTTTGGAAATTTTGAAATAAATAGAGAATTGCGTGGTGTACAGCTCGCAGAGCCACTAGTAAATACGTTTGGGCAACATTCAGCAAGCTACTGAGTCAACCATGGTCTAGTGTAGGTACTCGTGATGACTGTACCGGCCGAAATGGAAGCTTATACCGACCGACCGACCGGCAGAGCCACTAGTAAATACGCAACATTCAGCAAGCTACTGAGTCAACCATGGTCTAGTGTAGGTACTCGTGATGACTGTACCGGCCGAAATGGAAGCTTATACCGACCGACCGACCGGTTAGACCACTTGAGGATGCGAGTACAGTTCGCCAGGGAATAAAGTGCCGCTACATAGTAATAACGATTAATCTAATGCAGGTTCATTCGATGAACTACTAAGATGTCATTTAATCGTATATAGTGATTAGGTAAGTGTTATTAAGTAGGGTTTAATTAAGTAAACTGAATATTATTATTATTGGTTAGCTATTACAAATTTTGTGTAACGTTGTTACGTTACACACTAAGAGAGCTGTCTTCAAAAAAGTTTACGACCCGTCAAACACCTTTCCGTGTACCTCCTTTGCAGAACCACGACTACTCTGAGTGTCCGATTAAGGCAAAAGGGTACGTACTCTTTACGTACAAACTTTGTGTACGTTTTTTTTCGTTTGTGTTTGTGCGAGACAAGGCACACATGAGTAGGATGGAAGAGGACAGTCGCTCCACCAATACGGCAAAGATGAGACGTGTGTAGCAAAATGGCGGTTAAATCTGTTAATTAATTATAGTTCGTTAAAATTTCTTTATGTGGTGGTTTTAATTATCGGACCAAGCTATGAACCCTACATAAAAGTGGTTCTTCGCAAGGTGTAGAATCAGTGCCGCCGTTGTGTTGTGAAATTTCATACGTCTTCCTAGTCGTCGAGAGTGACTCACAAAATAAAAATCCGCCTTTGTGGCGAAGTGAACCGTGGCATTTTATTCCGGCTCAAAGTTTCATTTATCTGTTGCGACGGGACATTTAGTTTACCGTAACGGAAAAATACTATAGAAGTGCAAATCAAAGTGAATTGCGTTCATTGCGATACAATCAATTTCAATTCATTGCTCAACATAATTTTTTATCTTCACCTCTATTGCGACGGGACGCAACGTTTTCCGCAAAGAGAAATAAAAGAAGAACAAAATAGGCTGTCTTCCTCACTCGAATGCGACGCGCCATTAGCGTGCAACGACCAGGCAACGGGTGAAAATCGAGCTGGGTCGATACAGGATCGATCGAGCAACACGGGCGCCGGCCGCTCGTCTCCTTCACAAGCACGGGTGCGCGTATGCGCTGCACTAGTCGCACCGTTAGTGCCGTGAAAAACCCGCAGCGTGGTTGTTCGCCGCTCTCGCTTACGTGCGCTGGCATCGGCTGTCACCGTCCCGCTCACGCTTTTCGTGGGCGCTTGGTCAACGTGGTTCATCTCTTCCTACGGGCAATTCGATCGATCGACTTCGAGTTCAAGTGTCAAAATAGCTGCATTTATTTAATTGAGACTTTAAATTTGCATTTAGTGCCTAAAAGTTGTGCTGTATAAGCTGTTTTAGCAATTTGTAAACAGTATTTAATATCTAGGTGTTTGTTAACCAAAGAAGTAGGCAAATAAACAATGTCAGAAGACTTAAAACGCCTCATAGCGGCGCGAGGCCAGGTCAAAGGGACTATCACCAAGCTTTACAGATTTGTGGCCGATCCCGAAGCAAGGAAAAGTACGCGTAGCGAAATATCTGTAAAAAAAGATAGGTTACTCAAAGCTTTTGTCGAATATTGTGACTTAAATGTGGAAATTTCCATTTTAGATCCTGCGAATCAGGAGGATTTTTCAGACATGGAGGATAAATACTTTAAGGCCCTCGCGTTTTTTGAGGAGTCCCAGACACTCCTCGCAGGTATAAGTAATACCAATGAAAATGCCTGCAGATTGCCACCTATATCGCTAAATAAATTTGATGGGGAGGTGAGTAATTATGTAGATTTTATCAGTCTATTTAAAAGTGTTATTGATAGCAATACTGCACTATCCGAGTGCACCAAGTTTTATCACTTGAAATCCCTTTTGTTAGGGGAACCTGCAAGCCTGATCCAGCATTTACAGCTTACTGCTGAAAATTACTCAACTGCGCTACAGTTGTTAGACGATAGGTACAACAATAAAAACAGACTTATAAACTTGCACATTAATGCACTCCTGGACCTTAAACAAATAGTTAAATGCACTGCTCCAGGTCTGCGTGAGCTTATTTCTAAAACAAAGCAACATGTCGGAGCGCTCAAAAATTTGGAAGTGCCCACTGAGCATTGGGATGCGATCCTTATAGCAATATTACAACGGAAACTAGACCCCTATTCACTCAGGTGCTACTATTTAGAGCTTAAAGATAATACTGCACAAATTTTAGATGTATTTTTAAATTTTCTAGCTCAACGAGCAAGTGCATTGGAGTCAGTTGCCGATGGAAGCCAGGGACATCCTAGCCCTATATTGAGCAACCGCAGGACAAGTTTGGTAGCAGCAGCGGACAGGCCAGCATCGGAAAAAAAGCCGGTACTTTGCAATTTTTGTCATAGTAAGTTTCATAGATTGTACCAGTGCGAAAAATTTAAACTTGCAACATTATCAGACAGGATCAGTCATGTCAATAAAAACGATCTGTGTGAGCTGTGCTTAAATAAGCATGGTAGTAGCAGATGCAGACTCCTTCTTAAGTGTGTAATTTGTAAACAAAAACATAATTCCTTGTTACATCAAGAAGAGGCCAGCGGGCCTGTTATACCTAAAGTGAGTTCCTTGTCAATGAGTAGGACTGACAATGTTTTACTACCTACATTAAAGGTAGGGCTGTTAGACCACAATGGCAAGATGATCCATGTTCGTGCACTATGTGACTCAGGCAGTCAGGTGTCATTTATTATATCTGCACTAGTGACAAAGCTAGGATGTCAGTTGTATAATGAATCTACCTCTTTTGTGGGTGTCTGCGACTCTGCAAACACTGTAAAACAAAAGACAGAAGTAAATATTTATTCAACAACAAATACCAATCATACAAAGGTAGCATGCTGTGTTGTCGATACTATAACTTGTGATTTGCCTCAGTTTGAAATAAATAAAAAGAAAATTAATCTGCCACCAAACATATTATTAGCCGATCCTGAGTTCGATAAGTGCCAGCCTATAAGTATACTTTTAGGATGTGATATCTTTTTTAAAATCTTGCGTCGTGATCAGCTACCCGTCATCCCAACGGAGTTGTACCTACACAACACTTCGTTTGGCTACGTCATTGCTGGCAGGGTGCCGCACGGCAGCAGTGTAAAGCAGCCCACAATAGACGACTTTTGTGGTCATGTTTATACACATTCCTGCGAACTCATTGATCAAAGCGAACAAGTTGATGATATGGAAGTAATCATGCAAAGATTTTGGGAGTGTGATAGTGTACCAGAAATTTATCGGGAGGCCACCACAGAACAAGAATTAGCCGAAGAGATATTTTCTAAATCTGTGGTTCTCAAAGATAATAGGTTTCAGGTGGACTTGCCGCTAAAGCAGAATTTAACTGATATAAACATGGGTGATTCATTATCGCGCGCACTCAAGCGCTTTCACAATTTAGAAAGAAGATTTGCAAAGGATCCTGTACTGTTTCAAATGTACAAGGACTTTATTGAGGAATATGTGTCCCTGGGGCACGCACAGTATGTAGATATAAGTAAATATGACTTGGAGGGTGGTAAGGCCTATTTTCTGCCACATCATCCAGTTTATAATGAAAACAGCAAAACAACGCGTCTTAGGGTCGTCTACGATGGGTCAATGCTAACTAGTCGCAACATTTCTCTTAATAACATGTTATTAAATGGTCCTGTTGTACAAAATGACTTATTCAGTATACTGATTTTGTTTCGGCTACATAAATATATACTCATAGCTGACATTCAAAAAATGTTCAGACAAACAAGACTGAACCCCGAGCATTGCGCGCTGCAAAATATTCTCTGGAGAGATTCTCCAACGGAAAGTATTAAATGTATTCAATTACAAACCATAACATATGGCCTAAAGAGTTCGATGTTTTTATCAGCAAGGTGTTTAATTGAACTAGCTCGCAGATATAAAGAGCAGTATCCCTTGGCAGCAGAAGTTCTAATGAATAGCACATATGTAGATGACGTCAACACTGGTTGTAATGATTTAAATCAGTTGATTGAGACAAAACGTCAACTGATCGACTTGTTAAAGCTGGGTGGGTTTGTGTTGCACAAATGGTGCACCAATAACAAGCAACTGCTAGAGGATATACCCAAGCAGCTTCAAAACATGTCGGACATTGACTTTTGTCAAGATGAAGATGCATCAATAAAGACTTTAGGTATCACATATAAAATAAAGTCGGATACTTTGAATATTAGCTGTCCCGGAGGGCTGCCATGCGAGGTTGATAGCTATACAAAGCGCCAAGTTCTCAGTGTAATAGGGAAGTTCTTCGATCCTCTTGGATTAGCAGGCCCGATTGTCGTCTCGGCGAAACTCATTATGCAGAGAACCTGGCAGCTAAAAATATCCTGGGATTCACAAATACCTTGTGACTTAGCTAATGAATTTAAAAAATTTCTTCATAGTTTAAATATGATGCAAAACATCCCCGTGAATAGAAATATAAACACACAAAACTTAAAGGTAGTCGAGTTAGTGGGATATGCAGATGCTTCAACGAAGGCTTTCGGTTGTTGCATATATTTCAGAACCATTAACGAGTATGGACAAGTGGCCATCAGCTTGTTGTGCTCAAAGTCAAGGGTTAATCCCATCAAACATCTGACAATTCCTCGCTTGGAACTTAACGCTACATTGTTGTTAGCGAATTTAACACGCAAGGTTCGTAATCAAATTTCCAAACTTGGAATTGATAGTAAGGTCCATTTACACTCAGATTCACAGGTAGTGTTGGCGTGGTTGGAAGCCGAGCCTGCCAGGTTGTCTGTCTACGTAGCCAATAGAGTAAAACAAATCACTGAGTTGACAAAGGAAGCAACATGGTCGTACGTAGGCACGGCAGACAACCCTGCAGACTGTCTGTCAAGGGGAGTTGAACCTCATATGCTCAAAGATAATGAACGGTGGTGGAATGGCCCCCAGTGTTTAAGGGACCCAAATCACAAATTTAGCAATGAGTTTCAACCTCCGTTGAACCTCCCTGAGGTGAAGATTTGCACCAATGCCGTTGCTTCTAGTCAGGGCTTTGAGTTGTTGTCCAAATACTCATCAATCCATAAATTAAAGAGAATAGTTGCCATAATATATAGATTCGTTAATAATTGTAAAGAGAAAAGGACAAGCAGAACATTCACTAGGCTAACCTGCAAAGAATTGGACTCTGCACTAAAAGTCATTATTAGAACCACGCAAAGAGAGCACTTTGCTCAGGAAGCACAGGCATTGTTGTGTAACAAACCTATAGAATCAAATTTGAAAAAATTAAACCCGTTTGTTGATGCACAAGGAGTAATGCGTGTAGGAGGTAGGTTGCAGCAAGCAAATTTGCCTTTCTATCAAAGGCATCCTATAATTTTACCAAAAAGATCGAACATCACTAAGCTGATTATAAGCGATGAACACACAATCTCACTACATGCAAGTGCTAAAATAATTATGGGAAATCTTAGCCAGAGATATTACCTGGCGGATTGCAAAAGAGTCATAAAGAACGTTGTTCACAGATGTATAACATGCTTCAAGTTAAAGGCGAAGGCCAGTCAACAATTAATGGGTTCCTTACCCGCAGATAGAGTTACGCCCAATAGAGTTTTCAGTAAGGTAGGGGTTGATTTTGGAGGCCCTTTCTTGATTAAAATGCACCGGGTTCGCAAACCCATCATTTATAAGGCCTACATTGCCTTATTTGTGTGCTTTACCACGAAGGCAATTCACATTGAACTTGTTTCAAACTTAACCACCGAATATTTCTTGGAATGCTTGAAGAGGTTCATCGCGCGGCGAAACCGACCGTCGGTGATCTACTGTGACAATGCCTCAACTTTTAAGGGCGCACAAAATCAACTCCGCCAATTATATTTGCTGCAAAATAGCCAGAATCATCAAAATACCGTCGCAAAATTTGCCACAGAGCGGGGCATTGAATTTAGTTTTGTGCCTAGCTATTCTCCTGTGTTCGGAGGATTATGGGAAGCCGGGATTAAAGGGGCCAAATATCATTTAAAAAGAATTGTAGGCCAACAGGTTCTTACCCATGAAGAGCTTAACTCTGTAGTGATTCAGGTAGAAGGTGTATTGAATTCTAGACCGTTGTTAGCGATGCAAAGCATCGACCCTGACGAAATGTCTTATTTATCTCCAGCACATTTCTTAACAGGTTCGTCTCTATCTACCTACCCTGAACCTGATGTCACAGAGGTGCCTATCAATAGGTTATCCTTCTGGAAGCAGTGCACAAGAATGATGCAGTCATTTTGGAAAGAATGGTCAAGGCTGTATCTGACACAATTGCAAAGCAGGCCAAAATGGTATAAATCAGTTCCTAACATTGACAAGGGAACGCTGGTATTGTTAAGGGACAATAATGCTCCACCATTAGCTTGGCAGACCGCTCGAGTCGTAGAAACCTTTCCTGGCCCAGATGGCAAAGTCAGGGCTTTATCTGTCAAGACCCCTAAAGGTACCATTATTCGCACTAGTATAACAAAAATTAGTGTACTTCCCGTTAATGATGAAAATTGAATAGAACCGTTATTCCGGTCTGTTGCTGGCTGCTCCCTGTTGGTGCCTGAATTGCACTGTAATTTTTTTTACATATCCTGGTACTAATTGTACGTTGTAATTTTATTAAACTGTTACCTGCCGTAGGCCTTTGGATGCATAATAAATTATGATGCCAAGGTAGGACTGATCAGTTGTTCTTTAGCATTAGAGATAGTATAAGAAAACTAGGTTAAGAGTGCCATGCAAAGATGGTAGTATATATAGTATCTGTCACTCCCTCAATGAGGCTGACTTTTAATGTTGATGCTTTCTAGCAAACAACTTTAAAATTGTTTAGTTTATTTTTTGGCAATAAGGGTAAATTAAAATACATCATGTATCAATCTGTACTGTTAGTTAAAGACTGTAATTGTAAGAAGCAGGCCAAGCTTTGTTTGCTACCGTAGGACTTAGACCGCATAAATTGTTATGATTCCAAGGTAACACATAGAGGCCATGCATAGATGTAATCCAATGGTAATTAATTAATTATCCTTTTTGTTTAATTAGATTTAAGTTTTTTAAATATTATACTTACCTGTTTAGTATATAAAGCTTTGGAAAAGTGATCGTCCACTTTCATATTTGTTTTTTGCCTTGGGAGTATGTGCGAGACAAGGCACACATGAGTAGGATGGAAGAGGACAGTCGCTCCACCAATACGGCAAAGATGAGACGTGTGTAGCAAAATGGCGGTTAAATCTGTTAATTAATTATAGTTCGTTAAAATTTCTTTATGTGGTGGTTTTAATTATCGGACCAAGCTATGAACCCTACAGTGTTTGCGCTACAGTTTTTTTTTTGTGCATAATTATGATTATTTTTTGTTAGCTTTTTCTTATATACCTACCGAATCCTACACCGGAGACGACGATGCAACGGGGCCACGCCGTTTCGTCGCCTAAATAGATATTTTATAAGCTTAAGTTTCATGGCGCATTGGGTTAACTGTAAGGCCATGTAAACATTTGTAAGAAATAAATAAATAAATATAGTTTTTATTTATTTATTTTTTATTATAATTTTGTATTTTTATATTAATTTATTTTTAAAATAAAGCAAAATTTCAACTTCAAGATCTGCGTATATCCAATATGTATAAAATTAAATGCTTTAGTGCCAAAACTAACGACTAAAAATTGCACAATCTTTGTATGGAGAATGCCTTGCCTTGCCCTTCGCCTTAAGAAGACAAATATGTAGGTTGGACCATATGTGGAACTGTATGCAATGTAATGTTAAATTCACGTTAAAACTAACAAATTGACTTTAAAGCACACTCGTGTTATACCCGGGTTAATCCTGTTTAAGCCCGGGTCGGTTCCGGTTATTACGGTACCTGTTGGCACCGGATTATACCGGTTAGAGGATTATACCGTGTTTTCCGCAAATCTGCCCAACTGTACACTCATAAGTAATATCATTTTATAATATCGACTTTAGCCTTGTTGGAAGTGATCCTGTTGGTTCCAGACAAAAAATGACAGCTTGTCCAAGATGGCCGAGAAAGATATAAAGAGGGAAGGAAGAAAACTCTGGGTTGTCATTTCCATCATAGTTATATTGGGTGCTTCGACCTTTACATCGTTGGCAGAAATGGTAAACTAAATTTTCAGCTAAACAGGCCTTATCAAACTTCGCATTCCAAAAATGCAATCAATGCCAACGTTTAGTAATGAAATTCGCAAAAGCAAATAGAAAAAGTCTATGTCGAACGAAAACCATTCACCATTCACTCGTTCACTGAGCTACGGTGCTGCCAAATATTCAAATTTTGGAGCTAGTTTTTTAGTTTTGGTTCATTCGGCAGTTCATTTTGTGGTGCTAGCATATCGTTCGGGTTTAATAAAGAATAGAATAGAATTAATGGTCCGCTATTTTAAACGGAATATGCTTTATCGCGGAGCACTCGCGGTGGCCCAGCGGCTCCCGCGTACCGCGTGCGGTAGGCGAGGTTCAGCAACGTCGGCCCAAGTCAACTCTTGGATGGGTAACCGCTTTGAGTTGTTACTGACTGGGTGATCTCGTGCTTTGCGAGGCACGTTATGCTGTTGATCCCGGCTGTTTTCCAGGACAACAGTCGTTAAATCAAGTTAGAGGCCTTCGGGTGGCTTGAGAACTTCTAACAGTCAAGTTACCCACTCATATGACAAGCCTAATTATGAACTTTAGAAGGATAATGTACAATTATTTACTAATATATTCGTAATACGTTTCGCATTTAGTCGAAAAGTGGGTGATGGGCTAGCAATCTGTCACTGGAATAGGAATCACATTTTCTCTATCTACATACGAGTATAAAACTATAATAGCTAAAAGTGGCACTAAAAATAACTTCCATGTGCTCTGCCTATCCCTCTTTGAATGTATTTATGTATGTATGTATTTTCGCAATTCAACACATATTTACAACTCAAAACTCCCCCCATGTACCATCAAAGTTAAATGATGGATCGAACATTATCATCCCCTAACTAATAAATTCCAACTTCATCCTTGATATTCAATTTTATTATGATATCTCGGATCTGTTCGCCCCCATTTAACTTACGGGTTATAGTTTAGGGGTAAAACAGATTTCGTGTTTTTGATAATATGATGATAGAGTGGTATGGGTGAAAGTGAATTTGCTATAAGTTACGGGATATCTAATAGCACAGTAATTGCGTAAGTTTTCAAATGAACGTTAGGATTAGGACGTACATACCTCTTGTCATGAATGTCATTAAAAATGGCAGCTTTTGTGTTTCAAAGTGTATTCGTAAAGGTTACGTAATTTTCCCTTTTTTTAATTATACGACTGCGGCAAATAACCTGGGTCATAAAGTGTTAGGTTTTAAGTAGTGGGTAGACTAAAGAGATCATGCGAGCCGGCTGCGCCCGGCGACATGTGCGGTAGTCGGAATATAGGATTTAGCAAAGCGCCCGTGTCTAATTCCTCGGCCCTTTTCTCCCTCCAAAATAACATAAACAATTCTTAATAAAACTAAACTATTACAATTCTATCATAGACAAAACAACCCATTAAATTTAAACATTGTAACAAATAATACCAAAATAGAAGAAGTAGATAATTTTAATCTGCTAGGAATAACTTTAGACAGTAGTATAAATTGGAAGAAACACATAGAAATAACAAAAACAAAAATTTCTAGCTTTTTATACGCACTTTATAACCTCCGCAAAACAACAGACCTGAAAACTGCGCTGTCGGCCTATCACGCGTTTGCACACTCGCGGCTCAGCTACGGCATCATGCTTTGGGGAAACAGCACAAATGCTCACGAACTGTTTGTGATGCAAAAAAAGTGTGTACGGATCATGGTTCGTATACAATGCCCGGAGAGCTGCAAACCCCACTTCAAAAACCTCGGAATCCTACCACTACCGTGCCAGTATATTATGGTGTTGGCCCTTTACGCGTGGAACAACAAGCACTTATTTAAAGAACCCCAAAGTACCAGAAATAAATATCAGAAACTTCTCCAACCCGCTAATTTAAAAATGCTATCCAATAGCCCACAATACACTGCAATCAAGACATATAATAAACTACCTAATACTTTAAAAGCACTGGACAGTTATGAAATGTATTATAAGCAGCTAAAGTTACTATTACTACAAAAGTGCTATTATTCGTTGAATGAATTTTGGACTGACAATCTTAAAGAAATTAAAATTTAATCTTGGTATTTATTTTTAAATTTATCCATAAATAACAAGAATAATTATAAATTACAGATTACTTAAGTAAAATAAAATAAAAACTAATTGAAATGAATCACTTAATGCCTGGAAATTGTATCAATTGAATCTGTTGGTATGCTTACACCTTAGCTATGAAATGTAATTATAGTTAGTTGAAGACGTTTTAGTAGATTGCTATACCTGAAAGGATACATGTTGAATTAAATTTAATAAACACTCTTTGCTATAATGTAACTAAGTATATTTAGTTGTAGACGTTGAAGTACATTGCTATGCCCGAAAGGGTACATGTTGAAACAAATTGTATTATGACACCAATATAAACACATGTATATATGCAATAAATTATATGAATATGAATATGAATTGATCATTTATTTCTACTTTTTTTAAATTTATAACTATTCACTGGCATATTTTATTTTAATCCAGGAGGATGTAGTGTGTTGAAAGTGAGGGACCTGCATTGTCTCTGGCTGTCAATAATACAAATCCTTTAATTAAAAAAGTTTGAAACCGCGCCTGTGATTATTTTGAACTTACAAACGTCCATTGGCTATAGTTTCTGCTTACCATCATCCTCCTAGCGTTATTCCCAGTACAGTTGCACCCTGAAAGATGCCTGGGGTCCGCTACCTAATCCCAAGAATTGGCATAGGCACTAGTTTTTAGGGAAGCGACTGCCATCTGACCTTCCAACCCGAGGGGAACCAGACCTTATTGGGATTAGGCTTGTCAAGTGAGTGGACAACTTAACTTGGCTTAACGACTGCTATCATAGACAGCAACCGGGATCAACGGCTTAACGTGCCTTCCAAAGCACGGGAGCACTCAGTTAGTAACCACTCAAAGCGGCCACCCATCCAAGGACTGACCTCGCCCGACATTGCTTAACCTCGCATACCGCTCTGTATAGTTTTTGCTTACTATTAGACAAAATGTATTCATGTTTTCCCTCGTCACAACATTAATAGTTATTTGTTCAAATAGTTATTTGAAAAAGTCGTTCTTGGGAAATTGTATCAAATTCTACAATAAAATTCCTAAACACATTACTGAACTTAGCAATTCTAAATTCAAATCTGTAGTAAAACAAACACTTATTGCAAGAGCATATTATAAGATAAATGATTACATCATGGATAGGGATGTTTGGCAGTGATAGCGTCCTGCACGGGTAATCTATCGCGAAAATATGTTTTCTACTGTAGCATTGTTATTTCAGTTATTTTGTAGTAGCTGACACTGTAATTTATATTTAACTATACAATGTATATTGTTTTGAAAAAATGACACCTCGCCGAGTTTCTTACGCCGGTTCTTCTCGTGGCAGAGGTATATTTTTCCGAACCGGTGGTAGTTTATTGACGTTCATAGGTGCATGTAATATGCCTAATTTGAAAAATAAACTACTTTTACTTTTACTTTTTTTTTACTTTTTCAACAGGAGAGCAAAGTAGATTTTTGCTGCGAGTGTTGATGTTGAGTTCCGAGGAAGCGAAAGATTCTATAATTCTAGAATCTTGAGCGTAGCGAGGGATTCAAAGACACGAGATGCAAATATCTTTGGTCTCGTGTGATAAATACAACTTTTCACCTGAGCGGCGAGAACATATAACGCAAAGAAATAGTGATAGAGAGAATGAAGTTACTTAAACTAACCTACGATAAGATGAAAAATTAAAAAGTTAGTTTTTTTTCACGCTCGCATCAAAATTGCATTTTGCTCACTGGTTTCAAGCTAGAAAAGTCGTTTTCACACTCGCAGCAAAATTGCAATTTACTTACTCACTGGTTTCAAGCAGCAAAACCGTCATTTCCAAGCCGCTGAGGTGAAAAATTATTTTCTTTTTACGTACCTTCCTCTAAAATTACTGACTTCCGACGTAATTTTTACTCGCTTCAACTTGTGTGATGAATGATGTCATGAATCTTAACTCCCTACTGCTTAATGTGTTAATTCGTATTCCTCATTATTGAGGGTCATAACCTCCGCGAATTACATTCTGGACGATCGTCTTTCACTTGTTTCTGTCTTCCGCAGTAGGTATGGATTCGAGGACCATTCTCTTGGTGTTGTCACGTATCTGATCTGTCTAGCACACCGCTCACTTACCTTTCACAATTCCGGTTACCAGGCAGCCCGTTATTACAAGGGAATAGAGTTCAACTTACAATTCAAAGCAGTTCCTCGTGGTCGTTTTCCTTGTCATCAGGATTTTTTGGACATATAACCAAACTAACAACGTTAACTATCAACATAGTGGAAAGCTTACCGAAACATTAAAATACTGCTCCCTTAGAGTTATTGCCGAATCGTATACGAAGTTGACCAACTCGGGAATGCCCACAAATCGCTTTACCCAAGTTTCCCTTATAACTAAGTTTTTCGGTCGCTTACCGAAGTACAACAAATTAGTGCAGGATTTGAGGTAGTGTGTTATGTGACAGTCATATTTTACTGTAGTTTTATGTGTGTAGTAAAAATATTCCATGCTTTGGGGGGAAATAAATAGCGTTTGCTAAACTTGATGTTTAGCCGCATATCATTCACATAGAAGCAATTATTGACACTATGTCAATAATTAAAATAATTATTTAAATGTTTTTCGAAAAGTCGGAAATGTAAATATTTTAATATCGCATTAGTCTCGTTTAAACAGAAATTTTAATTATTTGTACAAATCGCGAGAACTTGAAGTGTTAGATAGTGTCAATGTTCATCATTTAATTAAACTAATAATTTCTTGCTATATGTGGGTCGGCCCAATGGAAAATGTCCGGTTGGTCGTCGCAGATACCGCTGGAGTGACGAGGCTCTCAAGGACGTGGCCAACCTCGGAGTACCCAACTGGCGAGAGGTGGCGCAGAATAGAGAATAGTGGCACTCTCTTGTGTCGCAGGCCAAGATCCTCTTTGGGTCATCGAGCCAGCCTAGTAGTAGTAGTTAGTAGTAGTAATCATTTCTCGCTATTCAGAGGCTAGGTACCCGATGTGGTCAGGTTGGGATATGGTCAAACGTGTAGCTTACCCATTAGAGTAGCGGAAGGTTGCGTGCTCGAAGAAAATACGGCTAAAGATAGCCTTTAAATGGTTATGTAGGTTTCATTCTAAAGATACACTCTTAATCATCATCATCATCCTAGCGTTATCCCAGGACAGTTGCATCCTGAAGGATACCCGGGGTCCGATTCCTAATTCCAAGAATTGGCGAAGCCACTAGTTTTTACGGAAGCGACCGCCAACTGACCTCTCAGCCTAAGGGAAAAACTAAACCTCATTGAGATTAGGCTTGTCGAGTGGGCAACTTGACTGTTAGAAGTTCTCGAGCCGCCCGAAGGCCTCTAACTTGGCTTAACGACTGCTGTCTTAGACAGCAGCTGGAGCAACTGCTAATCGTGCCTTCCAATGCACAAGAGCACTCAGTTAGGAACCACTCAAAGCGGTCACCCAGCCAAGATTTGCCCGAAGCCGACATTGCTTAACCTCACATACCGCACGCGCTACGCCGGTGCCGCTGGGCCACGACCGCTCCTAAGGTGCGTTCTTAATGTGCACCAAACACCAAACCAACATTATATTATGTGCGACTTATCCAAGGCTTTCGACGTTATCAGTCACAAGTTGATCATGAACAAATTACGTTCTTATGGTGTAAAAAATGCGGCTCACCGATTGTTCATGTCATTCTTGTCAGACCGTAGACAGCTGGTGAAACTGTCCGCAGGTGGCAAAACTCTTATGTCCGACACTGGTCGGATAAGTGTAGGTATTCCACAAGGATCTGCGTTAGGCAACACCATGTTTCTAACATTCGTAAACGATCTGACATCCGCCATTACAACAGGGTTGCCAGTGCTGTTTGCGGACGACACTACCGTCATAGTTAGCGCGCCAACATATGAGCAGCTCAGTGAAAACATCCATGACACTTGCGGGCAGTTGCAACACTGGTTCATAACAAACGGTTTGATGTTGAATGTTGCCAAATCAAACATTATGATTTTTTCAGGGCGGCACGTTCCGCTGCCACCCTTTATAACCCATGTTCCGATGCCACTGTGTAGCGAGTGTATGTTCCTCGGATTTATTTAAGACTCGAACCTAAACTGGAAGTGCCATGTCGACACACTATGTGATAGGCTGAGTAGTGCCGTCTTCGTGTTGCGGAAATTAAGACCCCTCATATCGAAAGTTTCATTAAGATCGGTTTAAAAGTAAAAGTAGTTTATTCTTCAAATTAGGCATATTACATGCACCTATGAACGTCAATAAACTACCACCGGTTCGGAAAAATATACCTCTGCCACGAGAAGAACCGGCGTAAGAAACTCGGCTTTATTTTTCAATGTTTCATTCGCTAATGTCGTACGGTACGATAATGAGGGGTAACTCGACAGATGCCACCCGAGTTTTAATACTGCAGAAGCGTGCCCTACGCACTATGGTTGGACAAGACACTCATGCAGGGGCATTTTCGTTGAAAACCGTATCATGACGCACTACTCACTTTACTTGTTTGAAATCTTAACATTTGTCAAAAGTCACTTGTCGAAATTTTCAAGGTTTGAAGTTTTAGGCAAAGTGATTCGCTCCACAGGGCGCCTAAAAGCAGTCCCTCGTCGCATGGCACTTGCAGGGAAAAACCCACGTATCATAGGACCAACTTATTATGAGCGACTACCATTAGAGCTAAAGAATGAAACATCTGAAAAAAAATTTGAAAGTCGACTAAGAAACTTTTTGTTGGAAAATCCGCTTTATTCTATAAAAGAGTATTATGACATAACTAAATAGATTTATTATAAATAGTGGATTTTTATTCACATCTGAATTATACCAAATATTTTGTATTAGTATTTTGTTTGAATTATGTAATTGTACGATGATTGATGACGACCCATAAGGCGATCTTTAATTCTTTATTAACATGTTCATTTTGTATTTTTTTTTTTTTTACATATACTTGTAAATAGTTTATTATTATTATGATAAATGTATATTTGACAATGTTTAAAAAACTGACGATCACAATATAAATTCCTTTCAATTGACTATGTATAATTTTAAGTGACATTGTATATTGTGAAATAAATAAATCTAATCTAATCTATACGTCCTATCCTCCTTTCCTACTCTTACCGTTTATTTGTCACTTCCTTCCGGCGATTTGTCCCCGTAACTAGTTGGGGCCGGTAAAATCCGGACGTAACCAGTTACAGGCGGGAACTAATAAAAAGTTCTGCGGCCGTCCCTGCTTACGGTAATGGCTATTAGTTCTGGTTTTACTGTTTTGTGTAAATAACAACAATGTAGGCTTTATTACGGAATAAATCCTGCTTGTTTTTTGCTTTTAGTCAACTTGCAGCAAAGGACGTGAGTATAGTCGCGGAATGATAAGCTTCTTCACTTCTTAACAGACTTTAAAAAATGAGGTTCTCAATTCGGCTGTATTTTTTTTTTGTTTGTTACCTCAAAACTTTCGACTGCGTGAACTGATTTTAATGATTGTTTTTTTTTTATTGAAAGCTGGTTCTTCCCGTGTGATCCCATATTAATTTGGTCCATTACTTACAATGGCACCCATGAGAAAACCATATAAGTCTTAAATTTTCATTAAGTAATTGCGCTACAAATGAACGAATAACTCGGTTAAAGTCGGTTTTTTTATGTTAAAATGTTCGATTATAAGCATTAAAATAAAATTTGAAACTGATTTACCTGTTCATTCTGTAACTATACTTGACATTTTCAATCTAAGGCGACTTCCTGATTTGGCGGGCCGGGAGCGATATATCATAGGAATTTTGCTCTTTGACGTGAATTTACCGATGTGAGATTTCCTCACTTGACGAAATACTGTCAGTAATACGATTGCGCAGTAGTAATATCATGCGCAGAAGTGGGCAGTACTGCATTAGTATCGGTTGACACTGACAGCTGACAGTTTTCTCATATCGTACCGCCCCCGCATCGACAAGTCAGGAAGGCGCCTAAGAGGGGTAGGGCACAACAGAACGTCATCTCGCTCATATTTGGAGCAGCCCAAATGGGGAAATACTTCCACATTACGGAAGACCATAGCCATCATAACACCACTATTTGCTTATTTTTATGACATAGGAGGCAAACGAGCAGACGAATCTAAGGTTTCTAGGAAGGAATTCTAAGGTTTGGAATTCTCTGCCGGCGTCTGTATTTCCGAGTTCATATAACCTGGACCTTTTTAAGGCACGAGTGAAAAGGCATCTTCTGGGTGAGCTCGCTTCATCGTCGGCCTCATCTTTGCCCCCTGGCTAGATGCTGGCCAAGAGCAATCCCATTTTTAATAAAAATCGCCTGATGGTAAGCGATTAGCGCCGCCCATGGACACTCGCAACACCAGAGGGGTTGTAAGTGCGTTTCTCTTTACGTAAGTACGTGATGTTGTATTCCTGGTGGTGAGTAAGGACCCTAGAGCTCCCATTAATGCTGTGTTGAGAGTGAGTGACGCTCATAATGTCTCTAGCTGTCAACACACCTAATCCTCAAGTTAATAGAGCGACACCACAAGCGACCATAGGCAACGATGTCTGCTGACCATCCAGGCATGCCGGAAACGTTGTAGCCACCGTCGTAGTATAGAAAGAACCTTTTCACAATAGACAAAGTCTCGATTACAATCTAGCTAATATCCCTCGAAACACAATCTTCGATCGCTCAACGGGTAATTGGAAATATCCTTTGTCGTTACTATTTTTAAGGCCCCAGGAAATGAGCGTTATCGACGGTGATGGAATGTGTTGGCTAAGGTTGGAGCCAATGTTTGCGAGCGCGATTTGATAGGGAAATTGAGGATGAAATTAAAATTTGAATTGGGTATCTTAAGTTTTCTAAAGTGGTCCATATTATATTTTTTATTGTTAGTAGACACAAAATGAAGTCCAAAACTGCAGCAGATATTCTTTTATTACTCGTCGTTTTTTTTTTAAAATGTTTTGAATATGTGTTTTGACATACCACGAGTTTGGTTGGATTAATAGAGTTTGTGCCTTAGTCTGCTGCAACAAAAAAAAATACGTGGTGTTGACAGCTGACACTGACAGTTGGCAGTTGTCAAATATCGCCGTCACATCTACGAGTTTGTACATACCTTGTTTGTACGCTGTGCTTCCTAATTTCTACTGTTCTCTAGTTTTTACCGTCGAATTCGGATTATCCCTTCTATATTTTTTGCACGATGATACAAAGTTTCTCATTTCATCTGCGTAATACTTTCTATCGTGAACTATTTGCATTGGAAGTGCTACTTGTACTAGCCATTGTATCACACAAGTGAGAACAGCGGTCGTCGAGGGCAGAAGTATCGTTGTCCAAAAATACGTGCACAAGTCGTCGTTTTTATTTCCGCAAAATAGCAATGCGGTGGTCGTCGTGAGATGTAGGTACTACAAAATCCAGGGTAAGGCAGAATTCGACGGTAAAAACTCGAGAACAGTAGAAATTAGGAAGCACAGCGTACAAACAAGGTACAAACTCGTAGATGTGACGGCTATATTTGACAACTGCCAACTGTCAGTGTCAGCTGTCAACTCCACGTATTTTTTTGTTGCGGCAGACTAAGGCACAAACTCTATTAATCCAACCAAACTCGTGGTATGTCAAAACACATATTCAAAAAATATTTCTAAAAAACGACAAGTAATACAAAAACATGAGCTGCAGGTTTGGATTTCATTTTGTGTCTTCTAACAATAAAAAATATAATATGGACTACTTTAGAAAACTTAAGGTACCCAATTGTATGGGGTTTGGATTTAGGAAACCGGCCATATCGCTAAAAACGACGATAGTTTCGATATCCTAGTGTGAAAGGGAATGCGTAGAACCGTCCATGTTTTAACATATCGCCATTTCCTAATACAATGGGTGACAAACGTTTAAATACTAACACAATGACCGATCCTGCGCCATCCGCATCCAGCGGACCCCCGAGACCTTTACCAGGTCATCAGTCCACCTTGTGGGGGGCCTACCCACGCTGCGCCTAAGAGCATATGCCAGTGGTAAAATTAAGCAATTAACCTGTACCTCCCACCATCGTGGTACCACCGTTTCCTACTCAGACGAGCAAGACGGAATAGCTCCTATACAACTAAATTGAGAACTTGTTTATAATGGCTGATGGGTTACTATAAACGACCTACTTAACTTGGGTGGGTAATGTTTTGTAGGCCACAACCTCATATCAAAATGATTGTGGCAAATTATAAAAGTGAAACTATGACAAAGAAACAAATAATAAGTAACTTTCTGTCACACTTATTCAAATTTGTATAAGACTATCTATTTTGGTAGCGCTATTATACAGGATGTTCTTATTGAACTCCGTTAATTACGAGGGCACATTCCTGAGATGAAATAAAGTAATTTTCTCTGAGACACTAGTATCCCAATTCGTACCATTTCGAAGATATTCAAAAATTCATTTTCGGTAATTAATACCCCTAGTATAGTTTTTTTTAATATACCACGTCGGTAGCAATACGGTACGCTTGTACGGCCCGCCTGATGGTAAGCGGTCACCGCAGCCTATGGACGCCTGCAACTCAAGGGGTGTCATTTGCGCGTTGCCGACCCTTTAAAAATTTATACACTCTTATCTTGAAGAATCCCATACTGTAGTTCCTCGGGAAAACCTCGGCAGGGAGCCCATTCCACAACCGGAGCGTCCGAGGGAGGAAGTTCCTCTGAAACCGTACCTTACGCGACCGTTTAGGTTTTAAGGTGTGAAGATGAATGCCCTGCCAACGGCGAGCGGTGCGATGATAGAAAGAATAACAATTAAACAATGTTGCCGTGCATGTCATTCAAATTCCGAACATTGTCATACTTGATATTAACTTTTGCTTAACTCGACGTTGTCTCTTAAGGCCCTTTTGCATTTATCCTTGGCGATATAATTAATTATTTTGTATGAAAATGATAAAAAATATATATTTGAATATTAAAAAAAAAAACTAAATATTCTACGCTTAAGTATAGTCATACAGCGAGGAAATGCTGCCAGCGTCTATGGTACGATGCCACGGGGGCCCTTTTTAGAAATAGTTTAGTTTAATTTTAATTTTAGGTTTTGTTTTAGTTTTTTTTACTATTGTGTCATTTTATGTTTTAAGTTATGTTATTATTATAAAAATGTATACTAATAAACTACATACACAATTAAAAAAATATTCTACATCGTTTCAATGGCTATACACGGCTATATGCTCGAAGGAACGAAAATCAATAGAAATAGCCTGTATAATACTCAAAGTTTAATTTGAGGTTTCCCACCATTTGTCAACCTCCAACATTTGCCCAACTATTGGCCCAAATGTTCAAGCACTAATGGATATTTGTCTCCCCAGCGTCCAGCGTTACTTTTTGGGGGAGGCCGGGGCATTTTTGTTTGTATTGGCGATTTTTGGCACTAATAGCATTGCGTCTGTCCCTTTCCAATGGCACGAGAGTAGTGGATAACGTGATTATTTCTTTTTGCTTTTAAAAGCCATGAATGGACATGTTGGGTTTTATTCACATCACATTCAATTGGTTGGTGATGACGTAGTGAAACGAATGTGAATTATACTTTTTTAATTATTTCAGTGATGGTATATAATAAGCAATGTTAATTATTTACATTTAAATAATTGTTCAAATATTATCATCCACCACCACCACCATATCAGCCGAAAGACGTCCACTGCTGGACATAGGCCTCCCCCAATTCCATGGGGGGTAAATGCCATAATCGCCACGCTTGGCATGCGGGTTGGCGATCGCAGTATCTCCACCACACTTCAGGGATGCTGCTGCCCATCCCCCGGTGGAAATATTATCATACAAATTATATATTAATACATTATATTACATTTTATGCGTATTGGGGAGGCGTATGTCCAGCAATGCACATCTTGCGGCCGATATGATGATGATGATGATGATGATGTATATTATTGTTCATATCATACATTTTAATAAATAGGTAGAGAGGATAATATTGAAAGTATTAATAGAAAAATTGCAACTCATTTATTAACGCATTGTATATTTTTCTGATGTGATTGACTAACTGACTAAAAAACTAAGTAAAACTGTCTCTGCTACCACACACAAATTTAAATATCTACTTATATTTATCTTTTTCCATCCCAACATCATGAAACAATAAGGTAACGGAACTCCTTGTAATTGTTATGCTAATTTATTTTATATCCAAAACTATAAAAACAAACGTACAATTAGTCAACAACCCCTTTATCATCTTAAACTAAGAATATCCTGCATCGAAACTAAATTTTATTAAATGTCATATTTTCTATGAAACTTTTCGGCGTTTACTACGTTTTAGATATATGATAAAGCATTGTCCCGTCACAATTAAAGTAAAGCAATTAATTCCATTCGGAAGGTAATAGCGATCACATTTACATATTATAGCGATTAGGGGAGATGGGGCTAGTTGGGGGACTAATTATTGTTAACGATAAAGGGGTTTTTTATCATTTTTTTGGGGGAAGAAAAGAAGCGTGTAAAAACTTTGCATATCTATGTATTTTCATTAGTAACATTGTGTTTTGACACATGTTTAATTAATTTTATTTCATATCAATGTTCATCTTGATTACTCCAATTCCGTTTGATAAAACCACGGAAATTAACACGAGTATGATTGATATTTCTGTGGATAATTTCCGGGATATTAAGCTCGAACGTACATGCTGGGGACCCGGGTAAGTCCTAAAACTACGACCAAAACCACCATGGCATATACCCCCCGTGAATTTGGGGGAGGCCCATGTCTAGCAGTGGACGTCCTTTAGCTGTAATAGTGGTGGTGGTACATGCTTACTTTGTAGCTTTCATATTTTTATAAGGATTTATTTGCAGTATCACTAGGTCAACGGTATTTATTCCTTTTCAATTAATTTTCGATGGTGCGGGAATAGAAGCCTGTTCTTTATCGAAGTTCTGCCGCGAACATGATCGGTGGAACCCGTGTCGAAACGTCAGTAATAAAGGTACTAAAATAAATAAACATTGCGTTAGACCCGTCTAAACATATTAGCGACAAAGTGCTAAAGCAGGCTTACTGGCTGTTGTCAGGAGTTCAGCAGTACGGTCGGTCTCACAAGGGGCTGAACACCTTTGTACCTTGTCGCTTTAACGTCATGTTTGAACTGTCATACTAAATGTCTAACGGGTGAAAGCGACAAAGTGCCAAAGTATCCAGCTAGTTACGGGGCCGACTGTACAATGTAAGCTGACCTCCCATTAGCCGCAGATCGGATGCAAATCGCGCGGCGCGACGAATTTATCCTCGGGTAATTCGGGCGGCGCGCGCGCACTGTTGACGACGTATTTGGCACTAACGAACGATCGTCCATCTCTTTTTATTTAGTATAATGTGAGACAAAAATAATCTAGTGCGTAAGATTCTGCCCCACTAAGTACCCATAATCATAATAATTTTCCGCTAAATCGTCTCTGACGCAGTCCGGACATTTAAATATTAGGCCTGCCCTTTTTTATACGTTTGCAATTCTTAATACGCTCCTTGACACATGTCTTGCCCTCCATGATTAGGAATACAAATATTTATTTTGATACAATTCAAGAGGAGATTATATTTCATGGACTATGTCGACGCACCCCAATCCCTCTTGACATTTGATTTTCGGTATGAAGCGTCAGTGGCATACCGCATGCGGTATGCGAGCTCAAGCAGTGTGGTAGCAGAGACAGTCAACTCTTGACTGGTTGACTGCTTTCAGTGGTTGCTGAGTGCTCCCGTTGTTTGGAAGGCACTTTAAGCCGTTAATCCCGGCTGTTAGAGGCCTTCGAGCGGCTTGAGAACTTCTAACAGTAAAGTTGCCCACTCACTTGACAAGCCTAATCCCAATAAAGTCTAGAGGTCAGATCGCAGTCAATTCCGTAAAAAGAAGGCATGCTTCAGGATGCAACTGTACTTGGATAACGCTAAGATGATGATGATGATGATGATGATGATCCATACCACCAGAGGTGATAAAACATTATCTAACAGTATCGAATTCAAACCCGTAAACGCGTGTGCTCCTGCCATTCGACGGGCGTCCGTAATGAAATTTTCATACGAAATGGACGCGGCCGCTCCTGTTTATATCGTTACCCGGTAGCCTAGCTCGGATAGGCACGATCAATATAAAAGCAATTAATACAATGTTGTGTACTAACTAATATTTGGCATTGTTCTTAACACTCTCAGTGCTAGGAACTCGCTAGGCGGGCACTCATGTCGTACCTAATTTCCTTTACATATAGTTTTTGGCATGCTTTCGGCTACAATATTGCAGGATTACCAAACTGTAAATTCGCGATATACCTAAAATACTTTGGCCTATTTGACATAGGTTTGAAGATAAAAAAAACTATGCTTTATTAGTTCGCCTATCAAATTTCACAATACTCCGACCAACGATACTCGAGTTACATAATATATACAGACATTCAAACGCCAGAGTGTTCTAATAGACTTAGAGAGCTTCGCTCGCATGTTCATTTATTCATCATCCTCCTAGCGTTATTCCCAGTACAGTTGCATCCTGAAGAATGCCTGGGGTCCGCTACCTAATCCCAATTAATTAATTCATTCATTTATTTATTTAAGAAAAACATCTAACATTACGGGAAACCTCCTAAGTCATTACATTTTTTTACATAACTAATAACACATTAGAGAAATATGACAAAAATAATGTTGAACTTAATGACCTAGGTCATGACCTCACACAGTTTCAGGCATCCTCGCTCAATTACAGCCCAGCCATCCGCAAACACATCGCAGGAGAGTTGCACAGTGTCGAGCTTGTTAAGCGCCTGAAGGGATCGGCAAATGGTAGAGTTGCGACGCGATATAGTGCGGGCAGGTGGCACGGCAAAGAGACGCGAAACCTAGTACGACCATCGGGAACAAAGAAATGGCAAACCTCATTGACTAGGCCGGGGCAGTCCAGACGACCTCGGAGGACACGAAGTACCGTGATCAGTCGGTCAAACAGTCTTCTCGTGGCCAGGGAGTTATATTCAAGAGTTCCCTGCAGATAGGCAGTAGGGTACATTAATGGTTAGTAACCGTACAGCTTTTTATAGAGGGTGCGAAGGAAACATTTCTGTATCTTTTCGAACATTAGCCTCCTAAGGCCCCGCGTACAATTTTTTGCACAAATTCCAAAATTGATTTGAACTTAAAATCAATAACAAAAGAATTCCTAATTCAAAAACACAATATTTTTTCTGGGCCTCAGGAGGTTAGGGTATAGGTCGTTTCATATGGGTTCCAGACACATGAACTTGCCTCTAATTTGGACCTTACGAGCGCAGAATAAAGCAACCTATAATAACGCCAGCCTGAGTAAAGTCCTTACAGTTACGGATAACAAAACTGTGCAGGATTCGGTGGTTTCCAGGGTCCATTCAATGAAGCAATTTATTATTAAAGTTCCGAAGTGCGTTTATTGCGCAAAATGAAATTGTACAAAAAAATATATATCGTTTAAAAGTTAACGTGCGCTTGTCGTGCCGTATATCGTGTCGAGTGAGAGCGAAGATTTTCTGTCCGGAAGGGCCGGTTGGTGTAGTATCGACACTGGGCACTAGATGTCGCGAGTAGGTGCGTGAACATGCCCCCGGCCTTGGGAGCACCAGCTCCCAACAGGAGTCTTCACCCGTCGAGGACTGCCGGCTCTGGTAGTAGCGGGCAGATCTTTGAAAAAGCTCGTCTAATGGTACCCGTCGCTGTGCGGATGTCGGCGACGCGGGACACACCGTCGTTTCCGGGATACAGACGCGTGACTCGGCCTAACCGCCATTTGAGTGGTGGCAGGTTATCGTCTTTGATTAGGACGAGGCTGTTTAGGGTTATGTCGTCTTTCTTCGTCTTCCACTTCGTTCTAAGCTGGAGCTCTGCAATGTACTCCTTGGCCCAGCGCTGCCAGAAGTGTTGGCGTAGCTGTTCGATTCTGGCGTAGCGTGACAGGTGGGATGGCTGCTCAGCTGTCAGGTCCTCGCTTGCAGGGCTGGTCAGTGGTCGAAATATCAGGAAATGGCTCGGAGTAATTGGATCTAAATCATTAGGGTCTGCGGACATAGGTGACATGGGACGGGAGTTTAGGACGGCTTCGATTTGTGTTAAAACCGTGCTAAACTCTTCGTACGTTAGTCTAGTATTTCCTACAACCCGTTTTAAATGAAATTTGCACGCCTTTATTCCAGCTTCCCAAAATCCAGCAAAATGTGGAGAATAAGGAGGAATGAAGCTGAATTTAATGCTATCATTAGCTGCAAAGTCGACTATTGCCTTCGAATTATTTTTAAGAAATAATGAAAACTCTTTTTCAGCGCCTACAAAGTTTTTTCCATTGTCGGAAAATATTACATGAGGTTTACCTCTTCTACTAATAAATCGTTTAAGCGCTAATATGTAATCATTAGTGGAGAGACTCGTAACAAGTTCTAAATGGACGGCTCGTGTGACCATACATATAAACAAACAAACATATGATTTTATAAGTTGAGCTCCCCTTCCCTTTCGATTTAGGATGAACATTGGCCCCGCATAATCCGTCGCGGTACGAACAAAGGGAAAACTAGGTTCTAACCGGTCTAAAACAACATTACCCATAATAGGACTAAGAACCTTACCTTTAAATCGAGTACAGGTAACGCATTGCTGAACTATTTTCCTCGCTAGGTTCCTTGCACCTAATGGCCACCAACATTCACGCATAGTGGATAGGAGGAGCTGTGGGCCTGCATGAAGCAGCCGCTTGTGCTCGTACTTGAACAATAACACCGTGAAACTATGTTTACTGCACAATAACATTGGATGTTTCTTGTTGTAGTCGAAACTAGCTGAATTGCACAGTCTACCACCGACTCTGATCAACTTATGATCGTCTAAAAACACGTTAAGACTAGAAATACGACTATATTGTTTAGCGTTCGTCTTAATGAATTTATTTTTAAGTAAATTATCGTAAACGTCCGGAAATGATTGCATCTGTGCGAATCTAACTAGCATGCGACGTGATGCACCCAGCTCATCCGCTGATAATGAACCGGTTTGGCGAAGTTGTTTACGCTCCGAGTTAATGCGTGAGTTATGAATAAAGCGGAGTACATACGCGCCGATACGAATTAATTTTATGTATGATGAACATCTATCGAAATTAAATGTTGCATCGCATGGATTGCAAACCAAACTTACAGTTTTCGATCGTAACTCGGGTAAATCATCAATTACTGTATTTTGATTGAATTTGTTATTACTAAATTCCGATTTTGGTTCGTGTAAAAATGAAGGTCCGTTCCACCATAAACTACAGTTAATTAAACTATCTAGACCTTCCCCTCTCGACAATAAGTCAGCCGGGTTATCTCCGCTATTTACGTGTAACCATGTCGAATTACCAGTCAGTTCGTTTATTTCGGTTACTCGATTTTGAACGAATGGTTTTAATAAATGTGGAGACATACGAATCCACCCCATGACTATTGTCGAGTCGGTCCAAAAGTAAACGTTAGTGAATACTAACCTTAAGGAATCTAATATTTTCGTATAAAGGCGGGCAGCGACCAGCGCGCCAGAAAGTTCAAGTTTCGGAATAGTTAGTGATTTTAGTGGTGCTACTTTACTTTTACCACACAATAATTTCACAGTGACATCTGACCCATTCTCGTATGACCGAACATATGCACATGCACCGTAAGCATGTAATGATGCATCAGAAAATATGTGAAGTTCTGAACCTCCTGTGTGTTCACCCCTTACATGACGCGGAATTCGTAAATCGTTTAAGTAGTGCAGAGTGTCCATAAAACTATGCCATGTTAACGCGATGTCTCTAGGCACGGGAGTGTCCCAATCGATTTTACTTAACCAAAGTCTTTGTAGTATAATTTTGGAAACTATCACCGCGGGAGAGAGCAAACCTAGCGGGTCGTAAATCTGTGAAATAATTGACAGCATCATACGTTTATTTAAGTGTGACGAGTTAGGCAGCGGATCGATCTTTGTGGTAAAATACAATTCATCGCGTGTATTATCCCAGCCTAGCCCGAGAGTTTTATTCTGTGTGTGTTCACCAACAAAATGTTCCTTAGATTCATCGTGCGTTACGTCACGGTTAAAGGTCCATTTACGCAAAGGAAAACACCCTGATTGCAGAACGTCATACGTTTTTTGACATATATCGAGTAGTGTTCGGAAGTCGTCATCCCCCGTAATTAAGTCGTCTACAAATATATCTTGGTTGATAACGCGCGCGATGACGTCATCACCACATTCTGAAGCTAACTGTCGTATACATCGCATACTCAAATATGGTGCGTTTGCAGTTCCATATGTCACCGTATTGAGTTCGTAGATGTATAACGGATCAGTGGGTTTCTCACGCCAGAGAATCATTTGTAAGCATCTCTGATCTGGTTGAATCAAAACCTGCCGGAACATTTTCTCCACATCAGCACAAGCTACGTATTTGTACTGACGGAAACGAAGTAAAATGGACAAAATATCAATTTGGAGTGCTGGTCCCGGTAATTGAATATCGTTTAGGGATTTATTCGTGGTGGTAGGAGCACTACCATGAAAAACTACACGCAGTTTGGTCGTGCTACTGCTCGCCCGAAATACTCCAAAGTGACTGAGAAAATAATTCGGCGCACCATATTCGTTTATACGAGTCATGTGACCCATCTCTTCATATTCGCGCATGAAGTCACAATATAAACGTTTATATTCCGGCGAACGTTCAAGTTTACGTTCTAAGGATAAAAATCGATTTTTTGCTAACGTGTAAGAATCGCCTAACGAGTCAGCTGATTCTCTTAGCGGCATGCGTACGGAAAATCTACCGTTACTTTCGCGTTTCGTCGTATTTGTAAAAAGATCCTCACATATCTGTTCGTCAGCTGTAAGAACACAATTTACTTGCGGAATGTCCTCAATTTCCCAGAATTTTCTGAGTTGAGCGTCAATCGTTTGAGTAAAATTACACTGGACTTGATTATTAATGCGCAAGTGTCGTGTATTTATCGGACCAGATAACAACCAGCCTAACTTCGAATTTTGTAAGTATGGTCCAGTTGATAATCGAATCCTATTTTCGTCTAATAAGTCCCAAAATTTATCCGCACCGATAAGTATATCGATTTTGGTTGGCACGTTAAATGTGGGGTCTGCTAACTGAATATTATCAGGAATACGTATAAGATCAAGATCAATGTAAGTCGAGGGCAAACTAGAAGTTATGCGCGGCAAGACAATACATTTTATTGACGTATGATAATCGTTTATTTTCGAACGAATATTTATATCGCATGAATGACTCGACTGCGTGACAGATTGTCCTACACCCGAGATCTGAATAGTGGACTGTATATTATTCGCATTTAATCGTTTCCTTAATTCTTCCGTAATAAAACAATGTTCACTCCCATTGTCCAGAAGAGCTCGACACGTATGAAATTTATTGTTCGCGTCGGCTACTTCAATTAATGCAGTTGAAAGTAAAACTTGCTGGGGAATGAACCCTGTTCCTTCCACGGCGCCTTCGCTGCACTGAGCCACTGGCGCGCGGTCAGCTGATGCACAATAGCTAGACGTACTCGCTACCGATGAGTGAGCGCTGTGTGCAGGCGCATTCGACGGCCTCACGCACACATTCTCACTGCGGCTACTCTCGACGTGCAATAAGCTATTATGTTTTTGTTGACACTGTTTGCATGGGCCGAATAAACATTCATTTAAGGAATGTCCCTCACGCAAACAATTGATGCACAAGTTTTTGTTACGAACTAAATTTAATCTATCCTGGATAGGTAGATTCAAAAACTTAACACACGTATACAGCGCATGATTCTCGTTACACAACGCACAGGATCGAAAAGGTTTATTATTGAACGACTTAGATTTGGTCGCATTTGTACTGGCAGAGACACAACTAACTACTTGCGCGGGTTTGTTAGACGCGTAATTATGCTTATTATTATTAGTCACAATCGTTGATTTAGAATGACTCGAGTTTATCATTTCTAGCGTATCAGCCCGGTTTCTGAGAAACGATAAGAGATCTTCCAGCTTAAGTTTCTTAGACTCATTATTGCTTGACTTATCTGTGATAGACCCTATGTGGGATTCCCATTTACGTTCCGTGGTAGCATCGAGTTTTGACACAATTAAGTGGATTAATAGCGTATCCCACGAATCAGTAGGTTCATCCAACGTTTTTAAAGCACGTAAATTACGTAAAATAGTGTCTATCAATTTACGTATCTGAGTCGAAGATTCTTGTTTCAAGGCTGAAATATTAAACAACGATTTTACATGGTTGTGTACTAAAAGCCTAGGATTGTGAAATCTAATTTCAAGTAATTCCCATGCTTGAATGTAGTTAGATGCCGTAAATTCTAATGCACTAATTACTTGTAATGCACTACCGCTTAGTGACGATCGCAAATAATGAAACTTTTGAATCGCATCGAGATCGGAATGTTTGTGAATCATAGTTTCATATGAATTCTTAAATTCGAGCCAACGATCATACGAACCATCGAAAGAAGGCAATTTTATTTCAGGTAGTTTCAGATTTGATAACGGTTTGTGCGCGGTATGACTACAACTTGCAATAGGACCGTTATTTGTTTCTACACTTTCGATTAGGCAATTAGCGCTAGCCATAGTACGAAAATACAAAATTTCGAGTGTTTCTACATATTCGTAATTTGCACACATTTCCGAGTCTGGAGTACAAAGTTCAATTTGTGTTTCGACTTCATTAAAACTTTGAAAAATCTCTGTAGCCGCTTGCATACGTAATTTTAACTCGGCAATTTGTACTTTAGAAGGAGACACCGCTAGAAAGGAGTCAACATATTTTTTAAATTGAGTTAATCTACCTTTCATGTGACCTCTTTGTTTTCGAAGGTCTGAAATTGCGGAGTCCTGGTTTTTCCTAGGTGTTCCTGACCCACCAGGAATAATCAACTTTGCACCAGCCTCATCCCCTTCACCCATTTTGCAAGATTAAGTGAAATTGAAATAACTTACGTGTATTAACGCGAACGGGTGCGGTAGATGACAAAGCTGCCGCTGCGTGACTTGCGATAACGAGCGCACTGGAATGCACAAAACGACACGGTTTTAACACAATTAGATTAGGAGAGGAATAGACGGGATAGGTAGACCTGACCGTTCACTGCTGCAGACGTCGGCGAGGTGCTGGTGTCTTCTCGTAAAGGAATTCGTCGTCCTGACGAGCTGACTTTCTCGCTGAATCCGGCTCGAAGGACCAATTATGTGCAGGATTCGGTGGTTTCCAGGGTCCATTCAATGAAGCAATTTATTATTAAAGTTCCGAAGTGCGTTTATTGCGCAAAATGAAATTGTACAAAAAAATATATATCGTTTAAAAGTTAACGTGCGCTTGTCGTGCCGTATATCGTGTCGAGTGAGAGCGAAGATTTTCTGTCCGGAAGGGCCGGTTGGTGTAGTATCGACACTGGGCACTAGATGTCGCGAGTAGGTGCGTGAACAAAA
The DNA here is from genome assembly GCA_905163555.1 of Notocelia uddmanniana. Lineage (NCBI taxonomy): Eukaryota > Metazoa > Arthropoda > Insecta > Lepidoptera > Tortricidae > Notocelia > Notocelia uddmanniana. The sequence continues at coordinate 24,888,772 of LR991066.1, forward strand.
ACCTAAACGTTTAAAACCGTCCTTTACCAACGAGCGCACATGGTCATGGAAAGTGAGTCTCGAATCAAGTACCACTCCTAGATCCTTCATAGATTTGGTACGAATGAGAGCTTTGCTGTCAATTAAATATTTTGCCATTATTCCTTGCTTAGACCTAGTGAAACTCATGACATAGCATTTCGACGCATTAAGAAAGAGGCGATTTTTGACGCTCCAGCAGCAGATCACATCAAGGTTGTGTTGCATGCTCTGACAATCCAGTGGACTATTAATATCCACCACTATTTTGATGTCGTCAGCATACAGCAAGCATTTTCCAGTTTTTATACAGTTGGAAAGATCATTTACCATAATGGGCGTAAGGCAGGCATAATTGGCCCAATAATTGGCGTAGGCACTAGTTTTTACGGAAGCGACTGCCATCTGACCTTCCAACCCTAGGGGGAACCAGACCTTATTGGGATTAGGCTTGTCAAGTGAGTGGGCAACTAGACTGTTAGAAGTTCTCAAGCCGCCCGGAGGCCTTATCTAACTTGGCTTGACGACTGATATCATAGACAGCAACCGGGATTAACGGCTTAACGTGCCTTCCAAAGCACGGGAGCGCTCAGTTAGTAACCACTCAAAGTGGTCACCCATCCAAGAACTGACCTTTTTTTTTGTTTTGGAGGGGAAAATGCTTTACGCATACCACCCGGGTGCAGGGAGTGACTCGAGTGGTTATATTACCCACTAAAAACCCCCCCATCTGCCGCCTCGTTGCCTTGTGGTAAGGTCACCGGAACGCTTGCGCACACATCCGTGACCCCGCCGGCGACAGCCGCTCCCAAGCGGCTCCACCGCGGATGCCCGAAGGCCCCCCACGTCAGACACGCCAGATGTTTTGGCGTGCCTTCCTCCTCGACCTCCATCTTGTACAGTAGCGGACCCCCCTGAGACCGCTACGAGGAGGTCATGGGTGCCGAAAAACTTCCGGCACCCGGTGGCGGAGCGGGTCGGTGGTTCCACCACAAACCACACCTCGGCCGCAGAGGATAGGGAAAGCATTTCTCTTCCTCTGCGGCCCCACCAACACCGTTTCCGCGGAACGGTCCCGCCAAGTTCGCAGGGGGTAGGGAGAGTGGCGCACCGAAATACCAACACGCCTCTCCCCCTGCGATCCCGCCTCGGCCACAAACGATAGGGTGAACGGCTCACCGCAATACCGGCACTCCTCTTCTTTGCGGCCCCTCCTTAACGCGGGCTTGGGTAGCCCGCTGGGAGCGCCCTCCTCGGGCCAGCCGGCAGCCCAAACAGGCCGGCCCTGGGTGCCTCTTAGCTTCACCGTGGATAACCAGTCCACGGTTACTAAGCCCCCCCGCCCCGACAAGGCGGGCACCCTCGAGGGGGTCCAAGAACTGACCTCGCCCGACATTGCTTAACCTCGCATACCGCAAGCGGTACGCGCCACTTTCCAAGTCGTCGAAAATTATAATATATCGTGATAAATTTACACACCTTATTTTTATACAACGCCGGTAGCAAACAAGCTTAGAGTATGCCTTTATGGTAAGCAGACACCGCGATCTGTGAACACTTGTAACTCCAGAAGAACCTCAAACGAGGAGCTAAACCTTTGTGTCTGAGGATTTGTTGCGTTGACATCTAGAGACATGCAGATTATTCAGTTCTCTCATTGCCAACACAACGCCTCTTTAGGAGCTGCTTTGCAGCAAGAAAAGTGCGTAGCATTTTTTTTGTGGTCTTGTACAAAAAAAAAATGAATTTGGCCCAAAGATTTTTTTCAAGAATTTTTAAATTCTTTATTGAAATTCTTGGTTTTCAAATAACTGAATTCGTAAGATTCTGAAATTAGTCTAGCTTCAAATGAAATAAAAATGTTGCCCGTTTTATCATTTTTTTAAAATCTGTTTCAAGAATATATAACCTCAATTACTTAAAAAAAATGTCCTTGACCACGTAGCAGATGACCTCACCTATTCCCAATATACGTTTGTACGTCCATCTGCCGAACACCTGTATATGGCTACTTTGGCTGCAACTACCTATAATGTTGACTGTACCATAGTATTTTTATCCTCTCAACAGTCACACACAAGGCGCCAATAATAAACAAAACAGACAAGGGTGCAAAGTGCATCATTACGCGTCCTCGAAATCCCTAATTTTATTCACAGTTCCGCCACGTGGCTTCTGGTTTTGAGAGATAGGGTGCTTTTGGTTTGTGCTATTAATTTTAGTCACTTATCTGTTTGATAAGAATTTACTTTATAGATAATAATGTACGCACGTACCTTACTATTGTAGGGTCGTTTATCGAGGGGCTGTCCAGCAGTGGACGTCCTTCGGTTTAATGTACGCACGGGTGACAACGTCTTTTGTTTGAGAAGGCTGGGCTTTATGATTGACTAACCAGAGATTGGCCCTAGTCATCTGATAGAAAGCGATGACAAGGCCTAAGATATTGCTTACTGGTTCAGTAATAGCCTATTTACTCTTGCCTTGAAGAGGCACAGATTTGAGTTGCACCAAAATCGTCTTTAATGGTAAAAGGTATCCTTTCTAATCTGATTATTTGGAAAGTTTGACAAGTTTCAATGGGATGACAGCCAGGGGCCTTTCAGCTTGAAGTACGAATTTTTCTATGGAAATGTTAGTTTAACTTGTTTGTATCAGATGTCACTGCTGCTGCTGCTATCTCTATCGCACTTGCATATTAAAGTGACAGGGATGTAGCGGTCATGCGGTTAGTTCTTATTAAATACACAACGGCGCTACGATCTATGTGGAGTATTTCACTGGTATCTCTATCTAAGTATATATATTGTACTTTGTGATGACAGCGTCCGGTGCCATTTTTAAAGTTAATCGGTATGTGAACGTAACTTGGTGCAACCTGCCGTCTGTGATTAATTTGATTGAGACAGGTACAGCGAAATGTGTCATCTCGGACAGGACATATTTAAAGCAGCTTAACTGGGGAAGTACCTCCACCTCACAGATCATCGCAGCCATGATAAGGCCACTAGTTGCTCTGTCTGTGTTAGACACCAGCTTTCCGCGACCATGACTGGTGAAACTCACGACGAAACGTCAAAAATAAAGGTAAATAAATACGCGCACATAACTAAATATTTTTAAGTAAGTAGTAAATTGAGAATTGACAAATTTAACATTACCTACTAAGGCTGGGTTGCACCGACTTACAATCACAGACTGATCAACGTTAAATATGGCGCCGGCAGCTGTCATCCAATAGAAACTTGTCAAACTTTCCATACATTCAAATATTAACGAACAGAGGTTACGATTACAGACGGTTTGGTGCAACCCAGCCTAAGACTGGGTTGCACCAAACCGTCTGTAATCGTAAGCTGTGTTCGTTAAATTTTGAATGTATGGAAAGTTTGACAAGTTTTTATGGCATGACAGCTGCCGGCGCCATTTTTAGCGTTGATCGGTCTGTGATCGTAAGTCGGTGAAAGCCAGCCTAAGTTGAATAGGTAATTATGATAATATGATCATAAATATGTGAATATGAATAGACATAAATTGGCATCTCAAATAGCTTTATTCGATATTCCTTACAAATAACGAAATGTCGATTAAAGAAAGCCATTCTTTCTCAAGAAAAATAAGTATAGAAATTCCTGCTGCGAGAGTACTCGTACTAGGCAATCAAGCTAAAGCCAGCTGTCTAAATATTTTTTCGTTCAAATAAATATGTTTTCTCGCAATTCCAGGCCTACAATGCCTATTTTTGCGGCGCCTTTCACCATAAATATGTTTTTTTCTTTGACGGCGCGTAAAGAGCCGGTTTTGGAGTTGTTTGCGGGAACTTATGAATTTGCGACGGCTTTTAATCCGTCCTTCGGAGGCTAATGACAGCGTAATGCACTTAGCTCGCGACGAGCTGGGCTCTGGAGGTGCCACTCACACCGATGTGTAACGACAAATTGTGTTTTTTTGTATAATCAAAATATGTGTCGATTTAATCTTAAATATGTACCGAAACCTTAATCCACCGACATAAGGGCTATGGGACATATTTTTGAGTGTTGTGTATACAACCATATTTTTGCAGTGGACTGCACCACGACAGTAGCTATTGTGTGGTGCCGGGTTAGAATAGCACCATCCCCTTTCTTCCCTTGGGTATCGTAAGAGTCGACTATGGGAACCAGGTTAAAGTGTAACGTGGGCGATAGGCTAGCAACCTGTCACTGCAATATCACATTTTCTCCATCTATAAACCTGCAATTGCTACAAGTGGCACTGAAATTCATTTTCGTGTGCTCTGCCTACCCCTTTCGGGAATAAAGGCGTGAGTTTATGTATGTATGTATGTAGTAGCTATTAGTAAGCATACACCGTAGCCGATTAACGTTTGCGTCTTCAGACTCACAAGCTTTTATTGACTTCTGATAACTAGAAACAAATTGAATGCAGGAATGTCGACACAGACCTTCCTTGGGAGCTTGGGTGAGCTTCACCACCGTACAAACCTTCAGAGTTGCGTTTGCTTCATCGGCTTGTTCAAATATGAGTGGAATGACAGTCATTCTGCTATGCACTCACTTTTCCTATTTTCCTATCGGCTGCGATTTTTACTAAGGTAATTCCTCAGCTGAGCTACTTGCGAAATTTAGCGGCATCTTTACTCTGCTCCATGTCTTAGTAATTACTTGCACAATTTTTGATGAGCCAGATTTGTAAAACTATGGGAGATTTCCGTGTAATATAGTGAATTCCCCTAGTTACAAAATAAAACGGGTCACGCATCTTTCAGAACATTATGATTAAAAATCGCGCACGAGCTTGAAACACGTCGAGCAATATTCGATTTTGAAACTGTGAGTGCCAAAATCAAAATCAAAAATTTTATTCTGCAAATAGGCCATAAGACATGGGTCTTAGTAATTACTTGCAAAATTTTTGATGAGCCAGATTTGTAAAACTATGGGTGGTTTCCGTGTACACAATCGATATCATAGTCACAACATCACGATTCTAGTTTATAGGAAGCATGAATTTTCAAATCGTTTTATTTTTTCCAAATTTCATATTAAAGGTAAAAAATTAAAAATTTAATACTCCGAGCAGGATTCGAAGCTGTGACATCTGGCATACGCGGCCAATTGCTCTAGCCTCTGGGCTATCGGAACAACCAAGCTCGTGCACGAAATCCTTCACTAGTTCCCTCTTACAACGCCTTAGGGAGGCGTACAGCGACATCTACCGTAAAAAACTTTAACGGTACTAACGTCTCAAATATTTTTTATTTTTCATTTCGGTGTGACACGAGATCTTTATTAGATACGCCTCGTTTCTCCGCTTTCAGACCACCTGGAGTTTGCGAAATATCTTTAAGGGAGTCTAGATTAAAAATGAGCCATACAGCCGGTCCTAACTTAATTAGTGACGGTATTTATGTTTTCATGGAGTTGGGAGTTCGTGTGCTTTGGAAAATATTTTAGACTTGGACGATGAGATTGGAAATAAAGATTTCCAGTAAAAATTGACTTTATTAAGTTAATCTACGTGTGTAGAACATACTTTACGTATAAAGATAGGCCTTAAGCTAAAACTAGATAGAACTTAGAAGTAGATTTTACTAAAAAAATCACAGATCTCGTGCACTACACGACCATCAAGGTACATTGAAAATGAACTCAACAAAATGAAAAAATGCATTACATTTGCTAACGTCATGCCAATTTGGTTGATATATAATATATAAACATAGCTCACATACAAAATTCCTATTAAATCGGCAATTTTTTAAAGCGCAGCCAAGTTACGGTAACCACATAAAAAGGCATTTGCCACTTTACTAATATTCACGCAAGATAACGGTGACTCAAATTAACTCGACCTCCAAACTCCGACTATAACTATAACA